>JAZFAU010000139.1:0-1352500 GCA_037178615.1 Dione vanillae | reverse complement strand
TATATATATATATATATATATATATATATATATATATATATATATATATATATATATATATATATATATATATATATATATATATATATATATATATATATATATATATATATATATATAATATATATATATATATATATATATATATATATATATAAACTACATTTTTGTATTATATATACGAAAAAAAATATATTACATATTACATGCATAAATATGGTATATATAAATACCAAAAGTAAGAAAGTACCAAATATAATAAATATATATAAAACTTACATGAAAGGTATTTTTAGCATAATCATAAAACACTTCGCACTCCAACCGTCATTTTTCATAAAAAAGTTCTCCAACAAACTTGGAATGGCAATGGAATATTAAGCTTTCACATACTTTAACCTTCGTTGATAAAAAAACTTACTTTTATATCTTAAAATATGTGTTTGTTTTGTGTCGTATTTTATTTCATTTAAACAAAGAATATATAGATTTAAAATATAAAAATAAGAATATTTACAAAAGTACCTTTTCTATAAAAAGGCAAAATTAAATACAAAAAGTCAATATTTTGATAAATTATATATATAATAAAGTTAATTCAACCTATCGTATCAAAAATTCGTACAGATTAAATGACAGAAGAAAAAAGAAAAAAAATATTAAATTCATTTAACATATTAATAATAAGTTAAAATTTATTTTAATTAGTTAAACTTGTATTAATTTACAATCGCAATACAAAATGTGTTAAGAATTAAACATAATATTACCCTATATTGTGGTATTGTATTATCGTTAAATGTTAAATTTTCATTTCCAAAATATTTATAAGCAATTTAATGTTTATATTAATGTATAAAGACTGACGAAGTATTAAATTATGTGGACAGGACACGCACAGAGGACTTAGTACCGAAACATATTTTCTACTTTTTACCAGGATTCAATACGCTTTGTCTAAAGCTTGTGACCAGAACGATGAAATCAGAGTAATGCAATGTCTTTTGACAGAACCGTAACGCTTACTGTCAAATATGATACGAATTATACTACTATCTTTATAATTTCTATATTTTTATTTGAAAAAATAAAAGGAATTCTCTAAAAATGCCAAAAACTTTGTGAAGTGTTCTCAACTTCGGCGTTACAAAGGAAATTACCGAGGGTCGGGGTATAATTTAAGAAGTTTTGGACGTTTAGAGAAGAAGGCCGCATCGGGCGACAAGTTTTTAATATAAGCACTGCTAACTGGCAAGCTGGCTCCCTCTATGGAACTTCTTAGTATTCATCAGTTAACAACAATGTCGTTATCGTAAATAAATTCATAAAAAATAATAAACCATAACTTTAAAATATACGAAATATATTTCTTGCCGGGTAAGAGTGAAAGAACACTTTAATTCAATATAATACAATTAAAGTTAAGAATATTTTGTAGCCTAAAATTGTTAAGGTCACAGAAAGTACAAAAAATAAATATTTTCATGCTTTTCTTCTGTGAAAATTGCAAACAGAAAAATAAATGAAATTTCATTAAAATTGTAATTTTTGAGCTTCGCAGTTTATTCCACGTATAGCAAGCAGGCTAAGCAGAGGAAACCAAGATACTCCGTTCCTTGCTCAACGCCTTCTTTTTTTTCATTACGTGAAACGACGTCCCAGAACTCATGCCTAGATGATAGAGCAGCGAAGAAGATGGAAATAAAAAAAAACATTATCCCACCCCCATCTCTTTTGTGTCATTTTTATACCACTCCCGGCGTGACGCCTAAGCCACATCGTGACATCCTCGCTGATACGGATTCAGTCAGCTAGACTGACAGAGTAAGTCTAGCTGACTGAATCCGAAATCTAAGAGATCGCATGTCTACAGCGTTCATCTTTATTTATTCTTAATGCCATATTACATATAGCTCATTCTAATGGCAGCAATACGCCTTTTAAATCCATTTTATTTTCTATCTCTACTTAACATACTATTTCCTACACTTTATCTAATGAATTTCATCACAAAAATCTTGCAAGTCCTTTTTCATCTCATAAGGTTACTTAGAAAGATTAAATGATATAAATATTTTGCTAATTGTCTTTTATTATTATTTCATAGCATAAAAATGCAAATATTTGTATGTCTATTATTTACGATTCAAACAATTGTAAAGAGAATAACTTAAAGAGCATATAATGACCTAATTGGAATGCAACATAATCCGCTCTGTCTCAGCAATTTGCGGTGAAGCGTGAACTTAATTATGTAGTAATTAATCAAAACGTCACATATTCAGCTGAAAGGGTAACGACCTAATCACCTAATTGACATTGTAGAAACTAAGAAAATGAGTAAAATAATAATATTTGGTAGTGGTAATATTTGGTACATGTATGGTAAAATATATAAAACTTAAAGGAAAATTACGACATGAAGCGTGTAATTATAATATTTATAGTAATTATTGTAATGCATGGTTGAGTATTATTTTTTAGGGTTTGTTTTAGCTGAAAGTGGATCTTAAGGTATTGACTTTAGGAACAGTGGGTGTTTGGGTACGTCGAAAGAATAAGTGGTAAAAATTATATATGAAGTAAAAGTGAGTAGTAAGAGAGGCAAGGAGAGACCTCCGTTGACTTTGAAAACACAATATTAAAGATACTGAAAGAACGTCACGTAAAAATCATAAGGATTCCTCAGAGACCATCTATGAAGACGCTAATGACAGTGGACGAGGCGAAAGAGGTATGCGGGGACTGCAGTTTATGGCGCTTCATTGTCTCTGATTACCATGCTAGAAATAAATCGTGAGGTTATTTATGTATGTATGAAAATATTTTTCATGTATGTAAATATTTTTAAGCATATTTCCAGTTTCCACTGCACACAGCAAGGTAGGTAAAGAAAATATAGTGCTGACACACTAGACATTCCGTGTTAAGTGACGAAATTCAACGCCGCGCTGTGCCTTACAATTTTCATATTCTGTCTAACTTTCCTGTAAAATAATGTTATAAAATTACATATATAATTTACGGCTATTATAACAAGCGTTCACAGCCATCCTCAAATAAACAAACGCCTCTCCAGCTACTTATCATAATACTTCAAATAACGTTATTTAGATAGACAATAAGAAGAATCCAATTTCATTAGCTTCAAGAATATATTTGCTCCTCATTCAGAATACCTCTCACTAAGATTGATATTATGAGTATGCGTTGCATTATTCATGGTTATAATTGTATTAATAAAACATGAGTGAATTAATGAATCCCTTTGTAATTCTAAATCATTTCTTTATTTTCTAGATTTATATCTCGTATTATCCCATAATATATTTTTATTATACTTAAATATATAAAAGTGCTTATTGGCCATTATTAGCTTGTATAATTTCAACCTCATTGAGCCTTTAGTAATAATACAGGTCAGTGATTATACAGAGTATCAATCCTGTATATTATTTAAATGAGAATATCGATTGAGAGATAGTCATGTTTATAAACATTGATTTTACTTAAAAAATATATTTTAAAACCCTCTTCCTCTTATCTACCTTTAAGGCCGACAACGCACCCGTATTTGTTGTTCCACTGGGTCGTGGGCATTGGTGATCACTTACCATCAAGTGACCTAAACGCTCGTTTGCCTTATCTTTATTAAAAAAATCCTGTTATTTGAGTAATCGTTTACACAATGGTAGAAATTCAATCTGGTTAAGTTTCCACTATAGCTAAATAAAGAATCGTCAAAGCATATTTGTTATAAAATTCGAGATAAGTGTTTTACATTTCACAGAAAACACATACAATGTGAAAACTAAATAAATATCATATAAAATATATGTTGTCACATATATTTTCAGTATTGGCATAAACAGGATATACTGTCACTGCACACTTAAGTACAATATTTATCTCCATAATCTGCAATGGACGCAATACATTAGGAGCTATCGATAAATCGTAACAAACGATTGTGTCCCGGATGTACAGACAAGATAAAAAATATATATAAAAGCAGTAAAAGCTACAGAAGTATTAAACGTTTTACTCTAACATACACTTTATATGTAGTGTTTAAGATATACGAGTAGGAATTGTGTACACGTTTTACGATGTTGCATTCTGGTGTTCAACAACCACTCCATGTTATTTTAAAATATATATATTTTCTTACTTCATCACATATTAAGTATAGAAAATATTTAGAGCTTAGAGCATCTGTGGGAAGACGCTAATAACAAATAATAACAGTTTCATATCGACGTAGCTACAAAAGGTACGGTACATATCGCAGTCGGCTACAGCGCTTCGTTAGTTTCAAAGAGGTAGGAAGTATCCCGAAAGTATAAATATAATTAAATGAAAGAAATAAATTTAGAAACTTTATAAAATAATGAAAGATTTACTTTCCAACTATACGATAAATATCTCATATAGAAATAGTCTCAAAATATTTTTTGAATTTAATTCTTTTCGTTTTTAAATTGCGGTTATGGAAAATCTAAAAAACTTGATATCAAAGTTACTTTAGGAGAATTACTACATTTATCATAATCAAAGAGTCTTCATATAAAAATAAATTATTTGAAATAAATAGTAATATAAAGAGTACATTGGGTTTCATCATGAAATTTGCGACGTATAAAATAACACATACTGATGTGTCTTAAACAATTTTTTTTTGCTTATCTAACAAAAAGCAAAACACATATGAAAATAAAGTTTAATTCAACAAGTAGTCTTTTCTGTTTCCTGCTCGACTTCAAGACATTGGGTGTTCTTCAGCTAAATTGGAATTAAATCACAATCATCACAAGTATAATCTTTTATATTTATTTCTATCTAAATATTAATATCAAACATTTATATACTGACGACATATATTCTACTTGTGAGTATAATAAACAGTCTACAACAGTCTACATTTCATGAGCATAGGTGAGTGGCAAAAGGCTATGCTCCTTAGGCATAGTTTACGTCATACTGCCACATTCTGCGGTCTACCGGAGTTAAACAAAGGCACAAAGTTACTGTACAAGCACTTACACTTTATGTGTCACAATATTAGCGTAAAAAATATATATTAAACAATATATAAATAATAAAGTAATAGTAATGTTGATATAAATGGTTATGCTTCGTTCGTTCTTCGTTCTTTATAGATCTACTAAATTGAACTAATATTTTTTCGCTTAATCGTTAATTTTATTTTTTTTAAGTTGTTTCATTATTATAGTAAGAAATTGTTTATTAATATATACAAAAGAAATATTAAGTAGTTATACCTACATACATCCCTAACAGCATTAACTTGATCACGCGTAAATCACGAGCGCTACAGCATTCCATTAAGACATCAAAGCTGGACTGAATTATATATTGAACACAAATCAAAGACTATATTTATTACTCTAGCTTCAGTATTGGCAATAATAAAAAAGAAATAAAACTGCTACTATGCTATATAAAAATTGGGTCAATAACAATACATGATAGTGGACAATATTGTTATGATAGTGTTATGAGTAGCATAATAAAGTATGGGATATCATGATATTTTCATACTAAATGCAATGCCAAAACAACTATGGAAAATGACAGCGGAGTAAGTTTCTCGAAGATTTTAGAAATACGTTTACACACATATTGGTAGTTTGGCTTCCATAAAATCGTATGACATAGTTTGCGACAGTAATGGCTTCAGTCTCAGCTAGAGGAAATTAATTATTTAAATTCCCTGCACTTACATAACTGAGTCCAGAATTAATTTCGCCCATTCAACATGTATTTCTTTTTAAATTCAAGTGGAAATTGAAGAAATCAGTGTTTTTATTCTAGAATTTGTTCACCTAATCTATAAAATATTTAGAAAATGAAATGAAACCCTAGGTATTTGTTTTAAGCTGCTTTCATCCTTCGGTGGGTGAACGTTAACCATCAACAGTTATTACCACAAGTGTTTGTCAAAATTGACAACATGGCTTGATACTGTAGAAGCGATTAATTTACTCTTTTAGTTCAATCGCTTAAAATAGCTTTTAAATGCCACAAAGCCGTTCGATGTCGATTTTAACAATTATATAATTTGTTTAAAATACTGTAATGATACCAAAATAAGTATAATAATAAATCAGTAGGTATTATTACACCTTATACTGATTATAAGATCAATTGCCTGTAATTGAAAGACAAATTTGTCGATATTTGTTCCTGTCCGAATAGATAGCGATGGAGGACAGTGAGATATTATCCCCTGGTTAAATTATATTATCAATTACTTTCAGTTCGCTGATCTCCTTTGCTCGCTTGTTATCTTTTGTGCTGCTTCTAACAAATTATCAGCGATGTGACGCTAATAAAACAAAATTTTCATCAATCTGACCTTTAGTAAGTATTTGAAGTATTTTTTATTTGGTTACCAAGAAATAACGATAACATGTTATATGATAATATTCTATATTTTTCATTTAGGTATATTGGTAGTTTATAATATATTTAATTTATTTTTTAGCTTCACACTTTATCCCACTCAAGATAGGCAGTGGAAACTGTAGTAATCGTAGGACACTAGTGTTAGTCCTCCACTCCGTTTCCCGCTCTCGGTGTCTTTCTCGTATTTGTCTTATTATATAATTGAATTTAAATAAATATGTAGTTGACGCAATTATTATTTAATTATAAGTAAGCTAAAGAGATTTTACGTTTAATGAAATAGTTAATTATAGTATAGTAGTTAGACTCATTAATTAAAACTATGAAATTCTTGCTATTACCAATTGCTATCATATTAAAAAATATTCATAATTATGAAAATATATTACGGAGGTAAATTCTGCCACTGTCTATGTCTGAAATATTTTGAAACTAAAAAATAGTATTTAGATAAGTTTTATGGAACAAAACACTGTTTTTCAAGACATTAGATCTAAAGAGACAATACTTAACGCCGCGCTTTGTGTTGATACTAGAGAGAATAAATTAAAATAACCCATTCATCCAGAAAAGAAATTGAATCCACTACCGACAACTTTATAATTCGATAATGAACAATGCGCCAAGATGGCTACATAAATAGTTTTATGTCTGGTATTTTATATTCAGAAAAGTTACAGTGAATAAACTTTTAAAATATTATAGGAATCTTCATTTTGTATCCCCTTTATTACCTTGCTTTTATCTCTAATTTGCAGACAGAAAAGAAATCTAACGATCAGTGGGAGGAGTAGGGTGGAATGAAAAGTAAATAAAGTGTAAATAGGTACTTACAAAAAGCAAAGATTTTATCGAGCTATATTATTAGGGTGAAAAGACTTGATAACAAAGAATATTTTGAATAAAAAATATTAATTTAGATTAAATTCTGTACTTTGGTAATTAGACAAGTGTTGTTAGCTATTAAACAAGTACTGCATGCAAAAAAATTGAAAAGTAATAAATATAAATATTTTAAAATTTTTATGTCATTTCTATACTTCTAGATGTTTCTTTGAATTTCAGGCATCAGCAAAAAATCTTAAATAATTTTGTTTACATAAATTCAAAATATCCCAAGGTTCTGCACTGCACTGCATTCGAAAATTTCTTTAATGATATTCCAGTTTCCACAACCAAGTCTCTGAATTCCTCATCGGTCGCCGCCATGTCACTACTAAAAGATAATGTAACCGAATGTAATGTTGAGTTCAAATTTAGAAAAGTACATGCCCAAGATATTGTTAAAATTTTTAAATTGATTAAAGTCAAAAAGACAAATGACTTGTGGGGCATATCTGTTAGCATAATTAAATCGTTAATTGACATTGTTGCACCTGATTTGGCGTTGATATTTAATACTTGCGTTAACTGTGGTGTATTTCCTGATTTAATGAAATATAGTTAAATCACTCCACTATTTAAATCGGGTAGTACGACAGATCCCACTAATTTTAGACCTATTTCAGTACTACCTACATTTAGCAAGATTTTTGAAAAACTAGTTTTGTCTCAATTAATTAATCATTTTTATAAGAATCAATTGCTATATACAAAACAGTTTGGATTCACTCTGGGTCACTCAACAACCGATGCTGGTGTTGACTTAATACTTAATATTTTTGAAGCCTGGGAGGAGTCACGTGATGCTCTAGGAGTGTTCTGTGATTTGTCCTAGGCATTTGATTGTGTACAGCATAAAACATTAATTCAGAAATTACACCACTACGGAATAAGAAATAAAGCTCTGGACTTTGTCAGTTCTTACCTAAATGATAGAATCCAGAAAGTAGACATTAATGGAGAGCGTTCTCTCGGGTCATTTGTCAAAATGGGGGTGCCACAGGGCTCGATATTAGGCCCTTTTCTGTTCCTTATCTATATTAATGACCTACCTTACCTTGTAAAGGACAAACATGGGATAGTATTATTTGCAGATGATACATCTTTGATTATTAAAATTAATAGAGGACATGATGAAATTGACAATGTGAACAATACTCTCTCAAATATTGTCCAATGGTTTAATGTCAATAATTTACTGTTAAATGAGAAGAAAACGAAGTGTATTAAATTCACACTCCCGAATGTTAAATTTGCCAAAACTATTGTAAAAATTGGCGATGGGGAACTAGATTTAGTAAATACTATAGTTTTTCTGGGCATTACTTTAGATTCAAAACTTCAGTGGGGCCCTCATGTGAAAGATTTATCGAACAGACTTAGCTCAGCCGCGTATGCGATCAAAAAGATCCGCTACTTAACCGACGTCAATACCGCTAGACTACTTTATTTTAGTTACTTCCACAGCATTATGTCATATGGTATACTATTATGGGGTAATGCTGCTGATATTGGTACTATATTTGTTCTTCAAAAACGGGCTGTTCGAGCAATCTATAACATGAGGCCCAGAGATTCCCTTAGGGATAAATTTAAAAAAATTAAAATCATGACTCTTCACAGTCATTATATATTCGAGAATTTGATATATGTTCATAAAAATATTGATAAATTTAGATGAAATTGTGATGTTCACAATGTTAATACGAGGAATAAGTATAAACTTGTTATGCCCACCACTAGGCTCCATAAAATAGGCAAATCCTTCCCATGTAATTGTGTCTGTTTCTACAATAAACTGCCGAAAGAAGTATTTGATCTCTCGTTAAATAAATTTAAAATCTTTGTTAAACGGCAATTAATTACTAAATCCTATTATAGTGTAAAGGATTACATTGATGATAAAACGGCATGGAATAAATGAATTGCTCATAAGTTAGAGTGACGTTTGTGAAGTGATCACAATAGGTTTAGGGAAACCTGGCTGAGTTTGTTGTGGGCTCTTCTCACCAGGCCGCGCTTGGAACCCTCGTAACCTTAGTTTAAAGTCATGGTGTGTGTAGGTTTCAGAGGGGCTCAATTCGATATTTACTATCAAATTGGGCTCCTTTGACACTCCTCCGTTCGCTCTATCTGACGTACACCAGTGGTCATCTTATTGATTCTAAGTGGAAAATAAATAAATAAATAAATATAGTTCAACACACACTTATGGAATTTATTTTTATAAATCGGTAGTAAATTTAGAGGACTGTCTTGACGCAGAGTGCACTTGGTGAGGATGGCTTATTTTTTTTCTCTGGCAACTAGGCAAGTGCGGCGCTGAGTTTCAGCACTCAACAGACAACTCCTTGAGAAACGGTGGGCGGAGTGTCTAGCATTAGGCTACCACAGTTCCTGCACTCCCCTCTGCCTACCCTCCTACAAGTAGCATATACCGTGAGCATCCACATAGCTGCCAACCTGTGTAGACACGGACCCCCACAATAGGAGCGTCGTGGCGCAGAGGCGTAAGTGACTGCCTGTAAACGCGGCGGTTTGTGGGTTCGATTCCCACTCGGGGAAGATAGATTTTTCTATTTTTTTTTCTATTTTTCCATTTTCTTCCCTCTGGAAACTAAGCAAAGCGCAGCGTTGAATTCCTCAACTCAACATGCATTGCTTCGAATAAGGCGGAAAGCAGGGACGGATAAAGCAGGGACTAAGCAAGGAAGTGTCGTAACACTAGGCTCCTATGATTCCTGCAGTTCCCTCTTTCTGCCCTGCCGTGTGCGGGATAAAACGTGAAGATATAAAAAATATTCTTTGTTACTAATTAGTAATTATTGAAGGTTTATAAATATTGTTACTTTTACTAGGTTATTTTATAATATTTAATTTAACTTAAAAAATGCAAGATACAGCATATAGATATCCTAATGATATATACACTATAACTCATAATAATATATGTATGTATAACGAAGTCCAGCGCTAGTCGTACGTAATTATTTCTAAGGAATGAGGTCTCCGGAGAGTAATTAATTACTTGAAACTGAATTAAAGTTGTGTGTTTCATATAAAGTACTAAAACTTTAGTTATTATGATATGTTTTATGCGTGTTTTGTTTTTTTTTAAATATAATTATATATTTTTATTAACAAGACAAGGGAACAAAACAAATATTATTATAAATATTGAGTAGAAAGTCAAAAACAGCGTATATTAACACTAAATCTAGAACAAAAAAATCGAATCCTTATTGATAGTTTGTCATTCCGTTTATCAATTTGTAAATAATATAATATATTATGTCAAAATAAATTTACATATAAATATGAATATAGTGAGTTTATCAACTTTTATAAGTTACATTGGTCGTTGATTTGCAATTAATGTAAAGTTGATACAGAAAAATCAGCGCTAGACTCATGTTTGACTGACAGTTATTTTAAATTAAATCAATCAAAAGAGGCAAATGATATGAAATTTCATATTTGAGGGATAGCTGGAGGGAAGGCTGATTTTAGAACCGAAATATAATGTAGATATATATTTGCTTTTGAATGTAGACCCATGCGACCGAATATGAAAGGGCCGTCTAACTTCATTCGGTACAAGTCAAGCGTTTATTTACGATCATTGCACTTGTTTTCCTCACATCTATTTAAAGTGTACTTGGTACATAAAACGATCATAGTATTATATTTATTTTTAATTTACGTATGAATATCCAAAAATTAACTAGTTTCCTTTCATAAAATTACTGTAATTTCAATTGCTATATAATAATCATTTAGGTATATGAGTCAAATATCATGTATGTAGGGCAGTAGAGACAAATCTAACTGCATACTAATTATCTATTACTAAGAGTTCGTTATAGAAGTTTTTTTTTGAATCTTTTGTATACGTACCCAGACTATGCAACTTAGTTTGTCTAGTATAGTTAATGGGTTCAAGAATAGCGCTTAGTGTCTGTGAATCACGTAAAATGTTCGTGAGAAAGTTAAGGCATTGACGACTGACGACTTACGAACTCTTTACGTGATACACAGACAGACATTTGGATCAACCACTTAAAACAACAGTGGCAGAGTTTCCGAGTTGATACGACATGAGTACCTTCAAAATGCACGTCCTTAAAGATCTTCAACGCACCTGTAAAATCTCGTAAGTTACACGAGATTGTAGGCCTAGATATTAAGTCACTTTATGACTCGAATGCTCGTTTTTTTTTCTTTTTTATAGAAAAATGTAAATTTAACTCCTTGCAAAGTTCTATAAAAGTCTATTTTTATATATTCATTCTAATAAAATGATTATATATGTTTATATTTCAAACACATCCATCGTCTTTAAATACTTAATATGTAGTATAAATTGACGTGAGTTATTAGCATATCAACATAAATCAGCTTTAATCAGATTAGATTAAAGGAATTAGTATATGATAGTAAAGTGGTGCTTAGCAATCTATTGTCTAATAAATTATAATTTACCTATTTCAAAATACAATTTTTAAAGTCTTCGTAAAAAATATATTAGATATTCTAATAAAACATGAGAAAAAATGGGGTTATCGGTTTAAATTCAATAACAAGTACACGGAATCTATTCTTGCTTTTGCGGACGATCTCGCGATACTCACTAGGAATCCAAAGCAATGCCAGCTGCTATTGGATGAAGTAGACGAATTTTGCACGTGGACAAAAGGAATGAGGACAAAACCAAGTAAGTGTCACTGTCTTTGTCTGGGAAGACGAGACACAAAATATACCTCCTACGATCCGGGACTAAAAATTGGCGGAGAATGCATTGCTGTAGTTTCCGAGGCGGCACCTTTTAAATTTGTCGGTAAGAAAATAGATTACAAAGGCCGAACTCCATCATTAGATGTACTAGTCGACAGCTTTATGACGGATCTTGAAAAGGTAGACCATCGACCTATAAGTAATGTCAAGAAAGCTTGGATTTACGACAATTTTCTAACATCACGTCTGAATTGGCCTTTCCTCGTATATGATTTTAATAAAACCCTCTTGGCAAAGTTAGATGCAAGCGTCATAAAGATGCTGAAGTTTTGGCTTGGGCTAGCACATTCGGCGGACACCTCAACCTTATTTAGAGACCAAAATAATTTTGGGTTGAGATTAAAGAAACCATCAGAGCTCTATAAACATCTAAGAGTCGCCAAAACACATATTCTGGGAAAATCTCGGGATGAGATTGTTACCTCACTCCCAAAAGACAAAAGTGTCCCAGAGCTCGAGTCAAGACTTAAATTCCATAAGCAATTTATGATAGGAGCACAATTTAGTAAAGTAGGGTTAGGATCAAAGAGGAAAGTCCAAGACACAGACATAATAAAATCTTTTATTCGGCAAGACGAGAACGATAAATATAAGGTGCACGCAATGGGCTTAGAAATGCAAAATGAGTGGCTAACTATAGGAGAATTCTGTATCCCTTTAGCTTTAAAATGGCGCACCCTAATTCACGACTGGTCTCCAGCACTACTAAAATTCTACCTAAATGCGTTCCAAATGACTCTTCCAGATCAAAGTAATTTAGTAAGATGGGGTAAAGCTACCGATAAATCTTGCTACATCTGTAAAGAGGCAGTGGGGACAGCTAAACATATGCTGGTGGGGTGTAGGGTACTCTTGGATAGTGCTCAATACTCGCGGCGCCATGACAAAGTACTAGAAATCATACGTGAAGCCGTTAGTCTTTCAGTTGCAAGAGCGCAGAGAAACATAACAACCAGCAAACGCTCAATAGAGTTTGTGAAAGAAGGTTCTTATAAAAAACCTATACAAAAGCCTTTCTCCATATTAGATCCAGCTCCTGATTGGACACTTGTGATGGACACGTATGAGAAACAGTATAGAATCCCTGAGGATATTTGTGTTTCGTCATCTAGACCGGACATTTTTCTTTACTCTCGAAGCCTAAAACGCGTAGTACTGGTAGAACTTACAGTTCCGTGGGAAACAAATATCCCGAAAAGTCACCACCTTAAACTCAATAAGTATTTCGACCTTACTAACGAACTGACCAGGAATAGGTTTAGAGCGAGCTTATGCGGTTGAAGTAGGAGCGAGAGGTATAACAGCGAAATCTCTCTATAGTTTATTAAAAGATCTCGGCCTGTCTAGAACTATCACAAATTCATTTCTAGAACGCACTTCGAAGGCGGCTTTGGTAGAATCTTTCAAAATTTGGTTAGGTAGTGGGAGGAGCTCGGACAGTGAAGGTGAGCGTTAATGCATTTTAAAGGGGCCCCTTTAAACCTACACTTGGGTCGCAAGTCCCAGGCGCTGCTCGGAGCTCCTCTTCCTACAACACGATGGGCCCGGCACCCGCACGGTGAATCCATGGAAGCTAAGTTGTTTCTTCTCATAACTCTTAAATTAAAATATAAATCCAATAAAAACAAAAGGAGACCTTGGTTGATTTTCGAAAACGTAGCATCGAAAGATACTGGTAGAAAGTCAGGTGAAGAGCACGAAGACCCCTCTAAAAAGAATGAATTCAGAAGTTACTGATAGTGTGCAAGGCGATAGAGGTATGCCTCTAGGAATAAAGTCAGAAGTTATGTATGTACGCCCGTATGTTTATATTTTATATTCTTTAAGTTACAATATATTTATAATTTTTTACTTAACTAAATAAGTTATTATTTCTTCAGCATCTACAATCAAAAGTAAATAGTAATCTCAAACAATTTCTACGTGATTTAAACGGAAATTAATCACATTTGACTGTTCAAATATAATTTGCAAACTATCGCTTAATGTGACGCGGCATTGAATTATTTCGTTCCGGCTCCGACCGCGAAATTATCTCTGTGAATGGTAATCACATCCGCGGTTGAATCATCATATTTTGTATGAAGCTGAATAAAAGTTATCATGAAAATTGTACAAAAATCGATATAGTTTTAGATTTTCCCATGAAATATTTTCTCACAATATAAAATAACTTTCACATTATTTTTTTAAGACCAAAATTTTAAAATACCAATAACACTTCTCTATCTTTAAAAATTAGATATGTCATACAAACTTTTAACATTCGTTTTCCTCCTTCAGGATTGGCTTTTCTTAGCTCCATTCTTAGCAGTCACTTACACTCTACAAAGAACCTATTTGCAAAATTAATGAATTACTTGCATGGGCTCAGTAGTCTAGGCTGTGCATTTAATTCTGTATAAAACAGGTTTATATATAGAAATGACATAAAATATTTATGAGAACTATAGAAACACAATTGAAACTGCACTATTCTGGGTGACTGCACACGCGATCTTAATGAATAAAAAACCTCTGACGATCATATTCACCTGGTATAAATAGCAGGCAAATTCGTTTTAGAAACATTTCTTGTGTCTTAGCGCAGAGGCGTAGCGTCTGCCTGTAAACGGTATGTGAGTGTGATTCCCATTCGGGGAAGGTGAATTATTTCATTTTCTTTGCTCTCATAAATAGTAGTAGATCTCCTTCTGCCCAGCCTGTCATGTGCGTGATAAAGCCATAAAAAAGAAATGTAATAATGAAGCAGTAATATTTTCAGTATATAGAGCGTTAATAAAAATACCAAATAGATTCATGAAACATGTGGTCATGTTAAGTTTGCCTGACTTTTTAAAACAAAAAAAAATGTTTAAACTACTTAAATATCAAAACGTTCGCAAATATATTTCAATATGCATACATAGTAGTTAGTGTTAGATACCTCGTTAAGTAACAGCAATATGGGTTAAGTCAATTAGGATAGTTCAGATCAAAGTTGCTCAGTCTGAGAACATTCTTGATATTGCTGACACATATCGAAGCTGTTCAAGACGTAGAATTATAAAATCAATTAGTTTAATTACTTTATATAGGCTTTCGATTATATGGCGGATACATTTTAATATTAATGATTTCCACTAGTTAAAATTCACTTATTAGTTCTATTTATAAAGAAAATAACGTAAATATGTAGCATTAAATATTTCAATTTCATTATAAAATGTAATTCGTTAAATCATAGCGTTTATAAGCTTTTAATAATTTGTTCAAATACAAATTATCGAGTATTTTGCTTAATACATGTATTATATTTAAAAAAGTATATAATATGTATTGATAGTACATATTGACACATATTGATATTTTGAATATAAGCTTAACGCAAGGTAATTGTTTGACTAAAATAACTTATTTACATAATCTTTACGCTTATTAGGTCATCGTAGCAAGATCATATATAAGTTCACACGTGTTCCTGAATATAGCAGGCTAGACAGACCAAACCTAGTGATAAGACACTCCGTCTCCACTTCTCCACCTGTTCCACCTTTCGAGACATGTTTGTCGAGTATCAGAACTCATCGCTATGCTTTGTTGTTATCAGTGTGAGGAAAAATATAAATATAGTAATCATAATACATTCTGCAATTGTGGAATTGAACCCGCAACAACATACAACCCACGCAATTGAGATAGAGTGGTGTTAAATACTTAAATTTTATCATAATTAAATTCACAATGTACTTGTCATTTACAATTTTGATCTTACGTAACTTTGAAATTGTTTGACGAGTAGCACACGTAAAGTATCTTAGGCTTGCAAAAGTGACATCGTTTTAGAATTCTATTAAGTGCCCCTCAAGTTGTTTGCCTGCGGCGCTTTGTTTGTGTTACATCTTTCTTGTGGAAAATCTTTGGCCAAGACTTGAAATAATATTATTCTCGACACTTATCTTGGTATATTTGAAAATACAATATGAAATATATTTTGTATGTAAAATGTTAAGAACATACAAGGCATATGCAATAAACATACTTTTAATATATATTAAACATGGAATGTGTTTAACAAATTATCTTGGTCATTTGTCAAATTTTCTTATGTACATTTTTTTTTCATTTAACTAAATCGATAACTTCACATCTCATTTGATTTAACTTGATGGTTTGAGTCTATAAATTCATTAAACTTTCACATAACAAGTTCTATTTCAGTAACGACTTATTTACCTTTAAACATCTAATAAATACTATAATATAACTTAAACAATCGGCCTGACATCGCGCAATATTTCTTGACATCCAAAATTAATTGGCCAGAATACAATCACAGTTAACACATATATTTGTATCGACTCTCAGTCACAAATAGAAAATAAGATTCAAAAATAGAAATATGCCGAAAAGCTCTAATTTAAAAATGTACCATTTAAGTTGCTTTGATTAACAATCGTTCAACGTCACTTTAAATCTTATATAACTTTTAAACTTGAGCGTTCCAAAAGCATTTACGTAATTCCAAATCTAGACTACAATATCTTTTGTAATCTTGTAGCTACATTGCAGAAAGTTATATATCAAACAGCAAAAATAGACAGGTGCGCTGTCAAGAAGCCGTAATGCATTGTTTTGCAAGTTTAGAAGTCACTAGAAACAAACTTGCTTGCTCGAAGTTGATTGCTCTGCGACCACATTTGAGACCGTTGGACTAGTTGGACATTGATTTCAGAGTTAAAGTAACTTTTGCTTAGTAAGTATAGATAAAGGAACGAGCTTCGCATTTTACAAACTTAATTTGCTCCAATCACATTTGTATAATAAGTGGAAATATCCATATATATTTTAATACTAATTGTATTGTAAATTGATTCATTTATTACACTTATAAAATGTATTTTTTTCGTTTTAATTGTATAATTCTGTAATAAAATTTAAATCAGTTTTATATATTTTATACATTTAGAATAATAAATTAAGTTAACATTAAAGCGATACTTCAATAGGTTCATTTTACTTTACCTATGATATTTTATCTTCTTTTGTTCTTTTTTCGCATAGTACAAAATTGTTCTTAAAATATAAAAAAATAAATCATCTCAAAATGATAACCATTTTTATAAATAATTAAGCCTCAGTATAAATTAAGAAATATTAACAGCTTTTGTATACCAGCTTAAGCTATAATTAACGCTCGTATTTCGTGTCTAAAGTGCAGTTTGCGAGCTGGCAAATATATCAATAAATTATCAGTTCAACCCAATTAACACCGATATAACAAATCATGTTTACTTGTCCCATTTTAAATATTATATTGCTGTACATTATCATATATTTGTGACATTTAATGTAGGAATATAAATATTTTTTAACCTTAAATTATTTACTAACTATTTTTTTTAAATCAAACTAACAAATTTTGCCTTTAATTAAATAAGAAGTAAATAATCAAAATAACAAAGTTGCTGCAAATAGAAAAATATAATTGATTAAAAAGTTATAAGAAATTATCCCAAAAGTTCCACAGTAGCCGATGTTAATAAAAAAGCATACTTTAAAACCGTCAGGAAATCTCATTACTCACTAAGATAATAAACTCAAATTGTATTTGAAACTTCGCAAAGATTCTGATAGGATTATAAAACTTATCAACTTTTTTTACATAGATGTTGTTGCTTATATAAGAATATGCGATGTTATTTTGTGATTACTATAGTCAACGTGAAAAATTGTTTTTTTTTTTATACCTAGCGTCAGGTCAGTCAAATCCAATTACTTAAGTACCTTACAAAAAACCAAGTCTACTTGTTCATCTTTCGACATTTTTTCTTCAGAATGTGTGAATTAAGGCGTATTAACTTTAAATATCCAGGAATTTTCAATTTGACAACTATTACATATTATTATAATTGTACTTTACGTTGACACACAATTAATTCGTATAGAACACTAGCTACAACTAGCACATGACATTATTTATATTTAATTTTCATGTATTAGAGATAATGAGTCTTAAATGGCTAGTAAACTCCATACCTGTGTTCTTACCAACAAATAAAGTAGAAATAGAAAGGACCGAGCGAGAATTGAAATATTTATTTATAGTTAGAATTGAAATATAATTTGAAAAAGCCTTCATTTTACTAGTTTATTACTCTTTCCAGGTAAAAACCAGACTTAGCTATAAATTATAAGCTATAACTATTCATTATAAAGTGAATATATAAAATTTAAGTTACCTACTGCTACAAATTAAAAATAATGACACGATCAACTTCAAAACACTTCATTTGAGTATTCATTTGCATAACATATGTACACGAATGTCTATAATTACTTTTCTATCTGCACACAGCCCCCGGTTCCTGTCATGTAAGCAGTAGACGGGAAGAACTTTGACACATTTTAATTTGTCACCCTTAAAACTCCTTATGAGATTACATATACTAGATCAATATTTCGATTTCAACGTCCCCACCAACATGATTATAATTAATATTGTATTTTGTTAAAACTTAAATTTATTATTCATTTACTTAAAGTGATTTAAAGTTAAGCAAATAAAAAGTATCAAAGCAGTATGCATGATATTCTAAAACTTAGAATAAAAGAATCTTATTCATAATATATTATATGAAGTCATATAAAGTATGTCAAAAAAACATTTTTTCGATATGGGCTTAAAAAAAATTGAAGCAAAAAAATGTTTATTAACAATTTTATCAGAAGTCTATGCACCAAGAATCTTTTCCAAGTATTAAAATAATGCGACAACTTTGTGTTTATCTCCCCTTTCATAACATTTACTCGTAATATGACGTAGGAATGCAATGATTAGAGGGAGAAGATATGGAAAAGAAAAATGAATAATGAAGTCTCGTAACGTGCTATCAAATCTCTTAGGAGGGGAATCTTTTAGAAATTCCTTCGACATTTATCACAAAAAATGGACTGTTCGGTTTTAATTTAAATTATTTTACTAAATATACATTAATTTATAAAATAATTGAGTTGATGTATGGCTATCGGCCTATTTAATACCATTATAAATTAATTTCTGGATAAAGGCTTAGTAAAATCATTTTGACAGGCATAAATACTTATTTTAGAGGATTTGGTTGAAATGTGTGGAACGGAGTTTCTTAAAACCACTCCTATTTTGGAAATTTGTAATTTTAATTATTTTATGTACCCTTAGATAAGAGAGGAATTTGAATACACTACTAAAGGACAATTTATGTGTGTGTATTTTATTTATATTTATATTCCAACTATTACTATACATCTGTTTTACAATAAAATATATTAGATATTTTAAATTTTCTCTAATATACTCTGTTCTTTATCCATAGCTTTCCATTTGTAATCATTTAAAACATAAATAGAAGTGTGATCTCAATAACAATGGACGACACGAAAATTTCCACTCTTCATCTAATATAAAAGATAAAATAGAAAAGCTAAACATTTTAATAGAAGTTTTTTTATTTAACAATCTGTCCATCTTAACACTAGGATACTTCGCTCTGTAACGTGGTTTTATGATTTTAGTAAAAAATAATGAAATCGTTGGAAAGTGCTAATTATTTTAAATTTGAAAATACGTTTATATCACGATTTTGTATTAAAAACGTTCCCTTATACAATATCTCATAAAGTCGACTCGAGTTAAGCTTATAATAAGCAATGTAAAATCTTTACTGCAGTAAGGTGACATCGCGTCAAAATTCTATTAAGAGGGGCTGAAGTTGTTTGCCCCTGGCGTTTTGTTTATGTTACATTTTTCCTCGTGAACCTTCACAGCCACGTTACAATATAGCGTATCGCATCTTTAGATTTTTATTTTCGCTATATATTGTGTTACCTTAGCCATTTATTAAAAAACGGGGATACATACAAAATGATTGAATATGACTTGTATATTGATATTCTTTGATTATTTTTATATTTTAAGCAATACTCATGTGTTTAAAATACGAATGAAGATAGAAAATTAATAAATCCTCTTTTTTTACTTCCCTTACGACTATTCAAGGTTTTATCAGACAAAAAAGCAGTATAACAAACTATCTCGTAGCCATAATTTCGCCCCTGAAGTACTATGGAAATAATTGAGAGTTGACAATATGACATATAAGTTTGAAATCCTCAAGGTAATTCTACGTACAGTAAGTTTGCCAAAATAATGTTACTTATTGTTTTGTGTCCCCTAGGTGGTGCAGAGGGCGTCCAAAAATGTACTCTACTAATGTGCAATGTGAGCAATCAATAATAATCTCGTTACATTGAGTGTCAACAGTAAATGTAACCTATTAAATTGTATGTTGACAACCATGGTCAGGGTACTTAGTATGATTACTTTCATAGTACCATATACGAGTATAACATAAAATTGTATATAATATTTTTGGTAATAAACACTTTTTTTATATATCTGTACGTCACCCGAGATGAGGCCTTCATAGTATTTTACAGAAATGCTTTCCAGATGGACAGGATAGATGCTGTATCACTTAACAGTGGCGAATTAATATGTATTAAGTGTTCAATTATTTAGTTTGGACCTTGCAGGCAAAACTGCATGTAAAGCATATATAAATATATTATATCTAATCATTTCCGAATCATCAACACAAAAAACTCAAAGCTTATAGAATTCCTGAATAAACCTCGAAGCTATATATATATATATATATATATATATATATATATATATATATATATATATATATATATATATATATATATATATATATATATATATATATATATATATATATATATATATATATATATATATATATATATATATATATATATATATATATATATATATATATATATATATATATATATATATATATATATATATATATATATATATATATATATATATATATATATATATATATATATATATATATATATATATATATATATATATATATATATATATATATATATATATATATATATATATATATATATATATATATATATATATATATATATATATATATATATATATATATATTATATATATATATATATATATATATATATATATAATTTCAATATATCAATTTCTCTAGAATCTGGAATAAATAAGTCACTTTCCACAAACACTTAGCTATCTGCCGAGCCAATTAATCTACACGACGTACCTATATATAAATATATTGTCATCCCTAGGCCATAGACTACTAGAACTTAATTACCAACACTTGACACCTGCTATCGTGACCACTATTTGTAAGTTAATTGAGCACAGAGACATTACGATCTGCGGCAAACGATCCGTATCTTAGGTGTATAGCTTCACTACCGGGAATCTGACTGTTACTATATTTTGTCGATGAAAATTACAATATTAGTAATGAGTTTTGTTATGTAAATAATTTTTTATAGATTTCTAAGAAATTACGAGATAAATGCAAAATGTACAAATTATTCAAAAGACATCGTTCCAAAATTTATGTAACGTTTTTGTTGATATATTACAGTCAAATTACGAGTATGTATGCAGGTCTACTCTAACTTCCCTAAAATGCAAATGCAAAGACGAAACACACTATAGGAGGCACGGAAATAGATTCTTAAAAAAATTGCATAATATCTCTACATACCGAGTACCAACATAATAATAACAAATAGTAAATATTTAACGATTTTTCAGTAACGAATAAAAAAAGTCTTGCTAAATAGAATAGTTATTGACATTTAAAAATTACAAAAACAAGCATCTACGTTTATTGTGTATTTTCTTTTGCTGCAACGTTGGTAATAAAAGCTTTTTGTCCTTTAAATGTTAGATATAGCAACAAATATAGTATACAAATTGCATTTGAACTTATAAATATAAAGTATATGAGGCACAACGTCTTCCTGTAAACGCGATGATTAGTGGATTTGATTTTTACTCAGGGATATTGAATTATTTTCATTTTCTTAGCTCTATCATCCTGGCAAGTGCGTTGGGTTCCACTGAACACGCAATACCTTATTGTATTTACAATAGGTTCTTACTGTGCCTGTTGTTCGTCTCCTGCAATGTGCGGGATACAACGTGAAACAACAACGGGTTATGACTAATATGGTGTAAAATTACAATACATATTAAAATATTTTACTTCATTTTTACTTTATAGTATTGTAGACAGCAAGTACCAAGATTTAAGCCCAAATTCAAGACATTTCCTGTTGCGAGAAAAATGAAAATTAATCATTCCCCTGAATAGAAATGGAACCGGTAGCTGTGTTATATAATATGTTAGTAGTATCACATATAAGTCACTTAAGCCCAATTATATTCTATTATAATAGTTATATAGGTAATAAAAACGCTCAAAATATGTAAATTCTTGCTACGTTATATTCATGTGATACACCTACCATTCTTTTTTCTGAATAGACTAAAAATGAATATTTTTCTATAAAACTGATACCTACAGTTTTGCGTCGCGTGATATATTTGTGAAAAAAGACAAAAAAATACCTATAAATTCATCATGCAATGGACAGAATATAAACACTTTGTGAATATATGACTGTATAAAAACTAACATTTAAGCGCAAAAGAGAGAACGTACTGTTTTTGCTACTATTTAATTAAACTATAAATTCAAAGTCACGGTTAAAAGAGGTTTAAGCGAGACGACAAATGTCGCTTGAAAAAATATACTTTATGTTGTGAATAAAATTTAGTTTCGGAGTGAATTATTACTTTTAGTTACGTCTATGGCCAAGAAAAAGATATTCTAGATTTTGACATAATCGCGGTTATAATAGTTAAAAATTAAATCCCATTTTTATCATATTTTTTTATTATTGTGATGAGTGCAATGGGTGTTACTAGCTAAGCGAGCAATTATGTACATACAGCACTCTATAAGATAAATATTTATCTATATAAAGGTAATTAATTATTAAAGACGTTTTATCTTATAAAATATAAAAGCTTTATATAATATAAGAAAATTTAAACAACCGTTATATACAATTATCCACCTATAGTAGAAAAAAGCAATTTCCTTATGACCTAGGTCACTAAAATCTGTTCTAAATTGAGAATGTCGAGAGCGAGGGTTGTGATTAACGGGAGGTACAATTTTATTAGCATTTTTTTCCTCTTTCCGGCGTTCTGAGCTCATTTCCTTTCTTGTAATTTACGACTGCAGCAGCCATAGGATCAGTAAAATAAAATAGCCATCACAGACATATACATAAAATGCTGCACGTAAAATGTAAAGAGTTTCCGCGAGTCGCATCTAACGTTAACATTTTTATGAAAATACGGTTAGTATCTTCTGTGTGTCACTTTATGCGAATTTAAGTCGAATGTAACAGAAAGAGCAAGATAGTGGAGTGAAGATAATGGCTAAAATAAAATAAGCTTATATATGAATTTTCATTTAAATAGTTGTTCATTATTATCAAAAATAGCAATGATGATACAAAAGGATGTGTCTGCCTAACATTCTTTAGGCCTCTCAACGGACAACAGATATTACCAACAAGATTTTCATCACAATGGACAAAAATGTTTACTAAGTTGGACATCGTATTGGACATCAACGTCACGCTTTTCGTTTCCGCGATGCTCTTCCTCGTTAAAAGTGACAAAATGCTTTACAGCGACGCGATGATTTCAATACTATTTACCATTAAATATATAATAATACAACTTAATCACGGTTTGTATTTTACTATAAGAATATTAACTTAAGTCAAGTTGAAATTCTCTAACCAAGAAATCTCTCGCTAATCTCAAGTAGACGGAAATACTGACTTCAATCAAAATTTCTCATTTTCTAGCCAACTCGTGCATTACCGAAATTGCACTGAACCAATTTTCTTTATGTTATATGCGGACAAAGTTATTCATTTCACTTGACTCGACTTTGTGTAGTAAAAATATGATTGACCTCGATTAGTTTCAATTTTAACGTTATATTCAATTATACGAGGGTCAAACTGAAAGTTCTTAGAAAATCAAAAACTAAGCATTCTAGCAAGTTATTAGTTTTATTATAACTTTTCAAAATAGCGTCCATTTACATCAATACATCGCTGCATTCGATGGAACCATTGAGAAAAGCACCTTGCCCACTCGGCCTTAGGGGTCTCTTCAACGGCGTTTTGAAACACAGCCACTGCTTCTTCGGCGTCCATAGAATGTTTTCCTCGAAGTTTTTCTTTTATTTTCGGGAATAAATAAAATCGCAGGGTGCGAGGTCGGGGCTATACGGCGGGTGACCCAGTAATTCCACGTCTAAGGTCGCCAAATAGTCGATCGTTTGCCTGGCGGTGTGCGACGAGGCATTGTCGTGATGAAGGAGGATCCTGCTGCGAGGTCGTTTCTCTCGAACTTTTTCCAAGACAAGTGGCAAACAGTTGTTAGTGTACCACCCTGCATTAACTGTTTTCTGATCCTCTAAGACAACTGTCGCGTAATGACCTGTCTTTCCGAAGAACGAGGCCACCACGAACACAGCATTTGAGTCACCTCCGTTAAATTTTTGGATCATTTCTCGGCACCAATCAACACGGCGGAGTTTTTGAGCCTCGGTCAAATTATGCGGTATCTAGCGGGCACAAAGCTTCCTGACCGCTAAATGTTCATGAAGGATTTTGTGCACTTGACTCATACCTATGCCTAGACTTGTCCGAATCTGCTGATAGGTCACTCTTTTGCCAGTCTCTATCATACGCCGCACAACACTGATATTATCTTCAGTCGTCGCTGTAGAAGGCCGTCCCTCACGCAAATCATCGGTGAGATTAGTTCGACCACGTTTGAATTCATTAAACCAATTGTAAACTGTGGCACGAGATGGGGCTTCATCGTGAAAAGCCAATCGAAGTCTATCATAACTTTCTTGTTGACTTATATGACATCGAAAGTCATAAAAAATCATTGCACGAAAATTTTCTCGACTTAAATTCATTCTGACGTGCACAGACAATTTTCAATTTGCCGCCAAATCGTAAAACAAATGACAAATGAACGAAATGTATACTCAATATTATTGGTAAAGAGTTCTATTTTCAAAATTTAAACTTATTTTTTAATATAATGCTTTTAAGTTGCCAGTTCTTAAAACTTTCAGTTTGTTGGCCCTCGTATAATATAATTGAACAGTATCGAAGATACTGCGGGAAGGTCACGTAAAAAGCATGAGCACTCCCCGGAGAGCATTATGAAGAGGCTAATGGCAGTGGACGAGGCGAAAGACGTATGCAGGGATCGCAGTGTTTGGCCCTCCGTTCTCTCTAACTACCCCACTATTGATAGAACGTGAAGATGTCTATGTGTGTATGTATGTAATTATATCTTGAGATATAATAGTTAATTTTGTAACTAAAATTTTTACAAATCATTATTTCTATGATTATTTATTCAATCTAAAAGTTTTTGTTATACCTGCCGGTAGCGTGTATGTCAGCGTAGCGTGTTGTTATTTTAACAGTCATTACAAAATTTCCCAATAATAAGCTTGCAACATTAGCCGCTGTTGGTTACACGAACAGAAAATTAATAATGGGCTAACTTTGTGGTTGCCGGGCCGCCATCTGTGTGGACTGTTTAAAAATTTTTACACTCAATCCCTTAATAAACTTTTAAATTTAGTCAAAATATTTTTAAATATACGTAGTTAGATTAAGCAAAACTCACTTAATTATTAATTTAATTTTTATTATAAAACAAACAGTTATAAAAAAATAAATATTTATTTTATTGTAATAAAACAATTTGAAATTATAAGATAAATTAAACGAAACATTGTACTATGATGTTAATCAAGTGTAATGTAAACACTTACTTACGTGACTGTAAATCCAATAATTTTGGATTCGATCTCGCTACCTAGCCCTGGTAAAATTAAAATGGCGGTTTGATTTGCTACTGAACGCACTCTACTAATGGATAACTTGGATAATAAATTCTGCCTATTCTACTACATGCGGGATAAAATGTGAAAATAAAATATATAATATAAATAAATACAAAATTACTTGCTCCTTAGAAAATAATATAAAGTCTAACGGCCTTATTCATAAAAAAGTCTTATAGAACGTTTTAAGCATACTTTAGTTAACACGCTCTTTAGGCTTATAGAACGATCGATAAGTATTTATATTCATAAACGCTCTATAAGCCTTCTATAACTAAAGTGTCACTAATTTGATTTAAACGTTCACAATGTTGCCACTATACTGAAGTCGGTCGACTTGTTGCCGAAAATACCAGTAAATCCACAGATGATAAGTGACAAACGCATTGACATAGTATGACCACAGATAATATTACGTACAAAAATATATTATTGGATCTGGCTTGACATATACCGGCTTGATTTACGTCGTTGTTATCACAAAAATACGAATGTTTATTTTATTTTAGTTTATAAACTTACTTAATTTTTAAAAAATAAAGTCAAAAGAAGTAAAATGATAAAGAATTGAAAATTGTTAAGACGTGGACAAGTATTACCTATGTTCTGTGCACCTTGCTTATGTAGAATTTATAATTAATAAACTTGTTAATAACTAAATATAGTTAATAAATATCGAACAAAATGTCAATTGTTATATTGTTTTGTTTACGAAACTGAAATTGACACTCTTGATGACAAGCGACTCGACGACGTCATATCAATGCTCATATTAGTATGAGCTATAATCAGCTGTTATATGAATCGGCCATCTTTGGACGTTAAAACACTCTTATAGTAGGGTTCTCGGCTCTATAACTTTATGATAGGTTTATAGAACTGATTGGCACTAAAATGCTGTTATGAATAACGTTTTTTGACAACTGTACTATATCGAGTCTTTAAGCGTGCTATAACTTTTTATGAATAAGGCCGTAAATGTAAACAAAAACATGATTTATGTTTTACTCACAGCAGTCAAGTTTACAGATATTATATCTAGCACAGAATAACTGATTTGCTATATATACCAGTAACAAATACCTAGAAATTATACACTTTCTTACAACAGAGAGAGAGAGAAAATACAAGAGTGAGAGAGAGAGAGAGAGAAAGAGGGAGAAAAGAGCGTGAACGCCACAAATCTTGAATCATTGAACACTGTGAAACTTGAAAATATCACGTGATAATTATTCCTGTGCTAAACGCTGACAGATCAATAGTTGGCACGTCAATATATGTAAAATAAGTTATAAATTCAGAATCTAAAATATAGCACTCACAGAAATTAGATGGAAATTTTTATCAAATGAAAAGTTTTTCTTTACTGTAGGTAAAGGGAGGGAGGGTTGAGTCTGATTCATCAATATGTCTATTAACGTCGACTGACTCTATATTTGCTGGCCTTAGGGGACCCATTCTTTCATTTGCTTATTGAATTTGAATTAAAAAGCGTCTTACCAGCGCTATATGTATGTTGTTATTGAATAGGCGACATTGACGTATTAATATGTACCGAATTTAAAATCATTTTCACAAAAAACCTAATAACATTTACATTATAAAATGTTATTTACATAATAAAATGTTATAAGGTTTTTTGTGAAAGAAAGAGAATATGGAAATATAATTTAAGTTGATGTCATTATTAGCAGTATATTCTTTTAGATAAAATGTACATAATATCAAGTTTATAGTTTTGAATATCTTGACAGTGAGGAAAGAGGGAACCTTGTGTGAAGACAATTTCTTTCACATGTTTTTCAACTTCCACCTACGGTTGAGTGGTGCAAATCATATTCAAAATATTCCAATAGACTTTTAGCAACACTAAGAAATAGTCGAATTAATATGTTACCGTTGATTTAAAGGGCAATTCAGCTGCAAAAAACTCAACAGTTTCTGGTTTACTTATCACTCTACGTTTTGACATCTGTCATTATATAACAAAGTAACATAAACCTAGACAAGTTTCATCTGAATGATCTACATCTCCATATAGGTCAACTTGAGCATTTGATTCCCCCAAGGCGGTTGACCCTCAATTATTGCACCTATCTTGCATTAAATGAAGAAGATGTGAAGTAATATGATTTAAGAATTATACACTGTACAATGTTTATAAATTGTAAAAAAAATTCCAACGTGAATGTCCTATTTATTCACAACGACTACGCCAAATACCAATTTTTTTTAAAGATTACTGATCTTCGTTATCATATTATAAAAATTAAAGATCCCTAGTTTTAAAATGATGAATATTTAAAAATATGAAATGTAACTAAATAATGAAATGTATAACGTACAAATGAAGACTTACTTTAAAACGAAGGCATGTATAATTCATAAGCCACAAACTATATATAATATTCATAACAAATAAACCAATGAAGTTAAAAGTTATAATTTCGCTACCCAATTAACTACGGTTGCGACTGATAAATTTTAACCTATGGCAAGAGCACTCACGGAAAATTAATTATTACTGCCACCTATTACGTAAGGAATAAGGTTGAAGTAATATCAATATGTCAAGTAAATTTTAAGCTCACGATTTAAAACTTTAAAGAGCTTTTACAGAAATGCTTGCCTAGTCATTATGATTTTATCTAATATAAATATTTATTTAATAATAATCATTCTTTGTTGAATTAATTATCTGCTTCTTTTTATTTCTTATGATTTCTAAGCGAAATGTGATTGTTAATGGAAATTATTTTTATAATTTAAATATTTATAACAAAAAATCTTGCACTTAGTATTTTAGTATTCGCATAGTTTTTAAGTAAGAATAAATTATAATATATCCATTTATTTATCTACTATTAACGAAAGTATCTTACTTATAAAATTTCAGCTAAGCGCACTTATTATTTTTATTGTTTTGTAATTACTACTAGTAATAATATCCGAATTCGGTGTGTACATTACTATTGTCCCTGTGTACCCCAGACGTCTTTAAAAATGTAAACATGGTTAAAAAATCTGATTCGGATAAATGATTTTGCTTTATATTGGAATAAAATATTATAGACAGAAATAAATTTAAAAAATCATGCGTATAAATCATGACATGGCAGACAGAATGATAGGACTCAAGTTGAATTTGCTTCTCAAAAAGCAATGACTGAAAACTTGAGTCCTAGTGATAGGACTCAAGTTTTCAGTCATTGCTTTTTGAGAAGCAAATTCAAAGCTACGTTTTCGTCTTATTACCAAAGCCAATACATGACAATAATACTTATTTATTATTTATTTATTTTATTTATTTTTAACTTTTAAGATGATCACATGTGTACGTCAGATAGAGCGAACGGAGGAGTGTCAAAGGTGCCCAATTTGATAATAAAAATCGAATTGTGTCCCTTTGAAACCTACACACTCCACGATTTAACACTAAAGTTATGAGGGTTCCAAGCGCGGCCTGGTGAGAAGAACCCACAACAAACTCAACTAAGTTTCCCTAAACCTATTGTGATCACTGCACAAACATTTAATGGGAATCAAATACACGTTACCAAAAAGTCAAGACAAAGATATTTTCAATTCGTATTAAAATAATACAAAAAAATCTTAACTTAAAAACTAAACATAATTCAAGAACATTCGCAGTAGTTATATAATTTATATAAAAAAGTTTCTATGGTTTTACAACATTACTTATATATTTACTAAATTACTTTCGACACTTAAATGTGCATTTTACACGAAGTCTCATATATTATACAAGTATTTGCATGGTAATGACCATGCTTTGTGTATATTTCATTTCAATAACACACGCTATAAGTGATAAGTCAGGTTATATGCCTGAAATTTTTAGAATAATAAATATTTTACTAATAGTAGTACTCATTTATTGTTGTTTAAAAATTAATGTTAATAAAAATCATCTTAACTTTTGAGAACCGTCGTGGCGTTCGATTCCCACGCGGGGAAGATGAATTTTTCTATTTCGATTTTCTTCGCTCTGGAATCTAGGCAAAGCGCGGCGTTGAGTTCCGCCACTCAACACGCAATGCCTCGTAAAAAGGAAAAAGCAGGGACGGAGAAAGCAGGGACTAAGCAACGGAGTGTCTTAACTATAGGTTTCTATGGTTCCTGCAGTTCCCTCAGCTTAACCTGCCATATGCGGGATAAAGCTTGAAGACATTAATTACAATTATTCTTAACTTTTTGTTTTTTTTAAACTCTTAAAACACAAGAGCGGGCAACGTTTAAAACCATTTCAAAAAAATTAGGACAAAACAATATTTATGATCGAAATAAATCAATATATAAATAATGAGAATATAAATAATATACTTGGCAGTGTTTTTCTTTGAAAGTGAAACTTAAGTTTGTTCACAACTCCCTACTTGTCTTAACATTTACGTAATGCGATGGTAACGACTCGGATAATCTCTGAATAGCTAAAGATAAGGCTATTTACTATACAGCTTGTATCAAATTATACGGAACAGTACTAGAATGGAAAAGGCTAGTGGACAATATGTATGGTAGAGTAATGGGACAGTGGATAATTATAAACGTGATGTTTGTGGGTTCAATGTCTACTTGTAGATATTATTAAGTATTATTTCTTCTGTCTAACCCAAACGGTACGAGTAGCAGTCATTTTTTTAAAAAATATTATTTATAATTTAAATGATTATCGAGCACTTAAAAGTTAGAAATAAATTTATACGAGATTGTTTTAAAACCCCTCCAATTACAAATACAACTTGAGAACCCGCGACTGTGCTTCGTGCCATAGAAGTATGAGAAGGCCTGAGTAAACGGGATCAACGACGAAAGACGAAAAAGAAGAGTGCTAGCTAAAGCAGAGCACTACATTACTACACTCCAATACACTAGTATATTATGACGTAGTGATGCACCTACCAAAGTAACAATATTATACCGTTAATTCACATATTAAACGGATATTAAAATATATTAAATCTTTTGATTTTATTAAATAACTCATAATAGTGCATAATGGAAGCAATTTAATATAAATTATTTTAATCTCTTATATTTTTTGTTTATTAAAAACTAGGCTTTATTTCATTAACCTTTTTAATTGTAAGCTTTGTAAGCAAGAGTTTAATTACAAGAACAATTTTAATTATAACCGTCTAGACAAACCTAGCCTTTTGCGGTTTTTAAAAGCCTAATGAGAATGTTCATTGCGTTTAGAAGCGCGTGCAATTCATGCGTCTTCTATGAGATATCCTCTTATCTTATCCGCTATATAATGTTTTAGTAAAATAATTTATGTATAAAAATATGTATTATTAGTAAAAAAAATATTTCCGTGGCTATAAATTTAAAATATCGATAACAAAAATAGAAGTTGAATATAATAGATGTTGATGTCATTAACATCAGTTACCAGTAAAAGATATAATCACAAACTTCGACAGTTTTGTAGTGTTAAGTAGAGAATTAAGCTAGGCACTTAATTCATAACAATATATTTTTTTAATTAACCTTACCTATAAATAATCATGTTGATGACTACATTTACCATCGGCAAAATTGCTATAATTTAGAATTAATCTTAAGGATAAGAATATCAATGTACCCTGTGGTCCAAATAGCAATCACTTCCAATTTAAAATACAAAAGATCTCCCGTCTCCCCGGAGGACAGTGGACCCACAATGGGCGAGAAATTAAATAAATATTGTTTCATTAAATTACTTTCTGCTATAAATTATATAGATATATAAAATATTTTCCTTAGAGTCTTTGACGCTCGTTGCCACCGTGTAAAAGATTACTATACTTTTAATATTGTCAAAATGCATATGAGTTACAGTGTTTCTTTCACCGATTAAACTTATCAATGATCTTTTAAAGTTTTTACGAACACGCAAAAGGGTCATTAAAGTTTGTAGTGCATTACAAGTCTTGGGTACTCGCGTGCCGAGGAAATAGAGGTTATTTTTAATGTTGTGCTTTGTCAGTCGCATGACATTAATTTTATAATGCTTACATACTAAAAAATAAACAATGAATTAAATGGTTTGATGTAAGTGATTTAAACAATTAAAAATACAAAAAGTGTAAATAAGCACTTAGTAATTAAGAATAAATTATGAATGTAATATAGAGTATATTACATTTTCAATTTAGTTTCATATTGTTTCAAATGCACAATTTAACAATTATAAAACTGTTTTATGTTTTTTATAAACTTTAAAACTATAATAACATATGTACATACGCAACATACATATGTTATGTATTGACTTACTTCACTTAAGGTCCTAAGTCCCCCAGATTGGGCAGAAGGCATCCACTGTGCGCCGCCATCCCTTTCGATCTTGAGCATCGCGCTTCACTTCGCTCCTTCTTCGCTTAACTTCAATACAGAACTAATCCTAAAATTATAGTCTTTATAGATTGTATTTTACTTGTGTACTTTGGGTTGATCTAGAAATGTGATAAAAATCATTTCTATAAACAGAGGAAATAACCTAAAGTTAGCTATTTCAAGCTTATACATGTAGTTAATTTCATGTAAAATGAGTGCGACTGTAAAATTAAATTTCTCAATAATTATTCTCACTTTTCGGTAACCTATAATACTTAAATTGATACGGAATATTGGTGCGCGAATTCACTTTCGTTTCACTCTTAACCAGTAAAATGTTTAAAACATCTATCTTGTATACAATATGAATAAGCGTTTGTAAGTGTACAAAATAAAAAGTAGATACTTTGTAGTCCGTCTATTTTCGTTTGTTCTGTAGCTATTTAATATATTTTATTATATTTTTCAAACTTAAGTTTATTATCTACAATCACAATTTCTGTACGAGTCGTAAAAACTTCAGCACAGACGTGACTGCGATATACTGACGTTTATAAAGAATAGCTAAGCATTTTTATTATTTTAAAGTACTACTCCACGCAAAGGATAGTTAAAAATATATATTTTTTTTATTTAAACGGAAGGACTTGAACCCTAACCTCTGAAACAGTTTATCTTCAGTGTGCCATACTTATATTTTATTAGAGTTAATTATTTCTATTTTATAGATATATAAAATGTTACTCCGTCCCCACTTTCCGCCGTTTTCGAGGCATTGCGTGATGAGTGGCGGAACTCAACGCCGCGCTTTGCCTTAGATGCCAGAGCGAAGAAAATGGAGTAACGGAGTAAGCAGGGACTAAGTAACGGAGTGTCTTAACACTAGGTTCTTATGGTTCCTGCAGTTCCCTCTGCCTACCCTGCCGTGTGCAGGATAAAGCGTGAAGCTAAAAAAAAAAAAAAAAAAAAAAAAAAAAAAAAGATATATAAAATGTTGATAGTACACTATACTTCTTTGATATGATCTATATAGTAAAATATTTCAAGAGCGTAAACAAAAAAACGTTAAGAGTTATCAATAGTTAAGGGTTTCTTCCATTTAATGATTTTTATACTTGTAAGATATTCACACGAATGACATAAAGATCTCGTACTACGAAAATACTATTAAACGTATATAATATTATTAAAATAAAAGAATGTAAAAGAGTTATTTCAATCTTTGTCCTATTGCCAGAATTGTTTACGCTTGCGTTATACTTGATGGCGTTTTATTTTGAAACGATTATTAAATTATTAACTTTATTTGAAAAAAAAAAATAATGCTTCTTTTATAATATTAACAGGCTTGCAAAGATCAATTATAACTACGCTTTGATTTAGGGACGTAGCAATGACATTCTGTATATTTTTTAGGTGGCATAAAAAATGTCAGGTTAAGATAATATGAACGTTTCAATTTATTTATTTTCTTATTATGTTTTTTTATTATATGTAGTATAAGATTTTTAATAAGTTTCTATGGAAATGGAATATATATGATTAATCAGAGCACAACCTAAAGCTTGGAAACAATATATTTATTTCGACTAAAATATAAAACAAATATATAACAAGTGCACATACATAATATATAAACAAAACTTAATTTTTTGGCTTCCTTCTGAAGACTTTATAGTTTGCTTTCTCTATACTTTTATTGCTTCACCACTGCAATGCGAATGTTGAAAATATAAGTTACCGATTTCAAGCTGCGGATTTCCAAGCAGTTTCGCAAACTATTCGTTGCCGTCGTAAAACGGTTATGCTCCTTAGTCGTAAACCGTTGTAATTTATTATTTGTATATGCACGGCAAGGTAGTTCAGTAGCGCAGGAACTTTTTCCGAAAGTTTTTGCAAACATCAATCCTTTTATCCATTGGTATGCGGGGTGCGTGGATCGAAATGCAAAACACTTACCCTCGCTAGGGTTCAAAGCGTAAAACTTTCTGTCTCAAACATTATTCCAGTCTCGTAGTTCTGTTTTGCCTGTTTGAGGTTTCAAGTATTTTTCGGTTGAGCCCCCTTTCATTAAAAAGTTCCCAACTAATATTCAAAGTGATTTACCAACTCTCGATAGCGACGACAAAATCATAAAAAAGCAGCCGATTATGCTCTTAACCTTTTGCTCTAGTAAAAGACGTTTGAACTAGGATATACTTTTGCGTATGAGTATATAAGGATTTGATTTTTCTCTTTTAGGCCATATGTTTGCATTATTTTAAGCCTCAATTATTCGAATAAATAAAATATTTCCTGCTGAATAAAAAACCTAATTCATTTTCAAGATTATTATTTTACTGTGGCCGTCGTGACACAGCGGCACAGCATATAATTGTTAACGCGATAGCTATATATTCAAATGCCATAGGAGAAAAAGAATTCTATATTTAGATTTTCTTCTCTCTGGTGGTGGCGTTGAATTCCTCCACTAAATGTAAAATGTCGCGAAAGGTGAAATGGAGAATGGTGTAAGTCGCGAAATGGAGTGTTAACCTAGTAGGTTTATTCTACTTACAGCTGAGTAGAAAAATAAAATAAACAAAATTGTAATAAGTTAAAGATCTAATAAACATACATTTTGATTTTAGGTGATATATAATCGACAATGAAAATTTGGAAATTTGATGTGTAAAAGGTTTTAGAAAGAGCTTATTTAATGAATTTGTAATTAAATCAGTATGATATAATAGTACTTCTATAATACCTTCAAAACAATAAAAGGAAAATAAAAACATTATTTTTACATTTGAACAGTTATTTGAAGAAACTATTTTAGGACACAATTGGCTTTATATAAGAACGTTTACAAATATATACCTAAATAAACGTAAGTACAGTGACTTATCGTAGTTTTTGCAATTTTACGGTCAGCGAATTCGACAAAATACCAGGAGAGACATTACAGAAGATATGGCAGAATTACTTCGCCTAACTTGATGCCTTCCCAAGAGGGAAATCACAAAATGTCGCGCCATTGCCGCATCCGTCAAGCTGTGTGAAAAATTCCATTTAAATTTTCTCTAGAACTAGATTTCATTTGTAAACCACGTGAACTTCGTGTTTAACAGTAATAATATTCGTGTTAATATGTTCTCATTAATTTTATGTAATAAAATAACATCAAAATATAAAATCAAAAACATAAATTTTAAACAATTAAAAGAAACAAAGTTATTTCTCATTACATTATGCAAATGTAGATATTACATTTTTATTGAATTTTCAAAAGACTTTCCATAGTATGATTCGAGCGCTGCAGTCTGCAGTAAATTCTTCAACATATTTTCTTAGCAAAGTAAGTAGTACAAGCCTGGTGTTAGTAGTTTGTGTGAACCGCTTTGTCATACCAGAACGGGCAAAAAATATTCGCTGCCACTTGCTTAATTTCATTTCTAGAACGCACTTCGAAGGCGGCTTTGGTAGAATCTTTCAAAATTTGGTTAGGTAGTGGGAGGAGCTCGGACAGTGAAGGTGAGCGTTAATGCATTTTAAAGGGGCCCCTTTAAACCTACACTTGGGTCGCAAGTCCCAAGCGCTGATCGGAGCTCCTCTTCCTACAACGCGATGGGCCCGGCACCAGCACGGTGAATCCATGGAAGCTAAGTTGTTTCTTCTCTTCTCTAATTTAGGCTGTTTGGATATATCGTATTGTTTGTTTTTTAAATAAACATATCTAAAGAATTTGAGATTTAAATAAAAGAGAAAGAGATTCCATTCCACTTTTCTCTTAAGAGTTTGCTATTTTTGATACTATCTTTATTAATACATTATGAGACACCTAATTTACGCTGCATCACTTAAGTAACGCCATGCGACGTGACTAAATTTAGCATACTTAATCGGACTTAAGTGTATCGGTAACAGTTTCTAGCTAAATTTATTATGTGTATAATTCATAATAGAATGAGAATTTTTAAAAAAACAATATATATTCTATATTAATATTTTACTAACAACAATTAGTAGCAGAGCCTGACGCAGTACATTGACAGGAGAAAATAAGAAAATTATATAGGACAGTATAATTAATTTCCTTGATCGAATCCATTAATTAATGGATAAGTTATTAAAAATAGAAATACTTACGACATAACATAACATAGTACTTTTAGTATTTTAGCCTATCGTTTTAGAGATCATGTTTTGCTCAGAAATCTTAAATGGAGGAATATTATACCTATTATCATGTATACATTGATGCAAAATTATAATATACGGCAATATACAGGAATATCAATTTTAGTAACTAGATTATACAAAGTAAATTTCATGTAAATTTTAAAATAACGAGACTATCCAAGCGTATGATTTGATAAAGAAACGAAAAATGCATATCAAACGGCCATTGCTTTCAATTTAAAAAATAACGATGTTCCTCAAAGCAAATAATGCGTCTTCATAGGGGGTGATCGGAGATAGGGTGAACATCCCTCGTTATTTCGAATACGTGCCACCCGTTACGTCTTTTAAAGCTAAATATATATTAAATCGCTTTTCAACATCTTTTGAACACGTGTACTGACAAAATCAAAAATAGGGTCCACAGAATCAATAAGTTACAAATATAGTTGTCTAACAAAAGTGCACCACTTTTATTATTATACAATGAAATCGTCTGTGTTTTTTTGAGCCACAAACAAAGCACGCCACGCACAAAGCACGGTATACAATTTAACGCTTAGGGTAGGCCGAGTAAATCTAGTGTTAACATAATCAGCTTATTGCTTTCGTTGTTTTTAATTTGGACAATGAAATTATTGTTTATTTCTGAGTTTAAATCGCCACAACTGATATGTGTAAAGCTAGACACTTTCACTGTCTGAGAGTAAGATAGAGAGCGCTAGAAAAGAGACAAGCATTTTTGGTGCTCTATTTAAATTTTTAGACACTTGTATAAAAATATAAAGAGAGCGCTGGTGGTAGCTTTTCCAGAAGTTTTATAATTATTGAGCGAAATGAGATGTAAAAAGCATGTAAAATCTAACATGTCAAATACAATCTTAATAATCTCAAAGAACAAGTGTTGCAGTCCGTAGGCATGTTAACGGCACCGAAATTGTTGGGGTCGACTAGTTGATTAATAAATATTCATAAACTTGCCCTAAACTAGTAGGATTATCAATATAGTATATGGACGTTTAACCTAATTATTTTAAACAGTATTTTAAATTTCAAAATTATATGAAGCTGCGTTCAAATTTATTCTTTATTTATAACGCCGGGCTTTGCCTACTTTCCAGAGCGAAGAAAATGGAAATAGAAAAATCCATCTTCCTCGAGGGGGAATCGAATCCAGAAAACGTCGCGTTTAAAGGCAGACGCTACGCCTCTGCGCCACGACGGTCCTCTTTAGTCTCGACGGTACTCTTTAGTATATGTTGATATTAAATAAAAATAATTAAATGTTTCGAAAAGCAAATACTTGTGCGTTATAAAGAGTCTTACACCAATTATTTTAACGAGCCGTTCATGATTTCATCAGATTCAAGGCTTTAGGGTAAAAGCATAGTAAAGCTATATAAACTAAGAAGACGAAGCTATATTATTAGGGCTATTATTTTGTATTATTCATATAAAAACGATGACAAATCATAACATAAGTTTGTCATAACATATTAGATGATTACTAATTTATATATGTATAAATATATATATATATATATATATATATATATATATATATATATATATATATATATATATATATATATATATATATATATATATATATATATATATATATATATATATATATATATATATATATATATATATATATATATATATATATATATATATATATATATATATATATATATATATATATATATATATATATATATATATATATATATATATATATATATATATACATATACATATATATATATATATATATATATATATATATATATATATATATATATATATATATATATATATATATATATATATATATATATATATATATATATATTACATAGTCTTATACTACTTAGTCTACAATCCACAAATACTATATATCATCTATACGTAATAATGTATAAAAGCTGTAAAACAGAGTGATATATACGGAGCATTATCGGAATTACGTGGTGGGGCGATATGTAGCTCGTGTTGTTAGCCTTTAAAGACAGGCATTTGTTGTACCTAGCTCAGTAATCGCAGTTAGATACCGGTAGTTAATTTTCGGTCTTTGTGATTTCAATGATAGAGAATTGTATTTTATGAAATAATAGGTTAATTTTTAATGACTTTAATGCGTATATTTCAAGCTTAATGTCTCACCTAGGGACTCTTAAAGTACATATAATAAAAAAAAATCATTCCTGTTTTTATCGATTATATTCTGATTCTTACCGTAATATCAGGATGTATTGGTTCCTGTCGTTATATTATTAGTTAAAATAAATCTAACATTGAATGAACTCCAACTAAAATAGTAAAAGTAATCTGCACATCTCTCTTAAAGAGAAAATGTTCCGTACACCGATGTAATTTTTGTAAATCCTTAAAGCCCGGGTCTAACCTGATGCAACGAAGCTCCTTTGAAACCGTATGAACAGAAGATTTGTTGAAAAAAAGCTTTAAAAGAATCCGAGAGTTTCTAAGAATTTTTTAATAGCTTTGTAGTGTATAAAGAAGTGTTCATTTAAAATATTGAAATATATAAGTGAATAAAAAGCTTGAGCAAAAAGATGCAGAAGACAATCACAATATTATCTTCTCTAAATTAAATTATATATTAATTCGTAATATCTGCTTTTGTTTATTGCAAATCTTTTAACCACTATATCATAGCGATATTTAGCCTAGACAAAATTTTCTTTTATGTTACTTAAATATAGCAAAATCATTAAATCTAAGTAAGTAGCTTCTGAACAATACTATTTCCATATAAGTTGAGCAAAAATTCTCTGTTTTGTGACAATATCTTTCATCTTTTAAATAACACCGTTCCAAGTAAATATACGCGAATATGAAATAGGAGTATGAAATTTTTAATATCCTGAAGACAAGCGAAACTCGTCCACTGAAGAGGTCGGTGTTTCAATATTTTATGAACACTTAGAAACAAATTAGATTTTTCTCTCCAAAAATATGGTATGTTCTTAAAAAGCATATTGAAGTTAGGTTATAAATCAATTAACTGCCGGTAGAAATACTAAATTAAGAAATATTAAATCACTTTTATAAAAGTTCTTGCATTAGACAAGGTATCGACGTGTTCGTTAATTAAACTTGATATTATTTCATTATAGCCTTTAGTAGAAATGTGAACAGTAAAGAAGAAAAATTGGGTGTATTTATTTTAAATATATTATTATGCTATATTTGAAAAATGTAATCTGTTTATACATCCTCCATCCTCCAGGTATCCTCTTAATGAGATATTCATTTTCATAATTCGTAATTTTAATTTTTATTTGGACTTCCAAATTTGGGTACATAATATAATAATTCAACCCACTGGCCGTCCATCGTGGACGCCAACCGCTCGTTGTTGATTCCATTTCCATTAGTTGTTTTCAATTTCTTCACTAGTAACAAGATGAAGAGTGGCGTTAAGTTCTGCTACTTAATATACAACACTTAATACACAATATTTGGAAAAGTGGAATGAGGGCAACTGAGCATCTCAACAAAACGTTCACACTAACAAGTTTTATTGTATTCTTAGCAACATAACGTAATCACAGTTACAAGTTCTATGTACAGATTTAGCTATTATTGTATTAATTATCTAATGGCTTATAATTTAGGTAATAAATACGTGTAATGTAATTTGTTTTAATTTTATTACATTAAATTAAATAAATAGTGTTAGAGTTAAAAAAATGTAATTATGTGACATTTATTTCTACATATGTACGCTGTGTTAAAAGGGTTTCCTGACACAAGTATTAGTACTATACTAGTAACTGTTAGTTACTGGATTAGTCTCATAGCTATATGTAGCGAAAGAAAGTATGAAACTGAAATAAATATTTTTTTTTATTTAACTATATATTTTACCTAAAAAAGTATAAAATTCTTAAATATAGATATATTTTTATGGTTTTATACTTTATCTCATACATGGCAGTATAGGCAGAAGGAACTCCAAAGACCATAGGAACCTAGTGTTAAGACACTCCTTTTTCGAGGCATTGCGTGTTGAGTGGTGGAACTCAACGTCGCGCTTTGCTTAGTTTCGAGAACGAAGAAAATCTAAATAAAAAAACAACCTTTTCGTGAAAACGTGAGTTCAAATCAAGCGGGATTTGAAATATAGATATATTTTAATGTTTTTACACTTTATCTCATACATGGCAGTATAGGCAGAAGGAACTGCAAAGACCATAGGAACCTAGTGTTAAGACACTCCTTTTTCGAGGCATTGCGTGTTGAGTGGTGGAACTCAACGTCGCGCTTTGCTTAGTTTCGAGAACGAAGAAAATGGAAATAAAAAAACAACCTTTTCCGAGTGAATAGATAAATTCATCTTTCCAAACCGATATAAGCTCACGTTCATATCTGAAGGATAATCAACCGCCGAAATAGACGTTATTTTATATTTTATTTCAATTACTAAATTAACAATTTAATATATAAATCACTAGACAAAACCATTAATTATTGAATGAATTGAAACTCAGATTACAGAACATTGAAAACAGTCTGCTAGGATCAAATTTAATCTACCATTTGAACTTAATTAAGCGCTATTGTTTTAAAGTACACGCCACTCATATACTTAGATTTAACTTGTAATATATGAAGCGTATTAAGCTTATTTACACTTTATAAATTACATATACTAGCAAATCGTCCCAGCTTTACACAGACAGGCGTAATTTTTTTAAATAATTTTGGGATATTATAGGGTACATCTTAGCCCCTTCTCCCCTCATTTGCCAATAAAGTGTAGCCTATGATACTTCTTGCGGCTTAATGTTCTTGGGGCGTAAGGTCACTTAAAATTCAGTCAGAATCGGTCCAGTAATATTTTAGTTTATTTAATACAAACAAACAACATACAAATCTTTACTCCTTATGATATTAGTATAGATACACACTTTTGTAATGCTAATTTTTTTTTGCATTTAGTGTAATAGTATCAAAATTTGGTACCGTTGACTAATTCTTTTGAAATAGGTAAGAGCTTTTGGTACAAACTCAGGGAAAAATTGGAAAATTCCGAAAAAAGTCGTACAAAATGAGTTCATACAACATACATTGACATATGAAATAGTTGTATTTCATAAGAGATTATGAAATTGGAAAATAGTGAATGCCATATTATAGAATATATAAAAAAGAAAAACTCAAACAAATTACAAATTTGTAGTTGTAGCTTAACGAATGACCGCAAATTAAAGCTTGTCAATTTTTGAAAGTAACATATTCCTAAGGGAATGAAGGTTAATACCTATCTCGATACAATATCCACTCTAAACCGATATTCATGTTAATAATTAGCTGTATTGTATATTTATATGTATATATATATATATATATATATATATATATATATATATATATATATATATATATATATATATATATATATATATATATATATATATATATATATATATATATATATATATATATATATATATATATATATATATATATATATATATATATATATATATATATATATATATATATATATATATATATATATATATATATATATATATATATATATATATATATATATATATATATATATATATATATATATATATATATATATATATATATATATATATATATATATATATATATATATATATATATATATATATATATATATTTGATATATATATATATATATATATATATATATATATATATATATATATATATATATATATATATATATATATATATATATATATATATATATATATATATATATATATATATATATATATATATATATATATATATATATATATATATATATATATATATCGCCTGGGACTTAAAATCCCAAGTGTAGGTTTTAATAGGGCCCCTTTTAAATGTTTTAACACTTTTTTACTGTCTGATCCTCTGAATACTTAACCAAATTCGCAATTGTAAATCGTACTATAATTATGTACATGTCTTGTTGTATCGACGGATTTGCTAAATATCTCTCGAACTGATTGCCTTAAATATTGAACTGACGCCAGACGATCCTCGATAAATTTAATTAATCCTTTAAATTCTCGTATAAAAGACTATAAATCAGTGGAGCAATTTTTACGACCGCTTAAATGCTTTATTGTAGGCGCCATATTAAATTTAATGGGTGAACTCAGGTTTATATTATGTTGAGATAAAATGTAAAGAGAAAAAATGTACATTTTACGGAAATTATGTTAATAGCAAAATTATATTAAAGAATAAGGCAACATTTTTAGAATTTTTTTATATTAAATTGTTATTACATTAGATATTCGTAATTCAAAATAAAAAACATAATTTTTGTCTATCTTTGCGAGACACCCACCCGCAAACAATATTCAAATTTTATATCAGATATTTATATCAGACATAAAATAAAACTACTAACAAAATAAAATTATTTTTATGATTTTTAAAGTGTTATTCCACACTGAGGATAGAAAAAATACTTAAAGAAAACATATAAAAATTTGAACGCAGCGGGACTCAAACCCGCGCCCTTCTGCACGGTTCGCAGGAGGGCGCGGGTTCGAGTCCCGCTGCGTTCAAATTTTTATATGTTTTCTTTAAAAATAAAATTAATAAAATCAGATTTAGATTTCGAATTTTTTCAGTTATACTTCGTCTTGATGTTCATCTTCTTTTTCTTCTTCGTCAGCAAACTTGTTTCTGGTAGTAAAATAATGACATCAAATTATGTCTTACACTTTTCAATATAATGTTTACGGTCCTGTTTCATTGCTAATACCAAGTTTCGATATTGATTTTTTTTATTTATTCACGCATTATCCCGCACACAGCAGGGTAGGCAGAGGGAGCTGCAGGGACCGTGGGAACCTAGTGTTAAGACACTCCGTTGCTTAGTCCCTGCTTTCTCCGTCTCCACTTTCCGCCTTTCTCGAGGCATTGCGTGTTGAGTAGCGGAACTCAACGCCGCGCTTTGCCCAGTTTGCCAGATATTGAATTGAGAAATTTTATTTTATAAACTGTAATTCTCTCTTGCCGGCAATTGGATTGAATTGTTCACTGTTATAGACTTTGGGTTGTAAAAAGCATAGCATCTGTAAAGCATAGTTGTTATATAAAGGCGCAGAATAATAAAAGACGCATGGCTTAGTGGTCAGAATGCTTGCATGGTTTGCCAGTTGAAATACCAAAACCGTCAAATTCTCTAAAAATCTTTGTATTTTTTATTAAAACAGAAATATATTTTATCTATTTTTAATCTTGATAACAAACATAATACACTTTTTAGTAGTGTCATTTAATAAAAAAATATTAAATGAGGCCTTCGTGTCGTGAATCCCCGGCACAGCTTTTAACTGTGACAGTTGTGGCTTCGATTTTGATTCGAATGGAACCTCTCTTATATTATCATCCCTGTGCTAACAAGACAAACTCAGTGTTACGTACACACTACACTTGTCACGTAACACCTCGGAATCCGTTAAACGGAGAACGGAGTATCGTAAAACTAGATACCCTACGAAAAACGGGCTAAAGAAAACATTATTTTCCCTTTAAAATAAAATTATTATGTGCAGTAAACTAGTTGAGTGCTACTATAATTACGTATTTAAATTGACAAGACATAATAATGAATAGCTAGCGCTAAGCGAGCAATTATCCAGTGTCTTTTTGTACCACCACTCAACTCTTTTACACTCTCTTCAGCTGACAAAGATATAGTTTTAATTGGACTCGTCGTTGCGAGGAAAACTGTCGTACGAATAAAATTTTTCGGTAAAGTAAAAAATGTACAAGATAATAAATTGTTTGACGTATTTTCTTATTTATAAGTAGTGCTTTAGATGCCCGTAAGTTTGTTAGTATGGACTTTGTGATGCTTGATCCTGATTCGTTTTAATTGAAAATTGGACAAAAAGTTGTTTTCATTTTCGGATTTTATTACTTTTTTAACTTTGAAGAAAATATATAATTTTTAAATGCGGGTTTAAATCAAGCAGGATTTATTTGAACCCACACTCTCTTGCGAACTGTACAAGTATTTTTATTATTTTAATGTTTCCTATAATAAGATTAACTTTTTATATACAACGGTAAAATGACTTGGCTTATCATTGAGTTATTCATAAACAGAAATGAGTTTTCTATGAATACAATATGTTTTTATTTACTGATTATTAATAATTATTATTTGCTAATTTGAACTGTAGTAGTGTAAATTAATAAGTTTTTGTAAAATTTATTATTTTGTAATAAATTTTGATATTGTATTTTTAATGTCTTGTCCAAAATTGTAGAAGTTTTAGATTTACATGCAGTAGTAAAGTTAATGCCATACACAAACTTTGAAGCATGCTCAAAGAAATCAATAACAGTATTTCATAGAAGTTTTCTGCTTGAACAGAATGGACAAACTATTCAAGCTTGAAATTCTTGAAAAGTCAGCTTCCTAAAATATCTGGACAGTTTTTAAGATAAATTGTCAAATTGAGGCAGCTCCCAAACAAGTTAGTGATTTATCGTAGTTGTTCGATAAATATTGCAATTTCTTTCCATTTCATGTACCATTATAAATTTTTATTCATACATATTTTACAAATTTAATTTTATGTAAATAATACAAAAAATTGTGATAAAGATTTGTATGGCAATTAATTGAACATATTACGATAAGTCCCTTAGAACTTACGATATGCTAAATTTCTATATAAAAAAACTTATAAAAAATAAATAAATATATCATAAAATTTGTGTGTTCTTTTGTGAGCAACTAAACTATGTTACCCTAGTTATGTTTACTATGTTATCTTTAAATATAGTATAATAATCAAATATAAAGAACCTGAACATTAAGATAATTAATAAAAATTAAGTTAACAATTTTAATAAATCAAACCTTAAGATCCTGTAAAAGCATGTCACAATTTTGGCATAAGAACTATAAGATCTGTTCTGTTTAAAGATCGCATTCGAAAATTTTATATTGATTAAAGATTTAATCACTGCTATATGAGCAAGTGTAATCGTTCATCATATAACACTTAACATATAAAATAAATATCAAAATGACATATCTCATCAGAATTGTCTGTCATTTAATTTTAATATATGCAAGGCATTACGTCTACGAAACGTGAATTAAGTAAATCGTAAGTCTAATTTCTCATGTCTGAATATCAAGAACTAGAGCTTTATTTAATTACTACAGATTTAGGATTTCAAAGCCTACTATTGTGAAAGCTTTTAATATATTATATAGTATTCTGTTTAATTATAATTTCCATCTTTATGTATTTTGTGTGAATTATAAAGAACTTTCAATATTTTAAATATTTTATACAAAACGTTATTCCCATTTTACAAAAGAAATTGTCATACAAGATTACGTGGAGTTATCAAGCTAAAATTATTATTAAATATTTAAATGTAAAGTAGGGACTTTAGTAGAGTAGATTCTAAGAAAACGTCATCAAAATATACGAGAGCTGATACTTCGTTTGTTGCTGTAATTTGTTATAAATGTTGAACATGAATTATTAACTTTGGAACATATGCGAGAAATTATAGTATACATAAAAAAAATTATAAATTTGAGTTATACCACATAAAAAAAGCAATACAAACTTACACTTGCGCTTCACTTCATAATAAACGAGTGCATACTGTCCATAAATTTAAATTTTTAAAATTTCGTATAATATCCATCACGTTTGTCTAAACTCTAAAAAATCGTACAAAAGCTGGCTAATTCGATGCTGCCACGAGTCCAGCCCACACGTGACCAATATTTATAAAATTATCTTTTGTTTCCTCTTTAAATTCAGAAAAAATAGGAATTGGTGGCACTATCAAATAAATATCAGCCAGAAATGTAAATGTAAAGATAAGTTGTGCAGATGTAAGATATTATATGATCTTAGATTTCTGAACAGTAAATAGTTACAGTTTTCACTCCTTGATCACTTTATTCAAAACACATTTAAACTAAGAAATGGTAAAATTTCACTATGTTATACATAATATTTGTATATATATGTTTAAGTGTATATAGTATAAAACTTTACCGAGAGTTAAAGAATATTAAAACACTTGAATATTAAATATGTTCAAGTAATTCTCAGAACATTATGCATATTGTATTAAACTAGGCCAATGTCATACCGTTCTATATAATTTGCATTTTTATTCTATAATTTATAATGGTAGTGACTTTACAGATGCATAAAACGAGTATACAATTCAGTACGACATGAATTGTATACTCTTCTTGAATTAAAACGTATTTAAGTGGCACTCTTTTAAGAAATATTTGGGTATTTATGTGACATATCAATTAAGACAAGAATATCTAGGAAAAGAACGTGGATCAAGCAAAGGAGCTTCAATAAAACAAGCAAAGTAATAACGTTCGTTAAGCTGTATAAAATTATGTTTGTGTGAGAATTTTTGATTATTAGACACCCATAATTCTGAATTAATTTGGCTACTAAGCCTAAAATAAAGACAGTACTCTGCAAATACAATTAAAAACACTTGTCACTGATGCTATAATTTTTTGACGATTTGACTTTGTACGGCAAAAGGCTTACAGCAAAAAAAATCAACAAAAGCTTTACACCATTTCGATAAAAACTATTTCCGAATAACGAATTTTATATAGACATATCATATTCGGATCCTAGTAAATCCAGTTGAAATAATAATACACACAAAAATATTCTCTTTGTTCAAATATATTTAGCCACATATATATTAACTTATAAATGTATATATATTGTATATATTTTATTTTAATTAATAAAAGAAATCAATGGCTCGAAATACAAAACATGTGCTACTTTTGAAATAAACGCTTAAAATTACAAAGTTTCATATAATAAAATAAAAAGGTCCTAGAAACGCATCTGTTGAGTGTCGCAATGCGTCATCTACACATGCAAAGCAGGGAAATCACTAACCAATGCTAGCACATTAAATATGCTAACTTATGTAATGTACTTTAGATTATCTCGTATTTCAAGGCTCAAACTACACGACTATTCCATTTATGTTGAGGAGGAATTCGCTGTGATGTTCTAATTTGGGAACGTCACTTACTTGAGCTTCTGATTTTATAATATGCACTTAGCTCCGTCCAACGTTTTATTTGCTTCAATATTTAATTTTCTAGACGTTGGTTGCATTTTCTTAGCTCAGTTTATTGGCTTTATTGGATATATGTAGACCGCATAAATACTATTTTGGTATATCAGTAAAGATATTCACATGAGGACCGTCGTGGCGCAAAGGTACAGCGTCTACCTGTAAACGCGATGGGAAGATAGGTTTTTCTGACAACTAAACAAAGCGCGGCGTGGAGCTCCGCCACTCGACATGCAATGCCACGAAAAGGGCGGAAAGTGGGGATGGAGAAAGCAGGGATAAGCAACGGAGTGTCTTTACACTAGGTTTCTGTTATTCTTTCAGTTTTCTCTGCCTACCCTGTCATATGCGGGATAAAACGTGACGCTCATAGGAACGAATACTCACAGAAAATGCTTGAGTAATATAGCTTAAAGCTCTTACGATTTATAATTTCCGAAAAAAAAAATTTTAAATGCAAAAAATATTATTTGTTATCTAAAGGAATAACTGCATATTTATCACAGTCGGGAAACATTAATAAAAACATAGCATTACAAATTTCAGCAGCAAAATAGCGAGCGGGAGCAGAATGTATGCTAATCTGACATTTGCATATGAGTGGAAAAATCACTGGGCCATTAAAGAATGACGTACCTTCGGAGTGCGAAAGGGTGGAGTGGGTATCAACTAAGGGCAGCTTAACAAGGAGCCAAGGTGCCATTAAGGTCTAAGACCTCACGGTTCTCAGGCGTCGTTTGTCATGCAAATAGAGAGTGAATAATTTATAGAAGTTTCAGACTATTACGATCTACGTCGGATATCCTTTGGTAAGTGATCCACTTTTATGGTAGGTCACCTTAAATGTTTGTCAATTTTCAATGAAGAGCTGATGGAACCATAGAGCTTAATAAGACAATGACCATTATAATTAATAAAACGATATGGGTTATATATAAATATAGTTTTAGATTACTAACTTATTATGATACAACTAAATCCAGTTCAATAATTCATAATCATAGATTTTTTGAATTTTTTTAAGAGAAAATATTAAAAATAATTAAAGTGGATCTTGAAACTCACAAATACCTTGTACCTTATTACATTTCATTTAAAACTCGATGCTAAAAATTTCATATTAACATTTCAGGAGAGCTTTTGAAAGTATACACAATGCAAATTTGCCTAAGCTTCTTATTGAGACAATGCGTATTGAGGAACGAATCTCATCTTGTACTTTGTTTCAAGCCATATATATTTTGCATTTAAATTACACATAGACTGCATCGTTTTTAAAAATATTTAAAAATAGAATTCATTTAAAGCTAAAACTTAAAGTTGCCTTCAATATGATTTTATGAATATTTTTAACATAATAAAGTAAAAGCTTGACTAGCCTCAGCTTTTATACGGATCACTAACGTATATGACAAAAACTCTTAACATGTCCAAAGAAAGTAAAATGGTTCTTGTACTCATAACGTTGCTTTTTGCTGTAGAGTATAAATAAGAGGACATTGTCCGCAGCCACCACGTAAGTTGCGGCTTTGTATTTTGTGATGATACTTAGTTATTCTATTTTTGTTTTAAGGTTAAACTTACTTGGGGTCAGAATTAAGGATAAAAATATATCTTGTCTCTCTAACCATAGAATACACTTATTATTACTTGACTATTTTTGTTACTGTTATGATTTCTTACTGAGGCTATAATCATTTTAAATATTGTTTGATCAAATGCGAGTAGTACTTGCGAACCAAGATTTCCGTGTCCAATTCATGTTAGGTATGCCGCTAAAGCAAATATTATTTATAAAAAACCTCTCCCTCTCACTACTAATTTTTTTATATTTTTAGTATATACTTTTATAGCAGCCACAAAAGTACGTAATTGGTGTAAATTTCACCTTTGTAGCTATCATTTAGATTTATGAGATACAGCCTAGTGACAGACAGACCGATGTGCAAACAGGCAGCAGACACTTAGTAATATGGTTCCGTTTTTAACTCTAAAAATAATCCATAACCGTTCCCTCAATGCGATATTACTTATACTTGACCGATATATTTTTATATTGTCATTACATAGAACCATATTAGACAAGGATAGTTCATTATATGTTCTTTCTGGTAAGAATAGGCTACTTTTGTAGTTTTGTAGCTTTTCCTATTTATTATTTGAATAGTTATGAAAATTATTTACTTTACGAGTATTAACTGTTAAGCAAACCTACATTATTACCTATTGAGGACCGTCGTGGCGCAGGGGCACAACGTCTGCCTGTAAAGCGACGGTTTCTGGGTTCGGTCCCACGCGGGGAAGATGGATTTTCTATTTCCATTTTCTTCGCTCTGGCAAACTAGGCAAAGCGCGGCGTTGAGTTCCGCCACTCAACACGCAATGCTCGAGGCATGCAAAAGGCGGAAAGCGAGGACGGAGAAAGCAGGGACTAAGCAACGGAGTGTCTTAACACTAGGTTCCCACAGTCTCTGCAGTTCTCTCTACCTACCCTGCGATGTGCGGGATAAAGCATGAAGCTAAAAGAAACTACATTAAAAGAAATGTGAATATTGTAAAAAATCTCGGTAGGAAAGAAAACATCCAGAACTGTTTAATGTCATATTTTATCTTTAAATAGGTGTAAGTAACATCAGTAAAATTTCCACGTCCAATGTTTATATAACATTTTTTACTTTTTAATTTAAAATATCGTCCAAATGCTACCGCTGTTTAAAACCACTCACGACATTGAAAAAGTTTTTAACTCACAGCTTTCTGCTTTAAAAATGTATGGGTAATATGTTTGTAGCCTTTCTTTTTGCATTTAAATATTAAATACTGACCCGACCCACCATGACTTCTACCGAGTTTCGATATGATATATCGAGAAAGTTCTATAAAACTTTTTATGCTTTTGAGTCTTATTCACTTAAACTTTAGTAAATTTGGTGAGATTATAAAATTTTTGAATAACGTTCAATAATTTTGGATTATATTTCGTGAGTTTTCATTCTCACTACAGCAATAAATCATTTTCAATATTCCTCTCTGGAAAGACGAAGCCCGACGCTAAATTCAGCAATATAATAAGCAATGTTTCAAGCCACATGAAAGCCACAAGGACATTGAATGCGGAGAACGCCAAACGTGTCTAAATTAGGTATAACTATTACTTGACAGAAATGAAAATCAATCTTTCTCCAGGTAGAATATAAACCTGCAACCATTACATTTTTTGGTCAGACACTATTCCATTATGCCTCAGTGGCCTTAATGCATGGAAAGGAAATTTAAATGCATTTCGCCTGTCCATCGCACATAAGATTAATAAAAATGAGTGTTTAAAGGCAACTTGTTTTTATGCTCAATTTTTTTTTCATTTGAAGTATAATAATATAAATATCGTACAATTATCTTATTTAATAGCAAACATGTTCCTACTATCTTAATAATGTATGTATGTGTATTCTGTATTTAAAATATTTTATTATGATAAGCAATGATAAACATGTTGACAAATAGGTTTTTATTTTCAACTACGGTTTATTATTTGAAAGCAAAAAGACGTGTAATGTATCTTAAAAGTATGTGACATATCTTAATAATATATGATTATTTATTTATTTCTAAATATTTGACTATCCTATATAATACCAATAATCATTAAAACCATTACAGTGATAAAAAAATTCTAACGATAATATACTTTACGCCTATAGCTTTAGAGCAGGCAAATGTGTAATCTCGATGATATACATATTGACAAAATCTTACGTTAGCAACAAGCGATAAGTACGTGAAGTGAAGCTGCGGGTGGTGTATTATTAAAAACAGAGTGTTGTCACTAGGTCATATGTTAGGTTATTTTGTCTTATCACAAGTTTTTTGTCAAAACTATGATAAATGTGACGAGTTATAGTTCTGTTTGTGAATAAAGAAAGTGCTCGACGTAATTCAATTTATAATAATTTATATATTATAGAACACAGTAAATATAGTCCAGTGGAAAGTTTACATATTGTTTCCAATAAATATATAGAATCGAGATAATAAATTAACATGGCTGTTAATTTGACGAAATTCTCTAAATTATGGAGTGGAATTTGTAATAATTGTAACAATATTAGGACGTTATCTACATCGGGCTGGAATAACGCGAAAGTGAACTTTAACTGGGAGGACCCTTTGAATTTAGATCGACAATTACGTGACGATGAAAAGGCTGTTCGGGACTCGTTGAAAGCTTATTGTCAAGAGAAACTAATGCCTAGAGTGGTTGAGGCAAATAGAAACGAAGTGTTCGATCGTGCGATTTACAAAGAAATGGGAGAATTAGGGATCCTTGGGTGTACCATTAAAGGCTATGATTGTGCTGGAGTTTCATCTATAACTTATGGACTTATTACTAGAGAGTTGGATGGTGTAGATTCGTCGTACAGATCAGCTATGAGTGTACAGAGTAGCTTGGCTATGGGTGCTATTTACATGTACGGCTCGGAGGAGCAGAAACAAAAATATTTACCACGAATGGCCAAGGGTGAATTAGTAGGTTGTTTTGGTTTAACAGAGCCCAATCACGGAAGCGACGCCGGAGCGTTAGTTACAAAAGCCAAATACGACGCTAAATCAAAATCATATATTCTCAGTGGCTCCAAAACGTGGATAACTAACTCTCCCATTGCCGATGTACTCGTAATATGGGCTAAAAGTGAAGAAGATAATAATAAAGTAAGAGGCTTTATTGTCGAACGGTCTCAAGTTAAAAAGGGGCTGGACACGCCCAAAATCAATGGTAAATTTTCCTTGAGAGCTTCAACGACGGGCATGATATTACTAGACGAAGTATCTATTCCGGAGGAGAATTTATTGCCTAACGTAGTAGGTATGAAGGGACCTTTCGGATGTCTCAATAATGCGCGATACGGGATTGCTTGGGGCGCTCTCGGTGCGGCCGAAACATGTTTGCGGATCGCTCGACAGTACACATTAGATCGGAAACAATTTGGAAGGCCGCTCGCTTCGAACCAGCTGGTACAAAAAAAAATGGCTGACATGATTACTGAAATAAGCATCGGCCTCCAAGCTTGTCTGCACGTAGGTCGTCTAAAGGACGAAGGTTTGGCCGCTCACGAAATGATATCGCTTCTTAAAAGAAATAACTGCGGCAAAGCTTTGGATATTGCGAGAGTTGCGAGAGATATGCTCGGAGGGAATGGAGTATCTGATGAATATCATATTATTAGGCACGTAATGAATTTAGAAGCGGTTAATACATACGAAGGCACACATGATATACATGCTTTAATTTTGGGTAAAGCTATAACCGGAATACAAGCATTCTATTAGAAATTTAATTTCAAATTTTACATCTTAATACTATTTTACAATGTCTAAAATAGTGAATACGATTTTATTTTATGTTTATTACAATATTCAATGTTATTCTGTATAAATAAATTATTATGAAACCATGTAATTTACTTAATATAATGCATAAAAATCTTAATATAAATACTTAAATTTTATACAAATCACATCCAAAATACATGGGTTATTATGAAAATATTATGTTAGTCTTTATATCTGTCATTAAATATATTTTATAGAGATTACTATGCGATTCCTGATCTCAACCTTCTTCTAACTCGTATTCGAAGGTAATTGTATTTGTAATACGCCCGTGTATTATTCACGAGGGTCTTAAACAAGCGAAATATTCCCTTAATACAAAACGTGTTCCCTTTAAACGCTATCATAAAATACTTATGTAATAACGTTTTCTTGGGCATTACTCTTGGGAGACAAGAATGACTATTTTGGAGATAATAAGGGGAAATCGTTTTTCTCCAGGAACATTTTGGATGATAGCAAAATTTTTCCCGAGATCTGAGGCATTCGCCACAATATCACGACTCGCAATGTTTATTTTAATGAAATGGTATGAATACGAAATATATTTTTGTTGTATAAACAAAAATACAAGTAGAATATATAATGATACGCTGCAGCGTTTATTTTATATATTTTATGTTTACTAAAAGAATAGTATTTGCTTTAAAAATACAGAGTATAGTGAAGTAAAAGGACTACTGCTATTTCTTTACAAATTAAAATGCATTCAAATCAAATATATTTTATATTTTTTTTATTTGTATGTTTCTATAATTATTGCTATAAAAAAAGGAAAAAAATAATTTTCCTATAATACTTTTAAATATTGTCTATATGGGAAAATATAATCTCATTCCACATATTTTACTACAACATAATATATTATCTCGTTTACTATGTATGTGACAAGCTTATGGCTTTGCATAGGAATTATATAACATTGTACAGCAAAAAATGACAAAAGGTGCTATATTATGCAGAAAATCTCAAAACACAGAGGTGAAGATTCTGTTAGATGTGATGTTCTAAAATAAGAAGCTCGTGAATTTACGTATTGATGTAATTCTTTACTCAAGATCTATTTTTATATTAGCTGTCATGGTAACTCTTATACACGTAACAAATGAACAACTTAGCTATTATATAATGTGATAGCATAACTAATATTATCAAATAAAAACATTTGTTATCATATATTTACTATCTATATAAATTGAATATGAAAAAGGTTCGCTAATCAAACGCGCAACAAAGATTTAAAGCGCTATTTAAAAACAAGTCATATATTTACTAAATTTTTAATATTATATATATTTTTAATTCTGCTTTAATACTATGATTCTTTGCTCTTATCTTTTATAAGGCCTATTAATAACAGAACATTTCTACGCGGCACTAGTTTATTTAATATGAAATGTATAATTATCACATGATATATTTAAATGTACGTAATAATATTAACGTTCTAAATCTCAATAAACATTGTATGCTAATTATTCAAAATAATTAACATTAACCAACCTCTTATAACTGTTTAAAATGTATTTTTAATACTTAGAACAATTTCTAGAGGATTTCTAGAGGTTCCGCTGCTAATTTTATGATTTATTGGTCAGGCGATAAGCGTGTATAACTAATTTATATATTTTATTTTCAAATTACGATTTATCCAATTTGTAGTGGCATGCACCATTTTGCCTTCTGTAGGACTTTTTTTACTCAATTGTTGCTTACCAGTTGAAGACTTTCCGGGTCAATACGACATTGCCTGGACCCCTTCAAAAAGCGCGTGTACCTCCGCCTTAAAGGTCAGCCACACACCTGTAACACCTCTGGTTGTACATTCCGACTAGTAATCAGGTGATCCAAAAGCTCGTTTACAAGAGCAGAGAGTGTACGACAGGGTGCGGTAGGTATGAAACCTTTCTAGCTACGACGAATGACAGCAAATGAAAAAAAAAAACATCAAGTAATAATACTATTACTGATACTATTACTGATGATGTTTATTAGCATTTTCTATTGTTGATGTTTATTAGCATTTTCTCTGAAATTATAATGAAAAACACGTTGTGCAACAGCTTTTATCAGTTCTCACTGGTGGTTCGCCATTGTAGGCAATCGGTAATAAATCTCTTTGACAATAAATTATTAAACCCTCAGCATATCTATGATTTCATCTAATACATATAAATAATGGATGATTTTAAGATTATTATTCGATATTTTTTTTAATTTTTTTATAGCTTCACGCTTTATCCCGCACATGGCAGGGTAGGCAGAGGGAACTGCAGGAAGCATACGAACCTAGCGTTAAGGCACTCCGTTGCTTAGTTCCTGCTTTCTCCGTCCCCGCGTTCAGCCGTTTTCGAGGCATTGCGTATTGTATGGAGGAACTCAGTGCCGCGCTTTGCCTAGTTTCCAGAGCGAAGAAAATGGAAATAGAAAGATCCATCTTCACCGAGTGTGAATCGAACCCAGAAACTGCCGCGTTTACAGGCAGACGCTACGCCTCTGCGCCACGACGGTCCTCTTTTGCATAAAATATTTTCTTTTAATTAAAAAATATTATTGACTAATTTATATTAGGTATGAGAGGTAAGGGGAGACCTCAGTTGACATGTGATAATAGTATCGAAGACACTGGGGGAATGTCACGTAGAAAGCATGAGGATCTGCGGTGATTATGTATTAATGACAGTGGACGAGGCGAAAGAGATATACGGAGACTGCAGTGATTAGCACACCTTTCTCTCGAACTTCCCCACTATTATAATAAGGCGTGATGCTATGTATCTATAGATGTATCGATTTTTTAACCGTAACATGATTTTATTCGGTTTCTGACCTTGAAAGGTCAAAAAGGTCAGAACCAAACCCATATAAAAATATTTTTCTCAAGATCTTGTTCAAATATGAACATTTACGCTTCGTTTTTGCCACAATTTTTATGAATCGGAAAAAGTCAAAGCCTACAGTATGGTACTTCCTGTTAACCTAAAAGCCTGTGACATCAGACAAGAAGTTTTATCTTATAATGCAAATAATGGAAACATCCTACATTATAAATATATAGATAGAATATCATTGATAAAAAACTATTTTAAATTTATATTTGTAGTTAACTTCACACAAAGTGAATGAGTGTAATGTGTTGATAAACGTCCTGCTAACTAACAATCATAAAAGGAATACAGAACCTTCAGCACATAAGTCCACTTCATACTTGACCAGAATATTTTTGTGATAACGAAGACGTAACTAAGAAGCATCATATTTTCTGGTACAATGATAGCCATTGTACACACGTTTTCAATACCCTTACAATGTTTAGTTTATAAGATTTTATTGGTAAAAATTGGACTTATGTTGTACCTACAAATACTATATATAAAATAAGTTTTAAAATGTACATATACAGTTAGTTTTTAGTAAAATCCATTTGAAGCTGTTAATTATTTTAATTATTCCATTTGTATAAAAGTATCTTCAACTCGGTACAAACGTTAACAAACTCACGTACATTTCCGTGACTAGACGGGGCAGATATTAATATTCTGGTACAAAACATTAATTAATACTAAGTTACGAACTAAAACCAAGCGCCCACCTGAGCTTAAATTGATTAGCCGAGCGAAGCGAATTCATTCTCTAGAGGTTAAACATTCCATTCGTATCATATTAATCAAGTTAATCAGGTCATTTAAATACGTGATTTTGGGCATAAAGGTTAAAATAAACGAGTCTTGTCTTATTATTTGTAATATTTTGATATCAATGTATGACAAATACATTGTTATCAATATATATATATATATATATATATATATATATATATATATATATATATATATATATATATATATATATATATATATATATATATATATATATATATATATATATATATATATATATATATATATATATATATATATATATATATATATATATATATATATATATATATATATATATATATATATATATATATATATATATATATATATATATATATATATATATATATATATATATATATATATATATATATACATAAGAGATTTGATAATTTACTTGATTTGGTGAGAAATATAAGATAGTAATCAGTACTTAAAATATTTGAAGAAGGACTTTTATATGCCATCTATTTTTCTCACGTTTTATTCTACAAAAATAGGGAGCACATAGGTAACCCCGGTACTAGACATTTCTTTCTCATCATACATTGAGTGTAGTGTGGTGAAATTCAATGGTGAGCTTATTTTTAGACTCCCATATCTCGAAACGACTGAACTTTTACGTGATCACTTTGTTGTAAGACCGTCAATAGCGTTTATCAAGATCGAATCGAGGTGACAAGCTGAAATTTATATCAAATAACCAAGTCTACAGTCCATTGAAGCAAAAAAAAATCAAGTCAACGGTATCAAACAATACGATACTTCATTTTCACTATTTCTATGAATTTTGTCACGTAATTAAAACCAAGATTCTAGAATCGTCTAGGTACTGTAAATACTTATTCACAGAAGATCTGGATTTCTTCAAGGAAATTTGTCAAGAAATGAGAACTTGTTTTACAAATACATAGAGTATTTAAAAGTTTTTGAAAAAAATATATTATATTAATAACTTAATTACGTACTTAGTGCTACTAAAAAAATGAACATAACAATATACCTAAATTATTTCAATACAAACTTCTCTAATTAGGCTGTACAAGCAAACCTTACGCTTAAATATAGAATAGTTCATTTAATCCTATTTTCATGATAGTACTCGACATGCTTCGCTCGATTAAAACGTGAATCCTTTAGTTTAATTTTACATGGTCTTAAATAGATACGACGTATGTAACTCTGAGCCTCGTATAGAATACTAGGTTAATCCAATTCCATAATATATCGAAATGTAGCTTATATAAACGGCTTTTGCTTTACACATTCGTTTGATTGTCGTCGTTCTAACATATATACCTCTGTGTTTATACGAAATTACAAAAATATCTTCAATAAGGTATTAGTAGAAAATATTCAGGCACTAGTATTAGAACATATTTATAAATGCATCAATATCATTCTCTAGAAATGAGTTAAAAGTATAATTCTGTTGTGTTTGCGTCATAGGGTTAAAAGTAGAAAAAATCTCTGTATTGATTTTTCGTCAACGTTACTAAACAGTAAACGCAAACTATATAAGCATACATAAACATGTATGCTTATATAGTTTACGTAGACAAATAAAATTTAAATGCTCTAAGAATATGCGTTTCGTATTAAATTTAAAACTTTCAGACTAGGCTGTTTATTATAAAAATCAATTAACATATTTATTTGCTTGTAGCACGATACGTGGAGAGAACCACAAAATACACTGCATTTACGAAATAGAGTTTAGTTTTACCCGTAAACGGTAGGTATATTATAATGCTAGACACAAGTATGGCTGTGTATTACGAGTTACGACCACAATTCAGCCATGCTTTGTTCGTATAGCAAATGACAGCATATAATCACCTCGCTGTAGTTATCCGAGTTTGGCTACTTTTGGCTACGCGTAACAAACACTTATAGAAGAATATAATATATATGTGTAGTATAAAAATTAATTCATAATAATGCTTGCTTAAACAAAAAACAAAATCCGCGTTTGTGTCAATTAGGTCCCTGTTCTTATGACCAATTTTCCAAATATGGGACTGGGTGAGTTCGATTCAATTATTGATCCTAGACAGAGGGTAGAGACTAGTTGTTTTATTAGAAAGACAAAACTAACAAATTTGAAGTTGAAGTTGTGCTGGAAGCAAGTACATGATAAAAAGTACAAGATTTTCCTGTATACTCTTTCATTGATGAAAAAGTACGACATTCAATCTTTGATACAGACCAAATTGATTAATTTTAATGCCATACACAAAAAGCCTAAAAGTGATAGTGATCAAGATGAGAATGAAGATGAATACAGATAATTTAGACAAAGACACGTGGCCAAAAGTTATTATTTTGATATATGTATCAAAATGCTTTTGACAAAAATTTTTTAATATTTTTTTAATTATGAATAATTATGTACATATTGAAAATTAGAATATATTACGTTTCATTTTCCCTTGTTTAATACGTGTTCCCACATAAATCGCATCATTTCACCTCCGTAAAATTGTCTTAACAGATTTTATTGCATAAAACCATAGCAAAACACATTACACCATCACTATATTTTTAACAAAATATTACATTTAGTATGTGAAAAAAAAAAACACATAAAAAAATTAATTCAACGACACACTTTGTAATGAAACTTATTTGCCGCGTATATTAGTTTAGTGAATGAAGCTCATGAAGTACAAAGCGCTCGTATGCTTATGTAAAATGTGGATACTTTTCTACACCCGTTGTTTTTCAAACTTTTCACATTCCAGTTAGAAAAGTGGAGCAGTAGGATAGTTAAGAGTAATTTGCATCTCGCCAAATCTGAATTACAATGGACTACGAAAAGCAATTAATACTTGAAGTGCCCCGTTTCAGCTTCAAGCTCGTGCTCTTTTGAATTTTGCCGATCCACGTGAATAGAACTTTAAACGCTTTTAGGTGATTGAGTCCAACTAATCAGGGAGAAATGATAGTCCCTATTCAAAAGACGGTTAATTTATTCTCATCTGGTTTTGCCTATGAAGTCCCGTATTTGAAGATCTCCTAATAAATATTTATTTTATTTGAATATCCAAAATACTAAACCACTAATATATTAGGTATTAAAATCACAGCTTATTTAAACTTAACACAATATCTTAATACTTATACAAAACTTCATTTGTATAATATAATATAAATGAATTGAAACTAAAATTAAGCATTTTTAGAAATAAAAAAATATACTGAAATTTTTTTTCAGGTTGAAATTGTTTATGCCCATAAATTATCAAGATACCACGCATGTTCCCCTCTTTGCACCCTCCCAATACTTACACCGTATTAATGTAAAACACCAGTTCACGCCTATACGCTTCCCATCTTGAAACTCAGTGCAGCTCTCTTACGCGTTGTAAACAAATCTGTTTATCCCAATTCTGAAAATGGGTCTACCGTGTATTGTTATTCGCGATTATGGAAGCGTTCGTGTGGATGAGTTTTGATATGCACTGAAGTGATATGTGCTTGTAACGTATGCTACAAAATGACGTGTTTCTTTTATAAATTATCCCTTATTCCCTTGTTTCCCTATAGAAATTTGTTAACTCGATGCGCAAATTCGTTTTAAGTTATTGGATCAAGGGTTTGAATCAATTTCTATACAGACTTTTTTAAGTTTTCGTGGTGGTCTTAGACATGTTTAACACATGCTAATAGAATTCCAGTTAACTATTTAAAATTATTTAGCATTTGTGTAATATTTTTACCTAGTCTTTAAATAAAGCTAACGTAACTAACATAACTGAGAATCATCCTGGCGCAGAGGTGCAGCGTGTACCTGTCGACGCGACAGTTTGTGGGTTCAACTCTCGCTCGAGGAAAATGGTTTTTTTATTTCCATTTTCTTCGCTCCGGCAACTACCCGGCGTTGAGTCCCGTCACTCAACACACGATGCCTCGAAAAGGCGGAAAGCATTAAGGAACGGAGTTGCTTAACATTAGGTTCCTAATATTCCTCCGGTTCCCTGTGCTTATCCTGCATAAAGCGGGGTCGATAAACGGTGAAGTTAAAATTTAAATAACTAGTAAAACTATAATTATTGGTGAATTCAGTTATTATCATTATTATTAATATTAAAAACTGTCTCGCCGGGCTTATATGATTATTATTTTACATTATACAAACTAGAAAAGTGAACGTCATTAGCTACGTCTTTTTATAATCAACTAGAAGACTGCATAATCAAAAAACTTTGGAAATTTTTAAGCTGGACAGTCGCCAGTCACATGAGTTACATTTTTGGGCTACGTTTGAGTTTATTTCTATAAAATAATTTAAAATTGAAGCTATGTTATAATTTCTGTGTATATTTTTAACTATAAAATAACACCCTCATGAAGTTATTTTATCGAATATATTATTTTTATTTTAGTAGATATGTAATATGTACATATGTATAGATATTTTCAGGACGATTCTGGCCCCCATTATAAATTCTAAAAAAACATACCGTAATATTAAAAAAAGGAAAATAATCCTTGTCAATCTTTCATGGCTTTTATAAAAAATTAACTATGTATATAGGTTATGTCTTGCTTTTTCCTTTGCTTTTATTCGACCATGCGCATAAACCAGAATTTATTTTATTAATATTAAAATAAAAACAGGCAATATAAATATTTTATAGCACGTCAAGTCGAAGACATAAAATTTTCATAAAATTCGTTTGGACCCGACCTACACCAATTTAAACGGCGTTTTACGACCCCTCGAAAACCGTACGTACCGGGTGTGACCGGAGCTTTTTCTTTTAAAAATTCAATATGGCTAAACGTACTTGCACTGCGGGATATATCACGTGAAAGCAATTTGAGCACCTTTCTTCTGAACAGTAAACGTTATTTATGGTAAGCTCTGCACTCAGTAGATTGCCTACGTTGAGTTACCGAGGATTTTTGGGACCCATCGTTTTAAAGCAGACGGTTTTAATGACCTCAATGTAACAATTATATGTTTCCGAAACAGATAATGTAACCCACAAAATCCCATACAACGTGTCATAAATTATTATTTTCATAACAAATATTACGAGTGGATCTCTAATAAAGTAATGATTTAATGGTTCTATTGTGATGAATAATTCAAGTTGTATTACATGTATTTTGCAATTGCTTCAAAATTTATGTTGTCGTAACCTGCTTATACTGTTAAAATAAATCTTTACTAATTCTGATATTATACTATTTTTAATAATCTAATTCCGTTATTGAAAAAATAAACCTAGAAAAGATTAAAAATATATATATATATTTCAACATATATATATATATATATATATATATATATATATATATATATATATATATATATATATATATATATATATATATGTATATAAAAATATATATATATATATATATATATATATATATATATATATATATATATATATATATATATATATATATATATATATATATATATATATATAAATATATATATATATATATATATATATATATATATATATATATATATATATATATATATATATATATATATATATATATATATATATATATATATATATATATATATATATATATCACGCATCATTTTCCTAACTGCAGGCCCTCTCTCATCGATCTCATCTCCGTCTCTAATCCTAATCTCGTTATTTCTCATGGACAAATGACTGCTCCTTTCTCTTTTCATGATTTAATTTATGTTTCTTATAAACTACGTCCTCCTAAGATTAGAGACAAAATATTTCTTCAGCGCAATTTTTCGCATATGGATCTGGAACGCTTGAAAGAAGATATGAGGAACATCGACTGGTCTCCCATATTGTCGTCCACAAATATTGACAATATGGTGGAATCTTTAACTACTGAATTGATTAACATTTATGACAAACATGCTCCAGTAAGACCAGTTCGTATGAAGCATGCACCTGCCCCATGGTTAACTCCAGTAATTAGACGAACAATGACTAAACGTGACAAAGCTAAAGCCAAAAATAAGAAATACCCTTCTGCGGAAAATCTAGCTGCATATAAAAAGCTGCGAAATATTTGCAACAGAATGTGTAGGGATGCAAAGCGCCGCTACATTCACAGTACTATTCAGAATCTCACTCAGCCGCAAGTCTGGAGATTCTTAGAGTCATTAGGGGTAGGAAATATCAAGGCTACTCATTCTGTAACAATGAGTCTACACGAATTAAATTATTTTTTCTCTAAACCACCTTTAACCATAAGCCCCCAAACTAAAATGAATACTCTCAAGATTCTGTCTCAAATTGAACTACCCGACTCAACTCAATTTTCCTTCGAAACTGTTACTGAAGATGACGTTAAGAGGTATATCAAATCCATCTCCACTAAAGCCATTGGTAGTGATCATGTCAGTCTTGACATGATTCTTCCCGTGTTGGAAATCATTTCACCAGTGGTCACCCACATTATTAACTTTTCACTGTCTCGTAATGTTTTTCCAACTCTGTGGAAGAATGCTTATATTGTCCCTCTACCCAAAACTACCAACCCAACCGGCTGTACTGAATATCGTCCAATATCTATTCTTCCTATCCTATCCAAGGTCCTTGAATCCATTGTAAATAATCAACTTTACTGCTTCCTCTCCTCGAACAATCTACTATGTCCTTTGCAATCTGGATTCCGTCCTTTCCACAGCACAGTTACTGCGCTGTTGAATATTACGGAGGACATACGGTACGCCTTGGATAATACCAAGCTCACCGTGATGGTACTACTGGATTTCAGCAGTGCTTTCAACTGTGTTGATTTTGATATACTTCTGGGCACTCTTCGAACAGTTAACATTTCTACTTCAGCTATTAAGTGGTTTCACTCTTACCTCTTCGGTCGCCAGCAATGTGTTAAAGTTAACGATGTCACATCGACGTGGTTACAACTCACTGCTGGTGTCCCTCAAGGCGGTGTTCTTTCTCCACTTCTTTTTTCTATTTTTATCAATAACATATCGAAAGTCATATCTTCTCCTTACCATCTGTATGCAGATGATTTGCAGTTGTATCGTCATTGCAGTTTAAATGAACTACCGGAGACTATTGCAGCTTTAAATAAAGACCTTACTGCCGTGCAATCTTGGGCCCAATCTTTTGGACTGCTGGTTAACCCTAAAAAATCTCAGGCCATTATCATTGGCAGTAACAAGTTAAGAAATAAAATTAATTGGGGTTCAACGCCTAAAATTTTATATTCAGGTATTGAAATTGCTTATTATGATAAAATCAAAAATTTAGGTCTAACTATTGATAACAACATGTCCTGGACATCACATATTAATTGTGTTAGCAAACGCATGCATTTCTCTTTGCACTCTCTCAAGCGTCTCCAATATTACCTCCCTTTTAAGACCAAAATTATGCTTGCGCAATCTCTTCTTTTACCAATTTTGGACTACGCCGACGTTTGCTATTTAGATGTGACTGAGGAGCTATTAAACAAGCTGGAGCGTCTTCAAAATCTCGCCATACGCTTTATTTATGGTCTGCGAAAATATGACCACGTTTCCGAATTTCGAGCTCAGCTTAATTGGCTCCCGATTCGCCTTCGCCGAGATATGCATATCCTCACACTTCTCTTTAAAATCCTTAATTATCGTGATTTCCCTCCTTACCTATGCTCCCGCTTTAACATCCTACCTCCTCCTTCACGCTCGAGGCGGTCTTGCGTCTTGCCGACGCTAGACATACCGAAGAGTAATACCAAATTCTTCCAGAAATCCTATTCAGTATATGCTGCATCCCTATGGAACCAACTACCTAAATCTATCCAAAAATGTCCATCCTTAAATTCCTTTAAATCTCAATTTAAAAAATATCTACTCACAAATTTAAATGCACAAAATTGATTTTAGATGGTGGTTTTAATTTAATCAACTGCATATATTTATAAGTTTGTATATGTGTATGTATTTGAATTTATATGTGTATTTATACGTGTAATTGTGTATATATATTTTGTATATATGTTGTGTATGTATATTTATTGATTCGTATGTATACGTATTTATATAGATCTATATATGTATGTATGTGTGTATTTATAATTATACTTATTTCTTTAAATTGCACTTGCTTCACCCGTTAGTTGCCACTCATCCACAACCACAGGTTGACTGGAAGAGATCTCTTGTAGAGATAAGTCCACCTTTGTGTACTTAATTTACTGTAATAACCTTACTTATGTATATTAGTGCAATAAAGAATATTATATATATATATATATATATATATATATATATATATATATATATATATATATATATATATATATATATATATATATATATATATATATATATATATATATATATATATATATATATATATATATATATATATATATATATATATATATATATATATATATAATATATATATATATATATATATATATATATATATATATATATATATATATATATATATATATATATATATATATATATATATATATATATATATATATATATATATATATATATATATATATATATATATATATATATATATATATATATAATATATATATATATATATATATATATATATATATATATATATATATATATATATATATATATATATATATATATATATATATATATAATATATATATATATATATATATATATATATATATATATATATATATATATATATATATATATATATATATATATATATATATATATATATATATATATATATATATATATATATATATATATATATATAAATATATATATATATATATATATATATATATATATATATATATATATATATATATATATACATCAATATATTCGAAGTGGTCCCCATTGGCTGCAATACAGTCTTTTAAACGTTGAGGCCAGTTATCAATAGCAGCACGAACTCTTTCTAGAGGAAAATTCTTCACTGCCAACCGAATGGATCGTTTTAGGGACTCCAAATTATCATGGCGTTTAGAGCAAGCCTTACTCTCTAAAACTGACCATAAATCATAATCCAATGGATTTAGGTCAGGACTTGACGACGGCCAGTTTTCAGTGCTGATAAAGTCCGGAACGTTAGTTTTCAACCAAGATTGGGTGGATCGAGCTCTATGACCCGGTGCCGAGTGTTGAAAGCACCATTCTTTGTTATTGAACATGGTGTTAGTTAAAGACTTAACTACCGTCTCAAGAATGGTATTTTGATAAACTTGTGCCGACGTTTTAATACCTTTTTCACAAAAATATGGCTCAGTCACCCCTTCATAGCTAACACCCCACCAAACCATCACTGAAGTGGGATAATGCCCACGTTGTACTCTGTTTACTAATTGCGAAGCTTCTTTAGAGCTTCCAGCATAAATACGGTCATTTTGTTTATTAAAATACTGCTCAATTGTAAAAATTTTCTCATCCGTAAACAAAATTTTTTTGTGACCTCCCATTGCGTACCGCTTAAGTAGTTGTTTGGATTTTACCACCCTATTCTTCTTTAAATTATCAGTTAAGAAGTGACCAGTACGTCTCTTATAGGCTGCAAGTCCTAAGTCATTTTTTAATATACGCGACATGGTTCTAGGAGCTATCTTCATCTCCCGAGATAAAATCTTTTGCTTACGGACAGGATTTCTTCGAATTCTTTCCCTAACTGCTTTAATCACCTTTTTCACACGAACGGTACGTGGACGGCCAGATCTTTTTCTGTAACAAACAGAGGAGGTATCATTGTACCTATCAATAGCCCGGTAAACAAACATTTGACTAATACCAAGCGGGTGGAGGGTTTTAAAAATTGCACTTTTCTCCATACCTACTTTATGTAAGGCAATCACAGCGATTCGGTTCTCTTTATCACCCCACTCCATTTTAATATAACAAAATATTCAACAATATAATGGCGCGAAAATAAGAAAACACATCAAGCAATCATATAAAAATGTCAGATTCCAAATTCAAACGTAATATTTTCTTTTTTTGAATAGTAACAGTATTTATGGCCAGATTAAGTATATATATATATATATATATATATATATATATATATATATATATATATATATATATATATATATATATATATATATATATATATATATATATATATATATATATATATATATATATATATATATATATATATATATATATATATATATATATATATATATATATATATATATATATATATATATATATATATATTACCACCCTATTCTTCTTTAAATTATCAGTTAAGAAGTGACCAGTACGTCTCTTATAGGCTGCAAGTCCTAAGTCATCTTTTAATATACGCGACATGGTTCTAGGAGCTATCTTCATCTCCCGAGATAAAATCTTTTGCTTACGGACAGGATTTCTTCGAATTCTTTCCCTAACTGCTTTAATCACCTTTTTCACACGAACGGTACGTGGACGGCCAGATCTTTTTCTGTAACAAACAGAGGAGGTATCATTGTACCTATCAATAGCCCGGTAAACAAACATTTGACTAATACCAAGCGGGTGGAGGGTTTTAAAAATTGCACTTTTCTCCATACCTACTTTATGTAAGGCAATCACAGCGATTCGGTTCTCTTTATCACCCCACTCCATTTTAATATAACAAAATATTTAACAATATAATGGCGCGAAAATAAGAAAACACATCAAGCAATCATATAAAAATGACAGATTCCAAATTCAAACGTAATATTTTCTTTTTTTGAATAGTAACAGTATTTATGGCCAGATTAAGTATATATATATATATATATATATATATATATATATATATATATATATATATATATATATATATATATATATATATATATATATATATATATATATATATATATATATATATATATATAAAAATATATATATATATTTCAACATATTGTACACAATTTTATATATATTTGTTGGTCGAAAATATTTTAACACAAAATAATTTAAGTGAATTTACTAAAATTAAAGGAAATATTTGTATAATTGAATTCAAAAATATTAACAGATACATATGGAATAAAATATATTGTTTATGATGTTACTTTAAAATTCTATTTGACCATTAAAATAATGGTATTTGGTTTTGTTTGTACATTTAATTTAAAGTTTTGTCATATAAAATCAAATTAATTCAATTACACGACCATATAAAAAATTATATCTATCGAGTGTGAATGCTATAATACACAATACTTCTGTGCTGATTACAAGATTTTCTTGTAAGCGAAAAATTGTTAAGGTTGTATATACTTCCATTTTTATAAGAAATTAACTCCACAATAGGTATGGAATGGGTTCTCTTTCGTGATATTACTATAAATTTCCAATATATAATATTTATTTCTTTGTTCATTATGCATTAACTTCAACGTCAAACTCTTACTTATTGCTAAGATTGACAACTCTCAGTCAAAGAGAAGTATTTCATAGTGATTGAACGACGAATTTCGTACAAATGCGGCAAAATGAAGCATAAACGCTCGTATCTTTTGATCACGCCGACTTCAAAGATTGATTTTTCTGTGCACTGAGGGCCTATACACCTAGATATTTAATATTAACTTGATTTTGAGTCAGACTGCCAAGTAACAAAGTAATCTTGTATATGGTCAAAATCCTCACAAGAATCCTCTTGCCTTTATTTTTTTATACAATAATATATTTTCTACACAGAAACATTGTAACATATAATGTTAAGCGCCTCTTAGTCATTTCTGTTATTTTTCTTGATCATCTCATTACACTGAAGCTCTCTCTTAGAGTAATATTTGGCCAGGCGGACGTTTCAAATGGATGCATCTTCAATAAGGCCGTTTATTATCGGATGGGGCTCAGCGATGCGCACCTAAGTCTTGATTTCTGTATTTCCCCTGATATCTTGTTAACCCTGAGTTGATTAAACTTTTTGTTGTGTACATTTCGTTACTTTTGGTCTGCTACTTGCTTTAAAAATATATTTAAATATGATTTTTTATCATCTCATCTTGCAATATTTATTAAGACGTGTACACCTGTACCACAGTAGCTTTGTTCATATGCTGTGGTACGTAATTGGATACATTTTTGCTAGTAATAGTTATAATTGACAAAAAGTATTTGGACGCAAAATGACTATCACAATAATTTATCATTAAATTCCCTTACTCTACTAGATAAAATGAAAATCTTTGAAATACAACTGAATAAATATAAAAAATAAATATGAAAGCATCCAAAATATATGCGATCAAACAATCTTCTCAATCCACATTAGGTAATGCGGTTATATGTGAGTATACTCTCAATGTTGTGTGTTCAAGCGTACTCCCGAAAACGTTACAGGACAAACATGTCACCGCTCGTCAGGATATAGTCGATAAATTGCACGCTCCTCGAATAACAAGCAGGGTCCTGCCCTGATGTCAGCCCTTACATAAATTAAATTTATAATCAACCTGCCTCCCTCAAATGAAATTAAATTATACCTGCCACTGGTTACTTTGGCGAAATATTTACATTTCCTTGAAAAACATCGTATTTCTCTCCACGGTTTCCAAAGCGAGAAGATGGTCTTTATGAGTACGTTATTTAGAATATATATTATGATATAGGCACTTTCCTTAATGTACTTTTATTATGTACTTCAGAAACAATTTTTTATCGCCGTCACGCTTCAGACGATGTGATGTTTGCGGGTTCTATTCACATTTATATTTAAATACTGGGGAGGCCCTCGAGCGCAGCTCCATATGTTTCAGTACAATATTCTTAACCTACTGAAAGTAAAGAAAGAATTTATATATTTTTTCTAATATAAAAACTATACTAAAGGATAGTTTTGATCTAACCATATAAAGGTGTATCATTGTAAATTTATCTTATTTTTTAATATAGGCATATTAAAATTTTATTAATTTTTGTACAATCTTATAATGGCGTATTCATGATTTTATTAAACAAAACAATCTCAAAATGTCACACGTCAGACAATTTATGTATGTATATAACGATATTATCTCTAAGAACTCATGGAAATCATTGTGAAATTATAATATTCATTCGTCTGCCTGTAAACGCGACGGTTTGTGGGTTCGATCCCCACTCGGGGAAGATGGATTTTTCTATTTTCTATTTTCTTCGCTCTGGAAACTAGGCAAAGGGCGGCATTGAGTTCCGCTAGTCAAAACGCAATGCCTCGAAAATGGAGGAAAGCGGGGACGTAGTAAGCAACGGAGTGTCTTAACACTAGGTTCATATGGTTCCTGTAGTTCCCTCTGCCTACCCTGCCATGTGTGGGATAAAGCTTGAAGCTATAAAAAAAAAAGAAATATGTTCAAAAAGTCCCGATATATTCACATATTTGAACTTATATTTTAACTATTTATATTAATAATAAAAATGTACGTACATATTTATCGATCATTTATAAATATTTATCATTCATGATTTAAACAAGTAGTTTTTACAATGAATTTGATTTTTCTCTTTTATATTGGAGTGTACTCGAATCCTGTAGGTTTGCTACCATTTGCACGGTAAGAAAAAAGTTTCCAGAAACATATAGCTCTATCCTCTTTCGGTGCAAGCTATAATAAATCTTCCGAATCGTATCTTGCGTAAGTTTTTTTCATAAATTAAATTGACGCAATAGTTGTGAATTCAAACACTGGTACTGGCTTCGTAAGTTTCTTCGTTTTTAGCACTCTAGCATAAAATAAAACGCGACTTTAAGCTCTTCTCAACAATCCAAGTCAGGAATTTTGTGCTAAAAAATATTGTCTTAATTTTAGTTTATCTTTGCCTACTGTACAAGCATGAACATATATATACGTCGATGGCGTTATATTTTACACATTTACGACTCACACACACATATAATTTTTTATATATTTGTATGCGTGTGCTTTTTATTATCACCTGCAGTCAACTTTTCATATTATTAAATAACCATAAAACTCGTCCAGTATCCTAATTAAATTAATTCATAAAAAGTTTAAGATGAGAAACTCATCCAGACCATAAAATAGAACCTTAGAGCTCTATAAAATGTTGATATCATACGATACTCTTTTTAAAAATATCAAAAGTTGAAATTTTTAATTAAAAGACTCTTTGCGTCCTTCAGAACGACTCCAATTAAAACTATGTCTTCGTCGTTGGAGCATAAAAGAGCGGAGTGGTCGTACAAAAAGGCACTGGATAATTGCTCGCTTAGCACCGGTAATTATTGCGCCTAGTCAATTTGAATATGTAATAATTAATTCATTATTTTCGTTAACAGAAGCGTTTCTCGAACACCTGAAAGCTTTCGATAATTTTTATTAAGCTTTTGACATGGTGCCTTATTATTTTATGGAGCAAGTTGAATTGAAGGAGATATATATATATATATATATATATATATATATATATATATATATATATATATATATATATATATATATATATATATATATATATATATATATATATATATATATATATATATATATATATATATATATATATATATATATATATATATATATTATATATACACATACACACACACACATATATATATGCACAAAATATTGGCTTACTCCTTCAATTCAATTATTAAAAGACAAAAGGATGTCTACTACCAAAATGTCCTCATTACTCTACGAAGTCTGCTCTTGGCAACTATTACTCTATGCGTTCCATCCAATCGTTGTGATGCCTTTGTTTTGCTGTTACCACCTTTATTACGTTCTTGAATATTAAAGCCTTTGGGTCGAAATCAATTTGTATTTTCTTTGTGCTTTATTTGAATCGAGTACTATAAGCCAAAGCATTAGTATTGAAATATCTTACATTATGGCCGTTATTATTAATTATTACAACTTTGTTGTGGCTTTGTACCAAAACGCTTAGAATATTACGTCACCATGTCCTCACTCATATTTTCTATTAAAACAAAATTTTAATATGTTATTTCACACCAAGACAAACAAAATACGTGAGGGTAAAAAAATTAAACGTATTTTAACAAGGCAGAATTTATATCCGTGTTTTGAAAATATTTATACCGAAAGTTACGATTACTATGAGACTACGGTTATCATTAGACTTTCCTAAAATTTGAAAAAAATAAAGAATATTTAAAATATTTTGTCAAACAATCTACAGTGAAAATGACACAGCATTAATTCGTTAATCACACATGGGAATTAGATATAGGAAATGAAATTGAAAGCTCAAATCAGCAATAGTATTTACCTCTTAATTGAATTGTACTTTGCGGGACGCTAGCAAAATACAAATACAAATGGAATGTGCATGTAGTTTGTAGAATACGTCCGCCCTCTTACTTAGGAAAGATTTGCGCTATATCGTTGAAAGAATTTGAGTAGTATTTATTATATATAGAGCTAGAAGTATCTTGTAAAAAGCACTTCTGATTTCTAAAAATAGCTAGAACAAATATTTAACTTTTTTTAAAATAAGAGAAATAAAAAAAATTGTGTAATAGATTTTTCTAGACTAAGATTTTAGGCATTCAAATTGTGGTTCAATAAATTTTCTCGTATGATAATGGTGACCAAAAGCTCATCAAAAGTATCTAAACATATTCGGCCTTATTCATAAAAAAGTCTTATAGAACGTTTTAAGTATACTTTAGTTAACACGCTCTTTAGGCTTATAGAACATTCGATAAATGTTTGTATTCATAAACACTCTATAAGCCTTCTATAACTAAAGTGTCACTAATTTGATTTATACGTTCACAATGTTGCCACTATACTGAAGTCGGTCGACTTGTTGCCGAAAATACCAGTAAATCCACAGATGATAAGTGACAAACGCATTGACATAGTATGACCACAGATAATATTACGTACAAAAATATATTTATGGATCTGGCTTGACATTTACCGGCTTCATTTACGTCGTTGTTATCACAAATACACGAATGTTTATTTTATTTTAGTTTATAAACTTACTTAATTTTTAAAAAAATTAAGTCATAAGAAGTAAAACGACAAATAATTGAAAATTGTTTAGACGTGGACAAGTTTTACCTATATTCTGTGCACCTTTCTTATGTAGAATTTATTATTAATAAACTTGTTAATAACTAAATATAGTTAATAAATATCGAACAAAATGTCAATTGTTATAGTTTTATTTACGAAACTGAAATTGACACTCTTGATGACAAGCGACTCGAGGAAGTCATATCAATGCTCATATTAGTATGAGCTATAATCAGCTGTTATATAAATCGGCCATCTTTGGATGTTAAAACACTCTTATAGTAGGGTTCTCGAAAAAAAATTTTAAAAATTTCCATTTTAGTGCTACAATGAAGAATATTTAGGCCAGCATCGTTTACAAAGTTCAGTGGTCCATAACCTTGATTGAAGAAATAAATCGATTTCATTATCATTTACTATGTAAATCACTGTAAATCGTGATCGTAATTATTTTTCGAGTTTAGTACGCTTAGGCAATGGCCCATTACAACGGGCCTCCATCTCGAGCTCGCTCAGCACACAATAGGGCTGCTTAATTTTAACAATTACCATATTTTTTAACTTAACATCTGTTGGTTTGCCCTCCAGAGATTCTAATTATGATTTAACTTACATAATTTTTACGTAAACATGTAAATTTATTTGTTCTTTATTTGGGAAAGTATAAGCAAAATGTTTAATCAGTTGACATTCGTGTAAATCGTTTTTTAATTGTTTATGTTTATATAGTAACAAATTCTTGATACTCCTTTTACGATTATGTTGTTAGTTATCATATCGTCCAAATAGAAATCAATTTTACGGAACAAACGTTAGCACAAATTTGGTCCATATTACATTAGGTTTTCTGTATATAAATGGATAAATAAAAAATCTTGTATCTTGTATGTTGAATATCTAATAGTCATAATTTTCTTTATCACAAAAGCTCTAGTGATAATTTCACTAGAGCTTTTGTGATAAAGAAAATTACACATTAAATTTTATTAGTTCGCCTAATTTAGCCAATAAAAAATAATTAAAAGAAAAACATATTTAAGAATAACAATAATTAGAAGCTTTAGAAATTCCAAAATTTACTTTTGTTTAAAGTAGACTTGTCTCGAGGACATTTTTTTAATTTAAAGAATGTAGAAATATTTAGGCTATCAGCTAAGGAATTTCACAATTTTATCACAGCTGAAATAATGAAAAATCTATATATAAATAGAAATTCACGAGAATATTGAAAACAGTCTCGTGGCACTTTTTCCATAAGAGCTGAAAACGTCGTGATCATAATACGACTTGCTTGCTTACTTGACTTAGATTACATAAAGTACATAATTATATATCTATACTATGTTGAAAATTATATTTTTTATCAAAAACATTCTACAAGAAAGCAAGTTTCAATGATAGTTAAGGATTTTTTGTTTATTAATTTTACTAATGTTATCCATTTATACAGAATTTTTTTATTTTAACTTCAAGCTGTATCCCACAGCACACAGAGCAGGATTGGCAGAAACAACATAGTTTACTGCTACACGAATTAAGATATTGTGTGTTGACTGATGGAGCTCATCGCCGCGTATTGTTATGTTACCAGGGCGAAGAAAACAAAAAATATTAAACATATATACTTATATACACGCACATATATAGCAGGCAGTAACTAGTTATTAATATAATAAATAGACATTCGGCAACGAAACTCATTATGATCTGAGCCCCGCTTGATTGCAAAGTGATTGATTGGAGGCGGCGACCAGCTGCTACACTACAAATGCTATGTAAATATAATGACAATATCATCATAATGGTCATAGTACTGGAATACGAGGGATGAATTAATTAAATTACATATTGTCCAATTATAAATTAATTATATAACGTATATTATGTGATTAAATTGTACTTACATCGTATTCCAAATATATTTTAGATAAATATAATATATGTTTTAGATAAATATTTTTTTATAATAATCTTAATTTTTAATTATTTTTATGACCATTTACATTATCTATTTTTTCATTTTTATTTTTTTATATTTTTTTCATAAAAAGTTGTTTTGTACAGAATATTTATAATTAAAAATGAAACTATTACAATATTTTTTTTGTATTTTTATCTATTTTTATAGTATTGCAAGTCAAATACTACACGAATATTGTGAACTAATAATTATTATTGAAAACGATACCTGGCCTCGATAAAAAAAATAATATTAAAATCAATGATATGTAACATATGATGTAGAACTAAAATATAACCAATGTCCTTCACTATGATCGATGGACATTATACATGGTCGTGTTCACCTCTTACATGGGAGCTGAGAGTACGTACGCTAAACAAAGGTAAAATTCTACATACATAAGCGAAAGTATACAATTTTAATGACAAAATTCCCTAGCGGGGTAGTCAGAGAGAACGGAGCGCCAAACGCTGCGGTCCCTGCATACCTCTTTCGCCTCGTCCACTGTCATTAACTTCTTCATACATGCTCTCCGGGGAGTCCTCATGCTTTTTACGTGACCTTCCTCCAGTATCTTCGATACTGTGTTTTCGAAAGTCAACCGAGGTCTCCCCTTACCTCTCTTACCACACACTTTTCCATCGTATATCTTTTTTACCATTCTTTCGTCACTCATTCTTTCGACGTGCCCAAACCACCTGAGCACATTCTTCTTCATTCTTACTATGACATCCTCGCCGGTACTTACCATCCTGTGTACCTCTTCGTTGCGGATTCGGTCAGCTAAGCTGACTCCGCATATCCTTCGAAGAGATCGCATCTCCACAGCATTCATCTTTCTTTCATTCTTCTTCTGTAATACCCACGTTTCACTGCCATATAACAGCGTCGGAACCAAAACTGCATTGTGTACGGCCAAACGTGCAGCGACGCTGACGTTCTGCCGTCTCAACAAGGCAGCTAAGGCACCGTTCATTCTGTTACCGGCAGCAACACGTCTTTCCACATCCATTTCGTATCTACCATCTCTACTTAACATACTTCCCAAGTATACTACTTCATTCACTTGTTCTAATAAATTTCCATTCACGAAAATCTTGCAATCTGTCCTTTCCTCGTCTCTTTCAAATATCAGAACCTTTGTCTTACTTACATTCAGGCTTAGACCATTAGTTTCACACCCGTCTTTCAGAATGGTGACCAATGCCTGCAACTCGCTTTCTGATGATGCAATAAGCACTGCATCATCTGCGTACAACAAGCAATTTACCTTCAAGTCACCCACTTTTACACCCATATCACTTTCTTTCAGTCCTTGGAGACAGCTATCCAAACACAAATTGAACAACCAAGCCGACATGGCACAGCCCTGTTTGACACCCGATTGGATGCCAAACCGAGGCGACATGTCGGCTCCTACTCGCACACAGGCTGAGTGATCTCTATAAAGAGACTTTACAGCCTGCAGCAAGGGTCCGCTCACATTGTACCGGGGTAGTATCTCCCACAATTTCTTTCTCACAACCCTGTCAAACGCCCTTTCCAAGTCCACAAAAGCACAGAAAACCTTTTGGTTTACAGCCAAAAACTTCTCTGTGATCATACGGATGGAAAAGATCTGATCCATGCATCCTCTTCCAGGTCTAAAGCCTCCTTGGGCCTCCCACAGTAGCCTTTCGGATCTTTCTTGCATTCTTCTCGCTAAAATTTTTGCGTATACTTTACCACCTAAGCTAATCAAACTGATAGCCCTATAGCTTGCACAGTCTATCTGTGAACCTTTGCCTTTATACAAAGGCACGATGACTGCACTTTGCCAATCCTCTGGGACCTCCCCCGATTTCCAGCACAAATTGCACAGAAACCAGAACAAGTCCAAGATGCGAGGTCCACCATATTTGATCATCTCGGCAGTAACTCCATCCGCTCCCGCTGACTTACCACATTTCAAGCTTCTTATTGCACTCTCAACTTCTTTTATACTGATTTCGCCATCTGCTACATCAAGACTCGGCTTGTCGCTGTTACTTGAGGCAGAAGCGTCATCACATTCATACATCTCCTTATAGAATTCCGCCCATCGCTGCAAAACGTGTGATCTGTTTGTGAAGATCTCACCGTCCTTCGAAAGCACCCCTTTCATTCTAAAGGTTGACGAACAACTCCGTGAATCACTAACTTCTCGCCAGAAAAGCTTCGTGTTATCCCGGAAGTTGCTCGTCAATCTTTCATCTCTTTTACTCTCGTTTATTTCACGCTTCATCTTTATCAGTGCTTTCGTTTGGTGCTTTTGCAGCTTATAATCTTTCTTTTTAATCTCTCTCATACTTTTATTTTTACCCGAGGCTTTATAATCCTGCCATGCCTTCTTCTTTCTTTCTACAGCATCTTTCACTTCATCATCCCACCATTCATCACGCTTTTTACTAAAGCTTCTTTTCCTTATACCACATACCTCTGTCGCAGCTTCCACCATGCAGTTCCTAAGGTTCTGCCAGCATACTTCAACGCTTTCATTTCCTGTTTCACAACTGTCTAGCTTTTTGGAAACCCTTTCTATATATTCCTCTCTGATCGGTGGATCTTGAAGCTTCCAGCTTCTTATGCGATAATTCGATTCCAAGTATGAACACCCTAAATACAAATAGTAAAAGGAAGTAATTGTAGTTGTAGTTCTAGAAACTTCAACAAAACTTCTAGAAGTTGTAGAGTAAAGTGCACGCCAATGAATAAACTTTTTAACTAACAAAACGAAAAAAAAACTTTATTTTTAAATAATCGCTCAGTATAAATTTATTAGGTTTCTTAGGAATTGTGATCTATTTAAAATTATTTTAAAAATTTCTATATTACTTTCCTCTATATTATGTTTGCCGAAGGGCCTAAAAATCGCTTTATACAAAAGCTTACAGATAACACGCCAATAAAATTGTGGTATTTTCTGAAATTGGTTTAGCAAATACGCTTATAATGATGGATTATTAAATTTATTATTACTTGTAATATCTTTACTTTTACTTATAATCAGTAAGTTGATTATTTGTTATATACATATATAAATAAAAGTATTTGTAGGTATTACTTACAAATGTGTAATAAAAATTATTTTTTATAATTTCATGAATCTCATATTTCATTTCACTAGAAATTATCTAAGACGTTTTTTAGCTTCACGCTTTTATTCCACACATGGCACGGTAACAGAGGAAACAACAGGAACCATAGGAACCTATGGTTAAGACCCGCGCCGCGCTTTGTCTGTCTACAACTCTTTTTCAATATAAAAAATAATTAGTTTAAAATAATGTTTCTTTTTTTATTTTTAGATGGTCACAGATAACATTAAAAGAATTAGTGTTAAATATTTTTACTCGCTCTTCTAAATAGTGAAAAATCTTAATGGAATATATGTAACTCAAAATACACAAATACAAGTAAGAATAAATTTAACATAGCTTACATAGAAAATAAAATGAAATATTCCAATTATTTAAGTCAATTTAATACCCGTAATAACGTATCCTCAAACTGCCGCTGCAATGTTATTAATCGAAGTTGTTTTAAGTTCTTTAAATGGGTTTTCTTCATTACACGTCTCAACACTAATTTTCAGTATCGAAGAACTTCGTAGTCCTAACAAAATTTATATCAAAACAAATTTCAATTGAACCCATTACTTCCAACTTTATAATTTAATGTCAAATTTTGCTTCGGTGAATTACAAACAATGAAGCGCTACAAGGAAATTTTGAAAACAATCACATCGATTTGTATAACAATAGAGTAAATTATAAAACTCCCGGCATAGTCCTAACATTATTTTGAAATCTTTTTGTAATCACGTTCTTTAATTTCCCCTTGTTGAATCATAAAAATTAATTTCCGTCACGCAATTAAACACCTTTTAATTTTTTATTAAAGACTCTTTGAATATAATTTTGTTATTTTAATTAAACATTTTTCCAGATTTTATATTATTCTTTTTGCTTTTAACGCTCTTAATAATGCTGTTTTAGGCTTACTTTGTTTCATTAATACCTCTAGAATTAAAAAATGAATAATAATTTACTTTATTTTTTATTCATTCATTTTAATGTACATAATGTACTAAAGCACAAGTACTTATTTACTTACGTTTTAGAATATTATTTGTAAACAATTACAGTAACATAAAAATAAAATTAAGTACCTCTTGCATTGAGAGGAGATGATAAAGCAATAAAATTATGTCAATCAGGCTGTTGCATGTAAGCAATGGCCCGCATTGAAAGGAAACTACTCTGAAATGTGGTCATTAAGTGATTTACGTCATTTAATGTAATTATGTAGAATCTCAGTCGGAATATTTTTGAAACATATTGTCTGTATGTTTCGATATTTTTCTTTGAAGTAAATTTTTACCTTTTCTAGGTTATAACAATATATTAACAAAAATAGTTATTTATAATGGCAACATGCCGACATAGGATTAATATATAGTGTATTGATTTATTTACCTAGTGTTAAGATACTCCGTTGCATATAGTCCCTGCTTGCTCCGTCCCCGCTTTCTGCCTTTTTCGAGGCATTGTGTGTTGTGCGGCAGAATTCATCGCCATGCTTTGCCTAGTTTTCCAGTGCGAATAAAATGGAAATAGAAAAATCTATCTTTCCCGAGTGTGAATCAAAGCCTCAAAACATCGCGCTTACAGACTATAAATACTCATATATGTATGTATATATATATATATATATATATATATATATATATATATATATATATATATATATATATATATATATATATATATATATATATATATATACATATATATACTTAGTCTGGCCATAAATATTGTTACTATTCAAAAAAAGAAAATATTACGTTTGAATTTGGAATCTGTCATTTTTATATGATTGCTTGATGTGTTTTCTTATTTTCGCGCCATTATATTGTTAAATATTTTGTTATATTAAAATGGAGTGGGGTGATAAAGAGAACCGAATCGCTGTGATTGCCTTACATAAAGTAGGTATGGAGAAAAGTGCAATTTTTAAAACCCTCCACCCGCTTGGTATTAGTCAAATGTTTGTATACCGGGCTATTGATAGGTACAATGATACCTCCTCTGTTTGTGACAGAAAAAGATCTGGCCGTCCACGTACCGTTCGTGTGAAAAAGGTGATTAAAGCAGTTAGGGAAAGAATTTGAAGAAATCCTGTCCGTAAGCAAAAGATTTTATCTCGGGAGATGAAGATAGCTCCTAGAACCATGTCGCGTATATTAAAAGATGACTTAGGACTTGCAGCCTATAAGAGACGTACTGGTCACTTCTTAATTGATAATTTAAAGAAGAATAGGGTGGTAAAATCCAAACAACTACTTAAGCGGTACGCAAAGGGAGGTCACAAAAAAATTTTGTTTACGGATGAGAAAATTTTTACAATTGAGCAGTATTTTAATAAACAAAATGACCGTATTTATGCTGGAAGCTCTAAAGAAGCTTCGCAATTAGTAAACAGAGTACAACGTGGGCATTATCCCACTTCAGTGATGGTTTGGTGGGGTGTTAGCTATGAAGGGGTGACTGAGCCATATTTTTGTGAAAAAGGTATTAAAACGTCGGCACAAGTTTATCAAAATACCATTCTTGAGACGGTAGTTAAGTCTTTAACTAACACCATGTTCAATAACAAAGAATGGTGCTTTCAACAAGACTCGGCACCGGGTCATAGAGCTCGATCCACCCAATCTTGGTTGAAAACTAACGTTCCGGACTTTATCAGCACTGAAAACTGGCCGTCGTCAAGTCCTGACCTAAATCCATTGGATTATGATTTATGGTCAGTTTTAGAGAGTAAGGCTTGCTCTAAACGCCATGATAATTTGGAGTCCCTAAAACGATCCATTCGGTTGGCAGTGAAGAATTTTCCTCTAGAAAGAGTTCGTGCTGCTATTGATAACTGGCCTCAACGTTTAAAAGACTGTATTGCAGCCAATGGGGACCACTTCGAATAAACATTGTATATTTTTAATAGTTATACGAGTATATTGATGTATTAAACTAACTCACTATGAAAGGAATAAATGTTACGTATAAAAAAAAATCGTGCTTTTCTTTATAACAATATTTATGGCAAGACTAAGTATATATATATATATATATATATATATATATATATATATATATATATATATATATATATATATATATATATATATATATATATATATATATATATATATATATATATATATATATATATATATATATATATATATATATATATATATATATATATATATATATATATATATATATATATATATATATATATATATATATATATATATATATATGAAATATTTGAAGTTTAAGTTTAAAAATATAGAAAATATCTACGAAAGCCGTTCATAAACAAAATCTTCAAAAGGAACTTTTTACAATTAAATAAACGCAAAGTACAATTCACCAAAATATTTTCAGCTGATAATTTAACGCGTAATTTGAAATATATTACTTATATAAGCCATGGCTTTTTTGCTAAAAATTAAAAACTGTGCCTTATTAGGAAACAAGCGTTATCTATTTCTTACTCATCAATTAACACTTACAATAAACGTATTTATTTTCACATTTTTTGAAGAATATTTATAAAGTTAACCGCTAGATGTTTAAAATGAATTTGATTATTACCTTTTAAAGCTTCACGCTTTATCCCGCACAAGGCAGGGTAGGCAGAGGGAACTGCAGGGACCGTGGGAACCTAGTGTTAAGACACTCCGTTGCTTAGCCCCTGCTTTCTCCGTCCCCGCTTTCCGCCATAATACAATAAAGTAAAAAAATAAAGTCAATTTTAATAAGGACTCTACTGTTTTAAATTTCCTCAGCGGAATACTACAAGCATCCAATTGCTACGGAACTCGAACATCCAAGTGCACGAGTACTACTCACACTTTTGTAAGCTGTCATGTCCATATAATTTAAGAAAGAGAGAGAATCTACCAAGACATTCCGTTCTCTATTTCCATAATAGATATTTTTTTTATTAATTAATTTAAATAAATCACAATATTTGGATTGCAAATCCTTAACTGAGCAAAGATGATACCAGTCATGCTTTTAAATAAACATTTAAAACACAAAACTAACATATTTTAAAATGAGACTGCAACCTGTTAAATTTAAAAGGCATCCATATGCCAACGTCCAACCTATAGCATGCAGAGCAAAGCTTACGGAAGCTATTTCGTGTTATAAATGTCCGTGTCTCTCAAAACTGTAGGATTTATTGTGTTGTTGCACATTTTTTTACACTCCAATGGAGAAAATAAGCAGTTGTTTACTTGAAAATAAGAATTTGAGGACTCGTGATTTGTATAAATTACCGATATATATGTAAGTAAGATAAAGAATTTTTAAAAGAGAATTATTTATCATTTCGTTTATTGTGTTGTAATACAAATATTTTAATTATTTTAAAAGATATTTTTACTATTTTAAGCTAAATCTACTTTTAAATAATTAAAATACTACTATTATTGAATATCAATAAAACTCACCAACGTTGAAAGAAATAAACAACTATAAAAAATATATAACTCAACTTCAGGTACTGATGGTGTCCCTGGTGTGGAGATGACAGAGAAATACAGGATATCACATAAAAACGTATAGGCTTATTAAAGAGAATCTCCTCTCTGTTTTTGAACAAAATGTTGGAAAAAGTAAAATATATATATATAAATTAAATTATAAAACTACTTGGGTGGTACTCACTTTATATGTGTTCTTCTTTTTATCGTCATACACTATTCTGCAAACAGTATGTTATTCAAACAAAACCCAAGATCAAGATACTTAATCCTATTTTACAAAATTAGAATGATGAAACTCAACTCTCTAGGGAGCTAGTAGAAACTATTTTTAGTGGTAATCAAACCCACAGCGGCTACTGTCATACTGCCCCACTTCGCCTAGTTGTCTTCTATAATATACTCTTCCATATATTACATTATAATTTCACATACGAGTAATAAGAGAAATGAAATGGCACTTAAATACTATTTGAAGGTGTAAAATATAGGACACATTGTTAAGTTGCAGTCAAGCTGTGTGCCTCCGAGGACAATGCAATTCCGTCAGTTCAAATAGCAATGCTCTAAGCAAATGTTTGTCTAATTATACGTGGACTGTTTTACGAGGTACCGCAAACTATCTCTCTGCTTATGTAGAAATAAAAGTTGGCTATTTTTGTGTGTACTTAAAATACTATCGTTATGGAACCAGTGGAAACATGCAGGTTACATCCATAGCTTTACGCTATAAGGAACGCAAAAGGAACTATTAGAAATCTTACTGGATTAGTTATTAAAGAATATTAAGATTATTAAGATAAGATTATTATACATAATTTTTATACAATATTGATAGAACATTTATTGGAAAAAAATTTTTTTTTCGCTTTTTCGGCGTTTTCTTTGTGTTTTGTAAAAGTGCGAGTGACAGCTAACACGATCGAAAATGTAGCAACTGAAACTTCTTTTCAATATTCGAATTTCTTATCATAAAAAACATCCACTAATAGAGTCTTACTTTATAATTAAAATAATTGAATGTATGTCAATTTAATCTGTATATATAATAAAACAGTAAAAAAATCGTGTCTGTACATTAAATATTTTTACAAAACAAAATATATAGGGTTAATAAGAAATGACAAAACAGAAAACAATTTGTGTTTGAAAGTTTGTCTGTTACGCTACACGCTAATCTCAGGAACCACTGGACAAATTTTTTATGAAACTTTTTTGTTATATAGCTATTATTTCTCGCTAATATATAGCCTATCTTTTTTTTGGAAATTTGTTCTTTAAGGATTTTTGAAAATTCTGCCTTAACAAAAAAGGGGGAAAAGAAAAAAGGGGGTAAGTTTCTATGAAACTCCGTCAGTTTTGAAGCTAAATCGATGAAAATTAAAGCTGTTTACGTGATTTTGTTGTAGCGGATCATGAAATACACACTTCTTGAAGCACATAAACAATCAGATATCTAAGACAATCAGATCACTTGTGCCTCATTTTTTACATTTAGTGAACAGGGTACTTCTCGCTGACCTAATCTTATAAAAATTAGCAATAAAATAAAACTTATAGTGCGACCAAGGTGACAACTCTAAAGATTGAAAAATTACATAATATACAATAAAAATCCCAAAGTTATATTGTATTATATACAAAATTTGTTAATACGACGGGAACTAAGTAAACGAGAAAATTTCAAAATTTAATTATATAATAGTTTAACACAGTAACAAATCACACAATATGAAAAGAGTTGTAAATATGGCCACAAACTTTAATTTATCAATCTTCTAGTATTTATTGGTTAATTTTTATTAGTATTTTCCTTAGCGGAGGCCTCGCGAACTTTCAGTACACAAGTATTACTCGCACATGACCGTTATTTTTACGCTATGAAAAGAAAATTTAAAAAATAGTCTGTTTACAAATCATATTTTGTAAATTATATACGCATGTAACTTTTAATATATATTGATGATACAAAAACTGTGATAAGGTCTAAAATGTTAAAACAAACGTGATCTGGCAAACTGAAGTAGACAAAGCTGCAAACGGGTTATCAAATAAATTTTATAAATCAACATGTACGTATATACCAGCTTGCGCCCATATAAACGAAATAATATCAGTTAAAAGAGACAAAATACCTGAATCTCTTTATCTCCGCTTCCACCGGTCCTAAAATATGACAAACACTAATTAGAAATGTGGTCTACATACTGATGCATTCAGATTTCGATTCCAGGAAGATCTATTTGTAATGCCTATACTTTCCTATTCCTATTAGATAGGATAAATATATAAATGTTGTGCTTATGAAAAAATAAATAGATGTGCGTTGACATAAAAAGAGGAGAGGTCTGCAATTCCCCTATAGATATGTTTCTTGTATAACTTCATACCTTCTTTCCACTATAGATATTTTTTAATACAATACATTCCCATTTATACTTTATGAAAGTTAGTTTACGTTTTTAGTAGTCTCCAATTTTATAGCAATTTTTTTTTGATAAAACAATACAAAACAAAAACAAAAATTATGTTTATTCAGCTCATGTATAATTGGCAAATTTAAGTTCGTACAGGTAAAAATTTTATTTCTGCATATAGTTCAACAATAACACAAGCAATTAACTTTGTCGTTTATATTTTTCAGATAATTCAATTTCAAATATTCTTCCCTCGATATTCTATACATAAATGAAAATTTTATTTTAGAATAAATTAAATATGATATCTAACCTTTGTTTCTTTTAGCTTTAACCTCAAAGGTATTTTTTATCTATAGTCACATGCACTTTATAAGTAACAAGATTCAAAACAATTTTCAACATATATGTACAAATCAGAATCACGCCAATTAATATTAATAATACGAAAATATATACATCTAACATATTATAAGCGATCCAGCTCATATTTCTGGCAGGATTCTTCATATATTCCGCTCCTTTGTTTCTAATTACATATTCTATCCAGAACATGGCGGTATCCAACGCGTTCATCGGCCTGTCCTTAAACTGTTGTGACTTTTCTCTAGCGTTTATGATATAATTTTCGTTATTAAGAACTTCTAAAAGTGTTTTCTCTAGTGTAACTTCATTAATTTCATGATATTGGAGGATTTTACCAAACCCAGCTTCTTGAACGTGTAGCAGATTATTGTATTGATCGGCGTATATTGGAACACCAATAAGAGGTACTCCATTAAATATAGCTTCTTGCGTTCCAATTAATCCACCGTGAGATATAAAAACTTTGATGTTTGGGTGAGCTAAAATAATAATGACAAGGTTTTAAGCATCGTCATAGATAAGTAATAAAATTTATATTATCATCAAAAGTGATAGGCAAAGAATCAAATTATGCATAACTATTGTATTTCTTCTAATAAGATATATTATATGCTAGAATTAATTGAATTAGTAAACATGACCAAAAAGTGTTATTTAAACAGTTTCATACAGATGAGCTTAACTCCATTACAGTGATGTCATAACCTACTGCGTAGTTGGTACTATGAATTACGTACATATTGTGCATATCCGTTTTCCAAAAGTTTTTGTGAGCTTTTTTTGAAAGAAATCATAAATTAACACGTCATATAATATTTTTTATGAATCGCTATGATTAATTTAAGTAAGATATTAATAGTCAATCATTAACTATGTAATGTATTATAGTTTATTATTATATATTCTTTATTGCATAACAGTAATAATAAGAAATTCCACATATGAGAGGTATGTACACAATGGCGGGCTTATCTCTAAAAGAAATCTCTTCCAGCCAACCAGTGGAGGTGAGTAAGTGCCAAACAACAACAAACGTACTGCTTTTTATACATACAATACATATGAATTTCTCTTTTAAATTGAATTTGATCAATATACAAAACCCCACAACTACAATATCTATTATTTGAATGAATATATTATATATCAGTATGATTTACCAAGTATTTCTTTTTGCGGAAACCACTTTCGTGTCACTAAATTGTTTGGTTTTCCCTGTAATTGTTCGTCTTCCCACTTCCAGAGCACTGTCTGTTTTAGTTTTTTGAAAACATTTATAAATGCAGCCTTCTTTTCAACCGATAGTTCCGAACTTCTAACATTTGATCCAAAACTCATGTACACTACTCCATTGATAGACTCGTCCAAAAGCTTTTGCAAATCCTAAACAAGAATAAAATAACGTTAGAGGTCTATTAGAATAAATACATCATAAATCGCTTATATTTGCAACCAAATACTACAAAAATACAAAGGCTACAGTAATGTGACGTTGCAGAAATATAGTATTTAGTAAGAATAGTACATATAGTCTTTAAGTAAGCGTAGTTAATAAAGAAAAATTAAGATTTTCTTCAACTTCACGTTTTCATAAGACACTGCTCTATTTCCGCTCAACTATAAAAACTTGGCATATTATTTGCTCTAACATATGGCCATAATTTGTCCCTCAAATATGAGGAGAATTTTGAATAAAATTAATTTCCCGAGAAGAGAATGAACCTCACGTCCATTGTGTTAATAACCAGACTCCATGTTGTTGCATCTACAGTAAATGGATGATAAATCAACAAACAAAATAAAATCTAAGATACAATATATAAAGTCATATCCGTTTACCTAATAAGCGCGTTAATCTAATGATTTAATTGTTGATAGTGGTGCTAATGTGACAATTTGGCTTTATCAGATAAATATTTGCATATCAATGCACAGAGTTACTTGCTCTCCTTACACACACTAGTTCCCGAAATATGGCTTAAACCAGGTTTTTTTCCAGTTTTTCTGGAACGACCGCATTGTTAGTGTAAAAGCTGGGTAGATAAGTATATACAAAACACGGTCTAGCTTTCGATTGGACTCGTATGAGAAACTGTATAGAATACCTTAGACCACCATCACCACCACCATCATCCAGACTGAATATTATTCTTTATCCTCGAAGCTAATAAAACGCATAGTATTGGTAGAAATTACAGTTTCATGGTAAACACGTGAAAAAATCATAACGTCAAACTTACTTACTAATGAACTAATTTACTTTAAACACTATGCACTAAACTACACATTTGGCAAAATTGTTCCAAATTTTACGTTAAAATTTATAAATATAAAACTAAAATATGTTTTTCGTGATTAGTCTTTATTCCCCATCCTATCAGTATTTACCCCTTTCCCTAACTCATATCTTTGCCGACGGCCTTGTTTAACGCCTGGTGGACATACTTATCAACAACATAAGATACCAGAATAAAATTTCCGGTTAAAGCTGCTCTGCTCTCGAATTACTTGTAGCAATTCAAGACAGCTTATAAGAAATCTCTGCCAACAATATTTCCAATTTAATATTAATGAACAGTAAAATTGATAAAGATATATGAATTAATCCACCTTAAAACTTGAAAAAGTACGTAAATTATAATTTCCAAATATATTTACTTTTGCGGATAATTATTATTGGCATCGATTCTATTAATAAATAAAGTTCATTAAATATTTTACTTGCGAGAGTACAAATATTTGGGTGGAATTTTAACCCTCGATCGGTTTCGCTTTATTAGCAACGACCTAACATAATAAACTTTAAATTTTACAATATTTATAATAAAATAGTTATATAAATAAATACCTTTGGTAGACTTGAATTATTCTTTGACAGGTGGATTCCTCCAACTTCAACAATATTCGGTAACAAAGCAGCTGGAGTGTCAAAGCTAAAGTGGCTATTGATCATCATCAAAGAAACGTTTCCTTGCATACTGTATAAACTTGGCGCTGTAGCAACTAAATCCGGCAAGTATTGTTTTACTAACTGTTCTTGTTGCTTCAAGTAAACAAATCTCCACCATAAATATTCGTATGTTATAAACAATAGATTTCTCAGTCTACCCCAAAAGCTGTGAAAATCTTTTAAATCCAAAAATTCAGCAACTACTGTAGGTAATTGAAGAGGATTTCCATTTACAATGTTGTGTCTCATACAATTGCCGAATGAAGTAATTAACACTAATGGAGCATTGTACTTGTGGGCCAAAGTGTATAATCCTTCGAAGAAAAATTGTTCAACAATAACCAAGTCAAATATATTATTTTCTTTCAAAAAACTTTTAACTGCGGTAGAATTTAAGGTAAGCTCAGTGAAAGCTAGTCCCCCAGCCCAAAGAATTTTGTGATGGAATTGTTCTGCTGATATATCTACCATAGTGAACACATTTGGCCTCTCACTACCTGAAATTATATTAAGAAAATAAATTTATATTAGCCTCTCATATATATAAATGTACACATATAGTCTTAAATATCTCTTTAAAGATATTTATAATCCTTAAAGTAACATCTTATTTTACTCTAGAAGGCATAACATGAGTAATATAAAAAATATTTCCACACTAAAATACAGTTTCTTGTATTTTTTATTTCATTTAAGCTTACCTATTATGTCCCATATCTTTTTGTCATCAACCATAATTTGGCGATAATTTGAGGGGGGGTCATTTTCTTTGATTGAAGTTATAACAGTAACATTGTGTCCTCTGCGAGCGAGTTCTAGACCGATCGGCCGAAATAATATGTAATGGGATGGCGAAGAAAACGGAATGACGTAGAGAATATTGGCACATCCAACGTAGTTAATTATTAAAAATATCACCGACAGCCATTTAAAATAAACCTTGAAAAAATAAAGAAATATTTCATATAATAAAAATTAATACTTTTAAAAATCAAGAACTGAATTGTGCTAAAGTGATTTTCTTTTAATTTTTACACAATTAAAATGTTTTACTTACAACTTTTTACTATAATTATATAATCATGTTGGTGAAAATAGTATTTATAAAGTAAAATTGGCGTATTACTTAAACTATATATATATAATATTTTAATATACTACATTGAGCGACGGTTTCACCACTTACTGAAAAAGTTCCAGATAAGTTCCTTGCCAAGCAAATAAATAACAAATTTTGGTTTTGCAGGTCTCAGATAAAAATATGTAGATGATAAAGACATATATAAATTATAAACCTTTATAGGGTTGGCACCATTAACTAAAAGCAATATTATAATCTGCAACTTTATCCGTAACCGGTGAAATTGAGCCTAAAAATATAAAACTGTCAACGTACACAATATTATTTTATTAAATTTAATTATATTAGATATAATCTGTAATCCCGTATAAGTTTTATAAAGTATAAAACATTTATAATATTTTTTAAAAATTTTTATGCATGAGTAGTGATTGGTAAAACTAAACTTACCATTTTTATCAAGATTTATTAAATTTTTACTTAACCGTATATATTTCTGTGTTGTCTACTTCAAATTTTCATTTCACACGTGATACTCAGCCACTTCAAGTATACGTTATGAATAACTGATATGTAATATTGTGACCTTTATTCACATATAAAGACACATAATAGCTTTACCAGTTGTTTTGGAGGCTATAGAACCCTCTAGTAATAAATTACTTTAAAATTAATAAGGTAAAATTAATAAGGCGACGGTTTCTGGGTTCGATCCCCAGTCGGGGAAGATGGATTTTTCTATTTCCATTTTCTTCGCTTTGGCAACTAAGTCAAAGCGCGGCGTTGAGTTCCGCCATTGCGGGATAACTTAACTTGAAATTATAACTTCAATAACTGACTGGTGCTTTTTTGACTCGTACATCTGATCTAATTGAAATAAAAACAACTTTCATGATCACCATAGTAGTTTTAGCATATTTTTTTATTATACATTTAAATTAGTATAATTAAAATAGCGTCATACAAGCAACGCAATAATATTAAATACATAACAAGCCACTTTTTTAGCGTGACTATGATTGTGACTCGAAGAAGTAGAAAGACTCGAAGAGTAAAACTATAATCAGGTGAATTGTACCCTTAAAAAATCACTTCGATGTCCGTTTATCTATCCGTCTATGCATCCATCTGTCTATCCCTCTTGAAAAACCATTTTCTCAACATCTCAAGGAACATTGCAAGTCGCATTAAACTAGTAAATAAGTACAGAAGATAAGGACGTAAAAATAGTAACAACTTCAGTAGTTCTAATAAGATGTGTGACAAATAATTTTAATCTTTTATCTGAAATTTTCATAATTTTTAAATGATTAATTGGTGAATTCACTTGCAGATTTAATTTTGTAAGCTTTTTCAAGTTGTAATTTTGTTGGCCTACAATTAAGTAATTACTACGGAACCCTCATTGCGAGAGTACCTGCTAGTAACTATACTTATTTAGTATCTATATAAGAATACATATAGGTATACAGAAAAACTTATACTGCAAGTCATGAGATAATAAATAGTATATTATTACATATAATTAAGTAGATACTAGAGATAGCGTTATTAAAGAAGTACATTCGAACAGTAAAATGAAACGATATGTAAAATCAACAAAATATGTGGTATAATGACAACAATATTATATGATATTGATTTTAATTATTCTTACGTAATTAGAAAAAAGCTTTCAGAAAAAATAAATCGTATGTCTACGGTTTAGATACAAACCAAAGCCAAGGTCTCATCATAATTTATTAAACAAAAGAGTAAAAAGAAATTGGGGCTTAAATAATACCTAAATTAAATACAATTTAATTATTTACCTATCATTGGAGTCCACTACCTGTTTAATGTGAACACTACCATTAAATATATAAGAAAAATATAGGGAACAACGTGTCCTAAAAGTGGATTCCCTCTGTTATATATGGGAAAAAGCACTAAAGTTTAGGGCGAAGGCGAGGTCTTCGCATCATGACAAGTTTACTTCAACAGATACCGGTTCTGTACCAAACGCTACAACTATAGTCGTATTAGTTAGAGCTAATATGTACAATAAATTAGCTCCAAAATATATATTCGTATTTCTAGTATGTTAAAAATGTGAATATATTCTTCATTCATCTTTATTTTTTATAGCTTCATGCTATATCCAGCTTATACCAAGATATGTAGAGGGTATTCTAGACAGAAGGAACTCAGTGTTAACACACGCTATTTCCCACTTTCCAGATATTACGTAGGACGGAAGATTACCGCCGAGAGGTAATTGTCGCTTTACCTCCGCGTATGCCTTTGTTTTTATGAATTTTAAAAAATTATTGATTTCTTTTATGTTAATATAATTTGTAGATGAGTTGTAAACAATCACAATTTCAAAAATTGTACAACGCCATCTACATTATCATCAACAGATAATATTCAAGAACAGAAAACCCCTCGTGTTACACTGAAGATCTTAGTTTCAAATGTCAAAACTAGATGGCTGTTTAAGAAAATGATGTTATTATTTTTACTCATTTTTGTGTATTTACGCCACAAGCAAAGAACTAGACTGAAATTGACAAATATTTATAATATTTAGACAATAAGTAAACTTTTACATATATACTTTTAACAATACAAGTTTTAGTATACTTATTTATTTAATGTTTCTTGGTCAACGTTGTGATTGGTAATTGTGATTTCAAATTATATTTTAAAAAATTTAAGTTTGAAATATTAAGTTACCATCGTGTAGTTTAAAGTTGACGCTTAGCGTTGGGGTCTAAGAACTAAAACTGCATTCATACTTGCTATACAGTTGCTATTTCTTCATAGAAATAAAAATAAGAACGTTATTAATTCTCTGGTAAAATCAATCTTTTAAAAATATCTCGAAAATATTATTTCTTTCTTACATAAGCATAGTACAATAATGTTCATTCAAACACCTAAGTAAATAGTTATATTTGCTTCTGTAGTCATAGTTCAAACAATGAATCGGCCATTAAATAATGTACAATTTTTATTTTAACTTGTTTTCATGATTTCTTCAAGGGTATATATATATATATATATATATATATATATATATATATATATATATATATATATATATATATATATATATATATATATATATATATATATATATATATATATATATATATATATATATATATATATATATATATATATATATATATATATATATATATATATATATATATATATATATATTTTGAAATATAATTTTATGTTAAATTACAAGAAATATATTTAAAAATAAAACAAAATAATAGTGCTACAACACAATATTTATTTCATGAATACATTTATTAAGATTCTTATACAAAATTAATGATTTTAAATCATGTTATCAAAAATACTCTATTCACAAATCATTAAGGTATTTAATATTGTAATACAATCGTTTTATTTCTTGGACGGAATTAGATGACTTACATATATTATAATAAAATTAGTAAAGCTCTATGACTTTTTACATGATGCAACTAGCATTAAATTAACAATGAAACGTTAACGAATGCAGTTAATGTTTTACGACTATTCGTACTTAGAATGTGACGCGGATACACTTTCAGTCTGGAAATTCTAACATGTTTTATGGAAATATGGCAATAATCATTTCAGATCTTGTCATAGGAAGAGTTAGTGTTTGATTAGATATACTGGTAAATTAGTTTATTTAACTAATATCGTGATGATAGTAAACTATGAAACGTGGGATTTTAACTAATTTTTCTTTGTGTTTTGTTTTTTTATTTTTTATTTTTCATTTCATTATTTTGCCTTGTTTTACATATAACGAATTTATAGTGTCTGCTTTTATTATTCATATTGCGTAAAACACACCTCTTCCTATACAACATTTCTAAAACTTGACAGTCCTTAATAATCCCTAACTTTCTCGGCAACCTTGTAATTACTCCTCCTCCGCTCAGTATAGAGTGGAACGCTACCATTCCTAGACTCATACCCGTTGATGCTACGAATGCCGTTATCGTAGTACTTAATACTAGAGACAGGCTCCTTATAACCTCGGCTCTTAGTCACTGAGTTCACTTCCCTCGACTCTATTATTTCCTTCGATCGACCGTCCCTAGATGGGATTATCTTTTTACTAACGGTTTCCACGGTGTCTGTCACGCTGGGTCGTTCCGGGTCGCCCGATCGTGTTGTGTATCGATAAGTTTCAGAGTAATTATCGCTGCTATTACTCTCCCGCCGGTTCACTGGCGATTTTAATCGAGTTTCCAAACGCGACACAAAAGGACTCGTTTCCCTGTTCAGTGATTCTGTTTTGTACAACGGTATTTTGCGTTCCTCCGATATCCGCTCCTTATGATGAGGCGACGGGGTGCCATATCGTGACGATAATCTACTACCGTCGGATTCGTCGTCGTGTAAAGTTTGATATAATTCGGGAGCCCTATCACGAAGACCCTTGAGGAATATTTTCTTCTTATCAGTTTCGTCGAGCGATTTATTGTAGCCGTTCGTGTGGCCATTAGTTATCGTCTTACCATATCGAGCACCGAATAATCCGTCACGTCTGCGTTCAGTTTCCCGAGAAACCGCATCGGCTAGATCGCGCTGGCTCCTATTTATTATCGACACAATGCCTGGGCTTTTCAGTTGTTCGGGCGTTTCGTCCAGGCGGCTCAAGTGAGGGTTTGACTTGTACATTGTAGAGTAGTTTCTATTCATTCCTGATACGTATCTGGGGTGAGTTTGTTCGGGTGCTCCCATAGCAAAACTCTTACTTCTATTCAGACCTTTATAGGTCCGCGCCGGCTTTGCTGGACCCGGCGGGTGTCCGTTTATTTTTCCTTCTGAGTTTGATGATACGTTATTGGGAATATTAATGGCACTAGTGGAACGCTTGTTTGAAGTAAGCCGTTGCCAGTATTTACTGGAGCTAGGCTTCTCCGCCTTTTCTTTACGCTCGTGGAGTTTACGCGGTAAAGTTTGAGCACTTCGTGTGTAATCTTCCTCAGCTTCACTGTTCGGATTCAAACGACTCGTCGAGTGGCTGTATCTGCCAAGTGTACTGGTGTACTGACCCCTGGAATGTAACAAAGAATCATTTATTAAAACTTTATTATAGCATCGTGATCAAACGACGTGCCTGCCCACGTAAATTTATTGTCTATCTTGTATCATAAAAACATGTAATCTTATATTTTAAAACGTAATTGGATTCAATGGGGATTCTACCCACACAGTTAACGACGCGCTTTGTTTACACGTATCAAAACGCCGGCAATTCAGCCTCTGTAAGTATATATGATACTTATCGTGACATGCAGATACATTACCGATAGCAAAAACTACAGCGAAGACGGTTATTATACTCGAATATTCAAGTGTAATTTGTGAATTTATACATAAAAAGATGTCAGAATATAAAACTAATCGCTTTTTTTACATATATAAATATAAAAACCAGGAAATAGTGTAATTATAATGCGCAATGATCTTCAATCGAACTAATTTACATCATATGACACCTACTACACCTGTTCGGAAATTGTCTCGCAATGAGTCATTACGATCACCAACGAATAGTTTATGTGAAGTGACTGTTTAAAACAAACGTGATTGACTCAACGCTTATAGACTAAATAAGGGCTGTTTAGTAAAGAACCGCTTTTGTCCATATTAGGTAAAAGCATGGACGACTGTATAATTATATGGCAAAATATGCCGGAAAATGTCTATTTTACTTTATTGATTGTAACTGACGATTGATTGATTTAAAGACGTGTAATTTTAATTAATTTCACGACACAATAAAATATATATATAGCTTATTAAGCACCATCTGGATCCATCTGTTATAATATTAGCATAACTTAAATGGGATAAGCAATGTTTAACATCTATAACAAAAAAATTTTTTCAAATTAAATTTCTAGAAATATTATTAATGGCTTAACTATTTCCAACCCTAATAAGACTATTATAAAGTAACAGTAAATAAAGTTACTAAAAAATAGCCTCATTTTAACGAAATTGTTTATAATGTTATGTATTTATCTTACATATTATGTTATAAGATCCTTGATTTTTGCAATTTTACTCATTTTCAATAAAATAATAATACCGGAAGAATCGCGGACGTTATATACATTACTTTTCATTAGTCATGTACAAAAAGCACAGTACAATATCAGTAAAGTAGTTCGTTCGCCATCAATTTTACGTAAAAATTATTGAAATAACTCAACCATATTTTTTATTTAAAAATAAAACTATTAGTAAATTATTCAATAAAAACTAAAACTTTCTCTCCATAACTTTGGTCTGAAGGAATGGCGTTTAAATATAAATTTCCTTAAACGATTTTAGAAAACAGATGAAAACAGGTCAATTAGTATGCAACTTGGTCACTTGTTTCAAAATAAGCATGGTTTGAGTGTACAAAATATGTATGAAGTTATTTACTACTTACAAAGACATTTAACATAACAAAAGATTAACTTTCCGCTATTTCTACTAAGAATACATACAAGCACCGTCGTGGCGCAGAGGCGCAACGTCTGCCTGTAACGCGACGGTTACTGGGTTCGATCCCCAGTCGGAGAAGATGGATTTTTCTATTTCCATTTTCTTCGCTCTGGCAAACTAGGCAAAGCGCGGCGTTGAGTTCCGCCACTCAACACGCAATGCCTCGAAAACGGCGGAAAGCGGGGACGGAGAAAGCAGGGACTAAGCAACGGAGTGTCTTAACACTAGGTTCCCACGGTCCCTGCAGTTCCCTCTGCCTACCCTGCCTTGTGCGGGATAAAGCGTGAAGCTATAAAAAAAAAAAAAATACAAACAAGCAATGTGTTACCCCATAGTACTTGTATATTGTACTGCAGAATACGTATTGTAACTTCCGTTTTATATATAATTGTTTCTTTTAAACATCCATTAATTTCTAAATTATGATCATTATGATACTTAATTTTATTTATTATAATGTGGAAATTAATAGATGCCCATAGAAAAAAGGCATGAATTAACGATTCCTAACAACTACGTCGCTCTGATAATTATAAAGTGTAATTGATACGACAAAAGCAGCGCGACCGCAAGGAAAAAATCTTGCAACTGCTACAATTGTAAACCTATTTTATTTCCGTATTTAAACTAGTTTATTTTTTACTGTTTTATTTGTTTTATATATATATTATAAATGTATATTACGAGTTTATTGAAAAATAATCAATATTTTACTTATAAATTTAAGTTAAAAGTTATATACGTATAAAAAGAACTCGTAAATTCAAAAATTCAATTCAATTTAAAATTAGTAATTACAAAATTATACATAGTTTGGCCCATAATTATATTCTGGTAAGATCAAAGCAAGAAGCTATAATTAAATTTTATGCATGGTAGTGTAGGTGGTGGCATGGATCTTTCGTAGGACAAGATTCTATTTAAGGTTTACATAATAACAGGTGGGCATCGTTAATAAAAATTAAATGCTTGTTAACGCTTTTTGTGAAACGATAATAATTTATAGTAGCATTCAAATTGCGTCGTAAGCTTGCATTGTATATGCAAGTAAGATTTATAGTATAAATATTTGACTTGCGAAATAATTATTGTATCAGATTGTTTAACATTATATTATCTAAGTAAATCGCAAATATTTCTTCTTTTATTCTTAAAAATAAGTTAATCCAAAAAGTCAAGAATTAACAAATTAAACAACTTTACAAAGTGACATTGTTATTGAATAATGTATACAAAGTACATATCTCACCTGTCTCGGTGGTCACGGCTATCTGCAGCTGCGCCTCGTCTCGCACTGCCCTCGTACTTATGCTCTCGGCCGTAGATGCTGGGCGCGAAGGGGTCTTCGCCGAGGTAGTACCGGTGCGGAGGCGCGACGGGGGGTGCCAGATCCCCTCCGTACTGTTTGTACGTGCGAGTATGCTCCGGCGACTGGCGTGCGTGAGTTACGCCACCGCGTTCGGCGTTCGGCTGACGCTGAGCGAATTTTTCCAACCAACTTCCTGATAGAGTTCCCAATTGTTGAACCCACTGATTTTCGTGGTGGGCCCTCTGCGAAACGTGTCTTTTGGTTTTGCTTCCGTTCATCTCTAGTCGCGTCGGCGTGGGGGTGTTCTGTCTCTATCAGAGCTGCCTCGGCGATCTCTAGGTGGGGAGTAATCAGGAGGTGGCTCTGTTGCGCCCTCCTCGCGGCTGTCTCTCGAACGCCCAGAATTATCATTTCTAGATGAACTTCTGTAACCACTATCGTAGCGGTGTTCTTCAGAAATTCGTTGCTTGGAGTGACGTTTCCTTTCTGGAGCGATAGGCGGACGATAGTCATCCTCGATTGAGGGTTCACGGAACGAGCGATCTGTTTCTAGTGGTCGGAAAGGAGATCCCCGCGGCGGACTATGCATAGTCGATGATGATACGTAGGCAGAGTCGTCGCGTGAAGGCGGATGGCGCCGCCCGATCGGCGATAATCTTCCTTGAGGCGAGTCACGTTTATTGTAAACATGCCTAGGTGAATCGTTTAAGTGGTCGTTGCTAGCATATGGTGACCGCACGGCTGGTGGCGACGGTGAGGAGCTTCTTGGCTCCGGCATTCTCGGCTTACTAGCACGGCGTTGCGACCAATCTGCTACTCCCTTAAAATATCCACCTGTTCTATTTCCTGTTACTACTGGACGTTCTTCAGTCGGTGTTGAGGATTTAGTTTTCCGTAGAACTCGATCTCCATATACTGGTGGTGGAATAGAAGAAGATGTTTTCCCGTAGTATCCCTCGTCTTCCGGCTTGTTTTTCACATAATATCCAGCTTCAGGTCGCCTCTCAATTTCTTCAGCAATAGAGTCATGGGATGAACGGGAATCGCTGCCAAAGTGACTTTCTAACCACTTCGACGTTTCTTTTTTACGAGTTTCCTCTTCAATGTCAAAGTTGATGGGTCGTTTCGCGTAATCTTTTTCGTGATCTGAAAAAAGTGAACACGTAAGTATACAAAATAAACGTGCGCACGCGCCGTGTTTCACGGTGGAATGATGGTTAAGCCGCACCTCGCATCCTCACACAAGCTGTGGCGTAATATTAAGTCAATAAGTTTGCCAAACTACTGAAGGTCAATGCGAGATGCAAACAGCCGAGACATTTTACTTAACTGCTACGAGACTAGTGCCGTAAATCATATGTTGCATTAATTTATGGGTCATTTTGTGTACATAACCATGGCATTATTAGTGATAGTGTTCATTAATCTGTATTGATGATGGCAATTAAATATATGATTTTACAAGATTTTACAACGATCATTAAAATTTAGAAAAATTTAAATAGTGTTGCATAGGTATATTTTTTTGTAAATATATAATTCAGACTGTACGTCGCCGATATATTGAGGATATGGATAAAAAATTAAAGACATTAACTAGATATTTGTAATGAAACAGTTCTAGGTGCGTCATATATTTTTTGACTAGTAGTTTCTTATTTAGCTTTTTACATCATAATCACTAAATAATTGTATATTAAGAAATATCTCAATAATAGTGTCAAAACACTCTAAGAAATTAAAAAAAAGCACTTATTACATAGTAAACAAATACACACACAGTCACACTTTGTCTTCATAAAACTCATACCGAAAGATACTATCCGACTGCTTCATACAAACTTAACAATTGTAAAATAGCCAACTATTTATAGAGCTAAACTATACAATTATATATAAATTAAAAGCTTAATGCTTTAAATATTTATTCTATTACATGCTTCGATGCCATCTCTTAATTTGAAACTTATAAATGATGCTTCCCACACAAAAAAAACTTATGCAATAATTTGTATTAATGTTAACTACTTGTAACGTTGCAAAACCCTACATTTGATAAGAATCAAATATTTGTAATGATAATATTATAAATCATTCATTATGTAGCCCATTTCAATGTGTAGACGTCGCATACATATATATTTAATCACTCTCATTTCCGCTATTAGTATATTTAGATGTTGTACAAATACTAAGCCTGTTTTTTCACTAATATTTTTTAACATTTCACATCTACCGAATGTCATAACATGTTACCCAACATTGAGTTGTACAGCCAAATATGTAAGTAAGCTCGTATATTTTGTCGGCTAAAAAATGGACATCTACTAGTACGTGCTATCATCGTAGCTAGAAAAGCTCCTAAACCCGGACGTATAAGCAAAACAAGCGGCAACTTAAATCCCATAAAAACGATATTGAATACATTTTGATTCGTTACAGACTTTTGTATTAACGAAATTATGTACAATTTTAATAGAAATATGTTATAATAAGATTGCAAAAAATAAACGTTTTAATTTTCGTATCTTGGATACCATAAAAGGTCATGAAAAAGTTGGTTTGTAATTAACAGTAAAAACTTTACGCTGTCTTGCCGCAATTAACACGTGTTGGACTCCACGTGACTCTTCTTTATATGTTACATAGAATCATGTTTTGAGATAGAAATAGAGATATTAACAGTGAAAAAAAAAAACAAAAATAACTTTAAAGACATTTTACAATCAATCAGCTCAGCTCTGACTAAAAAATAGTTTTAGTTCTTTAATCTAAGATGACAGCGCTATCGTGTGTTTATTTTCACCGCCTATAGTATCTACATGACAACAAATAAGTATCGTACAATACCATACACATTACATTACGTACATACTTATAATAGATTATTTATTATAATAATAAAACAAGCATAAATAAGATGACAAAACATTTAAATGTAAACAGTTAAATTCCAAATTCTCTAGATAGTGATAAATTTAGTAGAAATATTCTATAAAAGCTCACCTTTCCGTTAGCGTACGGTTAACAATAAAGACAGGTACGTTCTGTCGCAAAGCTCTCTAATTGAGTTTCATAGTGACCTCAGACCGGCGTAGGCTCAACGATTGTCTGTATACGGTGTCTGATGGACACGCACTAATTTGACCACTTTCAAGGTAAAGGCCCATTGGAATTGTTAGACAGTGCTATATTGTGCTATAAAGTTTATATTTGTAAACTATGAGTTAATTGATGGAAACTTAGACTAAAGTTAGAAAATTATAATTATGACAACTTTGTACGTTTGTCTTTTATTAAACACACTAGAATCTTATTATGTTCCTATTTTTATACTCATATTTTTACAAAAATATTATATATTACTTCTTAATAGGTAGAATAGTAAACAAAGAAAAGCCAATTATTTCTACCATAATTTAAATTATCTAAATATAAATATCGTTTAAAATAACAAGATATTAGTGGAAGCTAAGCACATTGTAAAAACCATTATTGTAAACAATACTATTTTGGTCTTAATAAACTACTGTAAACGTTTTTGCCATTTTACTTTAGATATTTTTTATGAAAAACAGTTAATATTAGTACATACGACCTGTTAATATTTGTGCCATTAATGTATTATGTGATATTAATTTAGTATTATATTTTTTAATTGCCCTTTCGCATTAAGGAACTATTTGTTTTTTATATTTCGTTTAATACTTTAAAAAAAGTTTGTTATCAGTTTAAGCTATATATTAGTTTAAGCCAAAAGAAAAAATAAAACAGTTACTTTATTTTCATTAGATGACCGATACAATATTTAAATTCAAACAATTTAGCAAATGAGTAGCCTTGCATACTTAAATACGCAGCTGACGGTTTAGTATTGGTAATTATGTATTTTAATCACAAAGAGCGGCGGTCAGTAAGACGGCGTTATATATACCGACCTCGCTTCACAATGTAGATTTGTTCTATACGTGAGTAAATATGATTAATTGCTTGCTTCATTCCTTGCTAATGATAACCAGTGTTAATTTTTAAATAAAAATACTAGGAAGGACGTACCTATATGTCTTTATTAGTTTACTTAAAATTAAAAATATTGTAAATTTTAATGGTTCCCTGTGAAATCCTATATATTTTTTTGATATATGTATAATTGTTTTGATACGTTTGGATACTTTATTGCAAACAAATATTTAATATTTGTATTACAATTTTAAATTTTAATTATAATTTTGCCTAAACGATATCTCCTATAGTAATACTATCTTTTAGTTAAATAGGTCCTTCTATAATTTTAAAAGAGCGTCACTAAGCTATATCTAATTGCATATTAATTATTTAAATAAATTAATAATATTTAATTAGATGAATAAACGAACGCAATATATTAATATTTTAATTAAAGCTGTAGATGTCACTTATAATACCTACTAATTAATAAAATAAGCACAATACTGATCTATACTCATATTACAAAGCTTACAAGTTTGTGTATTTAAATTTCGTACCCGCTAATCTCACGAATTACCGGCTCGAATAGAAGAAATATTTTGAAGTTTGTATAATACGTACAGAAAGAGAAACGTTGGTTGACAGAATCAAAGAAGGTCTAGAAACTTTTAGCATCGCAAATTAGAGAAAGAAGGCTCTGAAAAGCTTATCTAAGCGGCAATGAGGTATACAGCGCTACTTTGATGATGACAGTCGACGTATTGAGGGAGGTTTTTATTACATCTAGTGGATCGGTTCTATAAAACCCACTATTAAAGCGCCCTCAAGCGCTTCATATATGTTTACAAGTAAAAGCTAATATCATATCAAAAAGACGTTGAATAACAGAAAAATATCATCTTAAAACATTTTATCATCCTCACACTTTATCCCGCTCGTAGCAGCAGTAGTGTTAAGACACTCCAAAATAACATTTGTTTTGTATAGAAACAAATTCTATGAAACAAGATGCTAAATCTATTTTGTACTATTTATCTCGCAATAAACAAAGCTATGCGTATTAATATTTATGTGAAACAATTTGCGACGGCGAGTTACCTTATAAGGTGCTAGTATAGTTTAGTGGGCCGATATCAAACACTGTCTATGAAACGCTATTATCGAATACCTGTCGAATTTTAATATACCTATCTATATGTACTTATTAAATTTGTCTTTACATGTTTGTTTATACGTTATATATTATTTAGTAATCTGTTTATGTTTTTTCTGGTTATCTTGTTTAATACACCTTGTTACTAAAGGCGACAGTTGTGAGTTTAATTCCCATTAAAAATCTTTCACTATTAAAGCACTCAAAGTTGATTTCTTTAATATTGTGATATCAACTTGCTTTATTACATATTTTTAAATATTTATAAATTTTATAACGAAGTAATAATAATAAAAACAAATATTTAAACGAACTAAACTGCAAACTAAAATCGGTAGGTATTTACTTTAATTTATATATATTTTTCTAATATACATATATTTTACTAGTTAATAATTACAAAGATATAGTAAAAAATCTGAAAAGGAAACAAATTCTATACGATTTCGCGATTCATTAAATCTTATGTCAAACGGAACGGTGTAAGGTCGACTAGATTCCAAAAAGGACACAATGCCAGCTAAATACGTACTACGTATGTATTAACATACGGCTCGTACAACGAATGCCTGTATAAGCTAAGAAATGTCGCTTAATTATATAATTCTCTTTATTTATTTATGTCAATGACAAAAGCTACAGTTGTAGATGAATCACACATCTGAAGCATTTATCATAATTATTAAATAAATAGTAAATATTTAAAGAAAATTTATAAAATATACTACCATAATACATAAAATTATGTTTCTATAAATATTTAATGATGGTACACATATAGTATGTGTATACAGCGATTCAATATTAACATATATATAAAAAAATTACATAAATATAGTTGATATACAAAATAATTACGGGGTACAAATAATTAAATATGTCATTAGTATATTAATTTAATATAATTCTGATTCTAATATCGAAATTCAAGTCAACTTAAAACATTAAATGCCACCTAGTGGTATTTACTTGAACTATTACATAAGCTTAACACACACCATCTTTTGGTGAATAGTAAACTTTGTAACTAATATCACTACTCACCGCTTTGACGTTGTCGGCGCTGGCGTCGCATCCTCACCGACAAGCTTTCCCAATCGTCTTCCATATTTGGTTGGCCTTCTCTCTCGACTACAATCAAATAATAATCTTTATTTATACTTTTACATTTCCAAATATCTATATTTAAAGATATACATAACAGTTATATAAATAATAGTAAACTAAAGTAATCAGTTTACAAATAGCTTTACTTATAGTGCCAAAACTGAACGTCAAAAGAATTTCAATTTATTAAGTTAATTCCTGTATATAATTTATTTAGATGCTACCTTCCTCTGTCCGTGTCCGTGAGTGCACTTGTGTCGCTACCCTCAGTCCACCCGCCATATGGTCCGTCGACTGCTCGAGGTCCACCCGCTTGCGTCGCTCCGTTCCACCTGTTTCTTCTACCAAACTCTCGTTACTTGCTAGAGATTTTGCCTGTTAAAATATTATTCTATATAATTTTCAAAAATTTGTAATATATTCTTTATATTATTAATTTTTGTAAATTACCAACTCTAAACTAAGCATTTTTATTGTCTAATATTGAGATAAAGAAAATTCTGAATAATACTACAGTACTTTTTCTAACCTATAAGGTTTTTAAATAAATAAATTTAACGCGTGTGTCAAATTCACGTCAAAACACGTTTTGTTAATCTAATTAAAGTTGTTCCCACTTAGGAGAATACGATTTAATTTTAATATACTCTTGGATATCAATATATGAAGTACACTATTAATTATTAAAGTACCTCCTCTTTATCTAGCTCCTCGTCACAAAGTTGTTCTTGTTCTTTCGTGTGACGCGTCTCCGTCACTATCGTGCCATCTGGACGCAATGCTCGCAGCTCCTCCTTCAAAAACAAACATCATAATTATTTCATTGTAATTATTAAAAAATAGTAATTATTCTTTATCATTATTATTGTCTATATCAATCATATAATATTGACGATAATAAACGAAATACATTGTAAAATGTTATATACTCGCTGTACCAACTTTACTATAATAGCTATAATATTTTTCATCTAGCAGAACAACCCAGTTCCCTGCTTTCTGTACCATTTCCGAGATATTGCGTGTAGAATGGCGGAACTCAATGCCGCGCTATGACTTATTACCTAGTAAAGGAGTCAATATTTGTAGTTTTTTGAGTGGGAATCGTACATACAACCAACATGTCTACAGCCAGACATTTGCGCCACTGCGCTTACGGCAGCGTTGTTTCTAAATCACAGAAATAATAAAAATATATGTTGCATTCAATTAAGTATGTATATACTAGTATATACTACAAATGTAATATAACAGTTATTATAGCAAAAATTTACCGTGTCATCAGTAGTAATAGTAGTATTGTAGGCGACGGTATCTTTAACGAGGGTAGGTCCTCGAGGCACCAGGGCGAGCTGCTGCTCCGTCTGCACTTTCAAAGCATCACGAATGTCATCCTCACTCGTCTCATTCACAGCAGTTATGAGAGCCTGAAAACAAAACGTATATTAAATTTAAAATATATAAGCTTATTTTAAGAACGTCTCTATTAGAGCCTCTATGTTTGTATTTAGCAGAAAAAAAAAACAAAATGTCAAACTTTAATCAAAAAATCATATAAACAATATTATATTATAATGACGGAAAGCGACTTTTACAAAAAAGCTGCTAACTACTGGGCAAATGTACCAGCTACGATAGAAGGAGTGCTGGGCGGATACGGTTGCATTTCAGATATCGACATTGACTGTTCTAAACTATTTCTCAATCATATACTATTGAACGATAATCCACCGGATACGAAATTGGCCTTGGATTGCGGCGCCGGTATTGGAAGAGTGAGCAAAAACCTTTTAATGCTTTATTTCCATAAAGTTGATTTAGTGGAACAAGACGAAAAGTTCATTAACACTGCCAAACAATTGATCGGCGAAGACAATGCTAAATTAGGAACTGTAAACCAAATTGGTCTTCAAAATTTCAAGCCGCAAAAGGAATACGATGTGATCTGGTGCCAGTGGGTACTTGGACACTTAAAAGACTACGATTTAATTGACTTTTTGGAGAGATGCAGTAAAGCTCTAGCCAAAAAAGGCGTTATTGTGATAAAAGAGAATATCACTTCATCTGACGAAGTGGAATACGACGAGGTCGACTCGTCCGTAACTCGTCCTTCTAAACTAATGATGGCCATTTTTAAAGAAGCTAATCTTGATATAATACATTCTGATTTTCAGGTAGGTCTCCCAGACGACTTATATCACGTTCATATGTATGCACTTCGGCCAACGGATCAAAATAAATAATAAATAATAGGGGTTTTTTTACTTTAACTAATATTTAGTATAATAAAACAATATTCTTGTTTACAAAAATTGTAATACACATTATATTTGTCTAGAAAATAAATATTAAACGTTTTTTTAGTTTCTTTACAAAAATTTTCCAAAATATCCCATTTTCACAAAGATTTGTTTTCTGAGCTTATCTCGATGAAGTTACAGTTCGTGGGTAGCACTCGTGATTGGGCTGTTAATAAGATCGGAACTTGGACGAGCTACGATATTCGCAAGTGCATTCACCGCTTTGATAGTTACAAAATTCTTGCGTCAGGTATCTTAGAGCTTTGTTGAATTCGATTTACCAGTTTTTGCCGTTTGTTCTTATAAATAACGGAAAGCTTGAAAACTTTTAAAATATTTTATTCGTTATTCTTTTTTAGTTTTATGAGATAATTAAAATAGAAGTAATGTAATAAAGAAATAAAACGCCTACTGCGTACAATATTGTAGATGTATATTTTCATTACAAAGAGAAAATTAAAAATATTTCAAAATATGAGGTTATAGAATATATTTGTAGGATTCTGTCAAATACAAATTATCTAGGACACGTCTAAATGTTCAACATTAACATTTACAAATTTAAACGACTACAGTCACCTTTATACCCACATCACTTTTAAAGGAATCTTATATTTATTAAATCTACAAATAAATATACAAACACATTTACAGTGTAGTACATTTTTTGTGATTTTAACTTACATATGTTCTGTGATTAAAACTGTACATAATAATTAAACCAATAACATATACACGAGAAGTCAATTACCACGTATTTGCGGTCAAACGAAAGTATCTAAATAAATTGCCGCCCGATACATTTGTGCGGAAGTAGCGCAATTCAACGCCGCGGTTTATCCTAAAAAATCATTCTCCCAATTAAAAATCGATATTACCTACTTATTAGGTACCATTAGAAAATTAATCTTCATGTTAGAACTTCCTAACTCCTGCTGCTTGCCTTCCTCAATAATTCTATCGTCTTAATAAGAGTACAAGACGAGTTCACATATAACGTATTCTAAAGCAGCTTCGTGACTGAAATGCATACAATGGCATTTAGAGTTACATCATTTAATGAGTGCGGTCATGTAACATTGGGATCGTGTGTAGGGGTCATCGTTTATTTAAGTAATTGAAGTGGCCTATCTTAAATCTTGTTGCTAAATTCTTTGTGAGATATGTTAAACCAAAAATTGGCTTAAGTACGGACTAATGTACATTGTCGGAACGGCTATTTTTACAGGCTATTTTTCCAATCTAGTTTTTTTAATACTAGTATATTATGAGTGATATAGTTAACACTAACCTATCGAATCTATGGAAACTTAGTCACGTTATAGCATTTTCGTCCACTGCTCTCATGGCACTCTTTAAAAACCAACCTTCATGTTATTCAACAATTAGGCCAACTATTGACTTTATGTAACAGAAGGACATCGTACGTTATCATATATATTCATTTATCCATAACAATATATTAGGCAGTACATAACATACAGGCTAAGCAGAATATGTTAAAGTATAAGCAATGAATTTAACCTCTAGTTATTATGAGATTTAGAAAGCTCATGCAGGTCAAGTGAAATTTTATGACAGATTGTTTTAAAACAATGCCTAAAACGCGTACACGCGTGGTGTTGGTCATAAATTATATGTTATGGTATAAAATTAGGTTACATACCAATTACCAAATTATAAAATACTCTGATAATTTTAATTAAATGTCAAATTAGCAATTATCAAAATATATTTTTTTTAATAAAAAGTATGTCACGATACGCATAACGGATGTCTGTGTGCATATTTCGCCATTTTGTTAGTAGATACAGATAATAAAAAACCGTTTTAAATTCCTTATTAATGACAGCTTCAAAATAGTTTAGGCACAAAATTATATATTTCTAATAGAATCAGGCTTTGCTTTGCGGAAGTCCATCTTAATTCAGAAAGGAACTTATATATAGCTACTTCCGCTATGCAGTAGTTATATATTTACTTCTTGTTCTGTGTTATATCTCGCTTGTAGAAGAACATATTAAAGACACTCATTTGAGATGTATCTTTTTAGCAGAGCAACCCACAATCATCGTTTTAGTCGGGCGCTAGGCCACTGGGTTACGGCGGCCTATGTTACGTACAATTTACAAACTGCCCCAAAACTTTATAGATATATAGTGTATAAATAAGATTTTGAAATTGACTAAAATTGATGATATTTTCCCTGTAATTGTCTGAATAATTTATTTTCATGTCAAATAATGCGCATTATCATTTGAATAATGGGCAAGTGCCTCTAAGATTTGAATGCGATAGTGCTTTAGATAGGCCAACGTGAAAATACCATGCAATTGAATTTAATTTTGTCATAATTTTGTCTTGTTACTCGGTTATAACATTTATATATGAAGAATAATATATAATTTGCATCTTGGAATTTTCATATCTTATGTATAATTTTAGTTATTTGTGCATTTACGTTTAATTGAACTTTACTTAAGTACTACAATCTCATTATTTTGTTGTCATTACTATTATATTTAAATTGTAAACGAAATTTATAAATAATATATAATAGCTATAATTGTAAAATAATTAGATATTAGATAAAAGAATAGTAAAAAAGGTATATGAAGCAAAAGAAAATTGCAAGAGAGGTAAGAGAAGAACTCTGTTGACGTTCGAAAAGACAGGACCAGGCAAAACAAGGTATTGAAGGACTTTAACGTTTGGCCCTCCGTTCTCTATAGCTACCCTGCTTGAGTAATGCATATATATAGGAAACACTTAGATCTTTTAAATGATTTAACGCACTGACTGACTGACTTTTTGTTTTAATTCGTACCTACCACAAGTTCCAATCAATTATATAACAGAGTACAAAATTCAATACATTTACCAAATATGTAATCAAATCGTGTCGTGATTTAATTGAATATTTTGCAGCATCTCATTACAAAATAAGAGCAACATCAAACAGCGGCTGTGGCAATAAAGATCTCGGTGGGAGAGAACACGAAAATCCACTTAAGAGTTGCTTTGACAAAGCTACTACGGTAAGACTCGTGCGAAATGTGCTCCGATTACTTCTGTCAACTTTATTCCTGGAGCTTTTAATAGAGTTGTTTTATTAGCACGCGTACGTGAGTGCGTCGAGGGTCGAGGATGATTGAATTACCTCCCTAACACTTATACACACGTCACTTAGGGTTCCGTGTCTCAAAAGGAGAAAACGGAACTCTTTTATCATATATTTTGTTGTCCATCTGTCGATCTGTCTATGCGTTCAAGCTATTTTCTCGAAATGACATCAAATCTGCTGAGTATCATGCTGAAATTACCATTAAATATCCAGATTGGTACGTATGGTCCCTTGTAGCACAAATAAAAAACAAAAGTCTAAGCCATAGAGCAGATCTATTACAAACTTATATTTGTACTTTTATTACAATATAAATTAAATTAATTAAATATGTCGACTTAATAAGTTGTATTTTTTGTAAGTGGCCGATACCCTGTAATTATTACAATGTAAGAGTAAAAAGAAAGATCTATTTTATATATAATTTCTATTATATACTCTTAAAAAATATTTAACGTATTCACAGATTATATATTCATCATAATTGTGTTAAAATTATTGATAGAATTATGAATATCATTTTCATATTTGTTATATATCACTAAAATTATAGGGTAATATATTTTACCGTTTCAACGTTTTCGTTGAAAAAACATAACCATTTAAATAATTTGATTGTTACTGTGACTTTAAAAATAATTAGCAGGCGCGGTTCTGTATGCTAAATATCTATTGCTAAATTATACGTAACAAATGGCTACCCGTTTTGCAGAACTCCATTAAAGAAGATAGATATTAATGAGATATTCGCTTATCTAGCGACTTGCCTGACCCATGCGGAGATAACATTCAAAATTCATTAAAAGCTTGAAAATATTCTTGTAAATAATATTGGTGTAGGTTCAAAGAAACGTTAAAATGCTATTACATATACATGTTTCGATGTGGAGAGAATTTAGTGAATCTGTGCATGTTTTTTTATATTTTAAATATATATTTTATATTTTGCTAGTTGACAGAATTATTTATTACCTACATCTTATCAAAGCAATAACTAAGCTTATTTTATAAAGACATAAAAGAAATACTTATAGCCATGCGTGCTTTATCATGAAATCCCGCTGTGTTTAAACTTTTATACGTTTTTTTGTATACTTATCATGTAATGACAGTTTAAAATCATAAAAACATATTTTTAAGTGTCAAAAGCTTTTTTTCTTCGAATATTTTTACAATAACATATTTAACTAAATAGCAATTAATACAACTCTCCTCTACTATCTAATTGATCACACTGTCACAGGCTTTCTAGCGACATCTTCTATACGATGAAACACACGATAAGTTCTCTGGGAATTTAATGCTTACACTAGACAGACCAACGCATTTTCTTTGCTATATGTCGATGTACGACAGTACCTTATTAATTACTATATGACATTGATTTCCTTGAATATTTTTGTCGTGTCTTCTTTTATTAAAGGTTTTGAATATATTAAATATATATAAAATTTTAAAATCAAACCGCAATAGGTTTGATTTTTTGACTTCGATTTTTATTTATATTCTATTATTCGATATTCAGACAAAACAACTCAGATGTTCTCTTCTTTGAAATCTTGTTAAATCTAAATGTAGTTATTATCCCCTAATCCCCTTATCTATGGTAAGCCCCCTTACAACTTAGGGGTGTTTTTCAAGATATTCCACTGTGGTTTTTATTCATAACAGTGTCCTTCAGATAAAATAAATATATATAAAGTGACTCGTTAATACTTCACAAAGATATTTGATAATGAAGTATTTATTGATACACTATTATTGAATATAAGCTGCTTATTGGAACAGAACAGAACAATCTCCCTCATGCAACGGCCGGCCTTCGGACTTAAGTACACTTACTGAGCAACAGGTTTAACGTCATAAAGGATTCATAATATTCTTTTATATAAATATTTTAAATTATATTCGTGAGATCGATTATTTGTTTATAGTCTACATTTTTTTTATTAAAATAAATGTCCAGTTTTTGCATATTTAATGAATAAATAAATTTTAATTTGTAAACATATTTTAATATCGACTTTTACAAGCAAATTTTTTGCATTACATTTTTGTCTCATTGCCAAATTAAAAGGTTTCTGTGCGATTTGTATCAACCTTGACAAACGAATTGCCCTTTTAACTAGTGTGCATATTGAGTTTAAGGAATTCCGTACCTTGAAAACCGGCGTGGCGCAGGGGAGCAACGTCTGCCTGTTAATGCGATGGTATGTGGGTTCGATTCCCACATGGAGAGACAAATTAATTGTTTTCCATTTTCTTTGCTTGGCAACTAAGTTAGCACGGCACTGAGATCATCCAATAAAAACGCAAGCCTCGAAGGGCGGAAAGTGCAAAACGGAGTATCTTCCTATATACCTATGGTACTTATGATTCCTATCTAAATTGACATCGCAGACTACAAATACTACTAAACGAGATAAATTACGGTATTATTATCAGAGAAAAATTAAGAATATAATCTTAAAACGAGATTTACCTATCTGCATACTGACAACATACGAGATAACTAAAGCTAAAAAACGTTAACATAAATCGATTGAACATAAAATAAATCTCCATTAGGAGATTATAATGTAATTACCATTTAACTCGCATCCAATATATTAGAGCTACAGGGAAGTGATTCCAATATATTTATTTTAAATGTCAAGCGAACAGTTATATCAAATTAACAAACGAATTGTCTAAGATAAGCTTATTTATTATAGCTTTGGAAACGTCTACGTTTAGAAATACTCCATGTTCTTAGTTGGTTTAAAGATTTTCTATCAAATATTGAACTACGCACTTGTGTCACAAGTCACAACTCTCTTTTATCATTAATGTTATTTATTAATAGCATTAGTAAAAGATGAAAAGTAGATATTGTCATAATTCAGTTGTTAATGTGTTTATTTTATAAAGTATGTTATGTATTCATTCAATTAATACAATAAATGTTTTTTCCTGTAAGTGAGGGATTGCACTGATTATTTTTGAATACTTCTTGTTACTTGAATTACTATAAATAGTTTTATTATTATGTGATGATCACCATTTTTAAACAATGCGCTTGTATGTGATATGAACTTGTATGTTAGAAAAACATGTTCATATAACAAGTTTAAAACCCACCCCGCAAGAGACTCATCTGTCACCTTTCCCATTTCACTTAGAGGAGAAATCAAACTTGGTAACCCACTTAAGTTTCACAGGAAAGAAAACACTGGGATCAAGCCCAATAAGTCAAGTAGAAATTACTTGATCGAGCAAGGTGAGCTAGTTGTCAGTAATGTCCGAGAAAGTTATGGCTCAGGTGTAGGTATTAATCGAGTTACATGGATAACTTACACACTTGTCTCGCCTTGTCGATTGATTACATTCAACTATAAATCGTCGCCTAACAAGCTATAAGTTTAATGTCTATAAAATAAAATAAATAAAATGTATATATGTTATAATTCAATATGAATATATTATAATATTCAATATAGTTTCAATTTGACATTGTTTTTTAGGACGGCATATTTTCTCCAGCGATAACCTTAAAAGTAATTTTTAACAAAAAAGAACCGACTTCAAAAAGTAAAAAAGTTCTAGTCTAAAGCAAAAAAGTTAACTAAAAAGCAAAAAATAAATTTCGGCACAAAGTAATACGTTCGTATTTTTTCTTTGTTAAATTAAATTAATGATTACTTAAGTAAATAAAAAATATTTTATAATTTTGAAGTCGGCGCCAAGTAAATACTACAACAACCTTCTGTATTCTTACCGTATTAAAAATACTTTGATAGTTAGTAGCTACCGATTCATATATATTTTGTAATACTGTTACTAATATTGTGTGTTTGAAATTTGAATTTGTGTACTTAGTAATTTGATATTGTAGTAAGGTTGTTGTAGTATTTACTTGGCGCCGACTTCAAAATTATAAAATATTTTTTATTTACTTAAGTAATCATTAATTTAATTTAACAAAGAAAAAATACGAACGTATTACTTTGTGCCGAAATTTATTTTTTGCTTTTTAGTTAACTTTTTTGCTTTAGACTAGAACTTTTTTACTTTTTGAAGTCGGTTCTTTTTTGTTAAAAATTACTTTATTTAACGATTTTGAGTGATGGATAGACCGAGCAAGGATGCCTCTCAAATGAGGAAACGACCGTACGACCGTAGTCGGTGTTTTTAAGAACGACGCAGCTATCCGCGAATAGTAAATGTTTGTATTGATATTTGTTTTTGTTAATTATCTCCAAAAGAGCTGAACCTATTTCGATAAAATTTTAATGGAACAACGTATGATGTAAGACCTACGAAATACAATAATAATCATCCAAATCAGTTCATAAACGACACAGTTATTCGCGAACAGAAATAGTAAATGTTTGTGTCGATATTTGTTTTTGTTGATTATCTCCAAAAGTACTCAATCAATTTTGATAAAAGTTTAATGGGACCACCTCTGGTACAAGACCTACCAAATGCAAAAAGAATTATCAAAATCAGTTCATAAACGACACAGTTATTCGCGGACAGAAATAATAAATGTTTGTGTCGATATTTGTTTTTGTTGATTATCTCCAAAAGGACTCAATCAATTTTAATAAAATTTTAATGGGACCACCTTTGGTATAAGACCTACTAAATACAAAAAGAATCATCAAAATCGGTTCATAAACGACAAAGTTATCCGCGAACAAACATAAAAAAAAAACCATATATACAGGTCGAATTGAGAACCTCCTCCTTTTTTCGAAGTCGGTTAAAAATCAAATGTCATGTGTACTCATTTATAGAAAAAGCCTTATTATTATTTCCGTGGTTTTGTGCAAAAAACGTCAGGAACCATTAAAGGTTCACTTTCATAAAGGATCACTCCATTTGTCTGTATGTTTTTCTGTACATCTCTCAAGACCAATTTCTCAAGATCGCCTGCTTTATATCGAACTGCAACTATTACCAAATACAGCCGATTCATGAACAAAAATAAATCAAACTTCTAAATAAACGTAATCCAAAGTTTTAACTTAGTTTTTGCCGAATTTATATAAAATTCGCCGCGTAATGAAAACTTATTGAATGTTTTTTTTGGTATACAGCCACTAACTAATAATTTTATTATTTTATACATTATTTAACTGTTTCCATATTTATTATTCAGTTAAGCCGGAATGAATACATACTAATATATCTTTAAACGATACTTTGAAATTACATACATAAATATATAGTAATTAAAAATATTTGACTAAAGCATATTTAAGAACATATATGTGCTTTAGTCAAATATTTAACCGTGAGTAAGTTGACTAATCTTTTTGAGAATATTACTAAATAATGAATATAATACACATATATATAATTTATAATATACCGTTCCATTATCTAGGCAATTTACTATGCTTATTCACTAAATTGCATTTTGACCTTTATACAGCCACAATCGTGACCGTTTGACCGAGTCTTGATTGAAATTTAAGCCACACCGAAATGTCGGTTTGAATAAAAATATTAACCTGAATACCAATAAAAAGCAGCATACGACGTGTCAATGTATTTACCGTTGGATATTAATTTTATATGTCAGTTCTTGCTTGGTTTTGCAATTGCTTAATTATTTATTTATAATTGTAATTAAAAAAGCATATATTTTTTTATATATCTTTACTTTTGCTTTCTTCGAACGTATAACTTATATACACACAGAGTAGAGAGATCATAAAATTTATTAATTTACCAATTGTAAAATTCGTTTAGTTTCCTGAATAAAAAAGGACTTGTCAAATTTTAGGCATTTTATTTAACGATTTTTTAAAGAATCTAAAAATACGTGTATATAATAAAGAGTAGTATAATATAAATAAAATATGTAATAAATTCTATACATTTACTAATACTTACCAATTTTATTTTTCTTCAATATCATTAATACGCTGGAAGTAACAATATACATATGTATATATTTAGAATCAAATACAAAGCAAAAGCTATTCGACACTCCGTCCGTCAACTGGTTTAGCAGCTTTGGCTATACGTGATAAGCATTAAATATTCTTGTCGCGGCGTAAAGCTGGTAGACAGCCAGCTATTCTCCGAAGGCAACCTGCTCAAATGCATTTTATTGCCAATCCATACCATGTATGATACATTTTGGTTGTAATATCGACATATATATGTTTATATGTAGCTATTTATGTATTTATTTATATGTAGAAAGTAAGTTGTCTAATGTGTAATTTCATGTAGCCTCTTAGTTTCCCTCCTTTGCCTTTTAGTGCAACCAAGGATTTCGTTATAAGAACGCCTATTAACTTACAAGGTTCAAATAGTAAATGTAAAAACTAAATTTAGAAATCATATATTATTTAAACACTTAGATTTTGATCTATTGTAAATTAGATGTGAGCAGAAATTTAAATTTTCGATGTAAAAAGCACTGAATACATTGCCTGTCTAAATTAAAGATACCTTTGTGGATAACGTGTTCGGCATAAATTCACAAGTAATATGGCAAAATATATATAGTTGATATGTTAATATATTTATTAATAGCGAAATTATAGATATTCGATGTGCAAATATGTATCTGTATAAAATGTAATAAATAGGCTTAGTAATTATAGAACTGATTTCTCGACATAACTTTCATTACATTTCGATTTTAATTTACATTCGCTTCAACGTGCACAAAATCAAGTATATATTCGAATCCTACACATATAAACACAATTTTGTAAGATTATCATAAATCACTATACATTCCTTAGCGTCTATGTAATTTGTAGGATCGCGTCTGACAGGATGTGAATGGGCGATAGGCGATGTCTCACACTTGCTTGTTGACTACTAATGCTATTTGTAGGCTAAATTTAACATAGTAAGTATTCTGTACACTATATTTGTACATACTACCAACGTGACAAAATGAAATATTACCAACTTGTTACAGGAGTAAGTAATAAAATATATATTATCATATAAAAAAGCCACTTCCAGTAATAAATGATCTCCATTTCACATGTCGTTTACAAATGTATATTTAATAAATATTTCTATGAAATACTTTTGCGATTATTTATATATATTATTGTATATGCAATATATACTTGATGTACAAATATATAACATATATATGTTTAACGACGTTACTGGTGGCGTTAAAAAGACATTATGACATTAGCTCCTTAAGATAACTAATTAAAATATTTTTGCGGGCATGGCATGGTACGAATATATTTTTTTATTTGTCTTAATATATAAATACATCCACTGTATATCATAACCCCAGGGCTAGGGTATTCACGTAATTAGAAGCTCACATAAAAGAAACCAAATTATTTTGAGGCCGTTTCCTGAAAAAAATATATTTAAGCTCTTGGGAGGTAAAGCAATGGACTCGAGTCCAATGCAATTATTATTATATCAAAATGGGTCATAAAGTAAAACTTTCATATCTAGTAATTCTATGAGGCACCTTGTCTAGATATCTCAGGGACTTAATAATTACAGTACTGACAGTTATAGCAATAAAAAGTAATGAAAGTTCAATGACGTTGAATCACAAGAAACATGTAATTAAATTCGTGTCTGTTCAAATTATTGACTATAAACTTTCAATGAAGAGCCCTTTTTATTTCTTTATAATTTCATCTAATCTCTGGTATTGTGTATTTATGTATAATTATACTATAATATAGGATAGTAGCTATAATTATTTAGTGGCATGAGTCTAACTACTGCAAAAAAAAAACATAATAAAAATCTAAATTTAGCGCTAACTATACATATATATCCTGCTGTGAAATAGTTTACGCACAGCAATTGCTTTAAGATGGATGAGAAACGTAATTTATTAGTTTTTTGGTCTATTAAGAGTTTTTCTAATAAAAATTTATCTATCTTTATAAAAAGAAAGGTGACTGACTGATCTAAAACGCAATTTATATTCAAAGTAAAAAGCAATTTATTTAATATAAATCAATGTACTTTTTATTTTTAATTAACATATTTTTATAGTCAATTTATAGTATGTAATAAATTATTATTTTTAATAAATAAATTTTTAAGTTTCTGAAAAAGCGATCATCAAATAAATATATAAATTTTTGCTTTTTTTCTTATGGGTGGTTTAAAAATGCAATAGGACCAGGAAAATGTAGCTACAGTCAGCAAATGAAAAGTAAATCAATAAATAGATCAAAAGCAATCTAATTTAAAAATAAACTTGAATAAAAGCCTTCTCGAGTATAGTCACTTAATTATCTCATATAAAATATTTTATTAACATATTCATAATGTCCTATATATAAAATAAATATATATTTAAACAAACTGGATGTATTTGTTTATGATTCAAAATATTATTTTTTTTATTCTACTTGAAAATATATATGAAATGATGAATATTAAAAAATTAATAAAATATTTAAAAAAATATATTTTATTTAATAAATTAGAAAAATATTATTTGTACTGACAATTCCCAGTGATGTAGACGCGAGATAAGTCTCTAGTTGAATATATGATATTATAATTAAAATTTAAATAGCTATATTTTGATTATAAATGTAACAAATCTGGCCGTACCAATTCAAGTAGAAGTTAAGTAGAAATCAATGAACAATGGTAACATGGAGTTGAATAGATATTGCGTATTCAGTTAACTGTACTGAAGGAAGCACATTATGTTGTGGGTCCCGTTAAATGAATCGTGCGATACTAAACCCGTTATTAAACGCGGTTTCGCATTATAACATTTATAATTAAAATTTATATAGGCTCGATTTCATATTCTGAACGTTATCTTGTAATTTTATGCCATGTTTAAAATTTACAAAGTGCACGTACAATGCCGTATTAGGTTCTATAATTTTGAATTACAATAGCTGTCGATATGAATAATTATACCATGGCCATTTATTTTATTATATGCGTAAAATAGTGACCTACTATTAACTATATACACTTTTAGATTTCTTTTCAGATCATTCGGCTCATTCTTGTCTATAGTTATTTTATTGTAACTATTTTTTTTCTAAATACATATATATATATATATATATATATATATATATATATATATATATATATATATATATATATATATATATATATATATATATATATATATATATATATATATATATATATATATATATATATATATATATATATATATATATATATATATATATATATATATATATATATATATATATATATATATATAATATATATATATATATATATATATATATATATGTATATATATATATATATATATATATATATATATATATATATATATATATATATATATATATATATATATATACATATTTAAAGAGGGGTTAAGAACGTTCAAATAAATAAAAATAATGATAACATTAATTAAATTATTGCAAAAACTTTAAAGTTTTAAAACTTTTCCTATATTTAAGTTATTAATGTATATTTTGTTAATCCTTTCATGATACCTATAAGAAACCTAAAATATCTAATTTATTAGACCAATATTGTGTATATTATTAATATTATGTAAATACATATTTGCTATCGGTAATATTCATATTGACATAGTTATGCTCAAGAACCAATTATAGTGTAAAATTACAGTCTGTAGAAAATCTACTTAGTCATGTCTAATTAATTTTCACGTGCAAATCTTGTTACAAAGTTGCGAGCATTATTACTATATCAATTATATAGTTTAAATTTTTTATATATTGTATTGGCTTTTTACTAAGTTAGGGCTAGGTTTAAAAAAATGGCGACATAATAATATTTAGGTAGAATATTTATAAATATAAAGCTTCGTGGCGCAGAGGCGCAACGTCTGCCTGTAACGCGACGGTTACTGGGTTCGATCCCCAGTCGGGGAAGATGGATTTTTCTATTTCCATTTTCTTCGCTCTGGCAAACTAGGCAAAGCGCGGCGTTGAGTTCCGCCACTCAACACGCAATACTTCGAAAACGGCGGAAAGCGGGGACGGAGAAAGCAGGGACTAAGCAACGGAGTGTCTTAACACTAGGTTCCCACGGTCCCTGCAGTTTACTTTGCCTACCCTGCCTTGTGCGAGATAAAGCGTGAAGCTAAAAAAAAAATAAAGCTTTTCTTACTTTTACTTAGCTATACTTTTCTGGTCTTGCGCAAAACTTAAAAGGATTAATTCTCCTAAACACCTAAAATATTTGACTCGCCTTCGGCTTAACCCTTTTCAACTATTATTTATACAATAAATTGCTTAACAAAAAGATAAAAATAAATAAATAGACATATATGTAATAGACAAACCATATACGTAATATTAATAATAGTAATAAGGATTGGTTGCTTCTTCTTCTTCGTCTCTTTATTTATTGCGTTTCGAGTGGTTGCTAATATATTAATATTAAACACGTTTCTTTAGTCAAATTTAAAAACTCAAACTTATTATTTGGTTTTTTATAAATAATTGCTTATATAAATATTGTCTCACCGCCGTTTCTCATCATTTACCGGTTAAATTATTTTTCTTGAAATTCTATTTATGACATACAAATAAAAAAGTGAGACAATACCAGAGAATTTGGAGCCTTGTACTGTAACGAGATACTAAAACTGTGAACCAAAAGTTATTAGCTTAATAATAAGAACTGGAAGCAAAAACAGGTAGTCAGAATAAGGCAAAAAGCTTAAAGTGGAACTATCTAGTGTGTCACGACGAGTGTTCGGTGACATTTTAAAGAGCTTCGTTCCGACATGGAAAGTATGCAAATCGCAAGCTTCAATTAACAGCAATGGTTCACAAGGAAACTGTTGAAGCCATTTGATTTTCCACTTTCCTTCCGATGTACATAAATATTATTTTCTTACAGTTCAATGATATTGCTTTGCTTTTCTAATCGTAATATTTTTTTAGCCTAGCGCTTTAGCCCGCGCATAGCAGGGTAGGCAGAGGGAACCGCATGAACTCTCCATTACTCCCTTTCTGTCTTTCAAGGCATTGTATAGTGGAACTTAACGCCGTGCTTACTTAGTTGTCAGGGGGAAGAAAATGAAAATGAAAGAATACTGTTGTCATCGTAATATAAATGAAATATTTATAAAAACGTTACATTATTTTAAATTTGAAATTTGTTCTTTATTTATGACACTAAGACGTGCGTTTAACAATAAAATTACTGTTATTACGAAATTGAAATGAACTTTGAAGGCACATTTCTGAGAAATAGTCTCTTAATATTAAAGCTCAAGCACCTGCGCTTTGCCTTTTTATTTATCATAGAAATGATTAATGATTGTTTGGATCTGATTGTGTCCTTGGAGCACGCTGTCTAACTGCGAGTGCATATGGCAAGCTAGTTGTTTATATCACCGATCTGAAACTGCATAGTACACTTATAAAAAATATTAAAAAAAGAATTGCATGAAATTATACTTGGTAAAGATAGTTTTGATTTTACAAAATTCACATAATTTCACTGGTACTTTTAAATATATTATATTATAATTATTTCTCATTTTAAAAAATATATATAAAAATGACTAAAATTATATTATTCCTTGTATGCTTTTTGACTTTATGCAAAATAACAACAAAATTGTAGCAAATAGAGAGTTATCAATATGCGTCCCGTGTAGACTGCGCATAACATTCCCACATGTCAATGATGAATGTGCACTTGAGGTTGATCACCTTTATTGTGCACCCGTCACATACGTATACTCGTATGACGTCGCATAATTAAATCGTGTATAACTAGCGTAAAGCCAGACCACATTTACTGTTACATATACATATATAGAGATTAATTATCTTGTAATATTATTTAATTTCAGGCTTCCGTGGTGCAGCATTACGGCTTTTGACTGTGAGGGGTTGCGGGTTATATCCCTTCGCTCCTGCAAGAATACAAAGCTCGGCGAATTCCGTCACTATAAATGCAATATCTCGAAAATTAGACGGAAAAAAGAGACCTGATTTTTAACGGAATATATTGCTTTAAATAAGACGAATAGATTAAGGTGAAAAAATGTAGTAAGTAATATTTTTAATAGTATAAATTATTGCGCTAATATAAAGATATATAATTGACAAAAAGTAAAGCTTTTGTAAGTTTTACACTATTCTATTTATAAACAGGTAAAAATATATATAGCTTTAAAAATAATTAATAGTCTACACTAATTGAATTAAAATTACAAGATTAAGCTTACAGATTGTGATACTTTATCAGCCTATCGTATTACATGGTAACCGAAGCGTGTAAATAAGGCGTCAACATGAAAGATATTGATGCAACGTATCATGAACAATTTTCTGAAGAATGCCCGCACGTGCTGCTTCCTGACCGCTAGCTAGTAGACTATGATTAGTGTGTTGGCACTTATACATACGCATAAGTATTAGGTATGTGTACACATCACATCTATAGCAATATTATAGAGTGTAGTGTTTCTTTGGTAACTTCTAGCTTACATTGAAAATATCATTTTGAATTATGTATTATATATTCCATATAATTTACATTGGGTAGTTTAATTGTAAACCACTGATATGTGTCATATAAAACTTTTAACTTATCTCCGTTCCGGATCGAATCGTAGATAAAAGCTTATTGGATATAAAAATCGCACAATTTACGGCATAAAATCTACTAAATAAATGCAAAAGTTAGCGGACGGAGTAATATATCAAAGCTTATATTTTTTCCTAAATTAAAATAAAATGGCTACCATTTAAGGTCTTAATTATTAATTTAAAGAATTTATATAGACATACTTTATTAAGATATATTCAAAAAATTATACCATGTTTAATAAATGTTGTTTAATAAATATATCAAAAACATTGCCTCTAATCACGAAGTTGTTACGACACTTAATTAGAAATACGTCTTTTACATTTCAATATTGAATATGTTATATATTTACTATTAATATTGACAGTATATTAATTTAATATTAAAGCTTTCCCGTAGTATAATGTTACGTAATCAGACTATAAACTTTATATCGAGACCACCAAAATATTTGTTAATATGTTAATTATAAATCACCGTATAGCAAAAAATCACTTAACCAAGGTTCAAAAAATTTACTAATGACTTAAAGATCAGTAAAATCAGTAAAATAGGGATTAAAACTAGTTTAGAAATATGTTTTCTAGTAATGATAAAATTATTTTTAAAGTTAAACTCCTATTAATCGGAAGAAGTTAGAAAAAATAAAATAGTAACTGATTTTTTAAACCTGCCAAGGGAAAGCTAGAAGCGGGCTAAGTTGTACTGATGTTTTTTTTATCTTAATCTTCTTTTTATATAGTTTATTATTATTATTAGAGATATAGAAAACTACAACGAGCCATATAGTATTTCGTTCTGTTCTACTGATATTTAAAAAGTAAATTTCTTAATGTTTTTAATATACTTGTTGCTATTACAGTGGAATTTGAAAACGCCTGATTTTAATGCTAGTCGTGTATTTAACCCTTACTTAAGAAAAGATTTTTTCTACCACATCCTATTAAGATAAAATGCAACTCAACGCGCTGTCTCCAATTCTGGCAATAGGTTAGCAATAAATGTTATATAACTTTTTTTATATTAGAGGAAGCAACTGATTATGTTGCAAAAATGTTAAGTGATCACCTATACCGGTCCGCCCATAGACAACTATGATGCTCGAAAGTTCAAGGGTGCGTCACCAGTTTATTAAAAAGGAATTATTATTAATACCTTTACACAGAATTTTAACTCCAACGAATATATATAATTAGATAAATTACAAATACATCACAATTTCGTTTCTCACAAATCGAAGGTTTCCATAGGCATAATATAGTCCAGTAATATACACGTCTCAGTACATGAGGTGAAAATTATGTATGCTGACAATGATTAAATATTTTACTCAAAATATAGGCTTATAATAAGTACATTTCCTGATTTCGTGAAACAAATTGAGCTGAAGCAATATCCGCTTTAAATATTTTTTTCTTTCTTGAAGGTTCTTGATATCCTTTCCTTATTAAATTGTCCACAATCATTCTTTTAAAAATTCTGAAAAGGTCAACGCTTAATCACTTGTCAAGTGGTGTTAATTTAATTCCACCGAAGTATATTAAGATTAAGATTTTTTTAAAGTGTGACTACTACATTAACTACTGCTCTATTTTTTAACAATGATTTCATCTAATTATTTTATGGAATACTTATGGACGCACTGAATTCTTTTACATTATTTTTTGTTATTCAACTGTTTTGTCTTCAATCTACTTAAACCATATAAATTTACAAAAAATATACAAGAAATCTAGACAAAAAGTAATTTAGTACATGTTTAAATAAAACGTTTCTCATTATTATCAGGATATTGTTGCATTTTCATCACAATAAGTTGAAATTATGACTTCAAAGCCTCAATAAACCTAAAACGTTTACGTATAAATAACGCAGATTGCAGATAATCACAAGGCCGCGTTGAGAGGCCGTTTACAGCCTGAATCCACTAGGGATAGTGATTGAGTTAAACAGCCAGGCTTGCTTGATAATTTATCAACGGTAGGTACTACTTGCGTGAAAGCTAAGTTGTTTTTTTTTATATAGAGGTAGATACAATATGTTCAATTTGCAATGTTTTCGAATTCACTTTTACATTTTCAATTTTCAGTAGTACCAAATTCCTAGAGATATGAAGAATTACATTATTGTACTAATTTTTATTCTATTATTATATTTTTTTATTCTATCACTACTCTTTAAGTTATTGTTTTAGCACTATAATATTTATATTAATATGTATGTTTATAAGTTCCCTCAGAATGCTAAGTAGAGTGGCAACGCCAACACGAAATACTTTGATCCCGGCGGGCGCGACAAGACCTTGCTTCCTCATAGCTTAGCCAGCAGTTACTGTGAAATATGTTTGTAAAATATATATGTATATTATATTTCCAAGCTCCTATCTCATATTGATGTAGGTAGAAATAGACAAGTATAAATAGTATGTAAAATCTAATTTTAAAAATCGATGTTTTAAACATTCATACATATTAAGTTCGAATTTATATTTGCATTTTTATTAATTTATTACTTACTATTTTGCTTATCTTCTAATGCTATATTTACAGGAAATTTATAACAAAATAAAGAACTTGAACTATATTATGTGCTGTGAATTTATTAAAATTAAGCGTTCGTTAAGAATTACTTTTCAGTTAATCGATTACGAATCAATTACGTTTAACTGACACAGAATATATAAAAATAATTTAATACCGATTTAAATGCTGGTTGGAGTTTTTGAGTATACTCCATTGTCTGAATAATTTAAAACAATTTATTTTTACTTAGGAATTTTATGGTATAATATTGGATACGTAGGGTATCCTATATTGTATATAAACATATGTTAAACTTAAACTTAATAGCACAATGATGAGACAACCGTTATACTTGTATTAGTTAATCGTCAGTTATGTCAGCCACGTTAAGCTTTTTGTCGTAAAGCTTGACTGGGATCGTAAGCTTACTGCGTTCCAGAAAAACTAGAGTCAGTAAGGGACTATTAAAATTTCAAGGTACTTTATTGTTCTCATATTTAAATTTATATACTACATTATACGTGGATAAAGACAGGTTTTACAATAAAATTACTTCCTCGTGCCTTAATATAAGTAATATTAATCTTAATTAAAAATTAACAGAACGTTTATCATTGAGATCCAATCGGATATTTACATGACGTTGAAAATTATTTATTAATCAAACATATTATCAACGCTACAATCATTAAAGGCGAAAGGAATGAAAGTTTAAGTTCAATATATTTTCTTTTAACAAGATGTTATCAATTATCTTTTTTTTTATACATGTCACAATTACTGTTAAATTAAAGTCAATTAGTGGAATTAGCTTTTGAAAGAAGAAGGTTCTATGTTCTGACGACTATTACGCCATTGTTTCCAGACGGTTGCTGAATCAAAAAACGGAAGAAGACATATTATATAGTGACTTCTAAAATATGTGATAAGTATATTTTGTATGAGAAATAATTTAAATAATCATTATTTGAATAAGTTTGTATAGATTAGATTGTTTTAGAAAAAAAATATGAAGTTTAAAACCTTATCACGTATTAGGTAAACATAGTGAGGAGATATTACTTTATGTACCAGCGAAAGTTTTCACGTTTACCATAAATATTTATAGAAATCGATCAAAAATCCAATAATAACTATAATCTAAAAGATCAATGCATATGATAAATAAGTTACAAACGCTTATGCAATGAACTTTCACTGGCAATCTTCAGTTTGTTCACATTTCAATTAACAGACCGCAATATTAGAAGCAAGAAACAACAGGTCTTTCTATTAGAAAATTTAGGCCGTTATATAATCGTTGTCCCAATTAAATCGTTTATGTTTAATTATTTTTATATATTGAACGGGCGAATGAGTTTTTAATAACTTAATTTAGTCTGTAATTTTATACTCATCGTGTATAATTTTCGAATTTTAATTACGAATGATTCACAAATTATATATACGTATATTGTATAGCTTTAATACGTTTAAAGCTGCAAAATATCCATTCATTTCATTGATTTTTTTTATTTATATTTAACTTCTAATTGTGTAGTACTTCTACTAACTTCTTCTTCTTCTTACATATAGTAAACGAAAATTATAACCGTAAATGGGATCGGATCCTTAATTAACTTGTATTAAGTAAAGCATTTACTAAGTACTGTACTGTAATTTATTTTTTTTTAATTTAATTAAAATATGATAGGTAAGCTAATTTCTCACGCTTTACATAAAAAATGTTACTTACAGATCACTTTGAGCTAAATGGTAAAAACTATGCCCACATAACTAGACCAGAAAAACATCTCTATTGTGAACCATATTTGACAATAGCGTTCTACTTAATCAAATACTAAGTGTACGTAAAAAAAGAACTTAAAAGAAGACAATAAAATCATATTTTTTACATTATAATATTCGTTCGATACAAATTTTGATCCGCAGCCTACGAACATTCTCTTAAAATATCGAGGCTTATTAATTTAACTGTTATTTCGTATTAGAACCTGTTTCGAATGAGTTGTAACCGTTGCCAACTTCGAATTACATTAGGTGTAACGTCAGACTATTCATTGCACTGATTGCATAATAAGATATATGATAACAAATCAAACGTAGCATCAAACACGCCCTCGACACCTACGCCAGTAACGAATACTTTCACACTCGATATTAAATATGTAGTATATAGCGTATTACTGTCATACAACTAACAGAATAAATATCGATGAGGCAGGTGAATATTATTTACTTTAAAAAGCTTAATACATACACATTTAGCCGTGTAATGTGTAAATTGTTAAGTATATATAATGTTCTACATTTGTTTAATATTAGAAGCAACCAGAAATTGATTTAAAAGACCATATTTTTTATATAACTCTACTCTACTCTAGGCTTGTGGCTTTGCCCGAGTAACAGCAACGGAGTGTCTTAACACTCGCTTCCCATGACTCCTGCAGTCTCCTCTGCCTACCCTGCTAAGTGTGGAATAAAGCGTGAAGCTAAAAAAAATATTGCACATTTGATAAAACTGTTTATTTATTATGTACTGGTTTAAATAAGTCTTACATTAAATATTGAGAGAAGCAACCGACATTTTGACAATTCGACAAAAAACCGAATACAGCTTTATTAATTGGTCAGTGACAATTATTATTGGATACTATCATACTAATAGACATAAAACTGATATTTTTTTTTTTATTTACTATATGCATATAGTGATCAGTTACATTTTTATCAGGCATATATATATTATACTTTCACATCATCTAGATTTAATCGTTAAATTGACAAATATAAAAAAAGTAACATATAAGCAACAAATTATTCAAAGTCTGTTATTTTCAAATAAAGAAGTCATTATTTATAGTTTTTGCTATCTACAATCTATAATTCATGATACGTGAGACGCAATCACGCGCCTAGTTGCATCGTCATCAATAGGCTGGAGGTGGAGGACGATACATCGACTGATACAATCTAGTCCACTGTCACTCGTAACTAAACTGTGCAATTACGCGATAAATTATATATACTTGTAGAGCACCGCCCTAGCTGATACAGATCTTGTGCATGGCATTTTAATATTGAATACTACATACGTATGCGAGTACTTTTTAATAATATTAGATATATTAAATTGTATCGAATAATATTCGATTAGAAAAACGATGTATTATCTTTTATAACATCGATATCGAAATCAAATGTACGTACTTACGTAAATGTTAAACTGAAGTTAGTTTGTAGACTTTTCTTAGAAATTTCTATAAAATGTTACCATAACAAAGTATGAAAGAATTTATTATAAAGTAATCTTAAGCTTTACATAACAGCGATTAGGCGGACCGCCTTTCTCTGGTCATTGACCACGGTCATTCAAGGCCAAGCAAATTAATGCATCAACGCTCATTTCACAGAGATTATGTTTATATATACTATATTTATATACAAAATATATAAGCAGAGGTTGTATGTTGTGTATACACCTATATATATCCTGTAACATATTATAGTAACATGTTTTGAGTCTCTTCACAAAATATAATCATACATATTTTATTTCGTTAAGACAACATATTGTTATGTACACATTTATATTATTTAATATATTGAAGTAGTCAACATAATATTATGTAAACTCAAGATAATTTGACCTGTTTTTATGAGTAAGTATATATATCATAAAAATTTAGTATTAACAATGAAATAAAAAACATTTAAATATTCCCAAACATCGTTTATAAAGCCATATAAAATTTTAAGTCAGATATAAGTGAAGTCAACTTTTAAAATCTTACAATGAGACTTTTTCTGTTGCGTAACGTAATAGTCACGCTACATCATCGGTCAATAATACGTTGTATTTTCTATTTGACAAGAGTTTAGACAAGGCTGGGTGAAAGGTGAGCTTGCGTGCTAACCGTGTGTGTCGAATTATAGAAGTGGCATGCGCAGGCACTTGTTAACGATAGGTCTTAACGTTTTGTATATAAAAACGAGGTCATAAAATCAGTACTAGTACCGATGCCATAAAGGCATGAAGAAAAATAAAAAAATAGAAATAAACCCCGAAGAAAGCTTTTTGATTTTTTTTACGTTATTATCAATTATTTCGTATATTTTTTACATTAAAAACGCACATTAAAAGCTACAATAACGAACGTACACATGCGATTGGTAATTCTATCGAAGTTTTACATTCTATGATGTTACAAGGTAGGTTTTGCTTCAACAGTTGTCATGTAGTTGGTTGGACACGCAACTGATAAATGCTTGTGTCGGTTGGGTGCTCAGTTAGGCACTAGTTGTTTTATTACAGATTTCATTTATGCAATCCAGTGTCACAGATACTTTGAACTGGAACAGTAGACCTCACGCATAATAAGTAAAAGTGTGTACTAATTGCTAGTGGTTACTATATAAATTAACATATTTTCTTTTTAAATACTATGTGTATGTATGTAAAAGTAAAAGCAATGACTTTGTAAATTTTCTTTTTCGTAATAAAATGTTTGAAATAAATTGCAGAACTGTATGTAATGTACTTTTATGTATATACACAATGAAAAGCAACAACTTCATACACTTGTCAGTAAAACATTACATTTTTACGATACTGTCCTAATGAAAAATATGTAAGTATATTTTATACCACTCCCAATAAGGTAAAGGTATTAAGTAAATATTAACCACTTGCAAAACTGAATTCTTAAAGGTGTTACTTCATTTCATTAAAAAAGTTGTCATAATTTTATTATCTCCATAATAATATGTACATACGTAATACAATATGTGTGTTTATATATACTTTTTTTATATAATTTGTATTTATAATTATTAACCTCGATATAATATGTTTCTTTGAAATGTAATTACTTTTTTGCAATACAAAACTCTTTCACGTCGATTGTGGGTTCGATTTCTACATACGAAAAGAGAATTATCACGCTCCCATCTTTTATCATAACAGATGCAGCTTCGGGTGTAATACGGAGAACAGAGTGTCTCGTCACTTCACTCTTCTTACCTTGCTTGCTTGGGGTCAAGTGTAAAAAAATATCTTTCATAATATATATGTTTACCTATTATGTAACTAACATACTTAAATAGGTAACTTTAGTGACATGTATTATAACTATTTACCAATGATTATTTAAAACATTTCGACGGAACAAATTAACTATTAAATATTGAAATTAATTTCATGTAAGACACTAATTAAAAGTAAAATATCTGTAACAAACCGACACAACCAGATTTCTCTTTATCAAGGAATATAATATGATTGAGCAATTTTTTACTATAATAAAATTGCTTTTCATATTAACGAACGGAAGTTTCACTCACAAAATTAATATATTGTGAAGTTGTTATTCAAATTATAGATTATTATTAATTTGGCTTAATTGTATAAATTTACATAAAAAGCTAAGCTGAAAGAATTTACTCCTAGAAATATTGAGGGCGGAACTCAACCCTACTTTAGAGCAAACCACTGAAAATAAATAATGTAAATTTTTAGGTACCGTCCCACATGCCCTCTTACTAATATAGAAATATAGCACGTGTAGAGAGTGTACAGAGTATTTATCTTTAATATATAGTATGTATGTAATAATAACTAAATATAATGTATGCTTTATAGAAATATAAAAGCTTTAAATATCTCTTTCCTGACTTATAACTAAATGATTTATTTAACCAATCACCAACAATGACTCATGTGACATTTTAGCCAAAAATAGTATTGAAATGTCCAACCGTTTGTAATTTTTTGCGAATGCTACACCAGAGCCAGTTTTGTTTGAATAATTTGTAACCAGGCATAGTAGATCCCTGCACTTTTATTCATGCTTACAATGCTATAAAACGTAATAAATATTTATATACAAAATATTTCGATAAATTAAGCTATATATTAATATTTTTTACGCATTTCATCAATACTTTGTACTTTTCTTATCAATAATTTCTACAGTATTTAGGCTTTAGAATTTTTTAAATATTTCTCAACATAAATATTTCGCACGCGCTTTTTGACTAGACTGTGCTATAAACAGGTTAGGGGGTTCACTTTAGGCTGGTGGCTTCCCTGTTTCAGCCGGTCAGACCTGCTTTTGGATTCCAGAATACGGCGGCGCTTGAAACCGAAGAACTTATCGATGCTAATTAACGGCTATCATTACCAGCTTAATAACATTATCTATAGGATTTCTTAACAATTATATATAATAGTAGTTAGTTATATATCGTCTTTGTTAATTATTTAAAATATGGATAAGAAATTTGAAGAATTACTGCAAATATTATAAGTTAAATGAAATAGTTTCTTAAATAAAGATTATGTATATAAAAAAATTACAATATTTTTATTAGTAAGGCAGTTACATATATTTGAACATCGTTAACATTTTTAATTCTTATATAGTTTATGTAGAATATATTAGTTGCATTCATTACCCATATATGCATATATATTATATACATTAATTACATATGCATGCATATGCATTTTGAATACAAAAATGTGGTTGCAGATTAAAAAACAACTAACTTACCCACGCAACTTTTAAAAGAGGAAAATATTTCGTTAATAAACACAAAACAAAAATCCACTAATAAACCACATAAGCACAGATATTCATAATAAGTTTGATGAAACTTTTAACTTTCAAGTTAAGCTCAACTCAAGAGTCTACAGTAGACGCGCGCTCTGTGGAACGTCTCGACGATAACTGGAAATGCGACTGTACTATCTTCTGTGAACTAGGGTGATAACGGAATTAAATATACCAAAAACGTATCATTCAGAAGCATTTTTTCTCACAAACTCATATGAAACTATAACTATAACTTTTAATTTACAAATTTCAGGTCCAGGAAAGAATTTGTAACACTTTTTAATCTATTTATTTTTTTTTTCTTAAAATATGCTTTTTAACATATATTATGCATGCAAATTTATACAGCATAATATTATTGCTTGATATTTGTATTACATAAGGATAATTATAATATTATACTAAATATTAAGCTCGTTTTTTAAATAAGCAGGTGTGACAAATCAAAGGCTTCAATTAGTTTGTAAAAATAGACTTTGCCAAAAAAGAAACGAAATACGAGTATGAATTATTTTTATTGATCACTTTATAGAGCCCAAGCACGATTGATATAATCATAGAGGAAAGTGAATGGCTTATAATAAAAGATGCACAAGCGCACTCGAACATTTTATCGGAACTCAAGCCCGGCGGTGAATTAAATAAAGTGCTTTTCTAAATATAACCATTATCTCGACAGACCATTGGCAGGTTTCTACGCTGCCTTTTTTTCAAGTATTTAACTTTTTCTTTTATTTACCAACAACAGTATTATAATTAAGGCTGGTGATTATTTATATAAGGACCTTTTTCTAAGAAACACGTGCATTGTGTGCTTTTATCTTGATATTGTAAACTAGTAGATTATAAGATTTTCTTAAATTAAACTTGTTATGAAATACCAAGCAATTAATAAAAGCAATTGACTGAGAATAAGGTACAATATATCTTTTCTATATAAATTTCTTAAATAAATATTTGACAATTTAAATTGGCCTTATTAATGTATAAATTACCACATTTTCAGTAAATTATTGGGATTCTTTCTTCGGGATTTTTTGTAACGTAAAAACGAAAAGCATTCAGCTTACGTATTGTGAGCATTAATCCCACGGACTCTACAAGAAAATAGCTGCGGAAGTCTATTGCATATGCGTGAAGTGTTATATTTTTCACTAACAGCCAATAAGGAAATATAATCTAAATATATAACTTAAGAAGATTAACTTAATTAGTTCCCTTATTTTTACGTATTGTTATTATTGCGCTTCAATTTTATAATATAATAGACTTGAGTACAAAGAGTTGATGAAATATATCGTTATATAAACAAATACTTATATACATATTTACTTACATACAAGTACTTTATTTTGAAATGTTTAGTAAATTTATATTTTTTTTTCTCCAAATTTCCTTTATGAACTCTTAACATTTAAGTCCTCTTTTTTTTTCAATAATATACAAAATACATCAATAAATATTTCTTTGTCTCAAACAAAATAAGATTCAATAATTGATCACTTTTTTGTCCGTTTGTGTGTGATAGACATATTATCTAGTGTTAAGACACTCCGCTTCCAGCTTTCCGCCTTTCATGATATTGCGTATTAAATCGCCGTGCTTACTCATGTTAATAGAGCACAGAAATGAAAATAATTAATTTCCCTTCGTAATAATCGCGCCCACAACAATCGTAGTAGTCTCTCAGACTCCGGTGCGCCAAAATGACCTCAAGTTTGAAAGTTATACTTTTTAATTAAATTAGCTATTAAATTAATTACAAGCAAACAATTATTTTCCACGCCTCTTCCGATCAACTATTCATAAAATTATATTCATAAAATTAGCACAAGAAATGCACATGCAATGCACAATACAAAAGATAGATTTCCTTATTTTCTGCATTTACCAAGGTTTATAAAAATTTAGTGGCCACCGAATTGTACCATAACGGGGAAATTAAAAAAAATCTTTGTATGAATCGAACAATTCTCATGTTGGCCGTAAACAATGGAGGACAATATATAACTTATATGTACCATTTGCATGTAATATCTATGCACGCATACAATTAAGTGAAAATCATATTATAATCATGCTTCGTCGTTATGTAACATTATATAAACATAGTTAATTATATTTATGTATATATACATTAAAATTTTAATTGTTTAATAACCATATGCAAAATATATAATATGTACGTAATATTTTATTCACATATTATATGTCTTTATTTAATCGCATCGGCATGTCATCAACCGTTTAGAAATTTTGGAGAAATGATGTTAAACGTCATCACGGTACACAGTAACCGGACGCTTCATTTTAGTGAACATATTTTTAGTAATTATTTTGTAAATAGAGTGAGAAATGGGAAACTGAAGGTCAAATACCTTTATTTCGTGTATCCTACAGTTACAAAGTTTCACGTTGCGTTGAGACTCGTCTAACAATGACTTCTGTTAGCGGTTTACATATTTTATTATTCACACTATTGCAATTTTAGCCAATGTTCAAAATATTTGATTTACTTATGTATACACACGTCATTGGATATTTTTGATAATTACTTTCTATGATATAATATTTATATGGCAATATTAAAATATGTAAGATTCTTTTTACTGTTTTAATTCAATTAAAACAATACAGAAAATAAACAATAAAAAAATTCACATTTTTTCCAACCAATAGCGGGAACTTATACTAATTTTTCCAAGGTATTTGCTTCTCAATAATTTTTATTCACATGTCAGTATGTCGGATGCACTTAAATAATAAGAAAGGCATTCTACATCAAAGGAAAGCGCCGTGACAGTTTCCACGCATCGAGGTCGCTTTTGTCATATCGTCTACTTACCCATTACTACTTGTTTATTAAATTAGTACTATAAATCTAAAAATATACTTATTTTAAATTGTGCTAACTGATTAGAAAACTAAAAACAGTGTTAACGCACCTAATCTTAAACCTATATTAATTAAGTAAAAATTGTTTATAAAGAACATTGTTAAATTTGAAAAAAATATTACTGTAAGTTACCAATTCTTGTATTTCCGTAGACATGTGTATTTACACATGTTTATAAACACATGTCTATGGAATTAAATTATATATAATATGAGATGTTTACAGCAATCTCAAAAAATAAAAATTGATATCACTTTAGACAAAGTTCAAATGAATATTATTTGATGACATACGACTCTTATCACCACAGTTTTATCATCACCATCATATCAGATTACGATGCTCTTTTGACTACAGTCTTCACCTCAAAAACTCAACAACGATTTCTGCCAACTTCATAACTTGACAACATTGGAAATTTGCACGAACGAATATACTGGAAAAACTAGTGATAAATGAGTAATCAACGAAATGTTATTTAAAAAAACTGCCCAAAGAAATAAATTGTTGGCTACATCGAAATTCTGTATATCATTAACTAATATAAGGAATCACGCAATATCGATATACTTATAAAGTTTTTGATATCTTGTACGTTCGTTGATATTATAATACATGAATAATGTTAAGAATACTTAAGGTTTAAATTAAATTATAATTCCTTTCCTTTTAAAACAATTTATTAGTACTCCCCTACACTCACTAACATAGATGTTCTATACTATGTCATTTCAACTATAATATTTTGTCTGTCAATCGCTTAGTAGCAAAAAAATATTTTTATAAAATGAGACAATATCTAATAATATAACATAATTTGTTTCATAGCATTCCTTTTTAATTTTCCATATAAAAACTAATATTATTTATAGTTTATATCATGAAAGCAATTCCGCGGGAACGCTACACTATAAGAAAACAAAAAGAAAACGGATGTAAGTCGGCATAGTTATGTAATAACCACCTCTTAAGGCTACAGGGCAAAGCAATCAGAGCTTTTTTATGGAATCCCATTGAGTTTTTGCAGTTGCTCATATAATCTAATATAGTGTAACACAATTATGTTTTTATAGCTAATTTTTATTTTGTGTTAATGATATATATATATATATATATATATATATATATATATATATATATATATATATATATATATATATATATATATATATATATATATATATATATATAATACCTACGACTAACTGTTAGAATATTATATAATCAAATATAACTGTATCCATACAATCTTCCTACAATGATTATACATATATAAAATGGTTGTCTACACATCGAAACAATTAGTATCGCTTAATTATTTACAATTATTTTATTGAGTAACTTTGTCTGACACTTAGAATTATTATTTAGTAGAAGGCATAAAGTTTACAACACAAAATATAATTTATTGTATTATTTATTTTATTTATTTTATTGTATTATTGTATCATTTTTTGTATAAATTAAAATATATTTTTACACTTAAGCTCCTCTTTGTTTTATCAGAAAAATACATTTGAAATCGAACGTCCTTTTTTTTAATAATTCATAATTTCATTTAAGCTAAGCAGCTTAAGTTTATTCAATATTATTTTGTATTGAGCAAATAAATTTAATAAACAAGTTAACTGTGTTATATCAACAATGACTTATATACTTTTAAAAATTAGACACGTAAATTTATTCTTTAATTATGCTTAAGTCGTTATATACTAAAGTTATTGAAACAACATAATTGCAATTTCCACAATACCATTTCCATAATTTTCTATTCTGAGATAAACATCTCCGATAGATTCATTAACTATTTAAATTCAAGCTAAATTGCTTCACTCACGCGAGTCGACGATTCATGCTTTTTATTTTGAATCCAGTGAATAACGATGAGAACTGACGAACGTAAGAAATTTTCTTTGTATAAGATCAAAAGTAATGTTACAAAATGTCTATGAAGTAAATCGGTACAATAGATAGCAAAAATCAATCACTTGTTAACGTAGAAAGATAGGAGAAAATTGTAGCAAAAAATATATTTTAAACGACTATTTCTTAATAATAACTACATTTTAAATAAAAAGTAATATATCAAAAATCAGTAGACAAAAATCTGTTATTTTGCTTCAATATTAGTCTTGATACAAACACAAGGAGGAGGTATATGAACTATGACTTGTTATATCCAAAAAGTGGGCCCCTACTAAGAATATGTAATTAAATAACCTCAAACAATATCTCAAACGTAGAAAATATTTAAAATACACTTAAACTATAAGAGAAACACAAGTATACGCTAAGTACGTGACAAAAATAATAACGTATTAAAGTCTTATATAAATGCTTGTAATTTAACAGTCTAATAAGTAATAAATGTGCCATTCTCTTTATAAATCAAGCACAAATCACCGTCACAAGCAATAAATTTACGATAGAAGAAAGATTTCACCGAGTGAATTTGCGAACTGCGATTGTAAACCGGTTACAGTAATTTCATAAACCTGACGACACATACATACCTACATACCTACTGTAAACGTGCAGGTCGATAACTCTTTAAAATTATACCAGTACTTTTAAAGTCTTACTTTCAAATCAACTATTATTTCCTGGAATTGGTAACGAATGTGAAACAGAATTTAATTGTATAGTTTTATAACAAAAAGATCTGGGCTTAATTATTTTTAAAGCTGCGTATGTCGAAAGAAAATCCTTAAAAGATCTGTATGTTTTTGTGTCTTTCCCCAAAATCATTGTTCTCACGCAGCGTTTTTTGTGTAGCTTCATGCATTATTTACCGGGTATAAGAGGGTAGGTTACCTTGTTACACCGTGAGGACCCCGGAGTTGCTTTCTGAGTGGAAATCGAATCCACAACGCAGACGCTGAGGCTCTGCGCCACGACTATCCTCTAAGGTGTATAGTTAACATCAATTAAATTGATATAGTTTACAGCAATTGATCTCGGTAAACAGACAAATTCACACATAAGCAAACGCGATTAAATGATTAGATGTTTTACGCTGTGGTCTTGTTTTACATAATGATTAAAATTCGCGATATATATAAGCTTAGTAGATGTACAAAATGTATAGAGTAATTTCGGTTTAGTTGCAATTTGAATTTTTTATAAGCAAAAGTAACTTACTGTTTAAAGGAAACAATCGTAAGTAGTTAATTTAATGGTGTATCGAAGGTAAAACTATAAGCTTGTAATTTTTAGCAAAGTGAATATATACACAACAATAAGTTTATCAACTCGAATAAGATTTTACTTCCCGTTGACCTACAATAATAAAATTGGTACAGAATCCTCGGTTCGCAGGTCCAACACGCGCTTCCTATGATTTTTAGTATAAATATATTATAAATATTCACGTAATATTTTACTATACAGGTCTCAGATCCTTATCTTGCATCTCACGGTTGACAACGGGCTGAAGAAACAGGATAGACAAAGAGAACGAAATTTCAAGACTTCAAATTGTCAGTTTTTTATATTTTAAGATGGCAAACGCGAAGAATACGTTCATAAACATCTACACTCTGAGAGGATGTGGATGCTTGACAATCTTAACTCGTAAACTAAGTACACTCAGATGTTTCCCGACTTCGCTACCGTAGTGTAAAATGTCTCGTTCACATACAAGATTATATACTATAGAACATTTATCCACGATCTTATCTTATTCTGTAATAGAATACCGACAAATAATATAATTTTGTATCGAAGAAGACCATCGGCTAAGGCATATTCTAAAATGGATTGCCATTACTGCACCCGTTTTTGGACTTGCAGCTTACTCATCTAGTGTTAAGCGATAACCGGTCGTACATTATGTGAATGATACAATCGACATCTAAAGGTTAGGAGTCAAGAAAATGAATATCCTATTAACATACAGAGGTCTCATAGGACATGTTCCAACGTGTAAGTAATGCAACATAAAATTAATAGAATTGTTTTGTCACTTATACATCAATTCTGTATATTATTATAGATAAACATATTTTAGAAATATTTAAATATTTTATTTTATATATAGATTTAAAAGATTAGTTCTAGTTTTTGTTATCAGTTTGATAAGGCAAAAATATATTTTTACAATACTAATAAGGTTAACCTCATTGAAAGAACTAAAAGAGAATATCATACTCATTCCATTTGTGTTTATAGAGAATTTTTACATGAAATGTAAAAATTCTCTATAAACACAAATGGAATGGTGGAATTATAATCTTATCGTGGAAAATTTAATAAAAATATTATTTAGTCATATACTAAAAATATTTTTAAACAATTTGTTGTGTCATTACTCATACTTATATATTTATCAGTGTAAATACTTCGAAAGCTCATGTTTATTTTAAAGTTTGTCAATACTACCTTGGCCCAACATGTTAAGATAGAAATACGAGAGATTGGCCCGATCACATGAATTCCTGAACTGACCGTACCTTGTAGATGGTATCTACAGTTCTTAAATTATCGTCCTATAGCTCGCCTTTCATCTAGCGCTATAATCGGGTTTTGGAATGACAAACGCTTCCAGTAAGGCTTGTGTTCACTTATTAGTACAGAATTATTTTATGTAATAAATAATCTGCTGTGGGTTTCCAGTGCAGTCGCAATCTATGCAGTTCTTTTTTCACCAGTTTAGTCTGGAAAACTTTTATTCATTTGTATATATTTACTAAATAGAGAGTAAAATATATTAATGAACTAAACTATAAATGCAATTTAACTTAATAATTAGTAATATTATGCCTCTTGAGAATGGTCTGACAGCAATTCCAACATTAAAGAGAGTTCTGCATTGCCTGTTTTAATCTGCCTTGTCATAGTTTTTTTCAAATTCCTTCTTCTTATTTTAACACATGTGCGATATGATAAACTATTTCTTCACTCCATGTCAAGGCTAATATTAGCATTAACTTGTTAATCTACAACTATGTGTAGCCTTGACCATATTTATTTTATGCACTTATCTAAAATTATTATTTATTTACATTAATATTGACAGCTTTAAATATTTACTAGAATTTTGTTAGTGTCGAAATGCGTTTATAATAATATAATATAATGCAATTATAATATAACGTAACGAAATAACTATGAATTACTTTCTAAAAATAGTTTTTTAAGCCCAGATACATACTTTTGCTCTCACAGATATATATTCATTAAATACTATAATATTATTATTTTGTTAAAAGATACATAATTAGACAAATATAAGAAGTTAAAAGTGCCATACGCCAATTGTAGAGAACAAGTAGCCTAGCTGACTTGTTGATCGACAACATAAAGCAACCCATAAGAGTCTTCACGTTTATTACGCTTTTGAAAGTACAAAGTAGGTACCGTCTGTAAGGCCAAATTATAATGCTGACAGAAATATAATAGCATGTATATTATATAGCATTTATATGAGCATTATTTATGAAATAAATATATAAAACGTACTATACAAAGGGTTTGCGAGTGTATTACAGAATTACTTTATACAATTTTAGTAGAAAACAGGCGGTACGTTCACCTGTCGGTAAGGCACGTTTAACGATTAAACGCTGTGTCATTGTAAAGTTTTCAACAAAAAAGCGTGAAATTTTATAAATTATTTGACTGTCTCTTATATCTATCAAGCGTCGAGTAAGAAAATATATGGTAACTTGCTAAATACTAACAAAAATTTATCACTAGCACTATTTTCGAAATATTCGTTGATTTGTAAAAATTTACGAATTAGTTTCTCTTGATTTCGAGATAAAGAGAGGGAATAAAATCATTTATTACCTTAATTAGGAATAGAACTCACATCCACACTTTTATAGTAAGACGGTAAACCAACACACCACAGTGACTTCAATTATTTAGGTCATACTATTTACTTAAGCAACATCTAGTCTCTGAAAACACCTTTATTGAAATTGCTACAAAATTACGTGTCAAAATTGATATCCAGGCATATTCCATTGCATTCTACTAGCATTTTCATTTCAAATTTTACCGCAGTCTTGGGCAAGGAAGCTTAGTTCGCGCGAAGCCGCAGGCCACGATCAGTAAACAATAATATCGCTTTACACAAATGGAGCTTGCGCAAATGATTGCGTGCAGACTCACAGAGGTTATTCGCAAATACTATGTAGATCTTAGGCCCATTTGTACCAGAGGTTAACTTTATTTGAAACGGTTAAATTAGTTTAATACAGCCATGTCTAATTTGAAATACTTTTCGCAGTAATCAAGAAATGTTTGTTTATTTTTTTTTATTTGAACTTATATAGTTTTACTACAGTTTTACTATACAGCCAGAACAATTACATAGTATATATAGTATTATAAATTTAAGCTAAAACTGTTATATGTTTTATAAAGATTCGTATGTAAATAACTTTAAACCAATATTTTGAACTATAATAGAGCCGTATATATAAATATTTTCTTAAAAAAATAGCATGTGTTCATACAGAGAAGTTTAAACATATAAATATACTTATATATATACATATAAATATACTTATATGAGTATAAGGTAATCATTAAAAAATACTTCAAGTGCAGGTTAAATCTAATATAATGATAAATATGTATCAAATACAACATAGTTTAATATTTATTTTTACGCTTTTATGTTAGTAAGCGCTGCAACAGTAAACGTTACAACGTGGGCGCTGCGCCCGCGGCTACCTATCTCCATGCGAATTATAATTTCAAAATACCATCGATTTATGCGGCCTCTCATCTGAATAAACGCTGGACCATTTTACGTTGTTATTGTGCTCTACTTACGAAACTCGATTGGTATTCATATTTACGATTTTTTTTTAAAAATGACACCAGAAATACGAGTATATACTTAAGACTAGGCTAGGCAAGATTGGCACGTTTTTCTAAAATCAATTCTATAAATGACATTTAAATTGACATTTATATGTAAAATATATTTTATTAAACAATGTCAAAGAGATTTAAGTCTACTGACAAGTGCATAATGACCTGCTAAGTCTGCTTAGATGAAGGAAAAAATTTAAAAAAATATGTAAAAAATGATTGCTTTTAAACATAAGTATAACAAAAATAATTAATATTTAATTTTAAAACAATCATATTTTTATGATATTTCATAAAGAATTTAAGGAAACCAAATATAATAAAAGCAAAATTATAATTTATTGATGATTGAAGGACACAACAGGTAAATCTATTAGCTTGTAAGTATAAATCTTGACATTGAGTTGGATAAGAAATTTTATTTATTTCACGAAATTAATAGAGAAACAGATTAAAACAATGTCCTACTAAATCGAAATCATCGGCTACTAGTTATCTTATATTAAAAAAACCTTTGATATAAGCTCAATACAAAACCCTAGTAGGTAGTTACATAAAAAATATAACTTTTAATGCAAAAACATGGGACCGCGAGGCGCCTCGCCTTTAATTTAAAATACCATTTAGATTTCGACTTACAGATACAATATTTACTGCTGCTATAATTTCAAAATATAATTTACATTCATGCTCAGTCAGATTTAGCACCTTAACACTTTTTTTGGATGCCAAATTAAGCTTTTCTTAAATTATACTTACAGTTAACTATCCAAACTTTGATTATAAATACTTGAAGGAAACTTACAAATTTTAACGCCTCTTTTACAGTTTCTATATTTAAAATTTTCTATGAATTCTCTAAGAATTTTCTACTCTTAATGTGAATTAACACTTTAAAAATCATAAAAACAATTTGAATTATTTGCAAAGTGTATAGTGTAAACGTATAATAAGATAGTATCGTTATTGTTATAACAGGTACCGGTCTGGTATGCGGCCGCCCTTATCAGACCAACATGTTTGCCTTCAAAAAGCTTCAGATGACCTCAGATACGAGCAAGGAACTCACGAAATAACTTGTAACGAGACTTTGTAACACTCGAGAACTATTTATAAGCTCGTCGTACGTTCGAGTGAGTATTGCACTTTGCAGAATTAGTGCTGGAAATACGTTTGTCGTTATTTGATGAGTACAACAAATTATATTTTATTTTCTACTAAAATGTATGTGTATCTCATATTTATTTTATTTATCTATGGATTTTAATGTACAACATTAAGAATTTCACGTGAAAACACTTATAATAAAAACACAAATAAAGGTAAATTTAATATGTAAAACTAAGAATTATAACCTAATTAAAATACATAATTTTGGCTCATACAGGTGTTTTAAACATTCAGAAATAAAATTAGTTAATGAGCGGAGTTTCGGATTGTAAGTAAGGCTATGACCGAAAAAAAAAGCATTTTTTATGGAAACTGGGTGTAATATTTACATTATGTCGTTATTATATACAAATTTGTTATAAAATAACCATACTCGTCATACAATCTTAGAATAGTATATTAATGTATAGAACCAGCGAAAAATATTACATTGTACTATTAAATTACTTGAGAATATATTTAATATACAACAAGTATAAATAGCCCTGGAATCAAGGATAGTTTACATGAGAGTGTTCCCAGGGCTCCATTAGCAGTTACAAGATAGCGTGCTCCGAATAGAATCGATTCTTGACGCCCTATCAATATGTCGTTTAACAGATAACACGTATTACTTGTTAAACTGTTTGCACACAGCGTATAATAGTCATTTATATTTTACATTTGAATATTTTCCATTAATATTTAATTAACTTGTTACATTTTTATAGTGGCATTAACATCATATAAATTTTGATTAAATCACTCGAAAATTCCTCTGAACATCTAAAGCACTTCCGGAATGTAAAATTAAACAATTTGTAAACCATCGACGCTTTAATATGTTAAAAAATATAAAAGTACTCACCTCATGTGTAGTGTCGCCGCGATGTATTCTCTCTTCGGTTTCACGAACACGCTCCGTTATGTTCCTAGTGAGCACGCGGCGGTCGTGGCTTTCACGCACTTTGCCATCTGGGTTTGCGACCACGCACGATGATACAAGTACTTTGGCACCAGCCGGCGTAATTGTACCGTCAGGTGCATCCAATGCTGCAAGATTCAATAATATTTGTATGTGCGTTATCATATTTACAGTTTTTTTAGTATTCTATTTTTGTTTTCTTTTTATACGTTCATGCTTTATCCCGCACTTGGTAGGGTACATAGAGAACCGCAGGAACCAGAGGAACCTAGTGTTAAAACACTCTGTTGCTTCATCCCTGCTTTCTCTGTCCCTACTTTCCGCTATTTTCGAGGCTTGAGTATTGAGAGGCGGAACTCAACGCCGCGCTTTGCCTAGTTGCCAAAGCGAAGAAAAAGGGAAATATAAAAACCCATCTTCCTCAAGTGGAAATCGAACCTACAAACCGATTAGTCAGGCGCTACGCCTCTACGTCATGACGGTCAGCTCTTATTTTTTATCTATATTTACTTAATCATCACGATGCATTTTATTTGAGTCTCTTACATTGAATAATGTAATGACAAAATATAATATAAGTTTAGTTGTAAATGAATACCAACACTTTCTTTAATGATTATGCTTACTTCTTTAATAGTGATTTGTGGTTTTTGAAAAGTATTAAAATAAATACCGATAACAAAAACTGTATACACTATTTTGAAAGTATTTTGTTAAATAATTCAACTGCGTACGACAACGAATGCGAGTTTAAATATCATTTATGTAATTATTTTTATTTATATTATGCATATTATTTCATTTATTAAAACTTTTTTAATTATAATATTCTAATATTTTGTTTAGTCAGTGTAAACTAACGAAGCATTGTTCTACCACTCAAGCCAGCAAGTAGCTTTTTCCAAGTAATAACCAATGACCTTAATGATTTCATAATATAAATGAACAGAGAAAGCTCAATAGGTGAAAATACTAAAGCTATATTGTAAAAACAAAAGAGGAAAGGATTAAAAACTATAAATAAATATTGGTAAAAGCTTCTAACGCTCATACATATGTAGTAAAAGTTCTTCTTTTGTTAGTGTTAAATTCAAAAATATAGATATAAATACCTCCAATAGATGCCGCAGCACCATCATCTCCAATTAGTTCAGCATTTTTTTCACCATCTTGGCCGTCTGGTACTCTATGCTATAGAAATATATAAAAATAAAATGTATCAGATGCAGTAGCGTAAAGGCACGTCAGTACTCGGGAGAGTTAATTATTTTTGTTAAATAACTTATTTTTGTGGCGAACGGAGTGTTAGATTATCCTCTGCCATTTTGCTCTGTTCGAGACAGTCATATAAATAGGTGAAATAACTAACACCATATTAACAGTAATTTATCTAATTTATTTATATACAAGCACTTTTAACTATTACTAAAAACTTCTACTACAATTAGAGCAAAATTACATATGTTTCAGCTTCACTCAACATATAGTAGAAGACTTGCATTACATATTTTTTGAAATATAAAAAAATTGTAATGGTTAATGTTTTTTTTATGTAATGAATATTTTTTGATATAGCGTTGATAGGGGCTAAATTATTTTTTTATCGAGCTATATAAATCGTGTCGGCATGAAATACTTGTGTTTGTATAATAACTGCTACTGAGTTAAATGTCACATGAAACTTTTTGCAGACATAGTTGATGATGTGAATCGTTGTATAAGACTATGTATATTTTTTAATTTTTCATTCGACAAATAAAATGTATTTTATTTTATTAGCTTTTTTTTCGGCTTCAGGCAGAGTAAATCTAGTTTTAATACACTGAACTAGTTCTTCTAATTTCTACTCTTCATAACTAAGACTTAATGGTCTAAAAATGGAAAATGAATGGGAATTGATTCTACTACGATAACTTTGACAATCAAAAGACCTAAACAAACCTCAGTTTGTTGAAAATTAGTTGTATGTGTGTCTTCATTGACAGAGGTAGATATCTTTGGCCCGGAGTCGCTGAGGATGCGCCCGTCCTCTAGCACCAGCTCTCGTTTTACGCGCGTAGCAATCTGACGCGTCGTCGTCACCTCACTCGTTTTACGAGTTACCCATTCCTCTGTAAATTATAACACTTGTTTTAATGTGCGTCTGCTATACGCATTGTGTGTGGTTATAATTTAAGAAAATATAATATATTAATAAATTCCTCAATAAAACTTCGAATTCATATTTTAAGCATGTAATGTGCAGTTAAAAAATATCTGTTTTAAATTATTAAAAAGCATTGCATTTCCTATTAAAACTAAACTACAACTACTTAAACTTAAACTTCACTATTACTCACCTTCTTTGGTTGTGGCTATCGTCTCCCCCGGTTCAGCCTTTGAAAGAAAGAAAATATTAAAATGTGAGTAACGTTAAATTAACAAATTATTTGCTTCATTTGAAATTTTTAAGATTGTATATTTAAATACTACGTGAAGTGTAAATTCAAAGTATATTAACAACTAGCGCCATCTCTTACCGAGTAGCTAAATGTATCAAAAGCTAAATTCCTGTGATCCGGTGTATAAGACTTGTATTGTAAAAGTATCCGCGGCCGCCGCTTGATGGCGCCATGTTCACTTAACGCAAAAACTGTCACCATTAAAATACATAAAATTGAGAAACAAGTTTATTCGTTTTATTCACTCACTATTAAATTGTTAGAAGTTTCACTTTATATATTAATTCTATAAATCACATGTAAATTCATAAAGATAATAATAAACGCGAACATTCTCGAGACACGTTGGTCATTATAGATTTAATGTGGCTATAAAATGTTGTATTTATTAGCATTATAAATTTATTTTAAACTTTTATACTATAGATTTTTTCGCAAAAACGATTTGTGCGTTTAAGCACCTAACCGATATTTTACTGACGGCAAACTAAAGGTAAGCTGCAATATAATTAGCAAGCCGAATGGATTAACATTTTCTTTTGGCAGTCTACTGACTACTGTACATTGATAGGGTTGTCACTGGTTCCACGGAACACGAGTAATAAACAATACAATAATATCATCAAAAAATTATATTTACTACCCCTGGTACCTCATATTATGAAATTTTACTAGGTTCCTTCTATAGTTAAGTTTGAGCAGGTGTAATGCTCATATTTCGTTTAAAATATAAATATATAATTTTACTTATATGTATTATGTATTGATTATGAATTTAAAAAAAAATGTTAGATGTAACAAATTACTACTCATTTTAGTATTTTCTATCTATACGACTACAAGTACGACCTTTGAGAATGAAGATTAAGCCTTACTTTGGAGATTATACTTTAAATGAAAACTTTACAGCAGTATCATTAATCTATCTATATCTTTAAAAAAATTGGTTACTTCATATCAACGTCCGCCCGCGGCAGTAGTCGCCCAATCGTGTGAGGTGCTCATAGTTTTCTAGCGAAAATGCAAATAATTAATTTAAAATGTATTCTACATATTACAACGTGTATGTAATATCGATAGAGCCGATCCGGAGTTTAGCCAAGACAAACAAACAAAAAATAAAGACAAACAAAAAATATTACACATGTTTTTTTAATTTATAAATTAATAATTAATTTCTTAATTAATTTAAAATTTGATATGACAATTAAAAACTTCAATTTTATTTATATAAATTAGGTATGGATGTAGACATTTTAATTTTAATTTTTCAATCAGTATTCGAACTAAGGAAGAAAGAAATAATAAAAACAAGAAAAAGGTAAATTCATGAAAATCGTTTCAGTAGGGCATGGCCTGCTCAAAAACTAATTTTTAAATTTCAATTAATTTTAAATTTAGTTTTGTCGTAAACATCATAAGAAATTTATGTCAAATATAAACTCATGTAACTGAAAAATGATGTATGTATCATGATCTATCCCACAAAGGCTACCACATATATATCTTTTTCAAATGCTTTATAATTGTTATTAATTCTTATGTTATTTAATATATCCTAAGCAACCCTGCTCCGATACCGCAATACGTATTCCACGAGCAACCACCGCTTCCGGTAGGATCGCACGACACGACGCGACGCCTCTGTGAAGGCGTTACTTCAAATTAATTATCTCTATATGTAAGGTACAATGGTACAAGGAATCGTATATCTATTTCGGTAGAAGAAAAGATTGTACATGGAATATTTTTAATATGCTTAAGTTTCTTTTTCCAGATTTGAAAGTACTATCAAGCAAGAGGAGATAGTTTCAAAAAAAATCTTCTTGGAGCATCTTAACTGACCGTTAAAAAGTATATAATAATATTTTTTAGGTTAAAGTTAAAGAATATTTTCTAGTAAATGGAAAACTAAAGTTAGTTTTGTTTATATGACATGTTTTATTTATTTTTATTAAGTAATTAGTTATTATATATTTAACTATTTTTTATCGGACCCTAGTATTTTTCCATGAATAAGCACATAGCTTATTCATTTATATTTTGAGAGTAGCATTAATAAAGAAAATTTTATATTTCTACATATTTCAAAATTCATGACTTTATAAATTATTAAATGAAAAAAAAATAAAAAGTTATATGCTAATAAAATAATATAAAGAAGTAATTTTGTTATGGATTAATAATTTATTTATAAATTTGTACTGTATTCGAAAGGTGAACTAAATTTTGATAATTCGTCTGTATTATTATAATACAGATTCAAATATGTATTTAAAATAAATTATTTTATTAATCTTTAGTCAAGGCACGTTTACCCATAGGGAAATAAAGAATATCGCCAACGTTACAGAAAGTTTTTCCATTTACGTACAACGTGACTACATGATGGCGAGAAATTAAGAAATCAAAAATCCTATGTGCAACGTGGTTATCTGTTATATATAACGAGATAACAAGTTCTATTTCTACTTAGGGAAATTTGTAAAACGTATATAGATTTGTACACTTAGTACTATTTTTGTTATTTTTCAAGTGTTAATCCACATTAAGGATAGAAAAATTTTAATAAATAATCCTTGCCTCAGAAACATTTTTTCAAAATTATTACAATATTATATTACTAGTAAGTACGGCATAATTTAATTATGTTATAGATACTTAAGATATTTTAACTGCTCAAATAAAATAGTAGATAACTCTAATTATACTGAGATAATTAGTAAACTTAGTGATTAGTAGTGAATAGTAATATTTATTTATTTTTTGCAAAATTGATTAATATCAATCATAATATATGAAAGGTTTATAAAAATAGGAAAATGAAAAACATCCGTTACCGTCCCGGTGCGTTCATTTTGTAGTTGTTTTCTTTGATAAATACTGAATGAGAAATAATATCATTATACAATAATTTAATAGTAAAGTACTTCATTATGTACTCTACAAATGGGATCGTTAATTAATACATGTAAGTTGGAAAATCCTATTTATACTAGAGAAGTATGCCGTTTTAAGGATACAGGCAACAAAAAGAAAAGAACTAAAAACTTCAAATTAAAATAAAATAGTACAAAGAACAAAAAACAGTATCTTTACAATTTCTTATCAGTATATAGTATATATAGTTAAATCTTAAGAATTTGTATGATATATATTTTATTACTACTTTAAAATAATAATAAGCCTAAAAATTTGAGAGCTGCTCGCCAGTTGCCACTGGCCGCGCCCTTGCAGCGCCGAACGCGACGCATCACACCGAGGCCGATGCATTGTGATGCACGTTAGCTTATTGTGCTTTGAATTGGGTCACGGTTTAAATGTTATCATTTGACGTAAACAACAATGCAGGAAGTGCGTTTAGATGAATCGCATACTATTAATTTTCTTAACGCCTAGTTGTCATCCTTCACTTGTAGCGTCGAGGCCGTTTTATGCGAAATTAAGTGCAAAGTATTTATTAATTACGATAAAAATATTTAATGATTAAACTTTAAAATAAAATAAATGCTGGCTTATTTATATATATAAATAGAAGTATAAAATCAATGTGACTCTTTTTTCAATAAATAATAAAAATATTGCCAAAGTTCAGTTAAAAAAACAAATCTGCGTTTGCGGATTACGTCCGGTCATGCGATACTATACTGATACTAGATGAATAGCGATGTAGAATGATTATGCATTAATTAACCTGCGCTTATTGTTGCAACGACCTTCAACCCCGGCGACCGCCTGCGGCTGCGGGAATCGATATCTACGCGTAGAGTAACCTATATTTTTGATATAATAAATTGTATAATTTTATAAAGTTTTGGTTATAATCAAATATGAGTACACCACAAATATACTTAAATCACGTGAAACAATTTTAAAGGAAAACGTTAAAATTAACAGCAAATACCAAATGGAGCAAAATTCATTAAAATGTTTCGGTCACGTGCGAGTAGTACTCGCGCACCAAGTTTTCCGTACCTCTTTCATGCTTATAGGTATTCAGCTAAGGGAAATGACCAAGTTTAATTTTTTATGTATTGCCTATTTTTTTACTTATATTTTTATAAAAAAGACTACCACTAAACCAATCAAATGATTTGTAATTTTGATATTTTTTCCTTTATATATAATGGAAGCTCGTACTTTCCGTCAAATTTCAAAAGAACATATTTACAGCTTTTGTATGAAATGAAGTACCACAAAAGATTATAATGGCTTTCTTCTGGGAAATTTTTAGCCACTTCTTCAGGTTAACGGTAACCTCTAGGTTTAGATTACACGGCTGTTTTCATACATGTTGCAAAAAATTAGATATAAATGCTCATTATCTTTAAAAGGTCATCGAATCGGATATTTGATATTAACTTTAGCTTGCATTTCAGCTTTTCCACGCGATTTGGAGAGATTGGTTTTGGCAGAGAGACGGACGGGACAAAAGAGTAATCCTATAATCGTTTCTTTTCAGAACCCTACGAAACCTATAAAAATGTAGTATTAACGCAATTCATGGCACGGAGCTACAAACATGTGGTAATATAAACATTGTACACACAAATAGATCCTAAAACGTTTTGTTTGTACTTTATAAATTATATAAACAATGACACAATTTTAACAATGTTAGAAAAATATAAATTGTGTTCATTATTATAATTACAACTCAACATACATTAATTATAAAGTAATTTGTCATGTGTATGATAAAATTCTTATAAGTATCATAACTCAATCGATCACAGTTTATTTATTAAATTTGTACTAGATTTTCCTCGTATTGTATAATGCTAAAATATAAATGTTGTTTATCGAATTTAAAGATTTTTTTACAAAATTCATTTCAAGTTAATTCAAACAGTTGAAATTGATGTGTAAAATATAGAATGAGGTTTTAAAGTAAAATGGATGGAAAAGTTAATTGGTATATTAACTTAAAAAATTATCCTAATTTTATTTCCACAAATAGTCCATTGAAATGTTACATTTTTTAGGCCTGACCTTGCGTTTTTTAGAGGACGCAATTTTATTTTTTTGATGTGTAGGGGGGGTAAGTGTAAAGCTAAAATCAAGTTTGTGGGGTCGCCACCCTTGTCCTACAGCCGCCATCTTGAAAATAGGGGTTGAAACGGTTTTTACGATATATCTCTTAAACTATTTATCTGATAAAAAAAATTTGTTAATGTTTTTTGTTGCAAATTAAATTCTCTATAATTTTGGCTCAGTAACTTTTTATCGTAAAACTATAAATAAAAAAGTTATAAGTGAAAATGTTCAGAAATTCGAGAAAAAAATTTATATTTTTCGATATAACTTTTTTTTTATCATTTTACGAAAAAACAATATCAGACCATTTTTGTAGATCGTTTCTTAAGAAACAACTTTTATAAGCAACATTTTTTCATTAAGTCAATAGCTAAGGTTTTACAGCGCTCCGAAGTGAGTACTATTTTTCAGTACTCTTAACTATACATATTTTATACGTGGGTACTAATAATGTGTCATCATTTATTTATTTATTTTTTTTATTTTGTTATTATAATTCTTTTAATTAGTAAATTTGCAATCTTATTAATAATTAAATATTGACTGTTTTCCACTCCATTACAGAGACTCAACAAGAGAGTTGACCCTGCTTTGCTCACTGTAATTGGTGAACGTTTTTTTATCTCTTTATACGGTGGTAATAAAGATGATAATTCTCTTGACAGCCTAAGATACAAACAATTCGCCAAGGCAGTGACAAAAAGTACATTTAACTTATCTTCACTTCCTCCAACACAAGACACAGCTCACTTTCATACTTTCCGAGTCTACCATCAGGTCCAGTCGTGGCTTGGTAATAATAATGATCCTGAAGACTGGGGCTGGAAAAAATGTGGAAAATTATTGATGCCAGTGCAGAGCTCTAAACCTCCAGCACCCCCTGAGCTTCTAAAATTGATCTTTTGCAAATGCAAAGAAAACTGTGGAGCGATGTGTGGATGTCGAAAAGCAGGGCTAAAATGTTCCGCAGTGTGCTTCCATTGTTCTGGAGAGACTTGCAGCAACGTAATGGAACTCTCAGAATTAATAAATGAAAATGACTTTGATGATGAACTGCCGACATTGACACCCCTTCCTTCTCCAGTTCTCCCACTGATATTTGATTTCGAAAACCGATCAGATGCTGAGCTGCAGCCTGGTCCATCGAAAAGACCGAGAACGGAGTAGTTCAAATTTATAAAATCACCGTGGATTAGGCCTATTGGGGATACCACGTAAAAAAAAAACGCGCCTCCAGACTCTACCTCGTGGGTGGTGAGGAAAAGAGTCTATTTAATTATTAATAAGATTGCAAATTTACTAATTAAAAGAATTATAATAACAAAATAAAAAAAAATAAATAAATAAATGATGACACATTATTAGTACCCACGTATAAAATATGTATAGTTAAGAGTACTGAAAAATAGTACTCACTTCGGAGCGCTGTAAAACCTTAGCTATTGACTTAATGAAAAAATGTTGCTTAAGAAACGATCTACAAAAATGGTCTGATATTGTTTTTTCGTAAAATGATAAAAAAAAAGTTATATCGAAAAATATAATTTTTTTTTCTCGAATTTCTGAACATTTTCACTTATAACTTTTTTATTTATAGTTTTACGATAAAAAGTTACTGAGCCAAAATTATAGAGAATTTAATTTGCAACAAAAAACATTAACAATTTTTTTTTATCAGATAAATAGTTTAAGAGATATATCGTAAAAACCGTTTCAACCCCTATTTTCAAGATGGCGGCTGTAGGACAAGGGTGGCGACCTCACAAACTTGATTTTAGCTTTACACTTACCCTCCCCTACACATCAAAAAAATAAAATTGCGTCCTCTAAGAAACGCAACCCCAAATGTAACTTTTCAATGGACTAAAATATTATATTAAATGTTAGGTAAACGACCGATGCATGGTTGTTGATTTCAATAATTAGTCTATTATTCTCAAATCTTACACACGATTATAACTATTCTTACAGATTTGCCATATATGTAGATTTTCTCTTCTTTCCCTTCTCACTCTTTACGTGTATGCAATATTTTAAGAGAGGTAAATAAGTGTCCGAGGTAAACCTGCTCGCAACTACTGGAAAGCCAATATATCTTCATTGATTGAGTCCTCGATGGACTAAAAAATTCAATAAATCGATAAATGTACTAAAAAACAGAATGCAATCCAGTAGTTCCTGAGATCGAATTGTATCAAATAAAATATTCAATTCTTTAATAACATTATCTTCTTATAGATTAGAGGCTAAACTTGAAAAATACATTCTGCCTATCCATGAGTATATCTTACTTAAATGAATTGTTACACGACCGATGTCGGTAACAATTCATTTGTGTAAGATTTCGCTTTGTTCTACGTTACTACTCATCGGTTGAATTAATGTTACGCTGACGTATGTTCACGTAATGACTCAGAAATACAGCTATATTAGTGCACTCAGATGCCTTTCTCAGTGCAATTATAGAAAATTAAAGACTTTAGTCATCTAATGATAGATTATTAAAATGATAGGATGTAATTATATTACAAATATAATGTTAGATTTACTTAATAATAATTCGAGTTTTAATGTAGTAAATTACAAGAATAAATATAGTAATAAAAACATTTTATCAAAAGTATAAATTGTGGAAATGAAGATGCCTGGAAACCTCGATGGTGCTAAAATAAAGGCGTATGTTGAAATAGATTGAAATAGATTTGCCTGCCTCACCCTGCTTCAGGCTGGGTAAACATAACGCTGTGTTTCCGAATTCCAGATACGGCTTAAATGTACTAGAATGGATGTTTAATGTAAAATTTAACTAAGACAATATTTATACTACTTATTTTACCGTTACACCGACAACAAATGTAGGAATTTACGGCACGTGACGCTTGTGGGTTCGACTCTCTCACGGGGATAATTAATTATTTTAATTTTCTTCATTATAGCGAAAAGTTAATATTGTATGTTTTAGAAAATACTTAATATATATCACTAAACTGACATAAAGCCTCCGTGCTCATGTCTATGAAAATAATTTCATTACGATGTAAATATATGTACATTTTCTACTCAAATGTTATGACATCGTTAAACTCTTAGGACCTGTTTACCTTGTTTTGTTTACTTCTGTATTAATTATTATTCAATTATTATTCAGAAACATTTACATTATTACGTAATAGGCAAAAATCATAAAATTGAGGACGTCGTCGCCAGTGGCGCAGATACTGTAAAAATTAAAGTAGCAGGGTATATAGGTAGAAAATTTTGTATTAAGTCATTGCGACCTCCGTTTTTCATGCATACACTGCATGTTGAGGGGGGAAATTCAACGTATTAAGTAATGCATAATAATTAACTAGTTGTAGACTCAATATCCACTTTAGCTATTTAAGTTATATATAAACTATAGATAGTTTATATATTAGTTAACTAGCTAGAGTGGATATTGAATCTACAACCACCGGGTTCTCTTCTACTACTACTTCTACACTACTGTGACACGGCGACTACCCATATAAATGATTTATTTCATTTCTATGGAAGAAGAACTTTTCAATTTTTCTACTATATATTTAAATGTATAGTAACTTTTACAGGCGCTGTATCGCACAAAACGAACTAATGTTAGCATTGTTTAAGTAGGTACGCTTATTTGGCAGCACCTTGGCGGCAGGGATCGTATTGCGATTTGCGACTGACTCACTGACATGTTAGATGTGCTTATTCAAGCGCAAGAGCTATTTAAATAACTTAATGAGTAGGAAATAGAAGAATGTATTTTATAATTTAATTTTAAAAACTTACTTATATAGTTTATTTACAAAGAGACCTATTGACTAATCAATGAAGGAACACCTGCACCTCTAAGTTGAAGTCCAGTCCAAAGAGCTTTCCAATATACTGTATTTAGTTTATTTAGAATTTCGTGCCTCAAAAGAAAAAAAGGTTACAGAATCACCATTCTGTATTGTACTATAATACTAAACCTGATCAACATGGAATTATAAAAATTTGCAAAGTAATAAGTTAGAGAAAATAAACTATAAATTTAGAAGAATATCCGATAATTAAAAGTTTATGGGAATATTATAAAAAAGAAAGACTTGCTAACGGATTTTTAGCTAAGTAAGCATTTCATACAAAATGAGTGCTTCTCATCATGAATTTATCGTTATTTTATTACAAATTATAATATGAGTGATAATAATGATTGAGTTATGATGTAAAGTAACATTTCTTGCAATATAATGTGAAGAAATTTTAATTAATATTTATTTACGATTTCTCTTGAGTGTAATTAAAAAAACATAGTGAATATGTTAAAACGAATACCACTACCAAATAAAAATTTATTAAAGCATAAGTATCTTGAATATTATATAGCAGGTACATACTACATATGTACGTAACACGATACACAAAATAAGCTTGTTAATCATCTATATCACGTAACATTTGATTGACTAGCGATTTTGATAATATTAAAGCGTATACATTTCACTGGGATCCGATTACCGACTGTCAAACAGAAAAAAAAATTGAAAGTTAAGTCTTCGTCCGCTTGAAGTTCGTTGTAGATAAGGGTCAAATTCTGTTTGTCATTTATACGAGAATAAATAAAAAGAAATATGTATTTTTATAATATACTCGTAAAACACATTAAAGATCATAAAAATAATATTAGTATTTTTTTTTAACTTATTATACAATTTTTAGTAAGCTATTTGTTTCGGTATCTGTGGAGTTGTACGCTGCTGTTAATTTCTAATGATCATACAAAATAATAAACAGCTGCAAGCTACCCGTATCTCCTTAAAATAGTAGACTAGGCACATGGAACTTTGAGTTAAGGCATTTCATTCCATACTTTTCGCCTAATTTACTTGATTATAAGATTCACAATCACAAATTAAATTATTAGTGACTACTAAATATTTGTTCATATAAAGTATTTATTTTTGGTAGGTATAATAAAATAAATAAATAGGCTGCTATACAAAAAATGTGAATTAGTAGAAACGAATTAGAAATGCGGTAGTTAATGTGGAATTTACATAAAGTGGCGCTCCCACGGAATAACAAGGTGAACGGGCTATTCTTAAATTGACAAAGTTCGTTTACACTGTTGAGTTGTAATTTTCGAAGTTTTGCGTAAAATGCAAATTTCGGCAAATATGTGCGATAGCATTTATTTGGTTTTTACGTTAATTAATATTTATATAAGTAATTTAATTGACTATTCGTATTTTACGACGAAATTTATGCTTATATTCATATCTATAAGCCACAGTAGTAGTTGCTTTGAGAGATTTTCGAAGTAGAACTCATATTGTAAATATATTATACTTAGCAGCTTACTTAAAATTACGATGTTTTTTCAAGTTGAAGACATTATGGTGATTACATAAAAAATATGAGTAGGTTAATAATATACTTTTCAGTACAATATATCGATGTTTACCTGTCGTTTCATTATATGAAGATAGAACAAGCGACAATAATTACACTATAGTATACCGTGACGTACGACAATAATGGCACACAGGTGTATGACGTTAGTTTTGCCGACTCGTAAGCCGTCCTTCGATGATTTGACAATGGAAACGAATCACCCATGGACTGTGAACATGGTGCTATTCTTAAATTGTCACTGTTGACTGTTCTCTGAATGGGTTGAGTAATCGATTCGGCTCAACGTGAGATCAATGCGCAATGTATCAACAATGGCTTGTAATAGAAACAATAAACTGATTAATTCTAATAATGAAATATATTCTATGAATCAAGTTCTCGACACTTGTCGTGATTACAGGTACTGAATAATTAAGTTGTTATTTTTTTATTTAATTCAAGGTATTTTGCAGAGCAAGTAATGCAAAGGAAAGTAGAACTAAAGAAGCTTAATAAGGTACTAGGTTCTATTATGCTGCCGGAATCCAATGCCTAACGTCTTACGAAATTATCAAAGTATTAAGAACATAATCAGATATCTTAATATCGCTATATTCTCGATATTAGGAATAGGATAACCCATGATCACCACACTCTGTCTGACACGGTTTAACAGCGTTAGAACGATGTCAGCTTATCATATTTTACGAAATTACGAAAATATATGAAAATTATGCATTAAATCTCTAATATGCATAGTCATAAATATCTAACATCCATTAGTTATATTTTATTAACTTAATAAGCAGGAAAAAAAGTAACATTTAAATGCTCCTTGCGATCATGAATCAAAATTATAGTAGTATAAACACAACTTAAAACGAACGCTATAAATAACTACTAGCATAATTGTTTATTATAGTCTATTACTAATCTACTTATCACCACACCCATTTGAAATACATGCTCATATTATTAGGTATGTCGTGACCGATAACGATTTATAAATTATAAACTATCGTGAGAATAACGCAAAGTAGATAACTTGGCAGTTAAACAAAAACGTCCTTAGTAAAATGTTCAAGGCTCATTACGTGCACTTGTTAACAATTTATCAATATACGATATTAAAACAAACATTTATTATAATACCGTAAAGTTCGTTTCATAAAACCGAGACTAAGCAAATAAATCGTCACTTGTGAAACACGTACACACACTTAGCACTGTTACCTAAATCGTTGGATACCACTTCATATAACTATATTTACACAATTTTCGATTAGAAAAATTTATATATTTATTTAATATATCCACGAGGCCGCGCGTCAGAAGCTGAGAACTGCACTAAACTACTATTGTATGCAGTCGGATTGTACTACACGAGTACACGTCCGTTCGCCTTGTTATGGACATTTTCCATTCACACAATGGGGCAATCCGCTTACTTGATACGCAAGGAAACCTAGTTATTAGCACTTTGGAAAAAAATTTTGCTAACCAATTTATAGTGGAAAGTTGTTCGTCAGGAACTTGTTTAATTGCACAAGATAGTTTTTAGTCACACAGTATTGCCTATAACGGATGCATTTCGTAAACGATGTATACATTCGTATACGAATTTATAAACATATGTAGTTCCAATTAAATATTAGTTGCTTACACAATTTGGTAGTGATAATTTATGAATTATATAAATATATATTTTTCTGTTATATAATTTCTTACTTGAAATTAATAAAATATAAAATATTAGAAAAAGTATATATTGAAAAACAAAAAAAAATCAAAAATCTAAAAGTTGTATCAAGTTATCTTTACGAAAAAAATCTCTGTGGTAGGTAGAAATGCTCAATCAATTCGCGTGGATGGCTCTTACTATAAATGGACGGGCTTGACAAAGAAGCCGCATTTTTTGCGAAGCCATTCAATATTTTACAACATGTCAAAATATGTTTGATGACTTAAAAATTATCTTATCTTTTGTAAAGTAAAAGCAAATTCGCCATGATATATATCATTATATTAAGTTACTAAAACAAAAACATATTTCCCTGGTCAAATATGGTTAATATTCTAATTATGTATGGTTATTTAGTATCTTTACTTAGCTTGATCTTGATGCAATGATTATTTTCGTTATTCTACATATTTAGCGCCTATCTCCTATTAATCAAAAAATATTATTGAAAACTCAACAAAGTAAGTTTCAAATTAACCTTTTCCTAATAATAAAACGTATTAATGTGCATCCGAAAATCTAAATAATACTAAAAAATACCAAATATAAATATTATTATTTTTACATTTCGTAATTAATATAATAAAAAAAATTACGTCAAAAAATTACGTCCTAAAATCGTCCTGTATAAAGTCCTATATAACTTACCCAATAATGTTTATTACTTTAAAAAACAAAATTCCAACTAATACAGTTGATTAAATATAAATAAACCAATAAAATTTCAAGTTAAGAGCAATTTTATAGCTCATTGAATGTCATCATCGCATCCTGTTTTTTTTTTAATCGACACTGACCATAGAGGCCGTTTACTGGTGAAGTGACCTTAAGGAGCCATGTGAATATTATACTTAACCAACGAGAATGTTTGTCTTTACGTCTAAAAAATAACAGCCTAAGGATTGTATATTTAAAATTTTTTTAAACTTTTAAAACTTGACATATTATAACATTTTGTACACAATGCTATCATGCATTCAGATAAAATCCTACATTTAAAACATTACTTACGTAATTTTACTTGTGAATTGGCTCGTGGTATCTTTTTTACTTTTTTTTTTAAATTCACGTTTTTATGGTTATAACACAAATGCATTTGTATAGAAGTTAATTTTCTTTAAGTAGGGACAAAAAAATTCTACCTGCGTCGGCGGAGTGACATGGACATAGTATAATATTATAATCATTATAATTTCTTTTCACCAATGCACATACATTTCACAATCCATCTTCACTTTTTTTTCAGATGGATAAATAATGGAAGAAATTGGAGAGTGATACACTTTCATTGCTATTCTTAACATTAACCGGACCGAGACAAATATATACATCAAAAAATAATAACATATTTAATAATAAATATTCTATCTTCTTATAAATAAAATATTAAATGTAAACGTTAATGTAATTAATGTTATTGTATTAAAATGTTGATTTAAGCTAGCTTACTTTTAGACACACATTCTTCTATTGTGCAGTAATATGTCTTTTTACCGTACATTTTCATTTGTGGGTTCTCTATTCAATGTGACATTTGCCGAAATAAATTGTGCTCAATTTAAACGCCATTAATAAAAAGAAGAAGAAACGATATCATAATCTGGAGGAAGAATGCAATCAGTTGCAATTCTGTAATTTCAATTTTAAGTTTATATAATTAAAATGTTTTTATACATTATTTAAAACCTGGTAGCCAGAGATAAAGATAAGTAGTGTTAAAACGGTTTTTTTTTAACTTCACGCTTTATCCCCGGGAACTGCAGGAACCATACGAACCTAGTGTTAAGTGTTAAAACGGTTGATTCTCTAATGTCTGCCTCATTTCGAAACATTACGCGTCAATTAACGGAATTCAATACAAGTTTATTAAAATGTTAGGCAAAATCATTTTCGGTTTTTGTTATATACACATTTGTGTTAGGATTCGATGTTTATCACAATGTCCCTTAATAGACGGAAAGTAAAAATACTCTAAGGTACGTAATATATCTGCAGTTAATGCTTTGTAAATGGGTCCCCCTGTGTATGTTACACTTCAGCCACAAATCCCAGGCAGTGCTACAAGTTAACACAAATAAGTAAATATTATAGAGGTTTTGGCATTGAATGTGTTGTGTGGTCTTATCATCTCATCATCATTATGGTATTGTAGATAAATATGCAATAATAGTTTTACCTCTATACATCTGGTGGCAGTGTATTTAAATATAGTATTTATATAAATATATAACAAAGCAAAATATACATTTATAGATGAATGGCTACATAAGGATTTTGCTTTCTTTTCTTATTTTAATTTATGAGAAACGTGTTTTTGACCTCTATCAAGGCCAATAGCGATGTCTGCACACGGGACCCTGCGATATTGTAAGCAATAGGTACCTGGCTGCTTGAAAGAGGTCATCGGCAACTGCCTCTCTTGTTAAACTTTGTTTGTGGTCTTTAAACGATGAGAACAAATTGTCACTATGTAAGCCATTTATCTATTTATCAAATAAAACTTACAATAGCTAAAGCTTCTTCATATGTAGTCGGAACTTCAGGCGACACCGCCTTGGTGTCCTGGTAAATAGCCGTAATTGGCATGTCAGCACATTACTGATGATCTGAAATTAAAATTAATTTATACTATTAGATATTTTAAAATATTTATTTTTTAAGTTTTCGTACATTTTTGTTTTCAAGTATAAACACTTGCAATTTATCTTTCAATGTACCTATTATCGCATTTCAAAGGTCGAATATTTTATATTTTATTTTTTGCTTCAGTAATGGTCTCTGTCATCAGACTGCGAAGTTTTTTATGATTTTTAAAGTATTAATCCACACTGAGGATAGAAAAAATACTAAAAGATAAAATATAAAACATTTGAACGCAGCGGGACTCAAATTTTTATATGTTTTCTTTAATTTTTTTTTGTGTTGTTACCTCCTTTAGATTTATCCACCCTTTACCCACTTTAAATCATAAAAATATTTAATAAAATAGCATTCTCTCTCGCCATACGATTGTTCTTTGTAATTAGGAAATTGTAGGAAATTTGTAATAATCTCCCTACAGAGATGCTAACAACGAAATAAATATAAAAGCATATAAGAATTTCGCCGCAGCCTGATGAAGAATGTACGGCTCATTGGTGAGAGCGCTTGCACGGTTCGCAAGAGGACACGGGTTTAAGTCAGGCTACATTTAAATGTTATGTTTTCTTTAAGTATTTTTGTGAAGTTTACTATTTTATACAGCACATATAGTGCCATATGTATGAATAGACAAATATCTATACTGTAAGTCTGTATCGTAGTCAACGTATTGTTTAATATAGTTCAATGCTGCTGCATAATAAATTAATATTTAAAATGCCATGTTGAGGCACGTTTTATGCTCCTGACATATATTTCAAATTCAAAGTAATAAATTTCATAATATATAATACGTCTATTATCAAATAGGTTTCCTAAGGTACTATTTAAATAGTAGCTCAGTAAGTAGTGTGTGTGTAGTGGCAAAGACGAATGCTTCAACTAAGGCTTATTAATAAAATTTGTACTATTACTTAACATATATTGTATAATGTTACACACTAAATCAAACAATATATACATTATTATTACAAAATGCAAACACATTTCAGTATTATTATGTTACAAGCGATAGTGACCTTGTCGTCGAAACGTCGTCGCATGTTGCGTCGCTATGTAAACAAAACTACTTGCTACTGAAACATCCACGGCTAAATAATATACGGCTTTGAAACTTTATTATATATAAAATATTAAATAATATTATTAATATACGTATAATTTTGTTTATGTGAAATATATATACTAGATGTATTATATAGATTTTTATTAATAGAAGTTTAGTAAGAAAATAAATAATATATATTGACATAAATATTTTTAAGAATAAAAACATTTTTTTACATGTAAAGTTCATTAATATACGGATGTCATTAATAAATATGTAGCTTTTTCAAAGTGTCCATTGGCTGCAATATTGTTATTTAAACGTTGATATGAGATATCAATAGCAGAACACACTCTATTTGAATATTCTTCACTTAATTTTTCAATTCACATTATCAATTAATATTTTAAAATGTAAAATACAACAACTACTCTTTGACAATCAGTTTTTTGACTTATTCTGTAAGAGCTACTTTCTATAAATAAAGCTAGAAGGATAGTAAAGACTTGTCATCATTAGTGTTATTTTAATCTAAATTCATGATAGCCGTCGTTATAATCGAGATACTTTGACACAATTTTCGCTTCTATCACTCTCATATCCACTCATGACATTTTTCTTTTATACTAAAATAAATGAAAACGTAGAAATAACTATAGCTAATTATCACTAGAAAATATTAATTTTATCATAAATACAAATATGTAGGCCGAAAAAAAGATTATGCTTAACGTTGTAACGTCAAGCGTAAAAAATCTTTTTTAAGCTTTTAATATTTTACTAGAGCACTTCGTAATCACGTAAACTCGATTTTATTTATAAAAAAATTCTTAATCTTTTTACAATATTATATATATATATATATATATATATATATATATATATATATATATATATATATATATATATATATATATATATATATATATATATATATATATATATATATATATATATATATATATATATATATGATTATCTTTGCCTTAAGGCATGTTAATATTATCTGTACGATATAAACATAAACGTAATGAGTTTTCGTAATAGCTTCTCGGCAATGGCTCACCTTTGACATTAGTAGAGGTATTTATAATAGAGCTTCCTCATTACTCTTACACGTGATGCAGTGGACAGACTAGCCTTTACTTAAGCGTTTTGCCTTAAGCGTCAAGATCTACATCGTAACCTAATATAATAACGCCCACAGCTGCTATATGTGAAATCTAGTAATGTTGTAAATATTGCCATTTGCGATATATTTCTATGTTATAGAGTATAATTTATATTCTCTAAGTCTAAGTTCTATAGTCGATATATATCTTCTTGTCTCATAATATTTACCTAAGATACTTAAACTTATTACCTTACGATATGATATAATAGGAAAGGAAATATGTACATACATTTTTTTTTATTCGCTTCAAAAAGTGTTCAAAAAGTGTTAAAAGAAATAAAAACTAAATTCTTATTTTTTTTTTATATTTTCTTTATGTCTTCACGCTTTCCCTCACATGGCAGGGAAGGCAGAGAGAAATGCAGAAACCATAGCAAGGTAGCGTTAAGACACTCCGTTGCTTAGTCCCTTCTTTTTCCGTCTCTGTTTTCCTCTTTTTTCAAGGAATTGCGTGTTGAGCTTAATGCCGCGTGTTACTTAAATTCAAGAGCGAAGAAAATGGAAATAGAAAAATCCATCTTCTGCAAGTGGGAATCGAACCCACAAACCGTCGCGTTTACAGGTAGACGCTACGCCTCTGCGCTACGACGGTCCTCTGAAACTTATCCTCCATTTTACGTCCGTTTGTTTGTTTGTACGTCTGTCAAGACAATTTTCCCAAAATCACATGGAGGAAACAAGCTCAAATTAAATATCAAATATCTAAGTTAATCATGAAGTGATTATCAACTCAGTTATTACAGAAAAAAAAAAATAACAAAAGCAACAAAATATGATATTTGGCAACAAGTTAAAACTTATTAACAACATATTAAAAGTCTGTTTCTAAACGATGTGATGGTCCTGACGGTTGTTTTATGCTTTATATTGAATAGATCGTTGCTACTTTTTTAAAAAGGATTGAATAATATAAAATCTTTTTTTTTCTTTTTTTTTTTAGCTTCACGCTTTATCCCGCACAAGGCAGGGTAGGCAGAGGGAACTGCAGGGACCGTGGGAACCTAGTGTTAAGACACTCCGTTGCTCAGTCCCTGCTTTCTCCGTCCCCGCTTTCCGCCGTTTTCGAGGCATTGCGTGTTGAGTGGCGGTACTCAACGCCGCGCTTTGCCTAGTTTACCAGAGCGAAGAAAATGGAAATAGAAAAATCCATCTTCTCCGACTGGGGATCGAACCCAGTAACCGTCGCGTTACAGGCAGACGTTGCGCCTCTGCGCCACTACGGTCCTCTAATAATAATATAAAATCAACAGTTCTTATCAAGAGTTATTATGAAGATTTATTATTGATAGTTCTTATTGCTTTTCTGTAATATCTGTCACACGATAGTAAAGCAATTGATAAAACTCTGTTATTTTATTGTGAAAAATAGTCTCTGAAGAGCGAAACCTAGTTCTGATACATACAATCGTTTATTTTTTTTAGTCTTCACGTTTTATCCCGCACATGGCAGGGTAGGCAAAGACGTATCAATTTTTAATTATTGATACAGTATTTATGTATAAACACTTTTTACATACATTTAACTGGACGATTTCTTAATACTCTATAAATACATTATAATAATTCCATTAATTGAAATTCAACGTATAATGAAGCTATTTATAATTATTATCAGCGTTTTCGTAATACCAATCAACTACACTAATGAAATAGTACCGAGTATGTCCCTCTTGGGCCATTTCTCATCGAAATATGCGTAGGAGTACCAAACTCACCTAACGCAATACCAAACAATCTGTTAAGCCTGATTGTCTACCATATACGTAGCGATGCGTAACGCTAACTATTCGTGTTCAGTTTTTTTTTTCTAAACAAAAAATAAATTTATACAATCACGTAGGTATACATAATTAAGAATTATCTGCCCTAATTTCTATTAACTAACAAGTTACGTTCACGTGTTAAGGAACGTTGAAAATTATTCAAGGTGTAAATAATAATCTATAAAGCCGGTTCTAAATTGCTAGCAAATCTAATGTAGTATAAATTTCAAATATGCAATTGAATTTACATCCACACTACAGAATTTTTAACCAAAATTAGTTTAGATACTTAAGTGATTAGCGACATGCTTATGACTTAAGTAACTAATTAGTTTAAAAAAGAATAATTAATATACAAACATTTAGCAGTTTAAAATAAAAGCGTAAGTAAATTATAATCAATATTATTTTAAACTGAATTCCATAATAAATTCTAATAAACTCTTATTTTCTCTTTAATTGTTAGTATTCAGTGAAAATAAACAATCATGCTATACACAAGCTATATACCGTAACCAGTACAAAACCAGCCGCATTGTCCTCTTGAGATGTATGCAACGTTAATTGTACGATTCAACGAACAAATTGACCATGAAGGCTATTGCTGTGTTAATTTGGTAGCGATTTCGTATTGAGCTCTTACGATGGTTTCACGTACATACATTACTAAAGTCAACTACTCAATCCTAAATTAACTAAAGCTTTTTAAACATAATAGGATCAACATAAAAGAACTGGTATAGGATTTTTTTAATATATTCTTAATTATATTAGCTTTATTTTTAAACGAATCATAGTTTTTACATATTATATTAATAATATAATATGACAATATTAAATACATATTAGAGTCATTTTTTATGTTCTTTTATATATTTTAATATACTTATTTAATTCTCAGAAAACAAAACCACAGTAACATCATCAAGCATATTAAATAATTCACTTTAGATAATAGAAAACAAGTATTGAAAAGCCAATAATTACGTATGCTGAACGACCAGTAAGATCTGTTTACGAAATCTCGCCGTGTGTTCATATCAGATTTTGGCTCTATACATTATTCATAAACCTTCACTAAGACAATGGGGTCGGTGAATCAATATTTATGGACCATATGGATAAAATTGAAGTAAACTTATTTATTATTTTACTATTTACATTGATTGTATAAGTTATACTCTGAACAAAAACGATTTACGTTTGTATATTGTTGTTATTATTTATAGTATTTATTATTTAGTTCAATAAAACAATATGAAATTTAGTCAAAATTTGTGATAAAAATATATATTGGAAAATATATTATGGCTTAATTAATTGATTTAAACGTCAATTGGCTAGTGAATTCACCAAATGTTATCACTATTATTAAGTGATAACATTTAGTAGTATTACGAAAATTCAGAGTAAAAAATTGTCTTAATATTCGTACAAATACAGTTTCATTCTCGTTTATGCTAAATTAAAAAAAAAATTAAAAAATCCACAATAATGACACATGACGTTGCTAACTATCAATCTTTGATATTGTTGGAAACAAGATAAAAGAAATTACTATGTGTATGTGCCAATTTATATAAAATTTCCAAAGAAATTAAATAAATATCGATACTAACGCAATTGAATTTTATATATTTTGTTAATGATTCTTAAGGCATAAATAGGTAAAAAAACTAAAAGACACAATTACCACAATTTGGTTGTACTAAGCGATACAAATAAAAAATCAAAACTTAAGCCCACTGCACCTATGGATGTATAAAAAATATGCTTGCTTGTAACCATAACTTAACTTATTGCAGAAGAAAAAAGTTCAAGTTAAAACTTTAGCTCGAACGCATACTTGCAACTAAAGCGCCTAACCGAGATTAAAGCTTCTTGAACTACCTTAAAAGAGGACGAAAAAGTTGATGCAACTGTTTCTAACGTTAAGGAAAGCTTAGGATCGCTTGTGGAAAGACAATCATATTATCACATGATGACAACGTTGATAAGGCAACTAAAACAAAGATGATGTAAAAGACACCGCTGAAAGGGCTATCAAATTTACTCTTTAGCTGATTACTGCTGAAGAAGAGCAAAAGCTTTACTGCGTTGAATAACGACAATACGTGATTTCATAAACTTTATTGTATATATAATATACATATGTACAACAAAGTTTATAAATACATATTCATTACACTCGATATCCATTTTAATAAAGATATTCAAATATCAACAGATAATAATCGTTATACCTAATGAGTCAGTGACCCGTTTGCATTTAATTTTATAGTCCAAACAAAAACAACGTCAGTGTATTATACCTCAAACAATTTGTAACTAAATTATTTTGGTCGAGTGTATTTTAGTTATCCTCTATTGATGCTTTATAAACAATAGGTCCACAATTGAAACATTGATTTATATATAGATAAGATCTATAAATCAATGGAACTTATTTAAACTAATGTTGTACTTGTTTATATTAAACGCAATTCTATGGCGGCGTCGAGTTCCGCCACTCAACACGCAATGCCTCGAAAAGTCGGAAAGTGGGGACGAAAAGCAGGGACTAAGCAACGGAATGATCGCAGTGAACGGAGTGAGAGCTTAACACTAGGTTACCACGGTACCTGCAGTTCCCTCTACCTACCCTGCCATGTGCGGGACAAAGCGTGAAGCTAAAGCGTAAAGCAATTCTATGGAAAAAATAAATATACATATATAAAAATAGCAGAAAATTTACAACAATTAATGTACTTTCTTGTTAATTATTTAAGTGACAAATATTTACAAACAAAGAGGTATGACTAATTAGGTAAGCTTGCAAAGGAAACACCTGCATAAAGATTCAAGAATAATGCATTACCTAATTTACATGTCGTCGAATGACACTGACACTAGCTTAGTACAATGTCACTGACTAATGTCCTTACTAGACTCAGTTACCTCATTCAAGATTCGCACACGTTGAAGTTTTCCTCAATCGTAACAAATTAATGTCCCTTAGATCTGATAGTAAATATATAATTTATATATTAAAAATATGTAAGCAAGATTTATAATTAAGTACAATAATTTGTAACTTAACTGCGAAATGAATTATTGAAATAATTTTTATTTAGGTACGCTTTACACTCACCAAAGTTTTATTAAATATTTATATCAAAATATCTTTCTAGTAATAAGGAAATTAACGCTTTCGAAATTAATAAAGTGATAACATTAACCCAAAATATATTAAGATCTAAATAAATTATTTTAAACATCCCATAATGGCTCACCGACCCGTAAATATCGAAAATGGCCCATGGTCCTGTATGAAAATAAATGATTTGGATGTCTCTATCACAGATATTTAGACCAAGTGAACAACTAGAAGAATAATAATATTTTTATAATCATACAACATAAGTGAAAAAAAGCTTTTATGTTTGAAACAATTATAGTCAAAATCTATAAGTGTTTTGTTATGTATATAAATAAAAATCAACAAGATCCATAGATCAATATTAGCTATTGTAATTATGTAGGTACATGCAGTTTAATAGTCAATACCAACAGCCTGAGTCATTCCTCCAAGTATCCGCCTACTGGACAGATGACTGATTCTCATTACATATGGAATAGAAGCAGCTGTCACAACAATACATTATTTGTCATACAAGTAAAAAAATCCATTATCCTTGATCGGTGGACAAACGTATCAAGATATTAATTTATATTAGTACACTCCTATTGTGATAGGCGTGGGTTGTGATATTGTCAAAATTTGATACTCAATCTTTCTATTCTTATATGTTATACTGGTATGATTCATTTTATTGGATTTTCGTTTTTAGTTCGTTTTAAATTTTTCGACCACCACAAAGACATGACGTGATGAGTAAAAGGAAATAATAGAGCATTTTCTCTAATGACGCTGATTATATAAAATATTTTTAAAAAAAGTATTATTCTAAGAGAGATTGAACTAGCGTATCAACGCCACTAATATTCATATCATATTGCCCTAACCAGACGAAATATGTTTCTCGTTTATTACACTACGTTCTTCGTTAAATATAAAAATACTTATAATATATTGTGACAAAATTGACGGTTGGATATCACGTTATGCTATTAAAAAACCGACTTTAAGCAAAACAAGTTGTTTTAGCCAAATAATAATAACTTGTTAAATCAGCTTGTTAGAATTGTTTAATTTTGATTAACTTATACATACCTATTAGCTATGAAAACCAGATGAGAATACAGGATCTGTTAAACACTTCTTTCTTAACAGCAAATAATGAGTACGACTAGTTAAATTTGAATAAAATGTCGCTTAATGCCATAAATATCCATTTCCATGTAAGTCGTCGTTCAATGACAGAACCCGCTTCCGAATTCATAGCTTTGAGGTCGAAATACCAGTTGGCAAAACTCTTTAGGACAACTTGATAACCTCGTTATATAGAAACTCGGTGACTATACGATTAAAAATTTTAAAAAATGCTTTCAGAAGGACACCAACTTTATAAACGAATATCTAAAATAATAATATTAAAAAAATATATGAAAGTTATAATTCGCTTTTTTATTAAATTAAAATATACTCATATTAAATGCATCAAACAAAGCCCTCGGAAGTTATAAGATAAAGAACGACACGAAGTTCCGCTTTTCAAACAACTTTGATAGTGTTTTCTATGTTAATTTGGTGAATGATGCACACAATTCTTAAAACAATGTTTCCTGATAAATCATGACAACATTGTTTTTATAATAATGTGAATCAAAATGTTGAGTATTTCAAAAATTGCCATTCATAGGGTCACTTAGCGACCTCGCGCGTGTACGTGCCACTGGATACATGCCAAACACGCATGACACGAATCATAAATAAAATGATAAAAAGCTTCTTTTGTGCTTTAAGCATTATTATAGTATTTAAAAGTACCTGCTATTTTTTGGAAAGTAAAACTATCTACTACTATTTCAGTGCTATGTCAATAACTTGAACTCAAATTTTTATAAATATTTTTTTTTATACAAAATTGAAGTAATGAGATGCAATTATATTAAAGAACTATCCTTCCTGCTATGTTAATATCTGGCATAATGGATTTAAAACTTTTTAAAAATTTTATAGGTCTAAAGGTTTCAGGTTGAATTTTTATTATAGCTAGGTTAAGTTTTGATGACTATAAACCGATTATTTATAATTGTTAGTATTTTTACCTCAAAGTAACTCATGGTTGAGTAGCGATATAACAAAAACCAACACAAGGCTGGCATGCGGTCATCTAACATGACCTCAAGAAGGTCCCTATAGTTATTGAATACATTTAATCTTTCCGCTAGATTTTTTTATACAACACAGATCGAAATCCACGTGAAGACATCTCCATATCAGTATTAAATATCCTATATATATGACGTTTTTTGGAAATGCATAGATAATAAATAAGTATAGATAAGTAATTATCTATACTATTTTTTATATTACATTTGTGTACCTAAACATGTTACACATATGACCTGTCAATCATAATCTTCTTTAGTGTCCTAACCTACCTCGTGTATAGTTGAACCTTGGCTACTGATTTATTTGGAAGAGCCAAGGCAACAACATGTATTTACAATATTGATTACATATTTTTATGCATATTCATTTCAATTACAAAATTGAAAGTTAAAAACATTTATTAAAAGAAATAAAAATAAAATGCTTTAACATTTTCAAGTTTATTGCAATTAGTTGGTAAAAAAATATATCGTTAGGAACTTGAACAAAATTATTAGGGTCCTTATAATGTGAATGACCTCAACCTGTTTATAATATACTAGCGAACGCCAGCAGCTCCGCCCGTGCAGGTGTCGGTTACCGCTTCAAAAAGCCTACCCAATAATAGCACGATCAGCAAAATGATTCCTAGGTCAATTCAAAGATACTCTACGACAGTCATCATCTGCAGGCTGCACAAACTGTCTTTCTGTGAATTGGTGGAGCTGGTTTTGTAGAAATCGTAATATATTTTTTTGACCATAACTTCAAAAAAAAGTGTCCAATTTCAATCATTCGAAGACCAAGTATCATGTAAATAAACTATTTTTATTTAAATAAACGCGTTTAAAAGGAGCTAAAAAAATTAAGACTTTGAAATAAAAAAATGATTGTTGTGCCTCACTCGACAAAGATAAGTAGTGTGTCGCGGACTTTTTTATAGATATTTATAAGATCTACAATTAATTAAACATTTTATGGTTCTATCTTTTATAGATTAGGCAGCGTACGCAAAATAAGTATCTTTTCTTGTTGAATTTTACAGCTTCTTTCCGAAAAAACCAAATATGTTACGGAACCCTTTTTTTTTTCTAAATAAAATATAGCCCATGTTACTCGTGGATAATGTAGCTTAAAAACGGTGAAAAAAAAATTGAAATCGGTCTATTAGTTTTTGAGCCTATTTTTCAATACCAAACAAATTTAATCTCTTTATTATATTAGTATAGATTAAAAAGGTCTTTTTGGGAAAAATAGCCAAAAATTGCTTATTGATTGAATTTTTATACAAATTTACATTGTTAGCGAATGAATTATTTTAATTTAATATAAAGCGCTTTTCTTTAATTATAATTTCTTTTTGTTCATAGTGTTATAAATTATCGAAAAACTACATCGATTTTATGAGCACTCACAGCAATATCCTTATTATATGCAACAAAAAGACAATACATAAGTATTTATTGTAACCCACGTCTACTTAAACTATCTATACTTAATAACTCTATGACAAAAACAATTGTTCTATAAAATTATTTCATAGCTCGAACTATCATTACATAGAGCTGCAGAATCGACAGTCATTACACCAAAATTATGGCTGATACTTATAACATAGAGACAAAAAAGATTATTATATCTTATGGTGATTAACCTTAAACTTTATTCGTAAGACAATTTCGTAATGATATTATTACAAGACGGTCTCATTGAACTTTTATACTTCATTGTTATAGCGCGCTTTAATAGGCCTAATTTACGTGCCTACGCCAAGCATTTAGAAAAAATATGTGCTGCTTTTTATGAATTTCTTTTGCTTTAAGATTTTTTACTGATATGTTATGTAATAAAAATATAATTCCAAATAACTACTTTCATATAGTAATTATATAATTGAGAAGGTAACATGATTTGGTTTAAGCTGTCAATAAAATTATATTACGTTATTATCGAATGTCATAAATTAAGTACATGAGAAAATATTTAAATATTTAAATATTTAAATTGAAAAAGTAGTTTTTTTTACAATTTGCTTAACTAGAAGCCTAAAAATATTTATGTTCTCTTTAAAATGTGGGGTTTTTGGTTTCTATTAAGTTTGGTTCTTTTATATAATATAAGTATAACCAGTAAGCAACATTCGAATTTTAAAACTGCTTGCTCTAGCATGCATCTTGCTATCCTTGTACGTGAAACATATATGGAGCAACCTTTTTATACTATGTTTTTCCTTAGTACTATATAGCCCTATAAAAAGCAAATTCGAACATTACAGTAATTTAATAATTACCGTAAGTACAGCTAAGATGGGACTGAAGTTTTCAAACTTTATTATGACAATATAATTGGGTTGTCTTATTGCGATGGTAGTGAGATTAATCCGACTACCATTGCAATTAGACAATCCAATAATAAATTAAATGTATTTATAGAAATAGATTTAAATACATTTTTATAAATATATTTAAAATCTATGCTGACAGTACTACGTTGGATTCTCCGGAAGAAATAAATATCAACGTGAATTCCACATAAGCTAAACACGCATAAAAAATAATATTATATATATATATATATATATATATATATATATATATATATATATATATATATATATATATATATATATATATATATATATATATATATATATATATATATATATATATATATATATATATATATATATATATATATATATATATATATATATATATATATATATATATATATATATATATATATATATAATAAAATAAAATAAGCCTGTGCCAAGCAATCGAATCTTTTTTTTATATCTATTTACTTCAAAGTGTTATATAATAATTATATATATATGGTCATATTTTATATGAAGTTAAATTATAAATGTACCATGAAATTTCATTCAAGCGATCATGCGTCATTGTATAAATATATCTAACGTATTTGCATACATGGTAGCATCGCCTTATGTCACTTCTAATCTTAACTCAACCTATTGAACCGGAAAATACTTAAAACGTATTCTATGTTTATTTATACATATAGAAATTATTGTAAAATACAAAAAAATCGTATTAAATATATAATAAACGTTTAACGCAGTCGTTTTCACTGTACCTTACATCACCTTTTAATAATTTTATTTTGCACACGGTTTGATTGTAACAAATTAAGTTGTTAGTAGGTTTTGTTCTGGTGAACACACTACGTATATATCTTATTGCATACCTTGCATACAATGTTTTCTTAACTTTTTTGCTTAATGGATCTTTAATTATTTATAAAAAAAAATAATTTATCATCTAGTAAGTATACAAATTTACATACTATCCTCTACTCAATTAATAATTATTTTTAATTGTTTTAAAAAAGATAAGGTTATTGGTTGCATTGTTTGCTATTAAACACTGACTAACTACTACTTTTTTTAATATCATTAAAAAAGCCTCCACAAATAACCATACATTTAAATAAGACAGAGAAAGAATCACAAAATAGATAAAATGGGGCAAAAATTTTATAGTAGTACCTATTGTATATTGTTCTTCAAATTATAATAAATAATTATTTTCAATATTATAAGCCTTCTATGTAAATAACAAAATATATAAAATAATTTTAGGACTTATTTTAGAAATTACACAAAATTAATATAAAATCGTTATTGAAGTAATAATTAACAAGAATTTACCTTTTTAAATTAAACGACACTTCACGCTAAATCTGAGGAGTCACGCTTGTTTACAAAACATTCAGCTCCTGAAACTTGTTTTTCAGTGTGCTTAAAAATACAGATACATTTATTTCTGGTATTATATGAACACTGCACTTTATCACAGACTTGTAAGTTACACTTTTCACTGACTTTTCATTCAGAAAAGCTGAAAGATCGTATCGGAAAACGATGGTGTGTGATCTATAGAGGACGCGCGATCGCGACAGAGCAATGTAACATGACAGGCGCAGAAACTTGCGCGAACTAGAGTGGGGGCTGCGAGGATCAACGCGCTAACTGCGCGGACGCAGCCTTACCGATAAGTATTTATTTTAGTCGTAATCAAGTTTAACGAAAATATAGCGCTGGTGTCAGAAATTTTATGATATCATCATTTATATTTTTTAAGTTCACAATCTCGTTTTGCTGGTTTCTAATTCTGGTTTTGTGTTATTTTTTTATATAAATATATACCTTTGAGTATCTAAAACCTGCTTATATTTTTCCCGTCAGATTTTTCTTTGCATAAAAATTAAGCTACCTTTTTACTACGTAGTTTTTAGTATAATATGGCTTTCCATGCCATACTTTTTTTATTTTTTATACAGAAAAACATAGTAGCAATCATATAATTATCATATTATTTACTTAATTTTTTGTACTTTTTAGCCATTGGGTAAGTTTGCCAATTAAATGTTATGATAATCGTTGTCCTAAAACTTACACCACAATGTATCAAAACTAAAATTACATTAATTGTATGATTTGTAAGTTTTACTTGTGGGAGAACCGGCTTCTAAGCGCTCGGGGGCCCAGATGCATGGCAATGAGGCGTAGGCGCCGCTCCACATGAATTTTATTGACGGTTTCATAATCTACTTCAATTACTCCCAAGCAGAAGTTTGCAGAAACTGGGATTGTTTAAGTGGCTATATATAACAGTTGGGTAATAGATAAATGTCGTAAAATTTAAAAATATAGATATTTTATTCATAAATAGACACGGTATAAGAAGCATAATTACATCATTATTTACTGTCTAAATATACCTACATAAGTATATTATTAGCTTATTTATATTAAACTGTTAGCTTGTGTGTAGGCTCTTGAACTTATTTTTCTCATATTAAGAAATAACATACGTACGTATACCGACTTCCTTAACTATAAATATAAACTTTAGGTAATTGTATATAATTAATTTGGTTTCAGCCGAATATGTAAATGTGTAATGAATCCAATATAGTGGATCCTGTTGGGTAATTTCACAAAAAAGGTGAAAGAGAAATAGTTGAGATGAGCTAGGTATATTGTACGCTTAAATATATACGATAACAGGAAAATACTTTAAAATTTTTGTCTCCGTACATTTTATTAAGAAATATAAACATGCAAGGAATTATAAAATAAAATTTTACTTGAAAGCTTTAGTTTTATCTATTAAAAATGTCTACTATACCTATATGGTACTAGTAAAACTTTTATTTTTACAGGAATAATCATACAATCGTTATCGGAAATGTTATTAAAAAATGAAATTTTAGTACTATTTAGTGGTTCTTTGTAGCCCAATAAGTTTTTAATAAAAAAACTGCTTTTTTTACAATTAATATAGTCTCAAAACTTCCATAGTAAATTTGTAAATAAAGAATTGATAAATCCAAACGAAGAATAAGCAATTAATAGAGTGTAAAAAAACAACGACCCTGTGTTTTGATTACGTTTATTAAGTTGTTAAGACGTTGGTGGCAGTAAGCAATAGATGTAGATGGCTATAAAAGGCTTCTGGTGTAGGCAACGCGCACCGCTCATTATAATCTTATAAACAAGTTAACACTATGTGTGGGTCTGAATTGCAAATGAGGAGGCAAAACACTATCATTTCAAAAGTATTAGTCAGTTACAAAAACATTTTATATGGTGAAGTGAAAGGGAATTTTGATCTGTTAATTTTACTCGCATATCTTTTAATGTTCTATTAATAGCAAAGAGTCGAATTATTCACTTTAATATTTAGTTTTTCTTATATCTAAAATAATAATTGATAATAATAATAATAATAGTGTAATAGAGACGTCTGGTAGGTATATATTTTTACAAATAGCAATTTATATATGTAATAATGAATATGAATGACACCATAAACAGTATAACATACTTATCATATTATAATGATCAAAATTCATATAAAATATTTCAGTGACATCAAAGAACCTACTATTTGTTACGACTGTAACTCTTTTGTTCAAATAGAACCTTGTTAATAGGAGTGAATCTTTAAATGGACACAAAACCAAGTAAGATGTTCTTATATAAATGACGTTTAATAAGTCGTAATATCCACTTCTCGAAAAGATTATTATCGTGTTAAATTTGCAAATAGTTAGTAAGATTCCGGAAACGACTTCGTGGGGCCACGCCTTAAAAAGTAAACAACTTATATTTAAGCTATCTTGATTATACATAGGCCCGTCGTGGCGCAGAGGCGCAACGTCTGCCTGTAACGCGACGGTTACTGGGTTCGATCCCCAGTCGGGGAAGATGGATTTTTCTATTTCCATTTTCTTCGCTCTGGCAACTAAGGCAAAGCGCGGCGTTGAGTTCCGCCACTCAACACGCAATGCCTCGAAAACGGCGGAAAGTGGGGACGGAGTAAGCAGGGACTAAGTAACGGAGTGTCTTAACACTAGGTTCATATGGTTCCTGCAGTTCCCTCTGCCTACCCTGCCATGTGCGGGATAAAGCGTGAAGCTAAAAAAATAAAAAAAAAAAATTATACATAGGCAATGTCGCATGTTATTGCTCAAAAATTATTTTATTTTTCTGTTAATTTATGACAAGTTAAGTAGTCTTAAATATATTTATTTAATTCTAATTTAATTATTGAAATCCAGCGTTAATCACATTATTGATTAACCTTCAAATGTATAATTATCATTTAATCGACTGATAAAAAAAATTATAATACATATTGGTGCAAAAAATTTGCTTTGTATACCTGTATGTAGTTATCTGTAACTTCTACATTATGGAATCGTTTACTAGGGTCCATGTTCCATCGAATACTTAGGTATTTATTTTTCCAGAAAATGTGACCATGTCTATGTAGCTTGAAAATCTTTAAATATTAATGGCATGTTAATTCTCAACACATATGCTGGAAAACACAATCAGTTAATTAATGATTTATTCATTTATTTGTACCAGATAACGTTACGCATAACAAGTGTTATTCTAGAACAAAATATCTTCTTGTTAAAAGATATAATAATGAGACTATTTTTTAAAATGTGTATATGTAGGCAAATAAAAACTGTAAAATTTACAATTTTCATCTAGTGTTCATCTGTTTTGAAATCTTAACTACAAATAGTTTTAACCACAGTCACATTGTTTGGCTCTCCCACACGTCAAGTTTAAGTTTATGGTCGAAAGTGATGCGCGCTCAGTATGTAGAGAAAAATATTCCCACCGACATTTTACGTCATACCGCATACTCGCTTCTTATTACGATAATGTATGTGTAATTGTGTTTTAGAACTAGCCATTTAATGTTTGAAATGAAATGTTATTATGTTAAATTAAAAAAATTAATTGCGTGGCAACATCTGTGATTGACCTATTTCAAAGTATTCCTTATAAACATAAAATAATGAGATTATTATTATTTATAACAGCACTTTTATTTCACATATTTAGTTTAGATAGTATTAAACCTTAGTAAGTTATTAATACGATGCCCATAACGTCACTCGATTGGATATGATACTTTGCCACTAGATTTTCATTTACTAATTTATATATTGTTATTTATATATTGTTTCAGTTTTTATACTTATTACCTTGTACATCAGGAGCTCCATACCATATTTTTATATGTCAAATTTTGAGTAAAAATGGTACATAATGCCGCACAGTATCAGTATTGTTCCCATTCTTGGTCTCTTGCTAGCTTAATATCACAAATGCTTAATATCACAAAAATTGATACTCTATCGGTATTAAGTTGAAATTGTAAATAAAATTCAATTCATTTTCTATATACTAATCATAAAATAATAATTATAGTGCAAATAATTAGCTAATTTATAAATACCTCAACTCAAGCATAACGAAAAGTATTCCTATAATACGTATAAAATTCATGAATAGACTTTAATAAGAAAATAACCAGTTTTGAAACGTAGATAGTCTAAGATCGCATAACACTTCTTTATCTTTGGTTTGCTACGACAATTTTGGAATAGAACCGTGTCAATTGCCTTTTCCAGGAAATGTTAAAGGTACTATTGAATATTATAAAGCTAGTCAGTTAAAATGCAAGGCAATATAACCCTTAGTATTTAAATAATAAGAATTATATATTTTAAGACAAAGTTGGGTTACACAAGGCAAGCGTCACAACCGCTAATCAAAGAAGGATCGGCAGGACTGCGTCGGCGTCAACGCACCGATATGGCGATCACGTTCTTGTTTGCGACGCAATAAAACTTAACAAGGAAAACTGTGTGTGTCACTTTTAAAGGAATAATAGTCACCGTTTTTGCACATAATGTGCAATACTAACTTTGATTTTGACAAATTGATAAAGGAATGGTAAATTAAGCTTTTAAATAAAACAAAATATTGTTTTTATTATCTAAACCTTAAATTAATTAAGTATAGTTTAGTTTAGGAATCTAGGAAAGATGATTGAGTTTCCTTTATGCATGTGTTTACTTACGAGTGTTTACATATTGATTTGATATGTATATAAGGGTATAAATTTATGTCCCTATGTATGTATATTTGTCGAATATAGTATAATGCTTTACAAGATTTTTAGTATACTTATTTATTATAGATTATTATGTCGTATATCATATTTTGTACATTTTTTCTTAGCTTCACGCTTTATCCCGCACAAAGCAAGGTAGGCAGAGGGAACTGCAGGGACCATGGGAACCTAGTGTTAAGACACTCCGTTGCTCCCTGCTTTCTTCGTCCCCAATTACCGCCTTTTTCGAGGCATTGCGTGTTGAGTGGAGGAATTCAACGCCGCGCTTTGCCTAGTTTGCCAGAGGGAAGAAAATGGAAATAGAAAAATCCATCTTCTCCGACTGGGGATCGAACCCAGAAACTGTCGCGTTACAGGCACACGTTGCGCCTCTGCGCCACGAATTCAATTTTCTTCATATTGACTTCAGAGGTACGTTAGGTTCCTTAATGCCATTTAATTCAACAACTTTGTTGTTTGTATACTGTGTATGTATATGTCAAGTAAGTGATTATTGTAATCTTTTTGAAAATAAATCTCTCTAAAATGAAATAAAATGTGTGTCAGCTTAGCTTGTCATATTTTTAGTAAATATAAATTTTAAAAACCACACAAAAAATAAATAAACATTGTAGATAATATTATTTAATATGTACTTATCTTTCTAAAAAATTTACAATGATTTATACTTAGGAACCCGTCACTTTATATTTTAAATGCAACCTTTATATTAAGATTTAAAAAATATAAGCAATACATATCTTATTAGTTAAACTTTGCCCAAGCCAGAGCCATCTTTTGAGTAGTAAAATAACTAAACAGTTTCAAATTTAATTTATAGAGGTCTCGAAACATAAAATAGTATATCAACTCGGCAATAGATGGAGTTACTTGTACAATTTGATTACTTGCTTTTAATAGTTTACTTGCTACAATGTTTACTTGCTTTTAATAGTTAACAAAGTGTGCTTATTGTATAATAAGTATGCTATTAAAATGTTAAATACGTATGTAGATACACAAACAACACAGAAATCTCGAAGTACGAAAGCTAATAAATACGCCAGGTATACACATATTGCTAGTGATATTGCTGAAAGCCCCATTTGTACTTTCACTGCGGCAGGTCCATCGAATGTTGCTGTAAAATAATACATTATAAAACTATAGTCATTAATACATAAGATTTGAATATTTGAACGGCATTGCTGCAACAAACTTCAATGATATAACGAAATAATAATAGCATAATAGTAGTTGATTCAAATTCCACTGCGATAGTGTACCTTACTATCATGTTTAAATACATTACGCTTTTATAAACAGACAGACAATATGTTTGTCTCGAAAAAACTTAGGTAAGCTTTTTTTTCTTATTATTGTATTTTATATTGAAAGGCAATGAAGTAAAAAATATATAACAATACAACAACAAATATATATATCTATAATCCATTTAAACATATATTTTGTATTTTATGTTATTTACTAATTCAACTTTACTTGTGTAGAAGAGTAGATAAGTAAATATTCTTATGATTTAATATTACACTAATTAATATATCTAAATTAATTTATTATCATTAATAGATACTCATTAACTTAATCATGTACAAAAGTACAACAATTTAATTTATGTATTGTCACTATAATATCTGAAAAAGACAGATTCAAAAAGTATTCGACAATTATTAAACATTCTTAAATTCCAATTCACAAAATTAATTAACACAATAAATATTCCAAGTAATAATGTTGAAAGTTATATGATTTATAACTATAAACACTTATCGGGGTTATCATAATATCAGGTAATTGGGAAGAAAAGCAAACAACGCTATCGAATAAAGCGGCAGCCGTTCGATTACCAACAAACTGAAATACAATGGGTGGCTATACAAAATAATTCAACCATTTATGACCATGTTTCGTGGTATTAACAATTTAGCAGAGCAATAAATGCTCACGCAAACCCGACGTAATATATTCAAATAGTGTACGTTTTATTGGTTTAAAATCGTGCCGCGGTCTTTCGGGCCCGGTATAAATGCAAACTGCATTAATTGACAATTTACATTAACATAACTCGATAACGCCGCTCCGTGCTCGTGATTACGCAATATTAAATTGTAAATTAAACATTTTATAATCGAATAATTTATTCGGCTAGAGACTAAGCGATAACTGATTGTGATTACGATGTATGAACAAAATATATTGTTGTAGAAATGTTCGTCGTTTAAACTTTTTTTTTTTTTTTGCATTTTTACGATTTATGCGAGTTATTTTAAATTAAACATTTATTTGGGACAGTTAAAATTACAATATTAAGTTTACCTATATAGTGGGCAGGCATATTTAGCTTATATAGTGGGGAGGCTTAAGAAGACGCAATAAAAATATGTTTGAAGTAGATAGGAACATATAATATATAGTAATAAGCTAAGTAATAAAAAATGTTAAACAGTACCAAACTTATTTCTAAATGATACAGATAAAAAACCTCTTGCCGTAAAATATATTCGGAAATATGTAGTTATAGGCTACCTATTAAACGTGTTTGATCAATATTTTAACAATTATTTTATACGTAATATATTGCAATGTTTCGTTTAAAAATAAACAAGTAAAGACAGAATATCTTTTCTTATTTTTGTTTCTTCTAAATCAACAGATGAACTACATAAAAAACTAATACAAATATTTAATGGCAATGTAAGTAAAAGGAATACATTAAAATATTCCCTGTGATGTAAAACGAACACTCTCCCACAGGTATTGGCAAGCGCTAGGTTATTACGGTAATAGTAATTCAACTCGTGAGCTACCAAATAACCGTGGAGCGAGCAGCTTACGCTATTTTCGCAATATTTCCCGGAGTCACGAGCACGATCGGCGATGATGTGCGAATTGCATGGTACGCTATCTCTTTAACAGGTATAAGAGCCCTGACATACCGTAATAGATTACGTCGGTAGATTTTTTAGAAATTACTATTTTTATTTTGTTTTATTTACAAGGACATACAATTATTTTTTATTTGTTAATTATATTGTTTATGGGACTGTTTATTCTGTATAATAAAGTTTATTATTATTATTATTAAATCAATTTATTTACCTCGAAACTTATTTTGTGATTGAATTTTATTTATTTCTTTATAATGTTGGAAAATATGTTTATTATTGTGTAATTAAAATCAACACAGTGAAGTTAAGTACATTAGAATATATATTATACCTATTAATATATAAACGACTATTGTGTGTTCGAAAATCCAAAAGTATTCTTGATAAATTATTTATCAATACTACAATAATTATTATAAAATCTCAAAAGCTATGACTAAAATCTCTTCAAAAAATAGAAAAGTACTTACTCAAAAATATTATAATACAATAAAAAATAAGCCCATTTATGCAATTCGGGAGTTTAAACGGCGAATCCGGTGCAGCGAGACCTAATCCCTTTGCGTACCTGCAACATAAAAGATTGATTAAAAACATGGCTCAACCAATTGTTTGTTTAAAACTATTCAGGCTTTTACACTTGAAATACAGCAGTAGCGCGAAACAAATTTTTAAAATGTGGCTTTATTAATATTTGAAATGAAAACAATGAATACGAATATAAATATAATCTGACCAAACATTAAATTAAATATTTTCGTATCCTATGATATCTTAGTAGCAAAATATAAGTATCTAAGCCATTAAAGAGAAAATACTATTATTATTTAATATATTAGCTTCATATTACTTACTTTGATGTCAGAACTTTCGAACAGCTTGCATATTCTGATAAGTCACACATAGCTTTATAGCCTGGATGTGCTTCCGCTGCCATCTCTACATAAAGTGCGTACGTTGACACTAGCACACCAAGCAGGCTGGTGGCTATGATCGCCCGATTTAACCCTTTTATTTGCATCATTCCAAACCTATTATCAATATTACAATAAACATGAATGGCTCTAAAATTATATTATATTTTTTTAAAAGATAAAATGTATGTGTATGTGTGTTCAAATAAAGTATGTATTTCTAGGTGTATTAATTAGTTACAGTTTCTAATTATTTTTTTCTTATTCATATCATGTTAAATCTCGAGTAAGTACTTAGCAATAAAAATAGCGAATAATTATAAACTAAAGGCCTTCAAAAAATTCCAAATATGAATTACCTTAAGAACATTTACATAACCACATTTAGAACACCAAAAAAAATGAAATTTTGTAACTTTACCGTAGAAAGCTCCTGGCCTGTTTACGTGAACAAGATTTATTTAATTGTTTTTTAAATAAAACAAAAGAGATTTTATGATTTTATAAAGAACCATATAAATGTACAATTTCTCAATAATGAATATCTTAATTTATAATTAAAAATCATTTACGTAAACCCTGTGAAACTAAAATATATATGCACTACAAATATAATATAATGAGCATATACATATATATAACAAGGAATTTACGCTCAAACAAATTTACAAATTTTGGTGCCCCTTAGCGTAATTAAACGAGTTACAACTTTAACAATAACACCAAAAAATGTGTGCTTAAAATGCTTTGAGACCAACGTTTCATAGTACAAGGATAAAAATAAAATATGTTTATTAAAATATCCATTGATAAGTACTTACAATAATGCTACGTTTATCACAAGTTTACTTTATCATATCACACGCACGACTGATACATGAAAAGGAGGATCACAAATTCTGTCTATTTACATAATTCACGCTTCGTTAATCACTAAAGCGACATAACAATTTAAGATATAATATTGAGGTTTATGATAATAAAATGGCGGGGACGGAGAAAGCAAGGACTAAGCAACGGAGTGTCTTAACACTAGGTTCCCACGGTCCCTGCAGTTCCCTCTGCTTACCCTGCCATGTGCGGGATAAAGCGTGAAGCTAAAAAAAAAAAATTGGTCGGAAGATCAATACATAATTTTATTTAACGTTGTTTAAAAACTAGGTTAGTATATAATTTAGTTAGTTGCAATTGTTATTATTTATATATGTCTAACACTCTAATTGAATAATTAATCGTACTAACTAGGCTAAACAATAATAGCAAAGATTTAAAAATAACAAAATAAAATTCTTATGTTTCTATTGTATAAGCATCGATAGAACAAAACAAATTAAATACTATTGCAATGAATAAAAAATATTTTTCATCTAGTTATATAATATTAAAAGGCATCTTAGAATTTCAATTTGACATCAATTTAAGAGAAGAAACAATTTCATGAATTGAAAATAGATAATCATTTAAAAAGGCTTAATAAAAAGAAGTATTTCATTGTAAATGCATGGTGTCAATGGTTATTATTTTTTATAGACACATTAATAGGAGGATTGTGTAATCATAAATTGAAATAGCTATTTAACAATAAGATCATAAAAAAATACTTTTTATTGACATCATTCTTAATTCAAATTATTTATTTTTTTACTGTTTTTGGTTCTCAATAAGTAACTACACAAATTAATAAAAGCGTGTTAAAATGCGTTTTATATATGTACATAGTAACTCCTCACAACTGATGACATTAATATTGCCTATACTAATGCTCATTCTATATTAATACATAAAGTTAGTATAAAAGTATCAGAAATGTATTTTTTTATTTATTTTTTATAGTTTTTGTAATCAAAAAGTATACCTCCCTCTCGTCTCTTTCTTTTAAGTGACAGAGTGTTTTATTTCTCGGAATTCGTACAACCAATATATTATTACTATTATATTATAATATTAAAAAATATATTGTGCTAAAATAATATTCGTTTTTGCAATATTGTGTAAATTGTTTAACATTTATAAACACCGTTACATAATTTGAATACATTAATAGAATTGAACGCAACTTTGAACCAAAACGTCAAGACATTTATCTACTTCAAATACTAAATGTCACTTTTTACTACACTTACAACAAGTAGTGCCCTCTATGTTCACTTTAACAAAAATAATGACACAAACAATTACTATACTTTTCAATTACGTCTACCATAAAAAATAGTAATATATAAATAAATACTAATATTAAAAATACAATATTTAGTATCATAAAAGTTGGTAGATTTTACCTAAATAAATTCTTTTCAATAAAAATAGGTCAGCAAGACAGCCAATGTTTTATCGTGAAGAAAGAGAACGAATCACAAGAATGAAGAGTAAAACCAAGCGCCACATTGCCAATGACGCCCGATATCGCGGAATGTACATGTTTTTAAGTTGGCAGTACTGATTTAGTTTACCATCGCGACCGCAACGCAGCGTTAGCGTCGTGCAACACCTTTCATTGTATTGACTATTGACTGATTCTGAACACAGAGAATAATGTATAAAACTAATTTAACATTTAATTGTCTTATTTCTTATTAAAATATATTGTAATATATGTTAGTTTAAGTGTAATAATGCCTCCGTTTACGTAAAACTGAAAGAAGACAGCCTGTCGAGTGCTACGCGGCCATTTTACTTGCAATGCGGCAACGGTGTACGATCCGCCATTGGAAACGGCTAGTGTCTTTTTCTGAGTGCAAGATTTGTAATTTGTCGATTTGTTCGACATAGAAACAAAGGTGAACCATGTGTGTTAAAAGTGCAGTGCGGACTTTAGTGTAGTGAAGCACGGTGGTCGAGTGTTTCGAATAATGTGCGAACGATGGAAAACGAAGTGAAGCAGCGCAATCAGAGAAACAGGCGAAGGGAGCGGGCACAGCGCATGCAAGCACAGCGAGAGAGTAAAGTTAAGGATGGGGACAGTGGCGAGGACGAGTCTCCGGCGAGAGAAAAGCCACCTCGTCCTCCGGCCAGGAGAAAGAAGTCGAGGGAGCCTCTCGGAGAGGAGGACATCATTGATGGTTTCGCCATAATGGCATTTCGCACCTACGAAGATCTCGAGGTAAGTCTATTAAAAACAAATACATTATAGGTATGATGTGTCTGGGTAAACTTTAAACAAAAGGTACAAACCAACATTTACTCTCCATATTAGTACGTATACAGTTTCAAAGATGGAAAAGTGCACTATAAAATAAGTATATACAATTATGCAAATAACATTTTAACATTTTCACGTGATTATCTTACACTTGTTTTAGTAAACATATTTAATAACATTAGTTTTTAGACTATTATTAGTTTATACTATATGCAAAACATTATAATATTTTTAGCAAAAGGTAACCTTGACTAGATATAAATGTAAACTTATCACCACAATTTATTGTCCGTAAAAATACAATTTATTCCCATTAAGAACTTGCTATGTAATCGCCTCAGATGTCTCGGAAGTGCGTTGACCTATTGAATGAATCCTTGGCTCAAATATTTTAAACGTATGGATAAATACAGACAATTATATAAAAAGGTTAATACAATAAATTTATATTACATTATTTTTTTAAATGAAACGAATAACTTATTTGGAAAGTTGTTTTATATTTTGAATAGTCAGTGATGTGGTGTGTATATTATGTCGCGAGCAGCTGACGGCTCGGCGATTGTCGGATAGAACTTGACGGACAAAGTGCACCCGCGGTCTCCCACTAAGTGTAAATTTGGTCTAAGTGGCTTTCGCTCGTTTGTACTCATTTATCGCGCCGTCCTCGAAACGACAATATGTTATGTATGTTGAAGTCTCGTATGCGCATAACAAAACTACATTTAGCGCTATCGTTCTAAATTATGTCGACAGGCGTGCCGTTTGTGCCTCGTTGTAGTTGAGCTCGCTTATGTTATAAGCAGAAACAGGTTCCCCTGCTCCTATTTAATTCACCACATGCGGTGTGCAACGTTTATGCAATTTCTTCTTACAATGGCTATAAGCTAATTTTCTACAGAAAACAGGTTTTTGTTGAAATTACACCAACGAATCGACATATGGCTAATAAATATGAGGTTTCTCTTCAAAATTTTACAAAAGTTATCAGGCAAAAAACGGAACGAATCGTCTATACATATTCGCAATGCCGTTGTGCTATTAGTTCATAGTTTCTTTTATTCATATATAAGAAAAACATATATAACTTTATGTTGAGCATAAATGTTTTACGAGAATGATGCTATGTCAAGTATATAAAATATTAAATACATGGCTAGAGATTGTTATCAATCACAAAAATGTACGCTATTTATCGACGTCAACAAGTACTTACTTCATATACTTTTATCTGTATTAACACACACAGCTATAATTAGCAAAGAAAATACTAATGAATTACAATTTTTTTCTTTGAAATTAAAATAGACATATGGCTACATTAATACAAAACGAAATATTTATTTTTGACATTGATTTTTATCCAATTTGTTTACATTAGGATGCTACTGATGATAGGATGATAATTATATATTAAGTATATTTTTTTAGGCTAATCTATTGTTATTGATTGATTTTGTAAATCATTACCGAGAACAATCATGATAACGTTTAAGTAAAGAGATACTTTTAAAACCTATATCTTATTTATACAAGCATGACCGTGTCATCTGACGCCCGTAAGCGGTTAACTACAAAAGCAATAAGTACAAGGCTAGTAATTATTTTCCCACGATACGCTCACGGTGTCCAGTTTCGTAACAATTACCTCTTAAAAGTAAATAAAAAACGTCAGTGTCATCCATTACTCATTTAACCACTGAATATTCATTTGTTGCTTGTTACCATTTATGTTTATATTGTCTATATATTTATTATACACATATATGCTATAGCAATTTAAAAAAAACATTTGCACAGATCAGGACAGGAGCTCGGATCAGTACTACCTAAATGTAGGTTTAAGAGAACTTTCTAAAAATGCTCATTGCATCTATTGTCTAAATCGCCCTCTTTACCTAATCAAATTAAAAATGTTTAATTACCTCGTTTTCGTAGTACTATATTCTAGAAATTATATATCTTTTTAATTATAAGCAAACTACAATGAAAATTTTATATTGAACTGCGTATATACTGACTATTTATTATTTATTTCTAAGCAATTCTTTCATTATTTCAAAGTACGTGTTTACGTACTATTTAGAGATATATTTTAAATTATAACTTATATATTCTTTCATTGTCTATTGTACTCCTATCATAGTTTCTTTGTACAATGGAAGTCTTAACTCGAGCTCATTTCTTCTTTCTTTCGCTAAACGTATCATGACGTTAATTTAAGTAACAAAACATTAAAACTGGAGCACCATCACACTGGGTATTAAAAGTTCTAATTATTTAATAAATGATTCCTCTAACTGAAAAAGTCAATACAAAATGATATTCATATAGAATACGCCAATAAAAATAATTTTATGTTTCTACTGTCATAGCTTGAGGAAAATTGTTTTTGTTTTTAGGCCTATAATAAGGCCTTCTCATACATTACACTCAAATCTTTAAAATATTTTTCCTATAGTTTGCCTTTAAAAACAGTATATGTTTCAGTATATGTTTATCTGTAAAAGCTGCAGTAGTGAAAGTAGCAACATAGCGTTTTACTAAGGTTGGCTAAGAGCATATGCTAAAGCAAAATCAATATCTGTCGCTACAGAAGACGAGCCACGATGGCTCGGAGGAGCGACCGAATGTCTAGGCACCCCTAAACACCCTTGTGACCCATCCCCTTTTAGTATTCCCTTAAGACTTAATGTTAGCACGCTGTGACATAAATACTTACCTTGGAAAAGTTTAAACCGCGTTATAACATTTTTATAACATCTCTTGTTAGCTTTATTTGAATAACACATACATGTTACATGTACACGTGTTTTTTTTTATATAAAATAATAATATTTTTTATTATTCTATGTTATTATTCTATATATTTATGCTGTGATTTTTTAACCAAAGAATTTTTCATATCCATCCAGTATTTTTTCATATTCGAAATAGTACTTAAAAAAGATTATTAAACACAACATTTCTTTGTCGTTTTTACAGTCTAAACATAAAGGAAAGTTCTATTCAGCTGTACCTATTATAACTTTACGAGTCGTTATACTTTGGCAATAAATATGCAAATTATGGTCTTCGAGAGTGCATTGTATTTACGCAAAATGAATTAATGTACTTAAATATTGTAATATAAATTTCCATCATACAAAAGTTTATTACAGTTTTATATATACTTTTAAGTTTTTCTTCATTCTATAACGGCGCTGTGAAGATAAATCTTTTTTTTTTTTAGTTTCTCGCTTTATCCCGCACATGGCAGGGTAGGCAGAGGGAACTGCAGGAACCATACGAACCTAGTGTTAAGACACTCTGTTGCTTAGTCCCTGCTTTTTCTCCGTTCCCACTTTTCCGCCTTTTTTCTAGTTGCCAGAGCGAAGAAAATGGAAATAGAAAAATCCATCTTCGAGTGGGAATCGAACTCAGTAAACGTCGCGTTACAGGCAGACGTTGCGCCTCTGCGCCACGACGATCCTCAATCAAAAAATCGTATATATAATTTAGTTAAAGCATATCGTTATACATGATAAGAAAAGCAATTTAGACTTAAATTTTTTCGTGGTCTTTAATGTACAATTATTGTTTTCTTTATCGAAATGTTTACTTTGTCAATATGTTTTTGAGTAGATAGATATCTAAAAAACTAAGCTTTCAATAATTTTTTGTTTACACAATTACAAGCATAGCTAAAGTAATTTCTTTCATATTTTTCGAGGACACAGTAATATATCTGCCATATCATTTCTACATCTTATAAATATTGTTTTGTATTGTATTTGGTAAAGCTACTGTTACTTGATGAATGGATAAACACTAACTTCACGCTTCGCTAACGCTTCATTTTATATAAATCATGATATCCAAATTATCTAATCTTGCTTATTATCAAATTAGAATAAGTTTCTTTGTAAAGGGTTTAAATCATCTCTTAACAAATATTGTTAATTGAAATAGTCAATTATAATCTTAACGTTAAAATCTAGTGGTAGTTTTATAATAAAGCATATTAGATAGAAATTCTAAATATTAGTAAGTAGTTTTATGTGCAGAGCAGTAAAGTAAGTGCTTAAAATTATTCAAAAATCAACTTAACGTTATTTGTTCATTTATTATCCACCGTGAAGTGAGTATTAGCACACATTAGCGTTTATTATATAAACACTTGTAATATATCGTGTACAATACGTCAAGGCAGAGTAAATGTTTACGATAGTTGTGGTTATGCGACGCGCTTGGTCGCTCGCGTACCCTTTTGACTTGGTGACAATACAAATAAATCGTTGTTGATTGATGACCCGGAAATACACTTAGCAAAGCATGTTAAAAGGATAATTTTGACCTAATTAGTGGTTTTTTTTTTCACTTAAATTTATTTCAAATAATGAAATAATTACCGTAAAATGAAAGAAAACTTTTATAACATTTTATACCAAAACGTACATTTTATTTTATTTACCTTTATAATACTTAATGAATACATTATGAACACAAGACCTAACTCTTAAGAACATTTCATAATAAAATTAAAATATACTTAAAAGTTTGCAACTTGAAAATGATTCTTGTATCATCGTCTAAAATTACAGTTCACACTAAAATATTATTAAGTGGAAGTCTGGTGTAATTCAATTTAATCAATATTCCCGTCTCGAACTTTGCCTTACGGCCTCACAGGAATTAACTCGGTTAGTTTCGAAGAATGTTAATCACGACCTCGTTTACAATCGCTATGGCGAACTTACACCGAATTTACTTTACTCGCATAAAGATTTTATGCCCTCTCTCTGCTGTTTTGTAACCTACTGTTGTAAAAAATTCTTGCGTGTGAATGACTGTACAAAGGTAATTTGTTTAACGTTTTAATTTTTTGCAATCATTTGGAAATAGACATGTTGACATTTAAGCTGCCTCTTTATTTTTAGCGTACATAATTTACATAAATATTTTTAGTACAGATAATTTTATAATTAACGGAAAAGATATAAAATTTATTTTGAAATAGATTATTACTAAAATACTATTATAAATAATTATCTCAATTTAAATTCATTATAATTGTGTAATTATTGTATTGAAATCCAAATGTCACTTAAATATTCAATAAACATATTCATGTCGTTAAAGTCAATGGTTGAATATATAGTGTCATAAAATAAAACCAAGTGTTTGAGACAGAAATAATAAGTGTCTAGCAGATTGTATCGTATCACTACAATGTTTACAAGGGTAATGGCTGAAATAGGGTCCTTCCGCCCACACAGGGCGGTGCGAGGTGGCGACATAATCGCTCTAGAACACGCGACTGTTGCAATGAAAACTGTTTACAAAATATTTTGATTGCTTTGCCTCGCACTAAATTGTTTTTTCGTGTTGTCATAACATATCAATCGAATTAATACTAGATATTTAGAGATTAATTATCATAAAATGTTAACATTACCAGTTGTTGTGCGCTGGCTGCGGTAGTACCTATTTACCTATATTTTACATTTATGATAATACAAGATTGTAAGTGTAATATAATATGTTAAGTTGATATATAATGGGTCTTTCGATTGCCGCACAAAAGAATATATATTTTGCATAATTAATAATTATATTATTATTTAACATATATACAATAATGATATTATTTGTTATAAGATTTAGAAACTCGTAATGTACGTAATTTCAATCAAGAGTAATCGAAATGTTAAGTATTTACTGACCGACATTATTTTAATATAACGTCGCACATTACAGAAGCTTAGTAAAATGTGAGAGCCGTTTCTCTTGACAAGTTAATTATGTGCCGCAGTAAGCAAAGCACCATAATCGTTCATTACCAGGCAGTTCAGTATCTAATCCAGCGTGCTAACCCACGCCCGCTTGTCTGATGACTTAATTAATGACCTACCGTGTCACTGGTAATTAAACAGCTCTGGCTAATTGAAGTTCGCGCTTAGCCCTGCGGCTGCCTGGATTAAAATCCAAACACAATTTATTTACTATTATTTTAAAACATAATCTTAATTACCATATATTGTTTTTCTACATTGATAATATTAAAGCATAGCGAATAAATATTAGATATATTACTACATAGTTATTTGCCATTATTAAAAGTATAGTTTATATGTGACTTATTTATATCTTGCAAAATCAACCGAATGTGATATGGTACAATATTCATAACAACGTTTAAGTTTAAACTATGTACAACACAGTACTACACACTCGTAAATTTTTGATCTGTGTATATCACTAAATAAAAGTTCATTAATTTGAATAACAAGCACGTAGGTATATTTTTATTATACCAATCACTTATGTAAATCGTGGTATGATAAAATTTTACATTTTTTGTTATATTTATGATTGTGACTCCCTTTATGTTAATTGAATAAATTATGGCGCTCGTTCAAGACCCTTTGGATTATTAAAATTATGTAGAGTAGCGGGTAACAAATTGGCCGTAACAGACCATTAAGAAGCCATTACTTGTACATAATATTAGTATCGGGCTGTCACATTGGTGATTAATTTGTTGCCTGTAAAGCAATTAAAGTAAATGACCGTTGTCAACGAGGTGTGATGGCGTGTGTATACTCAGGCGGAGTACGCAGGTGATTACTTAGCCACTAGCGACTTGCACAGCTCCCTTGATAATTCATTGATACTAATTGTTAAATGTCGTCTTTGTACTATATAATTAATTGTAACTGCAGTTCTGCTATATTATAAATGTATTTACTTCGTTCATATCAAAATTATGCAGTGAAAAATTATAATTTCAGAAATGTGCTCATACAAATAATTTATTTTAGTAAACAAGTGTGTGCCTATTTTTGAGAAGCTTGGATTTTTTTAAGTGTATTATAATTTTGACATTTGCTATTCTACAGGCTGCCGTAAAATGCGCTTCCTCACCTCGTACAAACGCCTTATCAACAAAGCCGCGCTTGCCGTTGGCTGCACTAGCAGGCGATGCAACCCGCAATCACGCCACCAGCAATGTGAATTCACATGTAAGTTGCACGCTTGTCATATAAAACTTTCACTAAACTTATTAAGTTTTCTAATGGCTCTAGTAATACAAATGCTTACTAATAGACGTAATCGAATGCTGGGTTTGTTGTTGTAATTATGTCGTAAATCAAGCTCGCTTTCAATTCTGCTCAAAGTAGCTAACATTTATACCGTTGGATACACAAGTCTTGCTATTAATAGATTTATTTTAACCTATTTGCTAAAAATAATCTTTAAATGAAGCATTTGTTGTCGTTTTTCTTGTTTCTTCAAAACTATACTTTTGTGCCAGTATATTTACATTATATGTCTCATTTTTCAACACACTACTCTTTGTCTAATAAAACCTGTCACGTGTAAAATGGATTGTTAAATAAAAAGTATATTTTGGTCTGTCGCCTACTATACAACACTGGCAAAGATAAATTTGTCGAGTGATCTCACGTCCACATGAAGGCAATCTAAATCGGTATTTCAATAAAATTGTTCTTCCGGATAGCTTTCGAAATAAACACTAAGTTCTACAATTAGTTATAAAAGCTACATTTAGACATTTGAAAAAAGAACGAGCTTATTTAATAATTATTTTAGTTAACATTATGAAATATAACTTATTCTGAAACTTTAATAATTATGGATTCGATGTCAGAACCGAAAGTGTCGCCTCGCACAATAAATCCAATCTTTAAGGATTCGACATTTTTCGCACCCGGCTGCATGCCAGACTAATGAGTTACAATATTAAATATATGTTCCGGCTGTGACACCAAGTCCTATAATATAATAAATTTATTTATTATTGCCACCAAAAAAATATATAAACTTTTTTTCCATTAAGAGTAATTAAAAAAATTAAATTAATTTTAATTTTTTTGTTCACTTAACAACTAAGCAATTTTTGATATAATTTGTACTTTATAACGTCGAATAAGTAATTGGTTGCTGTTGATACAATACAATGCACAGCCGCAGTAAAAAACATAAATTAAAATGAAGACGTTGTTTTTGCATGAATTCTTGAATTGCGGTAAGAGTGAAAAGACGGAAGCTTGTGAATCACAATGCGCTGGAATATTACAGTGGATAAAGCTGCCTAAGATGGGCGAAATGTGGATAGTCGGGAGCATGCAGTCGACACGATATTAAAATAAAATGCCGGAGTGCTGGCACGGCGGCGGCTGATATTACTTTCCTATCGTCTACTTTGCCATTATTCTCGGTGCCTATACAAATTGACCCATTATTATCGCACACAAAGCTTGATTGTAAATAGTTCTCTTGTTCAATGTGTTATTAAACATTTTTATGTTTAAATTTCTTTTTTTGTTATAATGAAAATACATGCTCATTGTTTTTATCATTAATATACGATTGTTAAAAAAATTCGGTAAACTCTTTAATTATTAAATAGATATATATTAGATAAGATAATTGAATAGATGCTAAATAAAGATAAACTTGTAAAGCTGAATTTTTAAGGCTAAGACTAAGCTGAATTTTTAAGTCTAATTGTGTACGTGTATACTGAAATACCTCAATATATATGAAATTTGCTATTTCCATAAATTAAAGTAATTATTAAAACAATGTTGGTCAGTAAAGTTTATTACTCTTTTCTCTAAATTACATAAAGTTAATGATGTAAATTTATTTAAATTTCATGCTGGCATAGGTAACACTATGTTTTGTTAAATAATACTTTAGTATTTTTTATATTTAAAAGAATACAACAGTTGCTTCCGGCTTGTTTCCTGCCGGCTCTTCTTAGTAGAATTGCCTTCCGAACCGGTAGGAACATTATGTTCATAAGACCTTTTCAAAAATGTGCTTGTAAAATTGTATTTGAAAACAGAAAAAGTTTAAGTATATAGCTTGGGATATGTTGTTCAGATGTTGCAAAACCAGAAAAAATAAGAGTTTTACCCTAGCTAGAGTGCTTACATTGGACAACATTCGCGTCGCAATTTACGAAGGCGATCATTCAAGAGAAAACTTTTGTACGGCTTTTCGTCTTTACTTTGAGAGGATATTTCAGTGTTATGTTGACTGAAACGCGCGAAATGCAAGTTGTACAGAGCCTTGTTTTTATGAATGCGACATAACAATGACAACACCATTAATCTGTCATTTGCAAAAAAACTGTCTTCTTGTAATGGCCGAATTAAGGCTCACACCAATTTATTTCTCAACAATACTCATTATTTTGTTTTTTTTTTTAATCAAAGTTTATCTCAGAACTCATGAACATACAATTAGTGGTCTTCGTATAATCAAACCAAGAAAATTATTTAAATATAATTCCTAATGTCCGTCGATTTGGTTAATTCTATAGTTGTATGTGTATATACATAAAAATATATATACAATACATACAAAAAACAAAATCGTCAAATTCGAATTCCAATTGTATACTAAATAAAATTACTATGAAACCTATTAAAATACTACAAAAGTAATCCAGTTAATACTATGATGAGCATCACAGTATTAACTAGATTACTTTTATAGTAATCAGAGCTTAATGTTATATCATTATCAAACAATAAATATTGACAATTGTAATTAAGCTAATATTAAACACTAAGTCTTGCCATTACAATAATAAAGCTACTTAATCTAGAACACGTTTGGCAACAAACATAATACAAACATCGATCGACATAAGGCATGCAGTTTCCGGATAAAATTGGTTGCGGTGAAGTGAACACGAGTTGATTGCTTTCGACAGAGGTGCATCCTTTATTGTGTTAGCTCAGAGCACAAAACTGTATAACAGAAGGAACTCTAATCCGTTTTTTGTTTTTAGTTACTTTTTTGTTTGTAATTTTAAATATATGTGTTTGTTGAAAATTTAACTGTATCTTAAATACATATCCGGTATTAGAAATGTCTTGAATTTAAGAAATATCGTTAAAATACAAGTGGACCAAATGCTTTTATTCGATGCAATTGCTGTTTGAGCAAGCAGCCATGAAATACCGCTAAAGACTATTTCTCACTCTCTCTTAAATTGCTAACTAATAATACGTGAGTGTTTAACTTATCTTTGTATCCATAGTTATCTCTCAAAAACCTTGATTGAAAATAAATTTTGTTTACCTAATATTGATATTTTTAATAATATCTTTAAAGTATTGAATTTCGAAGAGCGTCATTTTCATCAAGTGTCACTTATTCTTCTTTCAACACAATGAACACTCGTTGTGTCTTAAGGTTTAATAGGAAGACGAATGATATAGTTGTCACACAGTTGTCATTGTCAAGGGCGATTTACAGTTAAGTCCTTACATATTAAAGGTACTATTAGTCAAAAGGCATATTGTTCGGAAAAATTATATTAAATGCATATAAGCATGTTCTACTATACAAATAAATAAATGAGCTTTGTATTGATAAGCAATGTCCGAGATAATTCTATAAATGACATCTCCTAGCACCATAGGAAACTTTAAATAGCTATTTAACCCGATATTGGTGTGCAGACTATCAACAATGCAGTGGAAATGTTTATTCAATCACGTTCCCATTAGTTCGGCTTTCCGCAGTGTAATATTAATCTCGGAGCGGTCTGTCGCGAAATTCCATTTAGCAGCGCCGCAGGCTAACGTCGAACGCTGTTCATGTCGACGCCGACGCCGACGCCAATGATTGATCCAATGCTCCCGCATTAAACTGTGATAACTTTACTTGCAGTCGGATATCGTTATGAATTCACACGCAATTTGTGTGTACTTTTAAAAATGAATAATGATGCTATTAATATTATCTAATGTAATATACTATAAAAGCATAGAGTATATGCTTGAAGTGTCTTATACACTACAAAGGTCATACATTTCAGCTAATGTTAAGTAAGACTTGATGAATTCGGCAGAATTTATCGCTACGTATTTTCTCTCAATACCAAATATTTGAACAGTGTTAAGAGAAATTATGCGTAATGTTCATAAGTTTGTTAACTTTTGTACCAATGAATACTAATTTACACCATTCCATAATATAAAACATATACAATGCTTGTTGCTAGAAAGTACACGTAAAATAATTTGTTCTGTGACGAAGCCTACCATAATAACAACTCTAGTATCGTTGACAAGTTTCATCGAGGGAGTTACGTGCCGCTACATAAATAAATTATTCAACACGCCACTTAGCGACACAACACCTTGCCATCTCACTGCCGCCATGCACGTTGACATTCCCTCCCAGCTCCCGCTCTTTATTCCATGATGACATATTTATCGCATCAATTATTCTATTTGCTTGCATCTTTTTATAACTTTTTATTTGAAACAAAGTTATTAAATTGTTTAATAAAAAATAAATTAAACCCAGTAATGAATACCTCCTAACATTGTTAACACAACATCCTACAATGTTTACACATATATGCAATAAATTACAGCCATTACGTTTAAATGACTTTTAAGCAACTTATTGCCAAAGCGTGATATAAGTTAAAATATAGTAAAACGTGTTTTGCAAACTAGAAAGTTCGTTGTAAAATCAGAATTAATAAACTTATTAATAAATAACAATTAATGAGAATGTTTAGGATATATGTGCCATATAGGAAAGGATTCATGAAAAATGTAATCAAATGATTTATCGCGTTGGTCACGTTTCGCCGCCATATGGAGTTCTCATGAATAAGTAATGTTCGGCAGCGGTCGTTGTTTCAATTAGCGGTCGTGTCGTCGGTTGAGCACGACCTCCTGCTAGCCGACCTCACTGATCCAATCAAAATACGTTTAAAACTTGCTGTATTTTCTTCCTTTGGCATACTTTTTGCATCTGAAGCATGAAATCAATTCAAATAAAAATAGTAAAAAGCTATATTATAAACTAATGTAAATGATTCTTAGTTTATTAGTAAAAGAATACATTTAATACAAATTTTTAAGTTATTAATTTTTAACTTAAATTGTAATAACTGTTAACGTCTTTTGTTCTTGGTTGAGGTAGACGAGAGGGTTGAACGAGGCCATTATAATTAGAGAGCACTGTAATAAGCGAAAGTAATTATGAGGTTTACATCCGACGCTATAATCCGCACAACACGGTCTATCCTGGATTAGTAGAGTCTTACACGCGTAACAGGCATTAACGATGATACGATGAAGTGTGACTTTGGTTTGCCCGTTTATTCGTATAAAGGTTCGTAAAGCCATCCCTTGCGATATCAAATCGTTTGCGTACTATTTATATCATCTGTAAATTTTTGTAAACTTAAAATTTTATTATATAAAGACATATTCCTGTATTACAAATTGTACTTAAGTAATGTTGTGATGTTGATAACAGTATCACAATGCTACTACTACAGAGTAGTGAATTTAAAATTATAAAATGCAAAAAAGTACTTTGTTATTTTACATTTCAAAAGTATATTTAGACATAGTTTTATTGCGCAATTAATTTGATGTTGCCGTATTGAGTAACAAAACGCTAGTTAAATGAAAACGAACACTAAAAACGCTCAATGTGAAGTGGCATAAACAAACATTATCTTAACTCATAATAGACCCTACAAATTAACTATCACATCAATATTTACGTGTTTCCTATGAGATTTATGATAAAAAGAAAACTGGCAAAAATAAAAACCAGAATAAAATCAAATTGCGGACTAACTTATCTTAAGTAATAAAAACATGGCAGTTCACGGAGCGAGGGCGGTCGGAGAGTTATCCATTTATAGAGAGTTAGTCGTTTTATTTTCTTTTATCCGTCCCGTCAAGCGCTCATCGTTGGGCAGATTTACTTCCCCCCGACTTCTTTCTACCCTCCCGTGAAATAGATGCGAAAAGTGATAAATGAGATGCTCTTTTTATTGTTAAGGCTCGGGTGTATTGTATTATAGGAGGAGGAGGTGTATTTTTCTGCCACTTACCGACCTTTTTATAATTTGAAATCGAGCAAATGTTGCCTAAGTGATTATTTTTTATTAGTTGCTACAATTATTTTGCCAGACCTTGAAACGAGCAGCAGTTAGAATTGATTTGAAATAGAAATAATATTATACTCTCTCTTCAGGGTATAACGCTGCTACAAGATGCTGGCACGTCGGATGATAGTGGAAGGGCATCAGAACGACTTACGGGCAGCTCGGTGGCACCCCGCGATCCCGATTCCTCTCGCGACCGCCTTAGTGACGTACGTATATAATTGAATAATTCCTACTCCTTCCCAAAATGTAAGGCCCTCTATCGTATGAAAGCTTATTTCATTTATATTTTGCATAAACACATTTCAATAAAGTACCGACATCGTTAAAAAAGCTTTGTCCTAATATAAGCTTATTTTTGAACTATATTTTTTGTATGCACGTTATATCAATGTTGTGATGGTTTACTGTGAACTTTATAATTTATTGTTGTGTTATGTTCTGTTGCCAAATCTATTTGTTATTACAACCAACACGTAATATTGTAAAAATGTTTAAACAGTTAATTTAAAGCAAGTAAAATTTTAAATTGAATATTTAATTCTGGGCGTTTAAAGAAAGAATTATTGAGACAAATTTTCTTTAGACGTTTCAGTCTATTGACATCTTCGCTTTTTTTCCCCTGCAGGCCAGTAGCCGCTGTAGTTCCGGAAAAGGCTATATCGTAAGTACATCTGACGTTGTCCGTAACTATTGCCTGAATCTTCATTTTTTTATTTTAACTCTTCCGGCTTGTTTCCCTGTTGTGTGCTATGAGCATGTTTACCTTTGTAGGATACCAAAGTAAAAAGAAGTAAATCAAGAACCTAGTTAATATTTTTTCATTACTCCTATTAAAAAAATTTAGACAGTAAAATTATCATAGAAAATTAGTATACAAGTCATCAATAGTGAGAACTTTAATTTTCGATGAATGTGCAAATTTACGCTGATCACATACACCGTATTCAGTACTCGATATTCTAAGCGTATCGCACTTAAATCACGAGATTTGCAGAGGCTCTGCTAGGTACCTGCTCGTAGCTTAGCATTTATCCTGAATACCTCAGTGTCTGTGTTTATAATCATTTAAATGATGATTTTAGTTACGCAGCCTTGTTTTATATTCCCTGTTTATATAGTAACATAACTAAAGAATAATTTATTTTATTTTTAAGCATCAATTGTTTCTTAGCGAACTCATTGTATGGTACTGATTACAATTTTTTACAAAAACAACCTTCGCTTATTTAAATCACCATGAATATATTAATTTTCAACAATTAAATGCTAATCATACTTATTGATGTAAATTGTTTTGTGACAGTATAATACCTAAAAGTTAATATTCTCACGCCAATGGTAATTAGTACAGCTTATTCTATGTTATGGTAGTGCTAGGTGTAGCGGAATATGCAAATAAATAGACGTCGATTATAATACAGAAGTAGGCGTGTTTAATCTCACTTTGAATTGTTAATAATTAAAGTCGATCCTTTAGCTAAATTTACAATAGTAAACTCGCTGCTTGAACGAGTAAATTATAAGCATGTATTTTGCGATGCTAAATATAGTGCATGAATTTATAACTAATACATATGATACATATACTAATCATATATTTTTCTTTTGCAGTGTGATAGTGAAGGCGACGACGATAAGGCAAGTAAAACTTTAATATACACATTTGTAGCACACGTTACATTATGTACGAATAAATTAATTAAACCTATCTCGGTCCCGAAACTGAGAGAAGTTAAAACAACGTTGAGAATAAATGTCTGTGTAATGTAAGTGGCGAAGTTGTTCGTTTATTACGCGGGCGAACTCATTCGTACGGTGATTAATCTCACGGGTAGAAACGCCTCGGGCGCCTGTTTGCAAATTGTTTAGCTCCTATCTATTCCCCTAATTAGATTTTTGTCACAAACAATTTATTTTAACAGATTTAGTACCTACGATAATATCGCGTTTTTATCTTTTGTATATTCAGTATCTCTAATAATATCCAACAGTAATATTAGGTAAAATATAAATTACATTATAATATGGTAGTTATAGATACGTATGCATATAGATATACTCGGTTGGACGGTTAACGTGTAGTTGAAGGGTAATAGTTTCGCTTTGTGCGGACTTAACACACTGTAGGAGCTTAACTAACTCGTCAACAGGTTGTGAAATGCGAGTCAAAAGCTAGAGTTGAACATAGAACGCTTTACGGCGTTTAGCAAAGGGCGCTGATTACGCGCCGTCGCTCTGTTTCGTAATTACAAGATTGGCGCAGTAGCAAAGTGCCCGTAATTAAGTACGTTATATTACGCCTTTTGCCTCGTCTCTAATACACGACTGAAAATTCTCATTTAGATGTTTTTCACAAACGTAAAAGTTATGAACGTGCAAATTATATAAACTATTCAGTTGCAGTTATTAAACTTATATACTTAAATGTAGGTAATATTGTTTAATTATCGCTGCTTCGACATGAGCTTAGGGTTTCTAATTAGACAGCATATTGTTATCCGAGCTTTGATTTATTAAAAATATTGTTATTGATCCTCAACATTCTTTGTTTTTTAAAAATTTTAACATACTGCACATACTATTATTACACATAGTCTACAACATAATTTTGTATATACAAATAGCTCTAGCAATAAAAATTATATGTGTATATATATATATATATATATATATATATATATATATATATATATATATATATATATATATATATATATATATATATATATATATATATATATATATATATATATATATATATATATATATATATATATAATTTCTTATTATAGATTAAAATAATCTACAACAATTACCAAGATACTTGTAAATAGAGATTTTGAGAATAATTTTAATTTTATTTTATTATTTGAAGATTCTTAAGTAATTTCAATCGTTACATTTAACAGGTATATTTAATAAGAATAGGCCTAGCATATGACTTAATCGAATTGAAAGTTGAGTGGCACAATAATGCCGGTAAATGGATATCAGAGGAGGAAATCAGTCTCGGCTCCGCTGTTGTCGTGTCGATTAATTTAATTATCCCGAGAGCTCTTGTGGGAGGATCGCTTCAAGCTTTAGGCAACGTATGATACGGTTACTTATACACAAAGATAGCTTGTTAGTAATTTCATTACATAAAATTATAAATATAATACAACTATTGTCTATTTCGTTATGAAATATACATATTTAATAAGATTCTCGTTCGTTCCTTCGTCTCGAAGTCTCTTTTTTTTTCAATAAATTAATAGTTTAATTTAAACATTACCATTAAAATAATATGTATTAATAATGTCTTTTTATACAATGAAATAAGAATAAATACAATCTTAAAAAACTAGCACTCTAAGAATCATCATCATCATAGCATCTATGTTCAATCCTTGATATGTACAAAAACAACGGAATACTATCTAAATCCTCATAACTAAAACGTTCCTTTTATAGAATAATCTTATTTTCAAGCGCTCGACTATCGTGCCCGGTTTATGCGATGAGTCCCAAGCGAGAGGTAGCATTTATAGAGCTAGCTACACTTAGCTGGAGTGCGCCACTAACTCGATTCGATTCAACTTGGGCTATTTACACTCGGGGTTCAATTATGCTTCCACTTTGATATGCAAATCCGTTCGCGTTTGGGTAATTACGTAGACGCTTCCCAGGTTCCGTTGCAAACGTCAGTTTGAGCTTTACATTAATTTATTTGACTTGCCAGAACCACGTTCCTGCTGGGTCATACGCTTTGCGCTTTGTGCAGTTCTATGTTGAGGTTGCGTTATTATATTGTTAACTAAATATTTTCATTGTAAATGCGCAAAATCCTAAGACGTACTTCATTATTTATTTTTAGTTTTTAACTTATTTTAATTAGTAGGCTATTGAAAAATTTACAGTACTTAATTGAACTGCGATTAATTGAGTAATTAATAAAATCTTAAATTAATAGTAATATAATTCCTATATTACAATATGCTTAAAATATTTCAATATCAACATCAGTATTTATATCCATCTACAAAGATCTTGACTCTGTCGTAAACAACAGAGGAGCTTAAATTATTAAGCTCGACTAAAATTGACGTCGGCAAGTTATAATGCAATGCTTGCCTAACTACGACTTACTGAAATTATAAATTATACTATTATTAGTCTTTTCTTCTTTTACATGTTAACGTCCATTCATATAATTGAGTTAGCAAGACATTTTTCAGCTAACAAGAAATGACATAGTACCTCATACCCTTAAGAAATACTTAAATTTCACATTTTCTTTTAATTGTTAAAGATGAATATCATTTGCTTTACTAAATTATATGTTATAAGTTATATAAATAATTGAAATGATACAACCAACTTAAAGTGAAACCAGGAAGCTATTCTACATTGTTAACTCTACTGTATTGAATTAGTAGAGCCGGCACAGTAACAAGGAAACGCCTACAATCGTTTAAGGTGCACAGATAGAGAAGATGTTTGTTTGTTAAATTAATTGAATATCTAAGATTAATTTATTGAAAATGTTTTGCTATTCCTTAACAGTAGCAAATGCTCACTGATGGTCACCGGAGTTTGTGTACGATATCAAATCCATATGCTGATTTTTATAATAAAAACAAATTGGTTTACTTAAATCTGGTGGCATCTAATATTATATCCAAATCGTTTATCACATGTCGCTTCTAGTCGATTAGCTAGGGTGGCTTGGGGTGAGCACAATCTGAGTATAAGACCGTACAGGGGAGCATTAATAAGAACATGAATACCGATAGACTGGCGGTGTCTATCAATTTTCCTTTCATATGCTACGTGCTATCGCTTTAATATATTCAGATCACTTGCGAAATAGCGTTGTATGAGGCACACTTTATGTGTATTGCTTAATCGTAAACTTTTTTAATATTATATTAAAAGCACTCTTGTTATTCTTAGTCATTAGCATCGTGTAAATGTATTCATATTGCTTACGTTATGACATTAATGGTGGCAATTAAGTAAAAACTTTAAAGTGACTGATTCATTTTACACCAATAAAAAGCAAAATCAGAATAATATTCCTCAACGATGCACTAACAAGGCGGCTCTTGGCAGGATTTACCTTACGCAAACCTGCCTCAGTTAATTGAAAGAGCTTCTTTCATTTAACGTAATATTTTATGGCTCGAAGTCTGGCGCGGTGGGAACTTGCGGTTTCACTTCAACTCACACCAATCTTTCTATAGTACCCTCTCGTCCAACTGGCGCTTAACATTCTTTGTAATACGCCGAGTAGTAAGAAAATAATTGAATCATTCCCATAATACCAAAACTGACATTTATTTTGGACCATTACCTATACTGCTCCTTTTTATTTAATTTTCTTGTTTTGATGTGATATATAAATTTACATAAAATATAGATTAACGTTAACGTACGGGCTATGTTATAATTAGCGTTGAGAACGGAGGGTTCATTCTGCGGTTCACCAACATGATCCACAGTAAATTGTCCACACCCGTGACCATACTATCGCTGCGGCACACGAGATAAGGGTCATCACGATACTGTCAATGACTGCAATACGGTATGTTGCTTAAAGTAAAGTATGTTGAATAAATATACATAGTGTTAAGTGAAGAACTTAGTATTATGTAGTATTAGTATGAATACATACATAAAATAAAACATCACTAAAATAAGTTAATAAATTATACCAAACTATACACATAACTATAAGATTAACATAATGTTTCTGAAATGTTCCACTTTTGTCTTGTAAACGAGCATAAAGTGAAAGAACAAATTGCGAGTTTCCCCAGTATTTTCCTCGCTCGGAAAAATATATGTTTTATTAAAGCTCGGCATTTCCGAGAGCGAGGCAACCCTCCAGGCGGTTGCTAAAGGGTGGCGGGTGCGGCCCGGCAGTGAGTGAGGGCGGCGGCGCGCCAGTGTATAACAGACACTGGAAGGATATAAAACATATTTACGCGCCTATAAAGTACTCTCGTACATTCGCTCTCCACCATTTTCTTTGTTCCTCGCTCGCAGCCAATAGTGCTTTCTTCTGCAGTTCTATTAAACTTATTTTGCTATCATACTTTTCTGCAATGTTTTTACATATTGCCAAAGTAATGTGATAAATCAATTTCTTAGAGTAAACCATTTGACGCCAAATTTAAGATTGCCATTCACAAAAATGTACATTTTCTTTGAATATTCTAATCATTTTATAGTAATGTAAAATTAAGGGTTACTATAAGATTTATTCATATAATATATTTGACTTTTTTAACTTGTTTGCTTATTATGTTTTATTACACAAACAAAAGAAATAGATAAACGAAGAAATAAACATTGAAATAGTAATTTTATGCAAAGCGGGCGTATTACTTCAAGTAATCTTTACCAGACAATCTTTGGCCTAATAACTAAATACATTATATTTATTATTATGATCAATAAAATTAACAAAGACAATAAATGTACTTTAGTGCAGAAGTCAAAGTGTTAACAGAAAACAAGGAGCATCTTAATCTTGTACGACACTGCGACTCACAGAAACCCCTTGCGTAGGTGAGAGGGTGTAATAACAAGTCTTCCCACCCTTTCTCACTCCTTTATTGTCCACAAGCTTAACCGCTTGCGATCTCCGCAGATTCGTATTATATCGTCATGTTAAACATATAAATTCCGATAAGTTGTTTTTTAAATTTTGATATTTACGTTTAATAAATGTAAGAAATTAAATTTATTTTAATAATTCATCATCTTGGCGGTTGTGAGAATTTATAAAATACTGATAGTATGTTCATTATAATTTTATTACATAAGTAGTTTCCGTAAAACGTTAAAATCTCTCTTTAATTTTGTATCTGTTTTCTATATCACTATATTACATTCATAAACCTTCAAAAAATTTTGCTACGACCAAAGTCGTACAGATTCGCTGGCTTTGATTTATCATGTCATATTATTTTATTTTATTAAACCGGTATTTACATCCTTTATCAATATAATACAAACCAAACAAATATTATTATCAAATGGGAAGTGAATGCTAACATTCGATGTACAGGTTGAGATATCTCTTGACAGATCAGCAGCACACTCGGGATGCACTCTACGATTCCGTTTGTCACAGCTGCGGTGTGAGCTCTCGCTCTGATAAACGCATGTCAACGTGCTTTGACTATCCATGTCAGCCTAACCCCTACACTATACTTACCTGTGGATGTTGACGTCTTTAGATAAATATTTATAAACTAGCATTATGCTATAGCAATTATGTTTAACTAAAGCTGTATTTATTATTTTGATGCAATTAAAACGACTTCTGATGTATAGATTCTATTTTGTTTTAACATATTTCAATGTTTTTACGAAAAGCAGTTGATGTACAATTTGTATCTGAATAAGATATTCTTTAACTATTTAAATGTTAGTAAAATAATATGGACATTACATACTCATAATTGAAATTAGATCTTATAATATATTTCCATTTGTAACATAACGACAATCTATCTGACGTAGTTAAATTTATCATCGTAACGTACAAAAAAACTCGCTATACAAATGAACATGAAAACAATAGTGTATTATATATTTTGTATTTATCTGAAGTGCAAAAATTAAAACATCGAAATAGCTTCTGAAAACTATTCAGATCAGAAATTTTCATCATATTAGCACTGTGTTTGAGTTCATTAAATGAATGAATTAGGTGAATCGGTGGTGATTTGCTATGATATGAATTCACTCTATCACTTTTTATTTTTTTCACACATGTGGATTATGTTTGAGTTAAAAATCTCGTCTACACTTTATTATGTAGTCTAAACAAGAATAAATAATTCATCATTGAATTGGTAGTTATTTTATTCGAACAATGTCCACTCTGAATAAACAGCATATTTCATATAAAATAATAGTAATAATAAGTATATAAATTATTCTTTAAAGCAATCTAAACTAAGCGATCTATAAAGATAACGAGGTTGACAGGTGTTTAAATATACGTTCAATCGCCTTCCAACTCCATACAGATTGCAGTAAATTAGAGCCGAGACAGATTCGTATGAACCAGCATTTTCGATACTTATTGCTTAGTTTTACTAACAACGACGCTTGGATGAAGTTTGATAAACGAATGGCTTTGTTTTAATACAAGTACAGTACATCTTACTGTGCTGTAAAACATTGAAGATAAATGCATGTACTTTATACATGCATTTATAACAGCAAAATATTATTCTAACTAAAACTTATCTGTTAACGCTCCCGTCAGAGGGAGTAAATTGGCTACTGTCGCCTGTTGTTGCTCAAGCTCGTCGCTCGTCACTTCTCGTGCCATAATAAACAAGCAATTTGTCCGTCTATGTCGTTATTCATAACTTTGGTAGTACGTTGTAATAGGACAATCGTATCACTATTTAGATTGGTATTTAATAAATCAGATACAACGTTTTATTGATACGCAAATGATTTTGTAAATTTTATTACGTGTGTATAATTCAATTAAGGCTATTAAGGTTTTTTTACATTATTTACTATTATTACTATGATTATGTGTAACTGCTGTAACTAGTATGCTAATGTAAATTACTGCTATGTATGCATTATCAGGGCATCTTATTCTATTAGGATGCGGAACACGTAAAATATATTAAAATAAAACTTTATTGGACATCAAGCGAGTGAAACCGGTCTTACAGTAGCGCGGTCTCGTGTAATATCAACAGTGGACATTCTCTCAAAGCTCATTAAAGCGGTTTTTGTCCTCATCTCATATTTATCTTATTAACCGGATGGAATTCGTCTCTAATCACTATACTAAATTAATTTAATGAAACATCCTGGGGATTAATAACAATTAAGCAGTATTTTGAATACTATTTATTTCTGTTTAGAAACGTTTATTAGTTTATTTAACGTTCGTGCTATAAAAAATATATTTACTATGATAAGATTTATATCTTGCTATAATGATATTTAATTTTATAATAAATTCATCATATTAATAGAAATTATACTGTGATATTGATTTTAAATCTTTAATTTTCTTCTTATTTTTCGCTGTATGTTATAAGTTACAAAAAATTTACGAGAGAAATATGATCATTATTTTATATGTATCTTAAAGCCATGTTCTTGGTACTTTAGCGTACATTGTCGGATTATTCCCCTCTTTACGCCGTCGAGCTAGATGCGTCGACCACTTTGTTGTTTTATACTTTGTCTCGAAGCGACTTTATGCATCGCCTCATTGCTCTTCGCCGTTTCGCTTAGTTCTCCCTCTTTATTTTCAGCTCACGTTACTATGTAAATTTATTTTAAAACTAGAGACTCAACAGCGGGTGTTCTCCCTAAAGCGATTTGTTCACTACAATATTTCGCATATAAAGCGTGTACTCTATTTGATTATTTTTAATTTACTGTTACTAAATTTTTATTTATCATTTACAAACAAAGTACACTGAATAAAATTAATATTTGCCACGTATAACTTAAATTGTCTAAATATTAAAGAAAACGTATAAAAATTTGAACGCAGCGGGATGTGTTAACCGCTGTTTATGTTTTCTTTATGAATAAAACGTTGTTTGTATGTTTACTATATTTGTTTTCTTTAAGTATTTCTTCTGCCCTTAGTGTGGATTAGCATTTTAAAACCATAAAACTATTTAAATTGTCTATTTGTAAAGTTATTATTTCAACTAATACATCTATTTGCTTTGTAAATTTGAGTAAATATAAGAATACATAGAAGCTATTTGGCTTTGTTAAGGTATTTATTGAAATGAACATACATGTTTATAGAATATACATAAATGAACTTGCGGGGCAAATGCAATTTTTCTTGCTATATTCAACGGAAATTAGCGTGAAATTTACCCTTCAGCTGTACAGGTCTCATCTTGCACAAATTGTTCAAGATGAGATACTTCGCATTGGGATACTTACAGGAGTTTCTTACTTACAACATGTATTATTGATTTTGCCACTCTCTTTTAAAGAAAAAAGTCGCGAAAGCCTTGGACAAACATTATTATTGCAAAATAATCTTAGTACATCACGAATTTCCTTCCTCTTTACTATTTATTTATTAGACATTACTATTTTAATATTATTTTAATATTAAATTAATAAACATCAGGTACACATTCCTCTATTTAGAAATTCATCTACTTAGAAAACAATATTCAACTACAGAAATCACATCCAGTGTTAAAGAGTGCCCTGATTACTCTCGTCGTGAAATTGTGTTTAGCAAGTTTATTCATTACTCGGCACCGCGAACGCTTTGGGGGTGGTGTGGAGACGGGCCGCTCATTCCACCACTCTGCTCAGTTTATGGATATAACCTCGACAAAATACCCCTAAAATTGAACTGTTTTTATTACGTACTCTCTTTATCTCTTTTGGTTTGTTGTGCCCTTTATACGGCGTTATAATTTTATTAGAGAGTCTGAAGCACATTAAATAATGATTCATATTATATTTGTGTACGTTGGTTAAAGTGGATTGTACATTACATTAAGAATAAAATGAAAACTAAATAATAATTTCTCTTCATTGTATAAAAACTCACTTTATTCGCCAATAGTAGTTATTGGTTTATGAAAAATTTATGAATTTATTAGTAAATTACAACATTGTAACTATCTTGTCAAACAAGTTCATTTATGTTTTGGATTTATGGCTATAATTTTAAAACATTTAATTTTTTTTCCAAAAAGGTAAACAATACTTTTACTTATGTCAAATAGTTTACATGAGCTGTAGAACAAAGCGACTGGCAAGCGACCAAGTCGCGCAGTGCGACAGTCGACACGAGTGGATGAGCGTACGATTTGCAATGGCAACGAACGCCGAACACTGGTTACAAAGACAAACGTCACATAGATGTGCCGCCTCGCCTCTTTACCTCTCATCGCCGTGCTTAGAGTAGATTTGTACGAATTCATTTTAAATGGAGCTGCCAGATCGCAATTACTCTCCCTTTGAGCATACGGAATGCGTTCTATATGACATTCAATTCAATTTCGCGCACAAAGCGCCCGTCGAAATTCTCTTTCTCTTTGACCAAAACCTCTTATGCAATAGCGCTTTGTTAACGAAATAGCTTGAAGTTAACACACTGAACATTTGCAGACCTCTTGTTTGTATGATTTTTTTTTATTTATTATTATTTTCATGTTTTAAATGTGGCTTACCACATCAAATATATTACATAAAAAAATAACAAATACATCAATTTGATTTAGTTTTAGTTTATTATATTATACCTGTAGAGTATGTATAAATTAAACGTTATTTGTTAACAATTTTAATCATCAGTTATTATTTAATGCGATTCTTGACCTACATGAATTGACAAAATTTATTTGGCTTTCTTACTCAATTTATATATATTTTTAACCAGACTTAAATAATCTGCTTAGTTCAACATTAATTCATAACTATCGTGAATGTAATTTGTTTTCAGCAACAACATATTATAAAAATGTTTAATTGAGATTATATAATATTCTATACATGTGCGTGTCGAATATTATCATCAAAATCTTTTTAAATAATCATGTTTCTCATAATTTTTTTATTGAAAATAATCATGTCATACCTACAATGCTGTTTTGCAATTATATATTCTAAGGTGTTGTGCATTTAACATGCACGAGCTCGCTCTAATTAATTAATTTACGGCAGGCGAGGTGAAGCTCGATTAGCGGAATAAATTGGGCTTGCGGCGGCAGTAATCCCGACCCAGTAACAGGGCTGGCAACAAAAGCAATGGTGTTGCCTGTTTCGCAGGTTTAATGCGTGCTTATTATTTATTCATGTAATTAATGGGAGATTAGAGACCGTTGCTCTTAATTGTTTTTATAACTAGTCTAATATTATTTCTATATGTTGTCCTAAAAAAAACGTCATATTTATGCGTTCTCTATTTTAAAACGCGCATTAAATATAAAAAAAGTTCTCCAGAATAAGTTTATAGTAAATATATACAATTGAATAGTAGATCTCGGAAACTCTGAGCTTCATAGAAATCCAAGGGGATGAATCGCTTTTGTGTTGTTGACGCTCCCCGTATTTCCGTCCCTCCGTGGTTTCTTTGTCACAAATCCTGATTGCGACTTCTCAGTACAGTACGCTTAGCGCAAGCACTGCGCTCTTCACAAAGGTTTTAAATTTAAAATTTAAAACCACCTCCGTTTCGCCTTATGCATTCACAAATGTATACTATTCACCACGGTTTTGGTTTTTTTATTTTCTTATTTTAAACTTCTTACTGTCGGCATGTTAAAACTTCTTACATCTTTACTTAGTATGCGCAATTGATCCATCAAACGCTCTATTCTTATATACATAAATTTTAACATATGTTTTATTACACACTTTCCTTTTAAATCGTTATTTGTTACAATTACAAAAGTGAAATTTTATATTTAAATAACGTAGATATTCGGTTGAGAATTAATTAAATGTTAAAAATGAAATCACGCACTCGTGAAATATGTCTGATACAAAAATAATTTAACAATACGCTCACCGCAAATTGAATGAGGTTCGAAATAAATTCTGCGGTCGTTATTTGACTCTCAATTTCCTCCCATTCGCATTGCACCCCTGTTTGTGATGTTCAGAGTTTTCATAACAAAATTTTCAACGTATAGGTCTATTATGCTTATTATATTAAAACATAGCGAGAGATATTTTTATGTGAACAGGCGTAATATACGCCAATTTATAAATGGATAAATTATTTGTAGTTTTGTGACCATCAATGGTTGACAGTAACGTAGTGTACGCCTTATACTTTTCTTACGATGTATAAAAAGTACCTTAATGTTTTATGAGTGCGTATATATCTCCTTCATCAACCACATAGACTGGCCACAATGCAATGCTAGTGTTAATTAGATACTTGGGTTTGACCCAAACCCGCAAACTTGGGGTTAAGCTGATGTTACAAAATGTTTGTCCTGGCAATATTTATTATATATATTGATAGCAACACAAATGTAATATAATCTAAAACGTAAATATAAAAATACTGAACGTACTCCACAATAATTCGATGCCTATCAAGAGAAGCGAACCGATCCCAATTTGCGTAATCAATGCCGGAAGCAATCGCAAGTCAAATAAAGTATGAATTATGAATTAATTGGTGTTGATATATGAGAAATCGTACTTCACACAATAAAAAATGCTCTATTCTATTATTTTGCATAAACTTCCAAATAATATATGTTTGTATATTAGTAGAGTTACGTTATCTTTATACATAAATTTGAAAAAAAATATATATGTTGACGTAACATTAAGTCGGTAATAATTATTACTATTGGTTGGACATAAGCCACTACATTATTCCATTTGTTCTGACATCCGGTGATTAAAACTCACGTAATCCGACCAGCCGACAAATATACAAACTGTTCTCGTTTATGATAATTAAGTCTCCACTCGTTATAGTAATAATTATTTGTATATTAAAATATATTATTTACAGAAGTACAGTTTTTACGAATATATTTAATATTGTAGTGGATAGTGCGTAGCAAGAGTGCTAGCTATATTGGCATTTGGGAAGCAATGCCTCTTATCTCGGCAAAAGCAAGCCAATAATTTAAGGAATGTTTTTTGTAAATTGTAAACTCTTTTTACTTTAATATTGAATTTAATAAAATTGCTAACCTTCTGAAATTCAGATATAAATTTTTGGCATAACATGTTCTTTTTTATTTATATATTTTTCTTTACGACTTTAATAGCGTTATTATATACTACTCGTATTTGTAAGCATTTATTCAATAAATTTACGCACAAAACAAAGATCCTTTAAACTCGAACTTTTCCCCTAAGACACGAAATTAGGGACCTCTTTTATCCGTCCTTTTTCTTTTGAAATAATTAATTCAGATTTAATAATTCTAAAGGGAGAGTTTTATTGGCTTTTACGTTTTACTTAGCTTTTTACGTTAGCCGAGTTAAGAAGAAAGAGATAATGAGCTGTACCTACTGCTTGTGTAAAATAAAAAGATAGTATAAAATTATGAAAGTTTTATATTTTTTAAAAAATTTGAATACAAAAAAATATTGAATATTTTTTTATGAAACTGAAGCCATAATTATTATCTTTTTAGAAATACTAATATTTGTTATATGTGATCTTATTGTATTTGTTGTGTGTTGGCTTTAGAAAGCCGTTTACATGTGTATTGTATTGCGAGAAATGCTCAACAGAGCATATATTGGGCGGGCGGCGCGTGCGCGAGGCGCGGGGTGCGGGCCGTAGCGGACGACGACCGACCGACCGACCGTGCCGCTATAACAGCGCGCCGCCTACCGCGCGTTTCGCCATCGCACTCACGCTTCGGCCGTCGGGCCGTTGTTACGTTTACGTTTAGTACCCATTCGTCGTCTTTGTGTCCGTTGGAATCACGATCTATTGTTATTTTTGTTCTGTGACAGATTTGTACCGAGCTCCGACAACAAGTGATCACCATTCAATGGATTTCAGTGTTTTACGGATTGCAGTGAATTTGAATGGGAATTTGTGATAAAAAGTGCTCTTAATCTGTTTTTGTTGCACTTGTTTTTTAAGAACATATATTTTGTTGAATATTAATAAAAAAATCAAATGTGCTTTATGTAAAATATATAGTGAGTTAATATATACGGTGCAGTGAATGGTGCGTCTTAAAAGTTTTTAACAGATATCATAGTGAGAATTAAAGATTCACCGAAAAACAATGTTGAAGGAGGCGGCAAGAAAGAAATCAAGAAAAAAAATAATAAACAAAGAACTGAAAATAATGAGACAGCGATAGTTCATAAAAAAGAAAAAAAGATATTTGTTGCAAAGGCGGTGAAAGAAAACTCGAAAAGGTCACCACGAAAGGAGACTGATAATGAGGTATAATATGTCGGAACTGAAATATTAAATCACAACTAATATTTTATTAATATTAGTGTAATATAAAAAATAAACATATGAACTGCATTATAATATAAAGTGTAACATAAAATTTTGTTGACTTGGAACTTGTCAAGAACGTGTTATAAAATAAAGCAAACTTGTTTCACATAGATGCAAATTGGATGGTTTCCAATTCAAACGATCTACAATAAATCAGTTGCCATTCCTTATTTATAATAACGAAGCTTGTATACATATTTCATTTTATTCATATAACAAAATCGTTTTATAACTTTTTGATCATATCTTTTAACATAATTTATTTATATATATGTGCTGTTCTATAATTCTTGAATAGCATGTATAAATATAATAGGATAGAAATATATAAAAAACGAAACATTAACACAATTTATGTGGGAATAGGAGCCACAATTGTTTTTCTTGATATTGCGTCACTATTTCTATTATATTTTTTAATTACTAGTGTATAAAGACCGTGTTACTGTAAAAATTAATATATTCCATCTGTACGCAGCATTCTTAATGGTTTACATTTAATTCTTGATAGATAGCACAATATAGACTAGAATCAATCCATGTCCCAAATAGCACGTTCTATTTATAAAAAATGAATCTTATAGGATAGCTTGCGGAAATCTCGCAAGTCTTGATAACAGAAAAAAATATTATTTGTTTTAGCTGCCACGTCGTTCCAGCATTGTCATATCCTAAAGCTATAGGAATAAACTATAGAAATAAGTATATATCAACTATAAAACCCAGAGATTGGATTTTCTTCTATAATTCGTATGTATAACACATACATTATGATTCCTTGGTACATTTTGTACAACGCGAAATGAAGGAAATATAAATTAACTATATATCTAAACCTTATATTTAATAATCCATTCATTAGAATAAAATCAGTAAATTGATTATCATAAATCATGGGACAATGTAGTCTTTCATTTTTTTATTTTTCGTCTTTTTAAAATCACCTCACACTACAGTATGACTACATAAAATGTCGTTAGTTTTCTTTAATATATTCTTGTTTTGTTGTAAATCTTGTGAATCTCGTAAATTTGTAGATATATAATAGAAATCGCTAGGCCATTAGAAAGTCGCCAACTGCTACGATCGCTAGCTGCTGTTCCAACTTTCCTTAAATTCTAGATTCTTGTTGAATTTAAAGTTTTATCCTATATATTAAAACTTTATGTAAGTTAAATTTTCGAATGAAAGTCGTAAGCCCATTACATCGTTTTTTACTTTTTACTTTTTTTACTAGAAGCTCTGAGACTCGGTCAGAGCTTAACAGCTTTTGCTTCGCATAATTCATTAACTTTAATTGTAATATTGTCTGCCACTGAACATGACATATTAAAAAAACATAAAATTACGTCGTGTTAATATAATACATATACCAGAAAGAAACAGTTTTGACAAATTTATTGTCTTCATATTATATTCAATAGTCATGCGAACATAATTTTTGTATTTTTATTTTGGCCGCGCTAACTAATGGGATCGTTTATTTTTACTACTAGTTTATTTAAACTCGAGCACCTTTTCTTCAGAGCGACGCTGCGCGTACCTATTATTACTTGTCAACACGACATCACTCATCGCGTTAATATCGCTGTGATTATCTATTTTAATGTAAAGTAGTTTTGACAAGTGGCCAACATTTGTAACACCTACGAAAAAAACACACGTAACATAATGTATGTAAATGCTTAGCGATAATACGACGTTCTGCTGTGACAGATAAAAAACAAAAGACTTCAAAGTAGCGTAAAAAATATTGTTATTGATGTCAACGTAATAAAATCGTGAATGTGATTCTCTTTGTAATCTGGCATTTCACTTTCCGACAGTAATAATTATGTTATGGACGATTTACCATTTATTTTGTTACCTGCGATCAGTTTGGAAAATTATCAGTCTATAATAAAATATCTTTATTTGATTTTTGTATTATACGTTTTTTTTAAACTGTACGTTAGAAAAAAAAATAACAATAACATTTTGCTACTAATTTAACTACTGACATCTTTAATATTTAATGTTTTATCGAAATATTTTTGAATGTGTTTTCTGAATATAACGTGTAATTATATTGTTATTTGATTCTGTTACTAAGAAAATATATGCTTCATATCTTTATAATGCATATTTATTTATAGTTATATGTAAAAAAATATATGTAAAAATATTTTTTCAAGAATGACCAATATCATTCGAAAGATGTTAAAAACATTTACATATAGTTGCAAAGGTTACATTAGCATATCGCGTCATCATTGGAAATAATAGCCGGGATGCCTATTATAAAAGACGAGCAATTTCCATACATGCGGCTCCTTTGAATATCACCACCATCTTGCGGACCGGCCACCGGACACCGCGCCGCCGCTCGCCAGCACGCGCGCCCCATACTTGATTTATCACTTCATTGTTGCACAACGGCGCCGCACCCTCGTCGGATAAAACCAAACATTCAATTGCCGGAACGTCCCAAATCGATTTGTAATGTATGAGTATTCGAACGAGTATATTTTTACGAATTAGTATACGTTTTTATTAATATATCAATTTAATCATTCTAAATACTAATTCTATATAGGTACATATGCTTACCCATACTTGTAATAAACCTTTTGTAAATAAAGTTAACAATACACGTAAATATTTTATATCGCAATCACAAACAACAGTGAAAAGCAAGTTAATAATAAAAATCAGATACGTGATAGTGTTGTGCACATATTTTACTGAAATTCTTAGCGAGAATAACAGTTCCTATTCTACTCATGTCTTCTTTTGATATCTCTCGTGGAACACGGCCAAACAAACGGATATTGTGTATTAGCTAAGAACAATAGGTCTACACGAACATAACTTGGAATACTAATGACTGCATTATGCCAGCTGGTCCTCACTCGCCTACTGAATCAAAGATGATCTCAGAACTCACTGCATTGTTATAGCACTAAAACTTATTATTTCAACAACGTTATAATTTATTACTGACTTAACTGTTTTATTAAAGTACCCATTAAGAATTTTATTACTGTAAAAAATATACATATTATTATTACGATTAAAATCGCAACTACTTATTCTTAAAATCATTGTTACAGGCAAGCCCAGAAAACAGCAGAAATACGTCTCCTCGTTATCATGATGCATCAATGGACGATGTAAGTATATAATTTTCAACTAAGAGTAACACAGTAATGTTTATCAGGTGGACTTGTAATTAATATAGGTATATTGTGTATACAATTTAACATTTTAACATAAAAGCACGTCGTTCTGTTGCGCAATTCAACCCAATGGGCTGGAAAGGGCGGAGAACGAAGTGTCTTAACACTAGGTTCCCTCTGCCTACCTTTCTATATGCAGGTTACGGAGTAAAATTAAAAAAAAATTGTACCGTTTATTTAACCTGATTTAAAGAAGATTGATTGAACAAAAATAAACTAACTCTAAATAACTCTCTTGGTTAACCCAACCAAACAACTAGTAAGTTAGGTATAACAGTCGGTCTCAATAACTTATTAACATTAAAAATCTGTCAAGTTACTATCAGTCGTTGAAACGTCCAATTCGCGTCCCAATACGGAACAATAGATTGAAATTTATATCTTTAAGTTATATCTACCTTTGGGAGAGCCAACTGTTTACCGTAGATAAATAGATCCATACAAAAAAATGTAGAGCGTTACAATAACGTTCTCTCATTTAACATAAATTTGATTTAAATAACACCTGTCAAAAATGTGACTATTTACTTCCTATTTTAATAAAAATATTGGCTTTGTTTAGTGTTGAAATTGATAATGAGATGTTTGAATTTGGACCAGTTGTATTTGAACCTGTGAAAAATAGAGAAAATAGTCGCATTATTATCGCAGTAATAATTATAATTAATTTTTAGACTTAATAAAAGTAGAGTGAATGAATTGTTAACAAAAGTATTACAGTGGATGAATTGTGCACTCTAGTTTTATTTAGTCATTCATAGTATTATTATGAGTTTTTGAGACCGGCCGTAAGTAATATGGTTTATGTAGTATTTTGATATAAGTAAACCGCGTGTTAAATAACAGACAAACTGACAATAATTTAATGCTTTTTATGTTTAAATAACGTGTATAGATATACACTTAAAAACCATATAAATAAAATGTTTTCTTCTTTTACTATTTGGCATTTGTTAATTGCAATGTATTCAGTCTCAGTTTATAAAATACTGTACTGTACTGTAGATAATTTTTTGTTATGTTCCTCGCATTGTGGTTGCAATGCTAAAGCGTATGAATCTAGGCCACGGGGATGAAAGTGTGCTAGCACCGCCCGCGCGTATTTTTGTGACCTAATTTTTTTCAATTTTTCACAACAATTCTGTGTTTAATCATTTGTACATTACTAAAGAAGTATAATAATAAATCAGGCGTCGAATATTTAACGTGCACTTCTTAATACGAAATACATGCCTATGCTGGATATATATCTACTCTTAAATAAATTCCACCAGAATATGTGAATGTGCCCCAATCTCGTACTATGGTATAATCATCAGCTTTTAAATTATTATAACGTAACTAACAGACTAATTCAATACTAACGTAACCAAAAATTGCTAATTTTGTCCATACATCATAAATATATATTTTTCTATTTATTTAATATTAATAACTATGCCAGTTTTGCTTTTTTTTTTGACTGTTAATATATTTTGTTTATTGCAGGCTTCGGACGCCGGTTCATTGTTCCGTGTGACGAATGCGGCCGGCGGCGGCAAGAACGAGCTAGTAGCGCGAGGCGGAAGCGGCGGGGCTTTGGCTTTATCACGAGCACCCGTAGGAGGAAGTGCCAGCCCCGCTCCCGCGCCTCTCCCGCAGCCGGCTCCTTCGCCTGCACCCGCCGCGCTACCTCCCCCTGCACTACCACCACCTCCTTTCCGCACGGACACGCCACATCGGCCCAACGGCGCCCACATACCCGCCATCGACGGCCACGCCGCCACGCAAATACCGGCGCGGCCCGTCGGCGCCGCCGGGCCCGACACACCCGAGCGGCCCGCCAGCAACAACAAGCTGCAGCCGGGCGCGCGCGCCACCGCCGACAGCCCGACGCCGGCGCCGCCCGCGCCTCCCGCGCCGTCGCCGCTCTTCCCCTCGCACAGCGCGTACCAGGCACATGCCGCCGCCGCGCTGCCCGACTACCGCCACACCAACCACGAGACGCGGACGGAGCCGCCGCCGCCCGAGCCGCCGCACGCGCCGCTCGACCTGCACGCGCACCATGCCGCGCCGCGGGCGGCCGCCGCGCCCGCGCACGCCGGCCTGCCCGGCCGCGTGCCGCACTCGCAGGCGCACCCCGTCATGCCCGGCCACGACGTGCGAAACGTGTCCCCGGCCAGCCAGCCCCACCCCTCCGTTCCTACCTCGTTCCCTAACCGTATTGTGTCAAATGGCGTGCCACAGAGTATATCGTCGCAGATTCCCTCCGCGTCCACTCCCAGTAGTCTTCCGAATCCGCAAGCCCCCGGGCGACCTATGTCTCCCTCTACGCCCATATCGCGCCCCTACCAAGCGACGTCGATGGTGTCTAGTCAAGTAAACTCGAGTATAAGTTCCAGTATTCACAACCATTCGATACCTTATCAGAGTCAATCGAGTCAGAAACATTCCGGTCAACCGGTATATGCGAGTCGACCATCCCATCACACAAATTTCAGCGTAACAAATCACATTACCTCGAATCACCTGCCTCCCTCGTCGAATGCGCAGACAGCACCGCATTTCAATCATTCTATTAATAGTCACAACATTATGAGCCATCAAAGTAGTATCACGTTAAGTAGCTCAAATCCTTTATCGACGTCTACTCCACACTACATCAGCTCGAATCTCACTAGCGCCACGACGACTAGTACAATGTCTAGTTTTACGCCTAGCCTCAAACATCCAGGTTTAAGCCTTCCTCCTCACTCTGCATCCTTGACATCAGTGTCGCTACACCAAACTGTAAATCATATGGAGACTACTATAACTTCAAACGCGCCCGTTGTGCTGACGCCGGCGTCAAGTACTAACAGCGTGACCAGTCACCCCTTAGCGCCACCTATAGTAGATTCTAGGCAGGTGGCCAATGAAATTCCAGTTCGTTCTGAAAGTCTGGCTATAGTGAGCTCTATGGCCAGTAATGGCTACCCTCCACCAGCTGTCTACACGGGCAGCTCATATCCAACGTTGTACGCCCCCTACGCTCCTACTCTTCAACATAGTCCTTACCTTCCGCCGTCTGCTGCATCACCAAGAAATACAGCTGATACGGTTAGTTATACAAATAAGAAAATGTTAAAATTCCTATGTCAAATGATTTTAAACAAAATGCTTGTAATGTTCTGTGAAATCTGTTTTCAATGTATTGTGCATTTTTTTCAGAGGACAAACTTATCTGCATCACCGCTGGTTGCACCTAAAACACCAAAAGGCCTAAGACCACACACGCCGGGTTCACTCGGCGCCGCGGGGGTGCATGCCCCGCTCTCTTACTCACCTAGAGGACACAGTCCCAGTAGAGAACGCGATAGCTTCAGGTTGAAAACTCCAATAATTTATTTATTAATACAAAAAATTCTAAATTTTACAATTATTGAAAACTTCGAAAACAAGAAGTAATTTTGAGGAGGATTGGTTTCAGCAGCAATATCAGCAGCCTGTCACGCAGCACGCCCGCGTCGGGCGGCGCCGGCGCGACGCCCGCCGTCTCATCCGCGCTGACTGCGCCGCTGGCGGCTCCGCTCGCCGCCCCGCTCCCCGCCCCGCTCGGCGCACCGCTCGCAACACCGCTGGCGGCGCCGATACCGGCTCCTTTACCAGTACGTCCAAATTTGTTATCCTCTACTAATTTTCTAATAATTAAATTAGCTTTGCTGATGATAGTAAAATATGGCGGATAAAATTTTGATACATAGTTATAAACTATTAGTTTCATTATTACAATATATAATATTCTTTTGTGAATGTTCCTTAATAATTCTGTGATCGATCTTTTTCAGGGATCAGTTCCACCGCTAGGCGGCACGCTCGGCCCACTAAGCACGGGTCTGAGCGCTCTGGGCGGACTGAGCGCGCTGGCGGCGCCCACGCCCACGGCGCCCACGCCCGCGGCGCCGCACCTCGCGCACTCGCTAGCGCCAGTACCAACAGTTCCCAGCATCAGCTCGAGTGCCAAGCCGCCCGCGCACTGGGGGGTAACGTGAGTATACACGGAAATATGAAGTATTTATTATATTACGGCTTTAGTATTCAGAGCTGACTTCAATGTCCGTCTATATAGGCATTTTCTTATCCACACCGTACCTCTGCGCATAGCCGTGAAGAGAACTCTGAGTGTATAAAAGTCTACACTATAAATTGTAGTATTAATAGTTGATGACATCTTTGACTAATGCTTTACTTAAAATTTAACTCTTGACAGATTTTATATAATATTAATAAAGTACGTCTGTATATTATTTCCATTTAAAATGATTGACCAATGATTTTTTTAAATTTAAAATACGTATCATCTAATTTAATTAGATTGTTGATTGTTTTCCGTAATTTTCCAGCAGGCCGTCAGCTGCAGACCGGGGTGGCGGGTTTGTGCCAGCACCACCTTTATTCGGCGCGCCGCTCGCACCGCCTAACCCTAACCCTTTCTCAGCAGAGTCACTTTTTCAAACAAGTGAGTTTTCAATTGTAACTGATATGTGTGATACAAGCATTGCGCGATTTAAATTTTTATAGCTTCTACTGATATTGTATACATAATAATTTTAAATTATTACGTTAAGTAATTGTTTATATTATTTAAGTTATTCATAGTAATTTTATATAGACATCTTTTTACATAATATCAAACCGCATGTAGTATTGACAGCCTACATTAGGTGCTTAATGATCTCATGTAATTAGAGAAAAAGATTCTTTTGCCAGTGCATGTAGCTATTTAAACGTTAGTAAAACACAAATATATATTACAAAATTTGTTACTGTTTTGTGTCTAAAAAATCGACAATTTTCATAGATAATAATCTATTTCTTTGTTATTGTCTATTTTTTCGAAAGGAAAAAAAAAATATTTACAATACACACATATAATATTAGTAAAACCAAGATTGATCAAGCCGCAAACTTGTAAATATAAAATAGCATACTCAAAGTAAACACATAAATTTCAGGTCCCGGCGCGGATCTCTTACGGCGCGAGCTGGACAGTCGATTCTTAGCAGCGGCGGGGGCAGTGGGCGTACGGACAGAACTGCATCACCACCAGCACCAGCATACGCACGTGCACCAGCACCCGCCGGTGTCGCATGCACCTCACGCTCCCCATGCGCCTCATGCCCCCCATGCGCCTCATGCCCCTCATGCGCCCCACGCGCCTCATGCTCCCCACGCTCCCCCTCAGCCGCATCATCCTCATCAGCTGCTGGTGCCACACTCGCCGTTGGTGAGTGAAATATTTTACAACTTATTAATTACAAATATGTGAAGATTAATATAATATAATTTAAATTATGTTTATTTTCCATTTAAATACTCAAAAAACATTTTCTTGTAGAGATATATCAAATTTAATTGTATAAAGAATGTGAAATGTAAAAATAATATATCAATAATATCACAAGTAGTCACATGTTTGAATTACAAGCTATGTGAATAGTTTTGATTAGATTAGTTCCAAGAGGAGTCTTGGAGAATAGGAATTTTCCAAAAAGAAAATCAAATAAAGCAATTTACTTGTTAATTTGGATCTATATCTGTGACAAAACCAATTAAAAAACATTGTAGTTGCTAAAAATTGTTCATAATGACTTAAATACACTCTTATTTATGGCAGTTCAAAGACGTCGGCAAGATGACATCACTATACCGAACCGGTCTTGGTCTTGGTTACCCATATTCATCAAGTCTTTTACACCCTACTGCGCCGTACGTGCCACCAGCGCCGCTAACGACTTACGCACCTAAGGTAAAATTTATTTATAACTACTAAAACTAGATATTAGTACCTGCTATTACTAGCTAATTGTCATACATTGTTGTTATGTAGTGTAAAAACCTTTAAACCCTTTCGTAAATTATTCTTTAACTGATTGCTTTCTTATTAGTAGGAATTACTATAAGTTCATTTGGGATTTTTTGGTTACTTTTGTCAATATTCTTGATATCTTATTCTATTGCTATCATATTGGGAGCACATTGCTTAATGCTTCTCTCTTTTTGTTTGCTGTCATCATTAACATTGCATCGCCTCATGTTAACAGCCCGTAGTGTCTGCAGCAGGCGACTCCGCCACTAAACCACCACCGCGTCCTTCTATTATGGTAGGTTTCCTTTCGCACTTCATTAAGCATGCTAACATAAACTCTTCTTATTTGACTCTCACACTACGCATCAATTAGCATATAACAACTAAATAAAATTGTTTATCCAGAAAACTGGCAAATGGAACGCAATGCACGTCCGAATCGCTTGGGAAATCTACAATCATCAGCAAAAGGAAAAGACCGGCGGCGGAAGCGTGAGCGCAAGTAACGCCGAAAAAGACAAGCTGCGCGCGTTCCCCGCCCCAGCGCCGCCGCCGCCCACCTACCGCTCGCCCTACGAACTGCCGCCCGGGCCCTACCTGCCCCACCACGCGCCACTAGGTATCATGCGCTACCCCGCGCGCCCCTCTCTCACACCTGCTCCTCTAGCGGCGCCCGCTGACCGACATTTGGGCGTTTCAGGGGTGTCGCCGTTCGCGCGCTACGGCGCCGGCGCGTTCCCCGCCGCGCCAGGCCCCTTCGCCCTCTCCGCCTACGGACGCGAGCTCGCGCTCTCCTCCTCGCTGCACGGCGTGCACCACGCGCCGCCCATGGGTGCGCTGCACGACGCGTGGCGCGGCGTGCGCCCGCCCGTGTCCGTCGCCGCCGTCGCCGAGGCGCGCCGCGACCACGAAGAGCGCGAGCGCGCGCGCCGCGAGCGCGACGAGAGAGAGCGTCGCGAGCGGGACGAGCGCGAGCGTCGCAAGGCTCGCGAGCAGCGCGAGCGGGACATGGAGAGAGTGCGCACGCGCTCGCCGCTGCGCAACGGGGCGCCGGAGCCCGCCAAGGAGGAGCGCAAGGAGCCGCCGCGCCCGCCGCCCTCGCTGCCCGCCTACCCGCCCGCGCCGCACTGGGACCCGTACCGCGCTTTCGACCCGCTGCAGCACATGCGGTTCGCGCCGCTGGTGGAGGCGGCCATCCGCGCCGAGGAGGACCGCGCCAAAATGCTGAGCGCGTACGCGCACCACCAGCAGCTGAAGTCGTCGCCGCTGCTGCACCGCGGGCTGCCGGGCGGGCCGCTGCACGCGCACCCGCACGCACACCCGCACGCCCATCCGTCGCTGGGCCCGATGGCGCCTCTCGCGCCCTCGCTGGCCCCGCTGGCGCCGCTCGACCTGCTCAAGAAGGAGGAGCCGCGATGATAGCGACCGTGTACATAGCGAGAGTATCGTTTCACATTATCGGTTTAGAGAATTATTTATTGTAACGTCGCTTGCGAGGAGCCGGCGGCGGGCGGGGCCCGCGGGGGCGGGGCGCCGCCAAGTGTCATGTGCAATATGGGACGAGATGACGGCGCGTGTCGCGCGCCGCCCTGTACACTACTGCTTGTTTATTTACATGGAAATATCTATCGAGTTGTTATTGTGACCATTATTAGTTAATTATACATTAAATCGCTGAATATGTGAAGGATAGGATTATTGGAATCGCTATCATATAATTATACATATTTATATATACCTATAAATAAAATGTAAATATTAGTTTATAAATTAGTGTTAAAATATAGAATTGGTTTATTTAACGACATACAAAGGAAAAAATCCCATAAATTATTATTCTATCGGGAGTTTCATTTACACTTCCGTTAAAAATCTCATAATGGTTTTTCAATTGTACCAGTGGTGGATTATTTATTTATTTATATAATACTTCATTTCTCTGTTTCGAGTACGCTCGATTTGCGTTACATTTTAGCAGTTGACATTTCTTCTAATGCATTTAAGATATGTGATATTATTATATTGTGAAAAACATTTTGTCTGACTTCAAGGTAGTGTCTATTTGCAGGTAGATAATATATTACAGTAATAAAATAAAGTCATATTATCAAATTGTCTACTTCGTAAACTTATTTAAAATTAGATTTCTTCAATAAAATCAAGCTAACAATGCTTCCATCGAATACTATTTTGTATGATTTACCTTAGTGAACTTGACATGTGCCATTAACATTAAATACTAATGGGTGTTAAGTCAGACAAAATTTTACTATAACCTGTTTTAAGGCACATTTAATGATTGTGTTCTCATGATTTCATGAAGGGTAATTCAGATGTGTATTATAGTTTATACAAAATCATTCTGTATACTAAAAGTAAAAGTAATGAAAGCTTGGTGCGATTCAGAAAATACCATTAAAACTTTTGATTTTTATACCAACATGATTTTCTTTTGTTGTCCTTTACAGATGCATATAGAACCTACACCTTTTGTGACAATTAAACTTCAGCCTATTTAATCATTTTAGATTCCATAACAAATAGCACTTCCGCAAGTGTCCATTTTTTTATGTTATTTTTTTAAATTGAAACTTCGACTATCAGTGTGGTAATAATCTACTTTGATAAGAGAATACACTGATAATTAAATACACTGATAATTAAAATCTATGATCATCACAAGTATTTCACTCGCGTTCACAAGCAAGAGAAATAACTATTCATAACAACAAACAAAGACCATCTTTATATTGGTTGCCTTCTATATTAAAATTAATAATTAAATGTTTATTATATTTTATATCATTTAATTCTAAGAAATATGTGTTATTTATTTTTTACTCTAATTTTATGGCTTGTAACTATTTTTATAAATTATTTATATAATGTATATTATGGATGAAAAAAATTATACTAGATGAAATTACAACTGTATAAATAGATACTGTACAGAAATATTATATTATTCGTTTATTTTAAAAAACAAAACGTCTGCCTCGGTTTCACTTCGCAATATGAAATAATTTACCCTTTTACTCCTGCTTCTTATATCTTTTTCTTAATAATGCAAGGGTGTTCCTCCAATACCAAAATTGATCTTGCAGTGCTATCAAAAAAAATAAGTATCGATGACATTATACTGACGTGATGTAAAAATTGTTTGAGATGGAAACGTTTTACGCGAATGTGGTTTCTGAATCATGATTGTAGTATCTTTTAACGCTTAGTTAGGACTTAAAACGAAATATTACAACAGAGTTAGTCTAAACCTATTGTTAAGATTATCCAAACAAAAAGTCTAAGCTAAGGGCGACGGACACCCATTTTGCTTCTTGCGGGTTATCTGATTAATTCCAAGTAGATTAACTCTAAAAGCCACGCGGAGAGGAAAAGACGCCCTTTCAAGAGCATGAAAAGGTTCATAAGTTATTACTGTGTACGACACGAAAGTGGTAAGTAGAAACTTAGTACTTGAAGTTTGGCACGTTCTCATCAGACGATGCGACATCTCCATTAATAACTAACTAATAAGCTTCTGTTACAACTAAAACTTTATTTTTCTCAAGTGAAATAACACATTGTACTTCTGGCTATATTAATACTTACTTCCTCTCATTTTACAGGACTCGCGGGCAGGAGGATAGAGAAAAGCAATACTTTCTTCTGCAGTTACCTCCTATTATAGTCAATGCTGTGTTTTATCAAACCATAAAATTTTCCTCGTAAACTTTTATTATTTAAATTTGTACTTTACTGTTAAAGATTTTATTTCCATTACCGACATAAGCTACAGCTACAGTAACAACATAATTATGTATCGATCGTACATTTGATACAGGTGTTTATTTTATTTTTTGTAGATAAATATCACAAAAATATTTAAGATTTTTTTTTTATTTACTGTCTTTGATATTATTGATTTTAAAGAAAAAGTATATTAATTATTGCTACATTGTCTCTTATTTCTATAAGATAAATAAGGTAGACTTTTTTCGGGCGGTTCAAAATGAGCCTAGGAGGCATGACAATTTTAACGTAATTCATTTTGAGCTTTACTTATAGTCCGGTCAATTTAGACATTAAAAAAGTGGTAAAATAACAAAAAGTCCCGGAAAGCCAAATATTAGTGAAGACCTATAGTTTACCATTACGAATCAAGTTTTAAAAGTCCTCATCAATCCTATGTGTGCTTAAAAAGTTATTCGAGGTCAAAGGTCAAAATTTGAGGTTATTTGGATTTTGCTTGAAAATGGTAAGTTTTATCAATAAAAACTTCAAATCAAAGTTGTAGATCTTAAAATTATCTACAAAAATGGTATCAATGATTTTTTTCCTAACAGATACCATTCCTGAGATATCGCGATTCTAAGAGTCATATTATACATGATATGCGCATGTAAGCCACGTATATACCTACAATACATGTTAGGCACTTAATACAAGTATAAATATTTATTTGTTTTTCTTTTATAGATATTATACTATCCTATAAACATTTATTCAAATGGTAGCCAGTCCTTAACTAAATTTCCTCTTGCTTGAAAAACATCGGGCTATTCTATTGTCCGTAGGTTTCGTTCATATACTTTTAAAACTTGATTCGTAATGGTAAACTATAGGTCTTCACCAATATTTGGCTTTCCGGGAATTTTTGTTATTTCAAATGTCTATATTGACCGGACTATTAGTTAAATGTTAAGCTTAAGGTGTTTCATTCTAATACAATTAGATAAGTGATCATGATTTTTCACAATTTAGCTATTGTTGAAATAAGTAATTAAAACTAAATAATTTATATTTGGATCATTTGGAGTAATTTTTTTCTGTAAAATGACGTAGTACTCTTTATAAGAAGATTTTAACGTAGTCGGCAGATTATATTTTGAAATATGAATGAAATCAATTCTTGTATGAATTGTTATGTAACATTTTTACATTTTACGTTATGTTACTATTTATTACCCCTACAAGGCTCCATTTTTATGTTGTAAAACATATATATCACATCAGGGATTACAAAACAATAACAAAAATCGTAGTACAATTGAATATAGCACAAAAAAGCATCTTTACCAATTATTTTTGTTGTTGTCCACAGCATCGGCATTTTCAATAAACTCTTGCAAACACGTCTAGATCATCACACTACTTCTTCTATATTGTGGCCATTAACGTAACTAGAGATTTTCCAGGACAGGGGCCAATGACTAGGGTATCGAAATCCAAAAGATATATGTATTAGCTTGACGCTTTATACCGCATATAGCAGAGTAGGCAAACGGAACTAAGAGCAAGCAAGAGCAGTGGGAACCTAATGTTAAGACACTCCGTTCCCTGCTTTTTTTGAAGAATTGCGCGTTGAGTGACGGAATTCAAGAATCTCGCGCTAGCCTAGTTGCCAGAGAAAGAAGAAAATGGAAATAAAAAAAATCCAATTTTCCGTGTAGGAATACACCATGACGGTCCTTTGTATTAACTTTGTACAAAAATCTATTTAGTTATAAATATGTACGGGACAGTCCTCAAAGTTCTCGATAAGTAAAAGGAAATTAAAACTATGGTGTAAATCATCTGTTTTGGATTTTTAATAAATTGCGCACCTTTAACTTTTCTTTTGTTACTAAACTTTTTAAGATTCTGGGCTAAGTTTGGCCCCGATTTCAAAATTTTTCCTTTTCCTACTATTGCGCTGTTTTCATTTTCTACCTTTTAGCAGATACAAATATTGAGCTAGCACTCTGTAGTTTCACACTTAATAATTTTGACTACCAACATAGTCTAATTTAAGTCAACTTTTAGAAACAGTATTAACATTTTGTGGGAAATAAAAAACATATATAATTGCAAATCTATTTTAAAATCACATCCTACTGCTACTGTGTGAGTATTATATTTAATATATGGTTATAAACAAAAGGGTGAGGATTGTTAAGTAAAAAGAGTACTGAAAATTATATTTTCTACCACATGATTGTTTTATGTAATCTTGGAAATAAATTACAATAATATTTAGACATAAGCTTTCTATTTTTTCACTTCCTGTACCATACTTGGATAGTTTTCATTCTCTTGACCTTCTTTTGTAATTGCAAGACTCCATAAAGTAAAGCTTCTGCAGTTGGTGGGCAACCAGGTACATATATGTCAACTGGCACAATGCGATCGCAACCTCTGAAATGATGTCAGTAAAATATTATATTTATTACAAAATCTTATGAGAAGTTTGTGTAAAAGTTATATAAGTAAGTCTTATATATGCTTGTAACTGTAAAATTTTAGATGTGCAATATGCTTTAATAAAAGTTTAATTAAGCTTACAAAATTAAAAAAAAAGCCTTAACCTAATAAAGCATTGTATGATCATTATTTACAAATTATGTATAGTTAAATTTTCTTCTCATAGTAAGAAACATAGGGTTTTTATATAATCATAAGAAAATACAATTGTTGTAAATTTTATCCCCTTTATAAGAATAATTTTATCCCCTTTTGAAGTCTTAAAATGTCAAGAGTAATGTTATGAAATTAGATTACCATAATCATGTTACTAATCATTTATAAATGTGTGACATCAATTGTAATGTCTAAGTAAATTTACACTTGCATAATGGATTGATGATGTTGTAGTACAGTAGCACTTGTCTATGCATTCCATTCTTAAGCCATTATTTTTAATACTGCTGTTCTATCTAATATAAGCATAAAGTCTCGTATGACAATATGCACAAAATAAAAAAGTTGGTATGTTATCATTATTTTTAACGCCTCACACTTCATCCTGCACATATCAGCATAGGGAGAGGGAACCACAAGAACCTAGTGTTATGACACTCCATTCCCCGCTTTCTGCCTTTTTAGAAGCATTGCATGTTGAGTGGCGGAACTCAATACTCAATTTGCCTAGTTGCCAGAGCAAAGATAATAGAAATGAAATAATCCACCTTCCTCATGTGGGAATACTCTATGCATCTGTGCCACAATGGTAAAAAATATAAATATAGAATAATGATTCTGTGCAATGATAAAATTTCATATTAAAAAATATATATAAAAAACTGTCACAAATAGTTTAAGCACTTGACTATACTGTAGGAAAATAAAAAATGTATTATACTATCTTTACCTTACAACAGAATAGGAATAATGGTAGTATCCACCACCATTAGCACAGCTGCCCATTGATATAACCCATCTAGGATCAGGCATTTGATCATAGACTTTCCTTAAGGCTGGAGCCATTTTATTTGTTAAAGTACCAGCAACAATCATTACATCAGATTGACGAGGAGATGCTCTGAACACTACACCATATCTGTAAACAAAATATAATACAAATACACTTCATTGAAAGGTACTAGGTAAAAAACAGAATAGGAGGTAAGGAACAGAAGGTAAGAAACCACATCATATATAAATAGTCCTAATTCCCAAATAAATACATTACAAGAAAGTATGTGTGTAACAAAATGTTCAATGAGAACAAACAAGAATAAAAGAAGTGTATAATTTTTTTGAAAAAATAATAAGCTGTATACATTTATTTGTTATATAAACAATATAAAATCTACCTGTCCATATCATAACGTGGGGCTGCGATGTGCATCATCTCAACAGCACAACAAGCTAATCCAAATGTCATTGGCCATATGGAGCCCTTCCTTCCCCAGTTCAACAGATCATCGAGACGAGCCACAGCATATTCTGCGACATTACTGGTATCTTGAAAGGGAGAGTATGGTCTTTTTTCTTTTGGATTGGGTGCAGGTAAGTGAGTTTGACGAACATGTTCTACTAGAGGTGCGAAGGCTCCTTTTTTCACTACAGAAAGAACTGTAGAAGGAGCGGTGGCTCCTAGAGCTTTTAAAGCTTGCATTTTATCTGCAAAGCCAATACGCAAAATATTAACAACCTACACAAAAATAAATCTGACGATTTACTCTGTCAATTAACTGTATTTTATACTGAATATTCCTTTTTACTTTACTTACAATTTGCACATGAGCTATTATATTGACTGTAAAGCTTAATATTAGGTATTAGATACAAAAAAATAAAATATTTTACGTAACAAGTGCATTTACTAGGTAAACGTCAAAATCACTAAATGTGTCATTTAAAATTTAATAGGGAAATTTACTTTTTTTTAACAAATTCATCGTTTTAAATTTATAGTTAAAAAACTTAAGAATATTTAGGACATTCTTAAGTAAAAAACAGAAATCTCTATAACTCTTATTGTTCTTTATAAATGTACGTTTTGATCTAAAATTTGTACATATAATGTTGTGATAAATAAAAAATACTATTAATATTTGTAATATAAGTGTAAAAACATTTCAACAACGAATAAATTTATTAATTTACTGTTAATTAAAGTCAGATATTTGGTAATTTATCATTTTTACTTTTCTTTTCGTAATCTGTTACTAAAATTGTGTCAAATTTGAATTATGTCCACCATTCAGTTATCAGTAATAAACAACAAATATTCAAACTAATATATTTTTGTTTTGAGTCGTTTAGTTAAGACATTGAAATGTTTAACATTTCAATGTCTAAATGTAGAACAAATACATTTATAATCACTATTTTCTTGCTTTAAATAAAAATGAATTTTTCTTAAGATAATTTAGTGCATTCATATATATTTAAACTATGACGAACGTAAGAAAGGTAAAAGATATATATCTTTTTAAGGACTATTTTATTTTTTATGTTCTATAAAAACATTTACTTACAGGAAAAGAAATGGTTTAAATCTATGTTTAATTTTGATGATGAACCTCCTGCAAAAATATCTAAATCCACTTTAATTCAAGAAAAAATTAAAAATATTGAGGCAAGTTATTCTAACTTTATTTTTTCCCTTCTTTAATGAATATCATTATTTATTTATACAACAATTATTTTTATTTAATAGCATAATGTGAAAGATCTGCCGAGAACATGCTTCCAAGCTAATATCACTGATAAAAATTGGATGAAAAATTTTGATCCTCATAATGTTGAAGATTTAGCTGTCAGTGCTAAAAAAGTACAAGAAGTAGAAGAATGGCTAAAAAAAAATTGTGTTAGAAATAGTAATAACATATTGCTCCTATCTGGTCCTGTTGGTTGTGGGAAAACAGCTACAGTGCATTGTATTGCAAGGAAATACAATATAAAGGTTACCGAATGGATCACTCCTTTAGATATTGAATATCCATCTGAATTTGGTACTCATTTTTTTTTAAGTATTAAAATTAATTCAATATGAATGTAAACTATTTCTTACTTTTTATTTCTCAGGTGATTTTGAATTTAAAGAATCTCAATCTAAAAAATTTTTAGAATTTATCATAAACTCTGCTAACTACACATCCTTATTAGATAATAACAGTTGCAAATTGGTTTTAGTAGAAGACTTTCCTAACATATTTTTAAGGAGTCCATCAGAATTTGTAGAAATTTTAGAGTAAGTCCTTTTTACTTTTTTTAGTGGATGTTAAAAGAGACAATATTATATATAAATATGACAGCAAAGACAATATTATATAGAAGCATATTAATATTTTATAATTATAATAATATTTTTAGGCTTTACAAAATAAGGGCAAAGTCTCCAATAGTCTTTATTTGTTCTGAAACACATACTGACAGTAAAAACATATCTTTTCAATTATTTTCTCCAAGTATTAAAGAACAATTAAACATACATCACATTGTGTAAGTATATACATAGTAATATTATTAATAATATATATACTCAAATCTATATCTTTGATTTATTTTAAAGTTTAAATCGTAAGTTTCTAGAATTTATATAAATAATATGATAAATCTTATACCTTATAATAAGCAAAACATGATTGTTTCGAAATTTTATATATAATATGAAATTACTAACATGATAACAATTGTTGTACATTAGGTTTAATAGTGTATCTGCAACAGGCCTAAAAGCAGCACTCAAACGGGCTACTGACATAATAAGTAAAAACTATACTACCACTTATAACATTCCAACTTTAGACTTGATTGAATCAGTTGTTAATTCTTCAGGAGGAGATGTCAGATCTGCTATTTTAAATTTACATTTTGCTTCTTTGAAAGGTAAGTATGTGCTTTAAGAATATTGCCTACATTTTTCCAGCTTCATACTGATTGCCTATTATTGTATAGGTATTTAAAATTCTTCCATTCTATGCTTTTGCCTGAGTTAGAAAAGGGCAAACCAAAACAATTTGTTCTCTCAATACAGGTATTAACACAATATTTAATATACACTATTCTTAGGTAACAACCAAATCAAGAAGGATATGAACAAAATTACTTACTTTGAATTCTGTAAAATCTAAAAAAAGTTCCACTTATGTCATTTATTTTTTTTAGGATCAAATTTTAATTTGGAAACAAGTATGCTAAAGGAAAAAGAGTCAAAGAGTAAAACAGCAAAGAAGAAAAAGAATGCTTCCAATAAATTTATGTCATTAGGAAAAGATCAAACTGTTAGTATTTTACATGGTGTGGGTAGAGTACTGAACCCTAAAGGTGAATGATATCAATTTAATATTTTTATTTTAATTATAATTTTTCATGGCATGTCCCAGATTTTTAGTTTTTATATGTCAATGAAAAGTACTCATTACATGCAAGAACTTTTAGTAAAGAGCTATTTTCTTATATCTTGAAAATTCAACTCAATACTTCAATAAGTATTGTGGTCTTACATCAGGTGTACCACACCTTGATTTTCTCAATCATTTTTGCCATGACAACATTTCATTATAACTTATATTTAAGCGGGACTAGTTTGGTTCTCCATCAGGTCTGCCAGACCAAAAGACAAAATCTATTCTTGCCTAGATTCTGCTGATCTAACAGTTATACAACAAAAATTATTACAGAAATTCATTCAGAATACCCAAAGGTGTATGTGTACTAACGGAAAAAAATATTTTATTAGTCTTTTATGTATATCTCCCCGCATCACTTTTTGTAAAAATATTCAACGTACAGACAATTTTTTTTCTTTTTCATTATATATTTATTTGATTCAAAAGTAATATAAATAGTAATTTCCTGTAATTTTCATTATTTATATATGTATGAATTTCTTACTATAACTAAAGAGACTTCTTAATATATGTAAACATTGCATTACAATATATCAGTTTATCATGTAAATGTTACAGAAATAACGGATAATAATGGACAGAATGTTCTGAGTCACTCCCCAAAGGATATCATTGAACAGTTTTTAACAAATCCATCTACATTTGTAAATTTCTTGGAAGAAAATTATTTATCTCATTTTTCTAGTATAAATGATGTCGAAAACGCTGCAGCGTCGCTTAGTCTGGCCGACTGCGTGATGGCTAAATGGGGGGTAAGACGATATCAAGTATTTGCATAAAAATAATACAGTTTAAATTTAATTTAAATATTTTCTGATTAGTCAATTGTAGACGTATTATATTTTCTTTTATAATATTGTCTGGTCACAAAAACGGGTTACCAAACAAAAAATTACTTATTTAAAATAACTTCGTCTTAAGAAACCAGAAAATTTTATCTTAAAAACCCAATAACTTGTGTAAACCAATCTAACTTGCTACTTATAATATTATAGAAAATATTATTTGTTATTATTGTTGTCACTCTTTATACCCTATTTTTTATTTATTAGGATAAAATATTTCATGAATATAGCCTTTACATAGGAGTAGCCGGTTTAATGTTAGCCAATAAGTGTCCAGTGACCGCATGGAATCCTGTGAGAGGGCCAAAAAATACTAAAATTCAATATCCGTAAGTATTTTAATAATAGTTTAGTTTCATAATAGTTGTCTTTAAGTTTAGCACATGTAGAAATGTATATTCTCAACACTATCAGAAACAGTTCATCTATTTTAATGATTATAACAGCATTCATTTATTATGAGTTTTGAAGGTATTATTTTTGTTTTTTTTAGATCTCTAGCCGATTTGCCGCAGCTGGAGAGTAACCACTTATATAATGGAAAAGTATTAGTAACAGATTATTTAACATACTGTAAGAAAATCGGAAATAACTCAATTAGCAACTTGAGAAAACATGAAGATGAAGTTTAGATGTTTTTGTTTAAATAAAAAGTTAAATAAAACAGTTTAGTTACTTATTCATTAAGTTATATTTGTACCTAAAATTACATACAAAGAATTAAAAACATATGTTCACTTGACATGGGTAACAGGAACATTGGATCTGGGAAGCAAATTAAATATCAAGTCATTTTCCATGTTTATTAACAAAGTCCATTAACTGTTACAAAGTAAAATCCTAGATACAGAAACACTGCACTGTTGTCAAGTAATTTTAGTTTATTATCACTGATCACTCACTCTGGTCAGTTTCCATTTTGCAAGCTTTTACAACAAGAAATAATGAATTATTTATTAAGTCACATTCTTTGTTTTACTATAAAGAAGTTATACTTACCGGTCCTGGCCCTCTACTATAAGTAAGTTTATATGAGTTGTCAATATACTCACCTATTCGAAGTCTCTGGAATGTGTTGTGTATTGTGTATCTGGTTACTTTTTCAATGCATGTAGAAATTCAAATCACATGTTTATTGAACTCAATTGTCAGTATTGTGGTGTGTTTACAGTATAATTTTTTTAGCATTTAGATAAAGTTAAAGTTGCAGGTATCAGTACCTTTTTGGTTGTAAGATTTGTGTTATGTGACTAGTAGTATTGCCAATTGCATTTATTCAATTGAAGATTTTGTAATAACAAAGGTCAATATCATAACTATATGAAAAGCAAGTATATTAGTGCTGGCAACACTAGTAAGTAGTTTGTGAGTGAGAAGTGTGTGTATGAGGGTCTACCGGGAGGAAGAGGAGGAGGACCTGGAGCGGCGGCGGCGCGGGGCCGCGCGCGGAGAGCGCGAGCGCGACCGCCTGCGCCGCGGCGGCGAGCGACGCCGGGGCGGGCTGCGGCGGCGGTATCTGTTACATTTGTATTGAGTTTAACTTAAATTCGCCTAGTTATTTAATACTACAATATCTTTTTTTTATGTCTTCACGCTTTATCCTGTACATGGTAGGATTAAGCAGAGGGAACTGCAGGAACCGTAGGCACCTAGTGTTAAGACACTCCGTTGCTTAGTCCCTGCTTTTTGCCTTTTTCAAGGTGTGTTAAGTGGCGGAACTAAACGCAGCGCTTTGCCTAGTTTCCAGAGATCTTCCCCGAGTGGAAATCAAATCCACAAACCGTCGCGTTTACAGGCAGACGCTACGTCTCTGCGCCACGACGGCCCTCAAAAATATAAATAAAAAGAAACTCACCGTGGTGGAGAATGTCTCCTAGGAAGTGGGTGTCGTGGCGGGGGTCGCGGCGAAGGCCGGCGAGGCCGCGACGGCACCAGCACCGGCGCCGCTGTTATCTCCTGCCCGTCGATTTGTCCTAAGTACATGGAAATTAATACATTTATAATATGAATATTGTAAAAATACACATAAGAGTAATTCATTTAAATATTAGTAATTGCATCATACATGGTAGAAACATGATAATTAAGCAACTGAACTACTTTAATTATAATTGTTGGTGTTAACTACTTGGCAGCATACTATTTATTTTAATTAATTTAGGCGCAATGTTAAATTCTCATGCTAAATTGTAAAATGGAAATAATTTGTTTTGTAGGATTCAAACCACCAACTTCTAAGTCACAATATAGTTATAGAATGTACACAACTTTCAAAATACAACCAACTGTTGACTGTTTTGTAAAGTCAATTTGTAAGACTTGGAAGAAAGTGTAAATATAGTTGTTTATAAATAATAAAGAATTGTTTACAAATAATAAAGAATTACATAAAAACTACATACAATTTCATTTTAGATTAATTAAAATAATTATATTGTAACATGTATGAAATATACCTCCATCCATATGCTTCATAGCATTTTCTGCTTCATCTGCATTGCTAAACTCCACATAGGCATATCCTCGACCATTGTGTGGGTGCAGCCGGTCCATGGGAAACTCCACTGCCTTCACCACTCCATATGTTGAAAAGATCTCCTGAATATGATCTCTTGAAACATTGAGAGTTAGTCTCCCTATGTGTATGCGTGTGGGACGTGGTGGAGGTGATCTTTCACGTTTTTTGCGGCCAGGTGACCTAATAAATATTTCCCAATTTAATAATATTACTAGGTATTCAGCCCATCCGGCCTGTTAATTGAGCGAGCGCGGAAGCGGTACAATAAAGACACTTTTTGAAGCGAAGCTCTTATATGTTCACTTCGCCGTTTTTTGTAGCCTGTCCCCTCCGAGGCCTTTTGACAGAACTCGATGAAACTTTGCATGGAAATTAGGTCCAAGTGGTAGCTATATCGCATTTCATGAAATGATGTCCTTGAGGGATGAGGGGTGATAATTGTACCATAGAGTTATGCTGGGGAATTGAAATCTCTGTTTATGGCGCGCGTTAGCAAATTTCAATGCGTTTCTCAATAAATTAAGTTCACAATGTGTTTGGCCATAGAGAAATTGCACGCGCAAACTAATCCAATGCATTTTCAATGAAAATCGAATTTTGTTGGTTTTTTCTCAATTATTCCTCAAGGACATGTCCGATCACAGTTTTTTATATATGTTGGCACTCCTCATGACCACAGTGATCGTTTAAAACAAATCCGATCAAAATCGGTTCAGTGGTCTAGGAGGAGTTAGCGAACAAAGAATGCATAGACCCCCACTAACAGAGAGCTTCGCTCGTCGCTGCGCTCCTCACTCGCTCAATTATTTATTAAATATTGAGTAATATATTCATTCTATATTGATTTGCATTGGCTCATAATTAATTTGATATTTTATCTACAATAAATATATGTTAGGTAAGATATTTTTTTCTGATAACATAAATCACAATTATAGTTCCACAATTCACACATTTTAAAAATAGGACTAGAAAGTGTGGAATAGATTGTCTTGCACTAGGTTCTCTCTGACTACTCTTATTTTTTTATAGCTTCATGCTTTATCCCGCATATTGCAGGGTAGGCAGAGGGAACTGCAGAGACCTTATGAATCATAGTGTTAAGACACTGCTTAGTCCTTGCTTTCTCTGTCCCCGCTTTCCATCCTTTTTCGAGGCATTGCGTGTTGAGTGGCTGAACTTATATATTGTATTTATAATAAAAAGTATTAATAATAATAACATTTAAGTAGTAATGTCGCTAGCTATGCTCAGTACACAGTACATTTGATAGTAATATAGAAATTTGTCATAAATTTATTTTTAAATTATCAATACTTTATTTAAATATATAAAATTATTACAGAAAATAATTCTACCATTGTTGAGTTTGTAAAACAACAAAATATAACTTAACCACAACCTTAATATTAAAACTGTTATACCTTTCATGCTTATCCTTGTTTTTAGCTTTGTCATTACTTGATGGGACTGCTAATTTCTTCTTATCTCCTAACGGTGATCTGTCTCTTATTTTTTCCCTATCTGGCTCCCTCCTGTCTTTTAGTGGGCTTTTAATGTGTGGTGAAGTCCTAAAAATTAAAATATACCAATAATATATCTTATAAATTTTGTTTTTGTATTTCTTTTCTGCATGCTTTGGTGAATACTATTCTGTAAATAAGTAATCCTTTGAGACGAGCTATGTTATTTTCAACTTACTTCTTTTTTGGCCTGGAGCGATCATTATTACTACTGCTACTACTGGATGAGCTGGAGCTCGATGACGACCGTGATGAGCTTCCTGAACTGCTTGAAGAAGACCTCGATGTTGATCTTGAAGAGCTGCTTTCTGAAGAACTATAAAGTTATATTTAGTATTAATAAACGGCGCTAACAAAAACCGTACCAAATAAATAACCTATATGTTTGTTAATCACGTATAAAAACATTAATAGCACAAACCTGCCACTGCTTTCACTACTACTGGAACCAGAATCACCTTTCTTCTTTTTATCTTTTGGTTTCTTTTTATCCTTTTCCGAAACAACAGAGGGAGATTTATTTCGTGCCCTGTATAAGACATCAAAAAATATTTTTTGTTTACAATATAATTAAAAACCTCCGAGAATAGAATACGCTTAGTAATTATATATTTGATCTGAAAAAACTTACATGATATTTTATAAAGAAATTAATGTAATTTAATTTCCGTGCCGCACTTCAATAATTATCACCACAGACAACGAAAGATTACCGCCATTTTGTAGCGTCAGGTTTTTAGTGTTGCCTGAACGCTTGTCTTAAATCTTAATTATATAAATTATCAAATTTATATTCAATTCTATATTTGAAATATGTATATAGTTCATTAAAATTCTTCAAATAATATATTATAATATAATTATATTATATTTTTTTCAATACAATATTATTATTTATATTACAAGGTTAAAATAACATAGAAAATATAAAATTCTATATGTATGCAAAATACAGTCATATAAATTGATATAGTTATACTACATCATTAAGAATTGATTTATTACACCAATATCAGAAACACAATTTATCCTTCGACAGCAATAACATACGGCTTTTGTAATTATTCTTTTATATCAACAGTTGAGTGGCCAGAGGCTATAAGCCCCTCGCTGTGCGACACGAGGGCTGCATTAACGTCGTTTTAATGTTTGATATTCTTACTGATTCCTCTAACCTCTTCTATATAATACGTAACAATCTGTTTTAAACTTTTCAGTCATTAAAATCAGTTCCTAAATTTGTAATTTAGGTACTGATTTTCGTAAATTTAAGAAAGACATAATTTGCATGTAGATACTTACATAGGCACAGTGGAATCATTGAAGATGTATTGGGTTCAGTTAGAAAATAACCAAACTAATACAGCGTAACTTTAAATACGATCATGCATTACGGTTTCTTGTTTAGTTATCATTAAGAAATAGTAGTAAATGTTATATATAGCAGTGGTAGTGGCAGTACGAAATAATGTATACACGTACAGTATTAACTAAAAGCTGCTGTATCAAAAATATTTATGAATATTGATCGTAAATCAAAATGGTTTTATGAGGGAACTTGAGAGGGTTACTGAAGGTCTACGAAATCATTTGTTCGAAGGTTGTAATCTAGCGAAAATAAGTAACCTTATACTATTTATAAAAATATATCGAGCATTATATATTATTTTTGTTAATAGAAAATAAATTATATATAGTTTATATAATTTATTAAACAAAAATATGTACGTATATTATTACAGGTTTAGGTAAATGTAAAATCATTTTATGTGGTAGTCATAGCTTATAAGTTATAACAATCAGAATAATATTATTAATTACTTAATTAGTTTAGATATTTACTTATTGCTTTTATAATTTAAATAGCTTAAAGTGTAAAGGCGCGAATTTCGATTTTAACAGTACGAATTGGTGTAAAAACATTCATTGTGTAGTATAAAAGAAATTATTTTATATATGAAAGTATGAATTTAAAGATCCAAACCTATATTAACTTAAATTTAAATACATATTTTTCGGTTTAACTGAACTAAATATTATAAAAGAAAAGGTTTGTTGAAAACGTATGTTTGGCTCACTGCATAATATAGAGAACTACTGGTTATAATGAAAATAATACTTTTGAAGTTAGTCTTTTTATCCTATCCCATTTATCCATGAATGGTATCAATTTTTATAATAGAGTCTGTTTTGAAATAATTATACCGATATTCCTTAGCTATTCCCAACAAAAATTCGCGTTATTTTTATAAATTTGTTTACGTTGTCTATATTTGTAGGGTCCCGTAACCAAATGGCAAAAAACCTAACCCTTATAAAATCATCATGTCTGTATATCCGTCCGTGTCCGTATCACAGTCGTTTTTTACGACACAATAACTATAATGTTGAAAATTAGTTAGAAGATGTATTTTCTGAACTGCATTAAGATATTCACACTATAATAGAAAATAAAGTTGACTATTATTGGATCTTCCCCATACATAAGAATAAGGTTTATGAATAGACCATTATTTTATAAACTGAACTGCGCGAGATACACCAATACAAAAAGGCAACTTTTCTGCTTCTTACAGCCTGCAGATTGCAGTTTACAGCCTGTAGTTAGGGTCTGTTTATGTATCAGGGCATTATTTCCCATGAGTTCTTACTACCCTGTTAAAAGCATTTTGTAAATTGAAGGAAAAGGTCTGATCAAAAAATTTTCAGATGCTCTTGAATTCTCGTTCAAAATTTTGCATACTAAAGTAAAGACCAACGTAACAAATCAAATGTAATCTAACACTAGAATAGGCAGAGGTGTCATCAACTTCATTGCTATTTGACATGAGACTGCTTTATTGATATTTCACTATTTGTAGAATGTCAGTTCTACGAAAGCACACTTTCTTTGAGGGAACTAGCCTCGGGCATCACTAACTACTTGCTGAGCTTTGTGTCTGGCTGACACTTCTTGTTTAGCCTTTTATTATTTATGATATTATTTTTAATTCTTTCTCTGTATAGATGCTTATGTCTAATGCTCTGTCGGCTTGTACTCTCGTATCTCTCTGTTTAATCTCTCTCTTATTTTTATCTTAACCTGAGGCCTAGCATACAATCTTTTTCCTCGTTTTACGACAAGATTCTCTTCATTTAATGTTTTTACATGTTAGTTACTTACTTTCATTTTTGCACTGTTACTGCTTCAATCACACAATTTCTCAGAATTAAGAAATAAATTAAATTGTTCTATTTTACAACAATCTAGATGCTGTTGAATATTTGTGGACTCCGACGAATGAATCTCAGCGATGAACATATAAGTCAATAAGTCGATAGTGGTCATGCATACCAAGACCTTTAAATTCGCTCTACACGACATCAGGTAAATTTGACGGGTAATTTGCCGTAATTCCATAGGCACTTTAAGCATGGTGAAAATAGAGCTTGCGTGAAATTGAGGCAGGCAGGCCACAGTGCAGTGTAATGCACCCCGTCTTATTTCCCATATATACATACCATCTGCAACAGAATTAGTACTTATAGGTTTGTTAGTGTTTGAGGATGACACCGAAAATTGGAAAATGAGAACAAATGAAAATAAGTCTGTCCAAGTTAAGCTTACTCCCAGACACGACGTTTGGAATAACAATCTCTCAATTTGAATATTTTATTTTAGCGCTATTTAGTTATACATCTATTTTTTGGACAAACCACTGAGCTGGAATAAACTAAAACTACTAAAAAAGCTTCGAGTATACAATTCCACAAGCTGCTCCAAAAAATTGCAGCTAAAAGCTCAATTACAACAAAATTGTATATCCAGTCTTTGGTTCAATCTGTTGTTGAGGCGTAGAACCTTGCGTAACTGGAGCAAACTCTAATCAGGACAATGCTTTTAGTCAAAAACAATTTGCACTATAACAATTGCAGTTATAGTTATTATCTCTTAGTGACCCCTCTCATGTTTCCTACAATAAGAGAGGAAATATCTACTAAAATACAAATGCCCCTGGCAAGGCGAGTGTCTGTGTAGATGACGTTCAGGGCAGCTCGTTTGGATAATCGAGCTTGCTTGTGACATAATGAAACCTTTTCAAGCGACTAAAAAATAACACCTCAGAATGACAACCCCAGAATGACTCCTGCAATGACATATATTGGGCGCACAATTTGATGAACTGAATTAAACAAATCTATTATTAAGTACTAAAAGTATCTAATATTTACTCTATGGTGACTTCATTATACATAAAATATTTTTAGGTCGGCTTCTATGAACGTATGATAAAATATCAATATCATCTTTTAATGGAACTTATAAAACATATGTAAACCATAAACACTTGTTCTCATTGATGTCATTACATTGTAATAAAAATTGATGCTTAATCCAGCTGATAGCGGCCCTTTGCGACTGTAGTCCTTTGTTATTGGGCTTATTTTTCAAGATAACTTACTAATAAGAAATTATAATAAACTAAACAAGTGTAGTAACAATAATAATTTAACTATTAATTAATGTTTAATAGTATTTTGAAGCATAAGTCTTTATTCTATGATTGATTGATTGTGTTACCTGCAAAGATTATTTTATATATGGAGATACTATATATTTAAAGTAATAATTCCAAAATTTGAATGTGAGTGTTAAAGTTAATGGTATACGTGTTTACACGTATACCATTAACTTTAACACTCACAATTGAACACCTGTAATTGTGTGATTTAAGTCTGCTCGTAATTTTCTATTTCTCTGTACATATATTTAAATATATTAATTTTTCCTATTGTAAAAGCATACTGTCCTATGAGATAATTATGGACTTATGGTTGGATGCAATCAAAAGGCCTTGCTGCCTGGAATGGTACTTATAACAGGAGTTGTTATACATTTTCATACATTTATTACATTGACAACAGAATTGAGATGCAATGTCAATAAATTAATAGAAATTAATAAAATGCAATGTCAATGAATTAATAGAAATTAAGAATTAAGTCCTCCACCTAGGACCTATCCTAGGTGATATGGTGAAAATCGAGTTATTAGTGACTACATTACCTCAAAGTACAATGCCACAAGCAGTGGCGTAGCTGGTAGGGTGAGAGCGGTGCGGTGCACTCCGTTGCTTAGTCCCTACTTTCTCCGTCCCCGCTTTCCGCTTTTTTCGACGCATTGTGTGTTGAGTGGCGGAACTCAACGCAATTACCTAGTTTCCAGAGCGAAGAAAATGGAAATAGAAGAAACCATCTTCCCCGTGTAAGAATCGAACCCTCAAACCGTCGCGTTTACAGGCAGACGCTCACACCTCTGCGCCACGACGTTTTTCCAGTACAGTCATATGATACAATTATTTTTTTACCATACAATGGACTTCTTCAAAAGTTCATATTATATATTGAGTACAATACATTGTGGAACAATGTATTAGTCGAATAGTTAGTTTCATTACTTGTACTGTTAGCACATTTAGATATGACTAAATTATTTAAATCAGTTTTTTATACATTTTATAAAACTATTAATCTTTATTAGCCATGTAATATAAGCTGTCTAATACACATAATACTCTACGAAATAAATTACACTATATTATTACTATATGTCTAGTCTTCAGATTGCTTAATAACTTCAAGTATAAAATAAAGATGGTATTTTACTTTGGGAAAGTTTAAAAATAGCTTTTTATTTTATATTAATAGCTACCCATTTACTAGCTAAATGGAAAGTGAACAATCCTTCGATATGAAACGGACTTTTGGAAATGATCAAAATTGTACTCAATATTCTGTATTTGAGATATTGTTCGTCAAATCTTTGTATATTCTAAAACTTAATGAAGAATTGAAATCTTCAAACGTTGTACGCTAGTAAATTATACTTGTAACCCTAGTTCCATGTATAATTAATTTTATTTTTGGATTCATATTTAAAGCTAAAGCATTTACATATGCTATTTTCTTTTCTTTAAAACGAAGAAAAGTGTAATTATTATAATACGATAACTATCGGCCGAAATGTGTGTTTCATTTTAAAGCAATTTCGGTCAATTATTAATTTTAGGTGTTTATATGTTACATTTTTTTGTTTAGTTACATACATACTGTATATATGTACAATGTATACTACTTAAGTGCAATAATAAGTAAGTTGGCGGGAATGCCTACCGCCCTTATATAGCCAAGTAAGGCGCGCGAAACCATAATAGCAACTCGGAGTTCACGCCGGTACCATCGTATAACACGCGGTTTAGTAACCGTCATCTTTATTGTTTTTGTGAATCTCTATTGTTTCGGCCTTCATTTCACTTATTTGGAGATATAGAAAACTTTGTCGTAAGTACTCTTGAAAAGTGTTTTCAAAGAAAAAAAACTCTATTAATATAATAGTTAGCTAAGATAATTTTACTGTTTTTACTCAATAGCCAATACAATATTATAATTAAAAAATAACCTTTACTTAGTAATACAGTTCTGTTAAGCATTTATGTGGAAATTCGATTCACCTTAAGTTATAACATTGTGTTTAAGAATATTGAATAAAAGTCCAAAAATCGCACAGCATACGCATTCTACGCGAGGTATGCTGGTAGAGTTAACGTAAAAGAAAAATATATTTTAATAAATATATCTCAATTTAATTCAATTCATAATGGAGGTTGCCGTAGGCGTAATCAATATTAACTTCCTTTCCCAATATTTATATATAAATAAAGTTTTATTGTTATGCTATAGGCATCAATATCTGAACTATTATTTAAACGTGAACTTGAAAAATTAAAATTAAAAATTGAAAATTAAAATTACTTCTACTTTAACTTTCTAAGAATATCTAGAAATATATTAAATACTTTATTCAATTTTCATAAGTACTTATTGATCAATTAATTGAATGTTTTTTTTTAATATTATTGAATATTAATTAATAAAATTCAAAAAATAATCCGGATATTATCAATTTGAAATATATATGACATACAGAATATAAAAGGGAGAAGTTTAAAAAAAAATCATAAGTTTTATAGAGTTTGACAATTTTTACCAGGTTTTTTAAATTTTTCTATCGATTAAGAGTATGTAAATTATCTGCAACTGCAACTGACAGTTAGTTGCTGAATTGTGTGATGAGAAGTGTCTTTTTAATATAAAATGGGTTTAGTCTTTATTTTCTTACTCTACTCAACTAAGATAGTTCTTAAATTTTTATGATTTGCATGCAACGCACGATATGAACGTCTGAATTTGTAGAAGTATATATTATATATTTTTTGCCAATAAAAGACAGATAAAAAGATAAACAACATGATCCTTTAAAAGTATAAGTGTCACTCGTTATCCTGCTGTCGGTTACGTGACACGGGCTTTAGACGTGTCCCTGATGCTTCTATTATTTGTGATATAGACAAATTGAAGCATGTATGAAAATAATATGTTCTATTTTTGAGTTGTTTAACTTCATCACTACGTAACTTAGCTTCATATGATGTTTTAGATACGAGTTCGTAATAAAAAAATATGAGAAAGAGAAAATTCTGATTTGTAACATTGTTTTGTACATTTTTATGGGAAATAATTTCATATTAAATAATTACTCGAAAATAAATTATACTATTTGTTTTTTATTGACTTGGGATAAAGTCGCTTCATTATTAATAAACTTAATTTTATTATTTATTCAAAAAGCCAAATATTACGTAGGATTATTTTAATAATTGCGATTTTTTATTCTCACAAAAGAACAAAGAAAGAAGACTATAACATTACAGAATAATTATAAAATGATCAAATTATTTCAACCACAGATATGTCCTTATAATGGGGTACACCGTGTCAATATTTGTGTTGGCGATATCAGCCGCCCTCGCTGCACCTACCGTCGACTCCATGTTATCTCACGAGTACAGTGACGGTTATCCGTTGGAAAATGAGAGAAATAATTTTTCTGAGGTATGTATAGTATATGTACTTCGATACATCATAATAGTATAGTACATTTTGATAGAATTTGAATAGAAATAGATGTAAATGTGTATATATTTTTATACTTTTAGTAGTAAATGTATATCTTCATAGAACCTAGTGTTAAGACACTCTGTTTCCCGCCTTCTCTGCGTTAAGAGGCATTGTATGAAGTGGGAATCGAACCCACAAAACGTTGTCATTTGAAAAAAAAATAGTTAAGAAATGATTAATGATTAATGTGTATATTAGCCTATGAGACGCTAGTCTACGTTATTTATGGAGTAAATGAATAAAATTTAGAAAGACATCATTCTGCTTCTTAATTACCTTCTATTAGAAATATTGACAAAGAGAGACCTTTTAAAGAAAATTTCGATTACTAAGACTCTTAAGTATTATCGCAATTTCAATATAGCATCATATTCAATAACTAGCTCTTACTTGCGGCTTCTCCCGCATCGTCAAATGGTACTGTGCCTTAAGTAACTCAGCTCTGGCCCCATGTAGTGAGTTACATCAAAACGATTAACGTGATGTAATAGCCTTACCTCATAAATGATTTCAAACACAAAAATAGAATAACAAAATAAGAATATTGTTATATCTCAAGAAGTTAGTTAGAATCTTAATACTTTTATATTATCGATTTGAGAAAATATTACTGTTTTCAATATTTGAATTCCTATTAAACATATTCAGGTGGTTTTATGTTAAATGATTAAAAAAAAAATAAAAATTGCAAATGATAATAAAAATGTCGTAAAATATTTAATATTTAATTTTGAGAACTTTGTATGAAATGACTCCGAATTTATTTTTTTTTTCTCGATTTAAGTATTTTTTTATGTGGTTCATTTTGAAAGAAACAATTTTTTGATTTTCAAATATATATATAAGTACTGGAAATTCTTTTATTTTTCAAATTTAATAATTCTAAGGTACTTGCACCAATTTTGTATGAAATGAACTATATGTATAAATTTGTAACGTTTTTTTATAACTTTAATTAGTAAATTTACAACATAAAAACTAAGTTTTTGCTTACGTTTTTTACGTTGGAAGGGATTAAAGGGAGGATGTATAAGGATTATATTAAATAGGTTTTGATGTTCATTTCAACGTGTTCCTTCTACTTTATCCTATAATATCAATAATTTACAAATCTTTGCAAATCTATACAAGACAGACGGACAAACATTTTTATTTAAGTACGGAAACTAAAAAATATTTTATTTCTTACATATCATTCCATAAATATGGTAATGGAATAAAAAGCTTTAAATGGCCAAAAAATAAAAGTATGTATTTTTCATGCTAATAAAATATAACAATATAATAACATGTAAATTAGTTTGTAAAGATATATATTTGTTTGTAAACAGCCTTTACCTGAAGTACACAAAGCTAACATTAGTTTTATTATGATAAGCTGCGGGTAGCGGAGTTTTATGTGCGAAAAGCTTCATTTGAAGTTGGACTTTTTGTTTCTAAGTTATAATGCTTATTGACTGTCTTAATAGTCTTAACCGAAAAGTTTGAACGATTCATACTTAACCTACATGCTGTAACAGATTAGTACTAATTGTTATTTATATTAGTTTATCGTTTCCAATATAGAACAATACTTCGAGTTTCATTTACACATGGTTGAATTATGTACTCTTTTAAATAGGACCACAAATTTTGAAACATAAAGTATAATTCTAATAAATTGTATGTAAATTTGTATGAACTTTTACATAACATCGTCGTATGAAATACAAGTTCATTACTCAGTAGTTTATTAACTTTTATCTTTATATGAGTCGTGGGTGTGCGTCGGATTTCTTTATTAATTTCTACGAATTACTATCGGAGCTACTAGCTGTTAGTACCAGTTTACTAATGAATTAGTACATAGTTTACTTCCTTTTTACACCTTTATTACTATTTTCTCTTAGTGTAGTCAAAGCTCTCGTCTTTCTGCTCGTATTCTAGAGCTTTAGTCACTATGTTTTGCGTAGTAGAACGCCACACTTTCGTAACTCTGACTCTCCTTTCTCGCCTTTTTCATTCTTCATTTCCCTAAGCGAACATAAAATTTTGCAATCTTTCTGTATTTTCTCGTATCTCAAATACCGTGCAGGTTTATATATGGATATTCTCCTAAGATTAGTTAAGTCAGTCATATTATGCAAAACACTACAGGTTTAATATTCGTTAATAGTTGCTAAAGTGTTCAATATTCATGATAATCCGCTGTTAATGGCAGACTAATAACCTTATCCCTTTAATTAAACATTTCACGGGTCATATATTATATATAGTAATAAAATATGGTACATGAAGTGATATGGTAATTGATAAAGAAAGTTGAAAAAATATTGTGCAAAATATTTTACAATTTATTATAAATATCTAATTACAATTTTATAATTATCATTTCAGGAAATATACGTTCCTCAAAAAAGAGCAGCCTTAGTGTTGGATCGATTATTAATAGCGTTGCAGAAGGCTTTACATGAAGAAAGTTTGAATCAGCGTATTGAAGCAGATCGTGACGGTCCCAGAACAGCGCCGTTACGTATTGGGGGCTTCGACGGGAATGATATGGTTAGTTACAACATATGCATATTTTAATAATTAATTATAGCTAACGACAGAGCGTCTGCTTGCAAATACCACGATTGTGGATTCGATTCCCATTCTGAGAGTATCATATTTTCTTGGCTCTGGTAAAAAGACAACGCGCGGTGTTCTTCAAAACACAATGTTTCAAAATGCAGAAAGCTAGTATCGAATTGTCATAATGGTTTTCTCTGCTATCTATGGGATCTGTATCCCAAAATCGATAGCAAAGTTTAAATAAATATTAAAAGTAGCTTTTACATGTGAGTACCTGCTGTGTATATATAACCTACAATATAGCCTAATAAATAGAATATTCAACACAATTACATATATTTATCAACTCAAACCGGTAGCTCTTAAAATTAACCCGTTGAACTAAGCAATTTTTTTAGCATCATTAAATTAATATAGTAATATTATGAAATTGAGGATAAAATCATCTCTGCTGGCTGTTGTTGAATCACTGAACTACATGGATAATAACAATAACTATCTTAAATTTACTTATCTATATTAACTACTATACTTTTTTTATATTTATGCACTTAATTTTTTTTATCCTTTACAGACCGGATTGCAACGTCGTGGTCAAGGGTCTGTTAGAGGGCGAGTGCTGAGGTGCTACTTTAACGCCATCACATGTTTTTAACTTAATCCTAGTATTTCCGTCCTTTATTATTACTTGTCTCTTCATATTTCAAATATTTTTTCTTATAGCTACAAATGATTATTGCATATAATGTATAGCCTTTGACGAAATATTATACTTAATCATATTAAACTCGTTTTAATTCATTATCACAGCTGTTATACTCTAATACTATATTTGTACAATAAAATTTTGATCTTTGTTTCTTCTTTCATTACGAGCAAAATATTCTTGACCTCTCTGGAAATTTTAAAAAGCTTTTGATACGTTGACATGAATGGACAATTACATTTAACCTACTACCTACTACTTTGAACTACCTGCGATTAATATCCCTTAGAAGATAACAAACATCATACATAAAAGCTGTCAATAGGAACAACATCACAAATAAAATATACTACTGTAGAGTCCGCTCAATGCTATCATGCGTTTTACTATATATTTACTTTTTCTTCATATATCTTTTTTACCATTCTTATATCACTCATTCTCTCAACGTATGCAATCCATCTGAACAGGTTTTTCTTACTGTGATGTCCTCGGTGGTACCTACCATTCCTCGTTCTGGATTCGGTCAGTTAAACTGATTCCTCATATCTTTCAAAGAGATCATATTTTTATAAATCATTCTTTTTTTGGCAATACTTACATTTCACTATCATATAGCAGCGTCGACAACGGAACTGCATGGTGTTCGGCCAAACGTGCACCTCAACTGACGTTTTGCTGTCTCACACGCAGTTCAGGCACCGTTTATTCTGTTACTGGGAGGAATACGCCTTTCCATATCCATTTCGTATCTTTACTTTACTACTTCATTACTTATTGTAAGTTTTCCAATTCAATTCCAAATATTTTTGATCTTGTATTCTGTCCTTTCTTCATCCCTTTCAAAAACCGGAACCTTTGTCTTCAATGAATCGGAGGTAATGTTCTTTATGTTTAAAAATGAATCTTGCATTCTTTTCCCTAAAATCAAAGACTGAAGTAAAGTAAATTTTCACTTTTAAAATTCATTAAGGCTCACCTCCACTGTCCGAGCTGCTCCCACTACCTAACCAAATTCAAAGTGATTTTACTAGTGCCGCCATCGAAGTACGTCAAGTAAAAATAAATTATTTCTAGACCGGCCGGGACCTTTTATCAAATTGTAGAAAAATTTCGCTGGCACACTCCTCGCTCCTTCTTCAACGGCATATCACTACATATAGTGAACTTTAAACTTATCCCTGGTCACTTTGTTAGTATATTCTAAGTACCTGTTAAATCTGAAATAATGGCAGGTATGCCTCTCCTACTATTGTTAGGGTTCCGCACTTAATCCCTAGTTAGACAAGAATGTAGACAAATTTAAAGCACACACGCACAAGCTTTTAAATTATTAAAACTTAAGCTTTTAAATTATTGCTCATACGTGTCTAAAAGTCATAAGAGTCTTATCAGGGGCTGGATTGAAAATTGAAAAAGGCTTTTTAAGATTTCCATAAGAATCTTTTTTCATAAATTTTTTGACCTAAACGGTCAATGTAAAGTGATTAGGTGTTTCTTTGTGCTCTTGCCACTACTTACTGAAAGACCAAACTTGATCTGAAATTTTAATAATGAAAAGCAGTCGTTGAAAACGAATAAAGACAATATAGGAAATAAAATGAATTTACGAATATGGCATGTTCTTTCATACATCCATTTAGGAATTATCCATAATCTTCCTAATAAATCATTATATTATATCGATAGATTTAGTTTGTCCCCAATATCGATTTGGATTGAATTGAACTAAATAAGGAATACAGACACCACAAGCTTTATAAGTTTATAAACAAAATTTTAAGCAAATTTATTTTTTTATTTTGATTACAGCAATTCGGAAACTAAAATTAATGATATTCAAACATATTGACACAGAAAACATGAATGAAAGTCACATTATCATAATTAACATTATTCAGGGTCTTTTGTATTTGTATTATTTTAGGATACGTTTATTTTAAAATAATGAAGCTGTTATTGTATAAGTAGATTAGCATTAGCAATCGTTAATATTATGATTATTCTAATTGAAATCACATATCAATTAATCATTAATTGTATTGAAATAAGTGGGCTTAGCCGATTATTGTTTTGTCTCATTTCCCTTTAGCTAAATTCTATATAAATGTATAACTCTTTTTTATATAATATTTTTTCCTTCTTTTTCTATATGATAAGCTACTAAATTATCCGCTATTTCGTCAAAAGTTTTCATCCTACGGTAATGTCATCATCATTATAATATAAACTGCATTTACATTTATATACATTTTACATTTATAAAACTTAGTGCATTAATAAATGTTAAAAAAATTTACACTACATTTTTATTTTAGATATCCATTTAATCCATGTAAAATAACAATTGTTTATTTAAAAATATTTAATTTATTTTAAGCTACGCTATAATCAATGAATTGGATGTACCTTTTAATGTAGAATCAAGGGATTATAAACTCTATTGTCATCGCCGTTGTTATCACTATTTGAAGTGTATGACGTCCACTGTCGGTTAAGCCTCCTTTAAAGGTTCTTATTGGTCTTACCTCTGCTTCTGGCATGCAATAGGATTTAGTTTCGCCACTAAACACGTAATGCTTTGAAAGGCGGATAGAAAAGAAAGGGGGTGACTCAGTGATTCCTGCGGTTCCCACTGCCTATCCTGCTATGAGCGGGATAAAACGTGTAGCTAAAAAAATAATTGAAAATTAAGCTCAAATTTAATTTAAGAAAAATGTAGATATTAAAATAAAACAATTTTGTTATATATGTTTAAGTTTTTTTGTATCATCTATATTTTGGGAGTCTAACCTAGGGAAGAAATCTAACCTCATATATTATTAAATAGTAGACAAAATTATATCTCCATAAGATATGTAACATATACTTACGAAAGTAAAGCAACAAAATTGAATAATTATTATTAGCATTGACATCTACATTGATAATAATCTTTTACTCGTAGAGTTTGCTGCGTATGTAACTGTTGCTACGCTTCGTTCTACAGACTTCTTAAACGATAACAGATGGCACCACTGGGAAAAATACAATTATGCACACAAATAAATATATATAACTTTACGTATGTATGTATTTAATGCAGGTTCACCTAAATTTAAAAAAAAATAATCAAAGAATGTTATGTTTATATTTATTTCCTTTTTTGTTATGTATAGTATCTTATTTTTACAGGTTAAAATTTTAAAGGTAGAAGCGGGGACGGAGAAAGCAGGGACTAAGCAATGGAGTATCTTAACTCTAGGTTCCTATGGTTTCTGCAGTTTCCTGTGCCTACCCTGCCATGGGTGGGATAAAGCGTGAAGCCATAAAAAATGTTATAACGTTCATATGATTTATTTAAATTACAGAATATATTTTTTTCAGTAAGAAATCTTCGATGTCGTTGACTAAATTTTATATTGAAAGGAACACTATTCATGCATACATTTCGAAGTAATTCAGTTTCGAAGCAAATAACCTAGCGTTTAAGACAAACACTGTGGTAAATAGTGCGTAACATGGATGGCTATATTAATAATATAACTACATAAAAAATCTGTAAACTATAAGTTAATTGCTTTAGTACATTATTCAACTTCTACATTACAAGCGTTATGACATCATCTTTAATTTATAAATATTATTTTAAAGTATTTGAGTTAATTCAATATCTAACAGATTAACTGAAACTCGTGCCGTAATCGTAGCGTACTTGTAACCAATTGCATTTAGTCCAAAGTTCTTTAATGAGACGGTGTGTGCATCGATTTATTTTATTTAAATTTATATTCACAGATACTTAGATATAACTATCCAAATTCCTGGTAAAAAGTAAAAAGAACTTGGTAATTAAACAGTCATTAAATTATTTGAGCATTAAGCTCAAATTCTATTTATGGCCGCCTTCTCAACGCTCAAAGTAATGACAGAATTTTGAAATTATTTGAGACTAACAGTAATCTGGGGGTGTAATCTAAACTTTTTTATAAATAATATTTTATAAAATGTATAAAATTTAAAGATTATACTACATGTCTATGATTTTAAAATGATTATGATTTTTTTAATCGAATGCAAGTAGAGGACCGTCGTGGCGCAGAGGCGCAATGTCTGCCTGTAACGCGGCTAACGCGACGGTTTCTGGGTTCAATCCCCAGTCGGGGAAGATGGATTTTTCTATTTCCATTTTCTTCGCTCTGGCAACTAAGGCAAAGCGCAGCGTCGCGGCAGCTAAAAAAAAAAAAAAAGAATCCAAGTATATGATATATTAACCCTTTAATATTAAAAACTTTGGATAGACATTTTTTAAAACACGTGCATTGCATGTGCAACCAAATATTGTATATTTGATATATTAATGGATCATTCGATGCGAATGAAATCTATGCTCTGTAGTTCTTCATCCTATTTTTACACACGTTTTTACAGCTGCTACACAGAGATATCAAAATTCATCTAGAACAGTATTAGAAAAAGAATCTAGACTGTATAACAAAAATATAAAATATATATTTTAAGTATTTATAAGTTATACTTCTTAATAAAGCAGTGGGAATAGACTTATTGAACTGACTGACTTAATGAAACCGTCCAAGCGCTCGACCACTGACTGAAATTTTATGTGTTTTTTCTTTAAATAAAACATATATCAAGTATAAGAGAATACGTTACATCACGCAATAGAATAAGAAGTATGATGCATATTGACTCGATTATATGAAAGCACGATACAAATTTTTCACCAAAAGAGAATAACGGGAGATTGCTTTTAATAAAATTATCAATGAAAACATCATTCGTTGAAAATTCTAGCAGTTTATTTTTGGTTCCTTGACTTTTATTGAATTACAGTTGGCTAGAATTTTATTGGTATTATAATTTTTATTCAGACAACAACGTGCACCCACTTTATTGTTGACCCGGAACTCCGCATGTGTAAATTCGGCCCGGCCTACAATAACAACTAATGATACGGATTTAATTATCTACGTTTTGCAGTATTGGATTAGAGATTTCATTGGATTGTCACAATGGCGGATGATCAGTTGTTTTCTTTGCGCTAGGAACAAAAGCGGATGCCGACTGTGGTAGTCAATACACAATGCAATGGGCTACTTATCTCAAGCGAGCGTTCCAGAACAATAATCTTCAGAGAAAAGTGCAGAAAAGTTGGACTTTATTTTTCTAAGTTGTCTTTTGAATCAATATTTAAGAGAGAAGCTTTTTAGCTTTTTAAAGTTTAAAAGCTTTGCATAGTTGTTTTTATCATAGCTGTTTGATTTATTATGTACGTAAATTTGTATGGATTTTTTTATTATTATTATTAGTATGTGGAAGGAGAAAAAGGTTATAATCTTGTATCTAAAAATATTTATATATAATTGTAATATCATTGTATCTAAAAAACGTTAAAATTACATTATATTATTTCTACGACGATGGAAAATATCACAAAACGGTATTTTTTTACAATAAAATTACATACTAAACTAACTACTAATAATATAAATGAAAATAATTTTAAAAATAATAATAAAACTAGCAACACCACAGTTGTATCTCATTACTTATAGATATTAAGTGCAGCACTTTTTTCGAGCACAGGACTTCAACAACCTTCATTCGCCATCACGTCTCAAGTTATTCGATAATGTCTTTTACTTGTTGTTACTTCCAGAAATTAAAGATAATGACGGTTAATCGGTGGACATGGATAAAGGCTTCTTTGATAACATTCCAGGCGTTTACTTAGCACTTTGCGTCCATAGTGGGTAATTAATCAAAATAATTCGTCATTTTGGCACTAACAGACTTTATTATATAGAGCTATTTTCTGGAACTACTCTCCTTAAAATTCACTCTTAAAATTTATTTAGATCTTATATATAATTAGCGAAACGTTCGCGGCTTACTTCGCTTGATTAGAGTTCTTATATTTTCACTAAAGTAATATGTTACTATGCTATGCTTGTATTCGGTAATCGATTCTAAACAAAGAAAATTGTCAAGTTTGATATTTTAATGGGGAGGTAAGCAGATATAAATTTAAAAAAAAATCAGTCACAAGGAAATACTTAAGGGCGTGAAATATTTATAGCGTATACATATTTTGCCTTTCTGATAACTAAAAGATATTAAAAAATAATCTGACGTGTAATTAGAAGAGGGTAGATGTAGGCGTGTTAAAGATTCAGAAGAATATTAAAAGAGCGCAATAATGCGTCCTTTTGATGACATAACTGACGAAATACATCAGTAAGTTGTAAATACAAAAAATTATAAAAAAAAAATATCAAAAAAAGAAAATAGTATGTTAATTTTCAGCTTTACTGTATTTTTCTTCAAACTTTATAAACAATTGATGTGACAAATCTATGTGTATCTGTCTATAAGGAACTTGTTTAAACAATGAAATGCTCTACTGGTCACGATTTTATGATAACAAGTTGCTACCTCACTACCCTGTAACAGCCTCCATTTTTAACATTATACCACCCAAGCATTTAATTATTTGTAATATATTTAATATATGTTCGAAAAATTTATAGAACGAATTTTAATTTCATACTTACATTACCATGACATATATTATACATACGTGACATTAACATTAATCTAACACGTTACAAGGATAAGAAGATGTCAACTTTATTAATACAAATATACATACATACATACATATCTTCACCCTCTGTCCCTAGCGGGGTAGTCATAGAGAACGGAGCGCCAAACGCTGCGGTCTCTGCATACCTCTTTCATATCGTCCACTGTCATTAACCTCTTCATACATGCTCCGGGGAGTCCTCATGCTTTTTACGTGACCAGTATCTTCGATACTGTGTTTTCGAAAGTCAACCGAGTTCTCCTCTTACCTCTCTTACCACTCACTTATGCATCGTATATCTTTTTTAACATTCTTTCGTCACTCTTTCTTTCGACGTGCCCAAACAGTCTGAGCACGTTCTTCTTCATTCTTACTGTGACATCCTCGCTGGTACCCACCATCCTGTGTACCTCTTCGTTGCGGATTCGGTCAGCTAAGCTGCCTCCGCATATCCTTCGAAGAGATCGCATCTCCACAGCACTCATCTTACTTTCATTCTTCTTCTGTAATGCCCACGTTTTACTGCCATATAACAGCGTTGGAACCTGAACTGCATTGTGTACGGCCAAACGTGCAGGCTGATGTCCTGCCGTCTCAACAACGCAGCTAAGGCACCGTTCATTCTGTTACCGGCAGCAACACGTCGTTCCACATCCATTTCGTATCTACCATCTCTACTTAACATACTTCCCAAGTATACTACTTCATTCGCTTGTTCACAGTCCGCTCACATTGTACGGGGTCAGTTATTTCACGCTTCATCTTTATCAGTGCTTTCGTTTGGTGCTTTTGCAGCTTATACTCTTTCTTTTTAATCTCTCACATACTTTTATTCTTACTCGAGGCTTTATAATCCAGCCATGCCTTCTTCTTTCTTTCACTTCATCATCCCACCACTCCTCACGCTTTTTGCTAAAGCCTCTTTTCCTTGTTTAATACAAATATTAAAATTGAAAATGCAATCGACGTAATATAATTAAATAAAAGCCATCGAGCACATAGCATCGAGCTCGTTAGTTTACGTAAGTGCCTCACGTCTACCTGTTTTTAGTGGAAATATTAGAATTAGAATTTATTTTGTATAACATACGGTGCAATATGTAAGCTTTTTACTAAGCTTTAGCAAGGTTAATTTATAATTTATTTTGTGACAGCTAGTTTCTTTGAAGTAAATGTACCTGAAATGATTTTCTATTTAGATTTTATAAAACAAACAGGTAATAACGAATAATTGCTATTAATTTGAAATTTCATTGCCATTTTGTTTTAAAGTAATTAAAGTCTAATCTTGATTGTTATTTTGATTAAATATCATATAATCTTGTAGGTTTATAAAGAAATACATACAGTGAATCATCGGCGTAAGATGGTCCAATTTGATGAGATTAGATATTTTTTGGTGTTACTTGTCTTCAGGACAGATTTTAACTATGCTATATCACTTTTGTCATCAATTATCCACAAAGTGGTTCGACAGATTTGGTTGAATGTTTGGGTTTTTATTTAAAGAAGAACCTCGATGGTAGGTAACTATCACCCTTAAACGGCATTACCGTGGAACAGAATAGAACATAAATTATGTTCTCGCTCGCTTGCTTATATGTGAATATCTCTTTAATTTTCAAATATTCGAACCTCGTGATTGTTCAGACAACTGCTTCTGTATATATTAGCAAACGTACATGAAAAAAAAATATTAGGGATATATATATATATATATATATATATATATATATATATATATATATATATATATATATATATATATATATATATATATATATATATATATATATATATATATATATATATATATATATATATATATATATATATATATATATATATATATATATATATATATATATATATATACATATACGTAAATGTAATATATGTATATATATTTCTGTTCACACCTATTGGTTACAAAGATTGATTTGCTGTCCAGAGAGACAGGTTTACATAAACTTATATCGATTCACGCTACTGTAATTTCTAATTGGCAAATGATGTTCAAAGATTGACCTTCACTTCTTAATTGCCTACCATTCTCTCGTGGCTTGCTTTAATGACTCAATAACTTAATTCCCGTTTGAATAAAGTTTAATATAATCCGTAAATAACATATAAAATTATATAATAATAATATGTTACTATAAATATTGTATAATATTTAAGTATCGTTACAAGCCGAAACAAATTAATATAATAATAAAATAGAAAGCAAATGGCTAGATTATTGATGACGTATAAATAAATAAAATCGTCATGCAACTTTTACTTAAATAAATTAAACAAAAGACAACAAATAACAATAACGACTTTATGTATTTAATTAAATTTATTTTGAAGTCTTTAAGTAATATAATAAAACTATAATGGGAGATACTGAATACAAATGATGCGGGGGTAGATTCCAACTAGTGAAATCATTTGTTTAAATTGGTTAGTTTGTACATAGCACATATAACACATAGGACCATTTTTCAATTTCTGAGAATGAAGAAATTGAAAAATGGTCCTATGTATTTTATTATGTCTGATAGGGTCAGGTTTTGTCACCTACTGAAATTATAAGATTTTAGTAATAACTGAAATGCTAATTTTGCTACCAGCATAAAATCGTCATGCAACTTTTACTTAGATAAATGCCACCTAGAAAAATAAAACTGATGTGAATAATCATTGCTTCTTACAACAACATTAAAATAAATATCATGTTGATACATGATTTTTTTTAGCTTCACGCCTTATCCAGCATATTGCAGGGTAGGCAGGGGGAACTGCAGAAACCATAAGAACCTAGTGTTAAAACACTCCATTGCTTAGTTCCTGCTTTCTCCATCCCCACTTTCCGCCTTTATTGCGGCATTGCTGTTGAGTGGCAGAACTCAACGCCGCGCTTTGCCTAGTTTCCAGAGCGAAGATAATGGAAAATAGAAAAATCCATCTTCCACGAGTGGGAATCGAACCCGTCGCGTTTACAGGCAGACGCTTACGCCTCTGCGCCACGACAGCCCTTACGGACATTAATATTTATTCGTAAATATTTTTTTTAAAGAATAGTTAACTTCACTTTTCAGTAGCTTGAGTAACTAACGAGACGAGGGGAGGCTGGGGATAATCAATATATGTAATAACAGGAACAACCCACTCATCAGCTACCCGCGATAGCAAAGAGGTGAATGCTTCGTGATAACTTTGATAACCTTATCAATATAGAACCTATTTCCAATTTCTTTGCTCTGGCTACTAGGCAAAGCGCGGCGTTCAGTTTCGCCACTCAACACACAATACCTTGAAAAGGAGGAAAGCAGGGAACGGAGTGTCTTAACACTAGGTAAGCAAATGGAACCGCAGGAATCTTGAGAACCTTCCCAAAATTCCTGCGGTTCCCTCTGCCTACGTTGCTGTAAGCGGGACAAAGCGTGAGGCTATTTAAAATTTAAGAATACTATCTAATAATGAGCTATTATATCAACTGGTCCCTTGTCCATCTATAATCTTTACTTTAATTTATTTACAATAATTTATTTGAACTATAACATTGTATAATATGATCGTAGAGATCTACTACGAATCTTGCTACGTACTGATTATATCTTAACACAAGACTTTTAAAGGACTCCTACGTCTATATCGGACTACTATTAATGAGATACGATTTGTTATTAATAACTAAAGACGTGAATGTGAAGCAAAAATACCATTTTATTGAATAACACTAACAACGTTTACGTTGGTTATATTTATGGTATTGGTCATTTTTTTCAATAAAAAAAAATTAATCAATCGAAACAATATTTTATTATCTTTTTCTTTGTAATTTCGTTCTTAAAATTCATATAATAAGAAAATCATTTCTAACATATTTTTCAAACGTCTGTAACTGAATTGCATTTCTTAATAGAAGTAGCGTTTATCGTATTGTTTTCTTCTATTCTATTTGAAAAGAACGCGTGCAAATAGTCAATAAGTGCTATTGATCTATTTGCAGCTTCACCCTCTTGATGGAAGTTATTGTATTTATAATAATATAATAATTATACATTGTACACATTTTTTTTATTTTTTTTTTCATTCAAATCACTTTTCCATTTTTTCGAAGACTATCTAAATTTTACAATAGACATTTTCAATATGTATGTACGAGTATGTATGCAGAGCTACCTTTATTTTTCCTGTTATTTTACGATCACTTGCGTTTACTTTTTATCGCTCATAACTTACGACGATCATTGCGCTCATTTCAAATAAGTACGTCTTACTTAAACTAGTTGTATTTTCTTGATTTGTTTGAACTTTTATTTACATATAAATTTACATACTGTAAAAAAAATAACAAAAGTATTTGAATTGCATTGTGTTACTGCTGCATCTCAAAAGTTTGCGTGCACGTTCTTCGAGTATTTGTTAAAATACGCACGCTGTCAAACCTGGAGAGCTGCTTCAGATAATATATAGTACAGATATAATAAAAAAAATCATGAATTTTTAACAATCCCTTATTATTTTTCTCGTGAGAATATTGAAGTACAAACTTTTCAATAAATACTTTATGTAGTTATATTTTAAATATACTAAATATTGATTTCTTGCATATTTTTTCATTATTTAAAGAGTGCTCCCGCTTCTGATATTTTAAAACTGTTTACAATGTTTTTTATTCCTTTAATGTTGCACAAAACACGACAAAAAAGTCTAAAGTTTTATTTAATAATGCGCAAAAATGTTGTATTCTAAAGTGTTAAGTGGAAAACGCTCACGATATCCCGCTGAAAAGCAACGACGGCAACTGGAAATCGTTTTTACAAGTCGTAAATACTAAGTGTATTGTAATGGACCCTCGAGCCTGTGACAGTCTTAATACAAACGTATGTACTTAAAGTGTAATAATTTTATATATACTTGTTAATAATTAACGTTAACAATTATGTTTCCTTAGCTGTAGCTTTATAAACTTAAATCTTAAATTAAATTAAAATCATATCTTAAATTAAATCTAAAATCTTAAATTAATCAAAAAGTTGAGCAAAACTAATGTCAAGACATTCTTTTCTCCTGATCAGCTGATCTTGAGAAACCGTGTAACAATTAAGATAATCCAGTGTACGTGGGAAGTTTGGCTGAAGTTTCAAATTCGATGAAAAATTTATTTTATAGCAGTTGTAATCGTACAAATTATTTTAAAATAATGAACTTTTTTATTTATGCGCCGATTCAAATAAAAGGAACTCTTAATGTAAAGATAAAATTATCTTTTCAATAAATTAATATGAAAATATTAGCCAAACCAAACTGTTATTAATAATGAATAAGTAATAAGTAATAACACCCTTAAAATTTATTCATTAACAATATTATTTAGTATGGAAACTCCATAATAGGGTTGTAGCTGGTTCGTTGAGCATTGTCATTATCATTATTATTATTATTATTGTCATTTGAAGTACAAATTTAATTACTAAATAAACATTCTTATACAAAAAAATTATAGAATGATAGATTGATAGAAAAATAAGCTGGATTTACGTATTATTATGTCAATGTCTGTACTTAAACATGTACGATATGTTTTGTTTTTCTCATTATGTGGTTAAGTCATGATTCTCGTGTTTAACTGGGCGTTAAATTTTCTTGAAGATCAAGTGGACAAGTCAATTTGTTATCCTTTCAGCGAAATCATAATACACAATGCGTTTCAAATATAGTTGTAATTTATAATAAATGTACTTGTAATATTCACTTAGGTATTCGTATTCGTAAAAAACTTTAATTATATAACCTGCAATATTGATGTTATTTTTGGTAGACAAATATGTTGAGCATAGATTTGGATACAACAATACTTTTTTATATCAATTGTTTGGAATTTTAGTACAATAATTATTTTTAATAATACATAATAACTTACCATAATTACAGCACGAGTTGAGATCAATGACGTAAATTATAATATTAGTTTGAAACGTGTAATTTTTTGAAAATCTTTGTATTTTTCATAACTATATGGATCGTAACTATTGTTGTTTAGTTTGTAACCAATGACATATAACTATTATTGAAAAACGTTTAATTTGAACCGAATTTATGTTTTCCATAAAATTTTCAAAGTAATTTGTAAGGCTTAATGGAGAAATTTTTATTAATATTCCATAAGCTTTCTTGTGGAAAGTTCTACCTTGAAATCATAAAGTTCTAGTAGTAACTAAGTCTTTTTATGGCTCGGTTATTGTATATTTTTCTTATCAATGTAAATGTTGTCGCAACATATTTGTTATTTAAATGTCTATCCCACCCAATAAGACAGTGACAGAAAACATATAATATTTCAATTTAACATAATATTTTCTCTAGTGGCAGCCAAAATAATTATTTTAATTTTTTGTTGTTTATAATATTTTGTAGATATATTAATAATACTTATAATTTTATAGTCTTTTAATTTGTCTTTTATAATCTAATCAAGATACTTTTGTTATGAAAGTATTTTTTATAAAACATTTTAATAATTATTATTGCTTCGTAAAGTTTTCTTATATGAGTTTTGTTAAATAAAAGAAAATAAATGAAATTTCTAATAATTTGGATGTATGTCTGCGATTTATGATCTTGTCTTTTTGATTTAGAATTGTGATATATTTAATATCATCATGCATATCAATAAAGTCAATAGTTTAATAATTTCTGTGGAATAATGTGTATTTACGAGTGGCAGAGCCAAGCTACACTAATACTAATAGCTCTAAGGGGCCAGGCACGAACTGAGTAATTATTACGCTATCACAGAATACTGTCGTGGAATTGTAGCATATTAATGCTGCTGTGTTTCGCCAGGCGAGTTAGAGTTTCGAAAGCCTATAAGGAGTCTGAGTATTTGGTGGGCAAGGCATCCTCGTCCTTTCGGGTTGTGGATGTCTATGGGCAAAGATGTCCACTTAACATCGCTTCTTTTTTGCTTCTTTTTTGCCGTCTAAAAATATAAAAAAATAATAACACAAGTTATTATATAAAAGTGAAGTAGAATATGTAAAAAACTTGTAGAGTGATGTCATTATGTCAAAGTAACCTATTTTTGTTGGCAAGTGACAATATAATGTCTGCCTATTTTTAAAGATAACTTTTAGCTTTTCAACAACCAGCAAGGGAGTTACGAAACTATTTTAAACAGTACAATACTCCTGAATCGTTATCCAATTAAATTCAATTATTACGACGTGAACACAATTCACTTAATAAAATATAGTCGTGAAGCGAAAGCTCAAATTCTCTAGTACTTATAATAATTTCGACATAATATACTTTAACTGTATATTTTTTCACTTGTATAAAAGGTTTTTGTAAGTTATAAGTATTTTTGTTACTTTTACATAATAAATATCATAAAACAAGCTCGGCCAAAACAATACAAAAACAATTAACATCATGTCAGTTTATTTAGAACATATTATTTCAATAAATAATTTTTCGAGCGAATTTTACGAGAAATATCATATTATTTTAAAACACGAGAGACCTTTCTGAAATATTAGCATACTTTAACAAAATTAAAGGTACTAATTACAATATAAAATAAATTTACATTGTAAGCTCCATCTACGTGGAAGCTAATTTTATGTTCTTTTATATTCTTTAGTAAATTTTTTTAGTTAGTAAATAAATGGTTCTCTGAAAGGACAGTAAAGATATATTAACTTAAACTTTTTTACTATATTTGTATCTTCTGGATAGAATCTACTATATTTAACCCTTTTTAAAAATGTTTATAACAATTTGTGTATCTGCAAACGCGACGGTTTGTGGGTTCGATTTACACTCAAGAAGATGACTTTTTCATTTCTATTTTCTTGCACACACTGCTTCGAAAAAGCGAAAAGCAGGATGCGGTGTATCTTAACACTGGGTTCCTACGGTTCCTACGGTTCCTACCTTGCTTTAAGCAGGATAAAGCGTGAAGCCACTCAATAAAGAGTTTACCTGATGCTTTTCCTTTGCTTTTCCTGATCATGTGTTCCATTCAGCTATATCTAATACCAACAATAATATTAATTCTTACATTTTACAAGATGGATTAAAGTTTATAGATAATCGCTTTCCAGGTAATATTAAACTCTTCCTACCTAGGGATTACTGGATAATAATAACGCTTGTGTACTTTGCTATTATCGTACGTGTTTACCATAGCGTAATCATTACTCCCATTCATTCACTACCTAAATGGTTATTTAAGCTTATATTGTCATATTATCATGAATAATCATTTTTTATTGATCCTTCGATGTACATATAATAGATACCTTTAATAGTAATTTAGTTATAAAATAAATATTTTAAATATTAGAATTATATGAGCAAACTACTGACTTAAAAAAAACAAGTACTTATTCTTTAGAGGGTTGAGTGCCAACAGTATAATTAATATGCATCCTCTCAAACGATGTGATAACAAATAGTAAGCTTCGTGGCGTCGGCACACGTCCCGTGCAACAGGCGCTACACATTTCCTTTATAAAATGAGGTTCACAAAATGAACTGAAACAATTTTAGCACTAATAGCTAATGCTTGTAGTTACGAGCTTTTCGTATTTTAAATGTACGTGGCGTTAATAATTATTTTGCATATAACTTTGCAAGAGCTTTTAGTTCCTTGTTGACTATAAATGTACAAATATAGTATATAATTTCAAATTTTCATCTAGCTTCCTATCTGCATCCTAGTTTTAACTATTGTTATCAAATGGTATAAGTAAGGTCTTATCTAAATGTACATGTATGTATAATACACATGTAAAATTTTGTACATTGCTCAAAATGTACGCTCAAACCTTCGCTAGCTTAAGCTACTACGACTATTTCATTGCTTAATACTCCGTTGCATCCCATTCAAATATTGTTTTTTTAAATATATATATATATATATATATATATATATATATATATATATATATATATATATATATATATATATATATATATATATATATATATATATATATATATATATATATATATAAACTACATTTTCGTATCACTTGTCACTCACTTGATGAAATCTGCAAGGTTTATTTGTTTCACATGAAACAAAAACATATTTTTAATAATATTTTACGCAACGTATTTGTTTTTTCTATGGAAAAAGTATGTTTTATGTATAATATCATTAATAGATTAATCAATCAATGATCAATGATCTCAATAAGCCCATACCTGTTCGCTATAAAAAAGAATATTTTTGAATATGGATTACATTTTACTCTCTTATTTACTCGACAATAAACATACATAAAAAGGAAAATATGTTTTAATTTATTTATTAAAATGTTCCTTTCATACATATTTGCTTTGTTATAACGAGGCAGATTAAGCCATCCAATAATAATCAACGTTGATTGACTTTTTAATATCGAGAGTCTTTTCCATATTCTTATACATTTTAAACGGTATCCAGTATAGATTTACATTTTATTTATTTTTATACTTCTTTAAAGTCTTTGTACTTTTATTTCACATTTTCATATTCTGAAATGACACGAGTAATATACGTAAGTATTCATACCGTTCAAAGCAAAAGCGATTTTTCATGTAATTCAATTTAATCTCTATACCACCAGCTTTAAGCTTAAATCATAACAAACGTGACTACGTCAAAGCTTCTTTGTGCACCGTGTCTTTAATCCAACGCAAATACAATTTTGTGTAAACTAGTAGTAAAAAAAATTGAGAGTTATGAAAGCTTATTATAGAATATTATTTCCTATCCGCCTACATATGTACTCGTATAAAATTAATATGCACCTTATTGTATGCAGTCTATATCTGAACAATAATGAATATTGGATATAATTAAATCTATCGTTTATTACTAGATCTTTTATTATACAACAACAAATATAATAATTTATTTTTTATTTATATTTAGTCAAGTGTCAGTTTAATTCAATACGTTATTGCCAATACAGCAATATAAATGGAGAAACTTGTGAGTTTATTACTCAGATTTACGTAATATAAAACGTACTTTATAAGTACTCGTAGTTACAATTCAATAAACAATCTGTCTATAACATAATACAGGAGTACCTCTTGAACGTGGCACAAAAATGAAATTGTATGATAATAACTATAGAGGCTTTGTTTTAATCAACAGTGAAATAGTATTTTCTCTTGCATAAACTCGAATAAAACAGATTAATTAAACCTCTAGGTAGGGTTGTAAGGCCGTCACCTACGCGCGAGGATGAGGGCGCGTAGTATATAATCGCGTACGCCATGATCAAGCTCCCATTTGCTTTGGAACCATCGACTCGAAAGCCTCTAAATATCCTGAACATAAAGTTTGATCTTAGCTGTCCAGCTCCGATTAAGTAAGTAAAAAATGAATATTTTTTTCTATTCATATTATAATTATGTTCATTGATCAATAGTTTTTTTTTAATTATATTATGTATACATTCTAATTACACAAAGAGACATAACACATTTCTATATTGTTAAAAATAAATAAAATATATAACTAATTTAGTATAAAATACAAAATTAGTTATTAATTCTATATTATTAATTATTTTAAAATGGGTGATAAAAATGCAGGTATGGGTCAGTATTCTCAAGTTGCAGTATTTTTAAAGAAAGTATCTAAATTATTAATACATCATTAATTTTTATTGAAACAATATTAGTTGTTTACAACAAACAAAGTTTTTTAACTCTATGTTCGATATTCATTTACTGTTTATGTATACTTTCTCCTGAAACATGATACAATAAAAAGAATATTTACATTTTCAAATTTGCTGTGACAGCAAAAACTCTAACAAATGTAATTCATTTACATTCAGAGGACACAAATTAAACATAAATTGGAAACATTTATTTAATTTGATATCCAATACCAATTTGAAATCGTGTATTGGATATTGAAATTGACACAAAATTACTTTGTATATTTTAGTATATATATACATACAGTAGGTAAATGTTTGGTTGTTGACTTTGTTTCAAAAATTATTATTTAAAAAAAAACTTAATATTTCTAATATCTAAATTTTCTGCTTTAATAAATGTTCTTTTAAATATTTTCTTTATTTAGCATAGCGCATCTAGACGGTTTTAAATATTATTGTTATTCTATGTTTTAAAACTCAAAAACATATACTTTAGGAACTCAAACACGCACTCCACAGAAATAGGATTTCTACGGCTACGGCAGTAATTTCATTACGTTCAAATTTTATTCGTTACAAATATTCTGTTTTCTTTTTGTGTGAATGACACTTCAAAAATATTATAAGGTATACTCGTATGTCAAGGCCTCTTTAGCAAAATATATACGCAACATGCAGGACAATTGTAAAAATTATTACAACACGAAAAGCTTGTGATTATCTTCTTTATAACAAAGAATAGGTTGTAAAGTATCATAATAATAACTTATAATTGTAGTGCTGGTGACTTAAATACTACTTAGTTACTTAAATTTGAAGTGTCTATCTATCTAAGAAATTTAAATATATATCTAAGTTTCAAGAATGTATTATACATTCACTTTATCGAGCTAGATATTTCTAAAGATATTAAAATTTTGCTTAACAACAAACCTATTGAATTTTGTAAGTTATAAACTTTATGTCTACTCGGAATCTATCATATTAACATAAAAAGTATAGCTCGGTAACCGTTCACCACCGCGTTCTGAAATGTATTCTAGTTACGTCATTTTAAGAAACTTTTCTAATAAATAATAAATAAATGCAAAGAAACTCTGTACTGTGGGCTCAAGGTAATCATTATATATTTATTACGTGAATATTAAAATAAATAATCACATATTTTTTATATTTTATCTCTATTTGCAGGGTGAACTTTCAGTAACTAAACTATTTGTGACAATGACGTTCTGTAATATTAAAAATATTAGTTTTAATAATTGTAATGATTTTTTGACAAATAATATAGTTATATTATTGTTAATAATAATTAATTAAATGAAAGCTTAAATTAAGCTCTATATTTCGTCTACTAGATATCCAATTGTAACTAGTGACAGTAAACAATTAAAACAAGTAGTACTCATGCACAAAGGGTTCCGCATCTATTTCATGATTGTAGATATTCCATTGCCTCTTGGGAAATCTATATTTGTGTTGATTTAGTGTAAGGTACATTGCTGTTAACAATTTATGACATATTGAAAAATAATTAACTACATATCGTTCAAATCACTTTTTCTTGTAAGTTAACATGGTTATATATGTCATATATTTGTAAAAAAATATATTAGAAACCCCAATCAAAAGAGTTTACCAAGAATTTGATGAATAAAAAATGTTTGAATTTTACTTCTAAGTATGTGGAAGCCCCAAAATTACTTGTTTTTTTTTTCTTTTTTTATATAAACTTACTTAGTTTCAACAGTATCATTTTTATGCTTACAGACAGACAATAAATATATGAAGGTTCCATTTATTGCCATTTGGTTACAGTATCTTAAAAAGCTTTTAAATCAGTTTTAGTTCCTGAAGCACTTATATTCAAAGTAACGCGTAGGTGTTTTTTCTTCATCAACAAAACACGATGAAATCGGTTAGAAAAATTCTAAGATTATTTATTATCAAGTACATTTAGACAAAAATAAATCAATTCAATATTTCAATGTTAACATTTTATATAAATTTATATTTCTGCTTTATAGAATTAAAAAAAATTGTAAGTGATAAGTTTACGGTTTTAATGTGTATTAAATATAGAAATAACCTCCGTATAAGTAAGATCCGCTCAACTGTTTCTTAGTTTCTTTGAACAGAAATATCGGTTAAATTTTAAATTGAATTGACTTTCAACGGAAGTACCTCAAGAATAATAATTATTACAATATAGTGTAGATGTAAATTGCTACGAGATCTCTACGATTTCTCGTAGCTATATGCGTACGTATATAGAATAATGCGGTTCAATAAACTAGCTATATGGTCGTGATTACATGTTAATATATGATTGCAAATCTATTTAAAATGTAATATGATTTATAATATTGACGTATAAATAAAATTAATGCCTTCCTAATACATGTTTTTAATCAGGAGAAAAATAATATTAATAATTTATACATTATTCAATCATAATTTTCTTGAACTATATTTTATAGAGTACTTTTACGCTTTCCTTAAGAATTAACTACTACTCTTAAAACAGTTAATTGCACTCGGTGCTCTAAGGCAGCATTTAATATCGTAGACGGATGTCCTATTTAATCGTCGTGTACAGATAATGTCAGTAATAAATATGGATTTTGCCATAAAAATTGACTTGACCATTATTAATGTATATTTGTTATAAAAACGCATAATATTTTTCATTGGTAGAGAAAAAATATTGAAGAGAAAAAAACTTCGGAATCGATACGAATTATCTTTAATGTAAAGAGTAATTGAATACAAAAAATTAGCTACTAGGATTCCTTACAGTACACATATTATGTATATTTGCATTTATGACATTGACTATATCCTGGCTCATTTATTTTCAACGAACTTTTTAAGTCTTACGATTGTCAAAAGTTTTTTATATTAAATATTTTTTCACTAAATAAACTTTTACAATTTATCACGAAATTAGAAATATTTTATCATTCTTATTTATATTATTTATATGACTCAAAAGTACTTCAAAGTCATATATTTTATGTTAAATACATTAACATAGTAATTTTGTAATAATTTATTAGGAATTATTTTTAGATTTTTAAGGTCTTGAACAATCGTTCAGAAAGTTATTATAGTATTATGATATATAATAGTGAATGTAATAAATATTACAATATATCCTTGTGTCCTGAAGGGTTCATTGATAAATAGCATCTCGTGTATCCAATTATATGTCAAGGCGAATCTGGAATACCGCGATTGTGATATGATGCCTTCTGGGACTTCCCCTATAAAGAGACGCAAAACGTTAGCTTTTATCATTTTCTCATATTCTTCAAAGAGTATAATATGTTTTTATTTAATAGTAATTCTAGATGTATTTGTATAATATTATTATAATGTTATGTATCAAAGCTATTTGAAATTTAATTAAGTTAAAACGAGAAATCCAATCTAATTATGTGCAGAAAATAAGGTATTTGTGACTAAAGTACACAATTGGAAATAGACACGCTATATAAATGTAGTAGTCAGATCACTCGTGTGATCACTTAATTGAGATATAAACTGCGACGCAGATGTAGTAAAAAAGAAATAACCTTCATCGGACAGTTCATACCATTTCCCAAAGGTTCTCACATATGGGGATCTTTCTTTATTTCAGCTTGCACTATTTAGATTGAAGATCTAAAGCTGTCTCTTTATATTATTATACGTAATTTGTTCATTACGTAACATTGTTTAATTTTAGTAAATTTGTTTATGGCTTATTTTAGTTATTTGATTTTAAATAGATTAATATGTTAGTTTAATACTAATATAATACTCAAAACCAAACCAGCTAAGCTACATACTAATATTTACTTATGTCCAACAACGCTTTTAGCCTTTTAAACCATATATTTTGAAATAAATCAATTGTGTTTTACTTGTATTAAAATTGCATTTAAAATATTTAAAGTTTCAAAATTATATTTAAAATTTTATAGAACACGCTTCAGTAATTTTCTAGTTTATATGACACGTCAAATAAGTACGTGCTCGTAGAGATTCACAACGAAGAGAAGAGTTCAGTTCAGAACAAAGATAATTCAGACTTTAGAAAAAAATTCGAAGACCGTCGTGGCTCAGAGGCGTAGCGTCTGGCTGTAAACGCGACGATTTATGGGTTTAATTCCCACTCGGGGAAGATGGATTTTTCTATTTCCATTTCTTCGCCCTGGAGCCTTACAAAATTGAGCGTTGAGTGCTGCTACTCAACACGCAATGCCTCGAAAATAGGCTGAAAGCGGGGACGTAGAGAAGCAGGGACTAAGGAACGGAGCGTCTTAACACTGTTCCTATAATTCCAGCAGTTTCCTCTGCCTACCCTGCCAAGTGCGGGATAAAAAGCGTGAAAACAAAAAAAAATAAGAAATAGGAACCAATAGTCAACGTAAAGCTAGAAATATTTAAAATAAAGTACCTTATAAAAAATTTAGATAAGTCAAGTCAAGTCCCCAGAGTTGGTCGCCGGATAATAATTCAAGTTCAGATACGTTAATACTACGTACTATGTCTAAGGGAGCTTTCTCCATATCCTATAAAGTAATATATTAAATTACATGCATCATGAATATGGTCAGTGAAAAAAAAAAAAAACATCATGAGAAACTCGCAAGCGGGTTTCCACGCTGTTACGTAGTTTGAGCCCTTTAACCTTTCCAAATACATCGCGCTCCAATGTATATGATACTCTGTTCCGATCACCGCTCCCTCACAGATTTGCCTAAAGCTGCCTTGTAAGCTTTATATTACTATGTCATAAATGCTTAAAAAATATTGCTATTTTTCTTTTAGTATCACATTGTGTCCCTTATATTGCCAACTCCATAGGGAACGTAGTATTAAAACACTCCTCCGATACACTTTCCACCTAATTATTGAGAGATTACATGTAGGATAATGAATAGATTTTTCCCGAGAGGAATCAAACTCACAACTATCGTTTTAAAAATTAAACACTTGTGACGCTACTCCATGTCGTGTCCAAATAAATATTTTTATTATAAACAAATGTCCTACATAAGCCGGACAACAATTAGCTTGTTTATGTTTATGTCAAGGATTGACTAACACTTAAGAGCAGTACATGAAGTAAGTAATTAAGTTACCTTGTGATCCACATTTTATCCTGCTATGTATTAGTCATTGGGGTTTAGTTAAGCAACGTTGCAGCTGCGGTAAGCCACTAATGTTGGATTGTGCATAATTATGTATACAACAGACACACATTATGCAGCTATGTATGTATACAAGTGATAATAATTAAACTAATTACTATTTCTATCAAATAAATTTATAATCTTCTAGGATATCAAATTTTTTATATAGAAATTATTGGAACTCTTTCTATTGCGACTGAGATGTACTTGCATATAAAAAAAATTTATTTCTTGCAGGCAAGGCATCTTTCTCTACGATGAACACAATGTCGTACAATACAAGCCTCATGATCGTCATGGGTATCCTTGTTGCATACTTGCACATAATGGCTGTAGTCGCTGCACCAATGGTGATTATTTATATTAAATGGTTTGATTTGTTAATAATTCTTATAATATATAATCAAAAAGAGGACGCTTATATTTAAAATGTAAAATGGAATATTTGCTTAAAAAAACCTAGATTTATGTGGTAACTACATAAATGGAATCTACTGTATCAGGATGCCGACGAGGAACAAGTTGAGAACTCAATGATTGCACGTCCTGACGACCTTGCTGACCTCTCTGTACCATGGGACGCTTTGAACACAGCCGCGCTACGCAAGCTGCTCTTGCAAATTGATGCCGATGAGAGGTAAGGTGGAAATTGGTAATCTTCAATGTATTGGTATTATTTGTAAGCGACGATGAATTATGTTCATTCTCTTGAAGCTTTTCAAAAATGATTTTTTTAGGTTATAATGTATAGAAATTTTTGCAAATAACTATTGATTGATTTCAGTTTTTGACCATGTCTGAAGAGAATTAAGTCAACTGTCACAAAGCACTATCCATCGTAGCTTGCAACTGTTTAGCATATAAATTGCGTTACCCTTTGTAATCGCTAGCTTTTATTCACCACCATCTTGATTTCAATTAAGAAAGAAATATTTAATGGCATTCGATTAAGCTAAATAAATAAACGATTTCTTTAACCCATATTAAATAAGATATTTATTTATAAATATTAATTAATTTATAAAGATTTATGAAGAAAAATCTGATAAATAGTCATAAACTTTATCATTTTCATAAAAGTGAATTTGTCTCCTAATTATTAATAAAACGGTTTTGGTGAACTTTAATATATTTAGATTGGGAGGACGTGTCGGACGTTCATGGCCACAGGCAGAACCACGTGGATGGGGACTCCGAGCAATGGATGGCAGGTTGGCCCGGCAATGGCGTGCGGATAAACGACAAGTTCGCTTCCGGCAATGCTATTTCAACCCAATCTCCTGCTTCCGCAAGTGAATTTACCGACGCTTCTTATACTAGTCTTTTCCTTACAAAACAAAAAAAATGTTAAAGAAAACGATGTAAATAAATCTATTTCAGTGTTTAATACATTAGGTGGAGTGTTATTGTTCTTATTCCAATTTACTTCTCTTGTCTTACTATTAATGTATGTACATTGTGCATGTATTAAATATATATAAAATATTATTATTAAAATGTCATATAGCTTTTTAAATATACATAATTATATTTTAATTATTTTGTTTAATTTTTTTATTGAGGTTGAAGATGACGATAATGTGTCGACATCTCCTAAAGGCCATGTTATAGTTTCCTTTAAACAGAAAATAAATTATTTTGAAACTGAGTATACTATATATATCACTTTGAATTCATAAGAGGCAAGGAATTATATAATCTATTTGATTTATCTTTTCATGTATTAATATATTGTTAAATAGTGATTTCGTTTATTATACTTAAATATATAGTAGAAAATAGTTTAATATTACGTCTTTAAGATTGTTCCCTGTACACATTTAGTCAATGAATAAATTTAATGTGTCTTAACATTGGTGTTTTCTTATGCAATGTTTTGTAATTTAAAGAAACAACAGAGTAAATACAGCATGCTGCTCATAGCAGGGTAGGCATAAGGAACCGAAGGAACCGTGAGAACCTAGTGTTAAGCCACAGCCTTTTTCGAGGCATTGCGTGTTGAGTGGCGGAGCTTTTGCCTGCCAACTTTTGTCTGCGCCGCGCTTTTGAATAGGTGCCAAAGCGAAGAAAATGAAAATGAAAAATGCATCATACCCGATTGGGAATTGAACTCACAAATCCGTCGCGTTTACAGGTAGACGCTGTGGCCTCTGCGCCATGAAGAATTTAAAATCATATTCTAAATTCAACTTTTTATTACTGTATTCACATTTTCATTTATTTCCACTAAACAATTGAGCTTATTCTAGTTCTAAAACAAGCTTCCATTGCTTTGCTCAAAATTACTTCAAAGGCTTGTGAATGAATCGGAAAATAACTAGATGCCTAACATTTAGAGACAGCAACGTGGTATAAAAAGAACTGACATTTTAAACAAAAAAGTATTTTTACTAAAAAAGGAAATAATTACAGTTTTAAAAGTGTATCAAATATTCATGCCACGTTTCTGGTCAAATACTTTCTTTTCCAAGCGTGTGATATTTCTTTTTCAGATTCGAAAAGAACATAAATATATAAATAACAATCCAATTTTAATTTAGTTGGAAAAAAATATACCTAGTAAATTTAAATAGGATACCCTAAAACGATTATTAACTGTTGAATAATAAAGTAACTTTTTATATAACACTACATTTTTTTAAACTAAAGCTCTTTCTATAATAAAGGGTAACTCTTTGTCTCTTTTAAATTATAAATCAAAAGAGTTTTTATTTCCTTTGTTCAAATTTAACTCTGCTTTTTAAAATTTAAATTTTCACAATAACGACGAACGAAGCGAGCTTATAAATATGTAATATTTAGTACATAACTTTTTATTCATTTGTATTTAATAATTCCGTTGTGGCTCAGAGTGTCTAGCTCATTATTATATAATAAATATGAAAATAATTTTCGGTTCAGACAGCACTTCTCTAGATAATTCAATGCCTATCTGGTAATTTAGTACACACAAGCCACTACATACACTTTAAAGTCAAATTATCAAAAGAAACACCGCAATAGCCATTTCGTACAGTAAAACACACTCCAATAAACATACATAAATCTCTATAACAAGGTTGACAATAGATTGAGGATGGCATAGCGCTACAAATATCACCTATATAGTTAACCCTTCAAAGTAATAATTTGATCATAATTGGTCCAAGAACTTCAAAGATTGTTTATAGTCCCGTTAAACTCAATAAGGAATCGTAAACAAATTAAGCTTCTATGTATCGGACGTAAGGTACCACACGTCATATATGTGGTCAACTCAATTTCTGCTTCAAATAAACTTAAAATGTCATCTGTATATATACCCACTATATTGAAACAGTAACCAAATTGTGTTTGTCTTTTTATCTGTTTGTATGTACACCTTGAGATTTATTAAACAGATTTAAGGTCAGGGCAGGATCTAGGCTAATCGATTTTGAAGACTGGGGCACCTGATGTATAATTACTTAAATGTTGCAATAGCAATAATTATTTAACAGAATAAGCATCGTTCATATTGACATATGCTCTGAGGAATTATTCTCTCTAATCCCTGCTTCCCCTTTCCTTCATAGATCCACGCGTGCTGGCGTGCGTTGTCACCACCTAACTGTAACATCTATCCCAACGCGCACAAAAAAATTTGGCAACTCTTTTCTTTGTCGCACCGCCAAAAATGGAACTCTCTACCAGCACACGTGTTCCCTCCTCTTATAACCTGGGGCATGGCGAGGGTGACTAGTGCAGCTCATTTTTGTTGCCAGTACTAGTCGTCTTCGCGTTTGGACTCCACTTCCACTTACCATCAGGTGGAGTGGAGTCATATGCCTACCCGGATAATATAAAAAAAAAATAAAAATCAAGAATCTGTAAAACCTGATGTCAAACCACAATAGATAAGCTAACCTATAAGAATAATTACAAAAATCATAAAGTCTATGCTAACGATACTGTAGGCGAACTTAACTTTTGAATTCTTCCTTAAAGAGAATTAAAATACTATACACAAATGAAAGTTACCTACAATTGCTATATATTTACATTTATATTAAATCATTAGAAATATTAACATTCTTTGCAAATAGTTTGAACTTAAACATCCTATGACAATCTCAGATATAAATTAGGTCACAGTATATTGAATATTGCTATCACGACTCCTTTGATGTATACAATTAAGTTAAGTTCACCTTAGTGACGTGCTATGGATTTATTATACACCGTTGCGATACCTTAAGCATGCGGCTATAAATATTATAAAAAAATAAAGCTTATAACAATTGATTTTTGAAAATGTATATAGATGCTTTTTGGTACTTAAATATATATTAAAGAAAAATTAAATGTTGACAGGCATATACGCTGCATTAACTTAAACAGATTCTTTATCTTTATTTGAGTATAATAATATTAAATATCGTTTTTTATATCTTGTGAGGTAACATTATCCTACGTCGTTTGATAAAACCGTTATTGAATAGAGTTGTTAAAATATATTTTGTAAAGATAATTTTTATATTAAAACCAAATATAAATTGATGTATGAAGTTTTATTTCTTTATTTATTTACTATTTTTTTTATATCTTCACGATTTTATCCCGCATATTGCAGGGTAGGCAGTTGGAACTGCAGGAACCATATGAACTTAGTGTTAAGACACTCCGTTGCTTAGTCCCTGCTTTTTCCGTCCCCGCTTTCCGCCTTATTCGAGGCATTGCGTGTTGAGTGGCGGAACTCAACGCCGCGCTTTGCCTAGTTTCCAGAGCGAAGAAAATGGAAATAGAAAAATCCATCTTCTTCGAGTGGGAATCGAACCCTCAAACCGTCGCGTTTACAGGCAGACGCTTACGCCTCAGCGCCACGACGGTCATTTTATTATAAATTATTATTTTTTATGTAATATTATTAAACTTTAAAGTTTTAATACTGCTTTTAAATTGCATTATTCCTGATTTCGTTATTACAATTTCTAATCTGTCATAAAATTTTGTAAATAAAGATATACAGAAAGTGTGTTTGCTTTTATTGCATACAATTTACTTTGACATTATAAAAAGTCGAAGACTATTATCTATCTATCTATTTTGATCACCGATAAACTCTTCGCTCTGAACTCTCGCAGCTTTTGTTTAAAAAATCTTTAACAAGACAAGTACTAAGTTCAATTAAACTTAAAAAATATTAAAAAATTTCTTTTACCTAACAAGAAGTCAATATTTCCATTTACACTGATTCGTTAAAACTTATAATTAATTAATAAACCCCAACACAAAAAAATAATTAAATATAAATAAATCATTTTTATTTTTTCTTTACATCATTTCAAAGCGTGATATAATAATTTGTTAAGTATTTGTATATATAAATAATCCAAAAAATGCAACTAAAATTACAATTTAAAGTCTTTTGAGCTGTAGATACGGAGTTCGAACACCGTTTAGGCATTTTACGAAATTTTGGAGACATGAAAGAATTTACAGTTTGTACAAAACATTAAGTTTCTTTGTGAACAAAAAATTCTCAATAAACATCGAAATATATACACAACACGTTAAACATAAACAACTTTTCATCTTGCCTCGGCGGCTAAAACGATAATCAAATTTAAAGAATACTTTTATAATTTTAGATGTTGTTGATTTCACGCTCCTTTTTATTTCTCGAAGCATGAGGATTGCTAAGCTGGATTTCTCGAATTTCTCAAATATATTGACAAATTTTAATTTTTTAGTGATCCAATGTAATTTTCATTTTACCTTGAATGACACTGAAATATGAGGTGAACTGAATTAAAACGACACAATACATATACACTTACCATGTAACCACAAAGTATAGCAAGTAGTTTATAGATAATGCTATACGGATTATATGAGAAGGAATTTTATTACATCTATTACACATATAATAACTGTTGAGTACACGTGTCATTTCTTTATGCCTTCCACGGGAGTAGGTAACATCATTTGAAGAGAATAACTTAATTTCATGTGAGTCGTAGCCGCCTATCTCAACGGGCGGTGCCGTCGCCCTGGGTAATTTCACTTTATATGATTACCTGTATTAGCGTTTCTACTACACATCATAATTTTATTCATTGAAACGATTGAATATTGTTTGATTAGCCTAAAAATAAATAAACGTTAATTTGAGGCCGTTACCAAAAATGATCATGTTGCGATTGATCTGACACGTGCCTACTTGTAGTTATGGAAACAAATCCCTTTTACTTTACTCAGAATTTGTTTCCATAAGTACAAATACCTATCTAACGAATGAATTTGCAAGATTGTATACATAGAAAAAGTTAAAATCTCTTACAAATAAGAAGAATTTAATACTGTGGTGAGTTTCGCTTACCAGTCTATAATATTGTACAGAAATAGATATACATACTAAAAAATGTTATATTCCTTTATGAAAGGTATCCTTATCGATCAGTTGCCAGAACCTCATGTTTTTTAACAGCCTATTATTGCTTACAACTGCGTAAGGCGTGTTCAAGTCCAACGTGCCAATATATGTTTTATGTATTTGTTTTAAAAAACATCAACAAAACTAATCTTTTATTTCTTCATGAAATGTTTGTATGCATCTTTTGCCGAGAATTTAGTTAGTTATTTTAGTGCATTGCGTTTAGAAATAAATTTTAAATAATATGAAAAATGTATAGTGATTCATGTGAATGAGCAAGCAATGACCGCATTTCTACTTGTGCCGGATGAAAGAATTTTTTGTCGTGGGATTTTACCGTACCCTTTTCGAATTTATACTTTTCTTCAATTGACTTTTATTATTTAAGACTTAGAATGTTATTTAGACTTACACGACTTGAATTGTCTTTAAATTTCATCCTGTTTAAAAAAAACGGAACCCTTAGAGCATCACTATGCCTGTCTGTCTGAGTTCTCACGATCGTGTGGAATTATAGGAAGTATCAAAAATTGAAATGAATATTGTATGTCCAACCCTTGCAGTACAGAAAAAATTAAACTTACTAGTCAACGTAATTAAAAATAAATATATAATTATATAAATTATTCGCAAGTCTCTAATTATAAGCTAATAAATACATATATCTGTGTAAAATGCACTAGGGTTATCCCAAATAATAAATCTGGTTAAGTTCTAGTAATCAAAAGTATGCAATTAAGAATGTTTCTTCTTCTATCTTTGAATGAAAAGTGTATTTAAACGAGTGAAACCACGAGTGGTTCGATAGTCGATAATGAATCCTGAAAAGTAACTTACTGAACAACTGTCAACTATCTTAAAAGAATATTTATACGAAAAATATTTGATCCAACATAGTAAATCTCTAAATAAAGTAATTTTGTGTAGCGCTAAAACAAGAAAAAAATACATTTTCTGTCTTTACAAAGGATATTTCGTTCTTTGACAATATATTGTCAAAGAACGAAATCAAATCAAATATATTTGATATACAAAAATTAAGACCTTTTATATGTACAGGTATTTATTTCCTCTTGAGCGTAAGTTCTTGCAACTACACGTGTGGACCTAAGTTAAGTGAAAAACATACCTACTATAATCCAGTATTTACACTTACAGGAAACTTTGATAATATTTCAACATGTATACATGTTGTTTTAAACATGACTGATAATAAATAGACATATATATCTTGACTTTCCTATTTGTTTCCTAAAAGGAATAACGACACACGATCACATTTTGCGTTGAGTTCCGTCACACAATTTATTGAAAGGTTATTCAAGTAATTGGTTAGGTAAATCTACAAAAACTAAATTTTATATATGGCAGTGTAGGCAGAGCAACTGTAGAAACATCCACTTTCCGCTTTTAGAGGCATTGCATGTTAAGTGGCGGAACTCGTCGTGGATTACGCAACAGAGAGCGAGCAGAGCGGATAATGAAATTGTTCATTATCCCCGAGTAGGATTTGAGCACACAAACCGTATCGTTTACAGGATGTAGCAATGCCCCCGCGCCACGACAGCCACGACACTCTGTTATAATGTGGAAATTTTAAATACTAGTATTTTACGTGGGCTGATAATTTGAATACTGCGAATTATAAAAGCACCGAGTCATTACTTAGAAAATTGTTGTAAGAGTTGTTGATTATAAAATCGATATGTGATATGACCTTAAAACATATAGGGTTCCATCGAATTGATATGTAATGGAATATAGTTTATAGCCTTCCTCAATAGATAACACCGGCCTACAGAATTTTTGCGCATGGGTTATAACCCTTATACGCTTTTATTGCTAGTATTAATATTAGAATTAAGAAAAAGAAGACAAATAGATCTAAATTTGCTTCTTCTTGTATAAAATGAAGCTAAAATTAATGAAGATACATAAAAAATGGATATAAAGATGATTTATTAAAAACACACACAAAAATCAACCAATGACTTATTGTTATAATATAAGTATATTTTTATTAATATATTTATTTTTGTTTATACACACAAACTCTTCCTGTCATGTTCATTAGAAGTGTTCTCATTGTTCTTTTGAATGAGCTCCCATATTCTCCTTAATTTTATCTAAATAACAATTTAAGATGTGTTATACATCTTTAAAAGCTTTTTACGCCCAATAATAATAATCTCATAATCGTCAGTTGAAAAGTATGACGAACTAAATAATCAGTTCGTCACTTTTTTTTTCCCTATGATTTCCAAGACAACCATAAACTACTGCCATAAAACCATTCTAGACTCCAAAGAACTATTCCAGTTATCACCCATGTTTATTTTGCCAACACTCCACAACACAGCACTCCAGCACTATTTTTTGCCTCTTAAAGATTAGGAAATAAATCTTTAAATATTTGAAAGCAGACTTAGAAAAGAATTTGATCGATTACCTTTATAAATTGTTTAATAATACCCAATTTCATATGTAATGACAACATTAATTAAATTTAATATTGACTACTGCTTCTGCACTCTTTACTTAGTGAATGGTTATATTACTTTAAGTTCTTAAAATTTAATTATTTTACATTTTTGTAATTACATTTTTCACATAAATTTAATTATATAATCTAAATAAAGTTAAATCCATGCTTAAAACAAAATATTTTTTGTCGACCGGTGTATTTAATGAACTACACAGCACAGTAGGAATTGTTGAGTTCGTGGGAGTTACAAACTAGTTCCTGGGACGGCGCGTTCAACCAAACAAATTCTTCACTTTTACATATTGTGTAGAATCACACATATACTAACATATTTAAAATTAAATGTTGTTATACTCATTTTCTTTGATCGGATTTGAACTGAGTATGCAAAACTTTACTTAATTCATCTATTTATAGCTTGACCACCATTCTTCGACAACAAAAAATTGAAGGTACGGAAAATTGAACGTAAAACTTTAAGCCAGATAAAATATATGAAAGCAGTGTGTATGCATAAAAAATACGAAAGCAGTATGTGTCATTATCAAAATGAATCAATGTAAAATTATTGACCATTTAAAAAATAAGTCCCGCTGAGTTTTTCGCGCTAGTTCTTCTCAGGTCTGAGGCATTAACTTTAGCGAACCGGTGGTAGTGTTTATGACGTTCAAAAAATGAATCATGTATTCTCATTTTGAATAAAATTATTTGAATTTGAATTATAAAAGATATGATGTAAAATGGTGCATCAACAAAAATTGTTCACAAAGAGTCACTAAAAGCAAAAATCATAAAGTCGATGTGAACGAAATTTCTAATATTTCAATTAGTATTTTGTAATTCTGAAAACTTTCCCAAACTTATTTGCACCGTAACGACCTTGCTATATTTTGTTTCATTTTAAGACATCCTGTAATGAAATTTTATTTACTTTGAATTGTTTTATATACAAGGCATGGATTTCAAGACAATAATGGAGAAAAAAGTGTCTTGTCGGACTTTTTCTCCGCCTGTTCTAGCAAAAAGCGTAGAGGTTAAATATTTGCATTGTAAAATTAACAAGCAAAGTTTAATATGTATGTCTATTATCGTTATCGTTATTATAATATTGTCTTACTTGAAACTTAACGTATTTATACGTATGTATAAATAGCAGTCTCTGTCGAATAAATGTTAGAACATTTGAAATCAGCATATTAAGTAGATCGCGGAAAATGGTAATGCCACAACCATATTATGTACACTTATTAGGCACTTTGTTATAGTAATCGTACATAAGCAAATTAATCAAAGTTCACTTCATTTAATGAACTAAATTAATATTGAATAACAAACATAATATCTCTAAGGAAATCAGCTTGAAACAGCCGATTGATCTATCTATCTTAAATTGGCATCGACGACACTGGATTCCATAGTTTAAAGAATATAAATCAATAAAATATTTTAAGACCATACTAATATTACAAGCTTCTAAAATTTACTTATTGATAAAATTATTTTGTATAACTAATTAACATGAGCTCCAAGTTGTCAATTACTTCCCCCGAAAACTCATTAATATTTTTGAACTTTATTAACTTTTAAAATTAATTGTTAATAGAATTATAATTATAATTAAAATTACGTACAAATTAGAACATAGTACAAATTTCAACGTTGCATAGGATGTAGTGTTCCGTACTACCTAACCCATATAGGATCACTTCGTTGTCCCTCTGTTTGTCTATCTGTGGCTATCTGGATACTTATTAACTTTTAGTATAATTAAAGGAAAAAATCGTAATATGTAGTTTTATATATAGCTTTATTCAGGCATAGGCGTCTCAATAAAATTGTCTGAGCTTTATATTGGTTGTTAGTTTTGTTCACATACGGATCCGCTAAAGATCTACAGAATTGGCATGTAGGTAGTTCTTTCATAAAGTAATAACATTAGAAGTTTTACTATGTGTGTGTAGATTTTGTGGAAACATTATAGTTATACACAACTCAAGCTCCCTGACGACGCATATAATATTTATAATTTATATTATACATAAATTATAATAAATATGAAAAAAACCCTTTTAAATTTAGACTTCAAAAATCTGGTCTTAAGATCGTAAATCATTAAAGTAAAAATTTACTATTAGCATTAAAATATTCCAAATATTAGCCTTAACCTTTTGTACTTCCATACACAATAGCTCTTAAAACATTTTCTAGAAAAGCGTCGCCCACTCTTATATTGCTTTAAATTTGTTCGTTTTTATATCTAAGCGCCTATCACGTTGTATAACAAAAACATTTTATTTCATTCATACCAACTTTACCTACCTTTTTCAGATTATGGAAACCTACATTAGTACCGGATATTAGAACACTTTTTTCATCTTACACTTTTATTTCACATATCAAAGTGGACAAAAAAAAGTTATTGGCAAGCCACCTGTTTTCAATTTCCGAAAATGTTTATGTGCTAAATGGCTCAACTTCGTGTCATGCATTGTTAACTGAAAGCAAAAAAATGATAATAATTCATCCTTCCAATGGAGCTTGAACTATAATGAAGCTTGAACTACAATGAAGCTTCAATAAAAAATAAACAAATTGAGTTTTATTAAATTTAGTCAGACGCTGGTTCATGGCGCCAAGGTAGCCTCATCAGATCTTTATCATATCACAATATCGTTCATTGAATACTAAAAGGTACAAATTAAAAAAATGTAAAAACCATTTTATTTCAAAAACGAAACCCACTAAATTTTTAGTACAAAAGACACACTTTTCGTTTCGATATCACAATTTACGTTTTACATCACAATTTAGCGACCAACCGTTATTTTACAATTTGAAATGTCAAAGGAACTTCTACACTTTTTGAATTTCATAAATGGCAGCTAATAATTACATGTTTTTTATCGACAGAGCAAAGATTTAGAGCGAATTATTAAAAATCTTGGAAAAATTTTGTTTTCACCACCCTTTAAAAACACGAATTTGAATTTACGGCCCTTTTTTATCTAATGAGCGATATTCGGACATTTATTATAGTTACTTTAAAAATTGTAGTGTTATCTTAAAAATACCTCGGCGTAAAATATGGAGCTAACAACTAAATGTTAAATATCCTTACAATTTTCATACAGACATATACAAACGATTTTTATGAATTGGATAGTAGTAAGATTAGATAGTAGTAGTTTAACCAAGACTTTAGGCAATTTTTTATCACGCAAAATACATCTTGTATTTGACACATACTGTTCTTATACGTAAATATATTTTGGTAAAAATATCAAACGATTTTTATATCCCTATGTCAACCTTTCGGATCATATAAGAGATACAAACATATTTTTTCCATTTACCTATTTTATTAGCAGCACGTGACACTCGCCAGCGATGGATTGAACATGTGACAAAGGATTTTTGTTCATTAAAAGTTACTGATTCCAAATTGTTAAAAAACTAGGTGAGAGTTCTGATTTGTAAAATGTTTTTTATGAATTTTCCAAAATTTTCTAAAGGATTAATATATTAAAATGCAAATAAATAGTATTTTTTGTAAATAGTATTTAGTAATAAATAGTTAATAGTATTTTATACGTTAATAGTTTAGCTACTATAAACTCAAAACAATTCTATCGATATTCAAATTTAGAACTAAAATACAAAAAATAGCAACTAATTTATTTGTTTTGCAGCTATTGTATTTTTTTTATGGGAAGGACAAGGCAAACGAGCGGTCGGGTCACCTAATGGTAAGTGATCACCGACGCCCACGGCCCTGTGTAACAGCAGAGGTGTTACAAGAGCGTTGCCGGCCTTTAAGATGGACGTAGACGCGCTTTTTGAAGGTACTCATGTCGTATCGATCAGGAACACTGCCGCAGGTAGGCTATTCCACATTAGCGTGGTGCGTGGAAAAAAGTTCCTACGGAACCGCACAGTAGAAGGGTTCCACGTGTCCAGATGGTGGGGATGATATCTTAATTTGTGTCGTACTGTGCGGTTGGAGAATTCAACGGCAGGCACCAGATCAAAAAGTTCTCCAGAACACTCCCCACGGTATAAGCGGTAGAGAACGCACAGCGAGGAAACGTCTCTACGCAGCGCCAAAGTGTCTAGCCTTTCACAGATAATTGGGTCCCCAACGATACAAATGGCTCTACGCTGTATGCGACCAAATGGTTCAAGTTGATACTGGGGTGCCCCAGACCAGAGATGAGAACAATACTTCACGTGAGGCCGAACCTAGGCTCTATACAGAGCCAATCGGTGTGCAGGCGTGAAGGACTGTCTCGCTCTTCCGATGACACCAAGTTTCTTCGCGGCCAACTTGGCCTTGCCATCCAAATGATCGCGCTACTGACAGTCATTCGAAACGCTGAGCCTCAATATACTGATAGTAGGCGAGGCTTTAAGAGAAGTGTTCTCAAAAACTGGTGACACGACAAAAGGGGTTTTTTTAGTATTATTTAGTATTGTATCATTATTATTAATGGATAATGATAAAAGTCACACTCAGATCAAAAAATCTTAAATATTACTTAGATATTTACATTAATTTAATTTATTTTGTACAAACAAAAAGCTTTTAATATTTGAAATATTTTTGCTGAATATCAAACACTCTTTGAGTTTGAAACACTTCCAGTGATCTCTAATATAATAATTTTAACTGAATGATTTAAAAAATGCTGTGTAAGATGCAGAGTGAAATTAATTAAAAATAAGAATTGTGGTGACACTTATAATTAAAACTTTAAACAAAGACTGATTTTGTGCTTATTAATATAAGCGATACGATATATTTGTATTGATTACATAATAATGTTGTGTATCCTGCAATTCAAATCGCTATCAGCGATTTAAAGCTACTATGATATTACTTTAAGCAAAATGTAGTAAAAGTTTTTATGATCTACAATAAATGGACAACGTATCTACTTTATTTAATAGCGTAGTTATTGAAATTATAGGTGCAGTGAAAACAACTTAGATAGGATTTCATATATATATTATTCTTTATATATTATATAGATTTATTTAAAAGCCACACATCTTGCAAAGCAGCGATGTCAGACACGAATCAACACAGCACACAAGCCAACAACCTTATATCAAGATGGCCCCTCAAAAATTACTCACCTTTAAAACATTTAAAATAATATAAATTCACCTCATAGACCATGATTTTGACTTCTAAACCCTGGGTAACGCAAATAGAGTTTTGGTCCAACATGTGTTGCACCAGGATTAGGGAAACCCGGAAAAACCTAATCACCCAACACAAATTAAACATTGAACATATTTTACACAATCAATTCTAAGAAGCCATTTTTTCTTCTTAATGTTCTGGAAAGCACCGCAGGTAAGCTTAGTAAATGCCCTCTGCCAATTGCCTGACCTGTGGGGAATTAATTAGTTTAATTACTTTTTTCTCACCTTGTCCCTAGAGAAGTGATATTTATATCATTGTGTTGATCGGCTTATGATTAGTATGATAGTTGCAATACTAATGCACCATTATTATCTTCATAAATTTATAATAGGCTTATTCTACAACGATATTATAACTTGCTGCAAGAGTTTAAGCCGGCATAAGCCCTCCTAACAGCTTTGTAACAATGCCATATATTCCGCCGTGCGTGTTGAGAAGCTGCCCACTGCATTTGCTTCTTTGCTTTGTACTCCACCAGGTTATTGTACAAACATCAAATACATTAAACAATACCCAGTGTGTTCTTTCTATCCTGTTTATCACTACCACCCCAGTCTGAATCTACCAATCGCATAAAATATTATTATAGTTTTTAACCTCTTTATAGACTATTTCAAATCATTGTACCCTTAAATACCTGAGTCCCCGTTTAAGACCTTTGCCCACACACCCAATTACATTACTAGTATCTCGTGCTATAATAAACACTAGTTGTCTTAGGGGTCTTGACGAGGCCAGAGCATTATGTAAGTAAACAACCTATAACATTTCCTAGATGGCACATATTTGTGTCATTAGACCTAAGTTCTTCAGTTCACTTTAGTTTCTAAAGGGGTTATTTTACAGGATACAATTTGGCATATTAAACTTATTTAGTACTGGGTTTTTCAATGTATGCCTGTTGATCAACGTATATTTTATTGTCTGCCTCGTACCTTATTTCCAAGAACGAATTTTACTTCTTGTAAATCAGACATCTCAAACTTCTTCGTTAAATAAGCTTTTAATTTTTCTAGCAACTAATATCATGAAAAAAAAAAAAAAAAAAAAAAAAAAAAGGGCAAAAAAAAAACACAATTATTATCAAATCACACATAAATTAAAACATATAATTTTTTGTTAATATCACCATTGGCCAAATATAAATACATCATCGCAGGAGATTCTTCTTCTAAATCCCCCTTTGTCCTTAAAAAAAAAACGTTCCACACTTCAACCAACACTAGCAGCCTGCTTCGTCCATAAAGTGATTTATTTATTTTACATACATAATTGTCATTTGCCAACTATACCTTCAGGTAGTTTTCCATATAAATTTCTTCTTTCAATTCCCCATTTAAAAACGCTGTTTTACATTTCCATGTGATGAATTAAAAATAAATTAAATTGGTTAGCCACACGCATCAATGAATCTCAAACTAGATATACGAAGCAAACAGGCGCAAAGGTCTCATTAAATCTGATAATATTCTTTCACTAAAACCCTAGCAACAAGACGTGCCTTTATCTTAGCAGGTTTACCAAATTCATTTTTTTTTATTTGAAAAGCCATTTAACAGTCTACTACTATTTTTGGTTTTTCTGTTGGTGTAAACGTCCAAGTTGTTATTGCATAAATGACAATTTAATTCATCCCTAACGCATTTTCCCACTTGACCCCTATCATTAGAAGCTTTTAATTTCATTAAAAGATTTGGTATGTCGTAAAAGATAGATTTGAGCACACATCAAATAATCGTCCAACCGACTAACTTTTTATAAGATGTTAATGACGATCTTTAATCTGTCCACTCCTTCTTAGTTCTGTGTTTTGTTAGTCACAGTCACTAACATTAGAAAAGAAATATTTTCTCTATTCACTCCGTCATGTTTCCATTAACATTTTACTATCGAGCGAATCACCATCTATTTCATTTTACATCGTGATTTACCACAGTCAAGAGTTTTGGGACTTGGTAATCAACGGATTTAGGTGGTATCAGAGTTATACCATTATCGCTGGGTTGTTATCATGATAATTTACTACATTCTCTTCAAACTAATTACATAACGTCCTGGATTGCAGAAAAAAGTTATCGCGTCACTATTACATCTCTGACTACTGCGTATCTTTCACAATCAGGATTCCAAACTTTTATACCCGTTTGGGTTGATAGCCAACTAATATACCTTTCCAGACTTAATATCAAATTTTGTCTGGATTCTACTGTGAACATAAACTGTTTGCACCAAAATACTTTTAAATATGTTTTTTGTTTTGGTTTCGCTGTGGCTTTTTTCCCATGTCACATTTCAAAAGGATGTTTGTAATAAAAATGTAAAGCTTTGTTGGTGTTATATTTATTACATAGACAGCAGTTACACACTGGCTTCACCCCCAAAATTTGCTTAAGTGCATTCTGCACCATTTATCATAACCGAGCTTTTTCGTAATATTTCTCTACCATTCTTTCAGAAACCCATTAACTTTGGTGTTCTCCCGGAAATGTTTAAATGGATAAGAAAATTCCTTTTTCTACACCAAATATTTCATTTCAAGTGGGATAAATTTCACCACCGTGTCGCAATATAAATGAACTAATTTCGTGTTGAATTTTTGCTTGCACACCTTTTGTAACGGAAATCTTTAAATACTGTAAATATCTTGATCCTGACTTATACGTAATGAATTAAGTAACACACAAATGAGTATACTGATCTACAAACAGTACAAAACTAGTTTTTATTGTCACTGTAGAGGAGTGATAGGACCACATACGTCAGAATGAAACCACAAATGAACGATCGCTTATATGACTTTTCTCTTTAACAACATGATAAAAGGTAACGACTTCACTGACTCTGTTTAGCCATTAATCCAGGCTTCCCGACAAATGCATCATTTGGTACTACTGCTATCTATTTCTTTTATATCATCAATCAATGTCACACTTTTTTAAAGTTTCAATAATTATTTTTACTTATATACCTAAACGGTGATGCCATAATTTATAGTCCGTTCTTGTCCCGCTATTTTTATGATAACGAAGTACATGTTAATTATAGTAACCTTAAATTTAAAGCTATCAATTATTATTACACTTACCTTATAATTCCATACATCCTTTTTAATTTTTGCACCATATGTCAAAAATAGTAAACCCTGCTGCTGCATCTTTTGAACGGAGATATTTAAGTTATAAGGGACTCAGGACAGTCAGCAACGTTTTATCTAATACTCCTTGAACCCCAAGTCAACTGGTAACTTTAATAGTTCCTCCTCTTTTGGTAGCTGTAATGTATGTACCCATTTCCTTTGGCAACTGAAATTTTTAAGTGGTATAATTAAACGAGAATAGGAATCAATAAATCCTTCTATTTATAATATGGTCTGAAGCTCCTGAGTTAATAAAAATGTACTTCATTTGACATGTTCATGGGTTTCTGTGCTTCCAACATACAGCAAATCCAAAAGAATTATTTGATATAAGGGTTGTTGAGTCTCTATATTTTGTAACGTTCTAGTTCGTGATGCTGGTTATAACCCATCATTCTTTTAAAGTGATAGCATTGCTTTTTAACATGACCTTTGATGACACTTCAAATGTCTTTTGTTATTTTTCTATTATCTCTTTGTACTGCAATTTTGCGTTTTGATTTTGTTTTAATTCGTCCAACGAGCGTTACGACTCGGTGTGTAGATTTCTTTTCAGATGCTAATTTTGTGACTGTTGTCCCAGCAGATTCGTTCGGTTTTTAGGTTTATTGTCCTGGTTCTAATAATCTTGTTTTTAACAAAGGCTCAACTTATATTTTCTTTTCTGATAAAGTTTCTATAAGCTGTAATAACCCCATCATAAACTGTAGGTACGTTAAAATAGTGTGCTACTTTATTTAATCCTTTTCTTCTAATTTTGCTCCGCCGCTAATAATTCGAAATTAAGTCGTGTCAAAATGCGCAAATGTTTCACCAAAGGCATATCGCCCATTTAGTTGGGCCAACAAATTTTTCCTAAAGACAGTTTTGGTGGCCAATACTTTTTCGTTCGTCAACAGCATCTAAATCATTTAAAATGTCCTTTTTGCAGTAACTTTCTTCCTTCTTCTTTGCGCAAAGCCAAGATCTGAATCCTGCCAGTATTCTAACGATATACTTTTGGCTATTAAATTTTTCTTTTCCAGTCACTGCTTGAATTATATCATCATCGTCTATAATCTTCCATAATCCCATCTCAACCAAGTAAAGCCTTTCTGATTCTAAATTTCCCTATACTAATTTTTTCACCATTAAAAGGCTTATATTTCGTTTAATTTTGAATTCTCCATTTTTCTCTAATTTTGACAAATCGGTTGGATGTCAAAGAGAAAATTTTAAAATTTTATGTAGTTTGATTTATTTAAATTACCTGATAGACGGGCCCCATAAACCTATTTTTCTTTTGAAATTATAGGTGCATTTGAAACAAATTAGATAGGATTTCATATATTATTATTCTTTTGATAATTATACTATATTTTATTTAAAAGCCCCACGCTGCAAAGCACGGATGTCAGACACGATTAAAGAAAGAAAACTATATAAGTGGCCATATAACATTATATCGTAATTAGATAGATTGATTTTTGTTAATCGATAAGTAATATATTCAACAGTAGTTGTAGGAAATATACGCGTAACATGTAGGTACACCCATCATCCACCGCGCCTTTCGTTTGCTGTTTCCCTCATGTCATACGGCACACATTGGCGCAACTAGAGACATTTAGACCCCCAAAAAGGGCCCGGAATGAGAATGTCGATTATATGACGTTTATAACTATGACGTCTTGTTTAAAAATATTATGAGACAACATTAACCAATATTATTTTCTAAAAAAAAGAAAGGTTGTATCTCAATTATCATGTAACTTTCTATTTATGGTTGATATTTAAACAAAACCTTTTTTAACCTTTTGTTTTTCAGTAAACATTCCAGTATACGCACCAGACGAGTCTGGAGTAGTCAAGAAATTATAATTGTATTGTTGTATTTGGATTTACGTGATAGTTAACGTTTACTCGTCACATACACGGAAAGTTAAGCTCTTTCTAAGTGTCACGGACATTCGCAATATCTATTAATGTTATTCCACCTCGATAGTTGAACTATCTAACTAAATCTTGAAAAAACTAATTAAATTCGAAGTAGTACGTACTAAGATTAGCGTGTGCAGTACTCTTTTCAGATTTATATTCGTGGTACATATAAAAATACTAGTATAGTTTTAAATTTACGACACGGGCCAAGTACAAAATTTCAAAATATGAAATTGTTACACAAATAACATGTAAAATTTTAAAAGTTTATATTTTAATTATTTAAGTAACCGTATTTTCACTGTATTAACCTGAGCCTTCTTCTTTCTGTTTTGTGTGACAAGTTAGAATTTCATATAAGGCGTCCCAGACCTTCAACCTCTCGAACATCATGCGAAAGTGGTATTTACACTGTACAATTTGTTTTAAGGCGGTTTTCCGTTTTTTTTTTTATTTTATTTATTTATTCAGAAAAAATGTGATACACGTATATTTTAAATGTATTTAGGCAGCCATACTAAAGTAAGCTGTCTTAATTATTATATGAAATATTTCCCAAAGTTTCTCACATTATACCTATCCAGCGTACCTATGTGAATTACATCTCCTATAGTTACAAAATAAGAGGAGATTAAAATTTTACGTTGTTAGGTCTATCGGTATCAAAAATATTTTTTTAATTAAATATAATATTTTTAATAAATATATATTAAGAATTTGGCAAAAATACCCCTACGTGAACCATAAAATGAATAAAAAAATGCAGCTTGTCTTTGTTTTTTTAACCTTAGAATCTGAATCTGTGCGATATGCGTTATTTTGTGATCTGTCATACAACTTATAGCCGCCTAACTTAAAACTTTTTAAACTTTTATTCTTTTTTTACTAGTTATTTGATATAATTTATGGCACCTAAAACACTTCGACTGTATTAAAATGGGTGATGATTGTGAAAATACTCAAACTCAGACCCAAAATTCGCAAGTCGAATGGAGCCAGACGAATACTCCATCTTTTATACCAAATATATGGGGTAGACTTTATTTAACAAAAGTCAATTCAACTGGCAAACATTGCTGGAAAAATACTCACAATCCCGAATATTATGGTAAATATTTCTAATAAATTTAAGGCTAATTTATAATATACCTGAAAAATATATTAAGCATATTTTAAAATCAATTCTATATTTTAGATCTTATTCAAACTGAATTTACGCTGGGAAGAGCTTTAACTTGCACATTTGTTATGAAAACAGATATTATTAAAGAAAATATTATAAAAAATGTTAGTAAACAACATTTTCTTATCAAAAGAGATTTAAGGTAGGTAAAGCATTGTAGTTAATGAAAAAATAAATATTTTTTTTTGCTTTAAAAATAATTTACTTAAATTGTCTAAATTTCTTTTTAATATAACAGTGAACCTCTCAGTCCTGCAATTATAACTGACTTATCCCACAATGGCACATTTATTAATGGTGAAAAAATTGGTAAAGGCAATAGCAGAGTTCTTGATGATAATGATGTAATATCTGTTACACACTGCATTGTTAAAAGTAAGTTTATACAAATTTTATTTTATTTTTTTTATCACTACCATTTGAATTACTTTATATTTTTCTTTTTTATTTTCAGTATTTTTATTTAAAGATTTATTAAAGAATGAGCAAGATAAAGTACCTAAAGAAGTGTCCCAAAAATATTATATCTCAAGGGTACTAGGACAAGGTGCTTGTGGAATTGTGAAATTAGTTTATAATAAAGTTTGTATTTCTTAGATATTATAACTATATAACATATTTCATTTCAACTTATATATTGAGAATAATAATTGAAACCATTTGTTTGCAGCTGAAGTGTACCAAATATGCTATGAAAGTGATTGGAAAAAGTAGGCTTAGTAATGGACATTTAAATCACTTGAACAACCCTGAAAAAATAATGAATGAAGTTAACATAATGAAAAGATTAAGACATGTAAGCTTATATATATTCTATTATTTATTTGGAAATTGATTTCAAATCAATTATCATATTGATAATGTTCTGTAATTAGTAAAATTAGAATTGTAATATATTTTTTACACATTGATATTTTATTGTATGTTTAAACATTTTAGCCCTGTGTAATCTCAACAGAAGAAGTATTTGATTCCCCAAATGCAGTGTACATAGTACTTGAACTAATGCAAGGTGGAGAGTTGTTTGACAGAATTACAAAGCATGGGAGATTGCCGGAGACTCTGACTAGGTTCCTATTCCGACAAATGGTGCTAGCTGTTAAATATCTTCACTCTCAAGGAATCACACACAGAGACCTTAAAGTGAGTGTTTTACTTATTATATTGTTCCCTTTTTATTATTAATTATTTTTCTTTTATTAGACCAATGTAGTGCTCAGCATCTAACTGAACAATTTTGATTCCCATGTAGGAAATAAAAATATTCACAATTGCACAATAAATTATTTTCATTTTCTCTGCTATTAACAAGACTTAAATCCAATATAAACTCACCTAAAAGAGTGTAATGTAGTGTCTTGTCTTGTTTAGAATAATCACATTATTTATTATATTATTAATGTTATGTTGAAAGATGGCTTCTAACATTTAATGAGGTAGAATATGTGACTAGACTTCTCATATCAAATGTGGATTTATATTTTTTGAATTTTAGCCTGAAAATGTTCTATTAGAGAGTACAGATGAAGAGACACTAGTAAAAATTACTGACTTTGGCCTCAGTAAATTTGTTGGAGAGGACAGTTTCATGAAGACAATGTGTGGCACCCCCTTATACTTAGCACCTGAAGTACTTATAGCAAGCGGACAAAATTCCTATGGACCTGAAGTTGATGTTTGGAGTTTAGGTGTCATATTATTTGTTTGGTAAGTTTTTGTATCCTACACTTCTTATTTATTTCTATTTAACACGCTTTTGTTAGCTTCACTTGTATGTGGGTACGGGTGACATGGCTTATATAGCCTGCCAATATGTCCTACCACTATATGAGCCTCGTTAACCAAGCGGCCTAAGGTGCAGGTTTACGCTGACTCCAGGTGCACAGGTCATGGGTTCGAATCTTGTCTGCACCAGTAGAAAAAAATATTCTTATTCTATGCTTATAGGCAAATTGCTTCTGAAACTTTAAATCCAAAATGGTAAATTGCTAATTCTTAATTTTTTTCTACAACATAAATTTCAAATTCAATTTAGCGTTTTACTAACATGAATTACTGTTTTCAGTTTAATGGGCTACCTGCCGTTCTCGCCGGAATACCGCCCGCGGTCGCTGTGCGAGCAAATCGTGTCGGGCGCGTACCGCGTGTCGGAGGCGCACTGGCTCGGCGTGTCGGCGGCGGCGCGGCGCCTGCTCGCGCGCATGCTCACCGTCAGCGTGCGCGCGCGCATCACGCTTGACTCGATACTCGCGCACGAGTGGATGCAGGTTATTGTTGGCTATTATTTTACTATTACTATAGGTTAACTGAAACAGATCTCTTATATAAAGGGCAACTTATGAAATATATTTTTCCTTATGTTTTTAATACAATAAATAGTGTTATGTAAGGATCGCTGGTGTAGTTATTAAGCAATTATAAAATGTTATTCATAGTGCATTTTTTAATTTTATTCAGGATGCAGATGTAATAATAAGGATAGATAAGTTGTTGTCGAGAACACAACTGAAAGATAATCAAGATTCTGGGATAGTTGACCAAGAAGAGAACAATAACAAGAAAAATGTTACAGTTTTAAAATTAATTGCGACCGGCAAAAGAGCATTGAGCGACAGCTTCAGTTCGTGTGAACCCATTCCAAAAAAATTACGAGTTGAGCTCGAAACTAATGATACAAATTCAACTAATAGCTGCTGCTCAGACGACTAAGGATTTGTAATGCAGTCTATTTTTCGTATACAACACTAATACCTCAGTGTTATTGAAAGGTTGAAATTACTAAATAAATTGTTAATGTTATAATTTTAGTATATTTTTAACGCACAAGTTAAGCTCTGATGTTGACTGAATAGCGATATAGCTAGTAGTGCGGCTGTGCTCCGTAATGATGCGGACATTTAATGTTCTATGATTGTTTTAATTTGTTATTTTAATTAAAATCTAGTTGGTGATGATGATACAACTGTGCAAGATTTTATGTTTCTGTTTTCAATTGTATTTTAATGATTGAATATTTTAATTAATAGAATTTTTAATGATTATCTTTAATGACGATTCGAATTATAATATTTTGAATTAGCCTTTTTGAAGATATTCAGATGACTATATACTGGGAGGAAATTTTTAACAGTATTTAATAATAAGTTATATGAATAGGAGAAATTGTTTCCAATTTGCCCACCGATTGTGCCATGTTTTATCATGTTTAAGGATGATTGTGACGACAGGGTTCGTTGTTTAAATAAAACCTTGTTATAAAAAATAAATTATGTATTTATTTTCAATTCCATACTTTACACGATATTTACAAACAACTCTCTATTATTATTAGGATACTTTAAACAAACAATTCAGTCTTATTAATATTCTATACAGTTTAACTTGCAAATAAATCTATAATTGACAATCTACTGGTGCACATACACAATAATTTATTAAAATTTATCTATAGTAAATAATTCTTAGTTATAACTACAAATTATAAGAAAACATAATCTTAACCTGTTAAATTGTCTTTTGCACAATCAATAATTGTGTGTATTATGTATTTTTACTATATCTAATATCAGTATCATTTAAATGAAATATGTAAACTATGACATATAAATTCATCTATAAGGCAAGTTTGTTAAACTGTATATGAATACATAACATGTTATTCCAAAAACCATACTTAAGTAACTTTCCATTGAAAATTGCATTTATAAATTATAAAAAGATTAATAATTGTTTATAAATAAACAACAAGTAAATGAATAAATAAAAATAAACATCTGAATCTATTTCTTGTGTAACAAGTTCTTGAGGTAATTTAAATAAATGTAAAACTCCAGCTAACCCTTCGCTAAAATAAAACTGCTTTCAGTGTTACAAGCTTATGTCCTCGTATTCACTGAACAAGCAACTAAATAATGGTTTGAATCAAATTCAAAGTTTGAACCTTAAACATACAATTAAAACTATTTATATAAAATAGTGTTGTATTTATATTTTGTCAATGTTTTAGCAATTATTTATATCAAGACTAATATTTATTTTTTTATATTTTTCAAAATTAAAATTTCAATAAATTAGATCTATTCAGTAAATACGAAGCTAAAACTATTTTGGTACAATATAAGTAGTAGAGAAATAGAATTTATTGTGAAATCTGGTAGGCACGTGTGTCGAATGCAGCCAGTGTGTATGGGACGGCCGGCTCCCTTAACTAATAAACCTATCTCACTTTCATAACTCCTTGATCGAGTGCTGTGCATTTACGAATCAGTCTTCTTTATAACATTCCAATCAAATCATTAGCACTTTAAATTTCGATTATATTTCAACAATATTAACATCACTACATTATAATATTGAGGCATAATATTTTTTATTCGTTTAGCTAAGTTATGTCAACGTGAATTTATAATCGATTATAAGTTAGTTTCGAGATTCTAATAAGGATCGATTAAAGCGAATTGTAACAACACTTGCATTTATGATTTGATCGAAATATACTTCAGCAATAGTGAATCTATGGTCTAATATGACTGATGTAACACCTATCTTGCTCTATTCACCTTCTATGTTGTCATCTTGGGCGTTACTGTGAGATGGTTCAGCACTTTGCGCCTCAGCCTCTATTATAAAAAAAAATAATTCAATAAAAATATGTTTTTACTATCAAAGAATCCATTTCCCCACAATTAAGTATAAAAGCGGAAATTTTGCAAGCAGTTAGTCATATCCTATACACTCACCAAAACTAAATAATTTTCGAAGCAACTGAAACAATGTGAAGTATCACAAATTGTACTGAAACGCATACTAATTAAGTAAAATAAATTTAGCTTGTACTTCAACAAAATACACAAAAGCTAACATAAAAGTAATAAATGTAAATTAAAGCTCTTCTACTTAAAACAGAATCAAAGCAAAAACAAAGAAGTAAGCACATATTCAAGTACTAACCTGCAATGGCCCTTTCAACCTTCATTTTATCGCGAACAATATAAATGGCAGTTAAAAGGAAGAAAATGCCACCAATAACTTCGACAAAACAAGTAATAAACAGAGCGTATTGCAGTGATCTAAATTTCACAGCTTGCGTTGGCATCTCCATCGCAGGTGATAGTGACTTCTTCAGAGTCTCCGATATCTGAAAAATTAGTGCATTTTAAATTTAAAGATGTTATAATATTTTCAGTTATAGTTAAGTATTGTTCAAAGTAAACAGGGTGTAGAGTTTCAATGCTAGAACAATATTTTCTTCAGGCAACTTTAAGCTCAAAATTTAATTATCGGTCGTGCGGCCAACAAAGATCCGCATTAAATATGCGGATAAAAAAATAATGTAATAATATTTTTTTTTAGAACTTGTCATAATAACTAAAGCTATTAATTATTTAATAATTTTCATAGTGCGTTTTCGGCAAGTCTTTAGTTTTTTAAAAACCTTTATAGATCCAGTTTTTCTAAATCAGTTTTAGCTTTTTTACGTATAGCATTGTGTAAAAGACTTACCACTCCGACTAAGTAAGGACTTCCAGCGTCCCCAAACATATGAGATACCAAGATCTGGAAAGCTTCAGCAGTCGATCTTCTAGGCGGAACAACTACATACTGAAAATTATATAATCATATAAATATATGTTTACGTAAGAAAATATTCGTATTGACTATTTTATATAGCTTAAGAATGGAAATTAGATTCATCTAATATATGATTTTTGTTTTGTAATTAAATTTAATTTTTTTTCAAGTAGTTATTGAGTTCATAATCAAATAAATATATAATACATTAAATTCAAAATCAGCGCCATCTAAATAAAGCGTACTGAATTAAAACAATACACTGATACAAGAAAATTAAAGTGTATTGAAATTTGCGAAATCACCAATAGATGTCGCTGTTTTGCAAAAAAAATTAAATGAAATCAGTCTTCACATGATATTTTTAATTACTATATTACGGTATATTCCAACGAGAATTTTGTGAACAATAAAAGACTTGGACTTTAATAATTTCCGATTTTTTTAAGTAACATACACATTAATACACTCGTGACTGACTGATTTCAACAGCATGCTTATGAAGCGTAAAATTACTCAAACACATGCTACCAAAGGAACATTATATATTTATTTACTGCTAGTATATCGCCAAATATTTGACTATTGTTTTATTTTCAATAAAATTACTTATACGTGCCATAAATTATATTCTATTTATTTTTCATATTTTTTAGAGTAAATAAATATTTTTCCAATCAACACCCATGCACACCAGACCCAAACGAAATAACATATAGATTATATATTCATTTTTATATCATGCTTATTATACGCTACATTGTGGTTTATGTGATTATGTATTACATCACAATGGGGTTCGAATATTAGTGAAATTGATCATTATTATTTTTACTCTTAAATAACTAGAAAACTACGTACTCAGAATAAAATATATAAAGAAACTCATTTAGAAAACCTACAATAAACTAAACTAAACTAAAAAAAACACGTCACAACCCCCATTTCCTTCCAAAATCTTACCAGCGACATATCGGCAACGATGGCCCAATTGAGATTGAGAGCTACCTCGCCGAAGAACATGAGGGCGAAGGGGGCGTAGTAGTACCGCTCGGTGGTGATCATGGCCAGGGTCATGGCTGGCGCGGAGAGGAGCAGGCCCACGCCACAGATGAGCGCATGGGCACGCCCCCATCGCTTCACCAGCGCCGCGCCCATCCACGCGCCCAGCGGCACGCCCACCAGCCCCGACGCCATGGTCAGCGCGCCGAAGATAAACGACACCCTTCGTGCAACACCCCCATCTCACTATAGCGCGCCATATCGCACTACGCGGTGCGCGGCAACTATGCGTCGCACGTTTATCGTCTTAAATTTTTTTTTGCGCAAGATGCATGAATTTAAACAATTCATTACCGATCATAATTTAATAAGTAAAACGTGCGATGCATTCGATTTAGATCACGCGTTTATGCGTGATGATTATAAACAACCGGCACTAGTGAGTGAAATCATACGTACAATTGTTTTTAATATTAAATAATATAATTTTAGCAATTCGTGATCTCTGTACCTACTAGTGAAAGTTGTTTGTTTACTCGATAATAAACCAATAATAATCAAGGTTAAATATAACTTAAAATAATTTAAAACCCTAAGCGTGGTTTTAAACCAAACGTAAACGTATCAAGCTAAAAATAATCATACGCTACATGAGAGAAAAAAAGAAAGTAAACTACACGTTCGGTGTAAACCCAGCATAATATTAAATATCGTATGCTATGCAAATGTCAAGCAATGGACTCGCAATATAATATATATGTATATGTAATGAGCATGCTATCGATGGCGCGACGAGTGAAACAGTCAGTGAGTGTCGGTACAGGCGGTTGTCTCTACATCTCGTTGGAATATGCCGCTGCGGGGGCGGGGAGGGGCGGGGCTGGGCGGCTCACCAGCACGACGTCGGCGACGATGGACCACGTGAGGTTGAGCGAGAGCATGCCGAGGAACACGAGGAGGTAGGAGAGCGCCGCGTAGTGCTGCACCGCCACGAGCGCCAGGTACACGAGCGGCGCGGAGAGGAGGAGTGCGGCCGCGCAGATGAGCGGGTCGCAGTCGGGCGCGCGCGGGCGCAGCCGCTGCGCCAGCGCCGAGCCCAGCGGCACGCCCAGCGCGCCCGCCGCCATGCCGATCAGCCCGAACTTGTACGACACGCTACAGCGCACACGCGCGTGCGCATATTACACTATTACACCACTATATGCCATGCACTGTGCGCCATTTTGGCACATTAAATTCATCACAATGTTTTTATACGTACGAAATTGTAACTAATTTGTGGTTTTTTTTTTATTTTTTCGACAGTCGGCATTTGTAATGGAATATTAAAAATGTTTTGTATTTATTTGAATATGATTAGTCCTATTCATTATCAATTTACTTTAATATTTAACTGACGCATTTAACTTCTTTTAATATGTTTTGTTTTTTAATAATTACTTTTATTTTATTTTGAGACATTTAATAACACAAGTTGTTCTAGATATAGCCGCAGCTTAAACCATATGACTGTCGCATTTCATAGCGATATATGCAGTAAAGCAAAAGAAAATATAATATCCTAGTATAAGATGGAGGATAATTTTGTTTGAAATTATTATCGCCTGCATAAAGCTAAACTCTCGCCAACAAATACGGAATAAATAGAAGCGTGTACAAAATAAAATTTTGAAATATGAGTATTATTTATCAAATATAAACATTGTAGTTTTGTTAAACATTAACTTCACTAATACATTATAAAAAATGACAGTAAAATGTTACAGAATGATTTACTGCTTGTTATACGCAGACATTAATATTAGTCACTGATGTACCTACACTTAGTTTTACTCAACTAAACCTATTATAGTAATTTTCTTCGATATATACATAATTACCTTTAACTATAGATATTACCTTTAACTATAGTACTACCTATAAATTTTATTTTATATGAATTTACGACGTTAGATGTCAATTATTTTATAAAAATTTAATTTATATACAAATTAAATTATTTTATGTCCAATGAATCTATATATACACCAAACCAGGGAAATTCTTTTACTTAATTAAGAAAGGCTAAAACGATTATTTAAAGTGTATCATATTTGTCTGTATATATTTGTTTTGTACCTCTCCAAAGTGACGTCAACATCAGGCTGCAAGTTCAGTCCGAGGAAGATGAACTGCGGGCCCCACCACGCCAGTGCTCCGGTCACAAACGCCACACAAGTAAACGCCAGAGTTGACAACATGAACGAAGGACTGAAATATATATTTGTTAGTTAATATTAATACATATACATAAAAGTTAGATTTGAAATCTTTAAGTTGTAATTCAATTAAATTTTTAATTGATTATTTATGTCTCTTGTATAACAATTTTGTAGTAGATTATGTAAGTACATATTTTTTTTATGTCTTCACGTTTTATCCCGCACATGGCAGGGTAGGCAGAGGGAATTGCAGGGACCGTGGGAACCTAGTGTTAAGACACTCCGTTGCTTAATCCCTGCTTTCTCCGTCCCCGCTTTCCGCCGTTTTTGAGGCATTGCGTGTTGAGTGGCGGAACTCAACGCTGCGCGTTGCCAGAGCGATGAAAATGGAAATAAAAAAACCATCTACCTCGAGTGGGAATCGAACCCACAAACCGTCGCGTTTACAGATGGACGCTACGCCTTTGCGCCACGACGGTTCTATGAGAACCGTCATATATATTGTTTTTATAAATAAAATAACTAATAATAATAATAAAATAAATAAGTTAGAACCCATAGATACTGTAACATTTGAGCTTAAATATACCTATAGGTACATATAATTACGTAAATGAAAACATATATAAACCTATACTTACTTCCTCATAAGAGATTTTAAATCGTCCCTGTACGAAGTAGGTTTCATGAGACTCTCCTCAGCTTGACCCCTTTCTGGGTTCTGCATGACCCACATTATGAGCGCAACGGCAACAGCGCCCAAGAATGGGGTGACTCGTAAACCCCACCGCCAGTTGCCGGTAGCTGCACCCATTACCGACCCCACGATATAGCCGAAACCACTAAAACGTATAATTGAAAATCAATATTCAACACTACATATATTTCATAGCAGATATAAACTTAGATTACTATATAAAACAACGACAAAAAAAGACTTTACGCATTACTATGTTTTATTTCATCAGCATTATTTTTCTAGAAAAAATATATTTTTGAGCGTAACTTCAGTCAACAAGCATGCTATGTATAACCGATATGGGTAATGAATGTAGGTTCAAATTCTATTCAGATATTTTTTTTCAACTGTAAGTTATTTTGTTCTCCTTGAAATTAATATAATAATTTGTTATTATAGTGCATTTTCATTACAATCATCACATTATATTACTGTTCGAAGAGTACGAGAGGAAGGCACAAGAGTTAACCAATCGAGAACTTTAAAATTTTACACTTGACTAGTTTCAGCATAATGTGATAAATTGCATTATGATCATGTTACTTCGATACTAATTGCACGTCATGAGTGAAGAGAAAGTTTAAATATCAAATTTGCTTAGCACTTAAATTTATATATTATATATAAGTAAACATATACGTCTATAAATAAAAAAAAATCAACAGTAACAGTAAAATATATCCAACTTTCAACAACGCCCTCAACCCACTAAACACATATTTATCATGTTTAAACACTGAAACTAAATGTGAGAGTAATGACAAAAATGTAGAGTACAAAAATATTACTCTCCAAACATATATTTAACGCAACAACCGATGTTATTAAATTTTTATACAAATAAAGATCTTTCGATAGTGATAGTCAAACATTTCGCACCAAAACGTAAACACCCACTTGCGTAATTTGTGTGTGACTCAACTTACAGATTGATTAATAGAGATATAATTAGACCGCTAAATCATAGTTTCACATTATAGTTTGCCGCGCTATCTAAAGCTCAGCAATCTGTTCGTAATATTCCACTCGAGGCGGGCCTCGTCTGTGTCTGCGTGTCATCATTTTATTATCATCAGTCGACTTAATGGGGTCTTTGTCAGGGGTTTAAGTTGAATGCGTATCTCGTACCTACACAATATTGTGTTGAAACGTATGTCCATTGTTTTGAAACAAACATTTAATATACATTGAATGAACTTAAGAAACTACAAACATTAAGTATAGTTTGACCTAAACTTGAATCCATTATTTCGATTTAATTTTAACCCACTGCAGACAGTTACTAACAAAAAAATATATTTTGACAGTAATTTTATTGATGCTATGTTTCATAAATATTTGGCATATAACAACGGTCTGCTCAGTAACTAATTATCTACAAATTAATAATACGTCTTTACATTCATCCTTAATTTCAATATTAATGTTTATAATCATATTTTTACTCTTGCACCTTCTTTCACAAAGCTAGCTAATAATGAAACAAATGAATTATTCGAAATTGTTTTACGTTCAGAGGTCAAGAACAGACCTTTATAATTTTTACGGTCGATTGGTGATCTTCCAATTGACCTCACTTACATATTACTGACATAGAATCTGAAATATGTTGATTTATCTGTGACATTCTATATGAGTGACAAAGTGGTCCATATACCTAACACTATTCGTAAATCTTTATAGGATAAATTATACATCAAAAATTCATAAATAAATAGCATAAGCCCCCTCCCCTATTGACAAGACAATTTTTATATTATCCTACTTGATTTATTACATATATATATTTATGTTTTTATTCGGAATTAGCTTACGTGTATAAATAGTTACACACTACGCCATTTTTTTTTCGTATACTTTATTTGTAGAACGGTTTGTAAAAATGTTTGACGTGTTGAACCCGTAAATATTAGGAACAACTTATTAAGGATAGTCTAAGTACCGAGTAAAGTAAAGTTAATTGTTTAAATGTATCATACTGTCTGCGCTCCGAATTACAACAGGCTTTTAGAATGAGTTTTAATTTTATTTATTTTTATTTAGAGAAGGAGACGAAGCCGCAAGTAAAATTAAGAAATAAATAAAATTTGAAAGCAAGAAAATTCCTTACCTTCCTACGGGAATGGCGAAATAGAAGAATGCTAGCATTTTTGATCGGACATTACCCACGAAGAGATCACTTATAAGAGTAGGAGCAATAGTTGAGTAAGAAGCTTCACCGATGCCCACCAAGCCACGGAAAAATGCGAATGGGATAAAGTTCTGAAAAAAAAAATTATTATAAAGTAATAAAAAAACATTTTTAAAATAGGTATTTGACTTTATCATAAAAGGGGAAATCCATACAGATAGGATTTCACATCACGCCCCTTAAAAATAATAGCTATCTTTCATAATATGTTAACATTTTTTTTAAAAATAATATAAGCATTTTCAGTTTTATGAAAATATAAAAATAATATTATTTTTTACACTCAAAAAATATACGTACTGTAACAAAAGAGCCCACAAAAGTTGTTATACACCACAGCGCTACTCCAAAAGCCATTATGGTTCGCCTGGAGTAACGATCTCCCAGGTAACCAAAAATAGGAGCAAATACCATGTAGGCGACGACAAAAACTGTTTGTAGAAGGCCAGCCAAATCATCGCCAATGGCAAATTCTTTTTTAACATCATTTAAGACCCCTGTAAACAAATAAATAGTTTTAGTATATTCAGTTCAATAATTTTGTTTATGTAACTGTTTAAAAGAAAAGTAGTTTTATACGAAGTACATTTACTTTTTTAATGTATTCAAGTGGCCGTTAGAAAACACCATGGAATTTCTTAAGTAAAGACATGTGATGTTCGGTTCAAGTGCTCCTGAGGGTCATTCTCTTACAATCTTAAGCGACTTTACGTATTATTTTGGATATTTTTTACTATAAGTTAGAATGTAATATGAAATGTTATAAAAATATAAAATAAATAGAAATAGCAATAAATGTAACAAATGAATGGCGTTTTTATAATTTTTGTGGTAATTAAATTAACATAGCTTTACATTTTGTAATGGAATATTTGTAAGAAATTTACTTGAATAAACACTATATGTACGAGTTTAATTATATTTTAAATGAAAATGTAACTGATAAAAGAATTTAACCTATTGTTGGGGATAAATATTTGGCATTTAACAATGACGTAGAACACAAAAAAAAATATTTCAAAAATATTATATTTCTAAATAATTATTATTGTATTATGGTAAGCTTACCCATTTAATATTAATATTTATTTCAATTGACAATTTGTTCGACAAATATAGCGCTGGCTTATTTCGGCAAGTGGGAAGAATTATAAGTGTAGCGAAATCTTTAAATTTAATTTTCCACGTAGACAACGTCACGGGTTCTAATCAGCTTACTGTAACTACAGTTGTTTAATGCATTTGCTTCAAGCTTAAGCATACCCATACAACATAATCTACTAAAAGGAACGCACACCTTACTCGCATTTTCTTCGACGGAAAGATTACAATTAGGTACTTAGAAACCTTTGAAATTAAAAACAGGAGTACAAATTACAAACATTAAGAAACATGTGAGTGATAATGTTGATTCCAGCAGCACATGTATTGATTATATCGCTGTGCAACCTTAAAAGTGACCTTGCGAGGGAGAGTGGATACTCGCCAAAACGATATAACCGGAACATGGGTTGTATATAGTCTTTTTGTGTATTCTTTTTTGCAACGCGTGAACATTTTGCAAGTCTTATAACGATACCGGATTCAGAGTTTATATTTTTAATTACATACATTATTAACATATTGAATGTTTCCAATTAGAGTATTAATTTTTAACGATAAATCGCTAAAGAAAAAAGTCGTAATTTATTTTTAAATGTGATTAGTACTCATGATCTTATCTTTTAAATGTAATGATTATGCTATACAAATACAGGTTTGCATATTAAAATGTTTATAAATATATAATTTAATATAATTTGTTATTGCTATCATATCTAAAACATAATATTTATATGAATTTAATGTTTTAAATTTTAGTGAAATATAATTTAGATTTAGCATAACATAAAAAAATATTCCTATAAGGTCCATTCAATCAAATGTAAGTGGATCCATTATTACGATGCACTTCGAAATCACATGAAAGATAATTTTGACCAATAGCGTCTAAGTATTTTATAACCAGATACAATATCAAATCAATACCCATCGTTGATATTGAGATAGCAAAATACTATCTTAATGTATTAACACACCATATCGATAGTTAGAATTATTATAAAATAAATTAATGACAAAATAAAATGTGAATGTGTGACTGGGCGCAATAGAGGCAGGTTCAAAGTCTGATCTATGTAAATTAATAAATAAACAATATTTCTATCGTCCGATTTATATATGCTGTGTTTCGACGCAAAGTGAAAAACTATTACAACAACACATCTGCAAATAATGTGATTTTTTATAGATAAAAATATATATCTATCAAATGGAACACTTCATACAAATTATATTAGTTCAAGCAACGGAAGGGAGTGGTTCGCAGTTTGCAGTACAAACACAAATGACAGATAAAAGAGGGTAAACAAATAAGACCTCATAACCGTAAGAATATATGCATTATAATGCCCGATATACATTTTATATTTCTTGTTCAAGTTTCATAAAAACGAGACTAGCTAATTAATAAAAGAATTGTAATTAGGTAAAAGCACCAATGGTGGACAGTGAACCAAAAGATGACACTTTCAACAATTAAGTTCAATATTAAGAATATTTTTACTTGTATGTCACAATTATTAGTACCAGAAAATGGTTGCTTCACCTGTTAATCAAATAGCACAACCATAACAACGGTATTTTGCTTAAAAAGTTAAAATAGCATCAATTATTGCGAGCAATGTGACGAAGTAACACGTTTTTAACCATTTCTTGTAAGTTTTATTATTAAAATTTAAATTAATTAATTTATAAAACATTAAATTTATATATATGTATTGTGCTCTAAAGTTACTTGATTCTTAATTTTCATTTTTTAATATATTTTTAAAAAAAGAATTCTAAAATTGTGCAAAAAAGTAACAAAATTAACAGTACGCAAAAAAGCAAAAACCGTCTTATAGTTCCCTGCCACACTATTTTTATTTTCTAAAGCTTCACTACACGTTCAAGCATTCGAATACTTTATTTTGACACGTCTATAAATCATTTCTTTCATACGAACCCCCGTATTTAGTGGCATTACAGTTGAGGCCCCAGCTATATATTATATTCAACACGATTTTTTGTCGTCCCTTCATTCTTAATGAAATAAAACGAAAACTTTAATCGATGGAATGATGTAGTAATTTTAGTGAAATGTCATGCTGGCTTCATAATAATTTTTATTTAACTATAAAATAACAATAACTATTTTGTATCAATTTTTACTGTATTATTGAAATCAAGGCCAGGGAAAATCTATTGCCAACCGGGCGAAAGTTAAAATCGTAGGTTCTCTTGCAGGTATGTAAGTGACGTTAGAAAGTTTGCAAGCAATGGAATTGTTCATTAAATATATGATAGTTGCTATGTTATGATATTTTCAATCTTGTTGGACAATAAATATTGTATAGTTAATTAATATTAATATTGTGCATTCAGTGACAATAAACATTCTTTTTTATGTGCAGTTACTAATTACCTTACAATCTGACCTAGCTTTACCTATGGCAACGGAAGAGGTCAGTATCGAACATTAAATAAAAACTAGAGCGCGACATGTTACCAATCCAAATGAGTCGCCGAAATATGTAATGCTATTAATGCAATGACCTTCCGTTCCATTGGACATTTACGTCAGAGCGCGTGGCGTGACACTACACGGTGTCTACGTCATGTGAATTAGAAACGTGGTCTGTGGCGTTGCATGGGGGCAGCACCTGCGCTAGTCTGACAGTGTGAACACACCCGCCCGCGCCGTAACCTCACGCCATCTGTCTCGACCAATAGCGAGCGAGAAATTGGTGGCACGAAACAGCGCATGAGTGACTTCATGACTAGCCATACGACGCGCCGGCGTAGACGCGTCGTTTATATGATTTTGCAGCACAGACAACTTCGAGCCGGTTATTTATAATGCTATAAATAATTACTAGAAAACATAATACCTATTTCTAGACAGGCCGGGGTATCTCACTTAGAATGATAGCAATATAACAATACTAAAATCTTTACATTTTATTTTTTTTTACTTTAACGCTGTGCCCTGATAAATAAATCAGATGCAATCTATACGCGAACAATTTTGTATGGTGAGGGCATATTAAATATACCCACACCATACAAAAATGAACACAGAAATACAGAATAGAAATACAGAATTTATGCTGCATACAGAATTTATCCACAGAAATACAGTATTTGTGCTGATTATATTGTTGTTCCAAAGTTAAAACTAAAGAGACATAGAAATTGTTTGTATATTTGCATATACTAATGTTGTACACGCATGTTTAAGTGTAGTCTGAGTAAAAAAAGAATCAAACGTGACTCAATGCATTTTATTTCCGGAACAATGACGTCGTTTAAATTACATTTCATCACGCACCTCTATGAAGAAAAATCCATCATAATGTAAGGTAGATAAGAATAGAACAAAAATCTTTAAAATTTTTTATTCTATTTTAAATTATTCCTATAAGAAGTAAAAACTAAAGTTGACCAAAAAACTAATACTTCAAAAGACCTATTGTTTGTGGTCTTAATAGTTGGCAACGGCTGAATTAATGCAAGGTTAGATATTATTTTATTTCACAAGTACTGATAACCACCACTTAAATTTACAATCTGTATATTATATTAAAGATTACAAATTTGATAATTTCTATAAAGTCTTAAGATGCAATACAAAAATATTATGGTTTTAAAAATTACAATAATTGTAATTTAAAAAGAGCCTCTAGTATAAAATACTTATTAGGTTCAAAACAATTATATATTCAAACAATTTAAATACAAACTGAAATTACAAAATTCTTACAGTACACATGTTGGGAAATTCATTGAGGTTAGCTACGAATGCTTTTGTTACCGTACAGCCAAGTTTAACGAATACTTTATTCTTTTTTCACAAGGTCTTTGGTCTACAATACAACGGTAGTTAACATTCCCCGGTACAACGACATAAAATTTAAATAAATAAAAATATAAAATACCAGTTTCTTTTTATGTTGATAAAACAACATATATATAATTGTAGAATACGTTCGACAATTCTATACTACAAATATTAATGATTTTATAGCGAAAAAATTTTAAATAATAATAACGAGACTGTGGTTGCACAGTAATACAGAGTCAAACTGCAAATGGGATAGGAGTAGATTAATCCCCACATGAATGACCACGGACTAATGCAAAGTGATCGAAACGTCGGATTTCCATAAAAATTATAATATATGCAATCCGATTACATTGTTTTATTTTAAGCGTGTAATTATCGGGAAAATCAAATATCTTATTAGGTATGGGTTTTTGGTTCTGTTTGATTGATTGTGTCGTTGAGTTACGCCATTTATGTCATATGGAATCCTGACAGGAAATAAAATAGCCACGTGTCTTAACACCGGATTATCACTGCCTAGTTTGCTACATGTGGTAACTGTGTAGTTGAAGCAAAAATATATTTGTGGCTTTCGATTACAATAAATAGCATCACAAAGTCAGTAAAAGCAATTAAAAATCATAACTTGTTACGAAATATTAATACTAAACATGCTACCATATTAGCATAATTTATTCATGTACAGACTTAAGTTATACAAATAGTGATAATTTCATTTCTTCATCTGTAAATATTTCATACTTGAAGTTATTTACTGTACTTAAAAACAATAATATTTCATGAATTTTATATAACGTTTCATGAATCTATTAATTTGAAAATTTCTGCAATTTTTCCATGTACGTAGAGCAAACGAATTTCATTTCCATCACCGAAAATCTTTGTTTCTAGAAATTTATTATGACAAACATCATTACAATTAATGAAATAAAACTAAAAGCGTAACTATATAAACTGTGAATATGTTTTTCTTCTGTCAATGTGATAAACATAAGGTAATGATAAGACTTATGGTACAACACTCTACAAATAATTTTTATGAAAGTTCTTGTGCTATACATTACGAGAGTTCCGGTTTGTGTTGGTATAGCACAGTTTCACATACCCAGTAGCAAAGTAATAGACGCTACGGATATGACCAAAATAGTATTCTTTTGAGCTGTAGATATGTATGGTTATTTTTATAGACCACTTAACAAACTGCTTCCTGCAATACGCAATAAAAACTATAATAAAGCCAAGAAAGAACTTTGGACTAAAATATCTTTTCATTGTTTTTATATAAAAATGTTAAGTAATTGTACATTGTGTCGCAATCATATACAAAGTACACATTTAAGCTGTGTAGAAAATAATTAATTGTGTTATGTTTATATTTATTTACTACCTTGTAATAACGTAGTGTAATCAATAGTGGATTTATTTACGTCAAACATGATTCATATTAGGAAATAAATAAAATTTAGGAATAACCCTGCCAGTTTAACTAAAATGTACGACGATGTTTAGCAGATTAATAAAAATAGGAAAAAATGTCACTTTCTTGTAAATACATGCAATAATAATATTTATATATATATATATATATATATATATATATATATATATATATATATATATATATATATATATATATATATATATATATATATATATATATATATATATATATATATATATATATATATATATATATATATATATATATATATATATATATATATATATATATATATATATACGACAAAATAATATTTTTTTATATTTTTACATAACGTTAAAAAACCATGTTCATTGTTGTATATAAAATGTGTACAAATAAATCATAAATTATAATGTAAAGAAATAATAAATTAAAATAATAAACAAAGTAAATATATTATAATTAATTTGAACTTTACACTTCGATGTAAGCACGAAATATTTTCATGCAATTAGGCACATTAAAAAGGTAAATTGATTTTTTGAGGCAACAATTGCCGCACAGACTCACAAAGGTACGCATACCGCTGGGTTTATGGCTGTTTGAAATGAAACAAGTATGTATGTATAATTATCACAGCCTAACAGGTAACTTACATTTGGTATATTGTCATAAAAAATTTTGAAGCCACGAATTTATAAAGTGTAGATAATACATATGTTTGATTTTTTCTTTATACCTATAATATATTTAAAAAAACGACTGAAAACATGCATCTGTAAGTAACTCATAAAAAAACACTGGTTTATCAATTTATCCATATAAAGCGATATGTTCAAAATTAACCTGTGTAAGTTTGAACCTACATAAGTAATATATATGTATTCACACCGTGCCATAGTTATAATTATATTTAAAGCCTTATTATGATGTAGGTAGCACAGAGTATATTCAATATAGATTTAAACACAACACCTTAAGAATGTAATTTGAATGTAGGTAAATATAAAGTAAATGTAGTGCACTGTATCATCTGCAGTGGAACTAATTGGCTCCAAGTGCATTCAAGTCTCGATGAGCTCTTGTATAGACCACGTTTTAAATATAATGCGGGTTCAGAGCTGCTGCAGCTGTGTTTCATCATATTAAAGATATTATCATGGTATTAAAACTCATAAAATATCAATCACACTGCGTTTCATTGCAATTTCAGTTGCGAATACAGACACGTAATAACGTATCAAGTGACTGATTGAAATTAAGGTTAACAACCTATACTGCGCTATATGTGCAGGGACGAATGTGATTTCAATATTGGCAAATCAATGTTTACTGTAAGTAATTTGACCATTTGTTTCATATATTTATACGTCGTTACTTACATGAAATAAAGATCTAGCCCGTTGTAAGTTCAATAAAAAAATTCAAATGTTAGTATTTAGTATGTTAGAATATAAGATTCATTAATCATTAAAAAAAAGCGATAAACGCTTGTATATTTTCATTCTCTTGTTATTTTATCAATCTGTAATCCATTTGATAAAATTCATCAAGTGACAGATTTATAAGGCCATAAAATAAAAATGTATGCAACCATGTACTCATTCAAATTATGAAAGTCAATTGTTTAATAAAAATAAAAAAATGTCACTTTTGTTTCAAATTCCTTTTGACGTAATAATAACCTTGAACATTTTCTTAAAGTTAAAATATTAAAAAGCCGTTAAGTAACTGCGAGTTATAGAATATATATAAAAATAAAGTTATAGAATAAATTATCTGCAGTATTCCCTTGATTTTGTGGGTTTACTATTTAAATTTATATTAATGTATATTTAATTTATATTTGTCTTTCAGTTCCAGTTAGGTTAGGTACCGTGTATAAGGTAAATATATAGCATACAGTCAACTATGACTGAGTACTAAGACCTATCAATATAGCTTTAATGGAAATGGACACGTGTTGAGTTAATGGAAGAAGAGTTTTTACTTACAATTTTTTACACTACAAAACTTCCAGAAATAATAACAAAAGAACATATTAAAAAAATAAAGTTAAGTTAAGTTAAGTTTAGTCATCCTTGTTATAATGAGAGAGATAAAGTTAAGTGCACAACAATGCTCATACGAATAGTAAACATTCTTCTCATATTTAGTGGATAAGGAAACATTACACAGAAATACGATAATAAGTATATAGATACAATTTAAAGGTTATATATATATATATATATATATATATATATATATATATATATATATATATATATATATATATATATATATATATATATATATATATATATATATATATATATATATACTACTACTACTACTTATAAGGATTCTTAAGGCTCCTAATTTGAAGAAAATTGAAGAAAAGGCTCGCTATCAAAATAAATTGTTTTTATTTTTAATTATGCTAAAAATATAGATATGACTTTTTGTGTATAAAATATTCATTGTTTTAATTCCTTATGCTAAAACTACAAACAAGGGTAGCCCGATGAACTTTTAATAGGTATATGTTATACCTAATAATACTTTCAACTGCGATCTATCTATGATATTCGACAAGACTATCACAATATGTTATTACAGAAATATGAAACTGTAAGGGTCGTAAATAAATGTAGAAAATGTTTCAATCAATATCTTGACGCCGCATTTTTAACCCCTCACTGAGAACCCGACCTACGCAACGGTGCTTCCACATATTTCATTTATAAATGTGTGTACACACCCGCACCCCATAATAATTTAACAGAATGGGAACAGCAGGGTACCTTTTATTACACATCACAATAACCAACCAAAATTTTTATGATTCATACTAGTCACAATAAACAGTATCAGTGAATCTTTTACAATTACTTTTATAAATTTTAATATTAGAAACAACATTGAAGTAGTTAAAATGAAATATCTCTATTGCCATTTATGGTCTTGAGCTTAGAACAATTATGCAACACGATAATTATTTTAATTGCCACTATTACTTTTTTGATCATATAATACCAATTATAAAAGAATGTTGAATGTTTATGAAATATGTAAATACGCCGCGATGTAAAAAGTGATTTGAGGAGAGCATTTTATATGTCTAAATTAAGGGGGTTTGAATTAAAAACGATATACTGAAAAGTATATTCGCGACGATTTGTGGGTAAGATTCCCATTACGGAAAAAGGGACTTTTTCAAGTTTCTTCGCGCTTGCCTAAATGTTAGATCGTTCAGTTCCGCTGAACATCTTTTCATCCAATTCTGAAGCTCCATCTTCCCCGAGTGGGAATTGAATCTTTGATTTTATAATATACAGTAGTAATTACCAAAAACGTTATTTATAAAATCAACTAATATCAGTTAAAACTATTCATCGTTGTTTTAAAAATATATTTATTAAAATGAAAACAGGATGATATTTATAAAACCTTATTGTAGCTTTGTAAGTTAAAAAATGTTAACTCTTACACTTCACACTTCACACGTAGACATACTAATCGAATACTAAAAATAAATAAAATGACATCAAAATGTAATACAACTTCGTGACCTGTACACCCTTGGAAATTATTTTAACAAAAAAATCAAGACTATACTGATTGAGTTTCTGCGGTAGTGGAAGTATTCATTTGAAAAAATATATTTAATAAAAAATAACTTAACCTTTATATAAATAAATATACTTGCTAATCGTGTATGATGCAATTTTATTATAATGAAAACCAGCAAGAATGGGTTACTCGGCATGTATTATATGTATATGTAATTGGAACTTTTTTAACTCCACGCTTTATTCGCTCACGCTCTTCACACGCCCCGTTTCCCGCTTTTAGCCATTTGTTTTTGGTTATTACGTGTTGAGAGAGTTTAGCTTTTGATCAATACAAACTAAATATAGTAAAAATGCAATTATACTGTTTCAAATAGCTTTCTCACCAACATTTGTTATTATAATTTGAAAATCATAAAAATGGGTACTGAGGATTTTCCTTAGACATGACAGATGTGCTGTCGCGAACTTTTATCTAGAACTTTTCAAGAGGAGCAGTTGCGTCATTTTTACGTAACTTTACCCGTAAACGTTGCGCTCGCACGTCACACCAGATGTTGCAACAAATTATTATAAATTATCATTTTTAAAAGATAATGCTTGAGTCTAAGTAAGAAGGATTTATTCAATTTTTAATCGGTAAGTAGTTACGGGACTTATTCACTTCAAACAAACAATGAAATATTTCCTTTTCATAATATTACTATATCTTAAACCTACAATAACAATCTACATTTTTACTATTTTACCTTAGTACTAGGTAATATGATATAAAAAAATATTTCAGTTCAAAATTTTAAAGAGAAAGACCTACCTGTGTACAGGTAATTTGCCATACATAACAAATGATAAATAATGATCTTGACAATTTACACATTTAACAGAAATACTGTACAAATGTAGAAATATTATTAAACTACAAAACGCTCATGCGTTTTTGTAGAAAATGGAGACGGACATTGCGTAAAACAGGCAGCTACTTGCTAGCTTACATAGTGATTTATACATACACTTACATTATTGGGTACAAATGATTGCATTTTAAAATATAAAAAGATTATAATTTAGATAAAATTAGTTCAAGAAGTGACACAACAAGGGACCAAAGACCCTATGTCCACAAACAAACAAAGTGTCGATTGTACCTTGGGGAAATCAACTACCCCATGCAAATTTCGGTAGAGATTATATCGCATATTTGCTTTGCTCTAAAACCCGCTTCCCCCATATGTAAACAAAATTATTTGAATTTTATTTTTGAATAAAAGTTTTAAATCTTCTATTAACTAGAGGAAAGACGCGTTTCCATAGCAAGGTGTATGTCACTTAATAAATAAAGCTATTTTGCAAAATATATCGTAGTGTGTGAAATATTTTGTTTATTGTTATAAAAATCTTATTGTTTTGCAGTTCTACATATAATCTATAAGTGTGGCAAACTTTATACTTGGGGTTCAAAGTTTTTACTTTATTTATTTATTATATACCTATAAATATTTTTTGTTTATTATTCTTTTCATTAAGACATTTCAGTTAACATATTACTTGACAATGATGTAAAGTAGGAAACATACAGAATTCATATAAATTTATAGCAATCCAATCAACTTTTTTGAACTTCCTACTCCAAAACAAGGTTCACATTATATGTATTCAATCAATGTACATACATTAAATTTACGTACGTCTGACGTCAAATAAAATCGACGTAAAATGAGAGTGACAAAAAAAGGCAAGTAAAATATTGTAACAATAGTAAAAGGGATATTGAATTGCACATAGATTCAAAACAATATGGACTGAAATTTTAATAAACATTTTTTATTATTTAAATAGAGATTAGTTACTTGTGCATGGCATTGACTCTTCATGGGTGCTTAGTTCAATACAATAAATGCAACAAAAAATAACCACTGAATAAAATAGTTTCATTTTACTATATATACATGTAAAACAAAAACAATACAAGCAATTAGTTCTTCTTAGTTACCTTACAGTATTTAAGCTCATATTTTATACTATAAAGGACCATCGTGGCGCAGAGGCGCAAAGTCTGCCTGTAATGCAACCGTTTCTGGGTTTGATCCCCAGTAGGAGAACATGGATTTTCCATTTTCTTCGCTCTGCTATATATATATATATATATATATATATATATATATATATATATATATATATATATATATATATAAAATAATTTTTAACTGTGATTTCAAAACAAGAATAACATAAAGCAAAGCTGTCATGGCACAGTGGCATAGCTTCTGATATAGTCAATGTGATGGTTTTAGGTTGTTCTGAAAATAAGACAGAGCAGTGTTCCACTTTGCACATGCAATGTCTCCAAAGTAGAAAGCGGGAACAAAGTGTGTTAACACCAGACTCCCTCTGCTATACTATATGCAGGGTACAGAGACTAAACCACCATATCTTTTAATTAATTAATCCAAAATTTCTTTTGTTTTCATTATCACACAATAATAATTGATTCTATGAAGTATTTTTTAAACAGTAGAAGGTAAATGGTAGGTATTTATTTTAAATATAGTAAAAAGATAAGAAAATAAGCTCATATTTAAGCTCTTTGACGTTAATCCATACTTACTGATAAGCCAAGCTTTATGAAGCAAGTTATGTAATAAAATACACTTTTCTGAATCTGATGCATGCTTAGTTTGTCAACAATATTAAGCTTACACATATTTTGTAACTTTACACTTTATGAGTGTGTCCTGAATTATATGATAATAAGATAAGGAGTAATCTTAGTTAATCTCAAAAGCACTAAATGACTATATGTCAGAAAAATTATGAGAAATAATCATCCTAAATAGCTAATTTTCAAATGTGATAATTATCATGTTAATCAATTTACTCACATGGATATATTAGACCACAATGAACAAAAAACATTACATAACTGTATATGACTGCAAGTGCAAAAAAAACGAAAAATCTTTTATATGAAAAAATAAAATAAAAATTATAACATCACTTTACTTGAGATAAATTAAATATCACTATTATATATATTTTAGTATAAATTTCAAATGAAAGTTAAACATTATAATTAAATAATTATTACAATATCAATTTACATTAAGCATATTTTATACCTATTAAATTTAAGAGAATAATTTTGTAAATTATTTGCTACATATACACAAATGACATGTTCTAATATTTCAAATACCAGAAAATGACAACTCACAGTACAACTTTTACTTAACAAAAAAAATGACATCTCACAATACATCTTATACAAGGTCAAGGTATCCTATATATATGCCAATCTAGTAAAATTTATATACATACCAATTAAATGTTAGTAAATGAAAACATATTAAAAAAAACTTGCAATAATAATAAGAAAATAGAATAGAAAATTAATAATCATTAAATCACATAAGAAAATGTATAATCATATAAGAAAATAATCATCCTACAAGAACTAATTACACCAAAATATATATATATATATATATATATATATATATATATATATATATATATATATATATATATATATATATATATATATATATATATATATATATATATATATATATATATATATATATATATATATATATATATATATATATATATATATATATATATATATATATATATGTATATATATATATATATATATATATATATATATATATATATATATATATATATATATATATATATATATATATATATATATATATGTATATATATATATATATATATATGTATATATATATATATATATATATATATATATATATATATATATATATATATATATATATATATATATATATATATATATATATATATATATTAGTAAAATTTTAAAATCACATTTAAAGTCTATTTCTATAAATTAAAATAGCTAAGTCTTCCTGTGGTAACATATTCTTTATATTAAAAGTACAGTTTACTTTAACTTTCTTTAGTTTATAAAATTAACTTAATTAGAATTTGCATGTTATACATGCAAATAATAAAAATAAAAAAATAAAATTTAATTATTTAGTACAAGCTTTTAAACGTACCTGCAAGGGTGAATCTGTCCATGTAATTGATGAGGTTAACGAAACACAATATGAATACTGTCAAGTATTCCATGAAGGTTACATCACTTAAAGTCTCTCTTCTTCTACTTTCCTTCTCGTGTAGTAAAGTCGTTGCAGAATCATTATCTCCATTTGTAACTAACTGCTGATTCGACGTGTTTGGAGTAATACTACTTTGGTCCATGGTGCCCACCCCAAATTATGCTGACTTTGTGATATAACCGCGGTTCGAAGCACTTAACCGGAACTGTTACTAAGCTTATTAGACACAAAAAAAAATTAACACTGAGCGTAAATATATTCAAAATTTACAGAAAATATAAAAATTAGAGATACATAATATTTTCTTAATATTGAATTTCTAAAGTAAAATATTAAAACAACACACGACTAAAAAGATACCCGCCACTGTGACAACTAAAACTGACGTTCATATATTTTTTCAGACATCTCCGGTGACGTGACCGGCTTTCAATATTTATTCACTTGACTTTGACCGTTGACATACAGCTAACTTATACTACACATACAAAGTGCGAGTAAAAAACGTTAGAAATAAAACGTTAGAAAAATATGAATCTTTCTTTGATCAAATTAATGCTTAACAAATTTAGCGAATTTAAGGTGGTGGTATGTGCATATATATAAATAAACTAGTCTAGTATATTTTTGGATAACTATAGACAATATATAGATAAAAAATACAGAATCTACGATTTATGGTAATAACGTCTATTGTCATTTTCTGAAATCTTAGTTATTTACAAGTTGTAAATTTGTACTCAACAACTGTAACTCAAAGTTTAAAATTGCTTACTTCTAATTAAAAATAAATTTTAGTTTCCTAAAATGACAAAACTTATATACTTTATTATTTTACTGTGTATCGGCGCCAAAAGTGCCAAAAAATATAATAATGAAGAAAAACCAGCTTGGGCTAAAAAAGATATCCGAGATTTTAGTGACGCTGATATGGAACGGTACTTTTTATTTGTTTCTTTGCGTTCAGTTAAAGTGAATAATATAAATAATTAATTAATCTTAAGCAATTAAATCTTTCAGTCTGTTCGATCAATGGGAGGAAGACGAAGAACCCTTGCCAGAAGATGAACAACCTGAGTATATGCGAAAACCGCCTTCAATAGACTTGAATTCTTTGGATATGTCAAACCCTGAATCAGTTTTACAAGCTACAAAGAAAGGTCAAACACTAATGATGTTTGTCACTGTAGCTAATAATCCATCTCGTGCTAGGTCAGAGGAACTAACTAAAATTTGGCAAAGTGGACTTTGGAGCAACCATATACAAGTTGAAAGGTAAGTTAACTTTAATTGAATATTTTGTTGTGACATACATACCTATAAATATAAAAAAATAACATGTTTTGTAATTTCTAAGCCACAAGATAATAAAACAAAAGAACACATCAATTTTATAAGTTCTTTTCACTTGTGGAGGTTTGAGAAAGCTGACCTGATATTGATTTTGCCACTTGAAGATAAAGGCTATTATCATATATAAAATGACAATACACATATATCTAAACTTTTTTCACACACAAAATAATTCAAAAGAATTATTGCTTATATGACATATGTATATATATGCTGCATGCATATATTAAATCAATTCAATGATATGCATAAAGTGGATGAAGCTGCAAATAGGTTGCTTGTTATGATTTATAAAATAAGGATAAATATGTTAATACTATTACCATTGCCCTCTTGTGGATTTAAAGTGCTATCGCAATATTTAATCTTACTTAAAAAAAACATATAAAAATTTGAACGCAGCGGGACTCAAACCCGTTGAAATGCGCATCACGCGGCGTGATGTAGAACGCATGGCTCAGTGGTGAGAGTGCCTGCACGGTTCGCAGGAGGGCACGGGTTCAAGTCCCGCTGCGTTCAAATTTTTATGTTTTCTTTAAGTATTTTTTCTTTCCTCAGTGTGGTTAACACTTTAAAAATCATAAAAATATTTAATCTTTTCTTTCAGATATTTAATAGATGATGATAGAGCTATATTTATGTTTAAAGATGGCTCTCAGGCTTGGACAGCAAAAGATTATCTTTTACAGCAAAATGAGCTTAAAAATTTACAACTAGAAAGTCAAACATATGATGGAAAAAACCCAGATGTTAAAAATACAGCAGTAAGGGATGAACTTTAAGTCTAGATCTGAAGTTAAGAATATTTAATATAAATGATGAATAATTTATTTATAAGACAAACTATGCATTTATCACATTTGATAAAATAAATATATATTGCAATGTAATTTTATGTATTTTGATATAAAAAATATTGTAAACAAATAATCTTTTATTAAATATAAACATAGATAAAGTACCATACAAATAGCAAATAAACAAAATAATACTTGGTAAATAAGTTATTACTTGAATACATTACTTAACATAGCAAAACAAAAATATAAATTAAATATATAGTTATTTAAATGTCTGGTTTTATTTTCATGTGTATTTGCTGCTATAAAAAAAAAAGAAAGAACTGTAGGTACAATTTTGTAGTATGCCATTTGTTTTTCTGCTCTGATCAAATAAACTTCAACTCTTGTGAGCACCCATGATAACCTTTATACATAGTGTTAAATTAGCTTGCTATTAAATTTTACTTCTCTACAAGTGAAAGTAAAAATTTGGCACTGAAAACTACACTACCTTTGTATATATTATTGTGACCAAAGTGTGTGTAAATATCCTTAAAATAAATATTCTTATAAGAAAAAAATTAAAATATACTATACTGTTTACCTCTTCTGTAAAGTATCTTATAGAATTGTGTATTAAATATATTAAAATTATATAAAAGTTTAAAGGTATATATTGGAATTACAAAAATAGAAATATTTAATGAATTAAAGAAACTTGATTATGAAAATCACATGGCATCGGTCGCACGGAAATGATCTTCATCAATAGTTGAATATATGTGGCCTTCATTCCACATCCATTCTAATATTTTTCTGAAAAAGAAAATAAGAATTAAAGTTGTAATTACTATCTATTGGAGTATATACTGATTTATGTATGTTTAATTTAATTAATTTGATTATAAAAGTATTATCATCTCTTCAGGCTGAGTATAGTAGAAAATTGTGTTTTTATGCCTTTCCAAAAATGTTGTGGTAGTGACATGTTGAGTTCCTCCACTTAAACACATAATATTTAACTGATTTAGCTGCAAGGCAGAGACCAGTATATTGGTACAAGGTCCTTTTTGCCAATTTGCTATATTTGAAATAAATAATGAAAGAAATTATTAACATACTCAAATTCAACTTTGGATATCCGGCCTTGCAGTTGAGCATATATGTCTTCTTTACTAATGCCTTGTTCAAGTGTTGAAGCTCTAATTGGGTTATACACCATCATTTGGCGTTCATTTAAACCATTCGTAGAAGCATTATCATTCATTCCAATCATAGAATTAGCTGGCACAGTATTTGTAAAGTTTGCTGAGTTATCAGTTTTTTCCTGTGATTAAAAAAAGGTTTTTAGAAAATTATTCATTAATTATGGAATAAAATGTTTTTGGTTATAGCTTTAGTATTATATTACCTTTTTGGAATTGGCCTCCATTTTCAACTTGTTGTTTATACATTGGAGATAATGAAAAGTGATTATATTAATATCTGTAATGGGCATTATTTTAAAAGCCATCAAAACCTTTTTCCCTTTGTTTGTTTTTACATTTCCATAAATCTGTATATATTGATTGACTTGGATTTTTGCATTAGTATTATCCTAAAAAAAAACTATATTTAAAAATCTATACAATAATTTTAAAGATTGATGTAAGAAAACAAGGCATAAATTGTAATGCAATGATAATTAAGTAAAATTAATTCTTACATCTTCCTCCATTGCCTCTTGGTCCAACCACAGAACTGCTCTCATTCGTCCTGTTATATCTTGTATAGTGTATGTTATTTTGGTACTTTGTACTCTTATGTTCCTGACTCTTGCGACAATACTTACAATTTGTATATCTGTACCCCAAATTTTAACTCCATCATCTCCACTATGTAAAGCTTGTTTTATAACAATTGGCGCTGTTCGTGATGCTCTTCTACCCTTTAAGTTTAATTATAAAATGTAAGTGAAAATAATCATAGAATAAATTATCGTTTTGACAATTTGCAGTACAATGTTACAATTCATTATTATAAATCAAATACATATATATGCAACGGATTGTAGATTAGCATCTACTTCATCCAAAAAACGGAAGCATATATTGAACATCGTAAATTATAGTAAGTAAAACAACATAAAGTATGTATTAATTCACATAACATTTTACTGCTTCCTATTCTGAGACATGTTCTAACATGAAATCTTAATAACCTTGCAGCCGGTTTGCAACGCCGGTTTTTACTTAACTTACCGATTTCTGAGCAGTGTTTGGGGTATTTGAGCCTCCAAATTGATTGGATGTGTTTAAAAATCCACCTCCGGCTATTGATTGATCTAAAATCAATAAACGATTATTTATCTTACAAGAATTTAACAAATAGGTAATCATTTCAACACTTTAATATTGTGTTACAAGTTACCGTTCCACATTTTTATTGTACGAGTTAAAGAGTAGAATTGAAATAATATTAAAAAATAAGAATTATGCAATAAAAACAAGAAATAATAAACGCTATTATTTAAACGGCTACAACGACAAATATTTTATGGCGCTAACTACGATTTACGAAAAGGAAAATTTATAACGACGTTAGTTAAATGTTGCCTACAAAAAATATTTAGTCTCGAACGTACTAAATTTTATAACGTTATTTTATTATAATATAAAATAACTTTTGTATTTGACAATTGGCAGTAACTAAATTAGCAGTTAATGTAAAATTGGCATAAATAACATTTCTTTTTAATATGTTGTAGTTTTCAATATTCCCCTTTGCGGCTTTATGCGGTTATTTGTATGAAATCAATTATTGAAGTTAATAATGTTAATAGTGGTATTTTTGCTGGGATATCTATAAATGACCAATTTTTGAATATTTCTCCTTGTTTGTTCTAAGCAATCTGTTTTACTAATAAATTATATAACTCTACTTCAATGAGAAGTGTCAGTAAAGTAAAGTTTTGATTATGCGGTGATTTTTATATAAAAAGCAAAAAATATATATACGTTCATATAATTTAATTGTATTAACTTATAAGCTTGATTTATCTAGTACATATTTGATGTATAGTTATAAGATTAGTGATTTTGGAAATAATAGTTTTTAAGGAATAATGGCTTTAAAGATTGACAGACAGACAGAGAGACACGTACGGAGAAACAGACATACAGACTGACAACACAGTAATCCTATAAGGGTTCTGTTATTTCCTTTTCAAATACACTATTCTAAAAATATATATTTATCCAATTATAACGACTACTTTAAAAGGACTTCGTGTGGTTAACATAATGAAAATATAGATATCAAGAACAAGCTCGGAGCTATGAAATGTCTTCTGAAGGATTTGGCATTCGAAAATTCTACAGTATATATAATATCTTCGTAACATTGTAATTTCAATAGAAAAAACTGTATATTTTCCTCAATAAAATTGAGGAAAATATAAAGCTTTTTTTAGAGGACACTACGTTAAGTTTTTGGTCCTGTTTTAATAATGTGATATTTGCTTTTAGAAATTGAACAACATAAATTTATATTGATTTTTGTTCTGAAAATGATTCTCTCTCTAGCCAGTAAATAACTGGCTTGTAAGTTCTACGTACTCAAGTAGAACTTATTAACTAATAAATGAACGGATGAATGAATATTACTTTTCCATTGGATTATGGAATTAAAAAAATACCCTCTTCCACTCAAAGGTTACCTGGAGGAAATTGCTCATGTAACGATGAGGCCGCTAATTATACTATTATAATAGTTTGTATATAAATAGTTCTATTAACCTGTACATATTGATTATATAAACACTATTTTACTCTACCACTTTACATACTACTTACCGCTCCGAAACCGAAGCGAAATTACTTATTTCGTAATTAATTTGATAAGTTCGAGCTTTTATAGGTAACCAGTTATCAATGTACGGTAAGTTAACGTACATGTGGTGGAGAGTTGCTTCTCGTCTGATAACAATAGCATAATGTAGGTATATCTACTCCATTTGATGCCATACAGAGAGTGTACGTATTGATATCAATAATAATATATAAAGTTAATATTAACTTGTATTATTATTAACCTAAGTTATTACAGTATGCAAATATCAGTTCACTTGTTTACAACGATTACCGATATCAGTAGCATCCGCCGTCCAGTACATCCGTCCAAAAAATTATAAAAAGTTACAACTTTAAAATTACATTATAACATATATGTGACATATCGATGGAATAAAAATGTTTGTCCATTGTACCTGATATTGGCTGAATAAGCACAGCTAAGCCATAAAATATATAATCAGTCAAGTCCAAGTAGTATTCAAGCACCGAGGGTTCCATGCCTATATCAAGATTGTAGGCATAACTTGGAGGAAAACATTATTTTTATAAAAACTGAAAATCGACGATTTCCAGCGATCTGCTCATTTTATATAAAATTAACTACAATTTACAAAGTTTATAATTTTATTCTCCGTTAAGCTTATAGGTTATGAAATTGGAGATTTTATCTTTTAAACATTTACTTATATACATACTGGAACTTTTTACATCCTGTCAAGTCTCGGTTATTGAAATCCAACTAATAAGAGTCACCAATATAATTCTTGTATGCGCTTATTTGGTACGAAATGAATTACAAAGATTAAATTTTTACTGGCTGATATTTTTTTAAATATAACTATAAATTTGAAATTCTTCTAATTTTCATACTCAATGCAAAAAGAAAAATAAACGCCAATATATTTTTTTGTGCTTCAAGATGTCAACGACTTGATATTTTTATATTAATTTGAGCTTCAAAACATATCGGCGTCGGCTGGGAGATAAAAAACCTCCGAATGGAATCTGTATTGTATATAATACTTTACACGAGAGGTACTGAGGAATATAAAAGATAATATATTAATAATCTTATCTTTTCATTAAAATAATGAGTTAAGAAGAAATTCAATTCATTAAATATTTTTATGCTTATACTATAAAAAGAACGTGTTGTTGAAATTTCATTACAAGAAAAGGTTATAGAGGACTGTCGAGGCGCAAAGGCGCAGCATCTGCCTGTAAGCGTGACGGTTAGTGGGTTCGAGGCCTATTCGGGGAAGACGAATTTTTTTCATTAACATTATCTTCGTTCTGTCAACTATTCAAAGCGTGGCGTTAAGTTCCAGGCGGAAAGCGGGGAACGAAGTGACTTAACACTCTCCGCCTACCCTGTTATGTGCGGGATAAAGCATGAAACTAAAAAAAACAAATAAGTTAACTAACACTTTATTTATATATACACAATTTTGAATTACATTAATAAACATTATGTCGTATACCTCAAGGAAATTTTATTTCATAAGTTATCATATATTAAATTTATTTTACTTATAATACATATCAAAACACAAGATAGCAAAATATGTTGCAATCAATTATGGAAAATAAGCTGACACAGGTGTTGCTCGATAGGTAGTTGGTCTGGAAGACTTTTTTTCTCTATAACTAACTTTTGGTAAATCTATACAATTATTTTCTTTTCCTTTCTTGCTAATAGTATTCTTCAATACAGGTCTAGACGATCCTATAAAAAGTTATAAAAATATTATCGATAAGTTTTAATAAACTTCATAAGTCATAATTGACTTGAACATAGAAGAACAACCATTTGATAGTTACTTTGTTATTTTAACAATACAGATAAACAATGAACAAAAGGTAAATGCACATTTTTATAATAGCTATATATAATACATATGACAAGATTAATTTACTTTTAATTATTATTAGTTTTCTAAAAACTTAAAAAGAGATTGAGATAATTTATAACAAACCTTTTTCTGATACGAGGTTATCCTCTGGTGCAGGGTTTAAATATTTTGGATCTAAGCCTTTTCTGTTTTGAGCTGAAGGTTGTGGACTTTCTTCTAGACTTGATCTAAAAACATATCAAGGTCACTTTAGAGTGAAAGGTATGCGCTTACGAATGGAGTTTGAATATTTTTAGACCAACCACTTTCAAGTGATGGGCAGAAGAAAATGTATGAACATGACCACGGCTCTGGCTTAAGTACTAGCGACAAGTGAAATCAATATAAAAGAAATTGAAAAAGCCATAAAAAGTTTGAAATGTGTTAAGCCAGCGGGAGTAGATAAATGGAAATGGAAAGTGGATGGCGTTTTGCTGCAAATAACAGGCGAAACGTTCTTGTTTTTGGTGTACCGAATCTGATACACAGCAGGGACGCACTGGTATTACTCAAGAAAAAAATAAAAGAAAAATTTATGCTGTGGAGATGCGATCTCTTCGGATGATATGCGAAATCAGTTTAACTGACCGAATTTAAAGCGCAGGAAAACAGAATGGTTTTACCATTCTATAATCCAAACCAAATACATATATGACGATATTATAAGTCAGTAGGAAATGACGTAAGCGTTACATATAAAGTATAAGGACTTCCTAGAGGTCGTGCATAAGTTGATGACATTAAACAAGATGAAACATTTATGCAGGGACTGAGCATTTGGGGCTCCAATATCTATAACTATCCTGCTGCAAGTAATTATTGATTGCAACATTTATGTATATTTGTAATAATTTATTTGAGTAAATTAATTAAATGAATAAACACAGAAAATACAATAGACTTACAGTTTAGATGTTGCATAAAAATTTATGGAAGAATCAGAGTCTTGTGAATTATTCTCAATAGTTTTCATGGGAAGGTAGGGTGTTGAACTTGCTGCGGACTCGAGGTTTGTTTTATGATTACTTTTAATGTATTCTGTCCTCCCATTATCTTCTATCTTTTTGTGAAGCCATTGTATTACTAAATAGATGTATAATAATATTTGATTAGTATGACAGATATGTAAATTTTTATATAATTGAATGTATCATAACATGGAATTATTTTATTAGGTTTTATAAGTTAATAATTATAATTATAAATTTCAAATAATCTTGAAGCTTTTAAAAAATTGAGTTTAATATAAATATGTTAACATACCCATGTTGTTATTTTTAATAGTCTCATCTCGATCCTTCAGAGCTTGTTCATTGAGCTCCATCTTTTCTTTCAATGTATCAAATTCTTCCTTCATTTTATTTAAACTATCTTTCAAAGTATCTCTTTCACGTTTTAAATCCTGTATTTCCTTAGTGTTGTGTTCAATTACTTTCTCTTGTTCTAATGCAATTGCTGTTCTGCACAAAAGCTTAAATATACAACCATATTAGGTTTTAAATTGTAATAATTAAATTTTTAAACATATACTTTTACAAGACGGGGTTCTTACCTTGTCTTTCATTTCAATTATGTCACTATTTTGTTTGGATATTATCTGATTGGCTTTTAATAGTTGCTCAGTAGTTGTATGTGCAGCTTCACTATTTTTGTTTGCTAAGGATTCACTTAGTGTCAAACGTCTTTCTATATTACTCTAATAAAGTAAAAATACTGGTAAATAATACTGGGGATATATATATATATATATATATATATATATATATATATATATATATATATATATATATATATATATATATATATATATATATATATATATATATATATATATATATATATATATATATATATATATATATATATATATATATATATATATATATATATTTGTGGAAGCATTTTAATTGCACACACTTATAGAAATGAGCTTGTGGTTTATAATTTTAATTTTGGTATGGTTTTAAAGATCTCGAGAAAGTGGAATAGTGAAAAATATAGCTGATGTTTGAACTTGAACAGTTCAACTAATAATCAACAAAGTCCACATATTAGTCAAATGGATCTGAATGCTTGAAAAAATTTGTGCACTTTTGGTCAGTCTCAAAAACTTTAGTCTTTTAATAAAAAATATTCCTAACTTTACCCATCCATAAAAAAATATTAAGGTAATAAAACAAAGAAGATGTCTGTGAGTATTGATGATTAACACTATGATAACTTTCTTTACTATTAATTTCATATATTTTTTATTAGTAAATCAAATTATGTAAACTATTATTAAAAGCTTGATTCTGATGACAATTAAAAAGATCAAAGTTCTTAATACTTATTTACCAACCTTTTCAATTTTCAATGTTTGTATGTTTTCATTTAGTTCCTTAATGACATCATTGTTATCTTTAAGTGACTGTAAATCAAAATAAATACCAAAAAATTAAATACAAACAATTAAGAGAGTATTCATAAGAAAGGATATTGTATGTATTATTAAATTAAAATCACCTTTTCCATGTAAGTACATTTTGAATTTAATTGAGAAATTTGTTTCTCTTTATCAATTATTTCTCTTTCCAAGGCATCATTTTTTGCTCTTAAAGTAGCCACTTCTATATGAGATTTTTGTACTTCATTTTCTAACACATTTAATCTATGCATTTTATCACTGCAATAGGTAAAATAAATATATTTAATAATTTTAAAACATAAAAAGTGAATTTCTTCACAATATGTATTGTAACCTTACATTACTATTTACCTTGTTTGCTTTTCTAAATGACTAATTTTTTCCTGTAGTTGATTATTTATAAAACCTAGTTCGTCAATTTGTTTTTCTTTTTTCAGTAAATTTTCTTGTGAGGAGCTAAGCAATTTATTAGCATGACTTTCAGCATTTTTCTGCCATTGCAACCTTTCCTGAATACCAAATAAATGTCAATTTTATTTTGCTTACTTAATTTGCAGACTTATTAATTAAGATGTAAATCATTGTTTTCTAAATAAATAAAAATTGATACCTGTACTAGTCTATCTTTTTCAATTTTTAAAGCTTCTTGGTATTCTTTTTCTTGTTTTAATTTATTCTCTTCCATTTTAGATAGAGCATGGGTCAATTCTTGAATATTTAATTCTAGTTTCAATTGTTTATCATTCCACATAGCTTCACTACTTGTAAATGAACTTTTAAGAGCTGCTAATGATCGCTATTTAAATATAAATATTAAGAATGGTAAATTTTTAAGTATCAAATTACAAATATTTTTATAATACCTAGTAGTTTAATTATATTGAGTATCTTACTTTTAAATCTTCAATAGTTTCAGCCATGTGTTGTTTTATTTCATTATCACATGCAGGTGCTGTCTTAAGGCATAAATGAATCAGTCTTCTGAACTCATTGTGTTCTACAATTTCAAAGTTATATTCAATAGGTGTAATTTGTTGAATAATAAGAAACCTGCAACACAATAAGCTTAGTAAACATGATTAACATTTGTTATTTTATTTAGTTTCATTCTGCATCCCGCTTGTAGCAAACTGTAAGCACAAGGAACTTAGTGTTAATACACCCTGTTTCCCACTTTTTAAGATTGATAGTATTGCATGTCGAATGTTGGAACTCAACCCTACGCTTTAACTTGTTGCCAAAGTTAGGTAACTGCAAATAATATATTTTATCTTAAGTGGGAAGCAAATTCATAAAATTTCCCTGGTTACATGTTTCAGGTAGACATATTAGCAGCATGGTGGTCCTCATGATTGAATTTCAATCATTTTTAATCAATTTTTTATATGAAATTTAACTTAGCATTAAACTTACATATTATTTGTTGCACATTGTTGTAACAATCTAACAACTTGAGATGGAAAATTATCAAAGTCAATTAACAGTCCTTGTTGTTTTTTCAAGTCTTCATAATCGCAACGTGTTAAATTTATCCTGCATAAAAACGTAGGATCGTCATCGTCGGATAAAGTTAACCGCTAAAATAAAAATTGTAACTGAGAAATCAAATTGAATAATTTCAATATTTGTTCGCAGTACATACTAAAGTATCAGTATTAAAGGTACATACTAAAGTATCAGTATTAAAGATTTTATCGACAGTGATAGTCAGATCTTTTTTGCTTTCTTCAAAACCTCTTTTAAAAGAAATAAAATATTTCCCTTTGTGAACTGCTTTAGGTACCATTTTATTGAATTCTAACTAATTCTAAATGTTTGAATAAATAAATAATTATATGTGTTTTCAGTATTATTTTTCCTGTATTTTATTTTCGATTGTTAATAACTTTTAATCGTTAACAAAGTTAAAAAGAAATGTAACATAATTAATATAAAATTCAAAACAAGCCACCGATTATAACAATTTTCAAAATTGACATTTGTCAGTAAAAACAGATAACGATACACAGATAACAGATAACGATACGATAATATTTATAATTTTCATTTAAATCTTTTAAATGCAATCGTTTACAATGTGACATTAACATATTGAAATATTTTTCAAAAATAAATTCTAAATTTTTTTTATATTTTAATTTATATATATTTTAATTGGAATATACAAATATTTCTTATGCTGTATTTATTTTTAGCTTTATCTATAACATTTTTATATTCTATGTTCGGGAGTGGAAGATGAATCAGTTGTGAATTTTTGTGATTCATTTCACAATATATTTGTTATTATATAAAAAAAATACTTATTGAGTAAATTTCAAAGAAGTACATGAGATAAAGTGGATGTTAAAATTAGTTACGGCTATAATGGCCAAGACTCTTTATTTTGATAATGCCTGATAAACGTGTTTCACATATCTATTCTGTTTCTGCCGTGTTCAAAAAGTGTTAGTTTCATTATGCCATTCGATTTCTTGTGTTGTGTTAGACCCGGAGTGGAAGATATACTTGAGTTGGATTATTCTCATCATTCGCTCACAGATGTACCAACAGACGTCTTCGTCTACGAAAGAACACTTGAAACTTTACTATGCCAGAGTAATCGCATTACTGAATTACCAAGACAGCTTTTCATGTGTCATGGCCTTAAATACTTAGACCTTAGCGATAATGATCTTCAGGCTATTCCTACAGCAATATCATCATTAGTAAATTTACAACATTTAAATATCAGTAGAAACAATTTAGCATCCATACCAGACAACATGAAAGCTTTAAAGAATTTAATGTTCTTAGATCTTAGCGTTAATCCATTAGAAAAGTTACCTGAAACTATCACTAATCTCATAGCTCTACAAGATTTATATTTAAATGATACCTATCTTGAATATCTGCCTGGAAATTTTGGTCGTCTTGCGAATCTTCGTATTCTTGAATTACGAGATAACTATCTTATGATTTTGCCAAAGTCACTTTCACGTTCAACTGAACTTTTAAGATTAGATATTGGTCAAAATGAATTTCAACAATTCCCAGAGGTTATAGGAAGATTTTTGAAATTAAAAGAATTATGGATTGATAGTAATAGTTTCACAAGTATTCCAGCAGTTATAAAGCCATTAGAAAACTTAATACACTTAGAAGCAAGTAACAACATGATAGAAGAATTAGCTCCTGAAATTGGATATTGCACAAGACTTGAAGACCTAACTCTTTCAATAAACAGCTTGACTCAGCTTCCTGACAGCATTGGTCAATTGAGTAATTTAACAGCCTTAAAGCTGGATAACAATAGGTTATATTCTATACCAGAGAGTATAGGTCAATTAAAAAATTTAGAAGAATTAATGTTGATGTGTAATTATATTGATATGTTGCCATCATCCATAGGGCTGTTAAGAAAATTGAAATACTTAAATGTGGATGAAAATATGCTTAGAGCAGTGCCACCGGAACTTGGTAGTTGCACAAAATTATCAGTATTATCTCTTCGTTCTAATAAATTGACAAATATACCACCAGAAATTGGACATTTGTCTTGTTTGAGAGTTTTAAATCTAGTGAGAAATTCATTAAGTTGTCTTCCTCAATCATTGTTAAATTGTGACAATTTAGTGGCCCTCTGGCTCTCTGAAAATCAAAGCAAGCCCTTAGTGCCTATGCATTCTGAAGTAGATCCTAATACTTATGAACAAGTTCTAACTTGCTTTCTCTTTCCCCAAGTGCCTTTGACTCCTATCGAGGTTAAATCTGATAATTTAAAACCTGAAAATATAGAGGCACAAAGTGCTACAAGACATATTAGCTTTGTAGACATGAAACCAGTGCTAAAGGCAACAGAAAAACCGGGCCAATTACGACGAGCTCCTACACCTTATCCAAAGGAATTAAGGGCTATGGCCAAACATGCCAGGAATATTCATAAAGATGGTGCACAAGATGTGTCACCACCTATGCATAATGCTCTTCACATTAAAGCTGCAAAAATAACACCAACATTACAACAAAGGTTTGCATCTGACAATAAAATAGATACTAATGATGACCATGCTAATGATATCCAGCAGGATCCTATGAAAGTGTCCACTTATGACAATTTGCCACCAGAAAATGCTTATGATAAACCTTTAGATCTTTTATATGAACAAGATAAAACATATAAAAGTGTAGATCATGCTCTTTACGTTGACAACAATTCAGAACAAAATACTTATAAAAGTAACAATACTGACAGTTGTGGATTAGTACCACCACAATATACAATAAAACAAAATGAGAGGTATTCACCTAGACAAGAGTTTGTTCGATCTTGCCCTTCAATGGCACCTAATAACTATAGGGCTCATCCAATAGAAAGTAAAAGTTATATTATGCCAAATGATCACAATTATCGCAATTGTTCTGATGACTCATGTGAACAATTACAAAGACTAAGTATAGCTACACAAGAAAGGCACTCTAATGATGAAAATGTGCTAACAACTCAATATCATGAAAATTCATATAGTACAAGGTGCAGTAGGTCTGATAACTTACCCACATTTGAATCACCATATGCAAGAAAAGAAGCTATTTGTCCTGCTGATGGAAATTATCACAGTAACTCATATGGTAGTGAAGCATATTCTTGTGGCTCTGATAAAGTTTACGGACAAAGAAAATTTGATGTTTTTAATTATCATCCCCATGAACGCAGAGATTTGCCTAGTCCAAGAGTTCACACAGTGAGCCAAATAGTCAGTTCTACAACTATGCCCAACTTGTGTAATTATAATAAAGTGTATTCAGCTTCTAATGTCGACCCAAATCATTATACGCCAACAATGCATCAAACATCATCCTCAAACTGTAATATGTACGACATGGCTACATCCAGTCCTACATATATTCCTTCACAATCTCCAGAATTGTATTCTCCTACAGGCCACACAAACGCAACCAACCCATATCGTATGACAAACACCCCACTCATATCAGATGATGGTAGTTTTACTCATATACAATCTCTAACTAGTCAAAATATGTATGATTTGTATGATGCCATACCAGCTTCATCTAATGCCCCAAGCATAGTAAGTCATAGACATAGTCCTAGTGGTTTGTCAGAGCCAGTATATGTAAGAGGACAGCCTCCGCCTTATCACATTGCGGCACCATACACAAAGCATGCTCAATATTTTAATGGTACTGGAGGATAGTGGTACATAATAGATTAAAATATGATTTTTATAGAGAATTTAATATTATGAACTTTTCTATGCACACATAATCTGAGTTAATTTACATAACATACTATGTTGTCCACTTGTTTCTGGATATGCAATTTAAATGTGATATAATGAAGTTAAGGATAATTATAAGGTGCTAAAATGGATCATGTTTATGTTCAAAAGTGGGAGTGTTAAATATATGAAAATACAATTTCAAATATATTATGTACACTTAAGTACAATTTTGTAACAACTATGTTGTTTTCATATAAATGTTATAAAATATTTAAATATTATCTTGAATATTATGTAAATGTCCAGAAATATTTTTTATCTTCTACTTAAAATAACTTTGTTAATAAATAATTAAGAGTTAACTTGTGTGATCTATTAATAGATAATTGTATGATAAAAAATACAAACATTCTGGGCAAATTTAAATTCCCTGTACTATAATATTATTTATCATAAATTGAAAATATATTTTTTTATATTTTTTGTTTATTATGATAGCTATTATAAATACATCATTGCAGTAAGTAAAAGTAAGGTATTAAATATATATAAGGTATATTTTCTTTATTTTTTGGTATTGCTCTCTATATTTTTCATATTTCAATTGTTATATTTTAAATTATGCAAATGCTTATGAACATAATTTTCTTTAATGTACAGAACTTTTCTTATGCTTAGTGTTTTTGATCTGTGTTCCTCATTTTGTTTTGTATTTTAGTATATTTTTGTAATATTTTATACATTAAAATTATTCTTTACATTGCCTACTTGAGAGTCACTATTTTATACATAACTAGATGAATAAACAATGTAGCTTAACCTAAAATACACAAAAAATGTATAGTGATTAGCGCTAAATTCTTTAAGTGTAACGGTTAAATGAGGGTCCGAATCCAGAGGTACTTATTTCATCATTATGATTTTACATAGTATGTAATGAAGAAAACCGTTAACAGTAATTTGACTATGTAGTGTACTATATTTAAATTACTATATTAGTTATTAATTATTATGAGTTTTTTAGTATTTGATGTGAATTTTATAAAACTTGATGTATATTGTAATTTTTTTACGTTAATTCGGATATTTGTAAGCAGATATCAATAGTTCTAATTATTTAAAAAAGAATAGGGAGTAAATTTGTTGTAATATTTATATATTAGATTATTAACACTTAAATATTAGGTGTTGTAATTGTAGTCACATAAATAAAATCATAATAACAATTCGGTTTCTACGGCTTAGGTATCCAAATTAACATTAATGATAAAATAATTTATTTATTGTTTTGTATTGTAGTATTTTTACTATGACGACAGATAATTTATGTTAGAATATATAAAATTAATAGTAAAGTTGGGGGGCTATTAGATACGATCTTCGTGGTGAGTGTTAGTTGCTGTGGATTAACATTGCACCGTGACCTAATCATGTTTCCGCTTGACCCACTTAGGATACTGAAAAGAAATGGGTTACAGAAAACTTCTTATCTATTATTTATAAATAACAAAATTGCGTGTTGATACATTTCACTTTTATCAGTGTCTGTAATTAAATGTTGGAAATATTTTCATAAGCATAAATGACGTGTACAAACGTATGTACGTAAAAATTAAATTATGAATATCTTATACGCATATGAAGCATCTACCACATTTTCTCATTTGACAATGTGTTACAATTGTTTTAAAATTACAGGGAAGTCTGATTAAAGTACTATATTTGTTGTAAGTCTTAACATAATGTAATGACTATTTAAATCGTGTAAATATTAATATTGGTGACAGCATGAATAAAAATTTCATATTTTATAAATTTGTTTTTTAAAAAAATTTAGATGTAAAATGTTTGTAAAGGTTTAATTAACAGTAATAGTGTTAGTAACAAGTGTCATAAGTTACCTATGAATATTGTAATACTTTGCAAATAATTGACAGGAAATTCGCGGTCGAAATTCTTTAAACGTTTACAAAGCTTTCAACAAACGTTTGACGCTACCAAAATTGTCACTGCACAAATATTTTCCCATAATTGCAATATATAGCTCTACAAAAAATATATAATTTTTGCTCTACTTGATAAACGCACGAAAATTAAATTAATCTATTGATGTAATTTGCCTTATTTTTTTGTCACTTGCTTAGCAGCATACTTTATGTGTATACTCTATGTAGTATGTATATATAAATAATATATATATATATATATATATATATATATATATATATATATATATATATATATATATATATATATATATATATATATATATATATATATATATATATATATATATATATATATATATATATATATATATATATATATATATATATATATATATATATATATATATTATTTTTATTTGTCAATATATAAGCCCCACTTTCTAAAGACTGAAACCTGAAACATATCATTTAGCTGAAAACTGGTTTATATAAACTGCCTTTTCGCGATTACAGCTTTTCACGTTCCCGCGTTTAGGTTTATCTAATGCTATATCTGATCTCTAACTATATACCTTTTGTAAATTTCGTCCATTCTGTCCGCCCATTTGTTGAACTTGGAATAACTTTTCTAAAAGTACTTGACTTCCTTGTGTGTAATAAACTATCCCGTCTATTTATTGAAAAGCCTATGGTGCGTATACTTTTTATATCACGTTATTATATATTTTTTCATAAATTCTAATACACTTTCCTCATATGAACCTCGCATGTCACAGTATCTACTTGCTATCTACTTATGTTATTGCAGTTACAAATAATATTCTACTCTATTTGTTTTTTAATTATTTATGGAAATTTTATCTATTTTTGATTCTTATATTAAAATGTGAAATAATTTGAATTTTCTTTGTTTGAAAGTCGTAAATTATATTTAAAAAATATTGGAAAAAGAAAATGCAAATATAAAAAGTATATATGTAATTATATTTAATTAAGGTTATAGTGCAAATTAGGGTAATAATAGTTCTAACACATATATGTATAAATAACTGGTTTAGGAAGAAGATTATAAATTGATCGGTGATTTTTTTTTAATTTTGACATGAATATTCAAGGTTTAGAACCTTTTTGTGGCCATTATCCAAATGCGTGATAAAAATTTATAAGGAAGTTAATGAGTTTCAGAGTTTAAATTAAAGAAATGTGAACATTAAAGCGAATAGCTTTAGCCTTTAACAAAATATTCACTGTCCAAGTGTAACTATAGATGGAGCTAATATTGTGTCATATTAATTTCTACCTCAATTTTTTAAGGCCAAATTTGTTGCGAGTGTTTTTATATTCACACTCGCACGTATTGTGGGTTATACAGGTTCATAATCATATATATCCACTTAAAAAGTTATCTGTCTACTTTTCACAAATAATTTATAAGTTTGCCGTATTTTTTGTACTTAATTCTTTTTATAAAACTACAAGAAATAACTTTCTTGTATTATAATTGTATTTATACTGTAAATATTGGCGTTCCGCCTTAACTAGATGGTTTAATAAGAGCAGACAATTTTAAAATTAAACATCACAGTCCTACCATGTAGAGCTTAGTATAGAACTATTCTGTAACGCTAAAAGCGTAAGGAAGTTTGTTATTCACTTTTTCGAATGAAATTATAGCTCAATATATATAAAATATTAGTCATACAATAACAATGTCTTGTACACTTTAATATGTATTTATTTCTTGTTTGTATATCTATAATATCACCGAGACTAGTAAATAGAACGTGAATAAAATTGTTTGAAATAATTTGGATTTTAATTAATCATCAATCATTATACAATTTGCTACTATTGGCAAAATCAAATGATTTAGCACAATTCTTTTATTAAAAATATAAAAATATTAAACTAGGTAACGAAAATTTTAGGTTTAAGTATTTTTTTTATATAGAGATTTCATTTAATTAATTCGGGGCCAAAAAAACCTGAACACAATTTGTCGGCCAAAATACACCGATTTTTGATTCTTATTAACGTTTTATAAATGTATGTAAATGAGATTAACGAAAATAACGTTTTTGTAAGAGCAGCAGGGTACTGTGGTTGATGGACTTATTTACTCAAAGTCCAAAGTTACCTTAAAAAATTATAACGGAGCCCTTACAGAAGCACTCTTTCGTCCGTCCGTCTGTCTGTCTGTGTGCCTGTCTATCAAAATATTTTCTCTAATTTACGTGATATAATTTTGCTGAAATTAATACCAAATATCCAAGTCGATGACCTCTTCCACAGAATCCTAAGTAAAAATCGTCGCGTAATCAACACTGACAGGGTACTTCCCGTTGACATAAAGTAATGAAATTTCGAAATAACCTAAAAGTTATAGAACAAAAACGGAAAAATCCGAAAAACAAAAATTTGTAGGAATATCTCGAAAAAAGACCATTACAACCTAATACAATACTGTAAATAGTTTATTTCTTACCAAATAAGTGCATTCGACATCAAAATTAAGTTTGTCGATTCATATTAGTTGTATTTCATTGATTTTGTTATAAAATTAAACGAGAAATGATATTTTATAATTTTATTAAAGTTTAGCACAAAAATTTACTACAAACTTATATTTGTTCGTTTCATACAAAATTAGTTGATACGACTGCAAGTATAAGTTCTTTGTTATACGTAATATTTTCCTTGGGAAATTGGTACAAAACCCTCGATTCACGAGTATCACTTGACTGATATTTTTTCTATCAATACTTTCTGTGCCATTTATGTACTACCTTGCAGCAACTTTTTTGCGCAGACTTTATATTGAATGTTTCTTTAATTTATTTTCAATATTTCTTTAATTTACTACCCAAATTGAAGCATACGCGTAGTTTCATAACAGAGAAATTAAAACATTAAATATAATAGTAATAATGGCACGATAGACTTAAATTTCAATTTTATTTCATTTATCACATAAAATTCCGCCACGTTTACTTAATTACTTTAGTTAAATATTTTTGTACCTAACGATTTTATCGTAAAACATTTTTATGAATACGTATATATTTCTTTTACTAGTTTATTAGAGTAACTACCTACCTATAGATTAACTGCAAATTATTCTTCGTTGGATTTTGTATGTATAGAAAAACGATCATAATAATTGAGTGAAAAGGAAAATATTATTAATAGTTTATGAACAAATTATATGTTGTGTGGGTTGTGTAGTTAGTTATGTTAGCATCTCAAATTGTTTCATTTAAGGTTAAGAAAACCTTTCAAGATATCTTGAAATAGCTTAGCCTATGTGTGGAAAACTCACAAGAAATTAGTTATTTTTAGATGAGGCTGCCATTGATTCAGTTCTAAGCATAGATGATACACTAATAGGAGTTTCTAAGTTTACTGATGTAGATAAGACACCTCTCACGGCTTATTTTAACATCAAGCATTTCTTTGAGTCCAATATACCAATAACAAAATTTATATTCATTAGAAACGATTTATTTAAAAATCTACAATAGCTTCAGTTATCGGTTACTAGTACATTTTTCATAAATTTATTATCAAAGAAATAAGCCTTTTATTTCTTGTTTCCAGCAAGTTTTGGTACAAAAATATATGTTTCTTAATAAGTTAGTACCTTAATTTGCTACAATTAGATAAATTATTATAATAACATTCTATACATTTTAAAGGATATATTTCAAGCGCAAAGCATTAACATGTCTGTTAAATAACTTGACTTCAAATTATTTAAAACTACTACGCTACAATGAAATTCCAGAATAATTTCAGCATGCATTATCCACATAACATAAATAATATTGCGCGCATCCCCAACTAATCGATTAGATGCGCGCGCTGACTTTTTTCATCGCGACTATCACTGGGACATCGCAAACATTGTCAGCTGGTCAGGAAATAAAGAGGTAGGTCTAATTATTACACTTCAATAGTACAATAAAAATACTAGGTATCATAATTAAAAAACATTGGCAGTTATGGTTAATTTATAAAAATATTGCTCATATTTAATGACAGTGATATATATATGTAAGTATATGCGCTTTTGTTTAACAATTAATATATCTTTTGTTAAAGGAATCATGCCGGGGGCCAGGCATAAAATCCTGGGACATGTCCTCTCTGGATTTTGTCACAAAATGAATCGACGCAAGCCTTTATATGGTGATGTCTTGGATACTCCCCTTAATCGTTGTCTTACGACTTTTGATATAACACTTTTAGGTGAGTTAATATTATGATCATTTATTTTTCTATAAAATAACTGCTACAGCACTTTTTACAATTTTTGCGGGGACAATCTACTTATATTTACTTAACTATATTAAAAAAAAATTGTCCTACTTTAATTATCATAAATATGAAGTTAATATGGATTGCAGATCTGAAAAAGCAAAGGAATATTAAGAAAATTCTGAAAAAAATATATTAATAAATATTAGCAGATATAAAAAATATTGTGTCCAATATTATTCTCCTTTTATATAGGCAGAAAACAATTTTTAGGTGTCGGTCATATGGTTGGAGCGGGTATTTATGTATTAACTGGAACAGTTGCGCACAGTATGGCAGGTCCAGCGACGGCTTTAAGTTTTTTGCTAGCGGGTATCACTTCCACCCTGGCTGCATTGTGCTACGCTGAATTTGGTACTAGAATACCGAGAGCTGGAAGTGCTTACGCTTACACATATGTGAGCATTGGAGAGTTCTGGGCCTTCATTATAGGATGGAACATTGTACTCGAATACATGATAGGTAATAAATTATTATATAGAAAATACACGTTTTGGGGGCGCTAATGTAATTGTAACTTTGTCTAACGTGAAATATTCAATTGTTTTAGGTGCAGCTTCAGTTGCCAGGGCGTGGTCAGGTTATTTGGACGCTATGTTAGATGGTACCATTAGTAACGCTACAAAATCTGTAACAGGAGAATTGGACGTGACTCTTCTCAGTACATATCCGGATGTTTTAGCGTTTTTAATATGTATAGTAGCATCCTTAATTCTGGCAGTGGGAGTAAAAACATCAGCATATATCAATAATGCTCTAACAATTTTGAATCTTACAGTAATATCCTTGGTAATATTCCTCGGCTTCTATTATGCTGATATCAGCAATTGGTCGGAGAAAAATGGCGGTTTTATGCCGTTTGGTTTTAGTGGAGTCCTAGCTGGCGCAGCTACCTGTTTTTATGCTTTCGTCGGATTTGACAGTATATCCGCCTCCAGTGAAGAAGCCAAAGATCCTTCTCGATCTATTCCCATTGCCACCATCTTATCTATGGCTATGGTAGCTTTTGGCTACATCCTTGTCGCTATTGCATTAACTTTAATGGTGCCATATACAAGTATCAAGCCAGAGGCAGCAATACCGGAAGCATTAGGCGCAGTTCACGCAGATTGGGCCAAGTATGCTGTAGCAGTTGGAGCTGTTTGTGGAATGACAACGACATTGTTAGGATCATTGTTTTCTCTCCCACGTTGTTTGTATGCTATGTCAGCCGATGGGTTATTATTTGGGTTTCTGAGTGACATCAGTAACAAATCACATATTCCTATTTCAAATCTCATAATATCCGGATTATCGTCTGCGTTAATAGCTCTTTTATTTGATCTGGAAAAGTTAGTAGAATTCATGTCAATTGGCACATTATTAGCCTACACAATTGTTAGTGCTGCTGTTATAATATTGCGATATCGACCAGCTCCTCCTGCGGAAGACAAGGTTTTCGGTTCTCCTCATTTAGATTCACCAATGGATAGAGAAGACAGCTCCGCTACAGGAACTCCTGGAACTGATGGAGGATCATCGTCGTCAGAGGTATCTTTCTATAATAATTAACCTGATTATCTTTTAGCAAGTGTGATGTTTTTGGTCAAACAATATATTTAAATATGTTTTAATATAATCAACAGATGTTCGAAGCTTTGACAGTAGGTAGACTTCGACCGCAATATGCGTGGCTGGAACCTCTCGCAGGCGGCAGGGCTCCAGGCACTGCAGTCACGAATTGCGTATATGTATTCACTGCGGCTGCGGCAGCGCTCTGTGCACATAACCACTTCTTAGCCGAACCAGCGGGACTGTGGGCGTTGTTGCCAGACTTTGTACTAAGTTTTATTATTATCGCTTGTAAGTATCTCTCTATTGTCCTAAGTATTGGCTTTAGTATTATCTACTTAAAATGAGGACTGTCGTGGCGCAGAGCCGTAAGCGTCTGCCTGTACACGCGACGACTTGAGGGTTCGATTCCCACTCGGAGAAGATGGATTTTTCTATTTTCATTTTCTTCGCTCTGGAAACTAGGCAAAGCGCGGCGTTGAGTTTCACCACTCCACACGCAATGCCTCGAAAAAGGTGGAAAGCGGGGACGGAGAAACCAGGGACTAAGCAACCGAGTGTCTTAACACTAGGTTCATATAGATCCTGTATTTCCCTCTGCCTGCCCTGCAATATGCAGGATAAAAGCGTGAAGATAAAATATAAGATTCATAAAATGTAAAAAGCTAAAAAGACTATCGTGCCCAAAAAAGAATATTGAATTATTATTTATAATAATGTCTTGATATTTTATTGCTTATGCATTTATTCATAGGTTACAAATCAAACGCGTAGTTAGTTATGTTTGAAGATATTAGTTTATTTTCGCTCAATGCCATTCACAGCTGCATCCATCGCTCTTTTGTTATTTGTGACTCGTATAAATTGCTATTTATAATTGTAATTAATATAAAGGGAATATCATAAAACATTGTAGTGGGAAGTCATTTAAGAGACGAAAGGTTATAGTTATTAATATCCTTTAATGTGCACACAAGAAAAGATACGGAAATCAAAAAATGAATATTTAATACATAAAGGTTATGCTTAATAGCAATGTTTATCAAAATAACAATTAAATAGGTATCTAATATTTTCCGTCATATTATAACTAAATCATTTTTTATTGAGGTAATAATTTAGCATTTTAAACGTTTTTTTACAGAAATATAAAAAATATATATAGAAACTTACGATACGTGTTTGACGTGATAAATCCAATTTTATGACGTCTAATGCGTATATTTGTAGATATAAAATTAAATAGATGAAATGTACCTAGTACTTACTGTGCCTATGGAAACATGCTATTTTTATATTTATTTTAAAGGGGGCCAAACAACTTAAATTAACAATATTATTCTCAACTTTATTGATTTACCTACCTATTTCTATTTTCCTACTTATAATATTTCTAGGTTTGGTTGTAATCTGGGCACACCAACAGAGTCCTTTAAAATTACCGTTCCGAGTTCCGTGGGTGCCGTTGTTGCCAGCAGCTAGCGTGATGCTTAATGTTGAGTTAATGGTCAACCTTAATGCTCTCACTTGGGCACGTTTTGCAATTTGGATGACTTTTGGTAAGTTATATTTAGCTTACTTCCATGTTTACTATATAATGTTAAGCTTGAGATTCTACATAATTTAATCTATTTTAAATACATTGGGGGTTAGGTTGCGAAGCAAATCCTGCAATTTTTCTTAATAAACGTAGCAAATAGAAATACAGATAGAATATCTTTGCGTAGTATCGACACAGACGTTTCGGGTAAACATTTTTCAATTGCATCAAGATGTATTATTTACTGTTAATATTTGTAAAGTGTTTAATATACTTTATTGAAACCTAAAACTGGAGTATTGTAAATTAAATTTTATAAATTTCAGGATTCCTCCTATACTTCTTATATGGCATACATCATAGCAAGCTGGGAGAAGGAGTAACTGGTCTGTTATCACGCTCGGGCAGTGGAACAGCTCACAGCTGGGGAGCGGTGGACAAAACTAATTCCTTAGCACGTCGCGTCGGCCGCTTAGGCCGCGGCAGTAAAAGTGACGATCGTAAACCAATCATATGTGACGACGAGCTCGCTAGGCGGGACCCGTGATTTTGAATTTAGAATCGACGTCAAACGGAAATTATTGTTGCATTTATATTATGGAATTAATATATAATCTATGTTATGAACAATTATGAAATGCTGTAGTTAATTTTAACAAAAAATTAAAACACCAGCTAATAGTTCAAAAATTAGTAGGTAAGTCAATTTGTGACGTGGTATAGTTAAGATTAGTATGGGATTTCAAAGAAAATATTTTAAAATATTACGTTCTGTTGTTATAGACAAAAATCTAACATAATAATATAGATTATAATTTTGTTCTGGACTATATATATTATAGATGTATAAATAATTTTACACTAATGTTGAAAATATTGAGCTCAGAATTTTTACGAGTAAATATTTTTTCTATTCCGAACCAATAAAATGTTGCCAAATTTAATTCATTACCAAAAAATACAACACAACAATCTGGATATATGTAGTATTTGTAGTAGGTTTAGAAAAGCAATGTAAAAAGAGTGAAACACATTTTTATTATCTATTAATATATTTCTATTAAATAATTTTACTAATTACACACTCCAGTGGCGAAAGCTCGAAGGTGACTTGAAATAAGAAATTTCAAACAGAATAACTATAGTAATAATATACACTCGTTTGAAATGTTAAAATTGTTTGTTATGCACAAATTTGACTTTTCATACAAAAATTTGCTCTTCCAATTGCTTTTTTATTTTATATTTGTTAATATACGGCATTTTTATTAAAATTACTTTAAATAAATATTGCGCACTGACATTTTCATAAGATTGTTGTTATCATATATTAAATAATCTGTGTATTTTAAGAATTGTTGATGTGTATATAAAGATAATATAGATAACGCATGTTTTAATTTCCTGTATTTATTTAAAAAAATAAATCTCTAGACGTTAACATGTTGGGTATCTGTACTTGAAATATATAAATTTTGGGATTCATACTTTGTGTGTCTACTGGTAATGCGTATAAAGAGGCTTGAGCAAACACAGCAATACAATTTCATGCCAGTCGTAATAATTAAAACAAATCATTTAAAGTATAATCTACATTTTAATAACAACAAACTCAAAATTCTTTATCTATAAACATATAATAACAATTGAAAGATACTCTTGAATAATTACCTATGTAATTAAAATTAAAACCAATATTTACATTAGTAATGATTTAGTAAATGAAACTATTTAAAAGTAAAAATATTATACAGATTATAAATAACTTTTAAAATATCACAATATCATTCACCTAAGTTATTGTATTAGACATTGTTTTCACATAATAACATATTACAATCATCATAAATATCGTTTGACGATTCAAATGGTGGTTATTTTGTACAAATATATGCGTAATAAATTATATTATTTTATATGTAGGTTTATTCAATACAAATGCATGTATAAATAGAATGTAGAGTCAATCATATCAAATATGCTTACAGAATGCGCTAAGATATATATTGTTTCTTATTTTCTGAGAAATAAGTATAAAATAATTCTTTTAGGTCACTCATCTCTATCTGATAGAATTTTTTGAACATTTACTATTAAGTAAAGAAAGAAAAAAATAGTCACTTATTAACATAAACAATCAATGATTGAAAAAATCTAAGCAATCAATGATTTTTTTCGTCATGATAGTTTCGATGATAATAAACATAGTTGACGAGAAATAAAAGGCATTAGTGACAGGTTTATACACTTTATGTGAATGGTATAAAAATTACTGAAAAATAACATATTTCTGCTGCTGTTTTATTTTGCAATGACAAAAAATATGTTTAAATTTAAATTCACTCCTGTAGGTAATATAAAATATCCTAATTTTAATCTTTATATTTAAATTTATAGGTGTATCTACATCTAGAGCTATAAGAAATTTAAATTATACAGTTTTTTGAAGGGGCAGCTTCCAACCCTATCATTAAAGTATTATATATTTTTTTTACAAAATGACGTATGCTCCTTCCAATAAATTATTGCATTTAAATATTTTATATTTAAAATATGTCACTCAAACACATTATTCACTAATTTAATTATCTATATACAGTAACTTAATTATAATTTATTACTACAATTATTTATAAATTTATAGGACCTAAGGATTTTTTTATCAATACAAAATTATGACCCATATCAGTAATAAGGAAATAGCTGGAATATTTTATATAAAATATAATGAAAATAAATCTGTACATGGAAATATCTTAACATACATTCAGTATAATTTTATAACAAACATTGCTTAGCTTAATTATTATCAAAGTTAGTTAAGGGATATTCGAAAATTGTTGTTACCTATCAGTCAATAATTGAATAGAAAAATGTTAATAACATGTCACAAAAACACAATGTCACAAAAACTTTGTGTAAAATTTTGTGCATACTTTATTTATACTTTAACCTTTAGTTAATTAAACTAAATGGTATTATTTTGAGTTTTTGCATAAAAAAACTAACAATACTGTCAACATCTATCTATGTTTTAATAGAGCAAAAAGATTAAATAAAAAAAAATATATATATATATATATATATATATATATATATATATATATATATATATATATATATATATATATATATATATATATATATATATATATATATATATATATATATATATATATATATATATATATATATATATATATATATATATATATATATATATATATATATATATATATATATATATATATATATATATATATATATATATATATATATATATATATATATATATATATATATATATATATATATATATATATATATATATATATATATATATATATATATATATATATATATATATATATATATATATATATATATATATATATATATATATATATATATATATATATATATATATATATATATATAGAAACAACAATTCTACTTCATTTTATTATAAAGGAATTCATTAAGATTATTACATATCAAAGATAATATTACATATATAATTACTTTTAATTACAGAGTATAGTATAATTCAGTCTTATCTGTTGCGAGCAATTTCCCAAGCAGAGGCTGGAAGGCGTTGCAGACGATTAATGGTCTTCCGTCCCCACTGCAGCCAGAGGAACCCAGCAATGAGACAAATAACTACTTCTATATAGAAGCCGTCAATCCTTGTCTCGCATGCACCTCCATTATTTTTGCAAACCTAGAAAGTAATGTGTAAGTTTAATATTAACAATATTATACCTTTTTTATTTCTAAAATCATAGCATTGTCTGATTTTTGTTATATTTGATATATATGACGCCATTTTTAAGATGAAAAATTTTATTAAAGATTAGTTTTACTATTTAATAATATTATCTTAATCCAAATACAACGAAAATAAAATCTGAATAAAATGAAACTGAAAAAAAAATCAGTAAGTAATTCTTAAATAAAGTGAATGTTTATTGTATTTTATTTTATATTTCATAATTTACCTCAGCCTCCAATTGTGTCGCACATGTATTATCAATTAATTCATTAGAAGTGCAATTCTTATATGTAAGGTGATCGATAGCCCACAAAGCCAATGTATTGGGCCAGTTAGTTCCAAGGTTTGTTACTGTGTTCAGTAAAGTCATATATGTGCCTCCTACGGCTGGATCTGACACTTTGGCAAAGAAAGCCATGACTGCCACAAACATACAATATAAACATGTCTGAAATATGATAAAAAGCGTATTTTATTCTTAAACATGTGGAAATATTATGTAAATATATATTTTGTCATATTTAAAATTACCACAGTAAAATAAATTGTTATGAAAAAATAAACTCAATATAAAAGTAACAGTTATTATTATATTTTTTTTGTTTTATTGTTATTGAAAATTTAAAAGATGTTGATAAATATTCTGAATGTTATATAAATTAATAACTTACTTGATGAAAGACATACAGGCACATAAGCACAAATAGATAAGAGTAAGTAGGGCCAGAGTTGCCTAATAGGCTTGGTGTAATTGCTACAAGCCCTGCAGCCAGAGGTCCCACAATCAGACGCAGTGGAAATGCTCGTAGCCATAAAGAAAGTGGAGCTGGGCCTGTAGTATGTTTTGCCAGATACTGAAAATCAAAATATTATACCTAATAATATAGAAGTAAATTTCATATTTAATAAATTAAAAGATTATTGAATAAACTTGTTAAAAGAAGCATATATAAATATTTTCAATCAAAATTTCAATATGTTAAATATGTAATCATAATATAATGATAAAAAGTCATAGTGGAAATTCATAGGACTTGCTGGAAAAGTTAGTTTTTTTAAAGCCAACAGAATGTTTATTATTAAAATTATCCAAGGATACTATAAAACATAGATAAGTACCACTGGCATGAGAATTTGGACTGGAACCAAAGGTATTGCTAAAAGTGCTAAATCTTCACGAGGCACACCTGCTTCAACAAGTTTTAAGCCAGATACTGCGTCACTTGCACAGAACCCAATCTGTAAAACAATGGTATTTAATGTTTAATCTTTTGTCTTAGACCTGTTAAGTCTTATAAAAAATCATATAATATATATCATAGTTAAATGTACATATGCACATTTCAGTCTTACAATAGAACAATTAATTTCAGTTATATGCTAATAATGTTACACTCAGTAATTATAATAAGCATATTAATAAAATTTAAGTGACTTTTACATTTTGATTATTTTTTATCCCAGATTTGAAAGTTCTATGCAGGAAAAAAATAAGTAAACATGATTGGTAACAACTACCGATTATTATTTTTATCTGTTAAGAGTCATCAGTGAATACAAACTATAATCATTTTATTGAATATCAATGGTTGTTAGGTTTTAGATGCTGTTGCCTTAACCCTTGAACACCCCATATTATGATAATGCCAGCATTTACTATTGTTGTAATTAAAAAATTACAACTCAATCCAAATTTCTTATGGATTAATTAAAAAATTGACCTTTGCTGAATATAGTTTTTCAATTAGAAAAGTATTTCCTCATATTAGTGAGTTCAACTAAACAAACTCTAAGTTTTATAGTATTAGTATAGGTGATGAGTCATAGAAATAAATTAAGGTATAGAGAGATTTTAAAATTGTATATTTACTTTACCTTAGCAGTGAATAGTACCAAAGCTAATGTCCTTACTGCTGGAAGCTTAACAATAGTGTACAACTGCTTGTAAGCAATAACAATATCACTCATTCCTTTTACTCTATTCTCTTTTGTTTCTATTGAATCATTTGCCTCATGTTTGAAAACTGCTATAAAAGTTGTTGTAATTATAAATATCCATCCCCAAAACATAAGAAAACTTGACAATGTCACTAATCCTGTCTCTTCTGGTACAGTTCGTAAATACTTGTTACAAAAATATGGAGATTCTAATGCCAAAAATACTACATATCCCAAGAAAAATCCTGCTGTTTGGCCTACTGAATTGCATGTTGAAGCATGTCCAACATTACATCTGAAAATATTAAAGACTTTAAGTGAATTATTTTATTTTTAAAAATGAATAGCATAAAGAAATATTTAAGTGTTTTCAAGACAATTAAATACAATGTTATCACAATACACTTCAAAACTTTAGAAAGAGTCATTTATTTTGTTTATAAATATTTTAGCTAATTGGTCATATTATGGAAATATTGTAGTATCATTAGATCTAGTATATTATATATTTAGTATATTTTACTATGGGCAAATTTGTAACAATTTGGACAGTAAGAAGTGAGTTTGTACAGGATTGATATATTTTATTACATCAAATCATAAATAGATTATCCATATTCTAGGCAAAGCTTATACATAAATAAAAAAATGTTTTAATACCTTTTTAACATTGTCAATGCCCATCCATCTACTGCAATATCTTGAGTAGCAGCTAGGAAATTTAAAAATAAAAATGATATTGTAAGTATTGACATTGAAGGAGCTATCTCATTTGATCCTAACCAACTGGTTACAGTGCTTGACATTATTATCATCACAATCCCAATTAAATATTGTACAGGAACTAGCCATGTTTTTCTGCGACCAAATTTTGGCCAAAATAATGCATCAACTACAGGTGCCCACAGCAGTTTAACACTGTAAGGCCAATTTACAAAGCTAAATTCAGCCTGAAATAAGAAAAATACTAACGGTAATATACATGTACAATAGTTACTTTTTATTAAGCTATTTATTTTAAAATGTCAAGAGTACAGTAAGAGTAGTAACAGCCAATTGGTATAAATTATTTAAAATAAATGAATATATTTAATTTTACCTGTTGCGTATATGTAATACCACGATTTTGTAATAACATAGGTACTGCTCCTGCAAGCCCCAGGGGAATACCTTGCAGAGTGTATAAAAATAACAAAACAGCAATGTTAAGTTCATCTCCTGTAATATTGCTTTGAGTGTGAAGATTGGCAGCATCACCATTTTCTAATAACTCTTCATTTTCAGCTGATCGTTTTCGCTTAGTAAGCGACATTATAACACTGTGTATAGCCTGAAATAACACAATAAATTGTTTTTATTAAAAACTTGTATTTTTCAAGGCACTTGTTTGCAATAATACACGTAGACAGTTACAGGTAGAACATTAGAAAATAATAAAAATATACCTTAATTTTTAGTCGACTAAATATTTAAGGGGCAATTATAGAATTATACTTATGTCTATTAATAATATATATTCATACAACACTTCTAATTTTATATTTTTATAGAAGTTTGCAGTAATATAAATTTTTGGATTTCTGTCTTACAGCTTGCAGCCACATACAAAACACCACGTAAGTTCGAAAAGTTCAATTTCAAAATGGTAATTGAAATGACATTAGTAAGAACGTAAATGACAATTGACATATTGACATTAAACTACGAATTGAAATAGAGATGTGATTACTACCTGTTAATTTGTTCAATGTTGTTATATTTTATATTTTTTTTTTTTTTATCAAATAAATATTATCTGATTTTCTTCTTGTTTATAGTAACTATTTCTAGTACTTGTATAAATATGTTCTATACAATAGACGGTTATCTTGAACACTTCCAAGTCTGTTTAAACACTGACTGCCTGCCTTCATTTCTTTTGTATATGTAGGGTAAAATATAGAGTTATCATGTTTGGGGCAACTTCGAAAGATTTCTAGTTACTATTATTTAATTTCAGGTTTGTGCTCAACTGGCACGCTCGAAACGCCATAAATAAAGAGAAGAAGAAGAAGAAGAAGTAATTTCAGGTGGAAATAATGTGAATATAAAACTTTAAACGAAGTGAATTTTTTAAAAATAAATATTTTGCGATAAAAAGAATAGTTTTATTTTGTATCCTATTCTTGTAATACAGCTGTACTTAAAATGCTTCCTTTTGGAACTGTGGTGCCACTTTAATTGGCCTTTTCAGCGGTACTAAGTTGATGTTGACATTTAATAAGCAAAATTGAAATATTTAAAAATTATGGTCTTTCGAGTAAATTTAATTGAAGGGAAAATTGTAATTTTAAAAGATATTTATTATTTAATAAAACTATGACGTTTATTATGGTGTATCTATACTAGTATACTGTAAAGATATATACATTACCTTCAAATATGTTGCGCCAGTGTTTTTTGCGATGTTTATTGGATTCGCATGCGGCTATAAATTTACCTCATAATATCGAAGTATATGTAGGTCGAAGTAAAATAACTAAAATTAAGGATCAGTCTTGTTCAAGGCAGCAAAGTTAGTATGGAGTGAAATACGAAATAACATCAAATTTAAAATAGTTAATTTTATTTTGTAATGTTTACATTTTTTTGTAGTTAGTTTAAAAGCCGATTGTGAACAATGCCAAGTTGAAGTGAAACCTTTAGGAATAAATCCTTCTGGATTAGATGGGTTTGCGTTAAAAAGAAATGGGATGTATAAAGTGAAACATGGAAGTAGACTTGAAATATTATTGAACAACTATATTCATATTATTGAATTTGACCCACCCCCAGACGATGTTGATAATTTGAAACAAAGAAAAAGGAAACTAGAAGAAAATGTAGAAACATCTCCTAAGAAAAAATCTAAAATTCAATCAAAATTGGAACATCCTGTTCATGAAGCTATAGAAAATATGTGGGAAGAAATTGATAAAGGTGAAGTGTATGTATTTACTGCAAAAGGTGTAAAATCTAGTAATAAAATAGCTGCATTTGATATGGATGGAACATTAATTAAGACTAAATCAGGAAAAGTATATCCTGTTGATACAAATGACTGGCAAATAGCATTCCCTCAGGTATCACAGAAATTAGCAGAAAAATTAAAAGAGAATTATAAATTAGTAATATTAAGTAACCAGTCACCAATTGGTAATGGAAGAGTTAAAATTGAAGACTTTAAGAAAAAGATTGAAGCTATAGTAGAAAAATTGAATGTTCCTATGCAAGTTTATTTTGCAACTGGGAAAGGATTTTATAGAAAACCAGCACCAGGCATGTGGGAACTACTTGCTGAGAAGGTGAATCTACTTAGCTGCCTTGTTACATAGTGTTTGTTATTATTGTGTTAAATAATTAGGTATTAATAAAATTATATATTTTATTTGCAGAAGAATGATAATATCCCTATTGATATTGATAGTAGTTTTTATTGTGGAGATGCTGCTGGCAGAGTGGCCAATTGGGCTCCAGGTCGTAAAAAAGACCATTCAATGGCTGATATTCTACTTGCAGATAATCTGGGATTGAAATTTTACACACCAGAACAATTCTTTTTAGGTCATTCTATATCCAATGTACCAATGACCAAACCTGAATTTAATCCCAAAGATTTAAAATGTGAACCTTTTAATGAAGCATTAATTAGTAATGAAAAAGAGGTAAGGTAAATTCAATAGAAATAACTTAAGTGTGAATAATGTAATAATTATATTTTTTTTATTTAATGTTCAGGTGTTAGTATTAGTTGGATTTCCTGGCAGTGGCAAATCTTTTGTCGCAAAGCAAATAGAGAAAAAATCTGCCAATAAATATGTCACTGTGTGTAGAGATGAAATAGGAAGTTGGCAGAAGTGTGCATCTGAAGCAGGAAAATTGTTACAGGTGACTAGTTTGGACAGTTGATTCTTTGTATTATATTTATTAGTGCTAATTTAAACATATTAAAATAAAGGTAAAGGTAAATTTGATGTGTGATAAATGCAATATTCTTAATTTAAAGTAAAAATCTATTTCTTTTCCTTAAAGCAAGGTAAAAGTGTAATAGTAGATAGTACAAATCCCGATAAAGAATCAAGAAGTCGCTGGACGTCACTTGCCAAGAACATGAATGTTACATGCCGCTGTCTTAGAATGATGACAAGCAAGAGTCATGCACTACATAATAATAAGTTTAGAGAAATTATGAAAATGAGGCATTTACCAGTTAATGATATAGTTTTTAACACATACAAGTTAGTACTCTCTATATATATATATATATTTGTATAAATATGTTAAATATGTTATTTTATTTGCTCTGGTAACAAAATAAAGTGTGTTATTGAGTTCTACTACAGTGGCAGACTCGCAATACTTGTAAATTGGGTTGAAGGGCTTTTAACAGTAGGTTCCCTCTATATACCCCGCTGAAAAAAATATGAAGCTATTATTTATTTTTATTTATTAGTTAATAAATAATATCGAATAATTTTGTTTGATTATTTGCTTGTTAACTTTGTATTATATACTACATGAATTATACAAGATTTTTCTTAAAAAATATAACAACGAAAATCTTATTTAAATAAAAAAATATTTAAATGGTTTTTATAAATATGTGACTTATGAAATTCTACACTTCAGTTTTATAATAATAATAACTATTATTTCAGGAACAAATTTGTGGAGCCAAATGTAAGCGAGGGTTTCAAAGAAGTCATTCAAGTCAAATTTAGTCCTTCCTTTGATGATAAGAAAGCTGAAAGTGTGTATAGACTTTATTTATTAGAAAAATGAGATTTCGTTAATGAAACATTGTAAATGAATAAATAAACTAAGAAATATTCAGCATACTTTTATTGTAAACGGCTTTGACAAATGATATTAGTTTTAAATTATTATTTAGGCCCAAAGCAACTCCAAACATTCAAAACATTGAATAACACTTCAAATTTTAGCTATTGTAAAATTAACAAAAAAATTATAGAATATATATTTAAATATAATGTAAATTATAGATTTTGGATTTTAGAAGGTTTTATAAAAATAATTTTAAAGTCTTATTTTTAAAGTAATGCCACAGTAAGGAAAATAATATAAAACAATATAATATACATTTAACATACACCAATACAATATATATTTAATATTTTTTCCTATGCTTTATATTTATTAGCTTAAACTACAGTGGATATTACATAGGCACAATTATTAAAGGCAATTTTGGCTAATATTGCAAAAATATTACTTACAATTTTTATTTAAGGCTGCTTTTACATTTCATTTAAGTAGCAAGAAGAAGGCCTTAGGAATATAATTTAATAAATTTCTTCAATAGTTTGATATTTACATATGAACGCTAATATAAGCTTAGAGAAACTCACTATTCCTTTTATTAAGATTTATAATACATTGCAAATAACAAAATAAGGTTTTATAATATATAAAGGTATTTTACACTGTCTACACGAAAAATATCCTCAAATTGACCAATGTTTACGTTGAACGACTCTCCAAAATGTTAAAATTTTGTGATAATAAACAAAACATATTTTTCCAGTACACTAATATAATACATATCAACAGTACACTAATATAATACAAATTACTAATGTAACGATGGACGGACGATAATAATTAATTGATAACGATATTATTTAATTTTTGGGCACTAAAGAGATATAATTGAAAACACATTAATAACATCTATATTGCACTAATTTCATAAGATTTTTAAAATTTCTAGCAAGCTTTCAATATTTTAACAAATTGCAAATGCATCGAATTCATTATTTTACACATATTTTTTTTTGTTATGGGTTCATTTCAACTTATTTATTCTGGAATCTTTATTCTGTAACGATTATTATCGTTTTTGGTGTATGTCATTCGCCGTCAGCGTCCGGGTCTTCATCCTCGTCTATCAAATTATCCAGACTCGTGTCCGAGTCATCTTCATGTCATCTGTAAGGCGTAAGTAATGAAAAATGAAGTGTAGTTATTTTTATGATTCTTGAAGTGTTCATCTACATGCAACGCAACGATATTAGAACCCACCCCACAACGAAATAAGTTGTATAAACCATATAAGAATTTCGACGCAGCGTGATGAACACATGGCTCAGTGGTCAGAGCGCTTGCACGGTGCACAAGAGGGCGCGGGTTCAAACCTGCTGCGGTCAAATGTTTACGTTTTCTTTAAGTATTTTCTATCCTGAAGTGTAGGTATTACCACATATTTTGTTGTTCCTAGTGAATTGACATAGACATGTTTGCGTGTAGCATAGCGTTTGACTTTGGTTGGTTGTGAATTCAGTCCATTCTCAGGGATAGAAATTTTTATTGAACAATGGAAACAAGTTATGTCGTACTCTGTATGAAAGTGTAAAGCTGTCTTTGATTATGTTTAAATTTATTTTCGTTTTATCGCCCTGGTGTGGTGTAACAGAGGGTTGTTAAATTCTCTCACTTAAATCTCTCCATTGCGAATGGAAAATGGAGTTACTGAACACTAAGCTCTCTCCATTTACTCTGTCTTGCAGTGAAAAGCGTGAAGATGTATTAGATTTGTTTTACCTGGCAATATAGACGGTATCAATGTGAGTGAGACGGGTGCCAGGTACAATTGGTACAGTAGACGCGACGTGGCGCAGCTTGCGTCTCTCTATAGTAGTTCTTGCTTGCTGCACAGCGAGGTCTCCACACCAACGTTCACAACGAGCATAAATGACAACTCCTGAAAAGTATAAAATAAAATGTGAAATCACTAAAAATTTAAATATAGTAATGTTTTTGTCGTACAATCAAACTTGGCGGCTTTGAATTCAATCTGTATTAATATTGGGCAGATATTAGGTACACGATTTTTATATTTATCGTGTAAGATATAAAATTAATTTAGAGATTTTAGAAATAACATAGCTATTGCTCACTTACACTACCGGTCAAAAGCTTGAGACCACTAATAAAAATGTTTGTTATCAGTAAATATTTTAGAAAATATTGGTGATAAATAGTAATCTGCACACCTGCATATTCTATTGTTCATAAAGATTGCCAAAAACTTTTTTTTTGAATAAAAGTCAAGGAAAGGGCAATAAACAGGCATTGTATCCACACATCAATGTTGCCGCCGAAGCGATAAACCGACAGATCAATTGTTAAAAATTTATTACCTCATTACCGCAGCTGGCGCATCTAATTTTTTTACATCAACTTACAATACAATTGTTCATAATTCTCAAAATATGTTTAATTATTATTTTAACTATGCATTTGTCTGGTTATTTCGAATATCCATACAGTTAGTCTGATTTTGGGGTTCCTACAGTCAAGACAGCTCTAAAATGGGAAAAGTTTCGGAAATTAGTACTGAAACGCGAGCTGCCATCGTTGTTCTCCACGACGAAGGCAAATCTGAACGTCGGATAGCGAGTCAACTCAAGTTATCGAAGACTTGTGTTCATCGCACTATTGTGCGCTACAAGCAAACCGGCACTAATCAAGATCGTCCGCGCTCTGGAAGACCGAGGGCTACGACTTCTCGTGAAGATAAATTTATTGTGGTGACCAGCAAGCGAAATAGACGTCTGACAGCCCCAGAAATTCGTGTAGAAGTCAATAAATCACGGGAAAAACCAGTATCGGTGTCTACAGTGCAAAGACGATTGCGAGACGCTAAGTTGTTTGGACGCGTTGCTGTGCGAAAACCTCTGTTAAAACCGCAGAATAAAAAGAAACGGATGCAATCCCTAACCCGCCAAGACTGGACCGAAGAAGACTTCAGAAAAGTTCTTTGGAGTGACGAATCGAAATTTGAAGTGTTCGGGTCAAAAAGGAGAATTTTCGTCCGACGCTCCGCCGAAGAAAAGATGATGCCGCAGTGTGTAGTGCCGACTGTCAAGCATGGTGGCGGGTCAGTCATGGTCTGGGGTTGTTTCTCTGGCTACGAGATTGGAAACCTAGTCCAAATTAAAGGCATCAAGAAAAAGGAGCAATATTTTGGAGAAAAACGCCATTCCCTCCAGACTAAAGTTAATCGGCCGAGGATTTATCTTACAGCAAGATAATGATCCGAAACATAGTTCGAAATTATGTAGAGGCTATTTATACAAAAAACAGTCGGAAAAAGTATTAGAAAACATGACCTGGCCTCCTCAAAGCCCCTATCTTAATCCCATCGAACTTTTGTGGGAAGAGCTGGATCGAAACGTTCGGGAACAGTGTCCAACTTCACAGCAGGTCATGCGGAATGCATTGGAGGAAAGCTGGAATAATATCTCGCAAGAAACTATAGATAAACTAATTGCTCGCATGCCAAGATTGGTAAAAGAAGTAATAAAAAGGAAAGGAGGATATTTCGACGAAAAATCTGTTTAAACTCACTTGTGTGCATTTTTTTAAAAACAATAGTAATCTTCGAGACCTTCTTTTTTTAGTTTTAAATCTAATGTATAATATAAAAATAAATCCAGTTTTCCATAAAGTTTTGAATATCTTGAGAAAACAAATAATGTTTTCTCATCTTTTTTCATAGTGGTCTCAAACTTTTGACCGGTAGTGTAAGTATTTTAAATGCTAATTTAAAATATAAGTACCCATTAGTAATCTTTTTTCTTTATTAAATAAAGTTATTTAAAGCTTCATGCTAATTTTGAAATATTTATTGTTTTCGAATGTAATTGTGTTAAAAAAATGTAATACTGACCTGCTCCGGCAAAGAGTATTATCGCAGGCCAAGAATTTAGTAGCAGTGGAGTAAGTAGCAGCAATGACAGCATCATGGTGATTGGCCCTTGAATCTTGTGTAGTCGTTTTATACCAATATTGTGTGCAGGCTGCCAGACGCTAATTGTTGTTCCGCACAACCATACTATAATTATTATAATCATGAAATTATGCCTAACGGGAAAACCTTTTAGGGTTCGATTTATAAACAAAAAGTTATTTAAATTATTTTCTTTACTCGATCTATAAAGACATAATGAAATTTCGGCTGCCTTTTAAAATGTACTGCTTCAAGAAAATGAAATGTATTATCGAGATTTACTTTCAGTACCTAATTAATACATACGTGGTATTCCGGTAGAAAACATTGGTGCTCGCACTGCATCTTTACAGAACGCGACTGCAATGAATGCCACGGCGATGATTTGTATAATCCCTCCAACTGCCGCCCATCGTGCGCCTCGAATACATGGCGGTACAGGTAAATTAGCTTCTGGGATTGCTGTTACTACCTAATTCATATATTATTAATATTATGAATTACTGTTCAATTTAATACGCTTGTGTACGACAACAACTACGTTGAGTGATTATTAAATTCCGTTAGGTTATTAGAATAGATAGATTAGTTAGGTTCGGTTTAATGTTAATATAGGACAGGAATTATTAACTACTGTCCGATTTGCAGAGTTTGCTACTATGACAGAAATATTAACTGAATTTCGTTATTCTACTGAGCACTTGAGTATCTTCAAGCCTTTTTTTAATCTGCCCCTTTTGAACTATTAGAAATACAGCTAATTCAATAAAACATTTTGTAGCCAATTTGGAAGGACAAAATTTATTGTTATTGTTGCCTTACCATCATACACTACTGAACATATTGGTTTGAATTCAAGTCGGCTGTGCTATTGCTGAGATTAGCGCGCACAAGCTCAGACAAACAGATATTGTATACTAAATAAATATCTTTCACGTCTATACGTGAAAGATATTTATTTAATAATATGTATTGTTACCTTCACGCTTTATTCCGCATATTGTAGGGTAGGCAGTTGGAACTGCAGGAACCATATATGAACCTAGTGTTTAGACACTCCGTTTCTTAGTTCCTACTTTCTTCGTCCCCGCTTTCCACCTTTTTCGAGGCCTTGCGTGTTGAGTGGCGAAACTCAACGCCGCGCTTTGCCTAGTTTCCAGAGCGAAGAAAACGGAAATAGAAATATCTATCTTCCCCGAGTGCGAATCGAACCCTCAAACCGTCGCGTTTACAAGCAGACGATTAAGCCTCTGCGCCACGACGGCCCTCTAATAAATTGTATAATATGTATTTCATTACATTAATTCAAACGTCATGCATATAAAGAATGTATGAATATCTTGAACCTGCGAATCTAAATTTTATATGAATAGGCAAGTACCTTTAACATTTAACACTAGCTCAGAATTTACTTTAGGAGCAGTTACAATACCTGAATTCTATCTTTATATTCTTTAACAACAGCATCAATATCTGTAGAATCATCTCCTGATGATATTTCACCGTCTATAGCTTCGATATCAGATTGCACATCCTCTTCTTCAGCTAGGGCTAAAGCTCTTGTTCCACTACTACCACTAGTCACTTGATCGGTGTCCTCCAATGGACAACCGGAATATTCATCCAGCAAAAGACATTCACGATCTTCAGTATCTGTAAATAGTAACAACATATACTATCTAGACTACATAGATTGTGAAAAAAACTTTCATTTATACGATTCAATAGAACAATTAAATATAATACCTTTTCCTACTTTGGATTTTATACTTTCTAATGTTTTTGTGTGACGAATAGCTGATGGAATAAACCATAATCCACGTTTTGCTTTCTTTTCAGATGATTTTGCTGTACGTGATACATTTTCAGTTCCTAATCGCTTATATTCAACTTCTGCAAAAAAAAAACAAATATGTAAGTATTTTTATAGATACATTCTATCTCAGTAAAAGTTATTGTAATTTTAAATTGTAGCACTTACCACCAGCCTCCATTTGTTCCGCTGTCGGCACACACCGCATGACAATATAATGGAATGCTTGTATTGATACGTTTAGTAAATGACTTGCATTCATTAGGGTTATCATATGTGATAGTGGGCAGGCGAACGCAAGAATTGCTGCTAGACTTCCTAAATATAATAAATAAACATTTTGTAAGCATTGCATTATGAAATTACCTATTTCATAAAATTAGAAAAACAAATGTAACAACCTGCAGTAAATACAGCTAAGACAGGGCTACCGGTAGTTCTGCTCTCGTAAGTCATTGACCTTGTTAATACTTTCCATTCTGGTGATGCTAAAGTTACAAGTACAGAAAACAACAATGGGCATAGCTCTGTTAAAGCAAGGCATACTCCCGCCACAGTAATAGCTGCTAAAACTGGACAAACCCAACTCGCACTTCTTGCTTCCAACAGTGTAGTTACAGGTAGAGCGGCGTCGATACTCGTCCTAAAACATTTCGAAATTATTAATAATGTTATTAAATTATGAAGAAATCCAGTCACAATATCTAATTATATTTACCCTTTCAACATGTTCGTGTACAGAAAACATAAAGTACTTAGTGAAACTGTTGGTAATATGATCATTAATATAATTTTCTTTTTCATAGTTTCATTTTCTTTTGGTGGTGTAACGATACAGAAAGCGTACGAAATTGGAGCTCCTGCAGCAAAAAGCTACAAGAAGGTCCGTTAAATATACTTAAAAGTAAACATTAAATATAATACGATATAAAACTATATGAAGTAATTAATTAACTAATATTAACCTCGTAAATGGTTATAGGTATTGGTATTTTAATATTTGTAACATCCAAGTTGATTAGTCCAAAAATGGCAAAGCATTGGCTGAATATGTACAAAATGACCAATAGCATAAAAGTAAACATCATGCTCTCCTGAAAATAATTTACAATTATTAATTTTTATAACAAAAAAAAACGGTATAAGAAAATGGTAATATACCTCTAAGCCACACATAAACATAGCACAAACGACCATAACGACCGTTACTCCTAAAACATCAGGCCAGGGTTCACCCAAGGATCTCGTTTCATATCCAAAAAGCCATCTCCTTGTGCGTCCTCCAGTCACATGATCAGCTGTAGCACTAAGAATTCTGGCGCAAACAGCTACAGCTACTAGATGTGACAAAAAACACATCCACATTGCCATGAAATCAGCAAATGAGCGTAAGTTTCTTTCCCTTCGTCCTCGTCCCGTCCTTGACGGCGGCAGCAACTCTCCTAGTTTCTTTAAATCTTTACATGTGAACGCTGAAAATTTTATAAGCCATTATTTCAGGAATATTGTAATAAGTAAAAAATTATATTAAAAATATGCAAACTACTCAACTTACTTCCTAATGTAATAAAGGCAGCTAGTAACAATACAGCAGGTACAGCACAATAACTAGAGTTGGCTGCAGCAAGAGGGGCTAAGAGAAGGGATCCTAAAGTCCATCTCGCACCACACGCCTCGCCGCCGCCTAACACGTTTAACTTGCTCATTTTGACTGTCCCATCAATTTCACTTGGTATAATTTGAATCCTTTAAATATTAGGAAATTATTTAAATTGATAAAATAATTCATATTGATGAAATAAATCTCATCTGAAATCCAAGAACAACTTTAAACAGGTAGCAGCATATACTTGTAAAGGCATTGTTATGTTATGTAGAACTATCTAATTATAAAATGGTTGGTTATATAAGAAACGAAAAATTGGGCTTAACAAAATTAATTAACTAACTAAACTAAACAACACATAATATAGACATATTGATTTTATAGTAGTTGCAATGGTTATCAGGCTTCTGTGAATTGATGTTGTTTACGACCTTCACGGTGTTTTGTATTAATTGACTTAGGGGGTAATTGTCATGGTCGAATTTAATATATTCACAACAATTGTTTTTATGAAATTTGATACCAGAGGAAAAACATGTAGCTAATTGTTAATTTAGCTAACACTTTTATATAGAGCTATAAACATAACAAATTAAACATAGTTTTTTTATGCATACATATATGCGTATAATTTGTGATTATATTTACAATTTAATATTATTTTTATGTAACTAATTTTCATCACTTGTCATATAAGCTAAAAAATATTTATAAACACAAAATATCAACTATTTATAAAGATTCTTATCTAAATCAAATGATAACAATTGAAACTTACCATGACTCTGTAAATACCTCACAATTACAACACTTTAATCAAGCTACATTTTGGAAGAATATGAAATTAGTATAAGAGGGAAAGATAAATTCGTGAAGCAACTAAGGTATTTTGACGCTTTTCATTTTTATGCGACAAACGCGAGCAGTACGAAGTTATATCTAGGTCTCTTTTGTTTGGCTACAAATCGATATCGAGTCAAGTTGGGGTGACCATTATTTAGAAATTTTCTACCCTTCGGCTATTTCGTTTTATTAGCTTTTTCTAATTTTATTATTTAAAAAATAATGTTTATTCCTATTTGTGCCGCCCCCTGCGATGACCCCCGCGCGGGTTGTCGTCAAAGTCTTGTGCGAACACACCGCGCGAGCGGTCAGTGGTAGTAGTAGTAGTAGTTATCGAGTTGTAGTAAAGGGGGCACGTGTCACGGCCGACGCGAGCGCACGTCCTTCCTGAATCTAATATTAATTAGCGGTGTGATTTTCCCTCCCTCAGCCTTATTTGATTTCCCTTTTGTGTATTCCCTCTTGATATTGAACCTGACAAAGACAAACCAACAAAAGATAATAGTGCAAGTAACCCCTAGTGAAGAAGACTCAAGTTAGACATTCCACGTGCCGGGAACAATCAGTGTTTGTGTTGTGAATCATGAAGATAAGGTACTGTACAATTTCTATTATCCTAAAACCGACTATAAAGTAAATAATTAATAAATAACCTCCACTTCAGCACGCTTCCACAATTGCTGACCCCTACCCACTATTCAATATATATTTTTTGGTAGCAGAACGCAGTTCATTATATTCATTATATACTATATACATTTTCTGGTAGCAGAGCGTGGTTTTCATCCCTCTGGGCCCCCTTAATTATAGCGTAGTTTAATCCCTCTGAGTCCCCCTGATTATAGCGTAGTTCATGCCCCTGAGTCCCTTTCATTACAGTGTTATTTTCCCGTTTTGGTATTTTGGCTCTTAATTTGGTACCTAACGCATAATTACAATATAATTTGATTTCCTAACCTTTTAAAACGTGTTCGCATCGAGTTGTTTAAAAAATAATGTTATATGAAATTTTTATACATATAATATTGAATATATAATTGTGTAGGGTGAATGCATAATGTGTAAAATATATAAATAAATATTGAATATAATTTTATATATTAAATATAAAATATAATAAATACACATAATATGGTTACATATATTTTATAATATTACGCCTATACGTTATTACCTATTCCGTTTTAAATTATAATTGAAGTTAGTTAAAATATTTTAATATAATTTCCTTAAAAAACTAACTTACTTTAAAATATTATCCCTACACTTTTATTGTTACCCTTTTTTTTTATTTTTATTTAAATGAAGTTTAAGCCTTAATTGTAGTCATATTATATATCATAGTATTTTATTATATTGCGATATAGTAGATTGCCGACTCGACGCGTAACTGGTTTCTTATCTCGCCAGATGTTGTGGATTCATTGTTTATTACGAGTTTATTATTTTTTTTAATATTTTAGTTGAGTTATTTGTTTACTTGATTTCTGATTTCGCCCGTTGGTAGTGGGTTCATTGTTTATTACGAGTTTATTATTTTTTTTAATATTTTAGTTGAGTTATTTGCTTACTTGATTTCTGATTTCGCCCGTTGGTAGTGGGTTCATTGTTTATTACGCGTTTATTAATTTTTAATATTTTAGTTCAGTTATTAGTTTACTTGATAATTTAAAATGGCTACTCATGATGAAACAGTAAAATGTTCCTTATATACGGAAAGCGCAGAATATAGAAAAAATATAGGTGTGGTACGCTTTGTTTCCGATTGGATTGCCGATACCTCGGAACTTCTTGGCACTTCTGAAATACCTAGATTATTAGTTAGGTTCAAGGATTTAGATTCTCATTGTAATTTATTTGTAAACGCGTCCTCAGTGCTCCTGGGTGGGTTAGACCCGGCTATCGATTACCAAGAAATTAGTTATGTAAAAAAAGAAGTGCGTTTAGTAAATAAGAAAATAGACGACCTCCGGGTGCGTCAGTTAGAGTTGTGCCCACCTGCTCCCGTAGTTGATCCTGTCATGGCCAGTACACCCGTAAAAATGAGTAGTAAAAATATTACTGAGCGAACTCCTTATAATAGATTACCTGATTTACCTATCCCTAAGTTTGATGGACGTCCTGACTCCTGGATAAGTTTTATTGATCAGTTTGACAGTGTAGTAGATTCCCAACACCATTTGACCTCCACAATGAAATTGCAGTACTTAGTTGGATCCTTAGCAGATGAACCTAAGCGGTTGTTGCTACATTTAAAAATTGAAGAAGGCAACTATGAAGTTGCTCGTGAGTTGTTGAAACAGCGGTATCACAATACACGGGTTCTTGCTGATACCTACATAACCCAGATACTTACCCTGCCGGAGATTTCGAATAAATTTACAGGTTTGCGCGCGGCCTTTTTGAACCCCTTGTTAACTGCCTATCGCTGTTTAGAACGTTTAGAGTTACCCGTCTCCTCATGGTCTTATATGTTAGTACATATATGTTTGACTAAGCTTCCCTCTGATTTGAAATCCCGTTTTGAGCGTTGTTATGGCGGTGACGCTGATGAGTTACCTACCTTTGAAAATCTTATTACCTTTTTGGAAGACGAATGTCGTCACCATGACAACGTTGGCAACACCTCCCTTGTAGATTCTAACCTGACGAAATTTAAAAGTACTGTACCTAAACATACTTACTTTGCGGCTCCTCCCTCCCCTATGTTAAATAATAGACAAAAAATGTTACCTGTAATAAATAATAGTAAAAAATGTTACCTGTGTGCTTCCTCTTCCCATTACCTCCGTGAATGTCCCGAATTTAGAGCTATGAATCCTAGAGAAAGATCGGGATTTGTAAAACATTCCCGGTTATGTTATAGGTGTTTGGACAAACATCCAATTCTTATGTGCAAGCGGGACTACAAATGTTCAACCTGCGGTCGCTCATCCCATCACACTATGCTATGTTTAATGATTCCCGTAACCCAATGTATCCTACCTCATCCAATCGCAATTATAATTGTAATTCCAAATTTAATAGACGCAATTATCCGCGTACCCGTCCTGCTTCTACCCGCGGTCCCCATATGGGCGGGGGCCAGCATAAGAAATATTCCCCTTCGCAACTCCAGCGCTCCCCCCAACGACATTCCCAGAGAGCTTCTCCCCCCAGAGAAAATGCTCCGCCCCAACCTAGACAGGTTGAAAATAATATAAGATATCGTGATAATTCCTATAATAGAGAAGATAGACCCACATAGCTAGATACTTGTATTACTCCCCCTTCCCCTTGCCTGAATATCTCACCCAATTCCCTTATATTATTACCTACTGTTAAATTACACGTTAAAACTGCTAGTGGCTATTTTATTGAAGCGCGTGCCTTATGTGATACCGGTGCCCAGGGTTGCCTCATTACAACCGATCTTGTTGTTAACTACCTCAATTTGACCATCTCCCCCTCCTGTGCCCCTGTACGTGGCATAGGTAATATTCCTTTAGTGGTTTCCCGTGGTTCTATTTCCCTGTGTCTTAAACCTTTGTATAATTCCTTCCCTGAGGTGTCAACCTCTGCTATGGTTATAGATGTGATTGCCGGTACGCATCCTGAGTTTGAGTTCCCTGAGTCTGTGTTTTTTCCTAGTAGTGATTTTTCCCTTGCTGACCCTACCTATAATAAGCCTGGCCCGATAGATATACTATTGGGTGCTGACGTGTTCGGCGCGCTTTTATTAGAAGATAAAATATTTAACTTTAACGGCCTTACTGCTTTATCTACAATTTTTGGTTATATTGTTTGTGGTCCAGTCGCTGCCGATTATGGTGAATTAGAGCCCCCCATGACTGGAATATCCTTATCCCGTATCATCGAGAGATTCTGGAAGGTCGAAGAGACCCCTCAACCCATGATTGCTTACCCCTTAGATAACGGTGGTGAGATTTATAAATAAAACCCGAAATTTACCCGTTGAGCTATCTGTATCCTTATCGCGTTAGCGCGTAGCGTTTCCTTGCGGTCTTCCCTAAGACGACTCTCACTCTTTCTTGACAAAGAAGGAATCATCAGAGTCGGTGGTCGTTTATGAAATTCCTTTAACGTTCGAGGAATTAACCACGATTTTTGCTAAAATTGAAGCGGTATTAAATTCCCGGCCGTTATGTCCCTTATCTAATGACCCTAACGATCTAGAAGTTTTGACGCCTAGTCATTTTTTGATTGGCCAACCTCTTAGTGCTTTGCCGGAGTATCCCTATAACAATGTAAAAATTAATCGTTTAACCCGTTTTCAAGTGGTGCAACAGATAACTCAACATTTTTGGTCGCGGTGGCAGTTAGAGTACCTATACACTCTGCAGACTAGGCAGAAGTGGACTGATCCAGTGAATCCTCCAACAGTAGGCGAGCTAGTCCTCATCAAAGATGATAATTTACCCCCTTTACAGTGGCGACGTGGTCGCATTTCCCAAATTTATCCTGGTACAGATAGTGTTGTGCGTGTGGTCGATGTTAAGACATCGACAGGTATCCTAAAGAGAGCCTTAACCAAATTAGTTCGTCTACCTATTAGTTAGTTTTCCCATTTTCTCGTAAACATTAGATGTTTAGGGCGGGGGCTATGTTTATTCCTATTTGTGCCGCCCCCTGCGATGACCCCCGCGCGGGTTGTCGTCAAAGTCTTGTGCGAACACCCCGCGCGAGCGGTCAGTGGTAGTAGTAGTAGTAGTTATCGAGTTGTAGTAAAGGGGGCACGTGTCACGGCCGACGCGAGCGCACGTCCTTCCTGAATCTAATATTAATTAGCGGTGTGATTTTCCCTCCCTCAGCCTTATTTGATTTCCCTTTTGTGTATTCCCTCTTGATATTGAACCTGACAAAGACAAACCAACAAAAGATAATAGTGCAAGTAACCCCTAGTGAAGAAGACTCAAGTTAGACATTCCACGTGCCGGGAACAATCAGTGTTTGTGTTGTGAATCATGAAGATAAGGTACTGTACAATTTCTATTATCCTAAAACCGACTATAAAGTAAATAATTAATAAATAACCTCCACTTCAGCACGCTTCCACAATTGCTGACCCCTACCCACTATTCAATATATATTTTTTGGTAGCAGAACGCAGTTCATTATATTCATTATATACTATATACAAATAATAATATTGGCATTTTTAAAAACTTATTTTTTTTTACTATAATCAGTTACTTTGATACGCCTTGAACATGTTTTATATTTAAAAATAATAAATAAATTAAAAATGAAGACTTTGTGGGATATATTGTCATATCCAAAAAAAATGAGACTCGTCTCTCAATTAATAGATTTAGATCTAGGGCTGATAACAGAAACTGTAGACAGTCAACGAGGCCAGTCTATTAGAAGCGGCATCAACTGGATTTGATTACTGGATCGAATTAACGATTTATATTGCTATACTGTATCGTAGGATTCAATCTTTTACGCATCTTTTATTTATTTTCACGCAATGTCTCTATCGTGTGTATTAATTAAATGAAGTCTCATATGTAAACCTTTAGTTTTAATTTTTGCTTCTATAGATGTTGTCTACTAAGATTGGATTATCATGGTTAACATATTAAAAAATATTAGGCTTCATATGTGGCTATTGGCTATATTTACTTTATATTTTACTTCTTTTATACACGTTTCATTAATTAAGCAGTACCTATTTAAAATTATATCAATTCGTAATATTTCTAGAATCTCAATGTTTGTAGGCAATCTAAATAATTGAAAGGACACGTAATCACACTTTACATCAGTTAATCTAATTATCTTTTGACCTAATGCTTAGTTGCAATTCGTGGAAGAATTACGGGGATATCACAGGAAACTACCAGAGGAATCGTGCGTAATCAGGCGTGTAAGCTTTCAACTTAGTCATATTATGATACACTAGGAAATAACTAAAACATGTATATAAACTACGTCACATTCAGTTGTAATCTTGGAAAAAGGAAACACTTTTCGCGATATCTCGGAACCTATGCGTCGTACAAAAAAAATGTGAAATCATAATTTGTAGCAAATTGTTTTGCCTACAAAGATATAATATTTTGCCCTAAATTTAAAATTAAAGAAGTTATAAGCAAAAAAGTGAAATTTTTTTTATTTTTTTTTAGCTTCACGCTTTATCCCACACAAGGCAGGGTAGGCAGAGGGAACTGCAGGGACCGTGGGAACCTAGTGTTAAGACACTCCGTAGCTTAGTCCCTGCTTTCTCCGTCCCCGCTTTCCGCCGTTTTCGAGGCATTGCGTGTTGAGTGGCGGAACTCAACGCCGCGCTTTGCCTAGTTTACCAGAGCGAAGAAAATGGAAATAGAAAAATCCATCTTCCCCGACTGGGGATCGAACCCAGAAACCGTCGCGTTACAGGCACACGTTGCGCCTCTGCGCCACGACGGTGAAAATTTTTTTATACTAATTTCATCTTAAACGCTGTTACAGCGCCCTAAAGTCTACGAGGGTAAATGAGAATTCAGTTAGAATCCGGTAAATATATTCTCACATTTGTATAAAAAATGACATGAAACTTTACTTATTTATTTTTTCAAATCTTTTTTGCTGCCACATTGAGGTAAGTTCTGCAGGCTCGTTTTTTTTCACGTCTCATCCCCAGTAAGCCTTATTTAAATAAATAAACAATTTACCAAGAATAAATTTTTTTAAATCTATTGTTGCTGCCTCCAACACAAGATGCAGCTTGTTTTCACAGTTTCTGAGTATATCACCAGGTCTAGTCGTGGCTCTGAAGTCATCGTGAAAATGCTGGAAAAAGCATGCAAATATTTGGATGCCTGCTCTAGCACCCCCCGACGTAATGAAATTAATTATTTTATTTTATTTTTTTATTTACATAGGAAATCATGCAAATGAGAAAAAAATACACATGCCGATCTTAGGCTTAGTAGCCATCTATTCCAGATAACCTTGAGAGCAAAAAGAAACATTTAAAATTAAAAGAGGCAGGTGAAAATAAATATATAAACTACAAGTAAACATAAACCAATATATGATACCTGTGTAAGAATAAATAAGATGATTCTGCAGATACAAAGGAAACTGTGGAAGCAAGCAGAAAAGCAGGCCTGAAACATTCTATAGCATGTCTCCATTGTTCTGGCAAAACATGCAGCAAAATTATCGACCCCACAAACTTGAGGTTAAGCTTCTATTAATATTCCAAAAATAAAATTGGGTCCTTTAATAAATGTAATATACTCGGGCCTTAAAATGTAACATTTTAATTGACTGATTTCTGTTTAGCAGTTTTATAAATGGGCTAATCAAATATCAGGCACAAAATATTTTTTTCAATTCATATCAGCATCTAGCCAAACAAAGTCACTGTTAATGATATTAGCATGGAGGCTTATTGAAGTGGCGTTATAATTTTCGATGAATGTTCTGAATATTATACAAAATAATAATTCGTTAATTAAATAAAAACATATTATTTGGGTCGAATTTGTTGTCTTTGACATACTTCTGTTACAAGAAATTACGACTTGTTTAATTATATTTTTTTTTAATGAGTTATTATTGAGGACCGTCGTGGCGCAGAGGCACAAAGTCTGCCTGTAAGCGGGAACGGAGAAAACAGGGACTAAGGTACGGAATGTCTTAACACTAGGATCCCAGAGTCCATGCAGTTCCCTCTGCCTACCCTGCCATGTGCGGGATAAAGCGTGAAGCTACAAAAAAAAAAATAAAAAAAAAGTGGTCAGAGAGGTAAAGAGGGATCGATTGACTTTTGAAAATACAATATCTAAAATACTGCAGGACGAGGCGAAAGAAGTATGCAGGGGGTGCAGCTTTTGGCTTTCCGTCCTCTCTGACTATCCCACTAGGGACGAGAAGATAATCATGAATTATTTCTAACTATGTACAATCAGGAAATTGGTACGGAACTTTCGGCGATCGAGTACTTCTCGTACTTAATAAAACCAATATTATTTTTGTTAATACATTTACATTTATACATAGATTTTAGGTAAATATTGTGAATAAATAAATAATTTCATCGAGGTCATACGATCAATTGTAGGCTATCACTACTATTCCCGCGTAATGATGGCCGAAATGCAAACAAGCATATGCTACAAAAATTATGAAAACGTTGTTAGCCAAATTTAAATCTTTATGTGTTCCAAAACATACCTAGAAATTATTTTAAATACCACGAAATTAGTACGGAATCCTTGGTGCGTACTGTTCACACTTGACTGATATTTTATAGACTTGCACAGATTCTTAGATTTGCATAGAAAATAGTTAAGGTAAGTTATAGTTTCGTTTTTTTAATAACGTCATCACTTCCGTATCTTATAGTTCCATGTCTTTTGTATATCGTTGGGAAGAAAGTGTGGGCGCGCTCCCTTATAAACGGCGGGAATAGTCTCGACCAGGCACTACACATAAAAGTACCGTGGCGTTACAACGCTACGTTTGCAATAAGGTTGGTTTTTCATCCCCCAAAATGAAGTCCTTTACGTGTTTTCTGTTAGTAGTTTTAATGTGTTTTATTGTAACTGTGGAATCACATCCTGTTAGTGGCGGAAATATTGATTACGTGAGTATTTTACTTCCTTTTTAAATTATAAAATTTTATGAAAATTGTTGGCATTCAGATAAATATATCAAAATAATCTAAAAAACCTTCGTGATTTTATAAATCTCTATTTTTATCAATAATATAAAGAACTTTAACATATATTTTAATCTTATACTCAATGATTATTATGATATGGGAATATAGTATATTACAATAAATGTATCTGTTTTACGGCAGCTGGAAGCTCTTCGACGTATGCAACAAGTGCCCCAATACCACTGCATGAGGTACCGTCGCTTCCATCCGCACGGCCACTGCAGTCGTTGGTGGTTAATGCGAAGAACTTGATACTCCGGTGCCACAAAGAACCGATTTAGAAACAAATACTATTACAATAGTCAGAAAAATAAATTAATAAGATTGGAAGGACAATGGCTTCAAAATCTTTGAATGCGGACTACAAAGCTTAGATTAATGAACTTAATAGTAGTAATTACGTATGATGGTAACAATAACTTTGTCTAAATATTAGATATTAATCGTATTTTTAATATATTTTTAAGCTGTATAAAATGAAATAAGTTGATAAACAAATGTTCAACAAATATTTTATCGATTTAATATTGTGTTTATAGGTCGGAGGTACAAGTACAGTGGACGATTATAGAACTTTTATCACAAATTCGTTTACTGCCTGTTCTGTAAATGTTACTCGTAATAATATGATAGTTTTCTATACACTATTATATATAGATCAGATAGTGTAGTACGTGAAATATATACATATATTGTTGTAGTTTTACGTGTTACCTAAGTCAGACAGAATTTAAAAATGTTTCTTTGCTTTCTAATATAGATTAAAAATTTATGTAGTTTTTATTATTATATTTCAAACATATTAAAATTGCATTGGACTCGTTATGTTGAAGTATAAAAAATACCTTCATATCTACATCATAGGATTTACTTCAGTAATAAATTTTGTAGAATTTTTGCTAGTATAAGTCGTTTTAGTACTTACCATTTGTAATCTATTGTTACTATCTAAATAAAAAAATAGACGCTGTAACTGTTTTCATTATTTAATTCAAAGCGGATAAAAAATATTATTGGTACATGATTCAAATTATAAAAACTTACTTAAACATATCATTACATTAATTTATAAGTACAGTTATGGGAAATATATACTAATAGTGACTTGAAAAATCATAAATTTCAAATAAAATAAATAATGAAAATAACTAATAGGTTTATATAATTATAACCAATCAAAGTGTTATAAATGTATCATATATATATGTACTTATATATACCTGTATATAAAAATATTACTATGTAAAATATGTATTTATTTTATCAGTTTATTTTTTAATAAGTGCTGTAGAGTTCTAGTAGTAGATAATGAATATAAATACCTTTTGTATTGGGTATTGTTAAGATGTAGGGCACTCATTTGGTACGCACTTATCACTTAATCCTAGCATCCTGTTAAAAACTGGGTCCGAAGGTCACCTACAAGCTTTCATTGACTAGGGCGACTTATAATTGTAATAATGCCAAGACTATACGCACTTTGTGGCTATTATGTAATTTAGTGCATTGTGTTTTTAGGTCATTCCCCTATCTATCCCATAAAAGTGCAATGACATCATACAGTGACCCAACTTTGCAGTATTAGTTACTTATATGAATTCTACATTCTTATATACATAAAGATATTCACTCACATATACTATATCGTAAATATTAATATTTATAAGTTTATTTTTTATTTGCCGGCAATATTATTGTGTTTGCGTTTTTCCATCCAAATGTTGTTGATAAAGCGAACAGTGAAAAAAAATATTAATTCGACAAAGCTGAGTAAACTGGCACCGACAAACAAGCCCGCCGTGCCACCCACAGATACTGGAATGGTACAAAATTATGTTTACCAAACATTAAGAAGACTAATAAAAGCTGTTTTAAGTTTTAAGATTCAACATTGTATATGGATACTAGCAACTAGAAGGTATTTCGAAAGTTTATTATTTATATTTTATTACAGATACCATTTTTACTAATTATAATAAGGCTATTTTATATATTTTCTACTAAAAATCTTATTGAAGGACATATTGAAGAACTCATTACCTACTAGATCCAATCTACTTCTGACTACATTTCTCTTGAATCTTTCAGTTGGTAGGTATGTTAGTACCATTTCTATATCAGAATTCTTCTTTTTCTTAGACTTCACTCTGAACAAAAAAATACTTTAATATGGCAAAAGAGTGGAAGAATATTTTAATGTTAATGAGGATTATTATAATAAAGTTGTACGACGTCTGTTTGTCAGTCAAAACAATTTCTCAAAACTAGGTTTAGGAAACAAGCTGAAATTAATATCAAATAATTTTTGAAGGTACAAACTAATCATGTAATCAAAAACTACAGGATTAGGAAATTTGGCAACATGATAGAACTTATTTAAAAAAAAAGTACAAAAGAAACTAAATATTTCGAAAATTGGTAATTTATAGAAATATACCAAAAAACGATTACCAACTTCATAAAAAATGAGTACTGTAGATTACAATCACAAATTGCCGACTTTTTAGAATAGAATGTATAGAAAAAACAAATAAAATATAGAAAAATAACTAATAATAATAATAATAAATAACTTACGACGTGATGACATCTTTAATTACAGTTATTTCTGTTTCATTGCACGAAGGCAAACAATCACAACTAAGTCCAGGGCGATTAGCCCAACTTGGCTTGAGTGTCGTCAGATGACTGTAATGTGTGTGAAGACACCACATCCCAGATATATTACATCTTTCAGCTTCAGCTGTATAGTTAAATTATTATACTATTACTATTTAGTTATCTTACTCGTCCTTTATGTAACTTCTTAAGTTGTATTATATAAAACAGGTTATATCATGTAAGAACCATTCTCTCTTAAAACTTTCCACAAGCGATTTAAAATTGATACAATCATTTGATGGAACAAGTCTTACATTACATTTTTTTTAACATTAGGTTCATATGGTTCCTTCAGTTCCCTCTGCGTGCAGTATGCGGGATAAAGCGTGAAGCTAAAAAAAATAAAAATGGCAGGGTAGGCATGGGGAACTACAGGGACCATGGGAACCTAGTGTTAAGAAACTCCGTTGCTTAGTACCTGCTTTCTCTGTCTCCGCTTGCCGCCTTTTTCGAGGCATTGTGTGTTGAGTGGCGGAACTCAACGCCGCGCTTTGTCTAGTTTGCCAGAGCGAAGAAAATGGAAATAGAAAAATCCATCTTCCCCGAGTGGGAATCGAACCCACAAACCGTCGCGTTTACAGGCGGACGTTGCGCCTTTGCGCCACGACGGTTATAATATAATATTTAGTATAATGAATTATTATGATACAGTATCAATATTTTTATTGGTTATATCATTGTAACTATTATTATATAACCATGGTTTACGCCATGGTTTACGAAAGAATAAGATAAATACGAATTCTCGGCAGGGAAATTATTTAAAATTTCCCACTCTGGTTAGAGAGAAGTGTAACGTATACGCAGGTCTCTAGTATTTCTGCTTACTATGTTGGATAAACTGTTAAATTTGAAATATAATATGTTTTATACTATAGTATATCAATGTGAAATTACTTGATCCGAGCATAAAGTGATCGTTACACTGGCAGATTTTCATTTGAGCTCGTTTTCGGCATAATATATTACATGCGCTATAAGAATAATGTGGATAGAGTCCATCGTCATTTTCATCGTGGAACCGACATGCGCGTTGTTCTGGTGTCGTTTCCGTTATAAGCGGGTCGTTTTCAATATTTCGTACTATTACTTGTCGTCTGTAATAATTTTATTAAGCATTTATATATAAATATAATACCAACAGAATTCTTGAATCGAAAAAAATATTAGATATTTGGAGTCATAGTTACATAAAATATTAGTTAATTCATTATATTCAATGGAATATGAGACGTATAAAAAGTATTCCAATACAGTATAATTCTATGAATACAAGTCTTCCTTCGTTGCATATAAGCGCAACCTCTGCCTGAAAACGCGATGGTTTGTGAGTTTGATACTCACTCGAGTAAAATAAAATATTTTTATTTTCTTCGCTCTGGCAATAAGGCGTGGCGTTGAGTTCCGAAAGTCAAGTCACAAAAACTCGAAAGACGGTTAGTCTTAACATTAGGCTCCTTGAGCCTACGGTTCCCTCTGTAAAGCTACAAAATATCTTTTCAACACAGCAATAGCAATGTAGTAATATCTAGTTAGTAATAATATTACCTAATTAATACCTACGCACCTAAATTGTTTGTTATCTTAGCAATGTGTGACGTATATATGGGCGCAAAACAATATACAATTAATGTTTAGTTATTCAAATCAAAACCTATTTGTAATGTTAAGTTTTTTATGATTCAATCAATTTTGAATATTAAACAGAAATGTCAGCTGCTAAATAAATAAAAGGACTTAATTATGTAAGGTCAATCTCTTCTGTATCAACTATTGTACGAAAATAAACCAATTACTACCACTCCGTTATTTTATTATGAAAAATGGACTCTGAACAACGAAACCCTGGCCTAGCGCCGATATATACTTTCAAAAGTACTAGAAGTGTGAGTAGCATTTAATTTTACAAATTTAAAGTGATTTTGCTCTCCTTTTCTACATGAGCTTAAGTAAATCAAAATTAACTTTATGTTACTCAATATTTTCGTGAAAATATATAAGTTATAAAATAAGTAAACAAGATCGCTATTCATAATTATTTGATAACTTAAATAATATTGATTCTATTTCATGTCAAAATAAACAATAAACAAAATATTTTTAGGATACTTTGGTGAATAATAAAGCACAAAAAAGAACTTACCTATATATTTTTCCGAGTGTTATTTTTAAACTTGATGAGTATAAGGTGGTTATGCTGGGAATCTCATCTTCCCCTAGAGTGTACATCTTAAGAAATTAATAATTAGGAATTATTTGTAGTCAAATGAAATAGTGTAATTACTACTCACAAAAATATATCAATAAAAATATATCAAAAATGTATCTCCAAACTCACCATGGAGGTTAATAAAACTTTAAATTTTAGAGTACCCCGTTTATTTTTCATATTACTGATCATTGGATATGGTTTAGGGTTCCTGAAATGTTGAATATATGTTTAATTTTTTTTTTCATGTGATGCATAAAAAAATTATATACAATAATGTATAGCTAAAAGAAAGATCTTGTTACTCTTGTTGTCATTCATTTTCGTGATGAGTTTATTTTATTCAGAAAGATATTTAGCATTTTTGATAATTGGCAGAGTCTCTCAATCATCTCAGCATATCTCTTAATTATAGAGTATATAAAATAACTAAAGCAATAACTCTTCATTATGCGAGTATTTACGTTACTATTGTATACATGAACATTGAACACTATCTTTCAGAATCTTACAAATGTAGTCAGCTAGCCGACTTAAATTATAGTCAGAAAATCCCTAATCAAATGTTTAAATATTAACAGTGACTAGATTATGGAGTGCTTTAAGTTAATTTTAACTGAATAGACATTTCTTAATCTAATTTACCAGTAAAGTCCTTAAATGGAACTAGATTTGGCAAAATATCCATTTCTTCTAATTTTATAAGCAGTGAATTTCGTTAGTTCATTAAAACTTTTAAGCGCAGAGTGCAATTTGTAAACAAGTATTTCATAATCGATTACGTTATAATACTATTATAGTTAAATATCTAAGAAATATTTTATATGTAAATTTTTATGGCTGGTTACGTCATGCAATAAATATTTGTACATGTTTTTATAATAAACAAGTGTGTAATTAAATATGGAAAAGCCGGTTTGTATGAGATATGATTTTGATGAATTGTAATAAAAAGACAATAGTAAAATGAGTACTTAGTCTGTATAGAATTTATGGTATAACAGATTCCAAGGTCAGTTTCTATGGGTTGAAAATATTCGCAGCAGTTAAATTTTTCTTCATTATATGAGCAATCTTCTAATATTTTCGGACATGCACTTCTAACTAATTGAGCATAATAGCTGTAATTGGAACGCGGGCATAGCGGACTTTGAGCTTTAGACATGTAGCATACTTCAATTAAACTATATGCTACGCCCTGGAAATAAGCAATATCTTTCAGAACATCTTCAAGATCCAAGAGATGATTAGGTGTCCATATTCTGCAAGATTATTTCAAAATAAAAGAATTTCTTTATGACAAACAGACCGATGTACGTAATAAATTAAATAAAAATAAGTGTTCAAAGATTACAACTTTCAGAATGTACTACTAATAATATACTTACGTGTCTGATACGTTGTAGATTTTTTCATCATTTGATAATTCGCAGATTGCCACTGTTGGCAACTTTGTATCCCAATCGGTGTAAGTTGTTTCTACGCCAAAACTAATAGGACTTTGAACAAAAGCATTCCAGGCTGATATAATAAGCAGACCCGAACCATACCAGGACAGGACGATAAGACCTATCCAAAGCCATCTAGTGGATAATATATTAATAGAGTTTTTTTTTTAAACTATAGAATAGATAAAATACTAAGTTAAAAAAGACTGTTTTGGATGATATTACGCCAACTTTTTAGTTTATCACTTAATTTCATTTTAAAAATATATTTTTACATAAAAATAATATATCGATTATTTATTTTTTGGTTGTATTATTTATTTTGTTTATAAATAATATGACATTATGTCGGTACTAGGTTTCTATATTCGCAAAATATACCACCTCTCAGTCCAATGTTTTGAGTCATCAGCAACAAAGTGAACTCCAGCAAATGAACAATTAGAACAATATTCCTTTATATGTAATCTACAAGAGATTGGAGGCATTTTAAACAAGTATGAATAAATTTAAAATACATATGAAACAAGAGTACTTGGAATTGTTAAGTGGAAGCTTAAAATGAATTCTTGCATATTGTGCAAGTCAATTTATATTTTATATGATAATGATAATTATACTATTAAGCAATATCATGCAATGTAGTGAAGTACTATGTTGTTGAAGGTTATAGCGATTACAATACTTTAAAATATTACTCTACTAATGCCTACATAATGCAGTATGTATGTTAACATGGCGTGGCCCATGGCGCATAGGGCCCTATCAGCACTTCTCTTGTAAAATATTGAAGCAGATTAAATTATGTTTGTTTTTAAATTATGTATAATTTTATAAATATTTTATTAATTTGGAATATTACTCGCATATAATACAAGAATGAAGGCGGAGGAAAACTACTGATAAGCAACTTTCCGCCCATTTTTTGACAATTTTGTGTGGACATAAAATTTTATGAGTCAAATATTTGACAAAAATATGTGGGTTTGAATAAAAAAATCTATTTTGTAAGAAACTTAATCTTAAAAGATTTATTTACATGTTGCAATGGTTAACACTAGATACATTTTACGTTATAAATACTGCAATAAATCGGGGTTGAGTGTCAATAATGGACCGTGGCTTCCGAGGTGATTATGACCATATTGGAAAGGAAATTTATTGACTTGTCTCTGGCGTCCTATTAAGCCAGCGTGTGTTAAAATATTATAGATTTCTTTTCGAGGCACTTTGTCTGCTTCTCTTTCAAACACCTGTAAAATAATATATATTTTTGTGTTAAAATTTTAAACGATAAATAATTATCACTTTGGTCGTCAAAATGGTCAAAAGACACCTGTTAGCTACACCTATTAGCAACTTACACTTTTACTGCTAGGAATCATATAACAACTTATAATGTAATTCCTAAACCAACCTCTTTGAAAACTGTAAGCAATATAAATTAACGCGTAAAATTGTACAGTGATCACGTCAAACTAATTTTATATTATATTTCAAAATATACAGATGTATATCCCAAATATACACTGGACAGGACAACTGGTGAGGTTCTCTCTGCCTACTCTTCTGTATGTGGGACGTGAAGATAAAAAATATATAATAATTACCGGTTTTTCACCATTATGGAGGAGACTAGTTAATTCTAAAGTCTGTAATAAATGAGGATTTCTCAGCGCCGGGCTTCTTTGGTACGATGGTAATAGCTCCTCAGCTTGCCGAACTGCCACTACCGCTGGATGCGGGGGTGGGATGCAGCTGACTAAAGTTGTACTTGCGAAGACTATGAACAGTATGCTGAATGTCATATTGCCTGGAAAATAAGACGTTGACCTACGTTTAACTGTAACTCGATTGCGAAAAAGATTATCAATAACGCACTAGGGTACATATAAATGATATAACTTTGTGGAACATTATGCAACCAATTATTTTTATCTTATTAGAATGGTGTTCATAACGCAACATGCTTAGGTTAGATTCGCTGGATTTTCCGCAAACAAAATGTAAAAGAAGAAGAAAGAAAAAATGAGACAGAAGGCTGTAGTCGCATTGTACCTTAATTTTTTTATGTAAAATTTTTTTGAATATAGGTAATGATGACTTTAAATTAGACTTCATTGTCGCCGTGATTTCCCCATTTTAGGCTTAATATCAAGAATACCTAATAAGTATACTTATGTATTTTTAAAGTTAAGCCCACTGTGAACCTACAATAATTCAATACTAATGGTAATGCGAGTGCTCTCAACTTCATCAGGTTATCGGCAGTCTCTGAACTCCAAATTTTGGTAAGTACTGTATTGTTATTATTTAATAACATCATTTCATAGAGTTCAGTTGCTTTGCTCTTCTATATATTGTGTTTATACCAATACTTGCAAACCAACCCAGCCGTTATCGAAAAATTGCTCAATCCAAGAAAGGTCTTGGATACAAAAAATGTCCATTTTCCGATTCTATCGATAGTTTTATATGTCATAATAGTAGAAAAAAGATTATATTTTAAGCTTTAAGCTACGCACAACTTGATTTAATGAAAACATTAGAGCGATCAACGTAGAGATTTGAACAAATAGTTTTCTTTTATGTCATGAAACAAAAGAAATAAGTATATTCTTTGGCACAGTTATAAATTTATCGAAACAATAATAACAAAAGACATGAAAATAATAAAACAACTATTCTTTTTTCATTTCTTGGTCAACTATTTCAATTTGTTTTTTGGCAAATAGCGACCCGAGTCAGATATAGTTGCTCTTGATGATCTAATTCCTGATCTACAGCCTGGATTAAATCTTGGGAGTTGCTAGCGAAAGTGCTTACTAGAGTTCGTGCATTTCAAGCAAGTGAGACTATCGACGAGCAATATGACCATCAAGGGACGATATCATCCGGATGAAGAGAAAAGTGGACGAAGCCTTAAAACGGCAATTGACGAGGCAGCACCAGGGTAACGAAATCCTGACATTCAGCAAGCAAATTAAAGCATTCAGCAAGTGCTGCACCTGATTCCACGTGGGCTTCCTCATGTCGCCGGAGGCCATTGTGAAGTAAAAGGCAATGAATCAAGCCCTTTTAGAAACATTGTTGAGACATTATTATTTAAATATATACATATATTTTTTAATGAAATTATACTATTATTAGTTTTTAGAGCTTGATATTTATTTTTGCTTGCTTTTATTTTAAATAGTTAAAGCACAGAAATATAACTTATTGGCTCTCATTTGTTACAAATTGTTTAACTTGTTTAAATTAAAGGGCACTTTCAATAAGTGTACATTTAAAATATTTTGAGTTTGCTTTACTATTCTTCATGTCTTCTCTATTCATCGTGACACTGATTACGTGAGATACTCCATTCAAGAAATACTATATTATATTCAATGTTTTAACTTTTTACTAATTATTTAATTAATCTTAACGCCAATAATTTATATTATTTATATACTAGGCTAACATAGTTAGTAACTTACGTTTGTTCTAAAAATTGGCAGAAATATAAGAAATCTGAGTAAACATTAACGAATATCACCAAAAGGTTAAAATGCGAAAAAAAACATGTTATGTAAACAAGAGTATTTTATGTGAACGCTATTGAGACTCAAACAATACGCCAAGGCTAAAGTGACCTTACTTTCAAATGTCCATCATTCGAGAATCATCGTTATGACCCTAATTTCAGATTGCTTTTATATTTGTCAAAAACAGTTTTATCTAGATTAAGACATATTTGTTGCCTATCATGGTACAGTGTGACAGTGTCAGACTAAATGTAATAGCTGCACGTTCGGTACCCACCTAGAGAAATAACTAGTTCTCATTTGCTCGCTCTTATAAGAGAATGTGCGGCGAAATGTATTGAATTCCGTCATTCAATACGCAATATCTGCATACATTAAATTGATTAGGCTACTCAGGTTAGGTAAGACTTATACCTTGATGTTCTAGTAGAAAAACATGAGTACTAGAAATAACAAGAGTATTATATGTTTTCAAAATTTTCCAAATATAAATTCAACTATAATTAATATTGTTAAAATATTGTTTAATAATGAAATAGCAATATTTGATTAAGCTATATGGAGAGGAATGCCGACCATATAAACTTAAAAAAAGTACATAAAAGTTATAAAAAATACTAAAAAGTTCTTCTTCTGTCCATACAAACAGAAGTAATATAATATTCAAATAACGGTTGCGTGACTGAAACTATTTAAGGTATCTATTAAAATCTATATATGACTATAATCTAAAGTACTTATCATATATATATACAATATACATATTTGCTGTTGTATAAGCTGCAAACATATAATGATATGCGTAATTACTTAAAGAGATAATCAATTATATAAAAAATAAATACGTACTGTGCTCATTGATTGAAATGAATTCCTTTATTTTAAATATTTCACTTCACAAAAAAAATGTATAATTATAAATGTTTATAAATTGCAAGAACAAAAAATATTGATTCAATTAAGCACACAGACCGAAGCGCTCTCGGTAAATGCCTTCAAGTTAAACTTAAGAGAATGTTTCACCCACCACCAGCCACCCAACATTGCTGTAATATCAGAACCTTCATTTCTTAGAATAATTTTAAATTGCACACTAATTCAACAATTGTTATTAGTAAAAGGATTTACATGTCAAATTAATTATATAATATGAAAATTCGAATATCCCGTAATTTTATTTAGCTCTATATTTTTTATTTATTATATACTCTCATTAAGCATTTTGATGGAAACAAAATAAAATACTGGACCGTAAATGAATTATATATATATCGGTGTATATTTAGAAATTTTTTTACTTATTTTTACAATAAAGTTATAATTATGTGTATGAAGAAATACATGTACAGTGTGTATACTTCCTAGTACACTGTACGTGTATATTTATTACCATTGCATATTTGCACTTGCATTGTATCAAACCAGTAATTTCAAAACTTCTATAATTATAATACTCATGCACAATACCTATAGGTGGTTACAACTACATTTTGTAGCCATAATTAAATAAGAAAAGGTTCACGCTATTTCCTGCAGGTAGGAGAGGGAATTTATTGTTAAAATATTCCGTTGCACACTGAGAGTCGGAAATCAACGCTGCTCTTTCGCTACCAAAGCGTGGAGAACGAAAATAATACTATAAGTGATCGAAACAGCTATATGTTAAAATATTATAATCATTAAGTATAATTAAACGATAGTCACGATAACATTTTATCACAATGATAAAACAAGAATACTTAAAAAACCTATAATATAAATCTATAATTGGTATTCACATATTAAAATTACTTTCGCAACACAATGTTATAGACTTATAAACTCACTTTAATAACATCACATGACAGCATTAGACCATTGACCTAGTCTGTAGTGAAACAAAAGTTACATAATTTAGCTATAATCATATGTTTTGAGCTTATTTGGTTCTTATATTTAAAAAAATAAATAAAAAGTTTTAATAATTAATCTGCTGCTGAGATCAAACAAAAATATTTTGTATATAGCTTAGATTTATCAAAAAAAATTTAACTTAGTATGTATTAAACTAAAGATAATATATTTTTAAATTAAATGTAAATTTAATTGCTTCTATTATTTTTTTCGTAAACATGACATACATAATTTATTACTAACATATAATTTTACAAATTCGATTTTTAGAATAAATTAATACTTATTAAAAATAAACAAATGCACTTGCGTAAGAACTCGTGACCGGCGGACGGCAGAGAAAGGACGATGATCATCATGACGCTGTACATATTAAATACAGATTATAGTTCACATAAATTTGTAAAAATATATATTTTAAGTCTGACTATATGAGTTATTATGGATAATAGTTTCACGTATCACTTTTGTCATGATAGCTTGACGATATCAACTGAAATTAACTAAATTGATATGAGTACAAGTAGTGCTTCATTCTTGCCACATGTTGTATTAAATTTATCGAAAAACTTATAGGGTACTGTGCGTTGACCTAGAAGTATGAAATTTGGCAAGAAACAAAAACTTACAGTACAAATAAAAAAGATTCAAATTGGATACCAAATAAAATTCAGCATACACATCTGTTATTCTAGAGCTTTCGTGGCTTTTCTTCTTGCATTCATTTTCTAGTGTAAATAAGTCTATTTGTTTTTAAATCAATAGCTGAACCGATCAATCACTATATTTAACCTGACATCAAGGCTTGATGTTATCATAAAATAGAATATTTAACAACGACATTTAATCGTCTGCCTTGTGTATGTTAAAATAAAAAATCGCTTAAAAATGTCACAATAGGTTTAAAGGTGTTCTCGAAAAGACTTATTTATCGTTTAACAAAATGGTAGACTCGAATTCTCATCACACGCCGTATGCAATGGCATATCGTAGACGATTCCAAAAGCGGATTATGAAACCGACAAAATTGGAGACATTAAAATTAAGTATTAAAACGGTCAGCAAAGAATATTGCGCAGAATCGTCTATCTGTGGGCTTAAGCATCTTGTTGACGACAATACATCAAGTTGCGAACGGTATGTTGGTGAAAGTACTGGAAGATCAAGTGAACTTGTTAAGGTTGTTTCTTGCTCAGGCCTGTTTTGTGCAATTACGTCTTTTAGAGTTGACTTATAAATGTTACTTAACATATTATCTAATGTTAAGTCACATAGAAATATATATTACACATACATATATATTTGTCTCATAAAAGAAAATGTAAACGATGCAAATATACTATGATCAAAGGCATTTTTAGAAGTGAAAAAACAAAACAATATAGTTTTAAAAATTTTAACTTTAACATTTACTGGTAATTTATACAAAGCGTGTCGTTCTGTTTTACAACTCAAACTGTCATTAAAATAGGGCGGAAATTAGAGAATTGATGATTGAAAGACATATTGAAAAAATGTATGCAAATAAATATAAGACCATGTTCTTTTAGGTGCTAACTAAGAAATGGTTAATATTTAAATATTTTACAGAGTTTTTTGGATAATAATAATGATAAGCGCCTTGATATGCTCTGTATCATTAGTTTATATCACATTCCGGAGGTATTATCGTGCTCCTTTGGTAACCACACAAATGCCGGAAGGGGTGTCTGTCAGTAAGATTATATTCCCTGCAGTTGGAATATGTACCAATAACAGAATTAGTAAACGGGCGATAGTAAATCTAGCCAAAAACTTGTAAGTTACAATTATTCATTTTTAAATGAAATTTAAGTAATTTTATTTAAGTTTAGTAGTATGTCACTTTAAATTGATAATTATATTAAATTTCTTCGTGTTTGATACGTTTCATTAGATTACAAGAGGAGCGGAATAAAAATTATACTGAGAGTCAGATGCTATCATTACTCCTCGGTTTAGGCTTGTTATACAACCAATTGCCGATGAACGAGAACCAGGTGCAACCCATGAAACTTCACAATGCTTTAGGCGATTATGATGTCAATGAGCTCATGAGAAACGTTAGTACATAATTATCTATTAATTTCAAAATTTTTAATTGTTTTATTAAATGTCAAACACTTTATCCATACTTGGTTAAATAATGTTATACCTAAATGTCTGCATATGACGTCATTTTTGTGCGCTGTGAGCCTAAATATGTTTCTGTAAACATAAATAAATACTTATATCAGATTGTATAGCCAAATGTAGATAAAAAATATATGAAGTGTTGATATAAGTTGTAATCTGTCTAGTTAACACCCAAATGTGAAGATTTATTAATGAGATGTGCTTGGAATGAAAAGCCCAAGAATTGTTCGGAACTTTTTGATTTTCGTCTTACAATGAATGGATACTGCTGTACATTTAATTATTTGCGTCAATCCGACATTACATTTGAAGAGTAAGTAATCAATTTTTTCCCATTACTAACAACCTCATAAGTTGTTATTAAACGATCGTATATTTTTTTTGTTTTTATATTCATCGATATAATGTTTATTTTATATATTTATATATTCCAGAAAAAGTAATGGCTCTCGAAGTATGAATATGTACAAATATGGAAACAAATCCAATTTTGATTTCGATCAAGGTCTGAAAGTTTTAATGAAATTGAATGAAAGCGATGACTTTTTCTACAATATGCCTTTGCAGGGAGCTCAGGTGCGTTATCATTGCATTATCTCAAGATACTGAATCGTACGTACTATATGTAAAAATATTTCATATAACATCTTTTTTTAATCTAGTTGCAATTCTCTGACGCCTATGATTTTCCGGATGCCCCAAGTGGAAGTTTTGCTATGCAAATTATTAGTCCAAGCGTTCAAGTAAGTGAATATATCTATTTTAAAATATCCAACAAGAAATTTTTCACAAGTCTAAGCTTTTTACTTGTAATTTTAAAAAGTCACTTAATTTACTTTCTTTAGATGACAGTTATGGTAACTGCAAGTTTCACCGAAGCTTCTCGAGATATCCAACACGTACCGGTTAAGCTTAGAGGATGTCTGTTCTACTGACGAGTCTTCATATTTACCTTTCTACACTCACAGTGATTGCTTGCTTAAATGTAGAATGCTATTTTTACTAACAAAGTGCAAATGTACACCTTTTAACATGCCAAAAATGCTAAGCAATAGAACATGCGATATGAGAGACATGGCGTGTTTAAAAATGTTCAATGGTAAGAGCAAAAGTATGACTGGAATTTAAGTGTATTTTATACGTAATTTATAAGTTTATTTTATATTAAACTTTGCTATATTTAATTTTTAGCCCAATCGACAACAGTTCGGCCTAATGTAGATCCCATTCCACCGGAATTAGAATTACATATGGTACGCGGTGGAATTGATTGTCCTATGTGTTATCCTAGTTGCTCTAAAACAGCTTATAGTTATGATTTTACGAATGTGAAGATTTATCCTGATTACCTTAATACAGTACCGGACAGCGACCGGATTGACTGGTTGTAAGTATTGTTATAGGTTATTAAAACAAAATTTACAAATATTCCAAAATTTTCGTTTGTTTCTTTCAAAACCATACATAGATATTTTAAAAAAAATAATAATTTAATGGGGTTATGGATAATATTATTGGAATAATATTTAAATTGGTTTACAGTAATATTTTTTATTATTTAATGCACTATCCCGCTCGTAGTAAGAAGCAAAGAGAACTGCTGGAACCATGGTAACCTAGTGTTAAGACATTTACCGCTTTCCCGCTTTCGATGTATTGCGTGAAATTAGTGCGAAGAAAATGGAAATAGAATAATCCATCCTTCTCGAATGGAAATCAAAACGACAAATCAACAAAAAAAAATAAAGACAATTAACTATATATTTAAATGTCTATTAAGTAATTAAAATGCGTTGTTATTTAGACACACCTAGTTTCGCTATATAAAAGCTATATGGGTATAGGATCCTCTTACAGTCAGCCATTCGTATTGCGTTTCTAAGATCATTGTATTAAAGTCAAAGTTAAACAATTTTATTCAGAATAAGAAGTACAAGCTTAATTTTTTAAACGTCAAACAATTAAATTTACCATCGGTTCGCTAAAGTTAATGCCTCAGACCTGAGGAGAACCGGCGCAAAAATTCAGCGGGACTTTATCTGTTTTTTTTTTTTCCTTTTTTTTACTTTGCCAGATATTTACAATTTCACAATTCTAATTAATGACAACGATACTCTTGAACCAGACTGGAGCGAGCATTTCATTACCACAATAGACCCATGTCTATTACAACACCTAGTATGTATCCATATACATACTAGGTGTTGTACTCATTGTTTTAAGATAGTTATATACCGTAAAACTTAACCGATAAATTAATTTCTTCTGGTTATTAATTACTTTATTTATCAAAATATTAATGAACACTTATGTTAAATATTATGGCTTTATTAAATAGATGTCCATTAAAGCTCCTAGGATTTGAATGGTTGTTTTCTGATTATTATATTCTTACTTTTGAATAATATGTGACCTATTAACATAGGAAAACTAAATATTTTTAAAATGAACGGTATGTTTAGATCATGTTGTACTAGTCAATACGTGTTTAAACACAACAATCTGTAATTTTTTTGATGTGTTAAGACAACATGGAAATTGTACTAATTTGATTTAAGTAAGAACACAATCATCGCTTGTAAGTTTGAAGCAGTCTTTGAAGTGAGAGACTTACAGAAGTAAAAGTTAAAATTTATTTTATTTAATTAAACGCAATATCCGCATTATGGCTACATTTCTGGTAAATGGGACACGTGGAGAACTGGATAAGGGTAACCACCTGTTAGTCGACGAAGCCCTGATGAATCACTTTGTAACGATAGCGATGGCAAGCAGTACACATACCCTATTTACCGAGAACTTCTTTAAAATATGTGTGTGCTGTTCATGGGACTTCTGGGAGTTGTAAACTCACTCAAGTTTAGAATTGTAAGCTCACAGAAGACACAGAAGTCACAAAAGGTTATTTCCCTCAAAATTAGGAAGTTTATTTAAGACAGACGCATTTCAGATCTGTTTATTTGGCTTCTTATGACATTTTTTCTTTTTAGTCTGGTCAATATAGACATTTGAAATAAGAAAAATTCCCGGAAAGCCAAATATTGGTGAAGACCTATAGTTTTAGCATTACGAATCAAGTTTTAAAAGTCCCCATCGATCCTATGTGTGCTTAAAAAGTTATTCGAGGTCAAAGGTCAAAATTTGAGGTTATTTAGATTTTGTTTGAAAATGGTAAGTTTTATTAATGAAAACTTCGAACCAAAGTTGTAGATCTTAAAATTATCTACAAAAATGGTGTCAATGATTTTTTTCCTAACAGTTACCATTCCTGAGATATCGCGATTCTAAGAGTCATATTATACATGATATGCACATGTAAGCCACGTATATACCTACAATACATATTAGGCACTTAATACAAGTATAAATACTTATTTGTTTCTCTTTTAGATATTATACTATCATAAAAACATTTATTCAAATGGTAGCCAGTCCCTAACTGAATTTCCTCTATACACAGCTTGAAAAACATCGGGCTATTCTATTGTCCGTAGGTTTCGTTCATATACCTGTTTTTTTTAGTTCTAAAGGTTCAGTTCAAGTGAATATACGTACTTATTACAAGCGACATTTATGTCTAAATTGACCGGACTATTTACCACATTTCGTATTTGTTCGTTCGTCGTCGTTCGTTGGTCAAAACTTTCCATGGTTAAGGCCAGCCGTACACGGACTGCTTCAAGCAGTTATGACCGACTGCTTGCAGATAATTTGACATATATAATAGACAATATGGTTATAATATTGGCCCCTCTACCTCTGCATCTGCGACTGAACTGGACTGGTTGTTCTCTTAATACCAAAATGGAATAAATCCAAAATTTTCTCTTTTGACGTCGCCGCCGTCGACTCCGCTTGAGGAGAAGCAGCAAAAGCAGTGCTTCCTCGTCAGAATCCATGGCTACACTGCGATAGAATTTCAACTGCTCTAGCAGTTCGGTAGCGACAGCTCGAGCAGTTAACAACCGATTGCTCAAGCAGTCAACGCCGACCGCTCGAGCGGTCCGTGTATGTCACCGTTAACTGCTCGAATAGTCCGTGTACACCCGCTCTAAGACATTTCTTAGCTCTATTTTCTTTTGAAATGCTTTTAGTACTGAAGTGGGTTGTTACAAATTTTACCGGATTAAAATTATCAAGAGATCTATTTGTAACGATATTCCTTGATTTAATGTGTAATTAATATATTTATTAAATTTATATTAGAGGTCGTCGTGACGGAGTGGCATAGTATGTGAATGTAAATATTATGAAATGAAACATGTATACTGCAATCGTAGGTTTGATTACCGCTCAGGGAGAATGAAATTTTACATTTTCTCAGAATAAGGCAAAGAGTGGAGGAAGGAGTGTCGTAACTAGGTTCCATGTCTAACTTGCTTTCCTACAGCATATAGTATTTGTTTAATGTGTACAAAATAATATCTGATAAAAATCAAATTTTATTAGGTAAAATAAAGTAAAAAAAAAACAAAATATTTAAAGATAAAAATATGAAGTTTTAATTAATATAAATAGTACAATTGACATAAGTAGTTGATTTTTTCATCGACGAATTTCGAAAGTCCTAAAAGCGCATTTGTTTATTGGGCTTTCATTCCTAAAGTCAGCTTTTTCTATTTTAGATTTGGGGCTGCCAACTTTCTCAAGCCACAACTTCATATTATCTATTGCTTCTCGAGGCCCTTGCATTTGCCCGATGACAGTCCCTTGGGCAGTGTTCATAACCCATCCTTTAAGCCCCAAATCCATTGCTTTCTTCTGTGAATGCTTCCGGAAATATACACCTTGTACTTTACCAAATACTTCGAAATCAGTGTTAATTAAATTGGTTTTCTTTGTTGAATCCATTTCAAAACAATTTTAAATAAAATTTTCGAATAACTTAAAGATTTGCGTTGTTACTCTACAACTGTTTACATTTTGACATTTATTTTCGTTGTTTAGGAAACGATATGTTGTAAATGTTTCGGTTGCCAGATTTATTAATATATTTCATATGTTATACATTAAAGAATATATAACAATCTAATGTTTATTGGAAAATTACTAATGCATGTAATCAATTGTAAGAACAAACAAAAAATGTGCAAATTAAACTGTATTGTATAAACTATAGGTACTATTTGTTATCGAGTTAAATAACAATTTTAATGCTCATTTAGTAGCTTTTTTCCAATAAAACGAAGCTTTATATTAGAACTTTGAGTAACATTGAAATAGAACTTTCCATAACTTTGTTATATTTGTTGTCCGTTTACAGACAAGGCGCAAACTTCACCGGAACATCTATTGTGCATGTGAAGTACGCCAGGGAAGTTGCAGACTGTTATGGACAGAATGTTATTATGAAATGGTTCGATTTAATTAGTGAGTATTTTAAAAAAGTACAAAATAAATAAATTAAAAAAAATAGGAATTTAAAAAGCTGTTTTTAAATGTTTTAAATTACATTAACTTTTTAAAGGTGCTGTTAATTATATTGATGTATATTCTATACTTATTTGAATTTGATTTTTATATAGGTAACATTGGATCAACATGTGGTTTCGTAACGGGTTTTAGTTTTGTATCAGTGCTCGAATTCATGTATTTTTTCACCGTAAAATTGGTTAGAGAGATCCACAATCGACGACGTCAAGAAATCCGTGTTGCCAGTAAAACGTCTACTACTGATAACTTTGAACCAATAAGCCGATACAGGCCAATTTATTGGAATGAACTCAGCGGGTCAACTAAATGGAGACAAGGAACGTCTTTTCACAAGCAAGTAGAATTTCGATCATAAGATCGTAATATCATAAAATATTATTTCGTTTATATCAAATTCTTATAAAGTTTATATGATATTGTTATTAAATTATTTAAATCTAAATTATGTTATTGTACTGTATTAAAAAAATCTGTGCAAAAATTTTGTGTTTTAATAAAAACTATTGCACTGCTACAATGAGACGTACGAAGTATTATAAGTATACACTGTGAATAATTATAGCGTTAAAATTGTATATGTTTCTTCATAGTTACATGACTTGTGAATGGGTTTCTTGATTAATATCAGCAGGCTCTATTGTGTATATGTAGAGAGACATTTTCCCATGTAAATATTTAACACGTACACTAAAATGTTCACTAAAGTTTAAATTTATTAAAGAAATTTTATTTTTACTCAAAAATGATATTAATTGGTTATTTTACAAAATTAAAAATAACAAACGTTTATTTTACAAAAAGTGAAATGGGTCATTAATAACAGACACCGCACATTATTCCGATGTTTTGATTTATAAACACTGATAGGATCGACAAATTAACTGTGAACAATGAAAACAACTGCTTTTTTCTCACGACAAGTTTATCAGAATTTATGATCTCAATTCTAAGGATAACTATCAAAATATACCAAAATAATAATAAATTTAGGTTCATAATAGTTATGTAAGTGGCGTTAATCAATTATTTACAGCGTTCCAATATATAAAAAGTAAAATCCTAATAACATTAATACAAGTATATGTCAGTACTCTTCCCAGACATACAATGGCTTACGAAAGACTCAAGAGATATTTTGAAATATGGTGGCAAGGAATCAAAAGTTTACCATCAACAACATCCATACATGGTTTCCGGTTTATTGGCGATACTAAGAGGCATTGGATTGAAAGGTTTTGATTAAATATTGTTAAATCTTTATCTTTTTTCTACTGACACTATAGATCAATCTACTAAGCATAGGTACTAGACGACAAAGAAATTTTAAATGAGCTAATACAAAATTGTATTTACGAGCAATTGAAGTGGTTACCAATTACAAAACACAAAGTTGGTGTAAGTATAATAAAAGCATTTCTATTTTATCAGATTGTTTTGGCTGATTTTCGTGATTCTGTCGTGGTATGGATCATCTCTTTTGATAGCTGCGCAGTACAAGGCTTTCCAAGACAACCCAATATCATTTGTTGTGGAAACTACCTATAAAGACTGGAACACAAATTTCCCATCCATCGCAGTATGTGAAAACGACAACTTTGTTCGCATTGAAAATGTTTCTAACGAGTAATAAGTTTTTTTAAACACTTTTTTTGGTAACTATTCACATTAGTTATCTGATAAGTATCTAGTAATTTCAGTATGATTGTTTTTTTTGGCTTCACACTATATATAGTAGGGCGTGTCGAAGGACCCGTAGGAACATAGTGTTAAGAAATGTTGAGTAGCGGAGCTCAACACCGCGCTTTGCCTTGTTACAGAGCAGATAAAATGACAATAATTCATTCTCCCGAGAGGGAATCAAACGCACAAATCATCGCAATTACGGGCAGAAATTATGACTCTGAAAAAATATTATAAAGATCTAATAACAAATGTATAATATAGTTTTTCTCACCAATTATGCTATTTTTCTTGTAGATTGTGGGGTCCAGATCACGACTTTAGCATGGAGGAAGTATTTAAAGAATTATCTTTTTTCAAAGGTGTAACATATTATATAACTGATTATTGTGGAGAAGACGATCCTTTGGACATGTGCTTTACTACCAATCTTAGCTACTATGCAAATTTGGTAAATCATGGTTTGATTTGGCCTATTTAGTAATCTTTTAACTTTTGTTTTCTTATTTTTATATGTTTTTTTTAAATTAACTTTATTACTTTTACACTCTTATTTCTTTTCGCTTAGTTGTACCACTATGGTTACTTATCAGGTGCCAGTTATCAACAATAGTTATAGTGTAAATCCGCGCTCCTAGGTGTTTTAAAAAAAACTTATTCCAAAATTTTTCAGGTACAAATGTTAAAGGATATAATAATCAGAATCGGATTTTTTAGTATTTAATTTATTATTTGTTTAAGATTTTTAAGCTACACATGAAGATATAAGTGATACCTAATTCATCAGGCGTTCCAAATTCTGAATTTTTATAAGTCAATGTAAAGAATCCATATTCCATATATAACAAAACAATTTCGTTCAAAATGGAATAATTATTCATTAATATAACGCTGGTATCTTTACATCTTCCTATGTAATTTATTATTAAAATATTTAACGTACAGACACATTTTTTTGCTGTTTAACTGTAGTATAGAAGATATTGTATAATGACTTATGTGTCAAATAGGTTCGGAATTCATGTCGAGAAATAATGTTCAACTGCTCTTGGAATGGAAAACCTTTTGATTGTTGTTATTATTTTAAGCGTGTCGAAACTGAATTTGGTCCATGTTATATTATAAACACTATTCAAGGCAGGTGAGTTAGAATTTTTTTTTAATAAAAAATTGTAAATAGTAATATTGGTTATACACTTACACACTTCAGCAATTATAACAGCTTTTGCAACAGGGGCTTCCAAATCTTACTCACAATAATAATGGTACCTGAAAATACCTAGCCTGTCTGGAGAATAAAATTGATAAATATATTCGTAGCATATTCAATTCATATTATTACATTTCAGTTCAAATGCACCTAAATTGGAAATGATTAGTAACAAAAGTACAGGCCCGGGCATGCTTAGCTTTGATGTTGGACTTCCTGTAAAAATATATATTCTAAACGAAGAAGAAGTGCCTTCATTAACGGCCCTTGGCTCTGATGTCATAGTTATAAATCCAGAATTTAATTATAGGTAGGCTATATTAGATGATATTTAAATATAAAATATGTATAAGTATTGAGGCCCTTATGGTGGTTTGGTAAAAGTGAAGGTTGTTGGAGAGCTTTCCACTCCGGCGAATTAACTAAGGTTAAGTTCAGCGTTGATAACTGTAAATCTGCATACAGTAGTACCTACTAGTTTCTCTGTTTGTACCCTGCCTATATACGGGATAAAATGAAAATGAAATAAATTTAAATAATAAGGTTACTAGAATGTAGAAGCAAAAAACACGCACCCACTAGTAAAAAAATTATAGACACAATATATTTATAGAAGAATTTTCAATATGTAGATAGAAAAGAAAATTTGGAATATTTTTTAAGCAAAATATCTACCTATATGTTTGTTACAGACGTTATATCACAATAAGGAACATTGAAAACGATGCCGCCGCCCGTCTAATTTCTCCTGAGAAACGAAAGTGTCGATATATCGATGAAAATATATTGTCGGTATATCCGTATTATTCCTATACAGCCTGCACAGTGCAATGCAGGAAAGATGCGCAAATGCATCACTGTAACTGTACAAATTTCTTTATGCCTAATACTCCTGAGGAAAAAAAATGTAACTTAAGTGGAATCATTTGCCTCAATCACAATATTCAGCAACTTTCCGTTAGTATTTAGTTTAATATTTTTTTATCTTATTCGTTTTTGTATTTTGTCTCATATAGACCGTAAACGTGACTGTTGTAGATGTTTTCATTTCTATTCTTTGCTCTCGCCACTAGGTAATGTGCGGCATTCAGTTCCGCCACTCGGTGAAACTAAAAAAATATAATTTGCTTCATATATTAAATTGTGATTATTTTCTACGTACTACTACTTTCTGAGAGATATATACAGCAATCCGTTCTAAATGATGTATTTCTGAGTTTTTTTTTTGTCATATGTAAAGGCATTAAAAGCACGTTGGTCAAAGGGAAATGGTCTATATTGTGACTGTTTACCATCTTGTACGGAAGCAGAGATATCAGTCGTTAAGGATTTTAAAGAACCAAATACCCGAAAACATTCTACCGTAGAAATAGGACTATCGACATTACCAAAAGAGAGGTATAGGAGGAATGTTGTAAGAGGAGTGCTTGATTTGGTGGGTACGTTAAAATGTTTTTCTTAATTTAATTTTCTAAGTTATAATTTCATTTCTATAGCAATCAGCATCTTTTACTTGTGCTGGACAACTTAGTTTGGCTTTCACCCACAACACAGTTTCTTTAAAAGGAAGTGACATATCAATAGAAAAATAAGATGATTTTTTTTAATATAGGGTAATGATATATATTTATTTTAAATTTGTTTTAATGATATAATATTTTTCAGTCTCAACAGGAGGAACGGGTGGTTTATTTTTAGGAGCTAGTATATTGAGCTTTGTGGAGTTACTCTACATATTACTGGTTAGACCGTTATGTGATGTTTATAGCCAACGTGATGATGATCCGTGGCACAGGAAGTATGGAAATCGACCTATTTACTTTAAGACGAATAAATAAATTATTTATTGCAGTGAGTATTTAATAGATAAAAATATATTTATAAGTCATATAACAAAGAATTTAATTGCAAATCATTTTCTAAACAATATCGTTCTACAATTTCCTCAAATATCTGTAAAACTTTTACTTTGTATGCACTATTTGACTCGATCATAGTTTTTATGAACGACGCTTTATCCTTTGTAAGTATTTCTTGAAATTTTTCAGTATCAGTAAATATTTTAGTAGTTAACTCATCGTCTATCCAAAACTGAGGCACTAAGCAAGCACTCACAACCAACCCCCATAATCTTTGCTCGTTGCAAGATTTAAAATAATCTTCAAGGGACAATACATTTTCTATATTTACACTTTTAATATACAAAATATTTCTTAATTCTGAATAGTAGTAACTTAGAAATTTATTAATATTCTTATCACGAAATTGTGATTCTAAATTACAATAAAGTAGAAGCATAACATCACCGGCTAATGGCTGGTATTTTACAGCTTGAAAGTCAACAAACACGCAATCTATCGGTATTAAATTATTATTAGTTTCGTATTTAAATAATATATTATTGTTCCACAGATCACGATGGCATATAACATTACGGTAGTTAGATGAGGGGCTGCTGAGATTTAAAGCATTTTCCCAAATCTTTTTCCAACGTTTTTCTATCAATGAAATAATACGTGTACTATTTCTATATTTTGAGTAGGTTTTGACAACTTCGAGAGCACCACTCATACATTGAATATACCATGTATTAGATATCTCATATCCGCCACTATCAAGATGGTCGATGTAATCTTCACTGATATAATAAGCTCGTTCAAGTTGTTTGCTTTTAGATTCTTCATATACAATAGAAGATGCATGAAATCTTGCCAATGTTCGTAGAGCAAGGATTGTATGTTTCTCATCAAAAGTTTGAAATTTGTTCTTATTTCTGTATTGCAGAACATTTAAATCTTCAAAAATCATAGTGTCTCTTAAAGATGCTACTAAATTAGCACTCCAAGGTTTCATATCTAAAATACATATATATTAAAAAAATATTAGAAATTAATAAATTTGTTATGCAGAAATAAATCAAATCAAATCAAATCAAAAAATCAAAAAAAGCTTTATTTAGACATACACATTTTACATACACAAAAAAAAAAAAACAATATATATATAAAAAAATACCAAGAAAGTGATGCCTAAATTGGTAGGCCACTCAGCTTATGTTGAAAAATCATTGTACAATGAGTTTCAACGCTGGTATTCTGTGGCTGCCAGTCACTAAGCACGTCACGTCGTAGGTAGTGAGAAAATTAATAAAACATAAAACGCCTTAGTCATAATTCGGGCGTCGAACGTTAACAAACATCGCACGACTTATTGGGAAATACAAAAAATAACTTACAATTACTAAATTGTTAATTATTTAACCAGAATTGCAGTGTATAATAGCTAAGAGCAAATGGCTTTATAACAATACAACATTACCTGGTATTTTTAGTTTTCTCATAATGGTTGTATAAAAAAACTCCTCCTTTTCAAATAATTTCATTTCGATTACCATATTAGCTTTGGCTTTATTAGACCTAGACACGGCCTTTATGAAATAATGCAAGGATTTTGTTTCATTATTCTTTAGTACCAATTCAATTGTCAGTTTCCAATATTCGGCTAGAAATCCAAGCATTTTATCGCTGGCACTATAAATAACATATTTCTTTATACTAATATATTCACCACAACCGCTGCCTTTTAGAATTTGTCTAATATCATCTGGTTTTATAATATCATTTGTGCTGATCATTGAGTCACTTTCACAATCCATTTTGTCTATATAACACTACGAAATTATCGTCAAGACAAAATATTCTTTGTTACAAATAAGACCACTAAATATTCAAACAATGCTCTATTTTATTTAAATTATGATATATTGATAACGCAATGTACACAGTAAGTGTTTATATAATATTTATTTATTATACTAAGTAGTTAAATACATTTTATCACTAGGAAAGAAAAAATACTGAGCCCTAAACAATTATAATGTACTTATTTATATTTCCTTGTATAAAATAATATACAAAATAAACTAGTTTTATATATTAGGTATGTTTCTGATATTGAGTTACGTAATGAAAAGCTTAAATATTAGTTATTTATCGGTATCATTTACGAGTGGATACACGAATTTTTCTACGATTTCATCAAAAAGCTCCAGGATTCTATGGCGATATGATTCATTTTCTCTCGCTAAATCAATAAATTCTTGGCTACGTGTCACGTAAAACAATTTTTCACTAGTTTCAGGATCAACAAACATTTCTTTTCTTTTCTTATCAGTCAGTACTATTGGCAGAATTAAAGCTGCTTGTGTCATACCGAACATAAGACTTTCTTCGTATGATGCTAAGATATCTTCTTTAAGCATTATATGACATATATTTACATTTTCATATAGTAACTCCTCTTTTAACATATCATAATAATAGTTGATTATACTGTCTATGTAAGCAACTCGGAATTCTTTTGATGTATTTATATATAAGAGAGTAGACAAGTCGAGCATAGGGGAACAATATACTACCGTTTGAAAATCCACTAGTAATGCATGAATCTGTTCATCGTCAAGTTTTTTCAAGAAAATATTGTTCGCCCAAACATCCCGGTGTATAACTGTATTTCTATATTTTGTACTAGGTTTCATAAGTTCAAGAGCTTTGTCGAAAATTATTGGCATTTCAGTTTCTATTTTTCGCATAACACCGAAGTTTGCCTTGTATTGTGAAAAAATTGTTAGCACATCAACTACAGCTTTCATGCCGGTTTTCCGCCATGAAATATTTTTTGATGGTTCACTGAGATATTCATTGTACGTTTCCCAAATTCTATATGGTCTTTTTAATTTCTTAGACTGACATTCTTCGTACATATATGATTGGCCATGGAATCTCGCGACTGCTGCAACTGTAGCAAATAATTCGTCATGTTTCAATGTAAGTAGATGACATGGCATTGTATAACCGATAATTCTGACATCCTCGAATACAAACGCATCTTCTCTCGCATAAAGACATTTTGGACGGAATTTTCTATGTCCTGAAAAGTTAAATAAAAATAATTTATATAAATAACATCGTCTTTACTTATAAATATTTACGTAACTGGGCGTGTGCAAATATTATATATAAACTTGTCTTGTTAATCGGTTTTTTCCTTTATATATAACACGTATAAATTAACACTTCTCGCCAAATTAAATAATTCTAAGTCAATTACTTTTACCTCATATAAAGACGATTTATTGATGAGAATATGATTACAAGTTAAAGTCGCTAACACCTTAAAGTTGCGTGTACGTCTGTCAATCTAGGTAAGATTAGAGTCATAAACTATTTATAGTGACAATGATACCTAGAAAGTGCTGCAACAAAAACGTGTATCTTTTTCATATTTTTATTTATTTACCGGCAGATTTATAAAATAACTACAAATAACATGGCTACTTACTACTTTTGTTTATACTTACTTTCTCCTTCTTTAAAATTTTTAAACAATTTCTCTAACATTACGTATTCTTTTTGAAAAAAGTTAGTTTCCCTTAAGCTGTTTGCTTTTTGTTCGTCACGATGCGGTATACACTTAACGAAGAACTTTTTCTCAGTTCTGTCACCTTCCAATTCAAAAGATATTTTTAAACTTAAATGTTCTCCGAGGAAACCAATCAATTTTTCTGAATAATCTTCTACTTTCCATTTCAAATTACTTATTGTAGAAATGCCAAGTTGCTGTATTATTAGTTTAATTTCATTTTCCTTAAATAACTCCATTTTGCTTACTTGCTTGTTACAGTATATTTACAAAATGATCATATTTGATATATAACGTAGAAATTATTTCTAATGTTTTCATCGCATTTCACTAACACTTCATATAATTTTGATTTCTAAACGTATTACAAATTTAATCATAGAGATGTAATAGATTTTCTAAAGTTTTTTAATTTATTAAAGTAAATATTTGAAACTGAACAACGCAAAACAAAAAAATACAATATTGTAACTTGTCATTTAATGAACTAACATTTTATCTCTTTAAGACTTTACACACATATCTTATGTTTGTGACCATAAATGTTATCTTTTATATGTACTTTGCTAACTGTAAGCTTTTTTATAAGTAGATCTTTAAACTATATACACTCTATATAGATAAATTAATTGCAACAATTTATTTATAACTAGCAACCTGCTCGCAGCTTTGCTTGCTCGATAAACATTAATATTATACGTATTTTTATTAAATTAATTTATACATGGTAGGTACATGTGTAATTCTGATGTTCAAGATATATTACTGCAAAATTTATTTAGATATATAGAAAATAGAAGGAGTCTTGTGTGATCAATTTCAATAATTATATAAATATTTAAGAACGAACGTGATAGCAATAATAGATTGCTACAGTAATTTTATATCCTTAATTTTGTACAACTAAAATTAAAAAATGCCGTTAAATTTTATACATTTATTTTTACATTTATACGCCAAACACAGATGACGTTATATTTGAATCTAAAAATGGTTCTTTTAAAATCTTCTTTAGTCTCTTTTCTTTGACGTCTTCGTAGTTTGGTGTCCACAGTTGCACTGGTTTTTGTGTACTTGTTGTTTTAGTTTCTGAGCTTTCATCTTCACTGCTCTGATGATCCACTTCCATTATATTATCTTCTTCTTCATTTTCTTCTTCAACTTCTTCGTAACCAGATATGTGTTGTAAGAACAAGGGACATAAAAGGCTCACGGGAGGCAGCATGTGAGGCGCTCCCGACATGAACTACAACAAAAGTACTAATTAGACTAAATCATAGCTTAGCAACATAATATTATATATATTTCAAAAAATATTTAAAAGTTTAAAGTATACTCTGAATACCCTCTTCCTGGGTATAAACTAACTATGTTTAATATATTTCTTATTTATAAAATTTGGCTAGAATTTGTCAAACGTATAAAAAAAGGAAAAAGAATAATAAATTAAAAAATTGCAAATTTACTTGTACATACTAGACAAAACTATTACAAATTCAGTTCATTTAATACAAATTGAGTGCTTATGTACATATATTTACATTGGTAAATTCTAAGTTTAACACAGCAAGAAACGGTTTTCTATTGTAAGTTGCTATGCCCTAGGCCAGGAAGAGGGTATTCAGAGAAGTAGAAAGTATTATCGGGTCTTCTTGAGAAGCCGTCAGCGAAAAGGGCGTCTCTTGCGGGAGTCGAACGTTTAGCCGTTTTTAATTTTAAGTTGTAATTTCCGCCGAACTACAATCTTCCGTTATTCTTTATATTAATAACTTTAATAACTGACACATTTCTTCATAATAATATATATAACAGAAAGTCATATAATTACGATATAATGTGATGTTATTTAAAGTGTATAATAAATACATTCACATAACGTGTGTTTATTTCTTATCAATTAAATGTAATCTAAGCAACTATTGTACAGTGATTTATGTGGAGTAATTATACAATAGCATACATAACAAAAATGCAACAGATTGCTGTCAGTCTGCCTATGTCTGCTGTTGCACGTTTATCTCTGGAACGCCCCATGTGGTTCAAATAAACGTTTACCATTGTATTATGTTAAACTTCGCTTAATTTTTAGAGTTTGATTTATTTCAATCGATTCATAAATAAAGAAAGATATCAATTTATAGGTATTTGATACGCTACAAAATAAGTGTTTTGTAAAAATGGCTAAAACTTTAAATTTACTTTGCCACATAGCCAAGTTGAGCGCAGCTAATATATAATATACTGGTCATGTTTATATTTATTAAATTGCAATGTAATAAAACAATTTACGCATTTATAAACAAAATGTTGATATACAACACCAAAATATCATGCCATGTAAATCAATAAGAAGAACACGGCGTTTTCTATCGATAAAATTCTACTATCGATTAATCCACATTACTGTACCAAATCATTTTGCTTCAATTCAATTTTTTTACCTGAGCTATAGCATTGTTTCCAAGAGCATCTTTGTTTAAAGCAAACACATTAGCTGTAGAATTAGAGCGCACGTCGTAGAGCTGTTGTTCCGCTATAAGGGCGCTAAATTTAGAAGTGGGTAGTTTCCTCTTCGATATCACTTCAAGATGGCTGTCATTGGATTTCTCCGGTTCCAAGCAATAGATCTCCTATAGAATGAATGTAATATACATTATTTTAATAATATAACATGAAAAATTATACATGTTGTATTTTTAAAAATTATTATTTTGATAATGTTAAAAATACAATAAAAATGTCATACAAAAAAGTAATTTAATATAAAATTTGTGCCTTTATGGTGAGATTTACAATATAACTAAGTGAGAAGCACTGGTTGTTAAAAATATCACATAATAAAAATGACGTAATTACATACAAAGACAATTAATTAATAAGAATTTTATATGTACATTATATTTTTATAAGTTATATTTATATATATTATTTACTTACAGAGTTATTTCTCATTAAATAGAGTCGTATATCATCGCCTGAGGATGAGCCAAAACTACAATGCTTGAATATACCATCGTCGGGGTTTAATAATTTCTTTTGTACCAATATAGGCGTAGAACTGTGTGGGCTAAACACAAATACTGAAATATAACATATTATATGTATTTTTTTTTTTTATTTTATTAAAAAAAAGATAATAAAGCTCATTTTACTTCAATTTATGTTCATTTCTAATTAAAAGTTTAATTACCGTCATTTTTTGTCGTGATCATCGCCATTTTGTTTGAAAACGGATCTGATGCTAGACAAGTTGCTTCTATTTGCACCATCCATTTCACAGTCAATGAGAGCAGGCTCCAGACGGCAACACAGCTTTTCGTTGTACATACCAGCTGTAATCGAATAAAATGTATATAATATTTTTTATTTTTTTATGTTTCACGCTTTATCCCGCACATGGCAGAGTAGGCCGAGGGAACTGTAGGAACCATATGAACCTAGTGTTAAGACACTCCGTTGCTTAGTTCCTGCTTTCTCCGTCCCCGCTTTCCGCCTTTATCGAGGCATTGTGGCGGAACTCAACGCCGCGCTTCGCCTAGTTTCCAGAGCGAAAAAAATGGAAATAGAAAAATCCATCTTTCCCGAGTGGGAATCGAACCCACAAACCGTCGAGTTAGGTACAGGTAGGTAGTTTTATAAATTTAATATAATTTCTTCAAATACAAATAAATGAATAAGAATTTTTTAAACTTACATAATGTGCCGCGTCATTATTTCCAAAACGAACGTGTTCACCTTTAGGCCGTAAAGCAGGATGAGATAGGGTGGTACGTAAGTTACACAAATTACTATCCCACAAAGTAAGTTTAGCACCGAACCAAGCTGCAATCAGGGAACCATCTTGGGATATTGCCACTCCACCCATTAAATTGTCCTTTTCTTTATTCTCTTCACAAACTTTGTGTATATTAAATATTTTATTTATGTCATCATTTTTCCTGCCAACCGTCTTCATGTATGGTAAGTCCTCAACTTTACCAGGTTGCAAGCTTTCACCACTTTTGAAATTATTTAGTACAGGATTAGACACGAAGTTAGCTAGCCCTGATGAATAATAACAAGCAGTCATGCAAGTCCAGGAAACTTTTTTACCATCTTGCTGAGAAATGTCCCTCTTCCATATTCTGAACTTTTGGTCTGTGCCTGATGACACGCAAAACTCGCCGTTATTGTTTAGAGCTAAAGCCACAACATTGCATCCACCGTGAGATAGATTTACACAAGTATTTAATTTAAAACGAGTGACATTATTTTGAAAGTTCCAAAATTTAAGTTTTTCTTCAGGATAATTTATATTGTCATTTCTGTATTCTGATGTGACGAGCCAATAACCGTTGGCACTGACTGCAGCACAAGTGACTTCAGTTTCCAGAGGAAATAAGTTTTGTCTTTCTGCTGGTATATTGTTCATACATGTTATGTCAATCTGTAAAAAAAATATATCATAAGCAAAAGAACTATCATATAAATAGTTTTTATTTCATAATTTAAAAAATTAATCTAAATTTTAGTCTAGATAAATATAAATTAAATTATTATAACTATCATGACAGTTGCAATTGCTTTAATAGAAGAGAGAAAAATATTTAAAATGAACAATTTGATACTTACATTATAAAGCACTTTATCAGTAGTTGTGGAATACAGTTGTAAATGGCCAGTTCTGCCCGGCATAATTAATGCGGAGAGAGGTTTATGATGTACTAGAGAGGAGCTAAGTGCTCTAGTCATGGAGGATAAGCCACCACATTCAAGTATAGTTGATGTCACATGCATTTGGGCATCTGCTATAACCACAGCTGTAATATAAGTACAAAATTATAAAATACTTATACTTTGTCAACATGAACCAATTTAATATAATAATTTAACAAAAAATAATACTGTATTGTAATAACTTAACAAAAAAAAATTTACATTTTAGTTAGTGTGTTAAAAAAAGCAATCAAAATAAATTTTTGTATTAAAAACTTACAATTATTAGACAAAGTTATAGCAATATGAGTACTGTTAGCTGCCACAAATCTGACCATGCCAGGCAGACGAGGGATGAAAGCTTTCTCATTATGCTTATGAGCTAAATGACCTAGAGTCCATTTCACTAATACTTTCTCCATACCACCAGAAATTAGATAGTTTCCTATAAAAATATAAAATTAAGTTATACATGTATATTGTAGATATATTAGCAGGTATCAAATATTATTTTAACAAATTTTAATTCTTATTTTTAATATTTCACATTTTAAGTTTTTTAATGACAGTGTAAAAAATTCAGTTTAAAACATTTATTATTGTAAGAAATATTACCTTGAAGAGAAAAACATACAGCCATAGGAGGCAGAAAATGCCAATGCAAAACTTCCCTAGCAACACTTTTATAGTCATATAAATTGCCTTTTATTATAGTAACTCTACCAATTGTATCAGTAATTGCTATAGCATTGTCTTTATGATGAGCTGCTACTGCTAATATGCGGAAATTATTATAATTATTAAGCCTAAAATAAGAATAAACAGATATTAGTGAATGTTTCTGTAATGAATGTTGATAATAATTGCAAACATATTAGGTTATACTTTGTTATAGAATTGCAATAAATGAATATAATATTGAAAGAATAGAATTATTGCAGTTTTTTTTTATAATTTTATAGATTATATTTATGTAATGTTGATCAATGTGATGTAGAGGTGTAGTATCTACCAATAAATGTGATGGTTTGTGGGTTCAATTCCCATTTGGGGAAGATGGATTTTTCATTTCCCTTGCAACTAGGCAAAATGTGGTGTAGAGTTCCACCACTCAACAAGTAATGTGTTGCAAAAATGTAGAAAATGACTGATTGGAGTATCTATACACTAGGTTCCCATGGGTTCTGCAGTTCCCTATGCCTACCCCATGTCCAGGATAAAGTGTGAAGCTATATACAAATAAAATTGTTGATAATCCAAGAACTTACTCCATTTTTAAATGCGGTTTATATAGATTTTGAACATAAAGCACCTTAGTGCCATTTATGATTGCTGCAAATCTATCACCATTACACCAACCCAGAGAGACACACATAATGTTAAAATACTTCGGTTTTAAGTCAATATAATCATATAATAAGCTTCCATTTTTTACAGAATAAGTCCCAAAATGAAGAAGATTACTATTCTTCTCAACAGCACTTATAAAACACTCACTGCTGTCAACTAAATTAAATGATAAAATTTTCATATTTTCTGGAATTTGTAGTTTCTGTAAAAGAAATATATTAAAATATGGATAGAAAATATTCAATCATCATATGAAAAAAACAAAATAAATACTTACTGTTTCTCTTAACACAGCTCCTTGTTCCCAGGTCCATGTAATAACATAGCCTGAGTCAGAACAACCACATAAATTGTAATTTTCATCATCTGGAAATTGTATACCGATCAGCTCATTTGTAGATACATCAGTTTCAAGAGTACGAACACAATCGCCCGTTTGAATACTATATACTCGAACTAAATTTTCTACTATTATAGCAATTGATCTGTAAAACAATAAACAAATTTAATTTTTTAAATAATTATTGACACCTCAATATTTCTAATATTTATACGTACTCTCCATCCGGTGAAAATACTGGTTTGCATTCAATTATGCTGCGTCCAGCTTTTCGTGAAAAAACATATTTGGCTGGTATGTTTTCGTTATTACCAGTTTTAACAACCATTTTTGTACTTTATCAAAATTTTTAGAATCAAAGATTAACCAAAGTATTTACAACACATGACATAACCTCAACATAATATATTTTGAAACATCAACATGTGAAACAATAACACGGGGACAGGAATGGTAGGCCTGTCAACTGTCATTTAAAATAACGGTAACAATCTGGTAACATTGCAATGATATTTATCAGATGGGGACCCACCACCTTGAGGCAAGCCAGTTAGTAAGCTGATCCAAATTACTTTAACCGTTCAGAATTCAGATGAAACTAAAAACACAATATGTTATAAATTTATTCAGTACCGATCCACATTTTGATTAATAAATATATGTGTGTAGTGTAAGCTATAACATATTTTGTTAACATACTTTAAAATTTGAATAAAAAATTATTTATCATTATTAGAATTGTCAATGGTAACACTATACCTATGTCAAATCTATCCCTCATGTTGTGAATATTGTGAATTTATCTTGGTCAATCACATGTATTTTTCGTGAAATTTCTTAAAATATCAATTATAGAAAAAATAATATACGATAATTATTTACTCTATTGCTATAACAATACATAAAAATGGACAAGGACGCAGGTGAAGCGCAGTTACAAGTTCGTTTTCTAACGAAGCAGGAACAGTATGTTAATTCTTTAGTAAATTTACCAGGTGGCATAGTCATTTACTTTGTAAACTAAATCTTAATATTTCTTGTCTAGGTATGCAGTTCCCGATAGCCCGTACGCTATCCAAAGTAATGTCCAACCTCTGGAACTTAACACTCTTTTAAACGCATTATTGAAAGAAGCCGCGCCGTCTTTTGAAAAGAGTGTTGAATTTGATTTTTTAATATGTGGAGAACTGCTTTGCACATCAATAGCAGAACATTTGCAAGACAAAGGTATTTCGACAGAAGATACACTAGAAATAGAGTACCTTGAAAGATTTCCAGCTCCAAGTCCTCAAGACTGTTTAATGCACGATGATTGGGTTTCGGCTGTCCACACTCATGGCAATTGGTAATTATAGCAATTTTAAGACATAAATAGAAAAGAGTATCTTTTATTATTTTATTAATGTTCAATTTCACCTTTAAGTGAAAAATTCTATTTTATAAATTTCTAACATTTTTTATTGTTTAGGATCCTATCAGGAAGCTATGACAACAGTATACATATATGGAATACGAAAGGTCAACATAAACTTGCTATCCCCGGTCACACATCACCAGTGAAGGCTGTTTCTTGGGTAACATTTAGTGGAGATAAAGCTGTTTTTGCAAGGTATGACATTCTTTTTTCTTACCAATTTTGTATTGTTGAAAATTTTTGATTATATATCACAGCAAAATTTCTAAGTAGCAAGTATTTAAATATTTTTTTAGTGGTTCTCATGATCAATCTGCAATGTTATGGGTATGGAATGTTTCGGGAAATTCTGTGGATTGTGTAGTGACCTGCCGTGGACATGATAAAGGAGTTGAGTGTCTAGCAGTATCTGCTGATGCAAAACATTTAGCTACAGGAAGCTGGGATAATAATATATGTCTTTGGAGTACAAGTAAGTTTTTTGCAAAAATTGTAGCTATAATTTAGAATTTATAATTTTTATAACTAAATATAAAAACAACTACTCTTATTTTAAAGGTCTTTCTGATGAAGATAATGTGCCAGCAAAAAAGAAACAAAAACCAGAACAAGGAAGTGTTAGAGTATGTATTAATATATTAATTTTAACAATAATATTTGATTACAAATATCTCCTCAAGCTTATATTAAAGTTATGAAAATATTTTATTTTTCAGGAACCTACAAACACACTAAAGGGTCATCGTGAAGCAGTGTCTGGTGTACAGTGGATGGATTTTAATACAGTTGTATCAAGTGGCTGGGATCACTTACTTAAAATTTGGGATTGTGAATTGGGAGGAATCAAACAAGAAATTGCTGGTAAATATATTTTATTCCACCTTAAGTTAGTGCCCCAAAATAGGTACTTTAGTCATTACTCTCTGTTCAAATTTGAGGCTTTTTGTATTGAGCGTTGTGTGACAATAAAGATTCATTGATTGTAAAGAAGCCAACTAATTCACTAAATTGGTAATTTGTTGTGTCCATAATTGAGCAATTGTACATATGATTAATAGAACAATAGAAGCGAAAATTGTCTTAGAGAATTTTTATCAATTAATATGTAAAATTAACATCATCAATAACATTAACATAATCAATATGTCCTTTATAAATTTATTTTAAACAATGATTATTAAATGGAAAGTAGCTTTGTTTTACTGTACACATTACATACATATTGAAAATAAAGCAGACAACATTTTACATAAACTAATTAAGAAGTTGCCGACTATATTTTAGCAAGTAGATGGTACATCTAATATTAAATGTGTTAAGTGGAAAAGAAATCTACAATCTCTACCTCAAACAATGTATTGTGTTTACAGTTTAAATACTATTAAGGGCCGTCGTGGCGCAGAGGTGTAAGCGTCTGCCTGTAAACGCGACGGTTTGAGGGTTCGATTCCCACTCGGAGAAGATGGATTTTTCTATTTCCTCTTCGCTCTGGAAACTGGGCAAAGCGAAAGAAAGGAAGGACTAAGCTACGGTTGTAACTATGGTTCCTGCAGTTCCCTCTGCCTACCCTAGAATATGCGGGATAAAAGCGTGAAGCTAAAAAAAAGTACATTAGTACTCACTCTTTTAAATCAATTACAGTTTTATATAATTTTTTGTTCTATTAGGTAACAAAGCCTTCTTTGATGTGGACTGGTCACCTCTAAATAATAGTCTTATAACTGCCTCTGCAGATAGACATGTTCGTCTTTATGATCCCAGATCAACAGGTATATTAATTAACATAATTATTTAAATTTTTTCAAGTACTGTGCCAAATTTCTTTTAAGAATTATGATATTTGTTTGCTAAACTAGTATTTTTAAGTTAAATAATAAAACAGCCCAAATTCTCAGTTCTCTACATTAAAGAGTTATCATATGTTATATATTTATTATAAGTCCTAACTGTATTAGAAGACTGAATTACGGAAATTTAACATTTGGTAAAGAAAGTTTCTTTCAAGAGGTTCAAAATATACACTATTATTTTCCAACTCTGTTTTCTCCCCATGTTGTTTGAATATCATAAAAATAATTTATTTATATAAAATATATTTTTAAATATGGCAATTTTTAGATAGCATTGTGAAAACTACTTATACATCACACACTGGCTGGGTTCAATCTGTCCGTTGGTCAAAAACGAAAGATACTCTATTTTTATCTGCTGGATATGATGGATTTGTCAAACTATGGGAAACTAGAAGGTATTTTTTTTTTTTTCATATTATGTAACATTTTTTTGTAGTTTACTAATATATATTTAAATAGAATTTTTGTTATGCTTGTTTAGCAAATGATAAGTTTATATATATTTTGGATTAATAATTCACTATTTATTATATAGTGTTATAATAGAGGAATAGATTCATTCTTGACAACGGCGACCCTTATATTATTTCTTGTAAATAAATTGCTTGTATGTAATGTTTAAAAAAACAAAATGAGAGTAAGTACTCAAATAATTGTAATTCAATAGAAGTAATCCTTTTTATTTTACACTTAAACAGGTTAAAGAAAATCTTGATAGTTATGTATTTTAAAAATGAATGTAAGTAAACACATTAAACATTTATTTACAATTTATTTATTATTTTCAGTCCAAAAACCCCTCTATATGATTTAAGTGGGCATGAAGATAAAGTGCTGTGTTGTGATTGGTCAAACCCAACATTCTTGGTGACAGGCTCGTGTGACAACACTTTGAGGATATTCAAATCGAAACATGCTACTGGGACATCTTGAATATCATGTTATTTATTTGTTTTAGTTGTATTTTTTAAATAATAATTGGAAAAAGCTGCATATATTTGTTATTTAAAAACAATATTCATTACATACTATTTTTTGTTTATTGAAAGGTTTTTGTTGAATAATTCTTCATCTGATTTTATTTTTGCATTTATTTAAAATATATGTTTTAGACAAATAAATGATAGTTGACATTTCTATGGAAATAATAAAATAGGTAATTTTATCACTTTAATGCATATCGATTTGTATTTTATAAATGCACTTTGAACTTAAACGGACAAAGAACAATTAAGTAGATAATTTTGTTAGTATTTTTACAACTTTTGTGTATTTACATAAATATATGTACAATAAGTATGTAAGCAACTTCAGGCAATATGTCTTACTATTTGAATAAAGTTGTTTCTATTATATTTTGTTTTGATTTTTCATATTAGTCCTTTTTCTTATTAGTCTAGAACAAAGATTTTATTGTGAAGTATTAAATAAATCGCCTTCGCCCATTTAACCATTTACCTGACAAATATTATAATTTTCAATGTATTTTGCTGTAATAAGGTCATTTAAATTTTATCATAATAATTAACTTGCAAATAATTGATATAATTTAAATATGTGTTTCTATGGAAAAAGTATTGTGCTCGTACTAAACAACATCCATCCTTAAAACACTAATGAAATAATACTAAATTATTATTTTTTCTGTTACTAAAGAAAATAATTGTCACTACTAGTTGGACATTTAAATAAACAAATATTTGCAGTATTTTTTTTAATTTTGATGATTAATTCATATTTACTCAATTATATTAATATAAGTGCCTACAGAATTGACTTTTCTATACTATGTTATATATATATATATATATATATATATATATATATATATATATATATATATATATATATATATATATATATATATATATATATATATATATATATATATATATATATATATATATATATATATATATATATATATATATATATGATTATTGTAATGTATATTGTATTATTTTTAAAAAACCATTTCAATAGAAGTTTTACCTATTAAGTATCTTATATACAAAATGGTAATATGATAGATGAGAGGGGCAGGGGGTACTAAAATAATACAAATTTTTGGTTTTGCTTGTTTTATTTCAATCATTTGCTCTTACAAAATATGTTCAATGCAAAGGAACATGACTCGTCACAATAAAACATGCTTCTTAGTACCATTTTGTTTTTATTTATATATTATTTAGTCTCCATTCAGCATAACTATAAATAATGCGGGTCACATAAAATGCTCATAGCACTATATAGAAACTTGCAAACACCTAGTAACAAAATAGATAGATAACTTTCTTGTCTTTTCTCTGCGAGAAATGCTTTTACACTATTATCATAGTTATGCCAAACCTCACACCATAACACAACGAAGCAACATGTCCCTTAAAAATATTCTTTCTTACCAACAATTTCATCATTTTTTTTTACATTTTATGAAGTTTTATTTTTTTGCATTTCGTATTCCTAGGCTACCTAACTAAATTTTTATCTAAACTATTCTACTATCTAGACTAGTCTGCCGGGTAGAACACCACGCTATATTAATACACATTGGACAAATACGTTCGTATCGACACTTCCCACAGATTTTTTTCATTTAGTTTTCTTTCTTTACACTTAGTCAACTACATAACAAAAGAGGTGAAAGCAAACTTGTTCAACTGAAACTTATCTCGAAATCGTGTTCACTAATGTTCTTAGCTCTCTTACGCTAAGGGGGCAGGGGAAGGGTGAGGCGCGCGCGGGCGGCGACCTCAGTCCATTCAAATTAAATTATTTAATAAACTAACAAAGGAGACTACCCTAGAGCCGCCGGATTCGCTCGCACCTTACTCTCGCCCCCGTATACGCTATGTGTCTAGTCTATTTATCTTAGCGTCAAACATTTTTTTTGCTATTGTAACCTATCTATAATTAAACCTAAGCTCTAAAGCTAGCCCGCAATTCGTCACCGCTCCTTCACCGGTTCACCTTTGCAGAACGAGTCAACATTCACTTACATCTAAATGACTTATTTTTAAAAAAACATTCACTTAACACTTCTAATCATCGACATGATTTATTTCAGTTTTATCGCAGTTTTGGTATTTAGGAATAGTTGTTGAATTCATTTTTGTGCTTATAGTTTGAGTAGCTCTCACTATACAATATAACAAATCGTCACCGATAATCTCATTGTAACGTTGTTTATTAATGACACATGTCAACATCGAAGTGATTCTAACTAGGAACATCTACGGTTTATCTCCAGTATTCAATCTTACATCATGTGTGAAAAATGCAACGATTAGACAGCCACATTATTTCCTTTTTAGTCGTTAGTACAAAATACTTTAACCACAGTTAACATTACTCCTTACATTTATGATTACGGTAAGTCCTCTTATTACCTGTAAAAATATCGTAAAGCACATGCAACTGCTATATTGTATCGTTTTCTGTTCATTATTCAAACGAAGCTGAAGGCACTACTATCAAACGAAGTTTATTGCTTACGTGGAAGGAAAGCTTTAGAAAAATAATTCACAATTAACACTTGCTTTTGACGGTGTTAACTAGACTACGACTCTACGACGACATACAACCGTGCCGCACTACTCTACTGCACTACTGGTCACTTAAACTCTGACAGCATTATCCTATTATATTTGGGAAATATTGATCTGTATTTTGGAATGAAACAAACATGGACACTGATATGGATGGGAACAATTTATAGTCTTTTACGACTAAAATAATGGGACAAAGGAAGGGCAGGCTCGAAAGTAGTAAAATTATTTATACATTGAATCAGTTCGTAAATGCAAAGCGGAAACACCTATCGGAAGACTGCTTTTACAGGAAGCCACTGTGTACTTCGATCTCTAAAAGAGCGAATTACTTATCTTAGTACTTTGCGATATTATTAAGACGTAGTATATCGCACTTCGTGTTTTTCAAATTTTTACAAGAATTAAAAAAAGGCGGTATTAGTCAGTTCAAAATATTTGGCTTGATCAGAAATTATACGAGTATAAAACTGATCTACGGAGTTACTATATGTTAGTGCAAAATTTAAATGTAAATCTCACTGTCATTACCCTTGTAACGAGTGTTAATTTTGTATCTCAGCATTATCGTCTATAATTTGTAGTATTTGAGAACAAAAATTATATTGTTAATAATTTGAAAATGAGAGAAGTGCTATGTCCTCGACAAAGATTTTTTTGAATTCGGGTTCCTGCATCTACAACGAAAATGATTTACTCGAAGAGTTTTACGGGATCTATCACTTTGTATCTAATTCACAAAATCTATCATATTACTTTGTAAGTCGAATATTCAACCTCAGTCTATTCCTGAAAATTAGAACTCAACAAATAAGAAATCTACAAATTCGTTTAAAGTCTACGTCGTTCATTCAAAACCTGTCGCTTCATCTAATTCAGTTCCTGTATTGATTTATTATTATTATTATAAGCCGGTCTACAGGTTTTGAACAAAGAAGTCATCTTAATCGTCAGTTAAAATACAGTTAATATATCAAACATTTAGCTAGTCTTCAGTCCCTGGGTTGTATAAATATTTCCCTACTTCTTACTCGATTTTAATGATTTGTATACTTTGGTTCTGATGAAACTCGACGTGCCAAAATAGAATTAAACAGTTGCGATATAGTAGGCTTTTACTCGTACCCATCAACAATGTATGTATATACATGTATACATATCCATGTATAATTTATATATATTCAATATAAAAATATCAAATTTTATATAAAGTCATAAAGTGTACCCAAAACCTACGTGATGGTACAAAATGTTCTCATTTACACCAAAACGGCGTTCATACGTGGATTTCGAATCCTTTACAATTCATAATGTGGAAATCAATCGTGGAATTTTTATTTGATGTTTTCTAGTGGAATGTGCCGAGTTGCCGACCGCCTAAAAATAACTACACTTGATTCAGTACATGATTCTCAAAAAAGGATCACTTCATTAATCACGTATTTCGAACATGAGTTTCAACGTACAAAAATTTGTATAGACTCGTAAAATGTATAAATAGACTTTTCATACAACTGCTTATTGCTAATGTTGCCATATCAGCACTGCGAGCTGCCACCGTACACGTGTCACTTCCACTGTTGCGCGTACTCAGGAAAATACTGTTCAAGAAATAACTCTAATATCTGGAGGTTTCGGTATACATAAATTCAGTCTGTAGTTGGGTTTGGCAACGACGTTTTTACTATTATGTATTGTAATTAAAGAAAAATCGTCTATAGGAAAATATACATTTATGCTCCATTTTCAACAGAAAGTGATGTAAAACGTGTACAATGATGACGGACAGTGGTTGATATTTTAGGATGTGACGAGATGACATTTTCATATCATATCATTATACTTCACGTAATGCTACATCTTTTAAGCGCCCTGAGTAACACAGGTTTGTTGCGCACGAGTGTTAATATATTTAAAATAACTCGAGAACCGATAGAATATTTAAAAAATGCTTTAAAAATAGGTACTTGCGATTCTTGGAAGACTGCACCAGTATGAGTGAATAATGTAGATAATACTGTATAGTTTATATGTATATTATCATTTTTCTCAAATAAAATTACTAAAGCACCATGCCAAACACATTTTGAACATATATATACGTTAATCACGACCATAGTCCCACGTGGTGGTCAAAAATACCTACACCATCTATTAATGTCTTAGAGAAAGGTTAAAATATTTATTTAGCTGTTTCGGCCATTTTTTGATACTATCGATATCTTTGTATTTTAAAAATACATTTTTTCACGAAAGATTTTAAATCTTCGGAATAAACATTTGCACGACGTCTACGTGATGATAAACCTTTCTTAACGTAACACATAAGTCGTTTTTTCTTTACAATTTGGTAGCATATAAATTTGTTTCCACATGATATGACCATTTCCGTTTACACTCTAACACTTAACCGCGCAGATATTGCTTTCCGTCCATTATCAAATCATGATTCCGTTACAAAGAAATTATAAAACTACCCTTTTAATAAACTAACAATTTTTCCAAAATCCGGATTGCACATAAATTGTTCGATATCAATTTCAACAATGCCACGATTTATATATTAATATTTTGTTACAATTGCAAATTAAAATAAAAATAATTCTTTTTCGAAAATAAATTTACAAATTTAAAATTTAATGAAATAAAACTATGCTAAAATAAATACCTACCTATCTTAAATAATCGTGTCAACATGTTCAAAACCTGCGCCTAAAATCTTACATTAAAAATTTCATAAAACAATAATAAAATTATAATGTAAAAACACATTTAAAATTGCAGCTATATCTATACATCAAATCCTCTTTTCCAACCGTCAAAAGACCTCATCAAAACATCACAGCGAATCGCGTTCAGCGCAAAGCCAAGAGGATCGAAGCCCATTGAACAAGCCAAGGCGTCAAAAAAAAAACTAGGCTGGTCGCACGTGCGACGAAAGGCGCGGCGCAGCTTTCGATGAAGTCTATAACGGCCGCAAATTAAAACTAAAACAAATTAACATCGTAAAAGTCACAGTTTCTTTGATTTTTGGCTCGTGTACAGCATGAATTGTTGCGTGATCTACGTCTACTTGGGAGGCGGGTAGGGCTGGTAGGCCTCGTCAGGCGACGCCGCCGTCGACGCGTGCTCGCTCTCCATCGGCATCTGAATGATGGGTGGAGTGGGCCCCGCGAAGTACTGGTACGGGTGTGAGGCGAAATACTGTAACATTACAATGCAATAGTTAATTCGTCTCCTACAAGATATATACTACATACATATCACAGTGAAAACAAGCGAGCATTAAGTTACTAGCGTTAAGCGACAAGAGAACGCTTTTTACAAGAGCGTATTGTCATAGTGCATTGACACTCACGTATAATTCATTTTCCGGCCTTAAGCTGTCCCAGTTTACCTGGAAAACAGAGATTACTATCAGTCTTTTTGTTTTGCTGACTGATTTTTTATTTGTTATGTGGCCGGAAATACGTATTTATGATTTTGGTTAATTAATTTATAGACTTACGATTTCTTAATTTGAGGCATTCTCTTCCTATATTATACCTACGACTGTTCGGTTCATTTGTACTTGTTTCACATCCATCTTAAAACTAACACTCACACAAATGAGTGCTTAATCACGCAAGTTACGTTATGTTAGTTTATTAACTTACGTATTGGCTAGGCACGGTGTCGATGGGTATGTGTGGTGGATGAGCAGGATGAGGCGCGTGAGGCGCGTGGTGTCCCGGGTGTGCCGGCGGTATGAGCGCAGGCGTAGGGTGCCAGCCATGCCGCGGGATGAGCCGCGTGGTGGTGGTGCAGTTGTGGGTGGAACGCGGCCACGCCGTACACGCCGCTTCCGCGGTATACTCCACACTCGCCTCCAGTGCCGCCTCCTACACCTCCTGCGTACACTCCGGTCACGCTCATCGCCTGCAACACAGACAACTACGTAATCAATAACAAACTGTGGCATTCAATCGTTATTGGGGTTAGTAATTAAACTTAAAGTCGTAACTTTAAAGTGCCTACAAATATACTTACGGTTAGTGCACTAGTCATGGTCAAGAATCAAATATATAAGCGGAGTATTTATAACTAAAACTTGCATCTCAGATAAATTATTGATACCTGTGTAATTGATTCATTATTGTCCCTCCATGCTCGGCCGTTGCTATCGTTCTGCTTGTTATACAAGGCCTTTTTCTTATTGCCTCCATCAGCAAACTTTACCAGCAACGGTTCCTTAGCACCTGGTATCGGGTTTCCATTGAATACCTTAAACAAAATATAGTTAATATTAGCATTTCACACACTATATTTTACACAGTTGCCTAATCAGGGTGACCTTTGTGTCGCGACACTGCTTGTCTTCGCTTTATTTCAAATTGGAGTTGGAATCAAACATTTTATCGCCAGATTTTGTTCCAAAGCGCCAAGTTAGCCTCATTTCATAACATTGTATGTTAACTTATAAGTTTATATACAAAATCTTACTTGGATAATCTGCTCGCATTTCTCCCTAGACTCCATTCTTGCGAAGCCAACGCCTTTGCTGTGCCCAGTGGGTGTCACGAAGGATCCTTGTGGATACCACTTGGCCAAACTTAGCTAACAGTTGGTCCACATCATTTTCCTTAAAGTGAGGTGGCAAGTTGGCCATATAGAGGTTGGTAGGATCCTGTTCCTGTTGCTGGAATTCCCAAAAAAACAGTTCAAGCAAGAGAGCTTAATTGCTAATAATAATTATTTACCCTATATTCAGTTTATTTTTCAGATTTAATTTTAAAAATATATATATTTTTAATAATCAAAATGTTATAATTTACGATACGAAAGTGTAAAGAAATATATTACAAATTGTGCTAGCGCAAAAAGAGTTAACAATTTACTTTATAAACTATTTTGTCATATTTTTCATAATTACAAAATCAATTGCGCATTTCGAGATAGTCAAGGTTGGTCCTGAGTAAACTGATATTAGCTTGAAGCTAGCGTAGATTATCTAGACACTGAAGCCAGCTGTGACGTTAATCAGCGCATTGAATCTAATATGCTATTATATTATTATTATGTAGGTGTTATTAACGACATGGGCATATACATCAGCATAGAGTTTATGAAGCTTGTTAAAGTCGCATACACACTAATTTAATATTGAAAGCATAGAATACCCAGAGCCCAGTAGCGAAATACATTGTTATAACGCTGAAGCAAACGATAATAGTATAGAATTAACAGGATGAAACAATGTTTGAAGTAAGTAAGCGTTATATTTGCGTTGAGTTTGCGTACCATTGAAAGGGTTTATAAATACTTACAACACGATAATGTCACACAGTTCTGTTTGGGTATTACGGTGATACCAAAATATCTCGTGGTGATCCCCAAATTAAACTGACAAATGAATGGTTACAAACTTGTGAAATTTTATTCATTTATAATTGTTAACCGCCCATTTAATGTCAATGATCTGAACTCTGGTCCTACTCAAGCTACATAGGATCCAATAACTATAGTCAATATATGACTTACACGGTATCTAAATATTGACTTCCAAATATGGAACAGGATGCTGATGCTACTTTATGCATAGGTATTAGGTAATTCAAATCTAGCAAAACATTTACATTAGTTAGAAAACACGGCTGTACTTTAAAATGCTCTGTTAGATATTATAGCATTTCTTTAATAAAAAATAGGGTAATTACTAAAGCTATAAGTAAGGGTAGGCGGATTAAAGGACAGGATTGGAAAGGTTTTATTGGGTCGTACTAATCCATTATCGAGGATAACATTAAAATTTATAACATAAATTCTTTTATCTACGGATTACACATTTTGAATAATATACAAATAATTGTCTAATAATGTGAACAAACTACTCATAAAATATCTATGAATATAAGAATTTTAAAATGCTACGAAAAATTGGACTGAGATCTTTCATAACTGTATCCTGCCATTTATAACATAAAATAGAAAAATTGTACGAGGATTAAGTATGTAATAACTTTACTTTTCCAATACAAGACCTAATGGACCAATTACCGACGTGTTGATAGTGAACTTGGATGAGCGGAAAGGAGCAGGCGGTTAGTCATAATAGTATTACTTGCATGCACAACGTACACGGTTCAGTCTACGCAGGAACCAGATACCCACTTTAGCCATCTGGGCCTGAACACCTTTGGCTTGTAATCCTTTAACAGCAGCCTCCGCTGATGCAATCGTTTCAAAATCTACAAAACCGTAACCTGTGAAAAGGAAAATAACACACGTATATAGAAACAGGAACTTTAGCGTCAAATACGTACGTAGGTTCGTTTAAAAATTGATGATACATGCTTAATTAAAGGACATCTAGATATATCAAATTAGATTATACCTTAACAAGTAACACAAAAAAGTTCAAACGGAATCTAATGATTTGAAAGTATTACAAACTGGAGCAATGACGTGTGAGAAAAGAATAACACTGTGAAAGACATTACGTGCTTTTTCACATATAATAATTAAAAAAAACATCGTGCCATAGTGCAGTAATGGTGATGACCATAGTGATAAAGTAATAAAATTAATACGTACAATAAATAATATTCTTTATATGAGAATGTCACAAATAATGCATAAATCGAAACTAGTGTTCGTGCATATATTAGAAAAAGTCTCACCATAGATGAATTAGTTTAATGAAGGTATATGGTATTCTAGAAAATATTAATATAAATTCAGTTACAAATAACTCCCCACTATGAGAAAAATACAACTCAGTAGACAAATACGTATTGATATACATAATATATATACGTAAATATACAGTTTTACTATTATTGTTGGTATAGGTGGTTATCTATTGTAGTAAAATGTATATGTTGCAATGTTTATTAATTTTGATTACCTTTACATTTATTCGTATTTTTGTCCAATATTGCTTTCGTAGAAATTATGTTGCCATACCTGAAAATAGAAAATTTGCTTTAAATGTGTTAAAATAAAAAAAACCCACATGAAAGATTAGTGAAATTATACTTACATTTGGCACATTTGGACGAGGTCCTTGTCGGTGGTGTTCTGGCTAAGGCCACGGATATAAAGGTTGGTACGGCTCAGTTGTTCACCGGACGCGCCGGTAGTCGACGCCGAAGATGCGGGAGGCGGAGGAGCCGTACTAAGGCTAGTGGACCGAGTTCCTCCTGCAGAGTTGGATGACGAGCTGGATGCAGTGTTAGCCGGGGATGCAGCCGTCGGCACCCGTGTTCCCGTCGCCCCGCAACCACCCGTCATGGCCGCACCAGTATACTGTAAAATTGACGTCAACATGTTACAACAATATATATATGGTTATATTTGTGGTAAGAGTGGTACTCCATATTGTATTAAAATAGATATTTTAAAAAAAATATCATGAAGGGTTTAGTCCTTAGTTATTTAAGATAGCGCGTGTCGATGAATGTTTTAACGAGTAATGTTTATCACACAGTAAACATATGTCGATTCTAAGCACGTGTCCTTAATCGTCTCGTACTGCGTACCGCCAGTACGTATAGGCTATGCGAAAGGAAGCCAACGGTTCAAGGTATGGATTGCACGTGGAGCCCGATCGTTTACGGGAAAACAGTTATGTTGGTTAACTAGTCGGCATTCTAACCGCGATGCAGGAAGCAGTAACGGTGATAATCAAGTTTCTTAACAGTCTAATGAGAACTTTTTAATTATTCGTCTTCACACGAATCAAAATTCTCAATCTTTCTACAGTTATGATAACAGTAGCATGATTCTTAAAAGATTATATACGACTATATAAACATATGAATAGATTCTCGAAGTAGAATTCTTGGCAGTTAAAAATTACGTTCAAAGTTATTTTAAAAGAGCGTACTTTAACATGACAAGAAATGGTAGCCAAGTTTAGAATAGAAGACAGAAGTAGATCAAAATATAAATAAACAAGTAGTGTGATTTAAAACAAGTGTATATCTTATATATATCTTAATTATAGTATAACAAAATAACTGATCGATTGGTTTTTGTTGTTGTTAATTCGAAAATGTTGGCAATACAAGATAAAGCTGAAGCATAAGCTATATTCATTTGAACATTTAGGAGTCACGTTTACGATCGGTCCTAGGTAAAAGCGATAACTGCGAAACGAACATTGTAAAAGGAAATTTATTCGCCCCATTAGTGTCTATGGAGGTACAAATCTACATGTTGTACTTATTTGCATTGCGTTAACATATTAAAGCCATAAAATGTGGTGTCCTTTGTGCTAAGAGACGTGAAGCGATAATCCATGTAAGTAAAGTCCGGACCATTTATAAACATTAAACACTCTGTTTACAAACTGCGTGCCAATATATTACAAATATCTATTTTAAAAATAGATATATTAGGTATATAATTAATTTATATGTTTTAAGTCTTGTGTTTTCACACATCGTCTGACACTAAACGATGATTGTGGGCTTAATTCTCTCTAGGATGATAAGTTTAATTAATTTCCTCTGGTTCTTTGTTTTAATATCGTTTTTAAGATACGTAAATGAACATTTTAAAAGGAAGCCTAAATATTGTATTGGAACATTATTTCGATGTCGATATAGTAAGCAAAAGAAATAAAACAAGTTTGAAAAACTGTCATAACTATTTTTGGGTAGATCGTATTGTATCAAAGGTAGAATCGAGGGAAATTTTCTTCCACTTTCTTTTCTTCTACGAACGATCTGTTCTGCCAAGAATAAGTTACAATGACAATTTCCTAACTTAGACATGATTTTTAACAATAGGTGTGCTTGGAAAAAGCACATTTATAATATAATAAGTATACACAGTAGGGTAGAGGGTAGTGATAAGTAGTAATCAAATGATAAGACTCTCTTTTCCCACATTTCTTTAACATTAATTTATTTATTTACTTTTCTCGTTAAGTGGCAGAAGCGCAATGTTGAGCATCGCGCTTTGTAAACGTCTTTTTTATGTCCCTCTGAATCTTTGGCAATTTTTTCACTGTAGTAAGCTCCTATACACAAAAAGAAGACTTTAATGACATTTATAACGTTGACAAATCCGAATTTGAGTGATGGATCAAGGCAGTCTTAGTGACGCGTTTTCACGAAAACCAATCATCGCTTTCCAAACTTTTGACGGCATACACTCGAAACTCGGAAGATATTAGCATGCGCGACTTCTTGGAATTCTTTAATTTATTACTTATTTGCATAAAAAAATGTTCAATATATATTTTTTTCTTTTGCAAATATCATTTTATACATAATAATAGCAATTTAATAAACATCATTGAAGTCTACATTTTAAATCGTATGCAGTTTTCATTTAAATTTAAATTCATGTCCAAAGCGTAAAGCAAATTGAATGGCAAAGAGCTTTTGCTCGTCTACCTCAAGGATAAGAATGGAAATAGAAAATTTAAATTTGAATAGGTACCTCTGAAGTATTGTGATAGTATAGTTTTGATTCTCAGATCTAAAACTAAAGGTTCAGGAAAATTACGTTATGTAAAATGATTACGGACTAAATTAAAAGAAGATTCTATCAAAGTAATGGTACTAAGGCATCATTTTACTACTTGAATTTTAATAGATTGGCGACGTGTTTACTGTGAGTACAAAAATGAAAATTAAAGAGTCATTGTCTTCATAATTGTGTAGCACTGTAGTGTATTGTTAAGTGTAGGGTGTCAGGGTATAGCTAGGGCTTGTAACAAGACAAGGGGTAGAATAAGGGCCCTTGCCCCGTTTCAAGGACTTTATCACCATTTACGTACGAAAATGTTGAGAAATTAAGACTAATTTACGAGTTAAGTGAGGTTATACACAATCAAGAATTAACCTTAAAATTCTTTTTTGAAAATTAAGTTGAAAATTAAATATTTTTCTCAACTTATTACATGTACCTAGTGTGAGTCACGTACAAGATAATAAGTGTTGAGTCAGTAGCCGGAGCGATGTATCAAAAATCTTTTTGCTGGTTAAGCTTGGGTAAGGGTAATATTGACTTGACCCATAGATACTGCAAAATGCAATAGCTTAAACAGGATTATTGTATTTCAAAGATTTATACCACCACTAATTACCAAGTGGTGCTATTTTTATCCAAATTAACGTTAAAGAATCCTGTGTAGAAACCTCGTGCTTATTAACTTAATTATTGGCCTAGAGGTGAAAACTACAATTTTTGATAATTCGATAAGATCGACGACTGAGATATTATAAATAATTGTACATATAGTTCACTATATGTGTTAACAAGGAACTTGAAATGAAGCATAGCTCTTAATAAACATTTTAAAATGATTTAAATGATGCACTTTGCAACAATTTTACTGCACACACGGAAGGTTGTCGACGGTTGACGTCACGCTTAGGCGGGCAGAGTGGGGAGTGTAGGCGTTCAACAGTTGGTCCCGGCTCGATAGCGCAGCGCGTGCGTGCGACGCGCACCGTCACATGGCCGTCATGTAACCGCGATGCATTAAGCCCATCTGTATTTGTACTTAAACTGAACATTTTACTATAATTTAATTTAGAATAAACACAATGAAAATAGTAACTTTTGATAAATTCTGCGATAATCTTATCGCTCTCATCGATCTGTCAGCTGTTCATAGAAAGCTTGGCGAAATGAAACACAAATCCCGTTTAATCTATTTAAATTGTACACTTAAATTGTTTTATTGTCGTCGTAATCAAAATAATAACAAATATATTCTTATAGAGCGTCATTATATGACGAGTTCTATACAAAAATATTGTAAGAATGTTTTAATAATGATTAGATAAGTATTATAGTAATAGTATATTATATAATAGTAAATCGTATATATCGTATAGGCTCAGATGCCTTAGATGAGCTTAGAACTTTTGGCTATAATTTGTTGAAAAGCAAATGTGTGATAAATTTTAGCGACCCATGGCGTAGGTACATTTAAATATCTGCGGTAGGTGACGTACGTCAGTATGCCATTATGATAATTTAGGAAAAAAACGCCGCCCTCCGAAATATACCCTTTTAGCAGGATCTGACCGGATCCACGAGCAACGATATTAAACAAGTTTACCAGACAAAATCGTTGTGTTCGTATACATTGTGGAGCAATAAACATGAAAAAGTATTCTAATTTTCTTTCAACACTGGCAAGTAATTACGCTTTCAACACAAGTTAATAAATTGTGCATCATTTTAAATTGTCACTTAAAAGTTAGCGTGAAAACCTCTCACAAAGCATTAAGCGAGGAATGTTTTGTGGGCTGCTACTCTCAAGGGGCTGGGGTCCTTCACCTTCTACCAACGTAGAAATAAATCTAATTCCTTGGATGACAGATATCAGCAAGCCTTGTTTATTTATACTTTCACTCCAAGTTTGGAGGGTTGCACATATGGGACGTGCCTTGTTGAGGCAGCTTGTACAAAAATAAACTATTATCTTCACTAAGTCAATAAACGCGTAAGAGCTTATTACAGAACCATTTCCTGGTCTAAAAATAGACCAAGTGCGGTGGAGTTTTGATATAAACGTTTAACATACAATAACAATCATTGAACTAGGTAGAAATATTAAAATAATTGTTAAAACAATAATAAAATCCGTTTAGACTTTCGAGTATGTCATATGTAATTCGCACGAGCTTCAATGTCTCTCTATATTCTTCATGTGTATGATCTGCGTGAAAATAAACGTCGAATGAAGTGTGGGTGCTATACAATTACTGTGAATAGCGGAGAAATAAATGATTATATGAATGTGATGTGAAAAATTAATGTATTATTTAACTGTCTATCTTGTATTTTCTCCACATAATACGAATTGGAGTCTTTATAAATGGTAGAACGAAGAAGTGACTTAGTTATTTATGTTACAACAAAAAAGCATGGATTCCTTTAACCAAAAAAGCAATCTCCATTTAAGGTTGCCATGTTTGTGAGAGGGCGCGATGAATCTAACAAGCTGCACGTTGTGACGGTTGTGACAGCTGACATATAGTGGCCATTAATCAGCTGGTAATAGATACTTGACCAGTATTAAGATTTATCAGTCAAGACTTTTTTGTCAGACTCGTTATAGTAGAGTATTATTAATTTTCAATGTTTACCTTATATCATATATACATATTACATATATTAAATGCATATCACAGTCTTTGGTCATAACTATCGTAATCAGTGGAAAACGTTAACCACTTCCGATACAATGTATCTAACATTACATCTACCGGTCAGTAAAAAAAACTAGGTTAGGAAACCGGAGAGCAATGTTCGCTTTAAAAGGAAACGTTGTTTCAACGAATGATTGCTGGTTGATCTTTGTATTGGTTCGATAAATATCTATTGCAATTTTATTACTCTATATGATATTGCTGATCGATAAAGTTATGATTTTTTATATGACAGTGTTATAAAATACTTATAGTAAATTCATATCCTAAAGCAATAGTTTTTACAAAAAACATAGTTTTCTATTCAGGTACATAAATTTATATAGGTAAATTATTAGCTTTCTAACTTATAAATTTGTGATAAATGATATTTTAATAATGACTATTTTTATTCCATACGTTCAAGCCATAATGGTTCTTAAATATAATAAAAAACGCTTAAGTAATGATACATTTATGGATTAATGAAAAGTATACTTTATAAGGATGTAACATGTTAATACATGATAGTAAATATTTGGATTTCTATATATGTATATATTACCCTTAACTAAAGCTTCAAGCAGATGAACTTAAAAAAGAAGCTTAAAGCAAATGAACAGACCAACACAAAAACTAAATAAAACAAACAACTCAAATTGATGGCTGCAAGCCTTCCACGGGCATTATTTTACGACTTTTAAAGATCATGGTGGAGTGAGTATCTTAATACTAATTTTATTGCCATACCATATGCCGATGCCCAATTGGATTTCACGACGTCTATGAAATAGTTTTTGTTACGGTTTCGACTTAATAGATAATCGTTGTTATCGACGATCAGAGCACACCAACTTATATGCGATATTTTCATCGAAAGTTTACGTCAGTAAATGGATTATATTGAATAAGTTCGCTACGACTCGGACGTGAGATATATAGAAAATGATAAAAAACTTTGTAAGAGAAGGACGTTGATGAGGCTAAGTATTATGTAACAATAATGTTATAGCAAATAATGATAGCAAAGGAATCATTGTTCTTAAAGTGGCTTTTGTTATATATTTAGTACATATAAGTTTGAATAAACTTTGGCAACATTAAAATTAAATCTCGACTTGTAACATTATTAACTTTAAAATTTAAATGTTAATAAAATAATCTTTTGCAAAAAGCTGAATTCAACACGACGTGGTGCAAAAATATAATATAAGAAACCGTCATCTACTTCTCCTCACGTACGCTTAATATATTATAAAAGTCCTCTCAACACATTATAATAAAATGCAATGCTACTTCCGGATTAAGTACTAGAGTGTGAAACTCTAAAAAGAGTTCAGCAACGTTCGGCTATGAGATAAATCCTAAAGGAGACGGTTCGTAATAAAACACGTACGACGCGGGGCGCTACATTTTATTTCAGAAAGCGATAAGGACGCGAGAAATTCCTTTTACGAGATTCTTGCGGAGGGGAGGTAGGGGCACAGTGTGAATACTGCTCGTGTGCGACATCTGGTTTATGTCGGCGGTGGTTCGTAAACCCGCTGAGGGCGGAGCGCCTGTCGGGCCCGTCTCGACACTCAAATCGTTCGATGCACTGTGACAATGATCAATGTACTGTAATTACTCACCACAGATATATGTTAACGAAAGCTCGGATCCCAAGTATTTTAATCACTAGTGATGTACGGTTCCCCTTCTGTCGGACCTTCAAGCTTCGATATTTATCTATTTATACTTATACTTAATTTATAAGTCTGGCCGTTGAGTGATAACGTGTCAAGGTTTTCTCTTTTAAGTAATTTGCACATTTAACTATGAATACGTATTTGATTTCTAAAAATGCAAATCAATTGTGATTAAATTTTATGTTAACAGTTTTTGAGTTATTCTTTTGCCAGTCAGTTACATAATTATAAATAGTTTTATTAGAAACTAATATTTATTAAGATGTTATTTTTTAATAAAATTAACAAAACCTAAATAAACGCTATATATAAAAATTTGAACTTATAATATAGCATATATTAAGTTTCAAGAAAAACTGATACATGATTTAAGGTAGAATCATGATCTGAAAGCGTTCACGGTCCATAGCCTAGCATTACCGTTTATAGGGGATTGCCCATCAGTGCCGTGCGCTGAAGTAGTCAGTAATAACGCTTGTTGCCTTCCCGTTGCCACTTAACCCGAATAGGGTTCTGTGTAGTGTAAATAAGGAAGCTTTGCCGTAGTACATTTATAAAATATATTTTTTAATACTTTAATGGAAAAGTTACCGTGATTTAAATAAAAATGTGTTTCATTTTAAAACTTATTATTGTGTTTATCTTATAATCATTACGTTTTGATGTCTTTTTCGGAGATAAATATATGTGAATATGAAATAATTTTAATTTTAAAATATCGTTTATTTTTAAACTTCTCTCAAAGAGACTATCACAAGCACTCTAAGATCGTCGAATGAAGGCTACCAGCGGTTTGGAAGGCAGATCGGCTGAGAAGAGAAGGCGAGAAACTCAACAGTTGCTGTTTTGAATATAAAAGTTACAATTTTAAGATTAAACAATAGTAGGTATTCTACGGGAAATACAAATTACATTATTTACACTCATTTTTATTATTGAAATATTTTCATTTAGTTTTACTTACAAGCACTTTTTTTACATGTTCTATAGAGGCTTAACCTCTATAGGCGAAAATTTAGTACAGTTTGCAGAATTTAACTGTATTTACCAATAAGTGAAGATAGAACAATAATGATTAGTTCCAAATATAGAATAAGTTTTCTCATAGTTTTTTAAGATTTCATTATTGACCTAGATAGTTTTACCTCTTAATAATACCAAACTATGTTAATACGGGGAAGTAGTCACAACGTACGTATATACAAACACCCTAAACCTTTCAAGTAAGTTCCTTTGACACTTACGGAGTTTATTATTTAGTCTAACTTGTGCATTCTAACTTGTGCATTTTATGCAAATCATGATACAGACATTGAGTGCTCTGAACATTAATCATGTTATATTGTTAATGTTTGTATTTTGTGAGGGCTCCAGACGCGGTTAGCCAAATTGATGGAGCGAACTTCCCTCTTAATTGCGCCTGCTCTAAGTCTGGCTAAATTAAAGTAAATCTGAATTGCAGCTAAGATTAAACTACTACTAGTGTTGCTTATGCGAGTGGAGTCAAAATTATTGTTTCTCTTATTTAAAGTAGGTAATGTACTGTATTTTCTTTTAATTGTAATTAATGTAACTGTCTTGATGGTAAGAGATTCAATTTATACAAAAGGATCACTGTGCTCTACTATATGCAAAATAATACTTTTAACTAAGACTGTATTCGTCTGCTTTAACTAGAGTTACTTAATAATCTAAGTATTCCAGGTAACTCTGACCGCAGGTATAGAGGACTACATAGCAATAATTAAGGTTATTTAATATAGTTTATATGGTAAAAGGCTATAAGCTTTTGAATATGAATATTTTTTTAAATATTGTAATAAAAAGTTACTGAGAGTAATTCGTCTAACAAAACAAAACGAACTGATGTTAGTGAGGTATACAATAAAATATTTTGACGACTTAATAATTAGTATGGAGATGCTCGACAAATATCTCAATATTTCATTAGGTTAATCGTTTGTTTCGAGGTGTCTTGAGTATTGTTTGCGTTATGACTTCTAATTATTTCGTACATGGATGCAGCTGGTGATATATTGCATAATACTGGACAATAGAGTTCACGCCAAGTTGAACGTTCATTGTGGTTGCCTATAAATTAACTTATACCATTCACATAGTTTATTAACTAAGCTTCGTTTTAACTATGTATCGTGGGAATATAGAAGTTAGAAGGATGTTAAGTTAAACCACGGCTAACTCGTTTCCGTCAGGCATAAATTTTACTATAATGAGTAACGTGAGTGACTAAGTGAGCTTGTAGTAAGTATGCAATTACTTAGCGATTGTGTCACGTACATAATGGCAAATTTTATTCAGTAGATACGCGAAGTACCTATATTGTTTTTGCGTAAATTATGTTAATACTGGAATGTAGCATAGCGTAATTAAATATTGTCTTATTTGCATTATATTATTACACGCGTGTGTCTTTGATGCATGATCAAATTGGACCAAGAAAATTAGAAAATTGCTTACTATTTTTATCTGTGCCTAGACATAGGCTAATTGATTTATAAGACAGAAACACCTCGTTAAAAATTCTACCGGGCAAACTAATCTATAAAAAATAAAGAGAGGACACCTGGGCTGGAGTGGTTATGTGCATCGTAAAGAAAATTATCTAATGACATAGTAAACCGTCAAGTTATAGTTAAACTCAATATGGAATTTGCTATAACAAAATTTGCTTATTATGATGAGCTTTTTCCTATGAAATCTGTGTGAATGACGAGTAACCACAATTAATAACAACGATTAATAACTCTTATAATTTCAAAATTGCCGTCAAATTTACAAGATGTTTTTATCGAAACAATTTTTAATTAATTTTGTTTTTGTGTATAAGTACATTGTACTGCTATACTATAGTAATATTTGCATTTTACGTTTAAATAAAAGTAATATAACTGTTCAACAATTATGATTAGAGCTGTTATTTTTTTTGTCCAATATATAGCTTTATTTTAAGATAACTAACTAGATGATATAAAACATTTATAAATTCAAATTAGCTACTGTTCATTTTTATCTTGTATATTTAATTTTATGTGTTGATTTTTATATAAATTCTTATTGCGGCAAATCGAATCGCTACAAATACGTGTACCGTATACGTTTATAATGAAAAGTTTGTATTTATTTCCATTTATGATCTAAAAGGTTTGGTTTTAATCACATTACTTTTTATAATAAAATATAACAATATTCTATACATATTATTCATCAATGTTTTCGCACATACTTTGAAATTTAATTGCTTTATTTAATGCTTGAATATACGAAATTATATCTTTGTATATATTATATTCAATAATGATCGGCATACCTGATGTGGCGTGTAAGGACTGGGGGCCGTAGCGTAGGCCTGCGGCTGCGGCGGCGGATAGCGGCAGGGCTGCGGCGTGTATGCCGCGGCCCACTGCTGCGTGCCGCCGCGGAACTGTGCGCCCGCGCTCGCCATGCGCGCTGCGCACGCGCCCGCGCCCGCGCCTGCGACCGTCACCGCGCCCGAGCTGACTGCGCCGCTAGCGGAACGACAGCCGCCGCTGCTCTGTAATGTAAAAAATTAACTTTTTAAATTATATAAGATATAAAGATATAATTATAAACAAGTTTACATGTGAATATAACGTATTTCAAAAATGGTTTAGCTCAAATTTTGCTATGTAGATAGACGGTAGCTAGAGCGGGATACCCAGACACTACTCAAAGCTGCCATTGATTAATGGCAAGGATTAAATTTTTAATAGTGTTATAATATTACTAATTATATATTTATTATAATGGGCTAGAACAAAGATAGTAGGATTTATATTAATCAGTTTTGTTTACATAAAAATTCGAAAAACTGCGATTAATTATAATATTGTACTACTATATTGTGTTAAAATTTATAAACATAAACATATGTATGTATGTATGTATGTATGTAAAAACCAACTTTCAGATACTAGGAGGACCTCCTTTTGGTATTTGAAAGTAAATTGTCTCTATGCGTCGCATCGCAAATACATCCAGCCAACAGAGATGCCGTTAGATTCTAAAAGTAAATCCACATAAACATAGATATACGTGTATATGAATAGGAGATATTCAGAACATATAAAAAAAATGTATGGCTTCAGAAATGTTATGATTTACTTTACATTGTTATTTATTTATATTTAACACCAACATAAGTTGGCCATTGTATAGTAATGTAACACATACGTATCAGCAACTCTTAATAAAAGTAGAAATCCAATTACAAATGCTTTACACTTTTTACTGTATGGCTGTCCACCACTTTTTTCGCAAGTTCAATAGCGAGCTCGTAAACGCGCTTTGTATACCATGATGGGGAAACGAAAATAATTTAAATAATCATATCCCGAGTGGAGATAGAGTCCATAACCTTTGCATTTTCAGTTATGTGCCGTCCAGATGTTGCACGACAGCTTTAATATGTACATATTGATGTCAAAAGTTATTTATTTAAATTTAAAATCTTGTATTCTGATTTAAAACGCTCATTTATGAGAAGAAATCGAAAGATAAAAGTAAAATGGAAGACGCACAAAGAGCTATCGTGAATTGCACTTATAAATTCCACTTGTCATATTCAGACCGTAACCGGGACGCTCGTTAAATGTTAATCTAGATTTTATATTCGTATGGATTACTATTAAATATTGAATGTGATATTGCCATAAGGTATAAAGTATAGGTTTTTATATTAACCTAGTAGGTTTGTATAGTCACATACGTATATACGTAACGTGTAGTTTTTTTAACAATATTAACGTCTCGGTCTTGCTTTGCACGATTGATCGATATTCTCGGATTTAGTCCTATATTATAAGCGAGTATTACGTTGATGCAGTGTGTTTTTTAGCTTTCTTTCGAATTATTTTGTAAAACTGTGTACCTACTAAGAAAAATAATAAAAAATATATTTAAAAAATTAAAATTAATATTTTATATGCAATATTTTATCATATCGATTTCGTGGAATAATCTTGCAATACAGAAAAAACAGACGGACAAAAAATTTTAAATTCGTGTTTGTGCTTTATTGTAGTAGAGTATGCATGCCATGCTTCACTTCATAATACTCACTTATTTTATAATTATTTTTAAGAAATCTACTATATAAATGCTCCTGCTATACAATAAGGAAGACTTAAATAGTTTTCCGAGATAGAAATTCTATAAAAAGCTCTAAAAACCTCAGCAAGAGCTTTAACTTGTACGCTTAAAAGGGCGAGGTAAGTCGGTCAGATACTAAAGAAAGCACTATAGAGCTTAACACATTTAGCTATTGTGCGATTCACGCTGTCAATAAATCAGTATTAAGAATTCATTTAAGACGTCAGTTTAATTTTATACTTATGGGCGATGCACTTAGATATAATTTTAAATAAACGATAATTTAATATATTAAATTATCGTTTATAAATTACCTAATTTTTTCCTTTATTTTACAATAAATTACACACGTCGCCTTAAATTAAGGAAAAATATCTATATTACTAACATGTAAAACGATATAACGTCCGCTTGACAAAGATTAATTTTAAAAAAATATATAATAAAAAAATATTATCCTTAGACTTTAATGTTTTCTGTTCTATTGAGAAGGAAGAGTTGTAAATATGTTGCATCATGAACTATGACGTAGACATATGAATATCAGAGATTGGCATCTAGGCGTCTAGCCTCGAGAGCTGTGACGAAGCGTCTCGAAAACTTTCGCAATGCTTAGCCTAAGGTACCACTTAATGTAGCTAAGTAATTCGTTTATGACATACATAATAAATTTGTAGTAATAACACATGACAATCACAGATAATAGTCAAATAAAATAAAATTAACGTGATATTTATAGTTTAGCAAAAGATTTAATAAAATAGTTGACTTTTTTGTGCATAATAAAATAACTTAACTTTAAGTACTTATTGGCATGAAGACCACCATTTAGTAAATTCATATTTGTTATGCCAAGCGTGTGCCTTTCCTGAGAAGGAGATTTATAGTGGCAATAACAATGTATAATTTCACCCAGCGACCCCCAACTTGGAACTTAATTATTTGAGTCACGGAATTCCAAAAAACTATCCGAGAAACCTTAGGGATCAGAGTCCTGTTATAACTTTTCAAGCAAACAGCGTTCTTATTCTTTACAGCTATTTTTTGCTACTGTAAAAAAATATAGGTGAGTAAGACTGTCGGGCTATAAGCCGACAATCCGCTTAGCGTGAGTGTAGGCGTGCGGTCCAAGGAATTAGGGTAAAATATAGATTCCTAATGATTGTTGTAGCGATGTCCTTAAGGCTTCACTCTGGATCAATTAGAGCAACACAAAAAAAGGTGAGGATTTAAATATTTATTTGTTAAAATTCACATAAAGTATATTTAAATTCGTTCGTAACGCATGGGTGGCGTGGATTAATGTGAATCCTGACACAAAAATGGTACCCACTATAGATATATAAATGAATATTCATTTTTCAATCGAAGCATTGTATCTATGTTAAACCTGGATTTAAAGGTTATAATCATTTTTATTTAAACGTTTATTTGATTGTACAATTACAATATTTAATTTTTAAATTAGTATTAGAAAATCGTGTCAATATAGGTACATATATTTTAAAAACCCTACAAGAATTAAATGTAGCACCATCAAGCCATACGGTATGTTATGTTAAAATAATTTTCTACATGTTTATCCTATAACAGTAATCTTTCTAAAAGTGAACGTACGTTACAAATACGTAGAGGCGGTCGTGATGATTAAGCCAATTATACGTAATTTTACTTCTACGTTAATGATAGAACACTATCTTGGCTTGTACGAGAAATAATAATGAAGCTTATTACATTATTATTTCTAAGAAGTACAGTTAAAAACGTTTGGTTTGAGCATTCCACTAATTAAATTGGTATTATTTGGTCATAGATAAGCTAAACGAGTGTAAATACTGTTAGTATAGTTTTGGCATAAACAGGGCAGACCTACAAAAATGAGAGACAATAGAAAATAATAGAATAATAATTTTACTTTTTCATATATACGAGTTCCTTTGCGTAATGTAATTTAGTGTAGAGATAAAAAATAAGCCAGAAAACCAGATCGCAAAGGCGCTTGTCATCTAGTGGTAGGAATATAGCATTTTCTCGACGAAGATTTAGTTTTATGTCGAGTGGGAAGAACGGCGTCGGTAGGTCGCGACGATGTCTCGGCGACGCGCCTTTAGACGCTCTTTTTGCCTCCAAGGACGATAGGTTTAGTTCTAGATAAGTTTTAAATAGGAACATCGACATTCTAGATTAGCCGCTTGCACGACATATGTATGTTAATGATAAAAAAAAAATATTATTTTATGGTAACCTTCATTTAGACTTACAAGTAGATTTACTAGATTTACGATTTAATGTAGAATACGTGTAATTTATATGTAGTATAAGTATTTAATTTTATGATCTTTGTTAAACGCTCGATACAATGTAGCAGTGATAAATTTCCGCATGATAGACTCTATCAGCTCGTTCGGTGAAGTAATGATTAATTATCATTACTTAGCATTTTTATTATTGTGAGGTTTTTTTTTTTTTTCAATTTTTACTATCGTCTTTGATATTGATCATATAAGTAGTTTTGATGTATTGTGTATATATAGTATATATAATTTTTAATACAATCAGTTGAGATTCATTATTCAGAATAAAATATACCCATGCAAAATAGAAAGGAAATTTAGACGCTAGAAGCACTACATGTGCTAATCAGGTCTAAATTTATTTGTTTATTTCTTATTTATTTTATTTAATTAAATTAGAATTAAATAAAAAAAATATATAATGTAATTACGATATTACAAATACCTTTTCATTTACAAATACTTTTGCATGATAAACTTTCACAAAACTATCAATAGTAATATAATAGATTTACAGGAAACCACCACATGGCATCGCTCTCCATAGCTGTCTTCTCGATGTGTGAAAATAAAGAACATTTTCATTTACTTTTTATCCCTGAATACCAGGATTATACCAGAATTTCAAAGAGCACTCATTGAAACTCACTACAAAAATATGATTTTTATCTAAAAACATTAAATTACTATTTTATACTATAAGAAATATCTCAGTATATATATCGATATACTTTTGGTATTAAAACCAACAATATTTATATTTATTATTAATTTTATTTTTATATTCATACTAAAGTTATACTTTTACTCTGTCATAGATATATATTATCTTTGGTACGGCGCGGATGTTGCTAACCAGATGTACATATCATGTTTATCTCTCGTATTTTGATAATGCTATCGCATATTGAAAGCACAGATATGTGATTGATGGATAATTAAGTGTAAGCCTATATTTGTTCCATATTAAAATATTTTTATTATATTTAGTAGAAATTACAAAAGCTTTTTTTAAATTTAATTTTAAATTCAAACCTTTATTGAACGCTCATGAGAGCAGGAGCACAAAATTATTATTTTTATTATTTAATATTTATTTTGTACAGTATGTGTACATAACAATAATCACCACAAACAAAATTAAATAACGACATTATTATTTTATAAGAAGACAGAGTAATTAAAGATGAAATAAATTAATATCAATTAGCAGATTAGAATTAGATGTCTTAAACATTTCTATAATCTCTGCGTCCCCACAGCCTCCCCCTTGATTGCCAGTTCATAGCTGCAAACAAAGCTGTGATGACGAACTCAGTTGTCTTCCTCGAAATCCAAATACCGCCCACAAATTGTTAGTCTCTCAGCGATGTAAGTAATTTGTAACGTTTATTCTGCAACATCGGGTAGATTTCAGTCAAATACAAGTGTTATAAGTATGAACATAAAATATGATTTGTTTTTGAGGAAAAAAATATTGTGTTACAGTTTAATTATTGTCAGTTATTCTCGTTGAGTTCCATATTGTAATGTGAAGATCGTTTACCATTTCACGAGGTTTATTTTTTGTATGCAAGGTATCTGTTTTTGTAATGAATTATACTGCATGCGTGTACAAGCGATTGGTATGAACCGATGCGCGCGACTTTCATACGATTGGAATACGTGAGGCAATTATTGCATTCAATTGCGGACTATTTAATTGATATTTTCTTCACGCTACAATTACTTTAAAGAAAAATGATAAAATGAAAACTTTGTTAACAATATTGAGAACTTTAGAAACTGATCGCAATATTTTAAATTTAAATAATAAAATTCATTAAAAAAGTGGGGACGGAGTAAGCAGGGACTAAGTAACGGAGTGTCTTAACACTAGGTTCTAATAGTTCCTGCATTTCCCTCTGCCTACCCTGCCATGTGCGGGATAAAGCGTGAAGCTAAAAAAAAAAAAATTAATTTTCCCGCATGGCTTTTTAATTTCCAAGTTGAAACAAATAATTGCATTTCTTCTTTGCCATGAATGATGTCAGCCGCCTGTAGCGGTGACGCAGTTGGCACATGCCAACCAGATGAGTAGTTGATTGCACACAATGCAAATAGCAAACGCGTGCATATTTAATTTTACTGTAAAAGTATAATAATAAAAGAATATTTTAAAAGTATTAAATTCACACCCAAAATATTTATAAATACACATAAGGATCGTTTCATATATATAAAACGTTTATAAATTACAAGACGTATAGCTCGTGCGAGTACTATAGCTGAGGGTTATTATTGAGTCTTTTTTGCTCCGGCGGGAGGCACATTTGTATGCGATTCGCTTCGTCGGTGGCTACCCGTGAGATTAGCGACCACCATCTGACTAGTGCGTAATTAAACCATTACTGTCTTGAGTTAATACGTTCCCTTCTTGTATCTACGTGTATAGCGATGTCCGTCTCACATAAATGCACATTGGGCTTCGTCGCAGCTAGATTAAATTCTAAATTGAAGCACGTTCAGAGGCAGCCGTCTGAAGCAGCTACCACTAACCACATAACTGCTCTAAAGCAACAAGTATTTGTCGCTCGGTAATAAGGAATTTCATAATAGTAGTGCACTAGCGTCCTAACTCAGGCGCAACGCGCACTGCAAAAATGGCTTATGTATTTTAGCGTAAATGCGTTGCCGCAGTGTGCACTCACACAGAGTAACGCGTGTCGGTATGTGTGTCATCTCGGCTGTAGTGGTGGGTGCGGAATGCGGCCGCGTCCTTCGGCATACGCCGCGCCGGTTCATTTGCACACAGGCGCACGATCCTCCACAGAAAGTCATTTTATAGCTTCCCAATCTATTATTTAGATATCAACATTTGGTTCTATCGATACACACGAATCAAACGATTACTGTCCAATTGAACTCTGTCCATTGTCGGTTTTGCTTTTATTGCTATATAAATTTTCGCATTGTTTTTGCAAACAGAAGGGGAGATGCAGGCAGTTGTGTTCAATGCAACATATGCTTAGCGCTCTATGAATTTAATATGATTTAATCTCCCCTAAGGGTTGTTCACGTCAAAAATATATAGGAATGCGTATGAAAATTTTATTAATATAGGTATATATGAAATTATATAAAAATGTTCGGTGGCTTTGAAAAAATCATATGGTAATATATTATTAGAAACAATAGAAAAGATTTTTTGTCAGTGTGAAGCCAGACGAGGTCAGTAAACTTTGTAGCGAGCCGACTTATTATATGCACTATGAATAAGGAAAAGACGAAGTCATAATGTTTCCGGAGAGAGAACCACCGTTCCTATGCATACAAAATACAATGCGGGTTTAATGTAAGATGTATTTAGTGCTCACATGAGAAGTACCGCAATGTCTTTGCAAGCTACGGCCAGAACGGTACTTACAATCGACGGAATATGAACGATACGCCTTTTACATGGGGCGATAAAAATTCTTCGTCTGAGCTTTATACTGGCATAGTATGTTTAACATTTTGTACGTGAGTGGATTATCGTTTATGTATAAGTTATATGTTCATAGTGTAATATTATAGTAATTTACATCAGTATTCCAAGTATCTATATATATATATATATATATATATATATATATATATATATATATATATATATATATATATATATATATATATATATATATATATATATATATATATATATATATATATATATATATATATATATATATATATACTCTACGAAATCGCTAGAGATATAACAATATATATAGCATGAATAAGGTTCATCATTTTAGTAACAAAATGGCTAGCAGTGAGTACTGCATTCAACGTTGACTTCCAATTCGACATTCGGGCAGTACTTAATTTTTGACTGTTTTTTCTGGCATCACTCCCGTTTTTGCAACACAATGGTTACATTGTGCGCCAATAACTTTTTTACAAGTGACGGCGGGCTGGCGACGAATGATACATTGTATGAACAATATACAAGCATTATGCACTGTTTAGTATATTGTATACGATGCATATTTCATGCTCTGCCGCGCTATTGAGGTCATTACCACAGTTCATGCGAACACTATCTGGACTACAGTAAATGCGATTTAGAACACCGACATAGACATCGACATACTATGAGATGATTATGATTATCCTATTGTTCTATTAAATAATGTTTATGGTAATTATTTAACACCTTTATTGACATATTTCTGCACTCTGTGATGAGCTTAAACTCAGTATCTCTAATCTACGTAATATAAAAGTTAAACAAATAAGCCCCATCCCAATAAATAACAGCGCACGCTCTAATAAGCACTTAAATTGCTTCTTAGGCTCACCTTCGCCATTAGTCACAATCACAAGAAATCTACTGTAATAAATAATTATTATTAACGCAATATGCACATGTGCACCGTGATTCATACATGAGTTTGTTTGTAAAATATCTTATCGTCGATTAACGCTCGATATGGTTGTTCAATGTACAGGTGAATATCAGGATAGAAACCAACTTATACAAGCACATACATATAATTCCCTATTAGAGAAAAGACAAAACGTTTACAAAAATTTTTATTTTTACGCTTAATGTCACTTCCTCGACTTAAGCACTGTATTTTACCACAAAAACCATGAGGATATATATTTTAAAATTTTGGGACAGTTTACCTTTTTGTTGCTTAATTTCTATCGTTTCAATAAAATGTGAATGACTTCAAAAATATTTTTCCCATTAATAATTCCAGTGTTGACTGTACCGCTCAGAAGAGTTTTTGAACCGATGAATATTGTAAACGGTAAAGTCGAGTGGAACCTGAAGTCTAGACAGCAGATTATAGGAGTACATCGGCCTTTGTAGTCAGATTTAGGTTCCCTTTCCGTATCGTGAGCATTGAAATAGAAAGGATTGCATGATTGGAAACATAATAAAACATAGATATTTATTATTAACTAACGGCCGTTCCTAGTGCGTTTTGTTAATAAATATGTTTTTTTTAGATATTTCAACAACTTTAATATACGCAAGACGCCAGTTTCGTGAAGTAACCGTTTTGTAAAGTTATTATGGACCCAAATTTATAAATGGAGTGAATATTTCAATTTTATTTTATTTTTCATTACTTAAAGTATGAATGAATAAAAAATAGATACGAGACGATATATGTATACATTTGATGGACATTCAATTCTTTGTTGTCTTTGGTGCACTAAACAAAAACTAACAGAAAATTACTATGCGAACGTTTTTTGGCGAACAATTGTTTCAGATGTTGCCATCATTTTAAAAGTCACGTCACATTTAAACTATTGTTATTTTTCAACAAAACCCATTGATAAATATCTGTGGAAACGTAATCCCCGGCGATTGGGATTACGGGCAAACTAAACGTTTCAAAAGATAAGGGTCGCTTCACAATAGATAGAGTAACAATACTTCGCGTAATGACGCATGTGTTATCGATTTCTAATCGTACGCCCTCGCGTCAAGTCGCATCCGTATAATGGTATCACATTTAAAACGACGACTATTCACGTCAATCATAATTATACGTACGACGTAAATATACAGTAAAATAAATACAAACAAGACTTTTTGCTATCGTAAATATCGGATGTTAAATATTTTGAAACATTCTTACTTTGCTAGAAGAATAAAAACTGCCTAAAGATTTAAAAGTTAAAGAGAAAATACATTATGTATATTATGTATTAAAGAAATTGTTTTACAGGGCTGTTTTGGCAGTGTAGAGTCTAATTTGGCAAAACATCTTGATGGCCATATGAAGCTATCAATTTTAATTCAGTGAGGCAATAAAGAATGGTAATATGCCATTTTATCCGGCTAAGTACGCTGCAGACATTTGCCGAGCGAAAACATTTTTGGCTGCGGTTGCAGCCGACGTCTTTATTGCATGTAGGAAATGGATAGCTTTAGTAAAATTATTTTTCATACAGTTAATAACTACGAAACTTTTCTATTTCACGTTATTTATGATCTATACTTACATAAATCTTGGTTATAGTTTGCCATAAACGTTTTCTATGTCAATTTGTCTATGTCAAAAATGAAATTACTCCAAATATTACCTAAATTTAATATTATACACAAATTTTACGTTATATTATCTATTATATAAAGGAGTTAAGTTGAAGTTTAAAATAAATGCTAATATTTATTTATTTAAAAGCACATAAATAGTTGATAGCAAATCGTTCACGTTCCTCTCATGTTATCTAACTATAGCACTGTAGAGTCTGGTCGTTGGTTCCGCCCCCAGCCACTATCAGACTGTCAACCGCCGATTAGTTCAACCCATCACAATTTGAAGCAGGATTTCAGATAGGATCCCCCATGAGAAAAGACGGCTTATTAAATGTAATTGTTTAAGACTAAAAACAACTACGACTCAAATTATTTAAGTTATCACTAAATGTTATGTATTTTAGGTTCGCTATAGTAATATAAAAATAAAAATACTATCAAAGTAATTGTAAATTTGAGCAAATCGTATAGTAAATAATTACATTACAACTTATAGTTACTGATAAATATTTGTGAATAGCCTCTTTATTGTTATTGTGTACTAATTTTTTATTTAATATAGTTCTACAAAATCACGTCTTGTTAGTTAAGTTTATCTTAAATAAGAATCGACTGAGTGAAAGCAAATACTAATAATTCTATATATACATATATCTATCTATAAAGCTAAATAATGTATTGTTAGAGCAAAATGTGTAGGGGTGACGTCCTGTCCGACGTGTCACGCGACGGAACCCTTTGAAAATAAACGTAAACGTATATTACAGTGTAGGTAATACTACTATTGTAAATACTTTAGGTAATATTTTAATATAAAGTGCGTATTACTACAAAATATAATTCATACACGCCAATACTTTTTTCTAACTTAAGCAATTTTTTACTTCAAGATTATCAAGACCTTTGTATTAAACTTTAAAAAACAATTTCAGAATCACCATTAAAGTTTTTGGATACTTAATAAAAGATAAAACCTGAAAAGTCAAGTAATTTAAGCTTTTAAAATCAAATATGCATGAGGGAGTAATGTTTGTACCTACGTATATATAACATGGATATCCATATACCTACATACCAGCATTGAGCTCTAGACGATTTAATGAAAATAAAAAATAAATCAACCCTTTACAACCGTAAAGTATATCAATATAGAGATTTGTTGGGGTAGGTTTATATTGAAAGGTCTGTATAGTGGGAATATAGGTTGTTTAGAGCTTAGCAGAATAAACACTATTGAAACGGGACAATATAAATCTATTTCTATAATGGACACGGTCAGTCCACAATTATTATGCTTGAATTTAATTAAATAATACTTATCTTGAATGAATTAAAGTGTTCTCCGAGTAAAACTGATTGAGATTTTAAAAATCACAAAATAATATCCGTTACAATAAGTTTAATTTTTTAATTTGTTTGTATATAGATCTTTGATGTTATCATATTTATAATACAAATATTAAAAATATCTAACGCTAGTTTATTCCTTCAGGGGTAGATGGCTGTGAGGGGGCAGACGGTTTGATTGATGATGTGGGGGTGCATTGTGCCTACACTCGCCATTGTCCAGCAGCGAAACAACTGGACATAGTGAGCGCTTTTATTATGATGATTATCCCACTAGGGATTGGCAGATTAACATTTTTCAGATTGTTATGTGATTATATTGGTTAAATACATTGTAAAATTCAACAAAGCAACTGTACACGCCGATAAGACACGTAAAATATGCGCTAACAACACAAAAATAATCGTTAAAACAATTGAAGTAATGAGCTGTAAGTAAACATTGTATCCAAACAAGTAAATGAAGTGGAAAGAATTTCTCGAGAGGGTACAAATGTGTAGTACGATGTGTCGCTCGTAGTCGTGGCATGAAATAGGTTGGAAAATAACTCGGCTCCCGCGGGCACGGCAGCGATTCAATCAGTCTGATTCAGAATTTTGGAGTTAGTTTACCAAGCGACTGCGACGAAATCCCACCGAAGGCAAATAGAGTAAAAATGGGCTACGGAATGGAAGACTCTTAATCGTTTTACGCGGTACGTTTAACTTCAAGATGAGTTTTAAATCAAAATTAAATCCGATCGTGTGCACGTTAGATAGTTAAAGCGTTTGATTTGTTAATGGTTTTCCTTTATATTTATATTTTGAACGGATTGTACTTTTAATAATTCTTTTTCTAATATTCCATATCAATATACCAGTTCATGTTAACTGCGCTGTAGTAAAAGTTATTACAATGGTGAAGTATTTTATTTATTTTAAAAGTATATTAATTTAAAGTACAATTTAAACTGTATCTGAAACTAAATAAATTTACTTAATGATTCATATAATGTACAATATAATCATTACCTCTTTATTAAAGTTTAAAACCTTGTTACATTAAGTTTATAGAAATTCCTTTATAGCTTGGAATTAGTCTCCCAATCGATTAACGAGGCAAAGTACTAAATTACTTGAACGTGAGTCTGACTGTATATTATAGCGTTGTATATAGCGAATCAAGTCTAAATGGCAGCAGTCGAACGAGCTTCGATTTTATATTTAATATAGCCCTTTTAGATTTGCTCAGTCCATTTATGTCAGGTGCAGTTGTAATTTAATTGAGTTACCAGTGTGTGTTTTGTTTAGTTATTTAGTTATTGTCTTGACTAAGTACATCATGTGGCTTATCTTATTTTGTATATTTTTCTACAGAGTCAGTTTTTTTTTATTTTCAGACAATCGAAGAAAGTGTTTGCAACTAAATTGCACTTTGACTAATAGAATTTTAAACCTATAATACAATTACAATAGGTGTTATATATTGATATTAGACGTAAATAACACGCTCTGCCAAAACCATTCTTGCACAAATCTATTCCTAATATTTCCAAGATCTATTCATAATCTTTTAGACAGAATCGTTTACACTTTCCAAATATACATGTAAGCAGTTCTACAATACGAGTCAGTAATCCTGTTATACCCCTCCCTTGGTTTAGAGGTGTGCACACTAATCTCTTCGGTTATTCAGAACACATGTTTGGATCTGTGCATGTTATATGGATGGAGGCTTTGTGTATTGTTTGGATCTATGAGTATTTAATATATTAATTTGAATTGTAATTTATTGTTCTGTAACAAATTATATTGTCAAAGTAGACAAGGGAGCTCTATGGATCACATAGATATTCCTAACATATACGTGGTTACAAAAAAAAACCTAAATAATCATATTAAAATTACACAAAACACCAATATCGATCGCACGAGCAAATAATTACGCCATAGGCCAAAGTAGGAATGTCATGTGACAGCTAATAATAAATAAAAATAGCCAGGTATAAGTAAGGAATCCTTCAAAGTGCAACAGTTGAATGATTTGAAGTCTTCAACAGAAACTTGTTATGTTATAAATAACAAAATATTAAGTATCATCAATATTTTTCTTATAATTGAAAAATATATGTTATTAAGAGAATATATTAATAACTTAGCTCTACTATTTTAATGTTTTCTGCATAGTGGCAATTGAATCTACACTAAATATGTAAACAAAGTTATTGAAGCGTACAAATTATATATTGAAAATGGATTGCAAATTTTAAGTTTAGCCTGCATTCAAAAAATACACGCTAAAGACTTTATCCTTAGACCTTTTGGTTCCTTGGTAAATAGAAGTAAAAAAAGTAACTATGCAAGGTATATATTAAATTATTTGTTAATATTTCCTTAGGACAAAAAGACTATTCTCCGCGACGTAGTTAGTACATGTTCAAAAACCCATTGGTTGTAAGTTTGAATGTCATCAAGAGTCATAATAAACGAAAATATTACTTTAAATTATATTAAAGATAATACTTTTGTTTATTTTTGTGAATGTCTAGATATTTTAAATGCAATGTGAATTTCTGTAACAGCTTTATTTTGGAAATAAATTTTACTCCACAAAATGTGCGTGAAAATAAAAATAAAAATAAAAACTAATGCAGTGAAACACAGCAGATCGATATTAGAAGGGCTTCATTTTTGCAATGCCAATTACCAGTCCACCCTCGTCTCTCCTTCATATAAATGAATCGACGAGACAAATTCACTTTGTACATTTTATTTTATTTTTAAAACTATACTTTTGAAAATAAACAATAAAGGTTCAATTTGTTTTTTTGTATACAAATAAATTATATAGCATTATGTCATATTATTACTTATTAGCATTATATGACTTCGAGTAGTCTCTAAAAGGTACAAATATGTTAGTAAGTCCGAGGCTACTATTTAATGTTCATAAATTGATGTTATCTAATTCTATTCGCATCGAAATCCTTGCCATGTAGTTAACATATATTTATTATAAATTACAATTACATTACTTATAAGAACGTGTATGTATAGAGGTGTGATTATAGTGACAAGAAACTCCGTTCACCACTTTCTCCCCGAATTCAGAATCGATTCAGTGACGAAAATATAATATCACAAGTACTTATCAAACCTACAACCTCCATCCAGACGTAAAACTACGCCAAGATTGCCTAGGCCTATTTATTAAAATATATTAAATTATTTTTATATTATTTTGATATAAATAAATCTCTTAATTTGTCGGACCAATGTTAATCACGCGGAACAAAGTCATTGGGTGAAAGGAAAACAATTAATCTATTATTTCCCGCAATTAACGAAGGACTGGCACGAATTACTCCAACAACTGTGGTTAATCAGTGCTATGGTATCATTTGGCGGAAGTCAGCTGATCGCCACGATAACTGATAGCGACAACTTGACGTAGACTTCCGCCGCCTATCATCATACTAATCACAACAATCGGTACTATAACAAACACATTTATTAATTACTCTTGTTTCATTGTCATCAATAATTTCTTTTTCTTCAAAATATATATATATATATATATATATATATATATATATATATATATATATATATATATATATATATATATATATATATATATATATATATATATATATATATATATTGATAGTTCAACGATAATATAGTAGTAGTATGTAATATATAACGTGTACTGTTTTATGTAAGTGAACTAAAATGTTGAAAAATAACACTTTTTAAAAATAATCTGTCTTAGTATAAAGTAACATAAAATTTTCTATTTTAAAATTGTAGTTTAAATATAAGTACGGAAATAAATATGATATAATAGGGGTACAATTTATATGACAGTTGCATCATGATCTTATAAGTAACCACAGCCACCACAATGGTCGTGTATCTGGATACGTCTTCTGGGTTTTTCGCGACTAGATAATATTGTGACTAAGAACATATTATTTACGTTGGTGTTTATTTTTTTAATATTCTTATAATAGGACCTTTAAGTTTTATCACAAAATAAATATATAATTAAAATATATGAGTTATAATTACTTCGTTTAAAGAATTGCCCATCGTGAATCGTGAGTAGTGTTATAATCTGTGGCGAAAGAATAATTTTTCGTTAGGGCAGATCAAAAATGGACACATTTTTCAATTTCTTCACAAGGAATGGAAGCGCTGTTCTGTCAAGCTGTGTGCCATGAATCATAAATGGTGAAACATGTCTAGTGAATACAGAGAGTAAAATTTTCTGCTTTAGTAGAAAAATTATTAAGTCCTTTGCTTTTGCAACATGTGCTAGATTATTGTACCAAATAAAAAAACCACTTTACCATTTTTCTGATCGAGTGGTCGCGTTTTATTTAAAAGTGGACTAGAATGAACGGTAGAAATAACTAGTGACCTTTTATAACATTCTAATTATGATTGAAGAAGTCGTAATAGATTACACTACACTCCATAAATAAGAAATAACGAAGGTTTATATTGATTAGACATCAAGCTCTCTCATTGATTTGTGTTCTTTGGATTATCATAAGAACTTTCTACTTTACATCAATAGTTTATCGTTGTCTAAAATCCATTCTGCCGTTAAAACAGTAACAGTACATACAATATGCCTTTTAACGTCTCTCGGATTCAATACATACTCAACGTACTTGTTTGTATCATTCTTTTCGCTTTGCTTTTAAATGCATCGAAATTGTTGTCGCATTCGCTTGTAATATTGGTTAACTTTACCTTAGTCAGTCAAGTGTAAACAGATCAATAGAACATTTGTTCGCAGTTTATTAATATCAGTGCAATTATTTATACCAGTACGAAATACAAAACATATTATTTAAATGTATTTTAATGACACATTTCAAAAAAAAATAGTACGAATAATAAAACCTTGGGATTATTTAGAAATATTTTTAAATAAAACAGTATAAAGCAATAAAGATACAACGATGTTGAGTGAATTATGTTAAGTTACACCAAAAGCTTCAAATTATTATCAAAATATTTATCAAAGATTACTTACAAGAACTTCGTTCGACTCAAAGGTCAAAGCCATGTTCTATGAAGTCGATCGTTGTCACACATTGTTTTACAAACAGGCGTTTAATTGACACAGGAATTCCAAACAGCCGCGTAAAGGAAAACAATCGGCGTTGTATCGTGAAACTGTAAAATATGTGCAACAGTAGTGGTTTTTTTTTAATTTAAATATTAAAACAAACCAACATAAAAGGCGTAATTATACTTACAAAAAATAAATGACATTAATATTTTTATAAATTATAATTATTTATATTTAGAAAAATATCAATATAACATATTTAACTCTAACTATATAGAAGTACCTACACCAGTACAACCGATTATTTTTGTAAGCTTTTTATGTAAAGTTACTTAAAGAGGCGAGTTTTTGACCAAGAAAATTATTTTTGGCACTGTTTTAAAGATCTCGAAAAGACAGATTAGTGAAAAATATAGCCGATATTCGAACTTGAACAGTTAAATTGATAATTGATTGTACAAATTCTACATATACCAATTGTATTTGTTTGAAAATAATTTGCATGCGTTAAAAGATTTTTAAATTTACCATCCTTAAAAACTAAACGCGTATAGAAGCCACTAGTAAAGCTCATATCCTCGATTAGGTATAGAATATGTTATTATATACACTTGGTATATACGAGTACATATGTAAGTTATATTATACACAAGCATGTATATAAAAACATTATTTAAAGTTAATATTAACCAAGATTTTGTATCAAGATTTACGATTCAGAGCTATCTGATAATTCCTTGCAAATTCGATACAAGCGGTGTCAGCTTAAAACTGAATATTTATGAGGGACCAGGATATTTAAATTTACTTCATTTTATACTATAATTTAACATCTGAATACAAATTTCAGTTAAGATAAATTACTTCACACTTTGGCAAACATTGTACATCGTAAACGTGGTTAATTTAAACTGAGATATACAAAAATGGTATTGTGAGATAATGAAATATTTTTCAAAATGTTCACTGTTGTAAAAGTGCTTGTAACACTCACCGACTTTTACCTTTTTCATGTGCGAATATTAAAATATGTTTTGTATATTGCGTTAAAATTTTCCCTAAAAAGCTAATATAATGGGTCAACGGACACTGCTGCAATTTACTCAACGTTGTACGAAAATTCTGTAGAATGCCCAAGCAGTGTGATTAGTAATCTATTTTGATATAAAGTAAACATAGCGTTATACTCGGTAGGTCTAAATTTGATTTAGAAGGTATTCTAAATCAGATTTAGATTCAGATTCGCAGAAAGAAGTGGAATGTCTACACACGATCTTCCTTCTGCCTATCCTAATACAAAGCAGCATGAAGAAGTAGCTGTTTAGTGATATTATTTCAATAATTCAATAGATGTTATTTATTAATCTCATATTACATTACCTTAAACTTTTAATCCTTTTCATATAAACTTAACAATAAAGTTAACTCAAACTTTGTTCTCAACTCTATAAGATTGTATTAAAAAACATTTTCATTACTTTTTATTTATATAGGAAGTGTGGTACGATTTCGCAATTAATTTCAGTGGCGCACATTAGAGAATGCTTTGCGTCACATTTTGCATTCGTTTTGTTTAGAATGGCTCCTTTGTGAGACCACCTAAATTAATTTGAAGGGGCGCCATCTACATAATTTAGAGTACTGAACAAATAACCGTTCTTAGTAAAAACACGAAAACATTTGTGGAATGATAATATTTATGCGTTTTTTAAACATTACTAATGAAGGGAAATAAAAATTGTGGACATAGCAGAATTTTTTAATAACAAACAAGTTCAAATAAAAGAAATTGTCTTGAAATTTTAGAGAGGTCATGGATTACTTTTATTGGCACTGTAACATTTAATACTGTCCTCATGAACTCTGAATCTCGAGGCAGTAAAACGGTCGACACATCAAGTATTTACAAAGCGGGTCTTCTGACATCGGCACTTCACTTTATGAGAAACAAAACTTAAATCGCCGCGGGCCCATGAAATCTCCGTTTCTCAAACCGCAGACTGCTCTAGGTAAAATATTAAGTATACCGTAGGATTTAACCGTACTGTTGCAGACGGAATTTAATATTTGATTAAGCGTACGCTGTTCCGCTTTCCCGACGACGGCGTGTCTAGTCCCTAATTGCGAAATGATGCGTCCGTTTATTGTAGCGGCTCTAAAGGGTCGTCAAGAGAAAAATATTAAAAAGTCCCGCAGCTCGCTCACGCTTGCTCACCGGGCTAACTGTTTATTGCAAGGTATGGAGACTAACGGCTATAAATTTTACGCGTGTTCACAATGGTGCTATAAATGTTGTTATAACTTTAAATCCCGTTGTTTTTCCTTAAGATTTAAAGGAAATATTTTATAGCGGTCACAATCCTACTTAAAGTCTTGCAAAACAGCGTTTACTTCGTTTTAATAATGTGCGTATATGTCACAAGGAGAGGGCGAGAAACGGTGTGTTGTTAAACGTGTTATGAGTGGTACAGTCGACTGATCCTTATTTCCGCGCGGATGCCCGTACAATCATCTAACGTAATTAATATATCCGGATTGCAGAGATCCCTATCTCATCTGTATGGTAGTACATTGATTTATTATGATCCATATAAAATATTGCTCATTATAATTTTATTTACTCTTCAAATTTGCAATTAAATTGGTTATATTGTAAAATTTATAAAGCCACAAGCTTTTTTCTATTTTCGTTTCAACTATACAAAACGGTCTTTTGTTCTGTTCAATTATTATAAAAAGATTTCAATTTTAACTTCTTTATCTTAAATTATCTTGACTAGGTGTATGAAAAAGAGTATTCATTTTCCTTGAATACATTTTTAAAAACCGATTTATATCTATAAGAAACTCGCCTGCAAATAACTGAATATCTTATAATAACTGTATTCTAAACGACTTCGGTAATTATAACACGCTCCTACGAAAATTCTCTTAACTCCCGTAATTATCTTTGACCATTTATGCTCACGAGAATAATTACAAAGTGCTATCTTGTGCCCTGGCGGTGCGGTTCTCATGATTGGCAAGCTTCATTAAATATTAAAGCACTTATGTAACCGAGTCTGACGTGAAGTGCCTAATCTAGCTTATTTGAGGATCTCCTTTAATTTCGTTAAATCTGATATATTTATCTCTTTATGAAAATATTAAATATGTTTATGATTCTACTAAATTGTGTGTAAAAAAGTTTTACAAACAGTTTAGTATTACAAGTTTTAATTTATTTCATGCAGTTGAGAAAAATCATGTAAATAAGAACAAAAGCCCTAGTAAAGGGCAAAAATTCTAATAAAATTAAATATCCCTAATACCACTGTGATTAATGTTGAGATTGTTACTCACATGAGATCCTTTGTCTTAGATGAATGCGATTTTAAATCATGTTTCTTACCTGAAATAAAAACGCAAGATTTAGTAATATACATAACAGAAGAGATTAAAAAATGTAAAATATAAAATTATATAAAAGCCTTTATTTTCATATAAACTTAGTTTAAAATATAACTCTCCGAGAAGAAAGTTTAAGTCTTTTAATGGATTTTCTTTGTCACGGCAACGTCGGACTCGGAACATACAACTATTTTCGTCGTCATGACATTTTCGGACTTATTTCATATATCTTTTGAATTTTTGTTTCATTTAAACAGTGCTTGTTAACAATAAATGGCTTCAGTCAGTATGCAAATTTAGGTCACGACGGTTTTACTCAGATGACTAAAAATATTTAAAGGTCGCTAAAAAAATTGCTTATAATTTCAAATTTTCTTTAGGAATTTGCATTGTGTAAAAGTTGGATGGAGAACGGAGTGTCTAAATATTGTCGGAGTGTCTATTTTTACGCTTTATCCCGTGCATACCAGGATAGGCAGAGGGAACGACAGGCACCATGGAAATCTAGTGTTGAAATACTCAAGCTTTTAGTGTGGGACTCCAACCCGCACTTGCCAAGTTGCATAACGAAGAAAATGGAAATGAAATAATCCATTCTCCCTTAGTGGGAATCGAACCCACAAACGGTCGCGTTTACAGGTCACGACGGTCCACTTATTAAAAAAAATAGATTGTTAATTGTTCACTAAAGGTAGATTACAGAATAACAACTTTAAACAGTTTTGGATATAATTAACCATGGCGCTTCAATATACATCTTAATATTTCACAGCATCTTTACATTTTTAAATTATACCTAACGCGAATATTCACACCACTCAGTATAATCTCAAATTATGAAGGCTTCTATTAATATTAAAATTACAAGCGGAACAATTAATTAAAACTTCACGCTGAAGTGAGTAGAAGTGCATTATATATATACGTATGAAACATTTGTATAAGACATACACAATATTTCTTCATATTTATTGTGTTATAGATATAAAAGTAATAAAAAGATATGTATGTATATATTTTAATATAACAGTCTTGTTAATAGAAAAAAACGACTTAGTTCTTAAATTATATTATGATTAAAAATTAACTTTTAGTATACATTTGAAACAATAATTTGCTTTGTTATATAACTTTCTACAGTTTATAAAATATATATAGTGAATCTTTCACAAATATAATTCAGTAAAGAATGTCTTATTAAAACTTGAGGTAATAATCCTCGTGAAGCAACTACTACGGATAGTAATCAAAGATTCAAAGTCTTGCCGGCGCGGAAAATATTTTTAATATCACGACTCTTCGCAATTAGGTCGCGTCGAGTTGAAGTCATCGTCAAGCCTTACAGAATTTTTTCAAGTTTTACGTTATGTTAAAATTTTATATGTTTTTTAAGATATCTTAACGTGTTTATAATGTTATGTTGCGTAAATGTACATTTTTATTTTATTTTAAACAACTAATATGTTAAGGGTTTTTAATTGTTTTAAAAAATTAATTTTTTTTACTAACTGAAATATTTTTATAAATTTGTTTCGTAAGCATTAAATTAATTTGTTGTGTATAAAAGGTGAAATAATTAAAAAAAAATATATTTTTAGTAACCAATTATTATATTCTCCGTTTTTTGCCACAAACAAATAAAAGTATTATTTTTAGTGATCCCATAAAAAAGCCATAAATATTACTAAAAAATTTAAAGTATCTGCTATGCGTTTCTATTTCGACATGCACATCTTATATCAGCATCTTAATTTAAAATATGAACATGAAACAAACTATAATTTTCTATAGAGTGCAGTAAAATGTAAACTAACAGATTAATAAATCAATATTATCTAGATAAATATATATTTTTATATTTCATCTATCTTTTAGCTAAAGGATAATATGACATATAAAAATTCATAAATATATATATTTTTTATCTTTGTATCAAAGAACGGTGTGTTAATATTGTGATGTAGTTTTAATCTTAGTTATCAACCCCTTTTTTATTTATTTGATTGATTATTAATGGCGGAATTTAACATCATGGTTTGTTTTATTAAGGTTAATTTCACTGAGAACAGATCGAACCCAAAACCATATTTACAATCAAAGCCTTTCCCACTGCGCCACGTTGGCCTAAATTTACTTATATGAGTTACAAATAAATACTTGGGAAATAATTATAATAAAAATTACATTTACTATTTATATAAGTACACTTTGTAATTTTAAAACAATTTTATTTTTATTGCACCTTGTAATTAAAATTTTATTAATTATAATTGAAAGGTTTTGGCACTTAAAAAACTCGTAAAGACACGGTCAAAATTATTATAAAGTGTAAGAAATTAGGCAATTGATAACGAGGCAAAATTCGTTTTCAGCAATATACTGTGTAGGTATAAGTAGGATAGCTATAAAAATTAGGCGTAAAACTGAAAAAGAAAATATTGAAATTGAAATAGCGCCGTTATTTACTAGAGTACATACGTACATATATAACCGACATACTAACGGTATATAACACGTCTAGTCCCGCCTCGCAGCCCAAATACATAATAATACAACAAACACTAGCCAATTATATTCATGTACAGACAGCAATTAATTAAAATCATCAACAGCGAGGTATAATTAGTGTTTTTAATAAAATGAGTATTTAACTCATTAGTTATATACCCCTACCTACCATATTCTAGAATAAACAATTAATAAAGAACGATTGAAACTTCTATTAAAGATGCATTAAAATATTTTTATACTAACTTAAATTTTAGAACTTACTCACATTATAAGATGTACCTAGGAGAGAGGTAAGTTTTCATACCAATCTGAATATAATAGCAGGCGGATATTGTTATTTTATTTCGATTCTATGCAATTGGCCTGAACTTTACGTGTGGCAATGTTCCCTAAGCAAACATTTTTAATACTTATATATAAAACCAACTCATTCTATGTTGACATCATATTATTTATATATTGATGTAATGTATAATTCTATGAAGACTCACCTTGGACTCACACATCTGAAGAACACAAAGCATTTATGTAAATGTCTCATTTGCAATTAAGATCGACGCCCACAAGGGATTCCATTGTCTGTGCGAAACTTATAATACTGTAACTGTTTATTTATTTCAATAATTGTTAGTAAAAATCATATATATTATGTAGATGTTGCAAATTAATTATATAGTATGTGAAAATTTTTTAAGAAAATATCATATAGTCATATATTTTTATTCATATGATTTATATATTTGATTAGAGAAAGTTAATATTTAACTTCTTGATGGATCCGAAACGCATTCGAATATCAATAAAGGCAGAATCGAATTCTGATTGTAAAAACATTTCACCGCAAAACTTTCATTCCGTTGTATTAATTGCCGAAATTTTCAAAGTAAAACTTTAAGACTGTGTATAGAAAGTTAAGATAAATTTCAAGGGGGCGGGCATCGCCAGAAGAATGTAATAACTTACAGGTGGTGCAAGTTCTTTATTGGATTTCGCACGTTCCGAGCCGACGTGTCTGATGGCCGGAAGATTCTTGCCGAACTCTTTGCTTGGTATTAATTCTTCTCGAGAGTTTAGTGGATCCACGGAATACTTAATGGTTTCGCAATACTTATCTACTTACAAATAATATTACATTTGTAAAATAAAATTATATTTTTTGTTCATTTTAAATTAATAATACCTAATGAAATATGAAGGTGAAATCAATAATAAGAAATATTAAAAATGATTTTAAATATTCAAGCACTGTTTCACAACGAACCGCAGAAGGTTAAGCGATTTCACAAAAAATAGTAGAGTGAGTCAGTTAAGCTGTGTCACGAGGTCGCCGCGAAAACTGTTTCTCAGGAGCGTCGGCTGAAAGGAAAAGTATAGGCCATGGCGAGCGGCTGCATCGTATCGTGTCATTGACGTATGCAAATTCGAACGTTTCGGCGTGCGGTCATTGAACCGTCCATTCAATGACTGTCGAAAGTTATCCGTGCGACGTCGCCGCCTACATAGTCTAGCGATCCATTACGTTTGTGTTGTGTTCGATGCATGTCGGTATAAAGTGATATTGCCATGTCCCCTTTCCGCAGACGCCAGAGTGGCTGACTCCATCTCGTACGTTTTTGTAACGGTGAAAGTTATCGGCAATTAAAATTTGTACTCTTAATGGTGTTTAGTCACTTTTTGTTTGATTACTATATGTATATGTACACACTTACGTATGCTAATGACGCCATATTACGGTAATGACTAAAAATGATAGCCTTTACAGGTATTTGTTGTTATCTTAATATGTTAAGCAGAAAAACAGCGATAAAAATAATTAATGACATATTAAACGTTATAATGAATATAAAATACTACTATGTATTATAAATACAAAAGTAATCACATGTAAGCATTTCTTTAAACAACATGACCGTCTAGTTCTATTTATATAGCTTAAATTTTTGCTATTCTCTTATTGACAGTGGTAATGTATTGTTTAATCAGCGACTAGAGGGGGAACAGACACGAGGCAGACGGGTGCGGCGCGGGCGCATGAGAAGCTGGTCAGTGGCCGCATTCTTGCTAGTTGAAAGTAACGCGGTATCCGGCTGCGAAAAATTACCATTTCGCTTCAACTACATCGGTAAAATCTTACAGTTATACATAATATAGTTATTATAGAAGGTGACTGGTTTTGTTCCAAAAATAAATGTAGATACTAACTTTTTATTGATAAACAATATTTACGTCATTCACCAGAGGCTGAGAACACGTTACTTCACCTTGCATACGTAATATATATATATATATATATATATATATATATATATATATATATATATATATATATATATATATATATATATATATATATATATATATATATATATATATATATATATATATATATATATATATATATATATATATATATATATATATATATACATTGTTTATATTTTCTGCATATATCCATATATACCTATACAGATAATTTTTGATACTTATATGACCAAAATTTTATCACGATTCATATTTATAGGTGTATATAAAATGTCATATTAGCATTATATGTAAAGTCAACCTTCCCACGTATCTATTAATCCATTTGATTGTATACTATTATACACAATTTACAGTTGTTGGTGTAATGAAAGTTCGTAATATTTTTCCTCATTCAAAATGCAATTCGCTGCTGTAAGATTGCTTTGTACGTTTTTTTGGTCGTCTGGAGCGCAGGTGTCTTGTATGAGTTTCAACCCGACTTATTTTTTTCCAATAATCTTAAACCTTACCTCGAATTTGTTTTGTCCTTTTTCAAAACATCCTTTACAGACACAAAAACCTATTATATGCGAATACAAGCGAATTTAGTGATCTCATGATTTGTGGAACTCGAGTCGGCCTTGACTAAACAGGTATAAACATATTTAATACACAATGAGAATTTATGGGTCATAAATAAAAGCAGGGAGGCTATTGTAATTTGAATATTTTAAATAAATGTATAAAAGGTTGTAAAAGTACCAAAATGAGTATTTTCTTGACGAAATACATGGTTTAGCAAAGAGTTGACAAATTGGTATGAATGGTAATTCCAAAGGTTCGCGCAGAATGGACGGTGGCTATAGTGGTATTGCGTTCCGTTATCTTGCGGTCGTCAGTCTCAGAACGGGTTGAGGCGATACACCGGAACTGTCGTATACGGCACATGTCCGCACGTCGTCTTTGCGCGTGTCGCGTAACTCGAGCCCCGTTGCATTAGGCGCCTTTACCCCAATATGGTAACTTAATATCCCTACGTGCACGCTGCTCCGATCCAGAGTTGTATTATACGCCTGTATAAAATGGCTTTGTAAGGTTGATTTTTAGTGGTTGGACGTAGCGTTTACAAGTTAAACGGAGACATTTTTTTCCGGAAATGAAACGTCCGGAAAAATGTAAACAGTTCGCAAAGATATCATAATGTAAATGTAATAAATTAGTTAATAAATAAGAAATAAGAATTAACAATGCTTATCAGATCCTTAAGAGGTTTGATGATTTTAATTTACACGTGTCATATAGCGGATGTTCTTGGAATTAAATTTGACATTTGAGATGTCAATGATCTTTTGGCAAGAATAAGTGTGTCATCGAGTGGCAGAACTCTTGGCATACGGCGAGACTATCGTAATGTAAACATTATGTTTGATTTTATATTATTTACTGTACCAATTTTATACTATATTTATATATGTATAATATTAAAACCTAGTATATCTAAGAGCCATGAAAACAAAATATTTATATGTATCATATACGTTGTATGCGCAGGAACCACGAGCGAGATTCAAGTTTTATATGTTCTAAATAGTTTAAATATATACTATAATTAAAATTTCTTACATTTCAGGCGTTTTCAATTAACAATATCGAAAAATAAAACAACACTAGTAAAACATCAATATTGCAACTAAAATGTGTTCTTTTAAATACTCAAATCCTATATTACTTTAATCTGGCTTATACCAACTGGTACTATATTAGTGTAGTAGTAACAAATTGTAGTTCATTCGTGTAATGAAGATAATTTATTTTACGATTGTATTTTTTACGATAGATGAAGATCACAATGGTTGCTTGTTGCAATGCTTCTCGTAAGTCGGAATTTAAATAATACAGTAGTTCTAAAGAAAGTAACCTATCTGTTAGAAATATGTCGGATTAGGTACATATTTTAACAACAGAAATGATGATGAAAAAAATAAGTGTACGATAGTAACAGACCTAATATTTTTTGAGTTTTTAGTAGTGAGCGACCGAAGCAGATTAATGTGGCTCTGGGTGTCTAGGGATAAAGCATAAAGATTTGTAATTTATAATAATTTATTAATAATAATAATAGTCAATCTGCAACTAGCAGTAAGAGTAAATTATAGTACTTAATTAATAGTAAAACTGTATTTATTGATATATTATCCAAAAAAGGAGTACAAACGTGATAAATATTATTTTCCTTATTAAACGCAATAATTTGTAAGAGCCTTACAAATTACAATGAACTCTTTTATTTATTGCTACAGTGCCATACAGACAGAAAAATTAAGCTTTTATAATTTCGCCACTCAAAAGTCTAATTTAAGCTGTAGAGCAATAATAATAAAGATTACAATAAAACACCAGTTTAGTATACAGTTAGGGTGTTCTTCTCTCGTGGCAAAACGACACAATTATATTATAATAAGTTCTTTAATACTGAAAAGCATCAGTAATTGAGGGAATGTGGCGACAATAGTGTTCAATCAGTGTTAATAAATGTTACGTTTCCTGCATAGCGGCGCCCGTATGGGAGGAAATACGGAAAGAAATCCGTTCAAATATAAATTAGAGTGAATACCACGATATATCTGACAAAATATACAAGCAAATGGCGTGTTAAACGTATTTATGAGATCTTCACTTAAATATCTCCGAGCGTTTGCACGAAAATCATTGTCCATTAATGATTATTCAACAAAAGTCTTGATTAATCGTAAGTGATCATAATTGGTGGTAATAATACGTGGAATGTCGATTCAAAACATCTCGGCCGTATATGATAAATTATTGATGACTGAACGTACTCGGAGGGATATTTTTTATATGTCCTGATAGCTTTTTATGCGTACAGTTATATATATATATATATATATATATATATATATATATATATATATATATATATATATATATATATATATATATATATATATATATATATATATATATATATATATATATATATATATATATATATATATATATATATATATATATATATATATATATATATATATATATATATATATATATATATATATATATATATTGTAACGTCAAATACATACATGTATATCCTTACATACATGTATATGTAACTGTAAATGACTGCTAATTATTATTTTAATTAAAAATATTCTACAAGTCATATTTTCTGTATATAAAACATACATATTTGAATGAAAGAATAAAAATTGAAATAGTACACTGAGAATATGTTTATAGCAATCAATTTTTACCATTTAAGTGGCTAGTAGAGCAATAAAATTAAAAAGAAAAAAGTATCTAATTAAAAATAATACATTAATTAAAACTGTGCTTTATGTAATATTTAATATTCTGTTTTTTATAATATATTTTTAGAAGCGTGAAATTATTTTTTGTTCTGGCAGTACGTCTGCATTATGCAGTACGGTAAATTTTTATTTTATTGAACCGTATTTTATAATTATTTTCTTATAGACCAGACACATATAATAAAATAGATTTGAAGTAAACGAATCGTAACTTTTTTAAACTATTAATAAAATAATTAAATTGTTAGATTTAAGAATGGCTTAAATTGACGAAATTCATTTATATCTTTTTTAAAACAAGATCTAAAGCACCGAAGTTATTATTGTTTAATTTCAAGAAGCAACAAAATTTTAATATTTTACACACTTTTCATTCTTTTTGTAGCTCTCAATAAGGGCAATCTTAATAGATGACATCAAATTATAAGATGGTCCATTAATGTCACTGTGAATTAAGTATTTGGTATATTAACATTTTTCTCTAAATATATATATATATATATATATATATATATATATATATATATATATATATATATATATATATATATATATATATATATATATATATATATATATATATATATATATATATGCTTATAAAAGACTAGTTTATAGTGTACGTTAATATATTATATTAGGTACTTAATAAAATTTATATTAATTATAAAATGGTCACGCCTGTGAGCGATTCGAGCTATTCATATAGGAAGCGATCATTCATTACGTAGATCTATAAATCTATTATATTAACACATCGCGTTATATAAATAGGCTTATTAATATAAGATAATGTATTTATGTAATAATAGCATGAAGAATGCGATAAACTAAATCGGTCATAATGATTTATTTTCTATAAACGAATCGTCGGTAGAAAAGTCAGCGGTTAGTCAGATTGTTAGCTCCCTCTTTGATAGTACAATTTAAAACTTTACTGTCTAGACGTGATAGGTGAAATATTAGGTACAATTAAAGGATGAATCGAGCGAAAACACTTTTTATTTTATTTCTTAATAGTTTAACAGGTAGCTATTTTAATATATCTTAATCTAATTTAACAGGTTTAAAAATACTACAGTTTTATATATAGGTATAATATTTTATTAGTATATGAGTACATCGTACAAATGTATGATCAAACGCTTCGATCAAGCGGAGTTCATTAGTCAACGGTAGTTTAGGCAGACTGGAGCGCGGATACGTAAACAGTAAGCAATTTCCCTAATTAAGTACCCAGCGAGTGTTGCGCCGGCACCGTTCGTTCGTTTGTGATATGAACAAGTCTAATGAGCAAGCTTTCGCCGCGAACCGCTAACGTCACGCGCACGTAGCTCGCAACGGTGAAATGTGTAGTGTCCTTCAGATGAGTGTAAACGTATCTTAGCGGGCCCTGGAGGCTGCGATCGTCTTTTTACGTTCGAAAGTTTTTCTTTCAATAATTACTTGTATACGTTTCATTATAGTGGTACAAAGAGCTAATTAAAATGCGAAAACAGAAGCGATACCTATTATTATAAATAATTAATGCAATAAAAAGTTATTAACACGTGATAAGTCTCATAAATTAAAACGATACAGCAAAAAACGTATGAACAAATGATAATGAAGACAGTACATATATCGTTGCTTAGTGCAGCGTAGAGGCGCACCGAGGGCGTGGGCGCAGGCGGGCGGCGCGTGCGCGGCCCTGGCGCAAGGTCAATGGCACGCGCCTCTCCCGCTCGCACACCGGAATTCCATATTTAAATCTCGTCCGCAGAAAAATGGCGGTCGGTTTCATTCCGCCGTCGCGCCTTGTACGGAGAATAAAGAATTAATAAAACACACCTCAACCACTATACTTATTGTCTTTTTATCTTTGAAAAATTGAATTATGGTCGCTTAAAACGAAAAAATTGATCGAATATTTTGCTCAGAATCTACGTACATGGTATACTAGTAAATTCCACATATAATACATATACATGTATCATAACGTAATATTCGTTTGCCATAATTAAAAAAAATAATTCATCCATTATTACTACAATGACTAAATAAACTCAATAAAAATAAGTAAAGTCAAATTGCAGTCTGTAATAAAAAGTAAACCGGCTCAGATGTGATAGTTAAGTTTATAAAACAAGTATGTGAGTTAGTGTACGGTCGCAATTAACTTACTAAAGTAAAGTGCAAGTCATCTTAATCGTACTGCTCGGATTTCTCCACAATGACTACTGAAGGGTGTATTAGTGATCTGAATGTCATCATGTGAGTAAGCATATTAACAAAATTAGAGGGGGAAAAAATGTCAATTTGAGCACTTTTACTTCTTGTTACTTTATGTTCATCTTTTCTTTATATTCAAATCTTTAAGTTTTTTATTGTACCCTAGGTAGATGTTATTTTTGATCAAATTATAAGCTTCAATATAATGTAAATCATATTTTCTACTAACAAAAGACGTTCCTTCTCTGAATTCAATTTACACCAAAGTGTGAATAATTCGCAAAAAGGGTGCTTACATCGCGCCTGAAGCACTGGACAAAAAGGGCTAAAGAACGAAGTCACTCAAATTGAACGCACGAGCACAAAATTAATTAATGTCCCCCCTCTGAAACTGGAAATGTTTGAAAGCCAGGACGATGTGCAAGTCATCGGTGCCGGCGCGTCGGTCGGATTTACAGCGCAATAAATTTCAAGAAACAGGAGCCTTATCTTCTAACAGTGCAAATGAACTGTCGAGCATGTAATAACATACCGACACATCACGAGGAGCGAGGATCACGTGAAATAATGCGCTCCTTGATGTACTCTATAAACATTTTGGCAATTTATCTGGGTATAACAACATATACTTTGTATAAATTCTTAAAGTTACGTTGTAGCTGAAAAAAATAACATTTTACTCGCATTAAACAAGCTTCTAAGTAACCAATATAAGTTTCAAATACAAAATCCATATATAAAAAACCTTATTTAAATCTGCATAATGCATATATAAGCAATAAAAAATAATGAACTTGTTATATAGATCTTAGTATAAAGTGAAATTATTAGACGATTACTACCTTGCACGTGTTTTTGTTTTACGGTTAGTTTCTTTCGTGTTCGCCAGAAGTTATAACGCATCGCCTACGATTTACTGAGGCAGTATAAACTTCAACGCAGACATATTCAATGTACTGTAAGCTACACATAGATTCGACTACGCAAGCCTAGCATACAATATTGTAGTATGTACATAAAAGTGCAAAAAAAAGTGGAAAGAAAACTAAAAAATGTGACATTTAAATAACTCACAATAAATATTGGTAGGTACTAAAATCTTCGTTGATACTTGCCCTTTGATTTCCAATTACAAGTTATTATATCAAAGGGTTCAGACTAAATTGCTAGAATGTGAATCATTCTAAATGAAAATTTATTATTTATTTTGCATATTTTATCAAAGATCACCATAGGTTTATATATGATGAGATATATATGACTCCCATACTTTGTTGTGTGTGTGACACGTTCACAATTGTTTACACTTTTGTGTATATGTGTATGTTATGTTATATATCAACAACTATTGCTGAATATTATGATATACTGATGAATATTTGCTAAGGCGTAATTTCAATATATGTAAGATATTTTGAAGCAAAAATCTTAGTGTATAATATCAGATTTTGAAGATATTTTAAGTATAATTGTTTTATGACTGAAATCAACTTTGAAAATAATTTCATTGAAATTTTGCAGAAATGATTACACCGTGTGTAGTGATTAAGTAAAACTTTTAAGTACAATAGGCGACACCTCGATGTTTTTTTCATACTAAGATCAATCAAATCTTAGAAACAAAATCCCTCAGCTGGAATGGGACGTAGTTAATTCGTGGCTGAAATATAGAGCTATATCTATGGTTTAAAACAGAAAAATAGATTAAACGTTCAAAAATATTCCTACTAATTTATACTACTCATTTTGTATCAAATGAAATGAGTAAATAAAAAATATTAAATTATTGCAATTCAAACTTTGTAAAACTTATTAATATCATTAGAGGAATTTAATGAGAATACAGTCCTTAGTATATGCAGATAAATGAGAACGTTGTTTACACTTGCCGACATCTTTGTGGGTGGTTGTGGAGTGTGTCCGCTGAATATTGCATGTAAAACAACCGGAGATGAAACTTGACTTTGCCTACAGCGATCGCGTAACGCTAGGGAAATACGATGTACTTTACACATGCTTAGACGATATCTGTTTAGGAGTTGGACTACGTACGTTTATTGTTTATATTTTAAATAAAAAAAAAATATTTACTCATGTTTTACATATTATTTTATTTTCAGTATTATAAAAGAAATATTATAAATCAATATATTTAAGCACGATTAAAGCATTTCGTTCAATTTTTTTAAACTTTCGTCTTTTAATATTTTATAAAGTTTTTTGCTTCCAATATCCATAATATTGTAATAACATGCGACTTGTACTGCAAAAATAATGATCATGATAATGCGAAACTTTGTCGTTATTAAACACAAAAAGGATCTCATTAAAGGCGAATATTGTGTTGGTATTTTATTTTAAAACGTTTTTGAATTATATATGATCAAAGTTTTTAATATTTTTTACTTTGGGAGCTGTCAGCACGACACAAAGCGAAAAGTAATACAAATAGTAGAACCTTATGCGGCAATCGTTAGGCGTGCAGATTCACCCTATCTTCATTTTGTACAATGGTGTACTATTTAGACTTAGTAAACACTGTTGGATAGTCAGTAAAAAGGTTTAAAATAACGTTTATACTATTTGTAGAAGGTAAAATGAGAGAATTAATGTTCAATTTTTTTTTACACTTTTTCTCATTTTGAAATACAGTAAAACTTAAATATTTAAAACTACAGTAAAAATAACATATACAAATAATAACTAAGTTATTTTAAGGAAACGTCTATTAAACCTTAATCAATAAAACAAATAGTACGTGAAAATATCTAATGTTAGCATTGCTTTCATACATTCTTTTGATATTAGCTCGCTAAATGAAACGATACACGTAATGTAACCTTCTGCTCGTATTTATACTGAACTAATGTTCCATAGGCTATTGAGTATAGACGATGATATAATACAAGAATAAATATCGGTTTGGTCAATTGTATATAGTTTTTTTTTCTTTTTTTAGCTTCAGCAGAGCCTTCCTTTTATTGTATATAATTTATAGAGAATTAGAAAATAATCTAGTGTGTAAAGTATTACACTTTAAAAATTATTTATACGAATCTCCTTAATCTGGACCAAGATAAAGCTGATAATTTGTCACCTAGGTACCGATGTACCTGAGATAACTATACACATACAGTTTCTTCTATGTAATACTTCTACATATGAGCTGTTGGTGCTTAGGTAATTATTTACATTCAATGCCATTTTAATTTCATATGAATCCTCTTTTTATCAGAGAGCATGACGCAAAGAAAGGTAATCTGTTTATCAGTCTTTGTATGTATGTTTATTTTTATAATGCGCTGTAAATTTCAAACTTGTTGACCGATTTTGATGATTCTTACGTCAATCGTCTTAACCTTGCTTAAGGCAAAAATAAAATTGGCAAACCATGTCAAGTGTGGTACCATTAAATAAGTACCTATTGAAAAAGTATTATTTGGTTCCAGTCATAAATTTTTGTAGTTTAAGCAAATATTCTATTCAAAATTTTTATACTTAAATAAAAAAAAATATTTATAGCAATTAAATCTTTCCGAGGAACATTGTATCTTATACCTAAACGGATTCCACTTACAAATGTTAATCTCCAGTTTGCAAAAAAAATATGATTCGTTTATGTTCGATTCACATATACATGTTAAAGTATTGTTTTATTTTTTAAGATTTATGAAGTGATATCAAATCAATTTAGGCTTGCTATATCTGCAGCTTTACCCATATATGTAACTAAATGACACAACTAATAAATAGCCTGACACCAAAAGTGCCCGATGTAAATGTTATTGTAGGTGTAGTGGTAAATTGTAAATAAGTGGTAAATCCTAGTCTTCCTTCATTAATAAACAAATAGAAAATATTTTTCAATTTGCACCAATAGTTCCAATAGTTACTAAGATTAGCGCAATCAACCAGACACACTCTTTAGTTTTATTACAATGTTACTGATGATGCTATGTTGTTTTTAAATTTCCCTACCGACCAACAAAAAAATATAGTCTTAATATATATAACTTGTTAGCTTAGGCCAGGTAAATGAGGTATCCTTTGATGGAAAAACTAATCAAACTTTCAAAAGAAACTAATATAGACATAAATATCTTTTCAACTGGTCAACATGAAATTCTTAATGAATAAAAAGAAGACGCAAAGTAATATTCATTATGAAAAGACTTCGAAATAAGCACTATAAATAAAAAAGCATAGACTACGTTACCTTTACATTTCGTAATGTAAGTAAAGGCGTCTTCGGGAAGCGAAAGTATTTGTTGTATTTGAAAATTAAAAGCCGGTGGGGAGTCCCTGGAGAGGATGGGAGAGGAGGGAGTAGCGCAATCAGAGCTCGCCGATGGCAACCTTAAATACCAACCTTAATTGAACTGCTTCCGTACCTCGTAGCGAGCTACATAAATACGTTTTATGGAAACATTTGCCACAGAGGTCTTAGCACTGTCTAACTTTTATTCCAAGTCTGGTGCATTCGTACAATCATTATTTACATTATAAAATCAGTTAATGTATATATTATTAGATTTTTTCTAATAAAAAGTAATTAAGAAACGGTGAATTGAATACAAAGAGTGTAATAAAAACATTCGAAGTGTTGGAAATATTAATATACATTGAAAAGGAAAAATAATTACGTGACAAGTTATAGTTTTCACCTTTACGTTACATCCTGGCACAGAGAGTCTTGGTTAAAACACTCCGTTCTCCACTCTAAACAAAATAGTCTCGTGATCTACCTCATAGTCGTCGCGTCTATACATGGACTCTTTGCCACGATATATACGTTTATTTGTTTTATTACTATGATTTCATAATCAAAATAATAAATAATTTAATCGAGCAAAAGTTACTAGTACTCTATGTATATACATAAGTTTGATATTATTTCTAACTAAAAAATCTATTAAAAATCTCGTCACCTCCGCGCATTGTAGTGGTAAGTACTTTATTGAGAATCACAAAGGCAAATGGAAATTTGAATACAGACAAAGCTCAAACGGGTGTTGTGCGTTGAGAGATGTTCGCGGAAGCTTAAAATAATATTTCGGAGCATCGTAGTGGCCCGGCTCGTGAACTCAGGAAATGAGGCTCTCTGTCCCGCGGGGAAATTGTTCCTTCGAATCATACCGCCGAGTAAATCTCCTCGCTTTGTAAGACTTTAAAAATGATGGCACAGATTTATCTTTATAAATGTATTACAAGAATTTGTTGACACAAATCCTTCATTGAACTTGCAAAATTAAATCCGGTTATTGCGGATTCGCTGTGAATGCTATTTTTTTTTAGAGAAAATTAATTTCCTTTATACTCGTAAAGATAACATATACAGTCTGCCCATTTCAATTGTAAAAAGTTTAAGCATTCCTAGGAAATCAATATATATTTTTATTTGTGCAAAATAAATTTTAAAAAACATTTTTAGTTTAAGAATGATAATAACCGAAGTAATCAAATCTGAATTGTGAATTACACTTACAAGAAATGTTATAAATAAACAAAAGTGCCGAACAAGGATTTCAATTACATATACAATAGAAATACGAAAACTCAAACTGCGTTTCTGGAATTGCGCAATTTTTTAGCCACATCCCGTCCGAAAACAAAATAAAAAACAAATCTAATAAATCAGGTAGTTAGCAATCGCAATCCGAACGGGAACCAATGATCACGCCATTTCCCTAAAGGTCCGAACTGGGGTCGATATATCCGCTGAGCGCATCCGACGGAGTTAATCTGGGAAGCGGTTTGTACACACGGCAAACATTTACATATTGTATATCAAGCACTAGCAGGTATCAAATCTGCTGATCGGATTTACTACATTGGTGTAAAGTGGAAAGTAAGGATTGGGAAGATAGTACGAGAAACGAGTACATGAAAATTTATATGGTAGCTGAGTTTGTACAGTCACAGACTAAGTTCATTTTGTGTTAATTAAAAACATAGTTATTCTGTCTCGAAATGAAAATCTTATTTGATTTATTTTGAACTACTAATATAATAGTGCCGTTGCAGAATTAAATTGAACATTAAATCAGTAATACCAGTAAACAACATTAAAGATTCGAATAATAATTCGACATTAATATTCAAGTATAAAAAAGCTACAGCACGCCACCATAACTTGCAAAGTTGTGCTCAAGTTTTGAAATACTGTTGTTTGGGATGAAACTTTGTTTTAAAACAGGAAAATGTCATGTTAATTTTAAACAAGCGGCATCTATAAAGAAATCGAATAATTTAGATTTTCTGTGTCTATTTATAGAGGATTCAATGAGCGAGGAAGTCACAAGATGACATGCGGCGGCAACACAAAGTAGCAATTGAGGCCAGCAAATAACAGGCGATTCTGACGTATCCTGAGACCACGCGTACATAAATAATACGTAATACGTGACAGAGACCACAGCATCCGACACTATTTATTGAATCACAAAAGCAAATGAAATCATCCTGGTATAGTTGTGATTGAATTCATTCTTATCAGTGTCATAGTATTCGAGAACTGTTTAAGTTGTTCACGTTTAAATATCTTTTAATTTATAGTATGTATTTTAAGTACATATATAGGTAAATGACATATTTACATTGGCATAGAAGCTATATATATATATATATATATATATATATATATATATATATATATATATATATATATATATATATATATATATATATATATATATATATATATATATATATATATATATATATATATATATATATATATATATATATATATATATATATATATATATATATATATATATATATATATATATATATATATCAGTGTGCTCAGACTTCTTTCTACGTATAAGGGCACAGAAGATCAAGTGTGTTCACAGGAACAGATGGCCACCGATGAATGAATCGTTAACAGACCAGCACCCTATTTTATATATACGGAAATATGCTTAGCTTTAAGATACTGGTGTACCTTCATTAATTTAATGACAGCTGGCTTGATATTTAGCTTCAAGCGTACGCTATAAAATAATAAACCTGTGCTTTAATGAAATATTGCAATTGAAACATAGTATGTGCCTTATGTGTATATTATTGATATTTTAAAATGTATTATATTAAAATATGAATAGCAGGTTAATTTTGAAATTGATTCAAATTCATTTAAGTTTATGGTATAAAATAAAATTAAATTAAGATTACATTTACCTCATTGTCTAGAATATGTTGTTTGACTGAGATGAGAAAAACCATCGCCATACGTCCTATGGGACGGATTTGATCCAACAACCGGGATGCGCCCAATTCTCGCTAATAAACGCCCCTGACGTATTGTACTTTGAAGGGTCACGCCATCAACACCTTTATAGTTAACAACGCAAAGAGCAAAATGCAATACCAACCACTGTAAATGAAATATAGCGTTTGGTTTTATCATTAGATCCGTGTGCATAATCGTTTAGTGTCTAGCTTTTCGTTTAATGTTAACAATTAGATCAACGAGTGTTGTATTTTTGGAAATTTATTATTTTAAAATATATTAATGTTATATTTTTCAAAGTTCTAAATCATTTTTATTGGTTTAACATAAACCAAAATCATACTGACTAATGAAAGTGACTACGAGTAATTGCCGTAGTCTCATTCTACAAAATCTTTTTTTCTTAAAACGAATTTAAAAACAAAACTGTGATATACATTTAATAAAGTTTGCTAACTTTTTACTATACGTAATATAAAAGAAGGTATAAATAAAACGAGATGTTTTTTAACTTGCCGGGAATTTTCCCAGAGTTCGGTGAAAATAGTTACTTTGTAGTCTTTGTAGTAGGTAAGGGTTGTACTTTTATCGTTTATTTTAAAAGTTACTTCTACAATGTTTTTGTGAGTTAATATATAAGAAATAAAAATAACAATTGAATCTTACTGTGTATATGTTGTGACGTGTCTTTTACATATCTGACTATTAATGGTGGATCAAAGAAAGAAAAATAATTAAATTCCTAAGCATATCAATAAAAGTCTTCAGAAGATTATTAATCTATGTGCTCATAGCTACAGGGAGTGCTTTAATTTTTAAAGTAAACTTAGAGCAGCCCTTCTCTGTCTAATTTGTCAGAGACTATAGCTTCCGATACTATTTGTTTAATCACAAAAGCAAATGAAATAAATGGATGATTAGTTACTATTGGACCAGATCGTACATGCAGGATATACATAATAGTTATGTGTGTTTTAAATAATTTAGTTTTAGTGTAATATCAGAGTTACAGAATTTGTATTGGTAGAATTTAGTAAAACCCAATACAACCGAATCTCGTGGTCTGAGATCGCAATGACGGCATCTGAACGACGTGACCTCAGCCCGCCCTATGATTCACCGGCGCCGTGCATTCCTCTGAACCGCGTAGGTAATAGGAAATGCCACACCGCCATAAATTTACAAACACCATCGCTCACTGTACAGACAATTTTAAATATTATAACCTACAAATGGTTTCACAATCTTGTAAAATCTGATATACGCTAGGTGTCAAAACATTTATGATAAATACATGATTCCCTGCTGTAGCTAGTAAGCATGACAATTAATTCAACTATTAAGGTCTAGACGATGTTTTTGCCAAATCTATATCATTCAGAGTGTTAAACAAAAAAGATAAAAAACGTAGGTTTATGGTAACAGAAATATTTGTTAACATTAGTTCTACTAGACTAACTTAGCTTGCGCGCTGTTTAGCTAATATACAATATTAACCACCGCTTAGATGAAGTTAAAACCCGTTATATTTGATTTATCTACTTATATATATTAACAGTAATGAGTTAGCAGTTTATGTGATTCGGTAAATATACCAATCAGATTAAAAGTAATAATATATTCGTGGAAGTTTAAAATACTCTAATATTTTCGTTACTATAAATAATGATGTTAATCATCTTACGTCATTCGATTTTAACAAATCAACTTAAACATTTACCGCATCTAGCAAAATTGTACAGAAATCATTATATAATATTGATGGAAGGAGCTCAATTGAAGATCTCGACTCGAATTAAAGAATTGTCATTTTTTGCCCTTTTTAAGAGCATCATCACAACTGTTAATTTACGAAAAGATATCTCAGGCATCTTTTTACTTACAATTAACGATATCGTGTCGTAGTCGTTAATTATGAATTGCGTGGTCTCAACACGATGGCGACCTCAATACCAGTAATAATACCTGCAGGTAATCTGATTACTGATGTACTTAGCAGGAAAGGCAATACAGAAAAGAATTAGATATTCTCCACCTATTTTCATTTTATTGCCTTTTAATACTACGCTTTTTATTAAGCCAATATGATTAAAGAAAGTTAATAATTCTGTTCTTAACTATATAAAAGGACATTATTACATGTTAGGCAAGGCATAGGCAAGTTTGCCAGTTCAGTTCCGCAAATCGAGATATAGTGTGTAGCTATGCATAGCTAGCATATGTTCAATTCAAAATTCAAATTTTAAACAAATCAATTCAAAATAGTGAAATTTTAAATTGATTTCAGATGATTAAACTCAAATTAGATTTTTAATTTGTATATATATTATTAAATATATATTTAGTGTACATATATACATATGTATATATGTATCTAGTGTAAGTTTACAGCATACACTACATACATATAACAACGGAATTACAAAAATAAATACAATCACGTTCGGAAATTATCATTACAAATGGGTCTTGCAATTTTACGACAAGAATTTATCTGCTGACATTTTAATTTACGTCGAGCGGCGAAGTTCTTAATTAGTGGAGTTTTGTAGGGGTGCTCTACGTGCGGTTCGGGCGGGACCACACGCGAGCGCCGACCGGTGACACTTTGCACTTTTATAGAAACATTGCTTTTTTGTCCTATACTATTCAATTACAATCTTTTATTGTATTCGTATTGTACCTATATGTGACCATTCTCTTCACTCACTCTTACATATACAACCGAGAAACCGAGAATTGCAATTTTTATTTTAACAAAATATACTTTATATAAAAATAACTAATTATTGTTATTTATAAATTTGAAAAAATTGGATTAGCCAGGCGCAGTGCTCAATTCTGCCAAATCGCAAAGTCTTGAAAGGTCAAAAGCAGGGACGCAGTGATACACTAGGTTTGCAAAACTCCTGCAGTTTTGCCTGCCGACGTTACTATGAGCGGGATAAAGCGCGAAGCGTAAAAAAAGAAATACGTATAATAAATGAACTACTTGACCCCATCTTAGTTTCTATATAAATACATTACATTATTTAGTTGATACGATCTAATAGTAATACAGAAGAGCGATGTAACCAAATTTTTGAGTAAAATGAATTTAATTTATTGTAAACATCCTAAACAAAATTTTAACATTGCGTAGTGTAGCTTTTTATATAGAAATGTTAAAAGCTTTTCGCTACTCTCCCCACTGAGTCGACACAATATGAAAGCGATTTAGCACTTCATTTTCAGTCTATGAAAATATTTAATGTACATTACACTTTTGAACAGCTTTTTATAAATTGTATTATATTCTTAAATATTTCTATTTAATATAAAAATAAAAATATGAACACTAACATACGAACTATATTTAAGTGTACTGTACATTATATAAACCGTAATAGAATTGGGTATCTGTGATGAGTCCCATCAATAGTATTGCTCGGAGAATAACTTTTAGCATTCAATGATTGATATGAATCATTATGTAAAAACGAGGTGGTTTATATACAATGATACAAGCACGTTATTATATGTTTGTATATAAAAAAGAAGTTACATTTGTAAGGGTTGCTATTTAGTTACAATTTGTAAAACGAGAGTTTGAAACTCTAAAAATGGGATGAGAACATGACTCGTCTGCTTCCAATTAACATCCGCTTTTAAAGGTTAAAAAGAGGCCAAAATTGGAACCCCTAATTACCTATTACAAGCCGCGCAAAGTACAATCAGGGGTGTATTTGCAATATCATTAGGTCGGGTTCCGGCGTGTTTCGAACAATAACGACATTAATTCTCCACAGCTCGTGTAGATCCCTAACTATGAGTTCATCAAATCGCTTCTCACGTGTGTGGGTGAGCACCTAAAACCGTTTACGTTCAGTACAGCGGTTGGTCTAAGCTAGTTCGTGATTGGCTCTCGTGTCAGGATAATACGGGCGGCAGCCGACGTTATGAACCCTCTGATTTAATTGAAGATTCCACGATCGACGTCCACTGTATCTTGATACCATCAATGCACTTGTCTGCACTTGGCCAAGAGCCCACTATCTATCAATAATTATTGATTATACTTAATTTTGCACATAGGGGTGATAAATTAATCACAATTTATTTGTTGTAATAATGTGGCGTGTACAAGGTTCTACTGTAGATTGTTTTCAATTAGTAAGTCAAAAACCGACATTTGTCCAAATATTTCTTTAAAGAAAACTTAAAGAAAACATTATGTAATGGTAATGATTCAAAGCTCAATCAAAATTAGCTCTTTAAACCACTATACAACTTAGTAGTAAAATATCTGTCGACCACTACTTACAAATAGAGTTGTGTATGAAGAAATCATTGCTGGCAAATACGTACCTGTGGAAATAAAACGTAATATTAATAGCTATTACTTTGGATGATTAGAAAATAATTTTAAAAAAGAACAACCACATTTTATTATAAAAAATACTTTTATTCCGTTCAAAATTTGTAATTAAATTTCAGTCTATAACGATGATTTATTAAAACCTTTATTTAGTAATTCACAAAGAATTAAGATTCCCGCGGGCAATATCTAATAGAAGCAATTATCAGTACCGCGTATGAATTCTCTCACCTCCCCAAGGTGTAGCATGTCTTGCAAAAGTCTACTAAAGCCTTTCAAAATTAGATTCAATAACCAAGAGACTTACAAGGTTTTTAAACATATATTGTCATTATTATAATTTTTTAAAAAATGAATACATAAGAGGCTAAGGTCCATCACGTAACCCTATTTTGGTCTGTACAAATCGTCAAAACACGTATGTATGAAATATAGTTTTAGTTCTTTTTATGGACACTTTTAAGGTCACAGTCAGTCAGTACTTGCAGTTTGACATGTAACAAGCACGTCATTATTATATGCAAAAAATTGTTACATAGTAACCGATGACTCTCATTATGTTACTTATTAAATATACTCTAATGAGACTATGATATAAAAAATTAATAAACATATTTATATTTTTTGTGATTGTACACGTGATGTATGTGTATATATGTCTCTCAGTTGAAAAAAAATACTTTTATTAATTTCCCGTTCTCGCCAAACAAAGCATACCGTAGAACTATGCCATTAACACGGAATATCACAAATTCAAGCGAAAGGTGAAGAACAAAATTTAACATACTAAATCTATTCACATAATATTCTATACAGGATATATATAGTAATAGATAAAGCTTTAATAGTTCTGAAACAACATGAACATGGAGATTTTCATTTTTACATTCGTTATAAAAATGATGGCAGATATTTGTGGAAAATATTCTTTCAATACATTTATTTCATTGATAAGATTGTAATGGTGTGAGTGTAAATAAATTAGTTTATATTATATATTTTTTAAATAAAACATGTTGACAGTCACGATACCAGCGCGGCGCCATGATTATAATATTGTATTACGTCAATTTCGATAAAACGCTACATATGTTTTTAAAAATCGATTTGAAAGTTACTACGTTGAAACCAGAATTGAGTAACATTGATTGTGTTTAATCATAAATGTGTAATTAGGTAAATATTTTGTATAGTATTTTGTTTTGATTTTTTTAATGTTTTCCCTCAGGTCGAATGCAAAATGTAAAAAAAACAGTTTGCAATACATTTTAAGTAGTAATAACGACATGACAGAGTGTCATGAGTTAGTTACTCGAATATTTCATTATAATAAGTGTTCTCCATACAACGTAACATTTGCGATGTGATTTGTCCTCAACTACCACGGATAACCATAATTGAAGAAATGAACTGAACTGAATAATAACAATTATTAACATAACATTGAATCCATCTTCATATGGATTGTGTTTAAAGTGTAAACAGAAAGCGAATTACAAAATTTAATGACAAAATACATATGAAAATATTATCAAAAATTTAAATCAACATGTGAACATATATTCATGATATATTTTCTAAACTTTTGTGTCATAAACTTAGTTTGCTTACAATATGTGAAGTGACAGCGGAGGTCGTTATCAGAGCACACGCGCGGCGCGTGACAACTCTTTAAAGCTTTGTAAATATTAGATAATTATTACATTATTTTGCCGTCATTTACTAGACCAGCCATTTTGTATACGCAATTTAATAATAAGTTAATAATGAGGCAAATTGTATATCGTAAGTAGTAAAAGCGTTTGCGGTCCACCACTCAAAACTCAACATGGGAAAAGTGGGAAACGAAATGTTTTAACATTAAGTTACTCTGCTGCTACTAAATCTGCAGCGCTATTCTATATATATATACTAAGAGGGAAAATAGTGAATTAAGTAATTATTTAAATATTGACTCTGTGGCTGTAATCACCAGAAAAGTGCAGCTTGGCTGCGAAATATTTGAAAAATTGTATCATATCCTGGACTGACTGACTGACTTCTCAAAAAACTGCCTGCAATTCACTATGAGCTGTGGAAAGGTTAAAAAGGGTAAAAGTTATATAGGAATTTCGCGAATGGATATAGTCCACAGTGAGATTATCCGAATCATCGAAAAGACAAAAGTAACCAGAAATAGTTTAGAAGTGTAGCAAACTAAAGTGGTAGTAGACTGATCACATCCGTCGTAATACTTATGGACGTTTGAGGAAACGGGTTCCCGAATGAAGTTCATGCCTCAGCAATCGTATTGTTGGACGCCCTCTGGCCGGATGGACCGATAGCTTAAAAATGGCGGCAGGTAGTGACTGACCGGCGAAAACGGAAGATTTAGCATTACGACGTATCCTACGTGACTTTACGTCCAGCAGTAGACTGCAGCACATGAACTTGTATTCATGTGATAATAAAGTGAAATATATCAGGTTATTTGATTTATATATGTTAGCATATTATATGTATATAATAAGGAGATTAAAGGCAATCGAAGATGTTAATCCTTCAAAGTGTTTCTATCCTTATGAAATAGAGAAGATTGTGTTTTTATTCAGAAGTTTGTATAGATAAGTTTTTTGAATAAACCTATTTATTCGTCACGCAAGGAAATTAACCTTACAAGGTAATATAATGACATAAAGAAAATTTAAATTAAAAAAATATATATGCACGTTTAAACATATAAAAAGAGCAATTATATAATAATATAATATAATATCTCCAATAAGGTATCTACAAAAAGACGTTTTAAGTATATTAATAATGTGACCGCACTGTTAAAATAAACATTTATACTAACTATCAGTACGACATTTACTACCCGTTGTCATTGAAACTAGCAGCAGGCAAAGATTATGTAGTGTCACTCAGAAGGCAAGCGAACGGAGGTTCTAGGAACCTAGTGTTAAGATACTTCCTTCCCGAGTTTCAGCCTATCGAGGCATTGTGTATTGAGTGGTTTAACTTGAGGTCGCGCTTTTGCCTTCAAAGTCAAGAAATAAAAATATTTTATCCTCTCCAAGCGAAGACGAACCCGCAAAATTCAGGCCTCAGGCCTTAGAGGAATCGGCGCAAGAAACTCACTATACTCTGTATAATTTTATATATTAATAAGAAACACTTATTACGCAAAACTACTATTTTTTATATTAATATTAACCATACTTTAGCTGAATTATTATTGTTAAATTATGAACCTATTAAAAGTTCTGAAATTTAATGTAGTAGTTAAATTTAATCATCAAGTAAGTGGGTAGACATTTTGCATTGGCATTCATTACATGAACGCCTACCACTGTTAGCAACTTTTGCTAAGGCGGCACTTCATTATTTCTTATAGTTCAGGTAAACTTGTCTAATCTCTGACCTATTTGTATAGTCATAGAAAATACTTATCATATTTATAAACTATTCTTAGGTAATTAATTATTATACTATACTTTAGCTAGACTACTATTTTTCAACGCTAAGGTTACTAGATTTTTGAATCGATTATAAAACAAGTTCTGCGTTGCTTTAATTTCTTTAAAACAACAAAAATCGAATCATCTTCCTTAAACCAAATTCCTAGAAACATTTTCTTTTATTTTAAAACATTATAAAGTCATGTTTTGATGTAAATTTTTTAATAAACCCTAAATGAGGATTTTGTGAAAATATTTAAATGACAGGCAAACATAAAGTACCAATAAATGTTTTATCAGTTATGTGATCACCGCACAGGCTTTACCTGTAAAAATGTATTGCATGATCATACGAGAATGTGTAAACTTTGCGCAAATATGATAATATTTATCTCCGATATCTGTTCGCCGGCGGTGTCAACGCACTGTAACGAGGAAAAAGTGCAAATAATTATGTACCATTTAATGAGCAGGCTTACCTGCTAATGATTTATTTAGTACAAAAGAATGGCGAAGTGTCCCTAAAACACGTTTCCCAACTGGTTGGTTTAGAGTAAATATTAGTAAATAGAAAATAACAATTAATTATTAATTAACTAGCAAAAACCCCACCATAAAATAATTTTATTTCATTAAATGCAAGACTTGAAATATATTTAACTTAATAAAATTCGTAAACTGAGCTAAATTTGCTTTAATAAAATAATCGGCGACACAGACGTTTTGCCTTAAATCTGGATAGAGTAAACTCTAAACAGAGAAACAATGCTCATATTGAATGAACTTTTTAAATGACACTATGAGCGATCAAAAACGTATATATATTTTACTATATGAAAATATATTTTTTTTAATCTTTTTTTATTTTAATTAATATTTAATTTATTTTAATTAATCAAAAATGAAAGTCGAATTTATAAACAGTTTCCTGGTTATTACTATTACATATCAATAAATATTCATATTCATATCAATAAATATTCATGAATAAATAAAGTAATAAATATTGTAATAGAAACAGAACTTTCCATATTTACTATTTCAAACCTCCTTATCAAAAGAAATGGCAAAATCTCTTATTAAAGGAAAAAATAAAACCCTTATGATAACAATCTATTCCGCTATTCAACTAAAAAAACTGCTGTGAAGAAAATGCGCCTGAAACGTAATATTCTATTCTTACATTTTTCTAAAGACGGTTTACATTTAAACAACGTTACGACACACATACATACAGATATAGCGAGGCATATTATATAACTGTTTACTACTATTGTAACATATCTGAATGCTAAGGAACTGAGAGCTTGGTTTCACTAAGAACATTAAAGTGCATTTACAACTCGTAAAGTGGCGTGCACACGACCGCAGTCTACCTACAGACACTTGGGACGTGAATCAACATCAAAGCTAAAGACGAAATAAAATTGAATGGAGTAATCACGTTTGGAAGCTCAAAGGAGTGAGAACGTTTCAATATCAAAATAATTGACTAGGTCATTCTAGATTATTGTTATGAAAAGGAAAAAATTGTAAATAATAAACCAATAAAAAATAGAAATATGATTTTTTTATTCTTCAATATTATAAATTGTAATGTATTAGACTTAAGTATTTTAATAGGACTGTGTACTGTACTTTGTTCGGTCAGTAACGTCGTTTCTAATAATGGCCATGATTCGTATCGTGCAAAATGAATAATGCGTACATTTACAAGGTGTTGATGCAAGCTAATCTTATATTCAACGTTTAAAACTTAAAATACTTTTTAGAAAAACATATAAACATGTTGATCTAATCCAGAATTGTTTGGAACACTTAAAATGGAGAGACTTTTTCTTTTTTGAAGTCACTAAAAATAATAAGGCAAAAGCGAAGCATAGACGCTTGTACTTTTGATTGCTTTGACCTAGAAGTTAATTTTTTCTTTGCTCCAGTGAAATATAGACCTGAATATTTCATATCAATTTCAGCTTAACACCTCTACGAGTTGTCAAAAATAATCTTTCTAAATGGATTAAAAGATAGACAGATGGACAAGAAAGTAACCTTAAAAGGGAATGAAACTAGTATTACAATTAATGTCAACTATTAAAGTGATATTACATTAAATACCTTAGTAACCAATACAAAGGTCTGTTATCAGCACGACTCACGAAGCATCTCTTATTTTATCGTGAATTGCAACAAATAACAGCGATAACGACCAATAACGAGTTACGCGGTCGAATCATGACGTCAACATATTGTATTAAACGTATATGACAGTATATATTTAATATATAACTATCACGAGCTTCGTTGAATCAATGACATGAAATTATACTATATACAGTGCCTTAGGATTGACATAGCAACTTCGAAGCTTCAAAAAGCATCATTATATAGTACTGTTAATGTAAAATAATGAACATCCTTCAAAAGGAGCCTCTTCAGTATGTAGGCCAGGGTTGCAGGGCGTCCATATGAAATAAGGCATGGACTCGACTTTAATTATGCTTGACGGACGTGAAGCCTTATGTATAAAGGCAACGTATATAAAGCGTGAAGTCTGAATCACTTTGACTGTATATACTTAGTGGCGATAAAATAAGACGTCTATTCTATACGGCAGGCGACGAAACATCGATCAATCTGAGATCTAATAGCAATGTCTGACCAAGTTGGCGCCGCTTTGACCGACGTACCTACCTCGTTCCGCTCGCATCGCAGACACTAGGATTATGTGAAGGGTTTCGTGCGACAGAGCTTAATTCTGCCCTTTGATAAACTTTTTGATCAAATATGGGGAACGGAATTATTTAATCCTAGAATAATGCAATCGAATTACTAATTAATACTTATTATAAATAAAATACAACAAAATTCAAATAGGCACCGTAGTAAATAAAGATTTATATGTTTTTTTTATTAATTCGTGTAAAATATTTAGATACTATGTAAATAAAATGTGAATTAAAAGGGTATTTGTTGAACAATGGGGGTGTCATGACATTACGATACATTCTGCCTATATATTATTTTATATATTATTATATAACGAACGACCTAAATTATATAACGTAGAAACGCCATAAGTGAACGGTAAATTATATGTTTATTTTTCAACAATATTCAAGATTATTACAGCAATAAGGCAATGCCAAAATTTACGCATACTTTAAAATGCAATTGGGGTTTAAGGATATCAGATCATTTACAGTAAAATGAGATAATTTGGAGCAGGTTGGTCCTGTATTGAAGGCTGTGCGTGCGCCAAAACTGTATCACAACCGTGAAGTTGTGGTAGGTCAGCAAGCGCATTCCACCGGGCCGCGGCTCCGACGCCCACTAAATATAGCCTCAATGAGTGAACGAACTGACCGCCGAACGGATAAAATCGCATGCACTTTGACAATGCGCTTTACGGCCCTGGTACTTGCACTTATTTATAGACACAAAGAAATGTTCTTCTCTGCGTGAGAAAAAGTACTAAAAAGATACATGCAGTGACCGAAACGCCTAAAAGATACTTTTGAAACGCGCCATTAAATTAACTTGTACATTTATATGTATAATATACGTATAATATTAATTTTAAAATATTAATGTAATAAAGACTGATGTTACAAACGATTCTATTCAGAGCATGTACAAATATCAGTTATACAATTTACGTCAACATTATGAACTTTAGCCAAATATCCGTACCTATTATGGACGATAATAAACTATATTATCTACAGGTTCGACATATTGTATGTACATTAATAACAATAAAGACAATGAACATTGAATATATATTAAGCATATACATATGACAAATATATAGGTATAAAATTAGTTTAAATTAAGCGCATTTGCTATGCTATATTAAATTATAGTTGCATTTTTTTAAATAATCAATTGACACGTGTTAAGCATACTGTAGAGCCAACATGATATACAAAAAATATTCTAAACGAAATCGCATGACGCCGCTAATGCATACATACATAAATATAAATGTAAATAGTGAATGTCTGACGGCGAGACACGGCCGGCGAGAGCGCATTTATTTGCTTATCGGAACCATAAATGCGCTAACCGTACACGATAACGGAACAATGAGTGTAAACCAGGCAATACCTACAACATTAGTACAGTGTACACTGAGATATGCTTATCTTCCAGTGTCAATACTCTTTTGTATCCGAGATAGCAGTCTATTTGGCTTAATGTGCCGGACACATTCTTTGGTTCTGAATAACCCGTGACAATGGCTTGACCCATTAGCTACTTAGAGGGCTTAGAATGTTACGATTAGAAAAAAATCGACAGTATATCAGTTTTAATATTATTATCTCTTATGATAGTTTGTGGACGATCAGTGAGTTAGTTATGCATCGATAATTTATTAAAAAATAAAATTTTAAAACAAATTAATTGTCATAAGCCACTTACTTGATTGACTTACATGAAAGATATGCGATACTTTTGTGATTCGTTTAGATTACTAGATAATAACAAATTTGATGACCAGTTTTGCCTATAATCAATGTAAAATTTGCTATAATACGTCATATTAAAGTTCTTCATACTTCATAAATTTACTTGTTAATAACAATAATGAATATCAAACGTAATTATGGTAATTTTAGTGAAATTTAAATATGACTTTTGAACTTTGTCATTTGAGCATGTTTGTACTGTTCATTTACCTAATGAATGTACACATTAACAATAGATATATATAAAAACATAGTTAAGACCTTGTTTAAAGTATACTTATTTTTTGTTTGATAATTTCAAGAAAGAATAGTGATTTTATCTTGAAGGTGACTTACTGAGTGCACATACATATAAAGCATAAAAATCTCAGTGATTGTGACACTTATTTCTTAACTATGATTTATAGCATAATGTAACAACTCATATGTAATCGACTTCTAAAAATATATATTAATAATATATGCTTACCGTGTAAAATAGAAACGCGGCATGAAATATTAATTAACTCTACAATGCCCCGGAAGTAGAGTAAAAGGCTTCTTCCGGTAGATTTATTTATGTCCATTTAGTAAATAATTCTCATTATCACTATCATGTTATATTTGTCTAATTTAATACTGCCTTTAATGATGTCTGCTTAACATACAGTTTTATCTTAACTATCCTAAAGTGTTCTGTTGTCTTAACGATGTGTCATTAATTTGTATTGTTTCATCACCTTATCTTTCAAACATTAACATTTTTGTGGTATGTAAATTAGAAGAAAGTAATCATTGAATTTACAGATACTGTCACCGTTTATCATTGCGACCTTCGCAAGAGCAGATTGATAAGAGATAACAACCTCTCGAGCGATAGTGATGTAATCAGTTTGAAAAAGAAATTCTTTATTATTATGTTTAAATATTTAAAATACAATACTTTTAGTAAAGTTAGGCGGCATATGCTTATATAAAATGAAATCGTGGAGACGGGAGCCGCCGGCAACGAGCGGCCGCGACGGACATTGTGTTTTGCGCAAGAGTGTGAGCTGCCGATGCCAGCCGACGGGAAGTCAGCTGACACTTATTGACGAATGCGAACTTTGTTATTATAAATTAACCATTGAGGGTGTTGTTTATGCGACGTGTCCATTACAGCAATATTCTTGTGATAACAAATAACATGAAATTTCAGGGAAAATTGTGCACTACACACATTGAGTTAACACTCCTTAGCAACAGACTTGCGAAAAGTCATGATCACTAGAGAAGTCAATGTTTAAAATCGAAATCATCCTTAGCACTACATCTGGGCGAATGATAGACTCGAAAAATTGTTAAATATCAGCTATAGATATTCACGAGCGACTAGAAATAGCCACAGAAAGTAGTGTCAGGCGCGTGCATGCAGTGATCGATCGCACTCACCGTGCGTTCGTAGGCAGTAAGCGCGCCGGTCAGCTGAGCCGTAGACGGCGGCGTAAGAGTTGCCGAATTCAAGTAGCACCGCACGGCGCGTCTTCAGCAAGTACTGGGTTGGCACTGGGGCGGATCCGGGTGCACTGCACGTGTCTCGGTCGGGCTCCGGCCTCGGATCACGGGAGAGCACACACACACGGACCGAATGCTTCAAGCGGAGGCGAATTGCATCGCGGCTCTCGCGTACTAACAGCGAGAGTGTCGGCGAGCGACTGAGTGCCGGCGTAGCGCGCGGGGGCCGCCGCCGCCACCCGCGCCGCCCCTCACCGCCCACTTCCTCCGATGAATGACAATAATGGAAGACGTTCAACTCGCCCGCAAACCGAATAATATGAATCATTGCATTAGGGTGCAGCCCCGCCCGAGTCCAGGCCACACTACCAGATATGCGCCTTGTCCCCGCGAGTATTCATACCAATGCAACGTATACACTTTACGATAGAGCAAAATGCAAGTGAAGTTGTCGGGCGCTTACGAAGGTGCCCAGTCTACACACTATGTATACTTACTAGGTACATATCGCAGTGATTGCGATCTAGAGCACACAGAGAAATGTCGCAGTTGGCCGCTATGCGGGTAATTCCGAGCGGACGGGTGGTGGTAGTCGCAATTAGCAGGTTCACATGGCAGACGGTGGCGGCTGCTGTGGCGCGCTTGCGACGCCACTAATCTTATCTACGATAATCTAATCCGGCGCGACGCCCTCTCTTGTGTTTTCTTCCAATTGTGTCCACTCAAGGTAAATTAGAGGTTTTCTCTCGAGAGTTCAAACTCTACGAAATAACGACAAAAGGATAAAGGAAGTATCGCACATAACGTCTTACGCATATTTTTTGACACTATTTATAAAGCAAATACAACCAAGCAATCTGTGCATTGTAGGAAAAAATTGTCTAGACGAAATATGTAATTTACACAATAAAATGACTGAACAAAGATTCTCGTAATTTGTATAAATTTGCAATAAAAAAACTTGTTTCTTACGCACAAAGCCTTGTCTACATAGCATACATTCTTTAGAAATGTTATTTTTGAGTAACAAAGTTACTTCAGGAAATATATTACTTTAGTAAACAATTTTAGGATTTATATTATAATACAATAATTGATAAAAAATTCACTCTTTTTACGTTTTATGGGTTACCTGATAATTTTTTCGACCTTTCGACGTTCACAGACATATGTAGCATAAGATTTATGATCTGAACATAGACCTTCATGAAGAATTGGACATTAAGAGCGTCCCGGGTTCGCTGTCGCAAGGCAACGCGGTTTATTTTATTTTGTACGATCCTTAAAGTTCATCTCGTCTAGACCGGTTCACCCACGCCCATGCCTCGCACAGATTTCTGCATCTTGCAACGGACTCGCCATACAAGTTACTTTATACCCTTTTTATCCTTTTGCAAAACGCCGTGATATTGGCCGCTCCATCGCGTTAATAGTGAAACGATTTGCCGCAAAAAATGTTATTAACATTATCCTTCTGGCTATGAAACATAATAATATATTCGATGAATCACTACAATTATTATTTGAATCAACAAAAAACAATATTAATCAAAAGTTGAGCTTACATTTAAAGACTTTTGGTCAATATTTTTTAAAAAAATACACATAAATTTGCATACCTTTATTTTTCTACAATGAATGCCCAAGAGCTATATTGTACGGTATTAATTTTAAATGACATTTCGGCGCTCACAATGTAACACTTACATACCTGTATTCATAAAAACTATATGGCTTCGTTTGTTCGCAAACGATTTATTTTACACCCAAATATACATAAAGTGTCTTATTTTTCAAAATAATTATAAAACATTACAATAAGAGTTAAATACTTATTTTTTACGTAACGTGTATTTTTAAGAGTACATTCATACATTTGACTGTATTGAGTCCTAACTCACTCACTCACTAAAAATCACAAATTTTGATGTGTACCTCTTTAGATTGGGAAACAAATATTAAGCTATGACTGTTTTCAATAAAACATATAAAGTGAGGCAAGGTTGTACAAAGGACATCAATTGCCACAGTGTGCAGGTAGCGGCAGCGGGTAGCGACAAAGTAACTCATTATAATCCAGCAAGAATGGCGCTTTGTGGCCCAGCATGGAGGTTAAATATCTAATGCCTTTGTATGCCCACATAATGTTTCATGAGCGGCGGTTATGTGCGATATTGCATGGGAAATTTAGCCTTAAATTGCTAAATGAAATTGCAGTCTACATGGATGAATTTTGGAACATTGTACGTGCTAATTAAATTGAAGAATATTTTTTAACAACGAATCTTTTCACTATAAAAGTTTTGTGAATGCACAATGCACGTGTTTTATATGATTTATTTCAAGGTGATGTGGTTTAAATAACGAAATCGTTGATGAATAGCTATTGTTACATAATAAACGTTCAAATAAATAATATGTCCGAGAAGAATATTATATAAATTACTTTTTTTTGTTTTATTTTTTATTTTAAAATAATAGATTTGTTTTTAACACTCTTAATTTATTTAACAAATTTATTGAAAAATCAAGAAATTAAAATACTAGACTATATTATGTTTTATATTTTTTACACATATACCAATTGATTAAAATGGCAAAGGTATATGTTATTTAATACGTAACGAGAGTGACCTTTATAAAAAACTACACTATTCACATTAGTTGTAGATATACAATTTCTGGTAATAACACTTATATAGTGTTATTACCAGAAATTGTATTAAAATATAATTATTTAAACAATTTTTTTATTTGTTCTGTAAAACCTCATCGTAATTCGTGATATATACGAAAAAACATAGATTTACGTATTACACAAAAGTCTAAATGATATATCCATTGGGATTTCCAATTCATTTATTCTAAGCAATGAAGGCATGAAAATGAAATACGTCTGCATATTGCTACAATGCAAGCAGTAAGATTATTATCAAAATGATATTCATTACGGTGACCGCGGGTCCCGTGATACTTGTACAGACTCTAGTTAATTAAGCGCTCGACTCTGACTTCAGATTACTATCATATTGTAGGCAAAATTATATTTATAATTTTATATTGTAATATGTAAATGTTTAACGCTACTGAAATACTCATACTGTTCCCATATTACATGTCTGTGTAAATATTTTCAAAATGTATAATTATAGAATCATAATAACTAATAAGGTATTTTTTTAGCTTCACGCTTTATCCCGTACATGGCATGGCAGAGGGAACTGCAGGAACTGTGGAACCAAGTGTTAAGACACTCTGTTGCTTAGTTCCTGCTTTCTCCGTCCCCGCTTTTCGCCTTTTTTCGAGGCGTTGCGTGTTGAGTGACGGAACTCAACGCCGCGCTTTGCCTACTTTCCAGAGCAAAGAAAATGGAAAAAAAAAAATCCATCTTTCCCGACTGGGAAACGAACCTTCAAATCTTCGCATTTACAGGCAGACGCTCACGCCTCTGTGCCATGACGGTCCACTATTAAGTTTAATTTTTCTAATTTAATTTATATACATTTTCTAGTCTAGCTTGCGGCTTTGCTCGCGTATTTCATTTTCTGTTTCGTCACAATAATAAGGTTTTCAGGACATTCAAAGTTTTTTAACTGCTCTTCTGTTGGTCTTATTTTAAAGATATATTGCCTGGGTTATTTTCTGAAAAATGATATTGATTGACTTTTATATTAGTAAAATACAAATTAAATGTCAGACGACATATTTCCTTAAATACTATATATCCTTAAAAAGGTATAATTTGGCCAACATAAAATATACAATTTATATTATTCAAGCACGGTATTTAACGTTTTTCATTAAGAGATCAAGATCATTTATCAAGTGTAGCTTGTCGTTGACATGTGCCTCATTTCTCAAATATTATTACTCTTAGAACCAGAAAATAGTGCATGTGTTTTAAATTAAGAATAAAATACCAGATTTATGCTGCATTCTACATACACAAGGCAGGTTTAAAAATCACCGTTTAGACCGAAATCGCAAGTGTGCTGAGTTACGGACCTCAACGCCGCGCCTTGTTTTACGAAAAAGAGAAAAATATTTTGATTCATATTGAATTTAGAATTTACTTACTCCTTGAAGAGACGATCGAACTTACAACTATATAGTGCTTGTAGACAACATTCTACGGCGCCATGAAGGGCTCAAACATTCTATTAAAGAAAAAGCCAATTAGGTTACTTATAAATGAATTTGATGAATCATTTAACAAACAAATTTTGTATTACTGTAATGTATGTCATATGCACTATATTTTGAATATTATGAAAGTAAAGATATTATGAGATTTAATTACTAATTTAGTTAACTAATATTAAAGTGTCATCATCTAATAGTGCTAGCTCACTGTTTAAATTTAAAATCATAAAATAAAAACAAAAATCTTTTTACTTTTCTATATCTATATAAAAATTTCCATTTAAAAAGTCATCATATCAACATCTTAATATCTGGTCAGGCTATGGTTTTGCAATTATAATTTTTATAGTTATCTTGAAGAAAAATCACCTAAATTTCCATGGAGGGTGATAACAAGACCACGAAATTGGATTTCGCGATATTATCTACAGTTGTTAGTGACAGGCGGTCCGGTTTAGATCTCTGTGGTTTTTGCCTTCATTCCCGCACAGCTACCGCATGTCACACTCATGCCCAAAAATCCTATGATTCTATAAAAAGATATTCTTCTATTTGGAAAAATTAAAACATTTTTTTTCTTTAATATTCTAATTTTTCGATACATATTTGTTATTAATACGTCTTTCGGATTAAATATATCAAACGTAATTACTGTTTTAATGGTACTACTTACTGCTAACCACATACTTAAATATAATAAGTGCGAGCTTAACTAATGCGAAAGTGCAATATTAGAAAAAGCTACGTAAATCATAGCGATATTTGCCGATTTACTTTACGTACACATACATTACTAAGCTGAGTGCTTTCCTAAAAATGTACCTTTTAGAGTTCTCATAAATCTTTATAAAACGTAGGGGTTTTCACTGATAGTATGACGTTTTGAATCATAGAAACCGTTATGCTTAATGTCGCACCATTTTTCATAGGTCCCATTTTCTGCGTGGATAAAGATTATTAAGTAACTATAGTATAAATAAATATATTATATGTATATAAAGACAAAACAAAGGCTTGTACTTTATATTGACATTGATAATTGATATTCTTATAATATGTAATTTGTATAACATTTATATTATATGTGACACCAATGTAAACGTATTTAAATATTATTACATTACGAAAATTTCCATTACAATTTACGAACTAACTTGTCATTAATAGAAAGATATATATCGTTGTTTTTATTCTCATAATACATTTATTTATAATTATTTTATAATTTAAAACAATAAAAACAGATCGGACGTTCCTGAGATATAGAATACTGAGATAACTAAGTTACTGATATTAAAAGTCTAATAAAGTATCTACATTATGACTGTACGTATAAAGTTGATATCTTTCAGATAATTATTAATATTATAAAGTCAAACTATGAATCATAACTTTATATGCAGAATACGCTGTTTAAGTACCTTTAGATATATAATACATATATAATAAAATATAGTGGGCATAACATCGAAACTTCTTTTCTAAGAAGCATTATAATCACAGTCATTTAGATGATTAAAATAGATAATTATGATTCTATTTTATCGTTGGCCGACAAGTACTCTGGCTCCATTCATATTATCTTGATTACATGGTAGCAGGAACAATCGATGGCCCACAAAATAACGTAACAGTATATAATTATGCCTAATTAAAAATAATAACAGGATATTTAAAACGAGTGCTATCAATATGGTATGTATGTATATTTTAATATTATTTTTTTTTAGCTTCACACTTTATTGCAGGGTAGACAGAGGGAACTGCATGATCCATATGAACCTAGTGTCAAGACAATCCGTTGCTTAGTCCCTGCTTTCTCCGTCCCCGCTTTCCGCCTTTTTCGAGGCATTGCGTGTTAAGTGGCGGACTCAACGCCGCGCTTTGTCTAGTTTACAGAGCGAAGAAAATGGAAATAGAAAAATCCGATCTTCCCCGGAGTGGGAATTGAACCCTTAAACCATCACGTTTACAGGCAGACGCTTATGCCTCTGCGCCAAAACGGTCCTCTATATGTATTTTTTATGTTAGTATAGTTATTATATGTATATTTTAATATTATTAATAACTACAATATTGTATTTTTTCTTGTGTACTTTTAAGTAAATGCTTTAGTGTTTAAATTTTTATATTGTTTTATAGTATCTTATACAAAATTGAAGCATTAAACTGTGTGCAATGAAAATTTCTCCTTTTCGCAATCATCTTGTTTAGAATACCTTTGACTATCTTTTTTGTTCAAAAAGTTGTGGATGGAAGACGTTAACTTTTTTTAAATATTTTACTATACGTCATAATTTTAATATATGTTTTATAATATTATATAACCTCTTTACACCAATTGAATATAAATGAGAGTAAAAATATTTTGAAATGAAAGTTGTTTTGATAAAAAGTGATATATTTGTTTATTAAATCACATCATCCTAGATTGAAACATATTCTACGAGTTAATTAAGATTATATGCTATTTAAAATTGGTTTTTGTGTATATCCAAAAATCCAAACGCACTAAGTTAGGTAACCTATAATTACAATGAGATATGTTAAGATAAAAAAATGTTAGTATAATAACACAAAGTAAAAACTAATTTGTTAAATTAATTAAGAAGGTATAATATGTTTTAGGATAAAAATAATAATTGCCTAGGATCTTCAATAGTACCAAAAACAAAATAACAATCAACGTAGGACCATGAATTTTATACTTGAATAATAAGTTTATTAGAAAATAATTTTTAAAAACACAAAAGCTAACACATTTTTTTAATTTTTGAAAACAAACTTAGGTGAATATTTTAATAATTTACTTCTAGTTCAGAAACTTTAACATGTGTAGGTGCCTAGTACAACTCTCCACACTCTATGATTATTCGATGCAATAATATACACGTATACAAATGCGTGTGAGTATTTGATTAACATGAAGCCAGTAACAATTGACTGTTAACGCGATGGCTATAGGCTGGATTTTCACTGGGGAAATTTATTATTTTCATTTTCCCGCTTTGGTAACAAGACCGAACGCAACTTAGAGTTCGGCCACTTAACACACAATATACAGCGGAAATCGTGAAACTGAGTTTCTTCGACACTATATTCCCTCTACATACCCTATTATGTGAAGGATATGATAGAAACTCAAAATAAAATGAATATTTAATTCATATTACAGGTAATATTTCAGGATATTATATGAAATATGAAATAAATGTTGTGCAAAGTAAGTTTGAGTAATAATCGCGCACTGTATCCCAGTACATTACATTTCATGATTCAACGAGAAGTACAACTTATAAAAATTAACCACATTAAATTGTTATGATATTAATTAGAAAATGAAGATTCTTTTTCTTGGTTCAGTCTATAAATATCTAGTTCTTGTAAGTCTATAGTATCTCGTCAAATCTTCTGTAGTCTAGGTCAATGGAGAACAACGAATAAGAGGTGACAAACTGAATCATGTGGACGTATAAACTTGTTTGTTATGACTTTTAGCTGAAATATATCTTGATATAGATTGCCGTTTTTCAGATTTTTCTTATGTTTATAATACTTCTAAGTTACCAACACTAAGTACCCAGTAGACTTTTATTATTTTTTATCCAGCCATATTCATAGAAAATGCAAAAAATAGAGAGATACATAGATAGACAGGTAAACAGACAGTAAAGTGATCCGATAAGTGTTGCATTTATTTAAGTCAATGGAGCCCTAACAGATAGAATTATATTAAAATCTGTCGACGTTTTATATTAAATAGAGTTAAAGAATAATTTAAAATTCTACACGACTATTACACTTTCTCGACAAAAACAATAACGTACACAATAAAAAACATGTTGTAAACAACTAATCGACACCTCTAACTGGTTCACAGTCGGTTACGAACTTCTGAGTATTATTTCTAGTAAACTACAACAATCAAACTGTAATTTCCAGTTGCATACCTTAGTAAAGAAACGCGACGTAAATGAGGCAGGATTTCTTGGAAGCCTAGTTGTACGGTCACCGTAGCGGTACTGGAACGGAATGCTACTACTGATGCATCTGTGTTACGTATTAAATACACTTAGATAGGGATTAGTGAAAATTACCACTTATTTAGTAAAAGTTGTACTCTCTCTAGAGTCGTATAATTATTAATTATTTCAAACATTCTTACAAACGTATTAATGTGATTGTTTCGAATTAAATTTATTTTATGGTCTTAAAATTAAAGCCATAACTTTCTATAATGTAATAAACAATTTAAGTAACAGTGTAATAAAACACTTTAAAAATTATGTAAATCCAATTCATATATTTTTGATTTAATAATTTATTTTTTTTACTTATTCATATTTAATTAATAAGATTTGTCTGTTTTTTATATGTACACGAAAACCTTCGGAATAGAGGGATGGATTTGAAAGAAAAGTGTCGGTAGAAATAAATCTAGAGCAGGGGCAACTTATACGTGTGATCAAGAATATTAGAATTTATTTAGGCAGTTAATAAATTAGTGGCAAGAATTTTTTAGCATGACTTTATGAGATTTTTTATATATTATAAAATTATTTTTGTCATTATTGTTCATATGTTGGTCATAGCAAAAATTGTTATCATAATCGATAATTTCAAATATCTGATATATCTTAAGATAAACTTTGTGGAGCCAGTTTTATTACAATATCGAAATAATGCCAAAACTTTGCAAAAGTATTTCAGCATTTCACTTGTTAGTTAATTAAAATCTATCATAATTTATGCCTAAATTCGGTCCACGGTATAACGATACATCAGTTAAAGGGCCTTTGTAAACTTAGTGTTCTAGTGGACCATGTGGCGATATAAAATATTTCTTATCTTCATAACTAAATTTTTTATAAATTTTCTGTATGGTTTCATTTTATAAATTAAATATTGAACTTTAGTTCAATATTTGTATATTTAAAGTTTACCCGTTATAGTAACTTCTAAAATAAACTGTAACTGAAAAATAGATATTGCTAATGTTTACATCGTTTTGCTTTCAATACGTAAAAGTTTGCTTTTCTAATAGTTGAAATTAATTTAATTGATATCAAATAAATGATATGTATTTTTGAATTATTTGAGGAGAAAAAGTTTCCCTTGGGCAGCTATTAACAAACACAAGTACCGTTCAATCTGTTAATTCTACTGTTTTTATAATTCTTATATTGTTTGTATATTAAACCTCAGAAAGTTAATCAAATTAATTTTCTAAAATATAAGAGTATATTTAAAGTGACTACATTTTTTCCAGTAAAAAGTACCACCTACTTCAATTAAGAGCGAGAAAAACTCTGCACACAAAATGCATATCGTAACTTCATTAAGATTAACTCTACAGGACGACAACGACGAAATTTAATCAGCCTTACACCATATTCATGATGAAAATCCGATTGCAACTCGAGATTTGGTTAACGTATATACCTCCATGTGTTTTAATGACTTCCGTTTCGCAACGTTAGAATTTTTATCACATAGTATTAAAGTGCATATAGAAACGTGTACTAGATGACGAACAGACGGGACTGCGAAGGCCAGATATTGTGATCTAAAACCATGATCATTACAATATACGATGAAGATCTAATATATCTTTACATCCCATCCTATCCTATTGATGTACTCAGATTGCAGAAAAGTAGGTCGACATTAGTATGATATTTTTAAAGACAGGAATTGATAAAGTAGCTGCCAATTATCTATTAGTCTATATCAACGCCTCAGTCAAATGCTTCTTTACTAAGTGCCAGAGTAAATGTCTGTGAAAGTGACAGGAATTGCTATAAAAAATAAAGATAAACAAAAGAGGTCAACATCATACCGAAGTCTTGAACACAATTCTCAGTGTATTAACACCTAAAGAGAAGCTTATTATAAGAACCTTCAAACTGAGAAACAACGACTTGCTCCAGAGTGATACTCTGAAAAGAGGAAACCGCCACATGCATCAACTGATATATTCAGAAAATCTGCAGGAGAAACCACTTAAATTACCTCAAATGGTGGTGCGTTAGTTACAGGATTTATGGCTTTGTCGATAAAAAAATATTGTAGTGTGGTGGCCTGACGTAGGGGGGGGGGGGGGGTGTTTCGGTTCACATTATATCAAATATCTGTTTAAATGACCTGAAAAATGGAGGCCTAACTCAAATCTGGAACAATGGGACTAGAGGGAGACATTAAGGATTCTATTCCAAGGATTCCTAGCCAGAAATTACCCATAGCTCTGAGTGATCCGCTGTCAAAATCTCTTAAGATAAAGCATAAGGTTCTGGTCATGACATATTTTATTTTTTAGTTAAAAAAATCTTTATGTCACGTCCAGCTCCAGCTGAAAAATTGATCCCTGCGAAGATTGAGGTACACGAGTGCACGGGACCCATTATACAGAGGTTGCGAAAGTGGAGACAGTTCTGAATTCGTAATTTCTCATCTCGTTTTATTTTCTATTAAGAGTCTTTAGTTATCAATAATTCTTTACACGACATCTTATAGCAAGCATTCAGTAGTCGCAAATAAAAGAGACACACTTGAATATATGTAATATATGACGCCTAATAAGACTTAATCGGTAGATTTATTTGTTGGACGAGCAATTAGCGCAAACCAAACGACAATCTGCTCCAGAGTGATACTCGGAAAAGAGGAAACCGCCACATGTATAACAATATATGTATTAGAATAACTGCAGGAGAAACCACTCAAATTACCTTACACGGTGCATTAGTTACCAGGATATGTTATGGCTTTGTCGATAAGAAAAATATTGTAGTCTAGTGGCCTGATATACAGAGAAATAACACTGAATCAAACAACTCCTTGAATGACCTGAAAAATCGAGGCCCAAATCTAATCTTAAATAATGGGACAATAGGTATTTAAGTACTAATATTACTAGATACGTTTGGTGTATAGTCCTACAAAGTTTTAAAATGACATTTTTTGTTAAAGGCAAGTGAAACACTAATTACCAAAAACTATGGCTTTCTTGCGAATAGAATTCGCGCACTACTCCTTGAAGATCAACATGAAATATAGCTTACAAAAGTTGACAAAATTAAATTTGCGCTTGCTATGCACTTATTGTGAATAAAAAGAAATTAAGATATAACTTCGTATTTTTTTTTTCTTATATATCCATACAATTATTTTCATTTTTGAATATTTTCCTTACGTGTACTTTAAGTTCTCATTACTTATATCTTTTGATTATGTTGCTATCTCATACAAAAAAAGCTCCAAAACCTAGTGTTTTTATTCCATCGACTTTAAATTTTTCAAGTGACAAGTATTATTTTTCTGTACTCTTATAATCCTTAAATATCGTCATTTGATGCTAATTTCACATAGCATTACGTATTATGGAGAAAAATGGACAGACGGACTGACAGACAGTCAATAAAGTGATCTTTCAATCTTTTTCTTTTATTTAATATAGACATGAAAATGATATAACGTGTAATATTTCCACATAAAAAATATCAGAAAAAGAGTCTAAAATGACTAACATTATTTTGTACACTTAAATTTCAATTTCATTTAATTCACATAATTTAATAGCCAATATTTATATTCTTACCAATACTTAAATTTACCAATTTATATATTTTACTGTGTTTTATATCGAAATTATCAATTTGTCGATATCCCATGAGCATTTCTAACTTTAAGTATGAAGATAATGACAAAACAATTATGGATATAGTTTAGCACCGGCGATTTATTCCGTCTAGGATTACGATAGCTCCATACTTTGCGGTCAGTCAACCGTCTCTCAGCCCGTTACGTCAGTAGCCGCATGCCACAATTAGATCATACGAGACTTGCATCGCCTAGACCGCCTAGACTATTCAATATAACATATGATTTAGTACCGTTAAAACTAGCTTTTTGCCAACTTTACTGCATTCCGCGTCTTCAACGATATACTTTAGTAGAATGTAAGTCAATAGTGCGCCAGAATCTAAATGCTTTTGGATTGTGCTTCTAACGCACTATTGTATTGAAGTTTACTTTAGTTTTTATTTTACTTATTAAACTTGGTATATTACCAACATTTTAACATTTGAATTTTAACCTTCCGTAAACGATTCTAAAATTTTTCTACACAAAGCTCTTTGCTACAAAAATATTTCAATTATTAACAGACACTTAGAGATTTGCCTTCGTAACTTTGATAAAGGGGGTTTAGTAAAGAAATTTTATTTTTCACCCTTATTTACGTATTCTTAAGCATTCGAAGCCAATTAGCTCTGAGAGTTTTACGAGAACTAACAAAGAAGAAAAGTTTGAATAGACTAACCACAGTAGTACAGAAAAGATTCCGACGTAAAGGGAATGCAAGCAAGTTATTTGAAGTAAAACTTTAAATTGCATTTTAAATTTTGCTCCTCAAAATTACATTCGTATACAAACACCATTTTATTGCATTATTACCACGTAAATGGAACGCAAACAAACAAAATCTGTTATATTTATAATGGCTTAGCTTTCTGTTCACTTTTTAAGCTTTTCTATTTATAGTAAATTTAAATTTGGCTCGTTAAAATATTATATAAACTAAAACTTAGTGACATTAACTATAAATGAATATCAACTCATGGTTCAAATCTCTATGAGTAAACTAATTAAGAAACTTTCAACTAACTACTTAGGATCGCATTTAAAAACAATTTTTAAAAGGAGGTGCTTTTAGCTGTTTACGTTATTATTATTATTGTTTCGAGCGAGTTAAATCGATTTAAGATAACATTTCCTTGCTTGAACTAAGTCTAGCCGGAGTTAAGCCAGCTAAGTCTGGCGATAATACTGACAAACGTGGAGATACCTACAGGCGGTGCAAGGGGCCGATCGAGCACCCTCCAGTGTAGCGCCCTGCACCCGAGAGCTCCTATACTTCACAGCTTTGTAATCGCCCTCTAAAAATACCTCCAGCAACGCTATTGTTATTGTTAAACTTTTATATTAAACTACGTCTACGTTAGTACTAAAATGCTATTTGTTCTATAATATACAGGTATGCTCGTGTCATTTACTTAATTAAAAAGAAGAACAATTGAAATCCTAGTAGAAACTATATATACACTTATAATGTAACAAATATCATTTTGCAAAAAAACTTATGCATAAAAATACTAGTTATGTGCAGTACTTAGCAAGTTATAGTTTAATATGTTATATTAACATACATAATCGTTTAGTATGCGTTACTATTTATTTCAGCTATACTTCATGAATTTTTTTGTGGTTCTAAGTGAAAAATAAAACATAAAAATTACTTAACCATTACATATTATTTATGGAAGCGTTTTAATTGTGCACATTTAGACGAGTTTTTGACCTAGAATTTTGCTTATTGTACCGTTTTAAAGATCTCGAAAAGGCGGATTGGAGAAATCTTTGTCCAATCCGCCAAACAGGTGATGTTAAAAATTGAATAATTGATTTAATAAATCCTACACGTGAATCAATTAGATTTGAGTGAAAAACATTTGCGCGCGCTCTTGGTTAGCCTCAAAAAGTTTAGCCGGCATTAGTATTTATTAAATATTTATCTCTAAGTAAAAATTACAAAAATTACATAAATCGCTTTTACAATTTCAAAATGATATTTATCTCTTCTTTATGTGGGAGCAGGCCACTACCACATAATTAACAAACTCTATGTGCAGCTATTTTATCACAGACGTGAAGTCTTATCTCATTTGTTCAAAAGCTAAAGTACAGTAACTACTTATCAGTAAGCTTTATCTAACACTTTGTGTGCTAAAACATGGTTAAAAATGTTTTTGTTTGATTTTTTTTTTTTCAAAGATACAGTCTTTAAAGTAATTTTGTTTTATAAATATGTGATTTAGAACAAATATTTCTATTATTTACCTTTTAACTAATATTTAACATCACATCTGATTACGGTAAGTCTAACTAGTGGTATATGAAAACCAAAACTTGCTTTAGATTAAATTCAAAATGAACATAAAAAAATTTAATTACGTCTGTAGCTGTAATTAAAAATTAAGAAAGAGCCGGCATGATGAAATACATTTAATATACAGCCGCTCAGAAAATACGAACAAAAGCAAAAAAAACATGCCTCGCTAAGAAGAAATGCAACTAATTTGAGCTGGTACCAACCAATTCAGCATAAAGAATGGAGAATATATGCCAAGATCCCCTTACACTGTGGGGTAAGTCTATGCTATATGAGTTGCACTACATGACAAATATCCTAGATGCAATAACGCGACCATTCTAGTATTCTACTCAGTTTTACACATACAAGTCCCATTGTATTCAGGACAATGCCGTCATGATACTATGAGAAGGATTCAAGAACTAAGAACTTCGAACTGAGTTGAATCTTCAATGGAATTACGCTCGCATTCCTATATTGAACTTTTAAAACATTTTTAATACTTGGAAATCGCTCGAAGGAGGCATGCTATTGTTATACAAACAATTTTTGCATACCACAAAGAATATAATAGTTCTCATTATATTTATGGATACTGTTATTTAATGATTGATTATTATCATTACATGTTGAAAATGTTTACTTACTCTATTAATAGAATTTAGAGTAATTTATAGTATCGAATTTTAACAATTATCTTTTAAATAACTAAAATAAAATAGTACTATATAGTGTAGAGTGCTATTAACGTTTACATTCATAGTAATATAAATTTAGTCCATCTACTTGTTTGACTGGACTTAAATGCAGTTGAACTGTTTTGGACCAACATAAACATTATCTTTATCCCGAAATTCCAGGGGGAATATGATTTAAGTAGAAACAATACCTTTGCTTTGAAGAAAAATTTCTTAGAATTTTTTTCATTTATTTTATGTCAATTATCATTAAGTCAGCTAATAAATAATGTAATAAGTAACATAATATATGTAAACATTAATAAAATAATGTTTATTCTATGCTGAACATATGTAATGCTTGCTATATATCGAACAGTTCTTTGAAGTGTATTGTAGAATGTGTGCAGAATTCAAAGGAGGATTATCTGCAAAAATACAGTGCGAGAAATATCATCGTCTTAACTTAGTCTGTTAAGTCTTCTATTGCAACGGCCTTCACAGGTTATATAAAATGTTCTAAGAAAAAAATATAAAAAGATACTACGAATATTTATTTTTTTTAATATTGACCCGTTGTGGCTAATATTTTTATTATATTACATGTAATATTGTATAGAAAGGGAACGGTAGTAAAAAATCAGTCAACGAGATCACTCACTTTCTTTTTTAAATGAAAATAATGTTGCAACAATCAATATTACTATAATATAAAGAAATCGGAAATATTGTTTTCACAAAACGCGGTACTTTTTTGTTTATTTAACCTAAAGAGCGGCAATGCCAGTATTAATTACATATCGGCGTACGTTTTTACATGAAATACTACACCAAAGGCGGAGAGCCGTAAGTTTGAGTTGACACTTGACTCTAATGTCGTTGAACCAAGAAAAGGGTTTCTCGAACGAGATTTTTTAATATTCTATTTTGAACGAAGAAAAAATTATTATGGTGTCTTTACAAATAATATCATATGTAAATATCATATTTAATACACGTTTCAATGGATATAGTTTTTATAAATCATTAAAACATAGTTAAAAACTAAATTATAACTACCCTAAAACAACTACAACTAAACATATAAATTTAAACAAAACCTAAAAAAAATAATAACTTAATCATAATTTTTATTATAAATTATAAGAAACCACTTATAATTTTATTTATTTATTTAATTTTTTATTACACCAACACAAATAATAAATTTGGTATGTTTACTTATTTACTACTTTTTTATATAAATTTATTATAGTTCAAAATATTACTTTACTACTATATGTTATCGCATATGTATACAAATATTATGATGAACCAGCGAACATTCGCGTCGTTTTATTACTTTTATCACTTTTAGGGATGGTTAAGTTAGTCATATTTTTTTGTTAAAAGACAGAATTGTTGAGAATGATAAAAAGCGCGCGCAAATGTTTATAGCAAATCCAAGTACTTAACGTGTAATATATGTTTAGTCAATAGTTAATTCGAATTATTCAAGCTTGAACACAAGCTACATTTTTAACCAAACCGCATTTTCAAGATCTTTAAAGCGGTACTAATAGTAAAACTATAAGTGATAAACTCGCTTCTCTAAGTGTGCGCAATTAAAACGCTTTCATATTTAATATATAATGATCATTATAGTTCCACTTACAATGTTATAAAAATTAAATTGAAATTTAATATAACTTAAACGAAACATCTCATATATGTACAAGTACAGATATAATATTTATAACATTTACATGGGGTCACCCATACATGTGAAACATGACCTACTGTATAAAAATAGAATAATCAAAATCCACGTCTATACATATATTAAGGCAGTGCCTATTAATATAAAAAAGATACAGAAAAAAAAAAATAGATTTGAGAACTCTTTTTTTTTGTTCTGGTAATAATTTAAGTTAATGATATTAGTTTTTTATTATTAACGATATTAATTATCGTTAAGAATAAATAGTAATTAAGTAATAATATTTCAATTAAGGATTTATAAATGATTATATAATATATTTATTTTTCATAACAACATATCATTGGCAGCACAACAATATACATAATACACTAATATGTAAAATTACAAAGTCATAGGAAATTATTATGTCGTAATAAAAGAAATATATAACTATGTGCGTATTATATGTGAAAAATTCCCTCATTTATTCATGGGATCTCACCATATGATCCTGACTTAGTGATGACGATACTACCCCGGAAGTCTGTACTTTCTACAAATATATTACGCAACAGAAAATTCAACTGTCATAATTAAAATTTATTTTTCTTTGAGAAACTAATTTTTAAATCTCGTTTATATCTACACTAAAGCTAGATTTCTACGATTTAGAGAGAGAAATAATGAAAATATGTTGGAACTTAATGAATTTAATTGTAATTAAAATAACAAATCGAAATGTCGAAAATTTGGATGACCAAGGTATTGTAAAGTCAAATGTGTAATTTTATATTTTAAATATATATGTATAAATTTATCCCACATAGTAATGTAAAGATAATCTAACGTCATGTACACCGTTCTCAGCTATCCGTTGAAATGAAAATAATAAAGTCCCTCGCCAGTATAATTACAAATTTTAAATAAAATTTAAGATATATATATATATATATATATATATATATATATATATATATATATATATATATATATATATATATATATATATATATATATATATATATATATATATATATATATATATATATATATATATATATATATATATATATATATATATATATATATATATATATATATATATATATATATATATATATATATATATATATATATATATATATATATATATATATATATTTACAAAACTATTACAATAGTATACAACTAGCATTATATTAATGTGTACATGTTAACTATATTACATTACTAATGACAAAACTAGGAATTCTATTGACAATAGCCCACTTAACGAATATTGATAACAAACGATAAACGAAACAATAAGTGAAACTTCTGATCACAATTCTTTAACAGAGCAAATTTTGTTCAATTGTGTTGAAAACGTCCGTACGTGACTCACATAATGACTGATCTCGCTCAATTTTCAGGCACAAAACGTTTAATTTCCCTCACCATTTTATTAAAGCTATTTTAGTTCATTTAACAACAATGTCTGGCATCGGATATTATGATTTTTGACACTTATTCAAGGATGACATAGCTTTTGTTGACTGGCGAATAAATGTATATAATAATATAAGTGTGTATATAAAAGTTTTGTTTTGAATTCACAAGTACATATTTTAATACAGTAAATGATTAGACTATTTTTTAATAATGTTTGTAACCATATTGGTAAGGAATTGAGAAAAATATTTATAAATAAATTTCTATTTTATCTTAATTTAAGAAACGGAGTGGTTTAACACTAGGTTCTTATGGTTCCTGCAGTTCCCTCTACTTATCCTGCCGTGTGCGGGATAAAGCGTGAAGCTAATGATGATAATTTCGTCTGCCCTTTGATCTTAAATATAAACTCAATACATTTTAAATGTTACAAAAATATATTAAAAAATAAAATAGATTTCAGGCCGTTTTTACAATATGTTTCAATATTTAGTTAATTTAAAAATGAGCGTATTTTGGTTTAGCTATAAAAATATTTTCTGCGGCCAAATCGATTGTCTAATGAGTCATAGTTGACAGGGGAGTGCACTTGGCACTTCAGGCACATGATGGATAGGTTTTATCCCACGATATTTATGTCACCATAAATGCGTATTAAATTCTTGCAAGGTTTAGAAAATATATAACTATATAACATTACATTACGTTACATAGCTTCACGCTTTATCCCGCACATAGTAGGGTAGGAAAAGAAAACCGTAGGAACTTTGTGTTAAGACACTCCGTTCCCGGTTTTCCGCCTTTTTGAGAGATGTTGCATGGCGGAACTCAACGCCGCGCTTTATTTACTTGCTCGAGCGAGTCAAATGGAAAATGAAAAATCTTTCTTCACCAAGTGGGAATCGAACCCACTAATCATCGTGTTTACAGGTAGACACTACACCTCTGCGCCACGACGGTCCTGTATATATTTATATCGCACTTAGTGATTTAGTGACTTTATATATAGCGGAAGTAGCTACATATTAGTTGCTTTCTTAGTTAGGATGAAATTCCAAGAGGTAACACCTGATTCTATTACATATTTAGAACCATGTTAAACAAAAAGTTAAAAAGTACTTTTTGTTTAACATCCGATGACAGTAAATATTACTACTATTATATGTAAAACTAATTGTGGACTAACATTTTTTTCATACTTATTAAGTCGTCGTTTATACCTCAAAACTATGACTAAGCTAAGTTATGTCTTGCATATTTGTGAGGCATTATCTAAATATGATAAGGCGTAGCGTGAATTGTACGAATGTAATTTATGGTCTGAGCCCGTCGTACTTATTAATATTCCCTGCGTTGATGTGACTTAGAGTTCTCACTACTTTATTTGATTACGATAATAAGTTATCTTTAGTTTATCATAGAGTTTAATCATTTTTACATTTAACAGTTTTGTAATTATCAAAATGGTGGCAAAATATATAAAAATAAAAAATATATAAGAAATATACAAAAAATATAATTAATTGTTTTGTATTGCCAACATAGGTTATTATTGTGGTAAAATTTGAACTTGTCCTTTATACTTGAACTTGTCCTTGATACACAGAAAGAAATCTACAATACATTTTGTCAATAAGTTATTACATTAAATATAAACTTGATATTTCAAAAATGTTAGTGAACGACAACTTTATCATAATCCAATAACGCTATCAATTATAAATAATGCAAAACAATTTCTCACAACAAAAATATTAACGTCACATCACTATAGCACATTGATTAAGGCAGAGATTAAAAGTATAAATATATTTTATCGGTCGTCATACACCGTGTGTCCGCACCGCGTAGATCAATGATCCTGTCTGAATGTCATTCGCTGTTTATTTTCTTTATAAAGCCTAATGTAAATCATTTGTTTTTGTTTACATATTCATACACGTTTGCAAGAATATGGTGGCAAATCATTTTAGTTGTTGAATACAAAAAATGTTTATAAGATTAAATATTATTTGACACTTGTTCGTTAACGCTTTTTGCTCGAAACTCTACTTTCGTATTAAGTTTACAGTTTTCATTTAAAAACTAAGTAGTATTTAATATTTTTTAGTTTAATATTGTCCCAGACATATATATATATATATATATATATATATATATATATATATATATATATATATATATATATATATATATATATATATATATATATATATATATATATATATATATATATATATATATATATATATATATATATATATATATATATATATATATATATATATATATATATATATATATATATATATATATATATATATATATATATATATATATATATATATATATATATATATATATATATATATATATATATATATATATATATATATATATATATATATATATATATATATATATATATATATAGTCATATAAATTAATTCACATTATATTCATACTATTTATTCATACTTATATGCCGAACGTCTCTTATCATATAATGTTGATGACTCACGCCACAATTATGCGGCAAAGGAAAATATTTGTTTGCAAGAGAGATACCAAATAGAACAAATCAAATAATTATTGTAATAAGTCTGTTACCAATAATTTACACTATATATTTTAATAAAAATGCTACGAAAGTATTGAGCAAAATGCTTTTCTGTTTTTAGCTTCATATTCGATCCCATAGATAAAGAAAGCTTAAGACACTATATGATATGACTCTTCGTGCTCTCGCTTTCTGTACAGGAGTGTGGAAATGAACATAATTCATGCCACTGATATCTCGAACTCCATCGAACCCACAATTGCTTGTAATTAAATGAAACGTAAATGTTTTATTTAAATGCTACGTGAATTAAAGCACTGTGTAAGGGACATGACATACTATAAATGCTTGAAGTAAGTCTGACCGCAATGGTAAGATGATTAATGTACTATCTAACACACAAATAATATATTTATTAATCAGTTGTTTCTGAGGTTAGTGTATTTAAACAACAAAGTCTTCAGTTTTTTAATTTGATTTCATACCTACTAGGTCTATAAAACGAAAAGGTCATATACAAGTCGAAACTACATTCATGTGTACTAACATTTAATAATGGACATTTATAAAGAAAAACTTTATATGGAAAGCAAATAGTAGCTTTCTCATATACTAATATAAATAAATGTTTTCTCTTCACAAAGCTTACGTGGAATCTGACAAAGTTTGCTAGGAATTTCGTTAGTGGTGCCGCGGATCTACGCTTAACAAGTGTGGAATTCAATAAAGGAAACCAATTCTTTACTCATTGAAATGAATTTTAGCTGGTGTAAATATATTTATCTCAATAATACAATTCAATAAAATATCTAAGTATTTTAAATTACTATAATATCTTTTATAATATTATGAAAATATATATTTAAAATAATAAGTTATTAATTTACTTGAACTGTATAGTGTCGTATATAATCTAATTCTACTATAATGAAAAAGTTATGACTAATAGATTAACCATAATTTTGTTAAGTATAGTAAATTTGTATGTGCAGAGCTTGTCTTTATTTAATTATACTTCTTTATGCTGGAAGTATTGTTTAAAACTTAATAATATGTTTCCAATGTGACATTTTAAATTAAAATATGTATGAAATCTGAATTATCTAGACTCGATCAATAACGTTGTAATATTTTTTTAATAAGTATATAACGATGTTATCGAGTGATTGAACGTCAAATTTTACAATCGCTGCACATTTAGTTACATTGATAAAAAAAACAACCAATTCACTGCAGAGGACGAGCTGTGCTATACTCAAATGAAAAAAATTCTTAAAAATGCCAATTCTACTCTATGTTTATTGTATTCCTTCAAAAATGACTTTGTTATATCAATTCTTTGGTTACGTGAATAAAAATTAAAATCAGATAATCCACAGGCGTTTCCTAAACTAAAAAGCATTACGTTTCCTAGTTTGCCAGAGGGCGCTATTAAATTACGATTTGCTTCCCGAACGCGGCTCGGCGGGCTTATCTCTATCGAAACCGTTGATGGATTCTCGTTGTCAACCTACCTACGACTATTTAATTCGAGTTAGGTGTTTTTGTGATTCCTCTCTCCCAGTTTGATCCGGTCCATGGGAGTGCTAAGCTTTATATACGATGTATTCCGACGTTCGTGTCATTTTTCAGAATATGAACATTTTGATTGCTTTTCGTTACATTTTTGTTACTTTAACATCAACTATTACAATTTTCTTTTATATATATTGAAAAAGAATAAATAAAAATACCTTATTTGACTACTAGCTAATAAAATAATATAATATTATATGTTCGACATACATATGATATATATAATCATAAAGTAACAGGTTTTTTAATAAAGGTCTACGAGTGTAATAAAGCAAAAGGTTTACATTTATCAAGGCATATGCCGTTCACTAAAAGAGATATTTATCGGCATTTTGTTCTCGTATGAAAAATATGTGTAGAGTAAATTATAGCGTGGGTTGTGCGTAGGTAGAGGTTGATTCTTTGCATTAATGAAGGGGTAGCGGTTATTTTTAGACCGCTTACAACAAGTAGTGCTACGCTATCATGTGTCAGGCTCGATTTAGATTGCTTGCTTAGTGTATTCATTTATATTTACTTACATTTGAAAATATTATGTAAAATTAGTTACTTCCACAATTATCTTTGCCGTTACAGCATTGAAAATATTTTTTTTTTTTTTTTTAGCTTCACGCGTTGTCCCGCACGGCAGGGTAGGCAGAGGGAACTGAAGGGACCGTCGGAACCTAGTGTTAAGACACTCCGTTGCTTAGCCCCTGCTTTCTCCGTCCCCACTTTCCGCCGTTTTCGAGGCATTGCGTGTTGAGTGGCGGAACTCAACGCCGCGCTTTGCCTAGTTTACCAGAGCGAAGAAAATGGAAATAGAAAAGTCCATCTTCCCCGACTGGGGATCGAACCCAGTAACCGTCGTGTTACAGGCAGACGTTGCGCCTCTGCGCCACGACGGTCCTCAAGCATGTTTTAATAAAAATGTCTTTTTATTAGCATGTTAAATTTCATTATACAGTACCTATATACTGTAGTGTTGCCATAACTATAAAACAAGCCTCACTCTCGATTAGTATACGACAAAGTTTGTTTAAATATTAATATTGGAGCATAGCAATATTAAATATTTTGTGTGTATGTGTTTATTGTCTTTTGTGTTTTATATAATATTTCTTACCATATTTCAAATAAATAAAATATAATAACCAAACCCGTTCGTTAGCTACTAACAGAAAAGCAATAAGCGGACGTCAAAGACAAGGTACATCTATTGACATATGCTTAATTATTTCAGTCTCATTATTTATTCAAACGTTTATGCATAATGTATCATATATTTATCTGTACACAACTTAAAAACAATCCTACGTAATACTTGCGCACATCGGCTCTGAATATCATTACGAGAGTAAACATGTATGTTGATCTCGTTATCGAAACGTCACTACGCATATGAAAATGAGCGCGGCTGTGGATCCAGCGGAAAGGAAAGAATGGAAAAAGGCATATATTGTAATACATTGTATACATTTATAAAGTCATCTACGCTGTACTCGTGTCGCTAGCTTCTTTTTGTTGAGTATCTAAATAAAGATATTGTTAGTAAAATGATAGTTTACTTAAGATCGGTTATTTTGCACTAGGGTTTTGTAGAACAAGTAACGGCATGTTCGGCTTGTATAGTAAATAAATGTACGTATATATATTTGCTGCTAAAAAGCTCCTTTTTTAGTTAACTATATTATTTGAAGAAACTGAAAAGCGATACATATACATTATATTAGTAATCGACAGTTCAATTTTTTCAATATATATCACACTTAATATATACAAGAGAAATTAATAAAGTTACACGAGGCGTAGTTCATCCTTGACCCTCGTGAGGAGGCCGTCTACCAGACAGGCACTCGTTGGCGTGCTATACAGTCAACATACACTGCTGACTACAATGCTAAATATTATGATAATAAGAGAATTTCTAGGATAATTTCTAGGATATAGACAAAATAAATTAGCGTGGCTCTTTATTGAAGATAAGTACACTTAACATGCAAATATTGAATGAAAAATGTTATTTATTAAAAAAATGTAAATATGTATTGTAACACGAGGCGCAGATCCTTGACCCTGTAGGCCGCTGACCAGACGATCATTCGCTAGCGCCCTATTCAACAAATAACACCGACGTACGAGCGAGTACGTATACTGAGCACGTTTGTGATAAAGTAACATCAGCACCGAAAATTTAAATTGAAAATTTTAATTGAATTCACTGTTAGTATTTTAAATAATTGTTGTTATTATATTATTTATTAATTATATACAAAAAATGTTATATTGTAGCATCTTCGCGGTGTAACAGGTCGATTTCGGACAAACAAAACTTTATTATTTACACTGGTAACTGTACCAAATGAAAGAGTTTTTGATATGAGAGCCCCAGATGGCATTTTACGTTATACCAAAAGCTCTCTCACTTTATAGAACCTGTTTATTATTTCTTAACGATGAATATGTGTCAGAATTAACTAGATATAAAATTTAATAACCACTTAAGAAAATGAAATAAAATGTAGATTTGAGTGCTAAATTGCGGAAAATCCTAAATTTTTGTGTCACGTGTTAAATAGGCATAAAATTTTTTTCATTTGTTAAGGCTACATGTTTTAATTTTTAGAGAGAGACCTCCGTCAATGTTGCATCATGTTTATTTATAAGGGATTGAAAAATAGTGAAGAAAAGTTCATGTTTCAATAATGGCAAACAAAAATGAATGTAATGTAAACATTGCAATAATGATATAATCTTTAAATAAATATAATAAAGTAACTAGATTTGAATTTTACACAAATTTAATAAAATAATTTTGCTTATTTCTGCCGTTAATGAAAAAAATTGGAATTATTTACAGAACAAAATAAAATAAAAATAATTTTATAAAATCTTGTTATTAAAAAAATGGTTCAATCTTAATTCTCTAATTACGGTAATACTATAGATAACTATATAATTTGTTATCTTAAGAAATGACTGTTAATTATTTTAATGGTTGTAATATTTTTTTCAGTCTAATTAATTAGTTTGTATAGAATTAATATATATATAAAGAAGAAAATATTAATATATATATATATATATATATATATATATATATATATATATATATATATATATATATATATATATATATATATATATATATATATATATATATATATATATATATATATATGTATATATATATATATATATATATATATATATATATATATATATATATATATATATATATATATATATATATATATATATATATATATATATATATATATATATATATATATATATATATATATATATATATATATATATATATAAAGAAGAAAATATTAATAATGAAATTCTAACCGAATATACAACCGATATTGTTTACTAGATATGCATCTATATTTACCTTAAAATAATTTACATATAAAACGTATCCAATAGAAAACGATACCTTCATTGTTTTCGATTCTAAGCCTACTATTTTATTTATGAGAGTTGAATATGTGACTGTGTTTTACATACTTTATATTGTATTATATATCTTATATTTTTTCTTACAGACTGAGGCTTTAAGGAGAGGATTTAAGGCATTGCGAATCAATTAGTAGAACACGACGAGCTCTATTTTCCCACAATGAAATTGTCAAATAATTTTGCTTATTTCTATTTATAATTATAAGTTCCAGTAGGAATGAGATATATAGGTACTGTGATAGACTAAGAAATACACAGAAGGAAGATCGGGCTTGAAAATGTTCTTTATTTTATTTCTAGCTTGCATTATAGCCGGCTAGTTTTTTAAATGCCACTGCTTGTGATGTTGAAGGTAAATTAAAATGTCTCTATTGGCCGGAGTGAGTTGAGTTTGAAATTGACTCGTGAAATTGGCTCCATAAAGTATTCTTGTACTCTTATTGTCCCATCTCTGGCGTTTTCCTTTATTGTCCCTTAGTATTCTCATTTTATAGTAAATCTATTATCGTTGAAATACGAGGTACAAATATGGTTTTAAAAACAATTTGGAAATGCACTTTATTATAATTATATTATAGATACGTCAATCTTTAAAATGTTATTGTTACTGTATTGTATTGTTATTTTTCTTGTTGCTTCTGTTTTTTTGGGGCAGACATAGTCTTTTAAGTTTATAGTAAAGTTATAGTTTATATTTTATAACTTTTCAGTTTACATACAAACGCAACATATAAAATCTGGGAAGAAAATCAAGGAGGTAAAGAAGTCTTCGCACTCGCATGACTTTTCACAAGGTGTCATCTGAGTACCATGAAAACAGAAGAAGCCAATCTACATCGTACATGTTAAGCGTAAAATCTATGAAAAACGAACTTGAAAAAGATACTAAGATCTACTTCAACATCAGGCAAATACAACGCAATCAATCGTGTTCAAAATTAGAAAATAAAACTAGCTGTCATACGAGATAGAACATATGACGATGGAAGGCCGAGTCATTTTTAAAAAGAAATAGCCATCAAGTAACCTGGAATGAACTAAGAAACAAACTATCATTACCAATACTCAAACCAATATAGAAGCTGTTAAAGTGACAAAGGACAGTTTTCCAGAAACGTCTTCAGCAAGCAAAGCCATGCAGCACATGTGGAATGATTTCTAGATTACACGACATTTTTATTTACAAGAATCCTATTTATTGCGATGGTCTAGACTGTAAGCCATAATTTTTAAAAAAAAATTACAGTACAGTAGTTTTCGCATTATACTCGTTAATGCACAATTTAACAGATCGACCAAAAGAAGATATTCTTTTTTTTTAACTTTATGCTTTTATCCTGCACATTGCAGGGTAGGCAGAGGGAACTGCAGGAACTACAGGAGCCTAGTGTTGAGACACTCCGTTGCTTTATCCCTGCTTTCTTCGTTTTTGCTTTCCGCCCTTTTCGTAGTTGCCAGAGCAAAGAAAATAGAAATAGAAGAATCCATGATCCCCGAGCTATATTCTTGGTGAGCGAACTTTAAGCTTATTTATGGTAACATCGTAAGCCTTTCTAATTTTTTTTATTTCATGTATTATTAAACTAAACGCTTAAATTAACACCAGGAAATATTTAAAAAAATAAAAATGTTTTAAATACAAAATTATTAGTATGAATAAAACTCGCTTCAAATAGAGCCTATTAATCTAACTGAACAGTCTTGCATAAATGAAATAAAAAGCATTTGATTGAATCACATTAAATAATAAATAGAAATTATTAAATGACTTGGCTTTTACTATGGTTCCATTTGCATATATACTATATAACTATGTGAGAGCGTTGCGGCCCAATGGAATAGCACTGTAACTGTAATGATCATGGGTTCGATGTCCACTTTTGTGAATTATTAACATCAGTAGTTCATTATTTTTTTGTATTTAATTGATTTCAAATATATATATATATATATATATATATATATATATATATATATATATATATATATATATATATATATATATATATATATATATATATATATATATATATATGTATATATATATGTATATATATATATATGTATATATATATATATATATATATATATATATATATATATATATATATATATATATATATATATATATATATATATATATATATATATATATATATATATATATATATATATATATATATATATATATATATATATATATATATATATATATATATATATATATATATATATATATATATATATATATATATATATATATATATATATATATATATATATATATATATATATATTTATTCATATGTTAAGTATTTAATTCGATCATAATTAATCTATTATTTAATTCTCACTCATCCCATTAAATAATAGATTTAAATTATGAATTCGTTATTAATTCTGCTTTGTAATGTTAATCGAGTGGAAACATTACGCAACGGAGTTTAATTAAATGTTAAAATTAAAACGTGTACTGTACATTTTTATTTTTGCTTGTATGATAAGTATATATCAAACGTTTTAAAGTTATAATAGTATATATTCGTTTTTATAAGCATATATATATAAAAAATATAAATAAATTATATTATACAGGGTGTGGACTTTACCGCGACCTTCGTTTAAAGTATAGTATTAACTAGCCTTCATAAACTTGCTAAAATTATAAAACAAGTAAAATTTTCAAAAAAGAAAAAAATATTTTTTCAAACAAAATTTATATTTAAATTATTGTTCCAAAATAGAACGCCATTTCTCAAGTATGACGCAAGCGTACACTATCCTGTGAGAGCGGGAACAAATATATCCTTTCTCATTAGGTTATTTTTTTGAATGAAAGGTGAGTGTTTGACAACATTTGACAGTATTTTTGTAGTAGTTACACAGAACGTATAAATATCGTGAAATATTTATCTAAAAAATGTATTAAAATAATAAATTAAAAATATTTATCTAAAAAAGCCGTGATTGATGACAATTTCTATGTATTGTACTCGTATACTAAGTACTTGAATACAATATTAAGTAATGATTTTAAACTTGTTATTAACAGCGGAAGTTAAAATTGATATATTAATATAATATTATATCTACTTAATTACCATATATATTTATACGCTATATATCTTTTACTTCATAATAATATATACATATATACATAAAATTAAGTTGCTAATTCCCTTTATTGGAGTACGAATTTAATAACATTTCTAATTAAGGTTTCTATTACTTTCCACAAATTATTTTCGACACATTAATTAAGGCGGTTTAACTCTAAAACGTCTTTATCTGAAATAATATCCTGATTATTTAATAGTAATCCGCTTACCCGCGTGCCGGTAACATTGCGGTCGTCGTCGGCGGTTGATTTCAGCGACATGCCACTACCAGCCACATTCTGTATGTAAATATTTTGTATGTGTACAATATATACAAACTATGTATATATGTTTATATGATGTCTATATACAAAGTTCATTGAACTTATTTTGTTTAGTATGTAATATTAAATAACCATATACTTTTAGAAAAATGGATGGATGAAATCTTTGGTCAAGACATAATTATAACATATAATTTTTGCTTAAAAGAATTATATATAAAATGACAATTATAAGTATAGTTTTCTATATCTATATATGTAAAAATACACCTATATAAATTCAAGATATATTTCAAGTTGAATTTGAGAGTGAAATTACATTTTATGGAATACAAACATGATATTTGTTATGTTTAAGGTTGCTAAATTAATGAAATAATTTAGAGGTAAAAAATTGCTGTATAATGCCTGGAACTAAATTCTCAGATATAATTTGTAATCATAGTTTACAAATGAATGATCATATCCATAAATTAAATTGTTTTTCTGTTTTATTTACGTTACCAAGTTGTTTCGCAATGTACTATAATAAATATTACATTAAATACTTTAAACCTACAGAAACATAAAACATTTTAATAATCTAGTGCTGAAAACAAAAAAGAATTTGTCATATGCTCGCCGCTATTACTGTGGTTCACAATCCATTACGCTGGTAAACTTATTTTGGATATTACTTGACATTTGCATGGATTAAAACATAACACTATCGTTTTCTACGTAATAACGAAGCTTTAGAGCTTAAATTGCAAATTTTTCATTGGTTTAGCTTTGGAATTATACGCGCTTTTCGATTATGTATGTACATATATACAACATGTATTTTGTATATTATATACACCATTTTTTTATATATATACAGCATCTTAATATTAAGCTTACTATACAAAGAGTCACTTATTGAATTCAAATTTTCAGTGCTGACTCGCTATTACCAGAGTGTAAATTGATTTAAAGTCAGTAGCGCTGCTTCCGCCAGCTTTTAATCAATTTACGTGATGGCAGTATCCTGTGACAATCCGGCCTCATACATAAATAAATAAAAATATATTGGCACTAGATGGTCTGGTTTATTTATTTTTAACATGCTTGTTTTCTCTCTTGATGAATTTAAAGAAAGGCGTCATGAGTAAACAACAACTAAATGAAAATTGATTATATAAATATACATAAATAGCTTCAGCTAGAGTATTAAGCTATTTGACTTTATGACACTCATCCCTACATTCCGCTTAGAAATATTTATTAAATAATTAAATCGGTTAAACACACATTTAAGTTGCAAGGTATGGAAATATCATTTTATTTGTTACCAGATAAAACAATAATAAGCAACGCTCTACGGTAACTCGTTTCATAACATCAATTATGATAATAGTGCTGCTATTCCAAATGAATTTCTAGCAGCATACAAAAAGATAAAAGCGAAATGCGTTAGTGTAGTTTTTAATTTAATATTACGATACTGTAACTAACCAAGAACTTATGAAAAAGTTTTTGCTAGAGCAAACAGTTGTTACATTAAAGAGATTACTAGACCGAGAGTCTAGTTTGCAGAATGCGAACGAGCCGCCTAAGATTAAATTTCAACTTTACAATTTCAACGTAAACTATTGCACGAACTGAATGCAAGACACAATACGGTTTTTACTGAGATCTCGTTAGTAACATCGCCGTGGGCAGAGCCTCCCACTACCGCCCCACTCCCTCGCCGCCTACGCATTGTAAAGGTTAAGGGCAAACTGCACTTGTATCCCATATAACTAGTATGCAGTTCATCTGAATCAATAAAACTGATAGTGTTCCTGTCAAAAATTCTGTTGATTGCTGCTATTAATCGAACATGTATGCTACTTGTAATCGAAATTACATTTTATCAAGGGAATTTCACTACAGATTTTTTGCACGACAGTAAATCCAATTTGAATGATTTTTACTTTCCGATCATGCTATATTGGATTTATTTGTAAAAGTTCATTTATGTTTTGTTAAGAGATATATACATTATATGTAATGGTATTTTCCTAAGTAATGAACAATTTATCAATAAATCAAAATTTCATGTAATATCTAAGCAATTTATAAAAATAATTGCCATATACCACAAAGCTTCAGCAGTGTAGCAGTGAACGAAGCTCGAGTCTCCCGTGGGACCCTTTACATTTCATAGTCTGACAAAATTTTCTAGAGCCATTATTTATGCTTAGATTGTGAGCAGAATACATTTAGAGTATTGATATTTTTGTATGAAATTCACAATATATCTATATATGTCATAGTTTCTTTATAGTTATATTGCTACAATCCTTTTTATTTTATTATGGAAGAAATAAAAAGCACATTTTAAATTAAAATATGATTTCTTAAACACAATCTCTACCAACTTTGTGCTGCACTTTATAAATAAACTTGAATTAAATTTATAAAGAAGAAGTAAATAAATAAGGCTTGAACAATCGCAATGAAATCCGATCGTTTTGTATTTGTTGTGTCTACGTCTTGTATATTGTTGTACTGTCACAAGGGAGTTGCGGTGATTAAATACTGCAATAATATATTTTAAATTAACTGTCAGTACGGTACAAAACTGATATATACTGATAATTATAACAGCTTTCATTATATGTATGTATGACATTTAGTGCCTTTTTAAGAACAAAAAAATAAATAAATAAATTTCGCAGAAAGACGTAATATATGATTTTAAAATAAATCTCCGCTTATCTATTCTACGCCATAGATTTGAATCAAATTCTTTTTGTAGTATAGTCGTTAAATCACCGCTGGATTTAAGCTATAATTGATTTTGTATACTAACTCAGTGATGTAGAACCAAAGTAGTTCACGTGAACTAATAAAATTCGAAATGCTTTAAAAGCTAAATGTAAATAAAAGTAAAGAAATGAAAAAGAATAATGATACATCAGCTAATAAACTATAACAAACAAGAACATGTCTCTTTAGTAGTAGTCTTCCAGCATGATAAGCATTGTTAGGAACATTAATCAAGAACCATAATATCCAGTTCAACTATATGAAATAAATAAGTTGGGTGGCAAATATCGTAAAGTCCACTAACTTAAGACGATGTGGAAAATGACTAGAAAAAAATAAAATAACTTCTTCAATCTTTTACGTACACAAAAATACATAAATCAAGACGATATTGCAATTTTACTTCAAAGATAATTTGTACATTTTGCGTTAAACATAATCTAATTTGACTAAAAGATAATATTTACTCGCTGTAATGGAAAATGGAATCTTTAGTATAACAGACGACAGAGTGAAAAACGATCTGTCCGTCAACACGACCAGCGCGGCGTCGTATTACAGGCTTAGACTTTACAGTTTGAGCTACTGTTCACTTATTGCTATTTTTCTTTATAAAATTACTATATATATATATATATATATATATATATATATATATATATATATATATATATATATATATATATATATATATATATATATATATATATATATATATATATATATATATATATATATATATATATATATATATATATATATATATATATATATATATATATATATATATATATATATATATATATATATATATATATATATATATATATATATATATATATATATATATATATATATATATATATATATATATATATATATATATATATATATATATATATATATATATATATATATATATATATATATATATATATATATATATATATATATATATATATATATATATATATATATATATATATATATATATATATAGAAAAAAACATTGGTCATCGTTTGCATATGGTACTCACACATCGATTTCGTAACATTTATAAAAAAGTCAAAAGGAAAAAGATATATTAGGCATGTGGTTTTAATACTTAAATTTTTGGTCTTATGGACTCATTGTTAATAAAATGAGTTTTATTTTTCTTGTACTATAACTTTATTAACAAACTTCATAGCTATAAGTCAATAGTAAGTAATTATAGCCCTTAGTTACGTCGATTTTTGTATTATAAGTATAATTTATTTTGTGCTTCAAGAGATTACTGACCTGCTAATCATAAATTATGAAGAACTTAATGTCTCTTAAAGAAAATGGTTGATAAAAAGACAGACAGACACATTACACAACATTAAAAAATTAGGATATATCATAACATACATACTCATACTATTGATTTAAATAATAATATAATATGTATATATCATATTACATTATATAATTTATAATCAAAATATTAAAAAAAATATATAACTTTATATTTAAATAATAACCTCAATAGAACAATCAATCATATTACGTTGTTACATTACGTTATTAACTAGGAAGGCAATTCTTTATACAAAATGTATAATTAATATTTACATACAAACATAACACATATGTTGATTACTTCTTGAATTATACACATTCCGTGGCGCCTCGTAGTTCAACAGCCGGTCGATCAGTTTTTAATATCGCTATTTATAGGCGAATTCAAATAGGCACGTATTGTTGGCACATCGCGCGAGATAGCTTTTGTCATGACCATTGCACAACAGTATAATTGTAATCAATAATTATTTCATAAATTACATACAATTTTAATTCAATATATAATAAAATATATTGACTTGGTTCTGGCGTAGTTTGGATGTTCACGAATGCTTACTGTAGTCAGGGAGGACTATCAATAAGAGAAATTATTAAATATAAAATGAGTATGGATTTCTTCAGCTAATCCATATTATTTAAAACTAGCTAAATTTATAAGTATAATAAATTTTACTAAATTATCTTTGCTTTATAACTAAACAAATCAAAATAATATTATGAAAATGATAATTTATCTCTAACATCTTTGATGCTATTGATCAAACTGAAAAAGACGTTTAATTGATTACTAAACGACAAGAAGCAATAACCAATCACAAAACACAAAAGTTTAAAAATTTAACTTTATTTTAAAACGCTTAAAGCCTGTATACTACTTATAACACTGCAATATTCAGAAATTATTAATATTATAATATACGCATTCATTGTTGGCATACAGTAATTAATATATATTAAAAAGTTAATTAATTTATTCGTACATGCAGATGCAACAGACACAATATTTCAAATGGACAGAAAAAAAGCTACAGAGAAGTCTTAAAAGACAAGTGGTAAATGAAGTCGCAATGATAAAACCACTACGTATAGAAATAGAGGGAAAGTGGTCCTTTTATAAGAGGCTCGTGTGGGATGCAAGCAAAAGCTCGCATTTGAAATTGCTTTGAATGTCGAAGTATTCTTCCATATCAGACCGCATTCAAAAGGATAAAATATCTATTACTAGAGCAGTGTATAGGTTCGCCTGACCACGAAAGCTACGATTGCTTTTGCAACAAGCAGATATTTAACCTCACTCTGACCATGATTTACGGAGTAACACTGAACGTAGTTGAAAGTTTCTTGTAAAAAATATATAGAGTATATAGTACACCAACCAATATTCAGAAAACGAATATTATTTACTATTTTAAATTAAACATCTAATACGTAATTTGGACTCACTAACTAAGTCATTGGATTTCTTGAAATATTATTATCTAGTAAATTGCAGTAAAACAGATTAGTTAATTGTTACATCTGTTAATTTTAAAATTTCAAATCATTACAATTATTACAAATATTTATATGTTATTCAACTAAAAATAACTTATAATTATATTTATATATGAACATATATATAGTAAAGTAATAATGCAAAGACGAAACTGTATTATTACCTTAATTGTGTTAGCTATATTAAAATTTTCGTATTATTTCTTATTTATAAAATTATCTACCGTACCTACCTAATATATAATATTTATATACAAATACTGTTGTCAAACTATGTTAAACTTGTGAAAAGAAAGCAAAATTCAACTAAGGATCATCAACTTGGCACAAACTGCGAGTCATTAGTACGTAGACGAAAATGAGAAATTATGACCGTTGAATACCGTTAACGGGTGTGGCGAGTATTTGCACGTGTAGAGGGCAAAGACCTCATATGGGCCGTAGACTATGAATTGCACTGATTGCCGTCAAGGCTGGAGAAAGTCATCTAGCCTGGTTAGTGGGGATATGTGCAATTTATAATAGACGCGCCATTTAGTAAGCTTTACGACCACTCAAGACGCTCAAGCTGTAATTAAATCCAAAAATCAAACAGCTATTCTGTAATAAAGCTTGCAAGGAGCTTTTAAATAATAAATATGTTAGATGACAGAACAGTTCCGGTTGTCTCGAACTGTAAGAAGTACGTATCATTCTTAACTTTGTAAGCAAAACGCTGCAAAGTTTGTTTAATCCCTTTCGTCAATGTTCACAAGCTCGATCAAGATTATTTCTTTCTGAGTGTTTGACTTTTTTATATTTCTAAGAGATTACGTTAAAATAAAATTTGAAAGTGTGATAAAGGTTGTTTTTAATCATATGATTGATTGATTGCGATTTGGTCAGTCTAGATAATCAAATTGCTTTTTCAATTAAAATAACTCCCATATATATTATTTACATTTTTCTTTAAAGAAGAAACAAGGGTATATATATTTCGGTTATATTGCCTTTATTAAATATTCATTTAATATAAAAATATGCTCAGCTTATTAAACACTGACGCTTAAATTAATTCTATGCCAAAGTTTTTAATTTAACTACAACGTCTTCAACTGTGTTTGTCTTTGTACGAGTCAACTACTTTGTGAGGTTTTAGGCTCGCGTAAAGCGATTGTCAAGTGTAGCATTCCAGTGGGACAACACTTCAGTCATGTTTTCAGTCTTAATTGAGGCGAGGCCAGGCCAAAGTTGGCTGGCAGTGCTCATTAAGGACAACAAACAAGTGGCTAAGTACCGAAGGCGCTCCCGAAGGAAGTAATCGGCTTCCACAGCGAAAACTCTCTGTTAAAACACTGAATTACCTGAAAACGACATTTATGTTATGCTGTTTCATTAAGAATATGTACTTTACCATGTTTTGTGTTCGAAACGAAATTTGTTTAAGTTTTCTTTAATTATTCAAAAAGTTGCTCTTAAATAGGACTTAAATTTACAATTTCGTACGGGGAGAAGTACGCTCATAACTTTTACTTATTTCGTGATTGAGCTTTTCATTAAAAATGTTAAATATTTATAAGTGTAATCTCGGAAGTCTAAAAAAAACATTGCACACACAAGCTAAAGTATCAGGTTCCCTCATTTGAGTCACTGAAAATGAATTTTATACAAAACATAGACTAAAGGTCTATGAATCACAAAAGTAGTGGAAATCGCGTAGGCCAACATACAACTATTATAAAAGAAATCTTTTGAAAGGGAAATATGAATACACAAAGATGCCCAGACTGTTTAATAACTTAAGGTTGATTCTGTTGAAATATTAATACCTAATGTATGATGTGCGGCGTTCAGTACCGCTACTCAACATATAACGTCTTTAATTCAGACGGAGACTGAAAAACGGAATGTATTAACACTAGGTTTTCTTTGTATATACTGCAAGTTTACATTTGTGACAAACAAGATAGAGACTATTGTTACCTAAAACTTTTATATTCTTATCTTTCGTACATGTAAAGAAATTGTTTTTACATCAAAGGAAGTCGTAGAAGCCATCAAAAGGCATCATAAATATTTGGCGTTCACGAAACAAAAGCACTAAATAAACGCAAAATGTTCCGAAGGTTTTTGTTGTTTACTCTCATACTTGTTCTTCTTAAATCTAAATAATTTTATAATAATTGTAACAGTAAAATCTTTTGATTGATTCAAATTACTTTTTTTAACTAGTGCAATGTTCAAATTTAGAAATACCTTTATTTAGTGGCGTCTACTTAAAATATTATAGATTGTCGTCTTATTCTCATGATATGACATGTGGCGATATACGCAGTTAGTTTTAAATTGAATTTTATTGTTTATATTTTATTATTACGGGATGCTGACAATTTCTTTATTAAGATTTCTGTGACAATTATAATTTTTCTCAATCACAAGCGATAAAATAAAAAAAAGCTGTCACAAATATTATCAAAGCTGGGTCAATTTTATCACAAATGAATTTAATGTAGCAAGTAATGAAGCAGTGCATGTTAATTCTCTAAGTTCACACTTTTCATTGCTTCACAAGGCCCGCTCTCTAACGTTAATAGACTCTTGACAACTTCGTCTTTGTCGCTTTAATAATCTCGCGCTTAAGTGCGACAATTGTGAATTTACTATTACAATAATCTATTTAATCTTAATGTTTTTAAATACAATTATATGGTAAAATAAAAAAAAATATCTATCGATTAAATAGCAAAATTAATTTGGCTTATGATCAACACGGTAATATGGCCGCGACGCCGCCATATACGTAATTGCACATATTAGAATTAATTGTATTTATTTAAAATTTTAGTTAGACGTGGGTACTAGTCGCATTTTACTTAATGATATTTAAAATACGTATAAATACGATTCACGCATTATCCCGTACAGTGTGAAAAGCATAGAAAACTTAATGTGGTCAAGACCCGTTATGGTTAATAACTAATAAGTAACTGTAAATTTACCTACGATAAGTTTTGTACTTCCTTAAAAAATAATCACAAACATTCAAGCTCTACAAACTCCAATAATATATAATAATGATGGTTATAATCACCATCATTTTATATTATTTGTGGAAGCGTTTTAATTGCGGACACTTAGAGAAGCGAGTCTTTGACTAAGAATTATTATTTTTGATACCGTTTAAAAGATCTCGAAAAGGCGGATTGGTGAAATATATAGCCGATGTTTTAACTTTAACGGTTCAATTGATAATTTATTAAACATATTGTATACGTATCATGACAAACGACATTTGGCACTTTACATTTGCGCGTGCTTTTTATCAGTCTCAAAATTCTAATGATATCTACGTTTAAAGACAATTTGAAACTTACATGAAAATATACATTAAAAGTACAGACGTCGTTCGACGTTAACAAAAGTGTTAACATCGTTGCTGATATAGTTTCTTGAGACATTCAATGAATTTGATTTTTTTAATATTTCTAATTTCGCGCGGGGCACCTACTAATTATGTTAAGTAAAATAAAAAAAATGTAAAAATTTTGTTGTGTACATTTCTATTTCATGTTTTAGTAATGAGTGTTATATATATATAAATTATATATATATAAATATTATATAAATTTCAGTAAATTTCGTCTCAAAAATTTGTTGGGTAAAAATCCTATTAGAGCAATGGCCCAATGAAATAAAATAATAATGGTGAAGAAGAACAATTTTCCTAATATTAACTTTTATAGTTGTGTATTATCGTGATAAGGCTTGAAACACTTCACTTATTAAAGGCGATGTGGACCGCCTGTTGTGTGATATCCTCAAATATATTACTATATATTTTAAGTCGTATTATGTGACAAGCAATATATACACTTCTATCTATACATATATTAAAAATGTAACTGATCCTTTACTGACGTTTAGGATACGCATTTAAAAAAGTATTATTTTAAGGGATTTATGTATGTAATAGATCCAGAAACATGTATAAAAATTTCATTTGATTTTCTTTTTTTGCATGAAATCTCAGGAATGGCTTAACCAATTACAATGAAGTTTTCTCTATTAAATCAACGAAAGCTTCACTTACTATTCAAAATTTTTAATTATTCAATAATTATAATTAAATAAAAAATAAATAAATTTAAAATTTTGTAAGACAAAAATGACGCTGGTTTTCTTTTACTCAAGTGGCTTAAATTTAAAATTTACTTTTTCACGAAGACTAAATTGCAAATTTAGAAAAAATTAAAAAAAAACGCGAACCGTGTGGTATTTCATATAAAAACGCTTCAAATTGCCTTACGAATTGGTTGCAAGCAGCGAAGCAATGCATATTAATCCGTCAACTTCACACTTTACCGTAAAAGTGCGCACTAGAACGTTAATAGTCCAACGCGCTTCTAACTACCTGCGTTACTCTCGGCTTGCATAATCACGTGGTTATTAAGTAACACCCTAGTTACCATCGCCGTTTAGACGCTATGCGATATATAAATCGTTGCAGCTTAAGATTTTTATTTTGATTATAGTATGTTAGGCAGTATTTAAACAAAAACAAAGGTAATTTATTATTTTAAGTTAGTTAATAAACACACTAAATACTTTAAATAAAACAATTAAACCGGATTAATCGCGTATTTTGACATTTTTTGTCGTTTCGAACACAACCCGTGATCACGGACTACTGCAGAGTGTTCGAAACGTCGCGTTTCACAAAAAATATGCGCAATCAAATCGGTTAAATTATTTTATTTAAAATGTATAAAAATCAAAGATCTTATTACAATAAATATTTTTATTATTTCAATAAATTGTGCAAAAATTCAGCAATCGTAGAATAGAAGGGCCCTGTGTGTCACGCGCCGTAGACCACGACATACCCAGTCCATAAAGGGACATTACGCCGCGCTGGCACGCGTACACTCGCCTATCGTGAGATACGACCACGCAAACCAAACTGTTAGTTATGCATCGCTGGACGCTGTTGTACAAAATTTAATCAGTACATAAGTCTGTACCTTGACAGTGACTACGTGTTAATATATAAATTATTTGCTATTCGGTATTATTACTATTTATAAATAGGTAGCAATGCTATATCTATATAGCGTTGGCTTTCTTCTATATATATAAGTTTAAAATATTATTATTTAATAATATATGGAATCAATTAACATACGTAAAAAGAAAATTAAACCAGAAATGCAACTAACATAGTTGATGTTAGTCTCGTAAACATATAAATATGTAGATGTGAGTGTAAATATCTATCTCTGTCTTTATATTACTATATATATGTATATATTGAATGCTGTAAATATATTTATGCGACAGAATAGCTTTACTTAATGGTTACAACATAATAGTAGAATAATTTTATCCACCGTCGTAGCTGCCTAGAACTATGCCGCAAGTGTTTATTTACAAGTATAAACACGCGCCGCATTACAAACAAGGCACTGATAATTAGTATCTTACGTCATATAGTAATGATAGTAACCGCCGAGCGAAATCGAAATAAATTTCAGAGTCAGTGTGTGAAAGAGTCCGTAGTTTATACGGCGCTACGCTCTCGTAGCAAACATATGTTTAGACCACGCGGGCGGCGATCGATACACTAGGCGGGCGGCATGCACTTACCGTGGTTATCTTGAAGTTTAACTTTCGCTGCAACGCAGTCTCGAGGTGAAGTGCCATTTTTATATATTATCAGTCTGTACAGGCCAATATTAAAAGCGTAATAACACTATAACATAATTTAAAGTGACTACGATAAGTAATAAAATCGCGTAAGCCGTGCGTAGTGTATACAGCGTGGCAGATCGCGTGTTCACACGGCCATTTTAGCCGCCTGTCAAAATGTTCTAGTTCTTACCGCATGGCGCTACCGTCGATGATCGTTACGACTGCGCGAGAATAGCCATCAGCCGGCAACCGACAGCCGACACTGAAGCACGGTCGCGAGATTTCCCATAGATTTCCACCACGACCAAAATTATTAGCAAAAGTTTTAATTACGTTCTACAATGACGTTGTAATTGCAGCTCAATTTCAATGAAAACTAAAAATATCACTTGTATTCTTTTATGAATTTGTCATATTTTAATATTATATGTATTTAAAAAATATTAAATTAATCATCAAGCAATTATATCAAACTAAGTATATAATATGTTCGAGACATAATTAAAAAAGGAATTCAGGCATGAATAAGAAAGTAAAATGAGAAATGAGGGAGTATTATACAGAGTACTCTTATTAAGCCTACTTACTGTTCGTTGACGTATTGTACGTGGGTGAGAATTCCTACTCACATTTGACCTTTACACTAATATATCCAGATAATATTATTTAACAAAATGGCAATAACACAAATAAAAAATTATACATTGTTATTTTTTGTATATCAATAAAAAATTAAGAAAGAGCTCCTGCCTGAATATTTTGACAATATGTCCAACAAATGTTTAATTAAGTTTCACTAATACAAGTAATGACTATATTGGATCATATTTCTTTAGAAATTGTTTTAGTTTGTATGTTGCGAAATAAATTATATATACCACTTATATTTGTATGATACTGTGTGTGAAAATAACTTCACATAACCACTTATAGATACTTATTACTTCACACATTCACTTCTAAGATTTTCAATATAATATAATAGCTATTCTTATTAAATATCGGTATTGGTGTGATTACTACTCACTCTTTGAGGACTCAGTATAAAATAGTTAAATGTTGAACGCCTGAAAATAAATCTTGACAGTAGCTCAAAAATTTAACAAACTTAAAATAATGACCTAGATATATGTATTTGGTTTTTATTTATGATATATCTACAAATTTCAAATTTCCAGTACTGTTCCTTTTTCTGTACCGTAAGATATATTTTATTACATTAACTAAACAAGACGTAAAGACCGTAAAAATTAATAATAAAAAATTTATGAAATGCTCCATAAACACCTAGTATAATTTGGTTAGGTTTAATTATATACACATATAAATTTAAAGGTACTTCTATAAACGAATACTTTTCGTTAAAAATACAACTATCAACAGGAAAGACGTGTGAACAAACGACATGGACACACATATGTTAAGGAAATGAAAGCGCTAGGAAGTACTTTTGAGCGATGTGCTGTTAGTTAGCTAATGAGTCAGACAACATAGATTTTTTTAAAAAGGAAATATTTTAAATACATAGTAATTTACATTTATTCCTGACGACGTTACCAAGTAATAGTTTTGTAAAATCTTGGTTTTCAGCTTCAGGCTTTATCTCGTATAAAGGAGAAGAAAAGCCATTCTGTTTACAGATATACATGGTCCTATAGCACCACTCTACAACCACAATTATATATATGAAAATCTAAAGCATTACAGTATATTAAAATATAACTACTTAATACAACAATATATGCGCGAAGTATATAAATAGCAAACAAAAATATTTCAAGAGTGAAGCATCGTAACTAGTATGTTCTCGAAGCACTTTAGACTGTGCGCTGTACGATAGCGACACTATTTCCTTCTTATGTACTCAAACTGACTACAAACAGAAGTCAGCCTCGGCGTTAGCTCGCTCACAGCTTTAGTATTTCGAATTTAAAATGATAGATAGCTTACTGTGCCTGTTTTAACGTAAACGGTTGATACGAAACAGATTTCGGTAAGACAAGATATTTTGTTTGTTTATCGTATAATCATTATATATAATCTTTAAAATGTAGAAAACTATGAAAATGTACTATGTGTATTTAAAGATATTTCAAATTCAATATATACTTTCCTTTTAAAAGAGGCAAAAATGGCATAAAAAATCAAAAACGAATTTTATATGTAAGTTTTGCTAGAGAATAAATAATATACATATTTTCCTAGGACATGGCGTTAGCGTTGATTTCCACTTAGCAATTTAGGAGACATTTTCTTATTTTTTTATTTTAGTTTTTATATTGTAGTGTGTCTACAATAGAATGAAAATACTCAAAACAGGCCAGTGTTGCGGTTTAGACATTAAATTTTATAGAATTCCGCAATAAAGATGTCGTTTCTCAAAATTCGCGAAGAGATATCAAGTTGAAATCAATATGAAATATCCAGGTCTCCACTCTATTAGAAGCACAAAAAAAATTAAAAAATAAATCTAATAGAATTGTTTTCCGTATATCGATTTTGTCTCACACTATTTGGAATTTGCCGCGCAAAGGATATGAAATTTGGTAATAAGTGAGAATTTGATATACTCATCGAATATACTTTAAAAATTGTTAAGGGAGGTTTTGTACATCGAAATGAAAAGTAGAACTCTTATTGAATCCCGTTCTTGTCCATCTGCTTGCCTGTATGTCAAAACCATGTCAAATCACAGAATTAGAAGCAGTTTGAAATTATTTTCAAAATATCGAGGTCGATCTGCGCACGTGTAGTATTCGCACTTCCCCGAATGTTTTTATAGATATTTTTTCATTAAATAACAAGGAAAAAAAAACATTAACAATTATTTTAAAATTTGAGCAATTTATACAGAAAATCTTTTTATGGGTCCTTTTACAAGTTACCAAAAGACTTTAACAAGAAGAGGTCGTAGATCAGAATTATTTATTAGATATAGAATCGCCTCCTTTGATCATAATTAGATAATCATTTGATCAGATATCCAATTATTATATTATAATATTACGGTGTAAGTATATACTATACAACCTCAGAATGCTTATTATTCTACTAAATAATTAATAAAATAATTTCGTATTTTACTCGACTACATTTTCTTAAGTAAAGGCAAAGTAGGTCACATTTCGACAGACGTTAAAATAACAGTGTCATATCAAATCTTTATAAAAACAAATAGAAAATTAAAGAGTTGTAATAATTTATAACATATGACTGTTTCTCCTAATAAACCAAGCATACTTCATGTATAAAGATGACTATGGATATAGTCGTAGGTACTTCTATATTAGTACAAGCGCTGTCTAGGTTCTTTGAACGTTGGAGATAATTCATCAGTCTGCAGAGTATCCAGACATTTAAGCTTTAATTGCCATTTGAAACTAACTTATATTACCTGACAATTTAAATTTTATTCTGACAGTGCAAATTATTATAATATCCAGATTTGTTATTTTTGCTTTTATTACATTTTTAGGACATTATATTTTTTGTAATAACTTATATCTATGATTTGTAAAAGAAACGATTAATTTTTTTTGTAGTATAATGGAATGCATTGCTATTTCAAAATATCAGAAGATTTCTGATGGCATAGAAAACGGGTGTGTGTATATAAAACAATTAAGGATCAATTGTCGCCTTCTAATAATATAGAACTGTCAATTGCCTTTTTCATTCTCATTCGCTCCCAGCACGCGCCTATTGTAATAGCAATAACCGCGATGAAAATTAAACATCCCCTTACGTTATCATGATTAGAACAACGGCATGTAAGTGCTTCCCAAACGCCGCAGAAAGAACAATGCACACACTCGTCGCCCTTCATTCTTAAACAACAAATCTTCCCCACTAGCGACTGTAGTTTGCTCATTTGGAAGAAAAGAAAGCGAACCCTCGTCACAGTGGAAGCCTCCACTCTTTTGTGTAAACCGCGTTTGTTCCTGCTGGCCATTTCACTAATTGCGACCACCTTCTTTTGTCTGTGCACAAATTAGACGTAAATGTTCGGAATTTCAATAAATTTAGAATGAAAATTTATCACACCTCGCAATTAAGTGTTGACGCTGACGACCTGGAATTTTCCTTATTGGAAAATGAATTTTATTTTACATCTTCAAAAAAATTCTTTAAAATTGATTTGTATTGTAACTATTTATTGAGTATAGCTGACGGAAAATTTATAATAGATGCTAAATTTTGTTTTGTTATTTCTATATGTTAAAAAATAAGAGTTAAAAGTTAAGTCAAAAAATAAGAGTTAAAAGTTAACTTGAAAGAAACGGCAAAGTTAATAAAGGTCCCTTTAAAGGTCTCCTTTAAATAAATTCAAGCAGACAGGTCGTCGAACCCATAGTTTAGCAATTTATCAGACGTAACTTTTCTGATACATGTTTACACAGAATACATATAACAGAGCCGGTTGAAATGTTTACAAACTTGCCGGTACTCGTCGTGCATTGCCGATTTCAATTTCCATTTTCCATACAAAAGACTTATAAATACAGTATTTAACCATCATACACTTGAACTTTGATCAAAATATTCCAATATCGAAGAGTACTCACTTTGCAAATGGAAAAAATATCTTACTAGATGTAAAGCAACGAGACTGCTTCAGGAATATATTGGATTTTGTTGATGTTTAAATGTCACAAATGTTAGCTAGGAAGCTCATAGCAATAGCTGTATTAGTATTGCCCTGAATAGTCGGAAATACTAAAATGAATCCGCTTATATTACAGTTATAATTCAAGTAGAAGTTCTACGAACTATTTTTAATATCCTACGTATTTTTAATATGCTGCTTTACTATTATGTTTAATATGTATATTTACATCTAATAGTACATACTACATAAATAACTATATATAAATGTTATGTACCTCTCGATAAAGTCATAAGGAGTTTAAATCAATAAGATCGTGAAAGTTTTTACCACTGCTAATTACCTGCAAAGCAATGAAGTGAAAATCATAAAACGTTTAAATTATTCTGAATAAGGACTTTGTTGTCAGATGAGCTATTAGAGCCTTTAGCCTTAATTATATCTAATGGTGTATTCATAGGAATAAGACCTACCTTTTCGCTAAAATGTGATTTTAAAGAAAAATGTAGCACATAAATATTTTATTTTAATAAAAATGTTAGCATCAAGTATGTGTATAAAAAAGGTACAATATAATATATTTATACATATGTACATAATATACTTCCGTAGAAGCAGCATACGTCTTTATAAAGATGCATACCGTTTTCTACTATCTCGTTAATGCTCAATATTTACTGCATACTTCGCTTCGACAACGTTTATCAACAACAAAAACGATATAAGGAATATTTTTACAAGCTGTGAATACAGACGCATTGGATGTGAAGTTTGCAGCCTCCCCGAGGCGACCCGCCTTCCCTTCACACCAATATTTGTGAAAATATCTCGCAAACTTTTAAAGGGGACGGAATCTTCGAGAACTCGCAAATATATTCAAGAGGACCTATTATATCATTTTAATTTTGCTCAATGCAGATCCAGATATTTTCATTTCCTTCAATATTTGAATTTGATCTTTACAAATTAAATCCGTTGGTGCCAATATACTATATATAGCTCTATATATTAAACGTGCAACCTAACAGGCTAATTGTCTCTATAACCGAATTATGCATTAGAAAGTCCTAACTGCAATTTACTACACTTGTGAATTTATTTATAGCTCGTAAATCCGATTTCAGTTGTAAAAGTAAAAGGCAGTAAGTATAGTTTTAAATAAAACTAAGTGCACGAAGTTGTAGAGCGGATTTGCCGGAAACGGACGCGTCGACAGCGGCCGTCGTTTCAGGATCGCTCCACGGTTTCATTCATCCCTCAGTTAGGCCCTTTTGTAAGTGAAGGCTGTTTTACGCGGAAACTTTACACTAGAAACCATCCTCCTACCGGTAGCGCCCTCCTACTCGCTCGTGCGAAACTAATATTCGATAGACAGAAACGAATGAACAAAATCAATACTGTCTGGAGCCCGCCCACCGGTTCAACTCGGCAACTGCGCTTCCTCACTGTAAATTCGATAAAATAAAACTGGGTAAAAATCATTAAAACAGTATATTGGTGTTAGAAAACGCACCATAGACAGCTTAGAATGTACCATAACCAACAAAACAAATGGAAGGATCAAGTTTCGTAGGGACGTAAGGGCATCACATGTTTTGCACGTGGTTGAATCACGTTACAATGTTTACCTGTGAACGCTTAACGGTCAGGTGAGATCCGCCGCTACTCTTCTCGCAAACATCGTATAGTCTCGGTGATTGACCCCCAAAGATAGGCGCTTCGGAATTTTTCACTGACAAACTACTTGACTTGCAAATTTTAACAAATTGTTTATTGGTACACTATAACGTTAGTATAATTTTATCCCGGTCCATGCGATACACATATTCAGCGAGCGTAGGGCCGGAGGAGCCTGCGGCTACGGTTTGCATTTTTATCAACTATCGAAGACAAGCAGCAACATTTTATTTTGCGTGCCATAAATATGAAACCGAAGACGAACACACGGTAAAATAAGGTACTAGATTTTCATGCAAACTTATATGAAACTTTGCATAGTAAGTGGGGACAAACAACTATATATGGTAAAAATGCAATTGGAAATGTATGGGTGCGGACTAAAGTGTGGGTAGCTGCATAAATATAATTATTAAAAATAATAGTTTACTGAGGTGTCCAAAATTAATTATTGTATTAAAAAAATAAACAAGAAAAAAATTCCAGTATTACATATTATATAATATTTTAGAGAAATATTAAATATTGAAACTATTTATCTTATTTATTAAAAGTTAAAATTCTGTAAAATTACGCGACATATGTATATGAAGGTTGTTTGCCTGTCTGACGCCTATACAAAAGAAAGAGCAATTTTATTAGTGTCTCCAGGAGAAGATTTATATATTTGTATTTATTATTGACTTAAAAAAATGCTGACTCTGTTGCCATAAAACATTAATGGGACTTCCGCCGAATTATGACAGTAAATAATAAAGAGAACTAATACCGAATCTAGAATAACATTTTTTGAGTGTCCAGTACACATACAAATCGCCGGAAATATTATTTAAACTTAATAAAAATATAACTGGCATATTCATATAATGTCAAAGTAAGCTAATCAATGCAGTAACGCTATAAGTAGAAAAATATAATTTGTGTAGAATCTTAATATTCTCCTACAACATTATTTTTATTTCAATTTACAGATATGCAATTGAGCTTCGCCTCATTTTCACGAAGTACGCCATATGTGCTCCGAATATGAAATACCACTTCCCCTTCTTTTAGATAGGCATGGTAGCATTCTGTCATTTTATTAAGATCTATAAGATCTTGACGTAATGGCGTTCAGACCTTTTGAAGTAATTAGGTATGTGCATATAATGAGAGATATCGTATTCACTGTCTAAATTCCTTAATTCAATGTAAAATTAGCTTGATTAATTTTTATTTGATATTATAAGTTCAATATTTTTTTTTCTCAAATACTACACACGGTCTGGCTAGTGAGTAGACAAATTTACTAAATATTTATTACATTATACGCATTGCAGCACCGCATTTAAAATGATTTGTTGGGCTTGAGTGGTACTTGCTACATTTAAGAGGGACGCTACCAGAAAGCAAACTACTTGCCTCGTTTAAGACTCCAGTACAAAATGTATATTACGATAAAATTTATGAAGTTTTACAACACCTTTACAATGAGTCAGTCACGTTCCGCATCCTAATGACGTTAATAAGGCAACGTTCATTAACGAAAGATTAAATAGATTTCCTAAACGTGTCTTCTAGAACAAATTTGTCTATTTTCTTTGAATATATTAGTGAAACTAATACATTTTGCAATAACTACAGTTTATTTAAATACGTTTAAAGTATAAAAAGTGCACGTTCTTTCGGTAGTGGAAGTAATTATTATTAGTGAACAGATAAGCACTATATTATATCTGTCGAAATATAGCGAGGAGCTGTAATTTTTTTGTATTAGATTAAGAAAATGTATAATTACTAAAAAAACAATCATAGAATGCTTTTAATATAAAATAATAAATATATAATAATAAATATATTATCTAACCTATCAGAACAGATTCTCGAATGAGGCCAGTGTCGTCACTTAATATAATTGATATGTTAATTTTATGCACGTTTCGTTATATTGAATAGACTAATGTGTGTTAACAATAAAAATTTGCAAGCAATGGCTAGACGTCACTAGACCATTAATTATTTAGTTAGAACATCCTTAGCGCGACGTGCAATAAATGGGCCACGCTTATATTCCTTATATTCAAAGGACAGAGTGGGCGCGTGATCGGAATAAGTAACCGACATCGCTAGCTATCTTCTCTACATAAAGATTTATACCCATCTGTAACTGAGAAGCGACGCGACAGTTTTTCCCAATTATAAAATGTAAGCGCCCCATTTATTAACGTCTCGTTAAAGGAATCACGATCGTTCGTCGATCGTCCTGTGTTTTTAGAGTTTAGATAAACCTTTTGAATGTTAGTCGTTATATTTTTTTTTTAGCTTCACGCTTTATCCCGCACATGGCAGGGTAGGCAGAGGGAACTGCAGGAACCATATGAACCTAGTGTTAAGACACTCCGTTACTTGGTCCCTGCTTACTCCGTCCCCACTTTCCGCCGATATCGAGGCATTGCGTGTTGAGTGGCGGAACTCAACGCCGCGCTTTGCCTTAGTTGCCAGAGCGAAGAAAATGGAAATAGAAAAATCCATCTTCCCCGACTGGGGATCGAACCCAGAAACCGTCGTATTAGCCGCGTTACAGGCAGACGTTGCGCCTCTGCGCCACGACGGTCCTCAATTTTGTATTTTTTTATTTTATGTTTTTTGGTTACAGCTAAAAAAATGTTTGTGCATATATAACTGAGTTTCTTGTTATGATCAAAACGTTCTTGAAACGCGTGACGTAAATAACACATATTTTTGAACTCGCAAGACTATTTTATAGTTGGTAATAAAACTAAACTCTCAGAGAAAGAAAACTGCCCATGAAACGACCAATGCAGATCGTTGTAAACTTATTGTAATATCAAAACGCATATTGTGAATTTTTCATGTCGTTTTTTTCCATACTTAGGGCGGGCACATACGTTGCCAAAGTATTAGTCTATTGGAATACTTGGTAGTGCTTATAATAAACCTACTTTAAGATTAATACTGCCAACTACAGCTATACATCTATTGTGTAGTGTTATAAAAAATAACAAAAATATAATTCGTATAGAAATTGTTCTGCAAAAGTACTCTATAAATATATGACTAATGTAATAAACAAGCAGAGAGCTATATTTTAATTCCTGCGACTTCACTGTCGTCCGTTAGTAGCCCCCCTAAGTTTATTTACTTGCATTTTTGTTTGTGTATGGGACAAAAGCTGAAACCTCTACAAACTAAGGTATACTAAAACGTTTTTAAGTGCAGCATTAACGTGTAGTGAGCGTTGTAATTGCGCCCATCTGATGTTACTACAAATATTATTTCACTCGAATACTATTTTTTAAGAGCAATCGTAACTTTAATAACTTAAATGTGTTTGTAAAACTTGCTTTTATATTTTTTAACATAGATGGTATGGTTTATTGAAAAAAAAGAGATGTATATATATATATATATATATATATATATATATATATATATATATATATATATATATATATATATATATATATATATATATATATATATATATATATATATATATATATATATATATATATATATATATATATATATATATATATATATATATATATTTGATTAATGAAATTTACTTAGCAATAAATATTAATATTTAAAATATTTTATATATGACACAAAACATAACTTAAATGAGTTCAATACAAAAATACAACATGTTGCATACGTTTTCTACCTTTCTTTTACTGCTAAAATATACAGTACCGCCTTAAAACACGTTCAGGCCCTTGGGCACACGTGAGTTTGCGGCCCACTTGAAAAGAAATAAGTAACAAATAGGTACACATTGTAGTTGTTTACAGGTCATTCAGGGCTTCAATGAGGAAACGAGCCTCGGGCACAGGTCACATATGAATATGATGAAATCGAACGAAATATATTACAGATTTATGTCTTATATGATATTAAATCTTTTATATGCCTATCCACATTAAAAGAAGAAGTCATTTATGTAGTAGTTTACGTGTTCACTACACCTTGTACTGATTGAACAAATAAACTACAAATTGCATGTCAAATTTCATTATACGATAAAAAGAAGAGATCAACTCACTGAAATTCTAGTCTTAGTCCACCTACTACAAGTTCCAAATTTCTATAGGGAATGTTAAAAAATAGGCTTCTGGTAATATTTGTGAAAATTACAAAAATATATTATTGAACTGGGTGCCGGGTAAGAGAAATTATTTACAATTATTGAGTGAGCCGACAAATCACGCTACCGATTGTTATTTCTGTTCCTGGTTTTTGTATTTAAAAATATTTTAACAAAGCTTTTCGATTCCAAAGTCAAAGAAGATATTTTTTGTAGAACCTTAAATGAGAAAAATATTAAAGTACGAAATGTTTAATGATTACTTATACTGTGTCAAAACAGATATTATAAACGTATTCCACGCCAAGTCTGGAAAAATATAGAAGTTTATAAAACAGGACGGATCAAATAACTTTAGGTTTAGATTTTTACACTTAGATTTGTATATTCTAAAAATATTTTCCTACAAATACTAAGGATTTTAAATAAAAAAATATTAGGCGATTACTTCTGCCATTTTAAGCATCATATTGTAGAGAGAGCGAGAAGAAAGTGTTTTAACAACGTCTTCGTTGAATCTAATCTTCATACGTGATAAAACATCATGCTAAGAGTACTTACTGCGAGAGCAAATAAAAACACGTTCTAATCAGTATAATATAAAAGTTAATGTTTAGTATTGTATGGATTATTTTTTATATTTATTAACAGTATCAAAAATTCTGTTTGTAACCAATACAAAAGTTACGACTCTACCGCGAGCAGTAACTAACATGTAAAATAAAAATTAAAACATAAACAAGCTTCCTTTTCACACAAAAAGTGTCCAATGTCCCAGATGGCAACCGGCAAATAGCAAATATAGGCGGGCGTAAGTTGGAGCTAATAACTTTCTTGCAAACTTCTGGCTGCACCGTATACATCTGTTATGTTATACACACTTCCATACTAAATTTAATACCAAAAATTAAATAACGCCTCTAAATTCACTATCGTGAGTAACAGTAACACTTTAACAGAGGAGCTGTTTGATATGTTAGACTGTTTGTAATTAATATAGTTTTTGTATTTTATGTCTTCACGCTCTACCCTGCACTTGGTAGGGTACTCCGTTGTTTAGTCCCTGCTTTCTCCATCCGCTTTCCGCCTTTTTCGAGGTATTACGTGTTGAGTGGCGGAACTTAACGCCGCGTTTTTTCTAGTATCCAGAGCGAAGAAAATAGAAATAGAAAAATCCATCTTCCCCGAGTGGGAACCCACAATCCGTCGCGTTTACAGGTAGACGGTACGCTACGCAAGTACGCAGGTGCGGTAATTTCAACAATAATAAACCGTCGTGATATTGTTGACATTAAATAGTATCTGAGTATGATCTTGTTTATCTATTTATATCACCAAGCGATTGCGCTAAATTTCATATATGTTTCTCAACAAATTTCTCCGAAACTAAAAGACATTTGAGTATAGTTATTTAAGTCACTCAGGCCTATCAACGTAGGTGCAGTCCAAATTTCAACTATTCTGTTCAATAGTTTTTCAAATATCAAGGGCGTCTATGGTGGAGTATGTATAACACGGGTATAGATATTCAAAGTCATTTTTTTTAGCTTCACGCTTTATCCCTCATATTGCAAGGTAGGCAGAGGGGACTGCAGGAACCATATAAACCTAGTGTTAAGACACTTCGTTGCTTAGTCCCTGTTTTCTCCATGCTTGCTTTCCGCTTTTTTCGAGGCATTGCGTGTTGAGTGGCGGAACTCAACGCCGCTCTTTGCCTGCCTTCTAGCGAAGAAAATGGAAATAGAAAAATCTGTCTTTTCCGTGTAGGAATCGAACCCGTCCGTTTACAGGAAGAACCGTCGAGTTTACAGGAAGACGCTTACGCCTCTGCGCCACGACAGTCCTCAAAGTCATTTAAATTTTGTAAGTATGTTTTTCACTTTTCTATCAAATGACCACTATTTCTATGAAATGTAAGTAAAAGCTCAATCTATTATAACAATTAAAAAATAATGAAAGTTATGACATATCTAAATAAGTATAGCAATTAAAATTTAAGCAAAAATTATATAATTACTTTATACTTTAGTACTACTTAATGCGAAATAAATTAGTCATAACAAATTTTAAAACCAAAATTTTGTGTGAAAATAAAAAGTTCGTCCCAGATGGCCCGGCCCTTGCAAACAGTTGCATGTTAGGCGGGAGTAACTCGGAAACTTAGCCGTCAACCGCTGGTAACTTTCTTATAAACTACTTCAAGGCAAACATAACTAACAACTACATACGTTTTGGAAGTGGCAATTACAAATTGTATATTGTAATCAAATATAAATAATTAGTCGAAATAATTTAGTTATTAAAAATAAGTAAATTTAAAAAACAGAAGTAGTTAGAGTTAACTTTAAACAAATACTTCGAAATACACATAGAGTACATGTTTCGAGAGTATTCAGAGAGAGATTCTGCGTAATTTTTTTAAATAACAAAAATCACATAAGAACAATTGTGCAGAGTATTTCCCTTCTAATACGGAATGTTACCTCACACACAATTTCAATGTTTTTATAAGTTTTAGTAATAGAAATGTAAGACTACCCTTTTTACAATAGACTCCTAACTGTGAATTATATTCATATATATAAAAGAGAGTTGGTCAGAAAAATTTAAGCAACTTTATATTGTTATGAAACTTTGAGGTTGAAAACAGCTTATAATCTAATGGTTAGACAAGTTGTTATACAGGCTTCTGATTGTTTCACAACTTTCTCTGTATTCGTCTAACACAAGAAAACCTACATGTTACTAAACTTGATATGACTATAATTGATGAATATATATTTTTTTCAATTATGTAAAAGGCAATGCCACACATGAAAGTTATTATTGATCCCGGAATGAATATTAAACTTACAATAAGCCGCTCCCTCCAGCACTACCAACCTAATAGTGTAAAATTATAAACTCTTCAAGATTTCTGTATACTATTTTGAGTTGTTCTGCATACCCATTGTGAAGCAATTAAACGAATAAATTAATTTAACATGAAGTAAATTCTTCTAGACAGACATTTCTATATCTTTCAGGAAACTATAAATGCATTTTTCTACTGATTCAAGTCAATTCTATAAATATTATTTTTAAATATTGATAAAATTTTTGTAAGTTTGGTTTTTCGAGCTATTTTAATAGCAATTTTTATCTGTTTGTCTGTTAATTTGTGCGTAACATATGCAAAAACTGTTGGATATAATATATAAAAGTATTTTGCTATAATAATTAGTGTCATGCACTGGACCAATGTACTAAATAGATTTTTCCCTGACATTCATTGCAGTTACCATAAAATAGAGATTTTTCTGACTATTGTTAATTACTTAATAAAAAATAGTAATATTTGCTTCAAATGCCATAAGGATATTTAGTAAATTTTACATTCTGATGTTCAATACAGTTATCGTATCAGGAAACGACAAATTATATATAAATATTAATTGTATCGTATTAAATTGTAAGAAACGGATAGCATTTACGTGATGATAATTGAACAAAGTTAAATACGTTTATTTTGTACACAAGAAAAATCACTTCTTGTATATTTTACATTAATAGACAACATGATTCTAAAGGAAGATTTATATGCATTTTACATCGGAATAAAAGCGTGAGCGTTAAAGATTTGTGATGGGATTTAAAACGGACGCATTTCAGCTTATTAAATAAACTATTATTGGAAAATCAAATTTAATTATTGTATATATTGTTCACTCGTATGCATAAAACCTCAAATATATATATTTGGGTGTGTTTTTAATAAATATAGTGGCGTAGCTAGCTTCTCTCTTTTCTACTATGTAGGAAATGGCCTGAAAAAGCTTTTTATTTTAAATTTTATCCAATACTAACGTAGAAATAAGAGTGTTTGATTAAAATAAATGCTACATTTGAAAGCTTAATATATTACTTGTACAGGTTTAAAATCTTAAGAGCTCATTGAAACGTATCATGCGATATTTATATATAATTAGCGCAACGAGTGCTCGGTAGTCGGTGAGATAATTAGTACGATGCAACATAACGCTTTCATTTGAAACTCATGCACAATGTAAAAACAGAACGGCAGAGTCGCTGTAGCCTTAATATCCGCTGTTTCAGACTCGTAACCGGCTAACAATATTGCATTGCGTACGCCACGCGCTAGTTCCGTACTTATCGCGAAAGTTTCAGCCGCCGGGCTGGGAGGCTCGGGGGCAGGAGTGGGGGCCCGTTGCAGTATCGATCGCGTCTGCTGCACGTTGCAACGCTGTCTTCCGCAGATCAGTCCTTATCGTCTGCCGGAACGAGCCTTACCCAGTGTAGAGTACTAAAAAGGCTTTACGAGAAATTCTACATAGGAACTGCACACGCACGCCGAATGCAGACGTCAGTATTGAGGCGTGCGCTCACGCTTCACAGCGCTAAGCTTGTTTGTACAAAACGCTATCTCGACTTCTCCTTCCGAAGTTGTTGAAGCGATATAACTTTTAAATTTTGACTTAAAATCTCCTTAACGTAAAAGGTAGAACCTAATTTATGTCTAAAACCAACCAGCTAATGATATTAAAAGGAAGACGGCGGTGGCCTAGGTAACGCACTACACTTCTTTACTAACTATAAAATTTATAACGAAAGCCCGAGACGAAAGTTGCCAACGTTGAAAATATTGTAAGCTGCACTCGTTTCAGGCAAATTAAATGAAAACGAAGTTTTACCGCTAGCCGACAAAGTTGGCCACTCAAGTTTTAGCCGGTGGATAGCCGTGCATACAGACTGCGGTCCTCTTGTATGCTTAGCCACATGATGTATTATTACCATGCACATAGCACACGGACGCGTGCAGATACCGTCTAAGCACAACTAAGCATTAAGCTTTAATAAAAAATATATTATTACTTTGCAAGAGATTGACAATATTGTATAACTTGTTCTCAAGAAAACTTTGAGGTGAATTTAACACTTTTACTGCGTAAAAAGGATATTCATTTATTATTTATTCCTTATAACCATTCTAGTCTCACCTTCTAGTCTATTATATTACAACTAAGTTAGTTAACTAAAAAATAATCTCCATATTTAAGGTTTATGAGAACGTCTCAGTAATAACACATCAGTATACTGACACCAGACTGACTGACTGTCGCCATAGTTTTTTTACAGAAAAAATTAGCATACATGTTTATATAACTCTTCTTAAATTACTGGATGATCTAATAAAAAATAAGAAGACGAATCTGGTTTTTCATTGATATTTATTAATTGAATTTGGTACTAGAATTTTAAGTAGAAGATGGTAATATCACAACCGAAGGAATTAATATCGTGAGTATTTTAACCCAATCTCTACTTTGACAGTTTGCGAAATTCCTATTATACGTGATAGAGCAGGATAGACAACTTATCAACTATAACAATGCATTTAAGAATATTTTTATAATATTATTACTTAAAAAAATGACGAAGTAAACTTTAAAATATTTTTGAATATTTATAACTTATAGTTACCGATTTTTACCGATTCTCTTTTACATATTGACAATGAAAAGTCTGGTCGTAGCTGTTGAATAATGTGAAATTCGCAAACTTAAAAATAATCGATTAAGTAAGAAAATCGGTCAATCTTTAAGGCACCTCGAACGCAATAAACCCAAGTAAACACACGTAAATATATACATAGACATGACTAAAGATTTAAATATACATAGCGTCCTGCCGTTAAATAAATATGACTGATTTGAAAGTATACTGATGTCCAGCTGAGAGGATAGCAAATTTTGCTGCCAGAAACCACCCGCCATTGAGTACACCTCAACATAAATATCACGATAAAGTAACATCGCAACTGTAACTTTACTTACCTGTCTAATTAACTAACTTTCAAATAAATTAAACTGAAGAGTAAATGAATCTTTTCACCTCTTTTAAATTCTATATAGGTATATAAAGTATAAGGTACTACAACTTTATTTAAATTATTAATTTATCTTACATTACTATGTCGCTTTCGTCGTTATAATTTTTTTTGTGATACAGAATGCCAAAAAAATAACCTAGACACTATATAATTGGGTTTAAAAGTATGATTTTAGAATTTTTTATCTCTAAGTTGAAAAATTGAAATAGAACACGCCAATAAAGCTTTAATACATCAAAAGTTTGAAAAATAGCAAAACACGTGAAGGCGGTATTCCTTTGCTTAAAATACATTTTAGCTTTTAACCGTGCGACTGCTTCGCTGCTATGTGAGGTTCACATTAGTTGAAATTAAATGTTTCGAATTTTTAATGGTAACCAAATAAATAGACAAGTAGCCTTTTATAAATATTAACTACTACTGATAACTAAACTACATTAGTGTTACAACAAGTTTACACAAGTGAACTTATAAGTTTTCAGCTAGTTTTAAAACAACTACATATGCACTACTTCTTACTAAAGCAATGAAATAATTTTGTCATTACTATGTCGTGTACAATAAATATAAAGTGTTGATAAATATGCTGCTTACAAAAACGTTAATGTGAACTCGGCTTTAAGATTTATTCCACCCACTGCAGGTAGAGCTTGGATTCTCACGTTCTGAAAAATTTATTTCTGTCTTCGTTGTTCTGTTGTCTTAGAAAAGAATCTTATTATGTTCGTTGTCGAGTATAGCTTGTCGTTTGGTGTTCATGCTTATAAGATTTTCCTTCATCTTTATTTTCTTATACTTTTTTCCCAAACCTTAAATACAATTGTACTTAGATAAGAAGTATTTTATTAAGATAGGTTCTATATTCGTATATATAAAGCTCTTGAAAGGACATTGTTACTTGGGTTGTGGTTTCAATCCACTTCTGAGGTAATAATGCATTACTTTTATTTTACTTTTTTGATGCACACAAGGTGTGTTCTAGAGAGATTTGGACAAATATTGGAGAAGAAATTGGCTTAAAACGAAGAGAAAGTTTATTAACTACTATTTAATAGTACATATTAGAACACGAAGTTCCAATTTAATCTTATTTATTTTAATATTTTACATTTTGTTACGTGCACAAAGTTAAAATGTAACATAGAACTTAACATTTGAATATAACTTTTAAAAATTCTGCACTGTAAAGTAGCTAAAGAAGTAACAGTCGTTAAAGTGAAACCTCAGCCAGCAAGACTAGTTTGCGTTGTTTGCGCCATCTCCACACGTTGTTACCAAAAAATTATAGTTTCAGTGAGTCAAATCGATACAAAGCGGCAATATAGAGGGCGTCGGAACAGTTTGGAAGTACGCCAGGTACTCGATCTCTGCACGTTCGCCCACTTCACCACTGCGGTTCACTCCATACGCACTTGGTTGTGGACTGGTCGTAGACTCATCCCTGTAGCCACATGTTGCTGATTATTTTATACTAACACTGTTTGTTTGAAGACTGCCACTTATAATCGTTTTAAATTAACATTAATATCGAAGTCATCATATTTAAATTTGAGAAAAATAATTAATTTTGAATTAAAATTTGTATATCGTTGAAATATTAATTTAATCATTTAAGCGGGGACGGAGTAAGCAGGAACTTAAGCAACGGAGTGTCTTAACACTAGGTTCCCACGGTTCCTGCAGTACCCTCTGCCTACCCAGCCATGTACGGGATAAAGCGTAAAGCTAAAAAAATATTTTAATTATATTACTACAAGTTACAAGATAGAAGTTATTGTTAACATAAAAAAGATGAGAATAACAATAGAAAAAATGTCTAATATATATTACCTAAATATTTCTTTATTCAATCTTAATTTAAAAATGCGGGTTATCACTCAATATTCTATTATTAGGTATAAATACCATAAAAGGAAAAAAAAGTGATTTATAAGTAGCCCTCTCATCCCTATGAAAAGGCCGTGTAAAAATGAAACATACCTTGGAGGATATCTTAATTTGAAATATGTTTTAACCAATGCGTAAGACAAAATTGTAAGCGCCTACGCTTTTTAAACGTCTACTAAATGTAATCAGTTAGTATAAGTATACAGTAAGCTTTAAATACTTCCTATATGAAACAAGCCATTACATGTCATGAAAGTCAAGTAAAAGCATTAGGAAAATCTTTTCAACCTACCAAGAGAGTTCACTTAAATGTTAACGATTCGCAAAATACAATTTGATTTCAAGGGTGTCTGAAAAATATAAAAAAAAGCCCTATAAACGAAATATTGCGTACAATTGAGGCACTGGCAATGTTCGCTACGATAGCTACGCTGGAGCTACGCCAGATTCAATAACATGATTAGGCATATCCAAAATATTTATCAATATCTCGTAACCTTTGTTATGTTAATACACCCGATATTTGTTAGGATTAACGCTGTCATATTGTTATTATTTACTGTTGGTGATTCATATAATAATTAATTGTAAACTTTTGATTTTAATAACAAATATATATGTATATAATCATTAAGTATGTATATTATATGCACTCATATTCATTTCCTTATTTTGTGTAGTAGTAACAGTGACAGAGAAAGCCTTGTTTGAAGTACTGAGCACCTTTCTAAATAAGCCTCCTTAGGATAATCTTTATATACGGTTGTCAGTAGCATTTTGAAATAGTATATTTAACCTAAAACGATGTTTTTTTTTTCATTAATATACGATTACAATAAATACAACACACTCATTTCAATAAAACAGGTTATAAAAATTCTAAAAGAAGCAACCCGTGAAAGAAAGTGCATAAAGAACTATATTTTCATAGTTACTAGTCGCTTAAGCAAAATTTAGCTTATACGCTAAAAGGTAGCTTGTAGAAATATACTAAAATTTTATCGCGCAGAAAATAACAAAAGGTGCGCCACCAAGCACCGTGAGAACGGCGTCCCAATTTTATTTCTTTCAAGTGAAATCATCATTGTAAAATCGGTGAACGAGTGAATTTCCTCGTGTTAAAGAGTGCCGCTGGAGTCCCGCCAGATGGCTCTTGTGAGGAGCACCCTCCGTCGCTAATTGCTACCAACTCTTGCGTAATCATCTTAATTATACAAATTATAAATTATGCCTAATGAAACAATTGTGCTGTTTGCTTTTGTGGGTCACACTAATTATATGTAGCGGTTACATTATGGGTTAGAAGAATTCAGATGAGATATTATCTTATATTGTAGCAGTAGATGTCTAATACTACCGCTATTTCAGATTTATTGTTGCTATGATACTAGAATTGATTGCAATTTTTTGTATTTATTTTTTCTTTTTCTTTATTTTCCACAATTAGTACTGTAAGCATAAATTAAAATTATTCGTATACGTATATACTAGTAATTAAAAGTATATTTATAAAGTGATATATCTACTTGTTTATAATATTTATAATAGAAGTATAAAAATTGATACTAACTAATAGAATGTGTATATTAAATGCAATAATTGCGTAGATCTTACGTCGTTAACAAAGAGGAATATCAGATTCATTTCTTAACATTCTTACATTTAATTTTGTATATGAAATTTCAATATGAACATATAATAATTTTTCATATCTTATAAGAACAGATTACAATATTGAACATGTTGTGTAGACAATGAGAAAAACTTACATAGAAAAGTGATTTGTCATTAATTTGATGACTAAACATAGACAGTCTGACTATAAGTCTGAATATTAATGAATATTGAATACCCATGAAGCTATGTATACGTTTCACTGACTACGTTTCAAGCAATGTAGGCTCAGCCTAATATGAAGCTGTAGCATATAACTAAGCTATAAAATTGGACCTTTGCCAGAATACTATGTCTGGACGCAGTTACATTTGCACAAGGGACGCACTAATCTTTGGAAATCAACCTAGTAGTGCTTTAGAGCTTACAAATAACATTAAGATGTTTTGGTGATACTATGCACAATAAATAGTTTGGAATTGGAACTGAACATTAAGGGTGATTTGTAACTAAATAGTTTATTTTTTTTGTATTTCATTTTTTAGACCAATGCAAAAGTATTGTATAGGAAAAATGAGTTAAACAAGTTTTGGTTACTAGAGATTTCAATAATATTTCTTAAAATCGATTTTTTATTACAGAAAACCATATATGTATGTTGAAAAATATACTATATGTATGTTGAAAAATCTATTAAGCTTATATTTTATAAAAGCTTGAATATAACAACACTACACGTATCGTTTTATTGGGTCCATGAAGGATGGAGGCCCACACCACTTCAGAAGCATACTTGACCGCAACAGATGGCTCCCCACCTAACCTAATATCTATGTCGTAAGTAATAGAGCATATACGAATAGCTAAAACTTCATTACATGCTCCATAAAGCTTTAACTTAAATCTTACTATTTCTAGAAAGATTAAAAAAGTAATGGTCGGTAATAAATCTGAGGAACGGTCCAAAAAAGTGCAATTTTATATACTGAAGTAATATAGGAGGGATCCAATTTAAGAAATATTTTAAAATGTATCTCTTAAATTAATTTTATTGCAAGGAAATAAACTGTCCTCTTTTATAAATTTAATACAGTTTCATAGTATAATTTTTTTATTAAATGTGTAAGAGCTAATTGCTTTTGAATCGTGCACCAGGCTGCCTGCCAGGGGAGCTTGAATAGATCCTCGCGAAAAGAAAAGCTCATTTTACAAAAATGTATTTCAGATCTGCAACATCATAAAATTATAATTAGAAATATCGAAATGAATATATATTCACTCTTTTATTACTACCTACATATAACTTAACAACGTATTAAAATAATTCCTCCTTTTTTGATTTCGTATCAATAGAATTTATAATAACGCTCTAGTTATAGATGATGTCATTCGCTTATGAGCGCCGAAGGTATTTCATTGTCCTTTCGGCATAGCTGAATACAAACGAGATGAAAATGAGGGCATATCTTCACACGTTGCTTCCCGCGATGGGACGTGAACGTTCCGTTGCACGCAGCTGGCGGCAGTGCAAGCATTTCCGAACGCATCGCCGTTCAATATCCGCGAGGATTGTTTGTAGATGCCTCCCCCGCCCCCACCTTGCCGTCCTTTAATGGAGCCTAGCGGGGTGTCTAGTTTAGAAATAGCCTGCTTGTATTATATATACGATCGCTCCTACAGCTTTTTTTCAATATTCTATTATTTTTTATCCGTAATATTCTTTATATATATGAAAGCTTTATAGAGTATTTCAATTTTCTTACAAAAAAATTTGCACATTTACTCAATATCGGCACTAATCTGTATCAAATGTACACAATTTAAAAAAATGATAACAATATAATTTAACAGAAAAAAGACTATACTGATAAATTGTACTGAATGACATATATTTAATTAATTGAGAACCATTATCACCATTTTGCGGGCGTAGAAACATGAAAATAAATAATTAGTATCAGCAATTTTTGTGTTTTAAACTGTGAAAGTATTATTGCTTAGTTACTTTGTACTTTGTACTCTTACAAACATAAATGGACATATTATTAATATATATAAATAAACAGTATAATTAGTTTAATTTAGTAAATAAGTCCAACAGCAATCGATTTGGGCATGTAACTTGTAAGCGGGAATACAAACCTCTATAACTTGCTCGCAAACGTTCTAACTTTAGCTCTACGAGAAAGTTATGCAGTCGATTTCGGAACTGTCACATGATACCTGCTCGCTCGCTACACCGTCTATGTTGATAAATTCAAATGTTCACAATTTGGTCTTTTGTTAGACACGTCTATATATGTACCCTCATATATCGTTAAAAATTGTCAGATGACAATAAAAAGTTTTTGTTACCTGGACATCTCTTGTGGACAAAACTACAAGTAATTCACTTTAAGGAAGTTTGTGTGTTCACATGAAAATTTATATATTAAATTTTACCAAGATTTATCTTCTTTTTTATCTCTGTTGAAATATATTGTTATATATAAAGTGTAATTGTAATTTCCTCAAAATAGATAAACGTAAAAAATATATACACAAACGTTTGAATCACCGTACTAAATAAAATGTTTAACTAAAAAAATAAATTTTATGAAGCTGAAACACTGAGCAATACAAACGGGTACGGGCATAATATTTGTAAATCTAAATTTTATGTCGTTATTTTGGAAAAACAAATTTAACGACAAGTATATATATATTTCAATGCAATCAAACTTTATTAACTCTATTGTCTGAAGCCACTGTAGGTTCGCATGTAAAAGTAACCACTTACTAATAGATTATTATTTTTATATACAAAATATTATATGTATCTACTTATGCCATCTACACAACATTAAAATTGGTAATAAATCGTAATAGGTACATCAAATATCCCTGACGGACCGATTGCTAAGCATTTATTAGTTAACGAGACTTCTAACAAGAAACCAATGAAAAGCAAAACAATATAAAATGCTTGCAAACAAACACATAAACGGTGACTTTATTGCTTCTATATAAAGACTGGTCTAGACTCAATGTGAGTTAATTTATAAGACGATACTCATAACACATGGCCCCAAAATTTATAAAATACAAAAAAAAAAACACAAAAGATGGAAATTGATAGACAGTCTAAGTTATATTGTTGTATCTTATAAATAAAATTGTAACGTGTAAAAAAATCTGAATTGAATAATTGGATTCTTTACTTACAATCCATTTTAATGACAATGACTCTTACCATATTATGTTCGTCATATTTACTCTCTGCTTTATAATTTACTTAATTTAAATACTTTGAATAATAACTAAGTAATACTTTCCACTTATAAATGGAAAAGTGTTTTTTCTTTAATATAAAAGAGTATAATATTATATTAAATAAATATCTATCTAACAATGGAAGTAACGGCTATGAGATTTTTTGAATAAATTTAAACATCTTATATGATCGTAATTATACTGGTCATATTACACTTAAATGTGAAGAAAGGGTCTTTCTAAATATAGTAATTGCGATAAATAAAGTTTCAAGTTAACGTAATAAACAATTTAATGTTAATACATGTGCTACGTAAGGATTAATATTTTATGTACGCGTTACGCTTTATTTCTATTATTTAAGAGGCAGGAATATATATATTCCAAAGGACTGCTATTTGTTTAGTAGAAAGTCGTTAATAATCCGAAGAATCGTTTTTATGATGTTTGGTTCGATTATAATAAAAACCCACTACGATATATATATATATATATATATATATATATATATATATATATATATATATATATATATATATATATATATATATATATATATATATATATATATATATATATATATATATATATATATATATATATATATTATTTTATTTTATTTATTTTAAAATGTACTATAATTTTAAATAAATGTTCTTATTCACTTTGTCCAACAGACAACTCTTATCTTATTCTAAAGTATATTTTTATTAGTGGTCTAAACTTAACCTATATTCCTTAGAATTGAATATAGATTAACAGATATACTAAAAAAAATAGTCATCCAGAAAAAGCTTTTAAAAATTAGTTTTTTCAATATGCCTTATTAGATAACAGTTTAGTTGAATTCTTTATACTGTATTACGAAGCGTGCCAGTTAGCTTCACAGCTTCATCAAAATCTCATTGCATAGAAAACATAACTTTAGCCTTCCATTCGACAGAAATCTTCTTCTTTTTATAAATTATGGTGTTCTAAGCGTGTTAATTAAAAACAATTCTCTGCCAAAGCCACGTAGTATGAAGAGCACAAGAAGAAATAATTTGGTAATTCCACAGGAATGCAAAGCATTTAAAAATATATCTGTCAAAATATTTACTCTTACTGTCACTGTCAAAAATATGAAACTTGACAGTTGACAATTGTCTCAATATCATATAGTAATCAGAAGAATGTCAAATTTCAAAATATGGTACAAAGCTATAGGTTATATTTAAAAAAATAAGGTGTATACTTTTCGACTATTTAACAAGTGGTAGAATAATAAGTATAGCTTAGATGGATGACGCTGACAAAAGACCACAATTTGGAAACAGATTGTTAGAAAATGTGGATGAAGTCTTCAAACATAATGCTTGGTACTTTGCATTTTTTGATTCGTAACTATAGTAAGAATATTAAAAATAATAACATAATCAATGTGAAGTTGGAGAAAACTCGGTATAGAAAAAAACCCCAAGGTGGAAGTCGTTTCTTAAAGGACAAGAAAGAAGTGTATCTTTTTAATGCATGGTACATAAACTTTATTAAAAGAATATAATCCGTTGCCCCATTTCATACTCCAAAACACAATATAAGAAAATTGTTAAATATGTATGCATTTCAACTGTTGTTAAAAAAATCCGTCTATTTCAGGGACAATGTTCAGTGGGATGAGGAACAAGAAAGAGCAGCAGCAGAAAAGGTAGAACAAAATTCTCTTGTAACATTTACTGACGAACATTTGAAGAATTTAGATTCAAATGCTGATAAACATTGGGATGTTTTCTATAGTATTCATCAAAACAGGTAATTTACAACATTTCTCATTATGCCTAATTTAACTAAACCTTAAAATGCTTCCTTATGTGTTGAGAAAAAATATTTATAATGTTTTTGTACTTATTTGAACTTTACTAATCTGCTAATTTGAATTTTCAGATTTTTTAAAGACAGACATTGGCTGTTTACGGAGTTTCCAGAACTTGCTCCTGACAACACTTCAGCTCCAATCAGAGTATTTCCTAATGCTGACAAAAGTGATGAAAGTCTTAATACAACAAACAAAAATGTGGATCCTAATATTAAGCGGTATATTTTTGAAATAGGATGTGGTGTTGGAAATACCATTTTTCCTATTCTACAATACAGCAGGGATCCAAATTTATTTATTTATGGCTGTGATTTCTCATCAAAAGCTATTGACATTATGAAAGAAAGTGAACTTTATGATACTGCAAGGTGTGAAGTATTTGTTTTGGATGCAACATCAACTATTTGGAGTGTGCCTTTCCAAGAAAATTCATTAGATATCATTGTTTTAATTTTTGTATTATCTGCAATTGATCCTGCAAAGTAAGTAGTAACTCACCTAATTTAAATCACCAATATTACTGTCATCAATGTGGTCAATATGGTGTTATATATAGAAACAACAATTAAATTGTTTATATAAGCCATGTTATTTAGCCATAATAGTTTGTTTAGCCATAATGTAAGCCATGTCCTATCCTACCATCACTCTTCATGGAAGAACAAACATCATCTGTTGGCAAAGGTTACCATAAATAATATTTGTTTTCCATGTTTGATGTATAAAGTTTAAGCATATAAAACAGTAGCTTGACCAAGTAATATAAATAGTCGTAATTCTTTTTCTCATATATAATTTTTTAAATTACAGGATGCCCACAGTCATAAACAATATTTACAAATATTTAAAACCAGGAGGCCTAGTAGTTTTTAGAGATTATGGCAGATATGACTTAGCTCAACTGAGATTTAAGAAAGGAAGATGCATTTCAGACAATTTCTATGCTAGGGGAGACAATACAATGGTATATTTTTTTACACAAGAAGAAATTTCAAACCTGTTTAAAAATGCAGGATTTGTTGAAGAACAAAATTTAATAGACAGAAGACTCCAAGTAAATAGAGGCAAGATGCTCACAATGTACAGGGTCTGGATTCAGGCTAAATATCGGAAGCCATTATAACAATTAATTTATTTTTCATACTAATATTTTAAATATTATGTATACATAATTTATAGGCAAAACATTAAAATGAAATATTACAGTATGATCTATTACTATTAGAGCCTTTTAATTTGCAATGTTCAAAGCCAATCAAATAAATTGAAATTTAAAATGATAAGGTTTCTTAAAGGAGTTCATAACTTTTGTGACCACTTTTGCTGGAGGTCCATCCCAAGGTGACATGTACATCTCGTAAAAGCTTTTTAATAAATATTTCTATTTCTAATTCTGCAATTCTTCTTCCTATACACGACCGGACTCCGAACCCAAAAGGCTGAGTAACCATTGGGTGACAGTTGCCATAATACAGTGGATCAGATTTTCCAACTAACCATCTCTCCGGAATATATTCATTAGCCCGAGGGTAATATTTGTCCATCCTCGATAGATATTCGTTAGGAGCGATTACGTCGATCTAAAAAAATAATAAAATAATGTACCACGCAATTATTACACTACATATGTTATATTAGTTTAACAACATATGTACATATGTAATTACTAAGAGAAATCGCATTTTATTAGCTTTAAAAGACGGAGCAATTATATTCTAGGTAAACAAATATGGATGCTGAATAAAGGTAGTGGACAAAAATAGGCAATGAGCATTTCACAAAAATCCTATCCTATTAATTATAGTATATTTTTTTGTTCATTAATGATAATGTTTATTCTTAATAACGTTACTATAGTTTATTAAGTTTGAATATATATTTTACATAGTAGTTTTATGTACTTTGTCCAAGCAAATCATGTATTTAAATAACTTACTCCTTCAGGGATACAGTATCCAGCCACCATATGTTTTTTTGTGGTTCTTCTCAAATTTGCTGGAATAACTGCAAACAATCTTAAAGATTCTTTCAGACACGCTCGTAGATATTTACTATTTTGTTCTTCTGATTGTATTTCCTCTCTCAATTTCTCCTGAACATGTGGATTTCTTGCTAAGTTATAAAGAAGGCAGGTAGTTGTAAATGCAACCTTAAAGTAAATACTTATTCAAATATTATAACGAAAAAAAAACAATAATAATTAAATATTATTCAGACTTGTTTAAAATTTGTAACAACGATTAACTAATTCATTATTATCTAAACCTACTTATCATTTCAAAAATTTCTCAAACTAAGTCTTATGCAATGTGCGTTATGGACTCTTTCAACTTATTTTATTAAATTTATTCAAGAAATATACCGTGTCAATTCCTGCAAGTAACATTTCATTTGCCATTCCAACCGCCACTTTTTCGTCTATGGCCAATAATTTTTCTAATACACTTTTATCTTCTTCCAGAATATTGTGGTCCCTCTCTTTTAGTCTTCTTTTTGCTTTATTGATGTATTCCACACTCGCGCTTGAAATATAAGTAATGGGTACTTACTATAATAACTTTGATTCTGCTGAGATTCTAAACACTAAGCTACATGACCTACTGCGCGTGTATGCGAGCGAGAGAAGTTACTCTTATTAAACACGATAAAGCATAAGGAGGTAGTGGTGTTTCCTCCGTAGGATTTTTGATTTTAGTTTGAAAATACGTCGCAAAACTGACAAAACAAGATATAATGTCAATACTTATAAATTTATATTTTGTACAAAATCTTTTACTGAATTTGAAGCAAATATCAATTATTAACATTTACACTTACTTCCATTGCATGTCAAATGTTTTAATTAGATTCTTGAAATTACGAGTTGGAAAATATTTCCATAAACTTGGACCGAATTCCAATTTATATGACAACTCCATTATATCGCGGGAACATTTCATGAGAACACTTGCAGGTTCGTCTTCAGACAATGTTTCATTAAAACAACCAAGTCTCTCGCCTAAAGCGATCACGCCCACTGATTCCAGCGACCATTTTGTCATTTCCAAATCAAAATTTTGTTGTAAATATGTATCATCTTTCAATTTTTTCAATCTGGGGATGAATTTAGTAGTATTATTAAAGTACTCTAATGTAGTTGATTTATATAATAATAAGTTATTTTTAGTTACCTGCATACCATATCATCAACAATTTTCTCCAATGTTGGCGTATAAAGCTTGACTAGTTTAGGTTTTAGAAGTGCTGGATTCACTTTAGTGCGAAAATCGCGCCACTTGTGCACCTTGTCTTCAGAAAAATTCATTATACTTTATATAAATTGACTATTATTAGCTGTTGATTCCCCATTGAAAATATATAAATAATATTATATTTGAATTAAAAATCCATGTATCTTCATTTGTTTAATTAGTAAACAAGGATTTTTATAACGTGCATGCTAAGAAGTTAAAAAAATAAAAAAAGGGGCTGAATATAGAAGAGTTCTGTATACTACTTTAAAATGGCGTACCCCAATACGCGACTACCTCAGATCAAAATTATATATTTTGACTACATAAAGTCACCAAAAACCAGCTTTATCACGAAGTATTAGAAATTATACGTATAACATTAGTCTTTCAGTATCGAAGGCACGGCGAAACATATGAAGTAATCCAACCACTATAATTTATATAAACCAAAGATTTAATGGAGTTTGTGAAAGAAGGGCGCTTGGGCAACCCAAATGCTTGATTTGAAATCCTTATGTTAAACACGTATGTAGCAGTATAAAAATATCTATGTAGGGTGTTCTGCCTTTCAAAAATGTACTATAGGAGTCTAGCAAGTAGAATTTACAGTTTCATAGGTAACAAATATACCTAAAAATAAACATTTTAAGATTTCAAGTAATTTCTTCTCAAAATCTTAAATACCTTATATACTGAATGTTAAATGTTATAATATAAAAATATAAATTATAAAAAAATACGTTTGTTAGTATTAGGTACTTACGCTGTAGTCAAACCATATATACCATCATATGTAGATTTCCTCAAAATAGTCCTATAATAAACTAGCGTATCAAAACCAGGTCTTGAAGGTACTATGTCTTCTGACCTGTATACCTGAAAAATAATATTTTTAAGTAATTCAGAACTGTAAGAGTATATCATAAACATTATATTTACCTGGTCGAAATGCTCTGGTTCGTATAAAATGACCATACTCGCCCTAGCGAATACGCCGTCCAATTTAACAATATTCCCAAATTTCTCATGGAGGGCTTCCGATAATTCGAAAAAATTTGCACGATATCCAATTGAACCTAAAACATTCCTGAACGGTAACTATAAATGATATATAATACTGTTATATTAATAAAATAGTAATATTTTACCAATTCCTGGTATAAAGTGATGTATAGGGCCCAGTACAGGCAAAGATGATAGGCCTGGTATTGACTCGAATGGTTTTACATTAGTAACTGTAGTGGAATAACTTAAAAAAAATAAAATATGGCACTAATTGAATGTTAATCTTTTGAAATTACAAATAATATAGTAAGAGAATCTATGACCTTCGGCGTTGCAAAGTTTCATGACTGAATAAATACAAACACTACTGCAATACTTTAATACTTAATTTAAATCATACCAAATTTTGATCCATGGTTTTAAAAAGAAAAAACTTCGTTTCAGTACAATTTTACTCATCTTCGATGAAACTAAAAATAAAACCCAAAATATATAACTCAGTACAGACCGGCTACGCCGAATTATAATTTGAGAAACTAATTCGTCTATTGAAATAACCTTGGTGCCAGGACTTACCTTGTTCGCGAAAAGATGTCTAACAATTAATAATAATAATATACAATTTTATTAAATGCTTTTAATCAATATTATTGGTTATTAATTTTTGTTTGTTATTGTGTTACAAAAAACAAACAAACAAACATATCATATAACTTCAATTGTATTAGTTATCTGTGTTGACAGTTGACGTTTTCGTACATTGTTTAATGGTTGACACAAAAATAGTTTTCATAAATATTTGGAAACAAAACTAATGCAAACGTTAATATATCTAAAATATTATTATATTAATAGTATGATTTTAGTTCGGTGATTAACGGGCTTAATTAACTATGTTTAATAATTATATGAAATTATAGCGCCCTTTCTTTGTCATGAAAATAGTTTTCTTTATTATCGATCGATTACGAAAGACTATTCAAATATACTTATGTTGTTTTATACATAGATACCGATTTTAATTTAACTTCATCATTTCAATTTACTCAACCTTAATTTTGTGATATACTGCATCGAGCTGCTTTTTAAGAATTGCTAACGTGGTAAACGAATATGTGTTCACGATCTCGCTTCACGGTTAAATTAGAGTTCTATTTATTTTAAAAAAAAACAACACGATTTAAGGTGAGCTTTCATCTCTAAAATCATGAGATAAATTACTGAAGTGTACCTGGAATTTGCGTCCATGTATTGTTGTTCTTTCCTGTGAGTATTTTTTGTTTATCTTTGTCTTAAGTAATTTAAAGATTTTGTTGTTAAGAATATTTATATTAAATCACAATAATTTTATTATCACTTCGTTTTTTTATAAGTAGTGTAGTTTTTCATCTTCTTTTTTGTTTCATTAATTTTATTTAAGCTTTTTGTCATAATTTAAGTAGCCTTCTGAATTTTCTAGATACCAAATTTAGAGTTCTAAAGATAAATATTACTGTCAATGGACTTGGCACAAAGCTACCACTGGCTGACATTGGTTTAATTTCCTTGTTAGCTTTTAAAACTAATTATAGTACATTGAATTACATGAAATGCATAATTATTATAATATTAAACAATCAAATTGGTATATTTACCACCTAACTTATTCTATAAAAAATATTAAGGATAACATGAATAAATCCTAATTTATTTTCATAATTTATAAGTAATTTGTGCATTGTTTCATACAATTTTTTATGACAAACAACATTCAATTGAAGCCAATGAAATAAATCAAGAGCAATCTGCCTGGATTGGTGAATCACATATAACAGAGCTCTGTGCATATTATCTTATATTCCGTGAGCAGGTTAAATTAATTATGCTTTAATAATGGTTGTCTGCATTATTTGCTTCTATATATAATATTAACAATATGAAATATAATAACTTATGGATATGTAACTTGCATAACCCATACATTATTATAGCTGCTTGTAAAAATGTTAACAAAATAACCTTGTCTTTAAAATAACTAATAAACATTACTTATCTAAGATTATTTATAACTTAATCTTAACAACATAACAAAAATTAATTCATTATTACCAAATTTTATTTATTAAACATGAGATAACTTACCAAATTAAGTATCTTATTATACTTAAATCAATCATGTACAAAAGATTACAAACACAATTATAATTCATAATAGTAGTAGTAATAAAAAATACCTTTCAGTTACTATGTTACATGTTACATTGTATATGTAAGTGAGAATAACCACTAGAAGTGTATAACAATATGGTTGTGTGGCAGTCATAAAATATTTACTTACACAATGTTTTATACAGTATAATAATACAAGGAGTCTTATAATGACAGTTTTTTTTCTTATTAATTGTAATAATACCAAGAAATATTTTTTATTTATTCTACATCCACATTAAAGTTTTAATCAGATTCATGACTAATTAAATGTTGTTATTAATAATACATAGGAGTCACAATTGCAATAAATTTTCCTTACATTATCAATTACATGTTAAAAGCACAGACAGCACTACATGTTACAAACTTAATATAAATATATTGTATTTATAACACAATTTCTGTAGTACCGTTTTATTAAAAATAAAAAATATATTATTTCTTTGATTATAAATCATGCCCAAATTTCAATTCCATTGCCAATTGCAAAGCATTGGATGCTTTGTATGTGTAATATGAAAAGCTATGTATAGCATAAAATTTTGTGTTATGGAACAGTTCACGGCTGGGCGTCGGGATGGCGAGCATGAGTTCCACGCTCGTCGAGACGGTGTCCATCAACTATGAGGACTTCAATGAGAGTTTCCTCACTTGTGGCACATGTTTATGTTGGTACACCTATATACTATGCACATCATGGTTTTTTTTAGTTTATTAACACTTCACTATCTGTTTTTATATGTTTTGATATAAAAATATTTCCATTACATATCTCGAGTTACGTAGAGTTTATATCATAACTTATAATTAATTTAATAACATGTTATATTATCACCATTTGTTCGGATGTATATAAAATTATATATTATTTTTACAGGCACTTACGACGGAGGGGAACATACACCTAAACTTCTACCATGTTCACACACAGTCTGCTTGCACTGTCTTACTCGAATAGCGGCCTCTCAAACAAGAGACGCGGGTAGCTTTAGATGTCCCATATGTCGCGAACTAATAACAATACCCCGTGGTGGAGTGCCAGCACTGCCACCATCGTTTCTAGTGAACCAGTTGTTAGATTTAATGGCTAGACAAAGAAGGGAAGTTATACCTCAGTGCAGTTCCCATCCAGGCAGGGAGTTACTTTTCTGCGAGACGTGCGATTGCGTTTTCTGCAGACATTGTGCGGATGGTCCGCACAGTGATACGCCTTGTGATCATACAGTGGTGCCGTTTTCTATAGCGTTAAAGAGAATGTCAGAAATATTGTTATACAGAGCCAATGAGTGCCTAAGTAAGTTGGGGTCGGCGAGAGATGCCGTGGCGAGTGAATTGAGAAGACTGGAGGCTGCAGCTACGGCAGCAGATGAAGCTATTGATAGACATTTCGCTGAGTTGAGAGCGGCTTTAGATAAGCGTCACAGTGAACTGAAGTCGGCAGCGGCTGCAGCTGCTACACATAAGAGAAAACTACTTGAGGAACAGTTGAAATTGATTGATGCTGAGAAAGCAAAGGTAATTCTACAACAGTTTTTTTTCATCTTCACGCTTTATCCCGCATATGGCAGGGTAGGCGGAGAGTAGAAAGAACCTAGTGTTAAAGACACTCCGTTGCTTAGTCCCTGCTTTTTCCGTGTTCGCTTCCCGCGTTTTTCGAGGCATTGCGTGTTGAGTGGCGGAACTCGACAGCACCGCTTTGCCTACTTTTCAGAGCGAAAAAAATGGAAATCGAAAAATCCATTTTCCCCGAGTGGGAAGCAAACCCACAAACCATCGTGCTTACAGGTAGACGCTACGCCTCTGCGCTACTACACATTTTTTGTAATACTCACTTCATCTTTAAACACTAAAACTTTTGTAAAAAAGAATAATAATTAACTTTATTTGTTTGTCTTATATTAAGAGATTAGCAATAAAAATCGTAAATAACCATTAAAATGATCAATATTTTTCATTAATAAAAAAATTGCAGGTAGAAGCAGAATGTTCAGGTTTACAACAACAAGTGGAAGTAAGGGAAGTGAGCAGTCGCGCCGCAGCACTAGGTGCTCGGCTCGGAGACGCCGCCGCGCTCGCCGAGCCGAGGGAAAACGCCTTCTTAGCTGTGGACTTCGCACATAATGATGCCCAACAGAGGTTTGCCGAAGCCCTAGCGGAACTGGGAAGGGTCAGGACTAGTACAACGTTTCCCGGATTATGTACTTTGTCGCTAGGTTTGTTGTTTTATATTATATGGTATGTGGAAGTTATCTTGTGTGATATTTTTGAAACTTAAATGTTGTATAACGTAGAACGTGTTTATTCTGTAAGTTAGATGGTTGGATAATATTTTATGCGTTTTCTGCAAGAGCTATTGGGCGGTGAAAGTAGGTAAATACGGATATACTAATTGTGATTTTAAATGTCAACTGAATCTAAATAATCATAATGAAACCTATAACTTATGGATTTGACATTAGAATAACTAGCGAGTCAAAGGGAAAAATTCTTTTCCCACAGTTGCCGTTAACTCGATATTTTACAACTCAGCATTTCTTCGCGCCGGTCGCCTATCACACCATACGTTATTTTTATAATATATATTTTTGTTGTCTGTGACACCGAGCGCTATATATCTTATGAATGTTGTGACTGTGTTATAATGTATAATTTCGACATAGATCCGAACTACTCATATTCGCTTCGATGCTTTTTAAGAGTTGTTCAGACGACAGGCACGTGATCTGCGTTAAGATGTATACACATTTTCAAATATTATATTAAAATGTGTTATTATTACAATTCAATAAGCAAGGCTTCGACATGCGGAAAGTGGTAATCGGAGTGGCGTTACACTAGTTTCATCTAACTAAGGTTTCTTCTGCCTACCTTGCCCAGCTAGTGCAAAAGACAGAAAGAAATTTGACAAAAAAATATTTGAAAATGTAAAACACATCAGAATCGGCGATAAGTGGCTTAACACTAATTTCTTATACCGATTCCTTCTGCCTACCCTGTGTTTTGCACTAGGTAATTGCAAAAGACAGCGTAAAGAAATTTTAAAAAAATATACCTATAACACATGTCAGAATCGACGTGCGTGGCTGGGCTAGAGCTGGTGGTAGTGTTGCACACGGTGGACTACCACGGAGAGGCGCGCAGCACGGGAGGGGATCCCGTGACCGCCGCCGCCACGCTCGACGACGCGCCGCTGCCCTGCACCGTCACCGACCTGGACTCGGGACTTTATAGGTAACGAGTTCCTCCATACTAGTGGTTCTCAGCTACTGTGCCGCGGCACTTTTTTTCAAGTCGGCGCACAATTGCCACTTCTGCGTACAAAACGAGTTGTTTTAGTGGTAGTTGGGATTCACAAGGTATTGCATGGTAGTTACTCTTACACCTTATCTTTCGTTAAAATTGGCTAATGTATGTGATTCGGTTTAATATTCATTTTCAAATATTTCTGTGTGCCGCCAAATTTTTGAAATCGTTAAATATGTGCCGCAACAAAAATAGGCTGAGAATCACTGCTCTATATGTCGTCTGGAAATTGATTATCAATTTCGAATATGGTTCAATTAGTTTGTAACTAACGTGGGGACTTAATCATAAAACGTTGCGTCTAAGGAGTGTAACAATGTCGACACACTTATATTTATTTTTTTTCAGCTTGTGTAAATTAACTTGTTATATATTTTACGTTTTAAAAGCAATAATAAAAATATATCCTATCTTTCTTCATATCTTCTTTTTACACACAACTCTAGCAGTTCTTGCAAAGGCTCCGATATGCTTATGCGTGTGAGCGACAGAAATGAAAAACAAGATTTATGACAAAAAATACTTAAAGAAAACATAGAAATTTGAACGCAGCTGAACTCGAACCCCCGCCCTCTTCCAAGGTACGGTTTTTATATGTTTTCTTTAAGTATTTTTTCTATCCTTAGATAACACTTTCAAATCATAAAAAAGATTTATCATATTTTTAAAATTGAAAATTCGTTAAGTTCCGGAAAGCGGGGACGGGGAAAGCAGGGAATAAGCAGAATATCTTAAAAACTTGTTTCATATGGTTCCTGCAGTTCCCTCTGCGTACCCTGCAACATGCGGGATAAAGGGTGAAGCTAAAAAAAATAAATAAATAGTAATAATATTGAACGTGTCGCGGCAGGATCTCTATGCGTCCGTGGAGCGCGGGCGCGGTGTGCGTGCGCGTGCTGGTGTTCTCGCGCGGCGTGCGCGACTCCCCGCTGCGCGCCGCCGTGCAGGCCGCCGCGCCGCCGCTGCGCGTGTGGGGCGCGCGCGGCGCCGGCAAGGACCAGCTCAGCCAGCCCGTGGCGCTCGCCAGGTGACTGGACTGTTGTGTCCGTTGACGTCCATACATGAAATCTTACTTTATTCCTCTCTAGATTAAGTCTTACACTATCCCTTCGTAGATTAAGCCCTACTTTATTCGTCTGCAGAATACAACCTACCATATTCATCTGTAAGTTAATATAAATAAAAGTTTCTTTCACCCTCATCGTTGATTTCGTTATTTAAAATAATATTTCTTTTATTTTTCTAAACACAATGCGACGTTTCTTTTCATTTGGAAAGTGAATACGGTCAAATCGTTTTATTTTTAGAAATAGAAATTATATAGCAAGTTCATATACATATGTGAATGAAAGTTAGTAAACCATAAACCAGAAATACGTCGAAATATAACAAAATTCGTATAAACTTCCCTGTAATGTAATACAATAATGTCAGTGTACTTAATCCACGACAATTGCAAATAAGGCTTTACATAATAATCTATCAGATTATGCTATCTTACCATATCTAGGTTAGGTTAATGCTATATACTCGTTTAAACATGTGAATTTTAACCTTACTTTTTTACTTCTTAGAACTATACCAATAATATTTTGTTATATTATATGTGTGTATGTATACGTCGCGATTTACCAAATAATCCACTCTCTTTATTAATCAGCGCCGCTTAACCAAAATCCTGAATGATATTCAGGCAGTACATGTTAAAGTACTTACTAGCATCTTAAATTCATGTTGAAAATCATTTAAATGGAATCTTTAATTACAGTTATGTTGTAAGCACGTAAAGTAGGTACTATAACAACAATTATATGAATTAGCATTATTTATAAATTTCAATTACAGAATTGAAAAGTAGTTTAAACGTTTTAAAAATATTTTACAAGCCACTAATTGAATGAATGAAGGAATAGGTTTATCATCATGCAGTTATTTGAATGTTTAGTGAAGTGACCAAGTTTCAAGTAATCTGTTAATTTAACCGCTCTAAATGAAGGATATTGTAAAAACGAAGTTTTAAATTTTGAACATCCGATAGTTTCGGTTACGGTTCTACAATGTCCGAAACCGAATCCAATATAAAATATTCAGTAAATTTCGGATATGGGTTGACATATAGTGTTTTTATTTATTTTTTGATAGATTTTGACTACTCGAGTTAACACACTAGTGTATTTTCTCTCATTTTTCTTTTGTTTCCTCAACTATGTTTCATAATAATAATAATTAATTAATTAATAATCGAATTTGTCCGAAATCCGTAAATGATATAGCATTCTTCCTACGTCTTTATTTGAAGTATTTATTTTGGATTTTTTGGTTGACGGTATCCATCCTTCGCTTCGCTTATCCCTTTCAAGGGATAATGACTGCAGTCTCGCAATACTTTAATTAGTAGTATTAGTACTTTAATTACTTTAATAGTAAATATAAGGTGAAATGAAATATAAAATAAGTAAAATAAAATAAGCTTGTTTTATACGACTGTCGTGTTCCAGGTGTCCGAAACGTCGGGAAATATATGTACTAGATGCTGGCAACTCTAGGGTGAAGGTGCTGGATGATGAAACGTTCGCTTTTAAAACACATATTGTTAACGATGGTATGCATTGACAACTATTAGATTTCCACTAATTAGAGATTTGTTTCAATGTATGTAGTTTTTAAAATGCATAAATATTTATAGGATAAAATTTTACATGAATGAATGAATGGTTTTATAGTGAATAATACAATTTAAAATATAATTGAATTAACGTGTATATATTGATTTTGTTTTTAAGGTCTAGCAGGGCGAAGTTGTACCGGCATAGCAGTTACTTCGGAGGGCGTAGTTGTCGTCAACTGGAGGACGAGGACACTGACAGAAGTATGTTATATTCGATTTTATTTTACTGTCTATTTTACCTATAATATAATATAATGCAATATCGAATATATATTATATATAGCTTAAATCTAGTTGACATTATAAAGAATGAGGAGTATATTGTACAGGTGTTCGCTGCTAATTGACATTAATTTTTAAAAACATGCTTAAATATCCAATAGGGTCTGGTTACATATTATTTTCTTGTATGAACCGAGCACAATTGACCTAGTGTTAACAGTAGTTGACATGTCCATCACAAATTAGGAAGAACATATTCATGAATCTCTGAATATGTTTAGTTAACAAATTTCTTCATTCTCGATCTTCCTCCATAGAGAAAAGTATATGTAATAAAAAAAAAGTTTTTGCACATTAAAAACAATCTGAGCCACAACTCCCGCACCGATGGAAAACTGGAGTAAAGATTATCTCAGGCCATAAAAACAGCTATCATCTAAAGCGCCGAACAGTAATGAATGAGTGGCGCGCAGATGGACGGGTCGGGCGCGACGGTGCGCACGCTGCGCTCGGAGCGGCTGGTGGAGCCGGTGTGCGTGGCCGCGCACGCGCCCTCGCGCCGCCTCGCCGTCGCCGACAACGGCGCGCGCGCCGTCTTCGTGTTCGACGCGCACGGCCACATCGAGCGAGAGGTACACTACCAGGCGCAATAATAAGATATTTGATTTTCGCGATTTTTAATAAGACCAGTGAACACGTGACCACGGATAGTGGACTACTGCAAAGTGTATATTGATATTTTTTGGAAAACCGAGGTTTCGAACCTTGGGTTTCCAAAAAATATACAATCTTATTATTGATTTTATTCTAGTTTTACAAATCGCAGCCTTTGTTGGTTTCAAATTGAAGCTTTTCTTTAAAACTCAGTAAACATCTTATTACAGATTATAAAATTGTCATATTTCGTTCAATACAGATAGGCAACGGCGAGCTGGGACTGGTGGGCGGGCTGGCGCTGACGGAGGAGCTGGTGGTGGTGGCGGACGCGGCCGTGCGCGTGTACCGCGCAGACGGCACACTGCAGGCCACGCTCGCGCCCATACCTAAAGGTATCCTCTATTCTTTTTTTTATGTCTTCATACTTTATCCCAAACATGGCATGGAGTATGTAGAAGGAAATGCAGGAACCATAGGAACCTAGTGTTAAGACACTTCGCTGCTAAGTCCTACTTTCTGCCTTTTTCGAGGCATTGCGTATTAAATGGCAGAACTGAACGCCGCGCTTTGCCTAGTTTTCAGAGCAAAGAAAATAGAAATAGAAAAATCAATTTTCCCTTTATTAGAATCGAACCCACAAACCGTCGCCTTGACGGTCCTCGTTATGTTATTTCTCTCTCGTCGTTAGGGCGCGGCGGGTACGGCGGCATCGCGCTGGAGCGCACGGAGTCGGGCTACGTGATCGTGTGCGCGCGCTCGGTGCGCGGGCGGGCGGCGCTGGTGACGCTGGAGCAGGGCGGCGCGGTGCTGGCGGCCTGCGAGCTGGCGGAGCGGCGGCCGCGCCGCGTGGCCGGCGTGGCGCTGCTGCCGGGCCGCCGCGCGCTGCTGGCCGACCTGGCCGGCGACTGCCTGCGGCTGCACACCTACTGGTAGACGGTGAGTGGTGACTCCACTTATATACTCTGCTTATTTTTCTCCTCAGTTATGCTGCACAGCAGGTGGTTGCCTATTTCCGATTAATTTTCTTGTTATTGTTGTTAGTTATTTTTCGGTAATAATCAGATCTTAATAATATTAGCTTCAAAATACTGTAATCTTTATCGATTATATTATTTTGAAGCTAATGTTTGGATTGTATGAATTGCGGCTTCGTATGGTATAGTTCTAGCTGGTGCGGTAATCTTCAATCCTCCAGCCTTCTCATCTCTAAAAGAAATAGCCGTTTTGATCGTGTTCTATTATTATTTTTGTCACGGAACTCTAATTTGCCCGACGAATGTATCAGCAGATAATTTTCCTTTGCGACAGTGTAGGTAAATCGTTTAGTAGTGTTTCGTTACAGCGACAGTGTGTGATACGCTGTAATGTAGAGCAGCGGATGCTTAATATCGGCTCATATGTTAATCCCCGAAATTAATTGATTGTCAGAGTACGTGAGTTCTTTGCCTTTTCCACGTTCTTTTCTGATAAGGTGTTGTGCCTATAATAATTTACACACTTTTCACACGACCGCGACCTCATCTTTGACTTCAATTTTTCAAAGACTGATGCTTCTCACGCCCATCATCTATACTAAAAACCTGTTTTATAATGTTTTTGTAGCTTACCTGAACTGAGTTACTCCAGTTCAGGTAATTTTTATTTACATGTGTTCGATCATCATTAACTTCACAGCTGAAGTGCTTAAATATCAGATTCTCTAAAATATCAGATTTGTCACTTACAAAATCAATAATAGACTTGACAGCGATATCTATTAAAAAAAGTTAAATTCAAACCGTTCCACTACATCCAAAGATTTGTGTGTACAAAAAAACAAACATTTTAAAAATTATACATTTATACACTTATTTTTTATTACCTTTTACATCCATTATGTAAACACAATTTTATTCCTATTTTTCTATAGAACAGATTACATAAATGATAGCCAAATACATTATTAAACATTGAAAATTGTTTCCAGAAAACCAGTAGCATCAAGACGACGCGACGTTAAGCACCGCGAGGCGGTAACGAATTTCATGCTAGTCCAACACACCGGAACATTGGCCATATCTCGAGCGAGCGTACCAAAGTCATTACGTGCGAGCTGCGTGCAACGTGCAACGTACTGCGTGCAACGTGCTGCGTGCAACGTGCAACGTACTGCGTGCAACGTGCAACGTGCTGTATGCAGCGTGCAACATGCTGCGTGCTGCGTGCAACGTGCGAGGTGCTGCGTGCTGCGTGCGGCGTGCGCTGCGATTAGTACTTACAGTATTTATTTCTTTTAAGTCCTACTGTCATTTTTGTGGCAATGTGTTGATTTGTATCAAAAAATATATATTTCATTTTTTTTTCATTTTTCACCAGTGTGTATTGGGAATATGTATCTACCTATCAGAAAATGTTAATGTTTTTGAAAAATATTACCCTAATTGCTATTCTATGTAGCATCAACATAATGTACAACACATTGCCACTCAAATCATAATTTAGTTTAATTTTTAATACGTTTTTTTACAAATCTGATGTCATTTATCGGCGTCTTTACTACTTTTGTTTCGCGCATTTTAGCGTGTTCCTTTAGTCAGTGTTTTAGCTTTAGTGTTTTTTTTATTAAGAAATATTTTATATTGGCGGTAAATCTTAATTTACTCGAATACTAACCCGTACTTAGTTAAAGTGAATAAACGAGAATTATATATCAGAACGAATTGTAAGCTTTATAGCAATACTACTCTATAGTAAAATGATATACATGACATCGGCCATTTTTAGGAAACTCATGACAATATGAAAATTGGGTAATGAATGATTAGACATAAATTGTGCCTACATGTATTATAAACCGTTGTTTTTTCTAAGTTCTGTAAGAGAAAAACAAGACTCATGTAATGTTTAATTCCTTAAAAATCCTATAATTATAATTCCTTCAGAAAAACTGACCCATTTATCGTTTACTATAAGCGTTACAGTTTTGATGCTATCGTGTAGTAGTGCCAAATTCTGGATTACGTTGTTTAAACCAATTTTAGTACAAATACATGCTCATCATACGATATTTGAAATGTTACAATGAATTGATGTTTCTATAAAAAATTGAAATCGATAACCTATAATTTGGTTACATATACTAAAATAATAATTATTAGTAAGTTAATTTGACATATCAGTGACAATACGCAGTATGTCTTACAGTGCATTTAATATATGCTATGAATCCTGGATTACCTATGGAGAAATAAGTACGCTAAAAGTTTGGATAAGAGATTGCATTAGAGTTGCACTTCTATTGAGATAAAAAGGAAGGAAAGAAAGCAAGTAAAAATATCTGACATCTATAAACATACATACATTTAATAGTACAATAAAAATTATATTATTATTAAATTTTATATTTCCCAAGAAATAGTTAATTATTGTTTCGTAATTCAGAATATGGTAAACAATCTTTGTTTCATAATATAAGCGTAATATAAAAGCCAACCAAAATAAAATTTTAAAAAATTGATTAGATTTAGATCATTTAAAGTATTTACAATATAAAAGTATAATATAAAAGTCATAAAATTTATTCTTGTATTTACTTGGCTAGTAATGGATATCGTGTTCTTAAATATATTTCAAAATATTTAACTAAAACAAGGCTATATATTTAAGTTATACTTCAGTGATAACTTTCGGTGATACAAATAATATACTCTTCTAATATCTACTATATTAATTTTTTTTTCGTATACAATTTTAAACAAGAAATAAGCGAATAATTGTTGCCATTAAAAATATTCACTATCGACGAATTATAATTACTTGTTCAGATATATATAATGTTGAGCCTCCAAATTAAATATTTATGTAATTTGTACAACTTATACATATTTAACAATATGTATATAGAAACGCAATGCCGATAGGAGCATATATAAATTCAAGACAGTTCGCATTTGGCTCTTGCTTTAAAACTACTACGATTTACTATTTTTTTTAAATATTTAATAGAAAATGACAAGTAATGAATAATTAAACTTAAATCGCCTTTAAAGAATACGATATCATTACAAAAATTCAAATTCTTAAACATAATATTTATATACAATATTCCCCGCCTTTGAAACTAATAGAGAAAGGCACTATATAAAACTTTTAAATTCTTTAAAAAAAAATTATAACTCACTGACTGTAGCCATTTTATTTTGCTTACGTTCCAAAACTAACAATAAAGCAAAATAATAATAAAAAAAATAAACAATACCTATTATGCTAGCGGCAGTAACGATAAGCTTGAAATTTTCTCACAGATTGTTCACGTGGCGTGTTTTAGACGTTCTCTGGTTAGTATTATAGCGAGACGAGAGCTAGTGTTTAATTCTATTTGTCATAAAAATATATTATAAACACATTCTAGTAGTCGTCAAGTAAATAAACAAATACATTTTTATGACATTTCAAATTAATCATTTTACTTAGAAACGAGTACTATTTAACATTTGCTCAACGAGAACGAAACACCATATCACACTAAAAGCTTCCATTTTGCTAGATTTTAGACAATTTACGAATTAATCTGCATTTAATATACTATTGAAAATTAGTAGCGGTTTATTTCTTTGTTGTTGTTATCCATTGTAATAATAATACAAATAAATATATTAATAATCTCATATCATCGGGTCCTCACTGCCCAAAACTGCGGATGTATGTATAATACATACATACATATATACATTCATATACATAAACTTGTAGTTCATTCGCACGTTCAATACAATAATTTAACTTGATATTTATTTATGTAAATCTCTATATAAAAATTAGCAAATGATTAGAAACACATTAAAGTTGAAATACCTTAAATTATTTTTTACTTCTTAAACGATATTAAATGCTGTGAATCGAAATGCAACTTACAGTACTGATCTCTGGATCTTTTCTATTGAATTCACTTTGTTCACTGATTCTCATACGAACAATTACTGAGCTATACAGTTTTTGTATCATTTTTAAAATTTACACGCGCCAAAATGATAATTATTTTCTTTTTTTTTATTTGATTTTACTTTAACAGAGCAACTGTTGCAAAAAATTTAAAACTAATTAGTAATTAACATATCTGTTCGGCTGTCAGTTATATTTTTTGCACATAGATAACCAGTCAACGTGTTTATACTTTATGGTTAAATACACACATACAATAGCGTTTCTTTGGTTATTTATTTTGTACAACTCGTAATAACTACATTACACACAATTTTCTATTATATATGCCTATATTTTTAAGCGATTAGAAATTTATATCATCTGCCATCTTGGGTCTCGGTTTCGTTACAACCTCCGTATTATTATAAAGTGATCTGACACAAATGACCCACAAACAATTATGATATGGCACTATTAACCTTTTTGCCCCGATAGTAGACAAATTATGATTTTTTGCACTTGCGTAACAGTTTTACTTGTGTGATATAATGTCATGTACGCTTCCAGTTTTTGTAACAAAAACCAATTTGTTCAAATAGCGACATTGAAGTAACTATACTTTTTGTATTCTCTTTATCTCGTTAACCTTGACGTTAAAGAGATGTCATTTTAAATTAACTCTTGGTAGTCAAAAGGATTGGGTTTTTGTCCCCTAACAAAGTGCGGTACTATTTCTTTTACAGCAATGTTTTAGGTTAACGAACATTAATTAGGTTTACCTACAAATATCGCGTTATCATTTATATTGTTGTATTTAACAGTGCGATAAAGCTATAAATCCCTAGTTATTAGGCGTCGCCTACACTTACACTTCCTGTATATTGCAAAATTTACTTATTGTAGAAATTCTTTTGTTCAGATTTTTTATGTTATTGCGTCAATTTGCTTTATTTTCACAGTTTATTAATTCTTTCACTGTCACGTAAGTTCTGATTACACTACTGGATAACAATGCAAATTTCATGCGAAGAATTTTGTAATAATAAAGAACCGCGAAATATATTACGATAACTTTTTCTTGTTAGAGGCTTGGTGCTGACTTGACGTAATTATTATAGTTAACGGTTTCAAAAATAACAGTTGATGATAATCGCTCGTGAAACGTTAAGCTTTAATAAATTGTATTAATCAATTGAAAGAGATTGGAAATTACTTTAATTTTGAAACAGACTCGTTGATACAAGCACGTTGTTTTGAATGATATAATTTTAATAGAAATCCAATATCTGTATAGGCGGCGCTTAATTATGGTTACCAGCTCTATATTAAATTAGCAAATGATTGTTATCTTATCTGTTAGCACTTAGCAAGCAGTTTAATGTTGTACGTTTACTCCTTGTGATTGTGAAATTTGTTAACGTTCATTGTGTTTGTATTGTTTATTATTGTACATACCTATGTACATTCTACGTGTTACATTACCTATGTACTTGTACAATTTACTTTGTCACAAACTATTCACAAATCACTGCCTGTAGGGTTACGCATTTATACATAAAAACACTATTGACTACATCTAAATACTATCTACCTACTACTATTAGTGGATATCGACATCGGCGATTGGTACAAACGTAATTTGTGATCAAACTTATATTTAGTATAAAGTGAATAAATAAATATTATTTTGTGAAAACTAATGTGACATGTCATATTTCATTTCTTAACTGAAAGTCTATTTTAAAATCAAAAACGTATTTTTGCAAATCAAATGGAATTGAATCGTTAAACATTAGTTCTAGTGCATATATGTGTAATGAAGCAAAATTAAAATATATTTATCAGAAGCTGTGAAACTGTACTTAAATTATAATCACAGAGTATCTCAGTGTAATAATAATATCACTTATGCGAAATAAAATGAAAATTAAATCTCTTATATTGTTTTATTTTTCCTTTCTTCATAAATTTATTATTAATAAGCTTTTATTTAAACATTAGTCTGCTATATCCATGGTAAACATCCACCCTGGTACTTAGTTTATAGTGTTAATAAAATGTCATTGGATAATTGAGTGGCTTTAATTTCTTTTTCAGGTAATATATTTTCCATTTCCACTTTAAACAGCTGATTGTTATTGAAATAAGAAAATCTACAATATAGGAACAAACTAGAATTGATTGTATTTTTCTTGTAGATGCTCTTAATCTCTCACATATTTTCTTTCTCTTTGCAGGGCCATACAGCCCAGTATCACTGCGACCATTGCTGATCTATTGTGATCTCCGTATACTACAATTCATAGTTAAGATTGATTTCTGCAAAGAATTGCATTTATTAGCTTAGCTTTGTGAGTCTTAACCTCTTCTCACATTTGATGTTTCCCCATTACAGTATATACAGCGTTATACTGTATTAGAAGTTGCCATTCAGTGAGAAGATAAGATAAGGGTGTTTCTTCATCCTCGTTGCATTTACTTCACGTGTTGTTTCTACGCATAATGTTCTTGTTAAGAAGACATTTTTGTTTCCTTAGATTTAAAAATCATCATGGTTAGCACTTTATCGAACAAGTTACATTTTTATAAGTAAAAAGAAAAATTAATTAAAATATAATTTATGATAACAAAAAAGTAGCATTGTATTAATATTGTGATTTCCGCAAACGGGTAAATAATTAAAAAATACTTAAACATATTTTATAAGTACAAAATACTCATCCGTAAACAAGCGATGTTCATGATAAACGGTTTATTTATCTAGATTAGAAAATCTCTTGTACAATCATGCTTGATCTCAGGAAGGTTATCTTAACCAAAAACCCGATTCATTATGATGGGGTTAAAATTCTTATTTTATTTAATGACAAATTAATTAATAACTTCTATATATTCTACATTCTACTTTTTTATATTTTGTTCAGTTATGTATATATAATAATTAATTAGATTGTTAACAAATTAAATGAAATAAAATGTTACGCTTAAAGAAGGATAAATATCCCTCTATTTATATACTGCAGGAATCGTGGATACCTAGTGCTAAGGCACTCCGCCCCCACTTTAATTAGAATTAATAATAACGGAAAATAATTGTAACTCTCAAAAGAACAACTAGTGAGTTCCTTGTTGATTCTTGTCAGCAGAACTCCTTTACAAACCGCTGGTAGCAATATAATCATTCAACGATTCAAAAGTGCTTGAAATAGTCTATTTCAATCAAGAATAATTTGAATTTATATTAAAATTTCCTGAAATTCCTATGAGTATTAAAATTACGAGAATTACAGCAATAGTGTGAATAATATAATTAATAGTAGGGTAAACTTGCCTAATTCGTACCACTTAAGGAGAACCTCAAATATTTTGGAAAAGAAGGAAAAATACATAGTTATTTATATAAAGTTATTAACTATAACTAATGTTCTATAAGTATATCAAAATAAAACAACGTAAATCTTTTAAATTTCTGAAAAATAAGCAAATTTCAAAAACTTAAAAAAAGTACGATTTAAGAACATTCGTCTTAAATCGTACTAGTATATTCTTAAATCGTACTTTGAGATCCTATCATTGGTTTACAATATTAAAATTAAAAATCTTAGTAGCTAATGTATTGAATGCTAGTACATTAGTATTTAGTAATACAGTCAATGGTTTCTGCCAATTCCTGTCCGTCATCACAGTAACATTTAATTTTTTTTGTTGTTCCTGCACATAGCTTATGTATCCATAATTCACAATTACTGCATTTAATCATGTTTTCTTTGTTTCTGTTGAATAATGTTGTAATCATCATCCAACAGTCATTTTCATCTTGTTCTTGTTTCTATTTCTTGTTTTTTTAGGTATTTTCCTTTTCTTTACATTTAGCTTCTTTGGTATGGTCTTCTTCTTGGTTTCTTCTACTTTAACTTCAAGCTCTTGTTTATATGGACTTCCTGTAATAACAAGAGTGCCTTTGGCTTTTCTTTTAACTGGTTTTAATGTCCCAGAAGTGAATTTATTGACAACAATACTCCAAGTGTCTCTAGAATTAGCTTTGAAGAAAGAATGTAGTTATTTTTCTTCTATATTACCTTTTAAACATTGATCTTGCTGTTTTTTTTTGACAGGTAGCCCTAAAATAGTAACAAAATAATTGGATACAAATAAAATACAAAAAATAACTAAAAATTAAAATGAAATTATAAATAGTTTTCCAAAATCGTACCGGTACGATTTAAGAAGTTGCTGCGAGTACGAAATAGGCACAAGTGTCAACTGAATTTCAAATCTGCTACAAAAAAAATGTCAACAAACAAGGGAGTTTTATTTTGTGAAATACATTCATAAATATACGCATAATTATATTATAATAAGGTAAACAGCTTAAGAACGATATACTTATAAGACAGTTCTTGTGAAATATGCGAAAAAACTGTTCAAAAAGTAAGAATAAACTTACCTGCTTTATATTTTAGTCGGGAACAACGTAGCAGATTTGTATTTGTCATATGGCAATATGACCGCCAGTTCTTAATATTTTATGGTACTAAAGGCACTAATAACTATTACCCAAGCCGAGATATACGCCGAGGAGGTACGATTTAAGCGCAGGTACGAATTAAGCAAGTTTACCCTACATATAATTATGCATCTGTGCATCTATAAATGCATATCTAAACATACTTGTAAGTTCAGGCGTTTCCATGTCGTATATAAATAAATAGAGGGTCGGTGCGTCATACAATAATTTACGTTAAAGGATAAATAAAACAATATCTTTGCGTAGTTGCTTGTAGTGTTAACCTTTACGTCATTTATATCTGAACTTACCTATGTCAATAAAAAATAGAAGTACGTTTAAATAATTGAATTATTGCACATATACCTACTGCATATTTAGAAATTTGGATTTAATTATTATGAAAAATATAAGGTATTTACAGTGAAACATTTAAAATGGTTACATAAATGTTATAATTACGTATGCATATGTTAATGACAATAAAACAAAGTATAAGAAATCAGTATTTATTAAAAAAATATACCAGAGTTCTTCAAAGTTATGAATAAAACAAATGTATTATGTATGCAGAGAGGTCCGTTTTACGACCACATTTATATATTAGGAAATAGAATACGTAGGAACTGTTAGAAAACATTTAAAATATGGCGTTAACAACAAACCAGATCAATTTTAAATAAAATCTAAATATATGAATAAAATATTAACATAATCAAAGTGTTTTTGTTGTGATCAGATCAGTATACATATTAAATATTGCAGGGGTTCCCAATCTTTATAGCTAGAGACCTTCTAATTTATTGTAATTAATAGGTACCACGATTTATTTTATGCAGGAGTCCGCAAAGTAATAAAAAGCCTACAAAATTTTGTTAAAAAAATTGAGATTATAAATATATTGACAATTTGATAAAGAGCTCCAAATATTTATTTCAAAAGGGAATTTTAAAAATATATTTATTAGTTCTAATTTTGTATAATCATATTAATATAAGTAATAAAGATATTAAGAAATATTTAATAATCGCCGCCAATCGTTATCTTAACGGTCAGTGTGTTATCACGATATGATTTACAAATTACTATTTAACAGAACTTAGTAATTTAGAACATTTGTCTTTTAAAATAATTTTCTAATGATTACTTGACGTATTACGTCACGTTATTCATAGTGGGAATTGCCCACTAGTATGTCGTAACACACGATTTCTCCACAATATTGCCAAATAATTAACTTTATTTACTTTATTACTAAAATATATATTAAGATTTCAATACAAAATTTAATCAACTCATGGAAAAGTTATACTCAAGCCAAAATAAATCAAACCTTCAATGTGATCGTACAAATATTATTAATTTTTTATAAAACAAATGATTATTTTATTAAATTGATCATCATGTTATAAACATTTAATTTAATTTTCAGAATCAGTGGTCTGTTGTAAATCACATAGAGAATATAAAATACCATAAATCATAAAATACAAGACAGTACATTTTTTCATAACCTACATCTAAAAAAAACGAAATAAATGCAATTTATACTTTTGTGTCAAATTATTACGAAAGGACCTTAATTAGAGTGAAATGTCTTTAAACTTTATGACTTAAAATACATTTGCACTCACAATTTTGGTAAAAGAATAAATGCATAATATATTTCTAAATAAACACTGGACGTAAGGTGTACAAAATTAAATTGATAAATCAAACTTAAACGTAACTAAACAATCTCTAGCTACTATAACTAAAACAAATGCATATTACTATGTATTACTTAGTACAGCAATGTACATTACAAAGTAAGAAGGCGAGCTTACTTGCCAAACTTCGCAAGAGTCGCCTTACAGTCTTTAATGGTGTTATTGAGACGTTCCACGGTCGCGGAAGTCTGCTTCGAGCCGAGAAGCCTCGAACAGCTGTTAATTGTCGTGTAATACCCGCATACATTGTGAAGGACCCTCACAGCGCGGTCGCCACAGACAAATAAATACTTATTTGCCGGGTCGAAACTCATATGGTTTATCAGACCTGGAAATAATATATAACAATATATAACTAACATTTAATCATTACTATTACAAATAGCAACCGATTTGGAGCCAATATATATAAATGACTTGACACCTTTGTCATCGATGTAGTATAACCACTTAAGATTTGCATAAAAATAAAAGGGTTTTAAAACTGCACAAAGTAATCATCACTCGCTATGCCTACACATATACATAATTTTATAATAAAAACTACGTAAGCGGTATGCGGGCATGATCGTATGCATTTTTAAACGATGCATTTACAATTAACCAGTGTATCATGGAACGTAGGTCACTTAAAATATTCAGTGTCGAACTAGACAAAAGGACAGAATATTTTTTATACTATACAAAAAAAAACAAATTAAATAAAAAACTTTTTAATTTTAATTTCTAAGTACTTTGAAAATAATATGGAAACTTCCACCATATAAACCGTAATTAGTATAATTAGTATACGATGGTCATATATAGAAAATAAATCAATTACTTTCTATAAAGATTTAATTTTTTTTATCAACTTTACATACTTTTTTTAATCTTCATCTTTTCCTATATTTATTTTAAAATTAGCGTTAAGACTGCCGGAATAAAGTCGAACAAAGATTACGTCACGATGATATAGAGTCTAGTCGAGATAACAGATAAGGTTAATTATTTGTATTAAAAAGCTATCTTGAGGTCGAAAAACAAACTTGTTAAGTTTGTGTATCCAATGTGATTCCTTATTGCATCATCCGCGTGCACTTATCAGTCCCACCTATACCTACCTACAAGAGTATTATACACACAACTGCTCTATATTCAGAAAATCAATAAGGACGCCGATGTTCAATAATTCAGTTTCCGATAGCCTCGAGACGAGTTAAAAATAAATGCAACAACATAACTGGAAAACTTTGCCTCTAGTTCCACTGAACTATTTTCATTTATTCATGATAATATATTTTATGCTTGCGTTTTACGTCATATCCGTCCGAAGTGTTCCTTTATTTGGAAATTGAGCGGGTCACGCTCTCACGTTGACATTTCGTCGTTTTATTTCTTGGACGAATAAAGGATATAGGTACATTCATATGAGATCAAGCAGCAAGTATGTATATTAGCTTTTTATAGATAAACTTAAATTATTAATAATTTAATAACTGCCACAGACAAAGAACTTCCTAGTAAAGACACTACGTTCTCCTCTTTCAATATATAGTATTAAAGGCTGAGGCGGAAATAATGTTACACTTTTTATCATCAGAACGACGAAATACATATTTTAATTAATGTAATTATTCTAACCAATAAACAAAGTTTTCTATAGAATATTTATGATCCACCTTCGTGTTACAGTTTTACGTGACCGTAGGGAAGGCGACAAGTGCTGGTCACGACTTATCCAGGATCTGCTGCAATCCGTGTTTACTAATGATGATTTACTGAGATACAAACGCGATGTAATATTTACACTGCACAGATCGTTAAGTATTTATGCATCCTTGTTCTAAATTAATATCAAAAGTAACTTGTTAATACACTATGAGTAATTTGTGCCTTTTTTAAGGGAGAAAAAACCTAATGTCAAATTTTCAACTCTGAACGATAAGCCAGCCAATTTATGGACAAGTTTTTACAATCGCTTTTTGTTAGAAATAATTAATGTATATAAAATATATACATAAAACGTAAAGATGTGTATCTACCTTTAAAACTTGTTCTAGTTGTCTTATAAGCTATAACTTATCATCAACTACCACAAATGTATTCATGCGCTTAATACATATATTTACGTATGTATTTACGTAGGATTTTTAGATCTAAACGATTATTCCCCTTATTATACAGGATACGAACCTGTATACACGTTCTCCACTGTATCGTACAGCTTGCCCGTGTACGTGTCGTAGAATTCAATGTTAGCATCACAGGACACTGCCAGTACTTCTGCATTCGGTGATAATGCTATTTTCGGCGGATTCGCAGTTTGTGTGTAGACACCAGTTTCTAGTACATGTGGTGATTCACCACGAGTGTAATCAACTGGAAGAAATATAAGAAGAAATATTATTCATTACATTTAATATACGTATGCATATATATTTATAAAACGTATATTTTTTATTATAACAAATAAAAACTTGTCGATGTCATTAAAATTATTTTAATTTGAATATATTATTTTAAATTCGTCTGTTAGGTTTTTAACAAGATTAACATGTCTACTACCACAACCATTTTCCAGTAATTAGCCATCTGGATAAAGTAACGGTATACTAAAAAGCTTTGTTTAGTATATATTTGTTTAGCGACATAATAAAGAGCTGTTATGTAAATATACATTATACAAAGTATTTTTTGAAGTTTGTAAACAAAGCAGTTATCCAAGAATAATAAAATATTACGTGACCGTGACGTACATAGATTTACTATGAAAATTGACTACGATTTCGATGGATCTCTTAATATACCTTCGTACATTCAAATGTGAAAAATATACGAAGTTGCGCTCCATAATAAGTAAAAAAGAGACGCAAAAAGATTTGCGCGCTTTTTATTGAATTTAAACCAAATGACTTGTTTACCTCAAACCTTAATGGCATGCGTTCTACAAAACTTAAACCATTAACTATTAAAACAATAAGAGCCCGATTTCTATACGTACATCCTACATAGCATCCTCTTGTAGCAATATCCTGTTATAGACAATTCTTTAATTCCAATATAATCAAGACGAAATAACGATAATTGCAAAATGAAATGAGTATGAATTACAATCGATATTTTTATACGTACTAAATGTTAGTTGCTTGTGTGTACAAATAACGAAATTTTGTCATTTATATGTGTATTTCAATAAAATACTGACCGGTGGAGTTTCCACTGTTTACGAATATGTATATGTCCATCAACCCCAACCTACGTATATATTCGGTAAAAGACTTTATTTATAAGGTGCCTAAGGTCATAAATATTTATAACATTACAGATGAACACTGTCGCAGCGCAGAGGCTTAGTGTTTACCTGTAAACGCGACATATCAAACCCGCAGGTTCGATGTTCCGCCACTCACCGCAATGCCTCAAAAGGCGGTAAGCGGTGAAAGGAGTGTCTTAACACTAGGTTCCCATGGTTCTCTGCTTTCACTACTACTTGCGGGATACAGCGTGAATATAATTTATTTTAATTTAATAAAGATTTTTTTTTACGATTATTTTACACAATATATTTGGCTGTCATTTCTAAACTATTGTAGGGAAACGCAAAATAGCAGCAATGGATTTTTGTAGTAAAATTTCTAATTCATCCACAGTAGATTTCATTTCCGATTGAAAAGTAACTGTAATAATTAATTAAGTATAAATAAAAAAATTGTCCTGAGGTAATCCAGCGTATTGGGAACATATTTTGAAATGTGGGTATTTTTGTGTTGCACATACATAAATTTATCTGCACATAATTAACTTAAATACTTCGTAATATTGACGCCATGCAGCCCGGAGGCGTATTACGTCATCAAAAAGGACATCCTTGTCGACGATTATAAGACTGCAAATTTCCTCTGATTGCTATACATATAATTATAAATAGCTGTGGACTACATACACTCCTAGTTAGCATAGCACGTGGTCTTTAAGACATAAACACGTTGTAATAATAACATATAGAAAAGTAAATAGTTATAATTTAAGATATTTAATTTTTTTTTGTAATTGCTAATAATATAACACCTGTGGCCATCATAGCGCAGCGGAACAGCAACCGACCGTAATCACGACGATTGTAGGTTCAGATGCCTAACTCGGAGAAAAACTAGGCTCCGTCTGTACATCCTGCTATTTGCTTGAAAATGTTACTCGATACGTTTCGAAATCTAACTAAAGTAGAACGTTAATTAAAAATTATAATTTCAAACTGAACAACAATTTCTATTTATTTAATATTTGAAAATAAAATGAAAGTTGGAAAAAAGTTTTAATTATATAAATAATTAAAACATTTACTTAGTACTAACGATTGCAATGCAGTGTGATTCTATAATTAAACTACATATAAATATTATTTAAGCTCAAACAGTTTTAACAATGAACACCTAATCTATACAGTACATACAAGCTAAACGTTTCACTTTATCTATTAAATTTTACATGTTAATTTATTGCATAGTGAGTCACCTGTTAAACTATTAACATTACGAATAATAGGTTGGTGACGCAAATCCATAACATTATCTCCTACCAAAAAGCACGGCTACAAAACAGTTTGTTTTAATTTAAAAATAAAAATAAAATATTTTATGTACATAATATGCTTACTTTATGTACAAATATGGCGTTGAGGAGTATTAACAAACTAAATATCAAAATTTAATTTCGACGTCACTCTCTCTAGTGATTTTCCTGTTGTTATGGTAACCATTAAAAGTCCCAACCACATTTATCACTTACAGCAACATCCATAAATTACTCTTAATACATGATTCATTAATTCTCCATAAGCCTTTTACAATAATAATTATAATTTCAATACATGCATATGAGTATACAAACATATCTCAATGTTTAAATAAAAGTCATTACCGTCGATATACCTACTTTCAATATTTTTAATGTTCACAAGCGACTGAGTCATAAAATATAATTTATAAAAGAATCCGGAGCACGCCACCCACCGACAAAGGCAATGTTACTGATGAAACCCATACGCAATGTTTGTCACATAGCACAGTTGTTAAATTCCTTGCTTCTTGTCATATATAAATAGATAGACGAGTAAATGTCCTTACATCGGTGCAGAATAATTTATCTGATTGAACAAAGTATCTAATACTTATACCGCAAAAAGTCAATACGACCATCAAATAGTAATAGCATTAATGTGAAATAAGGAAACTTTGTAGTATCCTTTAAAAATAATTTAATAACATAGAAACGCATTGATAATATTGATAAAGATGTGTCATACATATATAGGTCATACATATATAGTTTTATAAGGTAATAACAACAAAACAAATAGATTTTTAATTACAAATCCGATTTGCATGATGCAACACAACATATTATTGGCAGAATAATTTCTTGAAGAATTTTATGGTATATTATACAGCTACTCGTATACTCAAACAAGACGGAGACGTAACCAGTTCAACTTGGCGTAGTTTTTTTTAAGAAAGAACGTTCAGGTTAACGCACGTTACGTTAGTACACTACAGGCAGATGTTATTTCAAGTTTAGGCCGACACCAATGAATATTGCATGCCATAAACTACAATATTAGAGCATATACTGCCCTTTTTGTCTTATATTTGATAGAAATATGATATTTTTTTAGAAATATGACACTTTATAATAAAGTAGATTTATTATTGGTTTACTTTCTTCTTTTATAAGAGAACTATCAACATATTTAAATTAAGCTTCAAAGTTTAGGAATCAAAATTCGTAAAGACAAGACCTGTCAAGGAGATGGATCTTGCCTATCGATAAAATATAAGAAGAGTGTAAGTGACTGTAATAAATGTACCGCTTGTAGGTCACAAATAAAACTCTTTATTAAACTAGTGTCATTTAAATCAAGCATTGCGCAGTCTACAAATATATAAAAAAGTATACTACACTAACAAATAATTACTAACTATATTCCACATTAACTAATGGCCTAGTTAAAAGGGTATGACATGAGTCAATGTCGCGATATCAAAAAGAAGTGACTCACGTGTGGGTATAGCGTACACGTATACCTACTTATTACGTACAACGCTTTATAATAGAAACTATAATAGTAAATTTGTAAACAATAATAAAACGTGTATAATGTATATGTAATGTAATACGCTGCAATTACGTTTTAAAACAGAGCTCGGGAGTAGCATTTAATTACGGCGTAGTGCATGGGTGGATATGATAACAATAAATAACCAGTGTTTAGTTAACAAGTAACCTAGTGATGTCAAGTGAAAGTTATTATATACAATATATCAATGGTTTTATTTTATTTTTCTTTGGAATGGCGGATATCATGGACTTTTTCATCACCTTATTCTATTATTCTAGTAATTATAACACTTTGTTTAATCCCGCCTCTTCTTAAATTAGATCAAAAAGGAAAATATTTATAATATAATTTCCCAAATGGAACTCGAACTTCTGCACATCGCCTGCACTTTACCGTTGCACTATTGTCATCAATATTTCAAATTTTTACAATAATGCCGTACCTACTATCATTAATTTTGATGATAACTTCTATAATTAAAATTAATATCCATAAAATTAAGACTTTGCTTGAACAGCAGCACTTCGTCATATACATTATAATAAAATATATAATATATGTCCAACACTATTAATCAACATGAGTACTTACTTCTCGTGTGATATAGCTTCCACGTGCCGTCCTTCGATATGGTTGCAATATGCGATGTGTCTACAGCGAACGCGACATCATACACGCCTGAATTATGTCCTGTCAACTCGTACGCTTTAGTTACATGCTTGAACTCGCCGGTTCTTGTAAAAACTACCTCCATTACTTTAACATCTGGTGAAAACCCTGTAGCAACTACGAATCTTCCGCAAGGGGAAATTTTAGCTGTATGCGTGTTCATTAGGTATGTGTCAAGACGCTCCAACTGTTGTCCTTTGAGATCCCATATGATCATATCGGTTTTGGACGAGCAGGACATCAAAAATTTTCCGTTACTTGATATTCCGAGACCAACGACATTGTCTTCGTGAGCCTGAAAAAGAGAACTCCATTGTACTTGTATATAGTATTATGCTTAATTTCATACGAAAACATAAGCTCTTTATTCTTATTTAAATTACTAAATTCGACAGTACATTAATTACGTATGATTTGCACTTCAAAGTACATATAACATATAGAATCTTATCATTGGATATGTAATTTGTCGGATTACAAAGTACTCTTTTGTAAAAAATCTCGAAAAATAGGGGGTCTTAGTCAGAGCTCTATAGTACAACAAATTCGATAATCCGACACTGCCCTGCATAAAGTTTGTCGGATTACCGGAGGTCCACTGTACTGTAATTGAATCTACAGTGCACAGAGCATTTAGTGCGCGTGTATAATATTTCTTACAAACATTTTTAAATATATATACAAGAAAATAAAGATAAAATATATTTCCATTATTTTCTTTAACTTTAAATTGACGTCGTTAAATAAATAAATAGTCTTAACCTATGTCATAAAAAGCGAACGTTACTTTGAATAATATGTGGTACTTTGTACTATAAAACAATTGCGTAAATGAAAATTATAAATAATGCTGTCGCTTCAAAAATAGCACTGATAATGACATAACTATGAATGAATCTGCTATGTTATTATAGTCACTCACTTCGAAAACATCTTGAGAATACTCGAGATCGTTGTATTGTAAATTTCCTTTAATATGTCCAAACATATAAATATATACTACGCAGATTATAAAAAAGTGTATATCGTATCTGCCAAATTGAGATAAAATCGTCTAAGTAAACAGCCGTGACGTCACTGCCGCGCATTTGATTAGCGTCGAGTTCAGGGTATTGCACTCTGGTTGTGTTTTCTACCAAAATATCTTACAAGATAAACATGATGTGTTTTGTTTCGACGAAAATTCGACCTATTCCAATGACAACGAGTTCATGAGCTTAGTGTTATTAACACATGGTAAATCTGACAATAATAGATTATTGCAATAATTAAATTAAATGTGAGAAGTTAATTTAAGACCTATAAATGGTGATATTTTTCTTTTGTTTACGTTAGAGTTACCTCAATGAAAGAGCAATAATCCTTTGACACCAACACTTACGAACGAATACGAATATAAATTACAATAATATTTATAATTTTTTTAATAAAAATAAATTTAATTTTAATGTTTAGTTATTAGAATTTTTATTATTAGGTCGTTAAAATAATTTTGTACTTTTTATATTAGTTAGTAGGTAGCTATCGTTTCCGAAACACAGCGAAACTCTGAGAAATACTGATGCAATCTATTGTAACTTACCTAATGATAATTATATAGCTATATTTTGTTTACAATCGTCTTTTGAGAAAAAAATTTATAATAAAAATAACTTCCTCCATACTCAATAGTATAATATATTGAGTAAGTAAGTATATGTTAATTATTAACAAATTTTAATATATGCTGCGATACTATATATTTTCCTATATGTTATCTATATTTTTTAAAATCAGCGGGGAATACATAGATATATATGTATTTCTAAATAAATAGTTAAGAAAATACATACAAGTATATATTTATCATATTTATGAATTATATCCTCAATGACGTAGTATATAATCGCTACATAAATTATTTGCTTATTTTATTCAATGGGCGAAATTATAAAAGCGTACTAAGTTTATCTTTAATAAGTTCTCCTTTGACATAAAGTAAACAAATACAATGTTTATGCGTCGAGGAAATACGTATATTCATTGAACCTTCCTGTGTCTAAAAATACATATTCGAGGCTGCGCGTGCGACGATCTGAGTACATCCACACTACACAAGGCATGGCGGTGGAGCATCGCATCGATAGGTAGACATGGCACCGCCATTGTTAAAGAGAAGGTCGCAACAGTGATAACGAGCATAATGGCCTGACTGCCTGTTGGCTGTCTTCACTCCATAAACGGGCCACGAACAAATTATGACGCAAATAAAACCGAGGACCCGCAAACCAAAATGAAACATCCTTGCTACATAACATATGTACGTAGCTACATTAGATTAAATATTAACTTTCTATTAAGAAAACTTTTAAAATAACATTTTTTGAATATTACATCATAGTTAAATGATACTGATACTTTTCAATGTTTTTCATTTATGATAAAAGATACCTAACGTTGGGCTAAGATTGTGTGTGACATGAACTTAGAAGTAAAAAGCAGTATCTATTACATTCATTACTCTGTCAGTAATGAATGTAATAGATACTGAAGAACATCGTAGAACCACTATTAGTAAAGTTAAAATTTACTACTTCTTCAAACACACATTCAAATGAAATATGAAATTAAGGCATTATATTCAAAATAGAAAGCCGTTAAACGACTAAATATGCATTAATTAACTTGAGTGTTGAAGATATGTTAAAATAAATTTTAAGCCTAAATTTATTTAGTAATTTTTGGTACCAATATAAATTTACCAATAATTTCCTAATGAAACCATAAGCAATAACAGTACAAATTGACAATTGCAATAAAATTTTTCATGGCCAGAAATTTATATTTAAAGTTTCAACCTCTTCAGTATTACGTTATAGTTAATTTTGTATGATAAAATAATAAAATTATATTTATATATTTTTCCATTTACCATCATATATATATTGCCACTTTATTATGTAGTTCGCAATATCAAAGTGTTATGCTATATAAATGTATGTGTAAAACAAATGAAAGTGAGGACAAGGCGGAAAGATTTAATCGCAGGAAGGAACTCCTTTGTTGTTTGAGTACTTCCATACAAACAAATTTTATCAAAAAACCTTGTAGGCAGGTGCGTATTGTCTTTTTCTATTTAATTTTAATTTCTAAACTTTATATTAAAAGCTATATATATTACAAAGGTGAATTGAGGTTAACTTTAGCTTTATTTCATTAACATCAAAAGCGCAAGATCTACAAAATAGAACAAACACATATATATAAGTTATATATAAATATACAATTATTAACATTTTTTTAACATCTTATTAAATATTTTATTATTACTAATGTTTAATCATTTAATTCATTGTTAACTATACACAAAAACAAAAAGTCTGTCAATAACACATCTCCGTAGCGGGAAATGGCGTCTACTTTGTACTATATAAAGTACTAAAACGGAGACACTATTATTATAATTGATATCATGACAGCATCTTTCCGCATTGTAGTTGAATATTTAGGTTGCGCTGTATATTCTAGTGTATTTATCACAGCGCAAATGCTCCAAGTCATGACCTGGATGACGCAAGTAGAAGTTGGTCGGAAATAGATTGGTAATATCTTTAAAGGGTATCGTAATTAAGATTTTAAAAAAAGAAGTATGTAAACTTGAAAAAATATTGATATGCAAGATGTAAAACAGTTATTAATAATCACAGTATAAATAGAAATTATAACTATTAGGTATTGTTTATATATTTTTCTTTGCTTTTTTCACAAAACCTCGAGTTGCAACGATAAGCTTAAATTTTACATTAAAGATATGCAATTTCCCAATTAACAATAATGATAATACACATGATTTAGTATATTAATTAAAAACCATATTTTTGCTGTTATTGTGTAGATATAAAAACACGCCCGTGTGTTCAAACAATAGTGAGAATTGCACTCAGACAATCTTGAAAGCGGCGCGCCACTGAGCGACATCTTATGGTTACAATTAACATTTTACATAGTTTCACACATACTATTATTCAACTATAATACATAGCTTTTGTATAATGTATTGTTAACAACTTCAAATGATCTCACGCACTTATTTTGCGTTAAGGCTCAGGAGTGATTTGCTAATTATAATTAATAAATAAGCGTTGGTAAAAAATTTAAATATGTACATATATTTAAGTGCGGGTTTCAGTTAATAATGTTAAATAGAAATTGAATTAATTTTAATTCTAGCGTAGCGTAACCTACGAACAATCACTGAAATACATACGAAATATTTACCTGGTGGAATCGGAACTCTATCTAACTTTGTAGAGTGCGACCGACGTCAATGCAGACGTAATAAAATTATATTACAATAATAATATTTCAAAATTAGTTTAAGAAACAACAAAGTTGCCGTTCACCACAAATAAAAAAAATCACTCTAAAATGTTTGTTTCTAAAAGTTCAAGTTTCTGTACAAATAGAACAATTACCGATTGTAATGAAAATTGCAACAATTACTTGCTCAATCCATTAATCGAATTAACACATTGTGCATAGTATGCTGTTGAAAAAAAGAAGACTTACTTAGGGTATATTTAATAATAGCATTTATCTACCTGGTTTCGTCTCTGTGATATCTGAATTGTAGATATTATAGATAGTACTTTTACGAATTACTGGATCTCTAAGATATAAATTATTATACATTCATGAAAAGTCTTGTTTCGAGTTATGTCAAAAAAAATAATATTGAAAATGTGTGTACTAGTGATGTAATGAATATTGGCATTCGCATTCGCGAATATTCGCACATTTTTACACATTCGCATTCGCAAAAATTTCTGCAAATGTTTTGCGAATATTGAACGTCAGAAAAATAAAATTTGACGACGATAGCACGTTATTAAAATCGAAATCAGTTTTCTTTTAGTGTTTATACAAAAAAATGTAATTTAACCTCGTAATCACGTTATCAGCCTTCGTTATATCGCATTATATTTATTTCACTATAAACAAACAAAAACAAATTCTCTCTCTCTTCTAAAAAGTTGTATCAGTTATTACTTCAGTTTTCAATGTTATATAATCATAAACATAAACAAAAATGAAAATAACAATCAAATAAATACTCTGTTCTCTTGCAATAAACTTTAAATACAACAATTTGTAAAAAAAAATACTTAAAAACATACAAAAATTTGAACGCAGCGGGACATGAACCCGCGCTTCGAGTCCCGTTGCGTTCAAAATTTTATATGTCTTCTTTAAGTATTTTCTCTATCTTTAGTGTGCATTAACACTTTAAAAATCATAAACATATATAACATTTTTTTCTAATCTAATAAATCTAATAATAAGTAACGACGGTACGGACACTCCAATTGCAAAATATGTTAAAAATATAAATTGTGTATGTGTGTTCGATAAATGGACTATATACCATAGAAAAGATTAACCAACTTTATATCTAGTTAAGCCTGAGATTAGCGGATTCAATCAAACAAATTTTTTAGCGTTTTAATATTAAATATAAACTAGTTAAGTTTGTATAATAAAAATAGAAACCATTATGTATTACTTATCTTGCGTAACTGTTGCTGTTGCTAAACGTATTTTAGGGAGTCAATTTGATTTGTGACTATATCTACCTACTTTGTGACTACTTTACCTTTTCTGTTAATAATATTTTTCAATATAGGGCCTTTGCAGGGGGTTTTTAAAAAAATACTTAATTTATTATTTTAATTTTAATAAGAGTAATGAATTATAATAAATCGAATTCATGCGTCAGAATTGGATGCCGGGCAAGTAAAAATTTAAAAACGAGTATAATGTTTAATATTTTGAAATATTCCCTTTGTCAATATTCTAAGAAACTTTGAACTCTTGGGAGGTATTGCTAATTACTAAAACATAACTAAATAGTTTGTATTTATAAATTTAATTTAATCCTAAAATTAGTTGTGTAGACTAAATTACAATCACTAATGGAAATAAAAACCTTTAGAATCTTAAGAAAGACTATACATGCAGCAATATTCGCAACGGGCGTTCATTACCATTGTTAAATAAATCGGCTGAGGTGTGTTTCGTAAGTAAATGTATTTTTAAATATTAAAATATGAATAATACAGTCATTTACATAATAACATTATCAACACTTACATCATACTTGCATCATCAAATTATATGTACTAAACGTTTATATTTAACAACTAGCTCGTACAAGTAACGACTGTTTGCGTGAACTTTATGACTTTTGCATTTATCATGTAATCTCTTTCCTCATATGTTCCAGATGTTAAAATTTTTCATGTCAAGGGAAACCGTAGTATTTCCATATTCTATATAGTATAGCTTGGCTTTTAGAATCTCACATAAGATGTTCCATGGATTAACTTTTTGTATATGATGGGTAAGTAACAACTGACACTTAGATCCTATTTTCTTTAAAACTCAATAAACATAACCAATATTGTACTTACTGCAACAACCACAACTGTTGAATTTAGAAAGGGATTAGATTCACAAATAAAAAAAAAAAATTAAATTGGAAATTAACAGATTTAAGATCGTTACAAATCGAAATGTTTACAAAGTTATATCGTTCCGTAAGTTTATTAACTAATTTAAGTTGTACTTAGTTTATCTATACTTACAAATTTTTTTATGGAAGTGGCAAAAATATGAAAAATTAATTTATAACAAATATCAAATACTTTAGAACGTAGTAGCAAGTTTTTAGAAGTGTCCGTTGACACAATATAATCTTCATATTAATAATACAGAAGCGATATGAATGACTTGACCGATATTATTTATATTCTAGAATCTAGATTATCAACCTATATCCATGGCATAATAGATTTTTAATAAAAAATAAAAATATTTAAATCCACCCAATAGTACCAAAGTTTAGTGTTAAGACACTCCGTTACTTAGTCCCTGCTTACTCCGTCCCCACTTTCCGCCGTTTTCGAGGCATTGCGTGTTGAGTGGCGGAACTCAACGCCGCGCTTTGCCTTAGATGCCAGAGCGAAGAAAATGGAAATAGAAAAATCCATCTTCTCCGACTGGGGATCGAACCCATTAACCGTCGCGTTACAGGCAGACGTTGCGCCTCTGCGCCACGACGGTCCTCACGGTGCTACACTGTTTACTTATTATATAACAATATTCAAACATATCGGCTATATATCACACAAATTTGCTTAGTGAGTCATTTGGACACCATGTAGGAGTTGTTTTAACTATAATGAACAGCTGGTTATCCTTCATTTTGTATTTAAACAAAAGCCACAACATTTCATAGAAAACGTAGGCTTCTTAAGTACTTTTAGTACTACCAGGTATATAATAATTTATTTTAAAGTAGATAACGAAAACAATGCACATTTAAAATAGCACCTATACTTTCACGCTGGAGATTACCAAAGTAAAGACTAAACTAATTTTTTTTGCTACGCTCAAACAATATGAGTTCTAATACTATTACTGAAACTGCCGCCATTATTGTTTTATGCGTTTGTATTTTAGCATAAAAGATTTAATTTGGGATCCTTGCTCTTTGAACGCTTTAGATATATTTAAAGTAATTCTTAAAATATTTAGAGGCTTTTATTTTCTATTGTACTTTAAGACACTAATGCTTCGACAAAAGGTTTAAATGAAATTCCGCTTAAAATAAAACTATTTATAATAAGACAAAAGTAAAAATATACTACTTATCAAAGTTAATATTTTTATTACCTAGTTGTAAGAATTTTTGTATACTAATATAAGCCTACTAAAATAGACACAACTTCACTAAATCGCCTCAATAGGAACATCCGTACAAACCATCAGCGGTTAGCAACATTGCACTTTATTCTGTGACCTCTTTTTGCCTAGGCACTGTGCTATTATGACTTTATTAAATAAATATATACTATTATTATATTAATATGTAAATGATTAGGGATTTTAAATTTACCGATTAAATTAAATTTAAGTAATTAGATGTTACGTTATACTCATTTCTAATGGATATATTTGTCACTTAATAATCGAAAATATATGAATCGCTCGACTTGAACATTATATTTTTGACATAAAATTTGAAAAATATTATTACATTTTACTTAACAAAAATCCTCTCGGTCAGATAAAACTTTAAATATTACTGTCATCGGGTTAACAATTACTATCTCTATAATCACGTACCAGGTAAATGAATCGTTTGTATATAAACATAGTATCAACACACAACCTCGTGCCTTGAATACGTGGAGACTTAATTTATAACTTATTACTGATGTTGCATGCACTGAGTCAAAAACTGATTTCTATGAAATAAATATTATTAGTATATTAGGGATTCCGTACGCCAACTGTTGGTTAGATTTTACAGTTGAAATATGGAAAATTTCCAAAAAATTAAAAGAATTTATGAGTTTATAAAAAAAATACTTGAATTTGCATATGCATAATTGCATATGCAAAATAAAGCACAATTCAAATTTTATGAGTTGACATACAATCAATTGATAGGAAGCTCTCTGTGCGTGAATACGACTTTAATTGGGGGGAAGTACACTTGCAGTCTTATAAAGGAAACTTCTTGCTTGAATAGTTCTAAATAGCAACAAATTTTTAAATCGAAAATTTAGTGTATTATTTAAAAACAACATTTCCATAGAGTCAAAAATCTATGTTTAAATTATTGTAATTCTATTTTTATAAATTCTAATTAAAAAGAGAGTTTCACAATACTTAAACAAATGAATATCTAGGTGATAAGTATAATAACCTTAGTAAAAGGCTTATCTTTCTCCTTCTACATAATGAGGACATGCCATCTCATTAAATATTACAATATTATCATTCCATTACTACAACACCTTCCGGAATTTTATCAAAATCAGATTTTATTTAATCACATAAAGAAAGATAACAATGAATATCTGATAATTGCAAGCTATTGTTAGAGTTTCGTAATTCTCCAAAGACAGGCAATTAGGCTTACGACAGACTCCCCAAGGCTACCTAGAACACGTATCAATACAAACGATGAGCAATTAAACATTTGCTAGAGAATCTATTATTTCTTTAATTAGATATAATAATTCATATTCACGCTTCTACTTGTTCCCAATGATGTGAATTATTCGCTCAATGCACAGTCAATACAGCTACAATAACAAATATACAGTAAGGTTATTAGTATATAAGGTCTATACACATATTGCAATAACATTATAACTGGATATTTACGAATGTTATTGAACTCCATTGTCCAAATGTTAAGACATTTAGTAAGAGTTGAAAACTACAAGAAATAGCGCTCGAAGTAGTTATGTATTAAAATAATATCTACACAACTAATACCTAATAAATATCTTTTAAGAGTGATCACGGTTGACTTTCAAGAACTCAGTGTCGAAGGTCATGTCTAAAGCATGAGAAATATGTGAAGAGGTTAATGACAGTGGACAAGGAAAAAATATATATTAAGACGGCAGCGTTTGTCGCTCTATGGCTCTGCTTCATTGTTAGGGATAAAGCGTAGGTATAAGTGAGATAAGTATAATTTGACCCTCAGTTAAAGTGACTCAATATATATATATATATATATATATATATATATATATATATATATATATATATATATATATATATATATATATATATATATATATATATATATATATATATATATATATATAAAAATATAAAATAATATAGGGAAAGTCATATCAATCCGCAGCCAGTGATGGCTCTACTATATATAGTAACATATAAAAAATATTTCAATGAGTAAGATTATTTGAATAAAATCAGAATCACAGCACCTGCTGCACGCAATGTTGGCAGATACAATTCTGGTTACTTAATAATAAAACCGTATACATTATAACATAATTGGGTTTTTACTTTTGTATTGCTTTCCTTATTATTAAGACTCTTGAATGAAATAAAACTAACAATAACATTTTATAATTTATATTCACGAAAAATGTTTTTGATATGTATTTTTCCTGTATATAAAATATACTCGAGATTTTGGTTTTTGTGGAGATTTTTATGATACATCATTTTTAATATTTTGAGTAATAAAAATTATATTACGTGAAACTTCACATTAAAAGAACGTAGTTAAAAGAACACAAAAATAACCTTTACGTTTAAAGTTTATTCAAAACTATATTAAATGCATCTAAAATAACTATAAATAACAAATCTTGTAATGTACATTGTTTAACAATCAATATATAAACCAAATATATATAGATTCTTCGTCCTTATGAATGAGAGTGGTACATTAAAGATTTTTCAGCGGAGGCCAACGCTCTGCGCGTGGGTAAGCTCACTCTATAACGCCCACCTATATTCAGCTGGGCTATATTTAAAGTATTTTCATTACACTTCTATCGATCGTTTACGTTCCGTCCAGTAATATATCAACCGTTAGGTTCTATATCTGTATCTGTTAACTATCAAAAATAAAATCGTTTAATAATTGCTTATAACCAGTTCTTCTAATATTGCACTACTTTTGTATCAATTAAGGCAATGATAGCATTATTGTGTTATTAATTCAATTTTTATTGCGTAATAGAGCCGTTGTGGAAAATTTGTAATACAAATGCGTCGAAAATTAATAATAGCCAATTAAAAGTCTTTTCACGGTCCATTTGCATTTAGTCCTCGGAATCGTTTTAATTTTCATTTGTTTTCATTTGTTTACTCATACTTAATATTTTAACTTAGCTTATATACCATATCAAAGTTCTGCTAATTAATTTATATCGTTTAATTCTATTTATTAATATTACACGGAAAATAGATTAAAAATGCATACTCTTATACACATATTTATCATAAATAAGATCTTAGTCGTTACAAATAACATATGATTAATGCTTACAAGAATTATAATTATTATGAAGAGATCATAGATGCGCTTTCGCTGCACATTAAATGTACTCACGCATCAACGTGTAACAGGTATCTAGTTAAAATGTAACATAAAAATACGTTTTATTTTATTTATCTTCATTATTTAATGACTGCTGTTTTTCGAATTAAATTAACGTTTTGCAGCAATAAATAACATTTATTTATATAAATATCTTCAAATAAATACGCTATACCTTTACTTCCGCGTATACACAGACATAAATAAAATTAACCGTAGCTTAGTTGCAGAGTGTATAAAATTAAAACGATTATGTAAATTTTATATTTAAATGAATCTTAGAATTAAGGAAGTGAGCTGTACATCATAACAATTTAAATAAATAATATTTTGTAGAAAAATACAATAAAATAATACATAATGGTATAATGGTAACCGATTAATTAATCTTATTCAATTGTTGCGGGTCCTGTCTGTGACAACTGATGAAATAGTAAGCAACTGCCATATAGTGAAATTGAAAGTAAAAGTATGCCAAGAAAATGTAGTTGCATATAATAAATATTTTATATGTAGTATCATGCGATTAGGGGCCGTAAAGTTAAATAATAAGTGCGTAAGTATTTTTTTCAGAAGTGATCTTTACTCTTCCATCTCGCATATATACATGTTCTTCTTCGCATTCTAGGAAAATTATTTATTTACATTATTTGCGAGAAAAAAAGAACAAGAAGATATCTTGTGTTTATTATATTTTTATAATCATTCGTCTACTACCATATTTTATAATCTAATTGTACCAAATACTCTTAAATCAATAAACTGTTTGCATATGAATAATTTACACATTAACATATAAATATACGTTTTCAATAAACATATTATGTCAAGAATAAAGACTATAAGAATTTTCTAGTGAAATTATATTAGTGCAGGGCAGGCAATGATGCGTAACTCTACTTAAAATGATTTGAATTACACTCGACTTGGATATTTCAAGTTGACTTTAATATAATATATACTTTAATAATTATGTAATAAATAAAATGTTAACTTACTTAACTTACCTTGTCAAATGTAAGAACTGGGGTGGCTGAACCTATAGTGCCGTCTTTCTTCTTCTCAATCTTGTAAACAAGAATATTATTTTCTCTCACTGTGTGTAATACGAATGCTTTCGAATCCGGACTCCAGGCAACATGCGTTGCATAATCAAATTCAATATTAATCCGCAAAGTCTTGTGTTCTTTTACGCTTAGGTCACGTATATCCCAAAGCATCACTGAACCATCTGTCAAGTAAAAATATGTCTACGATAAGTCATAGTGACAAAATAATGGTAATAAATAAATACTAAAGTAAATGTTTAGAGGTTAAGCTATTCATCTAAAATGAAACTAATGAAGGATTATGTACCTACACGAAATTAAATCGCGAATTCCACCACACAAATCTTGTCAATAATAAATCATAACAATAATTAAGAATGCCATCTTATTTATACAAATAACGAAATATTCTCAGCGCGTATGTGGCATAATATAAAACATCACTGTATAAATATTTGCTGATGGCACGTTCATCCTTGTATAAACAAGTAGGTAGGAACAAATAAAGCCGATAACCAATATAAAATTTGTAAGAAGGACACGCAAACTTCCCTTTATGTTAATATTATCATAATTTGTGACGACAACACTCTGCTAGTTGTTTGAAGGTGACGTATTAATCTTTATCTGTAAATTTTATATTTGTTCTCACAATGCCAGGGCATCTGTGACCATGACTGCAGTCAGTCGTTTCATTGTCAACTTCATTTTGACTCATAACTACGACATAGCGTAGGCTGATTCTTTCCGCCCACACATAAATGACACGAAAGTAAAAATAAATAATAATATAGCGAAGAGGAAATATTATTTATCATTACATTTCAGGTAGTAAAATATTTAAATATATATATTAAATATACAAGTAAAAGAAAACACAATAAATGCAAAATATCTAACAATGCTAAATGTTAACTGTATCCGTCTTTTGTTTCGTCGTCGCTAAGCGTGTAATCTTTTGGTTACTTTCAAAATCAGGTAGCGTCGTAAAGCACGAACAAAAAGATAGGAATTAGCTTTACCCTTACTTTGAATTATTGGAAATTGTTTCTTTCAAATATATATTTCAGTAAATAGCTTTAAGGTCATCGTAGTGCCGCGTCTTACGTGATTGTTGTTGGTTCAATACCAGCTCGGGAAAGAATCATATTTAAATTACTTTATTTTTCCGCCACTGCCATGCTATGTCAGAATGCTTGCATGGCAAATAATAGAAGATGTATGTAATATGGTCAATAAAATAAGTATTGTAGGTAAGTAAGCGTGCAACAATGCGGGAACCGATAAAAGGTCATCAGAGCATTAAGATATCGAAACTGAGTCACTGTACCAAGGCCTTTTGATTTCAGGCTATTATAAACGCAACTTTTAGCAAACTCTTGATAGACCAGTGACGACAACTGATCGCTCAAGCATATAAGAGTACCTACTTTTCTAGAATTTGATATATATGCATTTATTATATGTATATATATAATAGTCATGTATTAGTGTAATAAAGTTAAATATTAAACTTATGTCAAGGAGATCTAGTTGAAAGTAGTTCTATCTATCTACATAATTTATGTATATTTTTTGAAATTTCCATAGCAGTAAGCAGTGCAGCAAAAAGTAAAAACGCGATACAACACAAATACAAGGCAAAGGAGATATATGGGCAATACTTTGAAATTAGAAACGGATATTTCACATCATCTCATCACTCATGTTTCGTCAGGGTTTTAGTCAAGAAAGAAGTAGTTGTCAAGGCAAACTATGACACAAAATAATAGAATTCTCATATTTTCACCTAATATTGTTGTAATGAGCTTATATTATTTTGTATTATTACTTATTCACTGCACTCAATTCAACTCAAAAAATAAAAAATTGGCAGATGTATATTAAAAAAAAGCTTAGAGTCGTTGATTATTAATAATTAAAAAATATTATATTTATATATAATAAATATCAGTATATCGTCTTTAAATTTCATTTTAGTATTTAAATATATAAATTCTAAAAGCCAATTTAAAGAATATTTCATATTTAAACCCATTATATTTCTTTCATAAGTGATTTCTTTTTTAGGATAGTTAACTGACCTCGTTTAGTTTAATCTAGAAATAATTAATTGGTAATTTTTTACATCACCAGAGAATCTTTTCGGAGAATCTTGCTGTATGAAAAGTTCAATTTAAAAAAAAACAACATATTATATTTTAAGTAGTAAGTAGGTTTAAGTAGTTTAGTACTCACAATCAGTGTAATTTTATTATAATAATTATTATTTAGCAAAAATAAATAAAAAATATAATGCATAATTAAAGCAATATTATGGACAAATATAAATAAGAATTTAAAATCATATTGTCGAAAGTAACTTTAGAAAAATTAATTACGACGATAAAGAAATATTCTATTCTTTCGAGTTTACGTTATCTTTTTTTCAATTAAAAAAAAACAGCCGAATCTATTAAAATTTGCACAATTTGTTTACTTCTATTATTTTAATTTAAATTGCTCTTTTGATAAGCCAGTAAATAAATACGCATATGTTTTCACATCTTAATATTCAGAAAGCGACACTATTGGAGAGTTTGACCTAGATTTATTCAGCGTTCAAACTGATCCAAGTCACAAAATATACAGTTATATTGTTTTTAATGTTCATAGGTAATAATTCTAGTACATCTTATTTTAAATGAATATTTTCTTATATAAAAAATACTGCAAACATGACTAAAGTTGTGTTAATTATTGTAGTTCATTGGCCTTTTCAAGGGAACTAGGAAGTGACTCCGCCCCGACATATCATGATAAACGTGAACCTTCAATTGCCATCAGCAAGTTTGCATATCACTCATTCGTTATTTAAAAAATAATTCAATTCAATGTTAAAATATTCACATATAATAAGCATGGAGATTTACAAATACGTCAAACAAAAACTTGTCCATAACTTTACCGAATTCAAGGTTTCGCATCTTAGATGATATTTATTAATAACTAACTATATATGAGCAGAATATACTTGGTATATATGTATTTTCTAACATTTGAAATATAAAGGGTTATATTTTTAATTTTGTTTTAAATAGTAATAATATTTGTTACATCTTAAACAAAAATAACGTAACCAATTGTTGGCTGGTTATTACTAGCGATTTTCATATTGCACCTGAGCGAATAAGCCATAGTATGTGACAATATACCATGGTGTCTTGGTGGGGACTAAAGGCGTGTCGAACGATGATGAAAGACCACAGCAAGACTTTGAGCAAGTTATTGTGAAAGACTTACGTGGAGGCGTGCTCTGCACAGTCCACGGTCACACTGTTTAGCATAGTTCGCCTCAACGTCCAAATAAAGATTAAGTACAATATGTACATATTTCAAGACTTTTCAAAATAGTAAATATTATATAACAAAGGCATAACTAACGATTTCTTTTTATAAATATTATTTTATTAATCTGTCTAGGGTGTATTATTTTTCTTCAGTTAATTGTAAGCTTGACAACAAAAAGTAATTTTTAAATTTTTGTGTATTTATATAATTTGGTTGCCAACCGCATTACTCAAAATACGATACTTACTTTAAGCCGGTTAGCCACTCCGTTGCGCTGCGGACGGTGACGTGGTGACTATAGAAGCGGCATTCACTTTCTTAGAAATATGAATGACTAACAATTACGATATTTGATATAGGAATCACAATTTGTTTATATAGCATAATAGTAGTCATGCCTGAATCTTATTATAAGTCACTCTGTGATTAATTTAATAATAGAAGATTGTTTATAATTCTCTTTACTGATATCAATTACAAAATAAAGTATGTGATAAGACAAAGCTTTATATAAAGAAATGACACCAAATTCTGTTACACTGTAATTGCTGGTCGTATCTAACTAGGAAATATAGAAATGATTTGCCCTCAATGATTACATTTTACGCTAGTGTTTATTAGATAGTGTTTATGTGTGCGCTAAATTTCAATACCGCGCGTACATAGTACACGATAAATTGGGCACATGGAAGATAAAGCGTAAACTACTTTAGCATAAACAAGAAACTAATATTAAATAAAATTAAATACAGCGCATTTTAGGCGGACAAATATATTGGTTGGTTGAACTTAATTTAGTTGAAGTCATTTAGTCATTAAGTTTCTCATCTACCATGTATTTCAACACTGGTTTATATAAGGATATTATATAAGCCCGCTCAGAAAACTCAGTCGTTCACAATGGTTGTGCAACCACACAACGCGCAAGAGATGCCTTAAATTCAACATTGTACCTATCTATGATGCGTTATGAATGTGTATATATAAAGTGTAACGGGTTATGTGACGAAATTGCTTGTAATATTATATGAGGATGAACGGTCGACCGAGTCGTCCTACTTAGAAGCCGCAAGGCGTTACGTTGAGTCAGATAAAAAGAAAATATGTTTTTGCAAAGTTCGGGGAACAAAGTACTTCAATATTTTGGCAAGGCAAAGATTGAGTTAATGATTAATAATAATTTCTTGAAGACATACAGATAACAAAGTTTACATGTATCTAAAATGGTATTACGTGATGTCGTTTTCCTCTACGTTGAGGTTTGACCCAGACATTCATGAATCATCGTTTTTACAATAATTATATCTTTCGATGACTAGAAACCAACGTAAGCATGTTAGCGGTAATAAATAATTTATAATTTCTTAGATTCAGCAGTTTTTCCCGTGGTATTTTTAATAGTAGAAGTATTTTCAATTCCATTGTGCCCTTTGCCCTTTGAGTATAATAAAAATTGCTAGTTATGTATCAGTGAAATCTAATGTAGTGAAAGTGTTTTGTCATATGTCGTACCTGTGTGCCTAGCTATAAAATCGTATGAGGTTTGCATTAATCATGGCATACTTTCTTTATGATTTTTACCGTTGTAAACATCTAACATGAACTTCTCTTTTGTTTTGATCAAAATATTTAATTAATTATAAATTAAAATTGCAGATGTACTTACTTAAACTTATTAAATGAGAATAAAGAAAACTACAAAGTAGAAAAATATATTACGTTTATTGCTAATTCGCAATTCGAAGGCACATAAACAATACGCGCACTCCGTCAACGTAATAAATAAAAAAGTCATTTGAGAATCGTCCATAAGCATATCGACTCTTGATATTTGAGAAAATAATCGTATAACATTTATCACTTTAAAATCAGGCGGAGCATATGAGAGGATCATATGGTTGCAATATGGGGAGCTGGTTCGAAACGCGGTTTCGTTGAGCACGTTCCTCATGTACTTTAAGTAGGACGAGATCCATAGCTGCTCGGGCATCTTCGAGTGGGGAGTGACCTGAACTACTCTTCTGAACGCTTCTCCCAAGTAATTCTTCTGATAGCGTACGTAAAGATCGTCTAAATGGGAAGCCTCGGGAATGCGGATACAAGGCGCTCGTATCCACCACTGCCCCGTGTAGTAACTTCAATGATCTTAAGTCGTTTTCTAACGCATGTCCAATTAATATCGTGTCACTTCCAACAAATCCTAATATGTCATTTTGTACATCTCTCAGCGTCTTGGTCGCGCGCGCCAAGTCGCGCGGCCTGATGCCAGAGAACCGAGTATTGTGATCGACAACAGGTGAACTAGGTTTCACTAGCGATCTGTATACGAGTCGTCCATCAGCCGCTATCACTGCAATACTCGCCAATTCCAATCCTGCTGTTGTGTAGCACATCTCTGTGTCGATAGCATAAACACCACCGCGAGGAGATCTTGCCCGTACATAGCCTTCAAGTGGCCCATTCATGCCAGGTTTGGTTCCACTCCATACGTGGAATCGAGACATGCTGCACCCTTTACTTCCATAGGGAGTATTACAACAAGTGTGTCGCGAATCGCCACTGATGCGGCCCCAGTGATACACGCAAGATTCTTCTATAACATATTCACCTTCGCGAGTCATACGAAACATTTTATCACAACGCACACATAAATGTTCCACTGCATCCGCTTCTTCGTCACTTTCAGAGCGCGGGGTCGATCCCCACGATCCTCGTCCACTGTCACTTTGGGAGCCGCTAGGGATGAACTCTTTTGCATTAGGGTCGAATGGTTTTAACTGTATAAATCTAGGTCGAGGACGCGGCGGTGGATTGATATACACTACGGCCTTAGAAGAGTTGGGCTCTATCTCCAGTGGATAGCCCAAGGCCCACATCCGCTTAGGTGAGAGCAGATGCGGGCGAAGAGCTTCTACTAGTTCTTCGGTGGAGATCCTCTGCGGCGTCGACGGCGTCGGCGGCGCGGTCGGGGGGCGGCGTCGATCACGCGGTCGTCGCCGACGTGCTGCGGCGCCGGCAGGATCCACCGTCGTGTTGGTCTCTTGATAAAACCAATCGTGCCAATGAGTACAAAATTGCATGTTTCTTGATAGGCTTGTATACACATAGAGTCGAGAAAGCGAGCGCGGAGCTGAGTCAGTAAATACGTGCAGTCGCGCGCGCGGGCGCTATAGTAATGGCGCGCTGGTGGGGCAACCCACGCTTTATACGTCACGTAGGTAGAGCGCGTTCGTTAACGGGACATGCCAATCGACCGGCCTATTCTCATTTTTCCAAACAATAATAAATACTACTTTCTGTGAAAAGATAAGTAAAAACAATTATCCCTATTGTAAAACTAAAAGCGATGCCATATACAATAAGTACCTATGTACATCATAGCTGAATAGAAAAATTGCCGTCGCTATCTTTGTTTACTTGTATCAGCTGATTTGGAACCTTATCATCGACCCAAATGTTGTGTATAAAATAATAAGAGTATGAAACGAGTTTTATTTCAGTTTTTATTTTAAATCATATTTATTATAGTAAATATTTTAAAATTACATAATAATGATAAATGAGTGTGCGTTGTAAATATTTATTATTTACCTTGGCCTAGAGCCTTGAAAGTGATGTTAAAAGAAGTATATGTAAAACATTGTATTTTTCATTATACATATAACGCGAAAGTAAACAATGGTTATTTTTTATATATTCAAAAGAATAGTTAATTTTATTACTTGCAACAATATACAAATATTTCTTCAAAAAATAAAAAATCGCCGTTTGTTGGAACATCGTTAGCTAATGGGGTAGATCATTTTTTAATTAGGTAAGCAAAATAATATTTACTAAAGACCACTTAAATTTATAGCTAATTATTATAATTAATAGACGTCGAATTAGCCGTTATAAGTACCTTTAAATATCTGCATTAAATACGAAGAAATATATCCACTTTTTGGAATACCTATTTCTTTCGTTGATGGCGCCGACATTGGACGAAAGGACGGGCATTGCCCTCAAACATAATGTCACTGGACAATTTTAAATTTTGGTGACTATAGATTTATTTACTCTTGTATATTGAAATAATATCAAAAATTTTAAAACTCATAAATAATGGTAAAAAACATTACCTAACTGCGCAATTTAGTTTAAGAACAAAGAGTGCAGAGAATACTGCTTAATGCACGTACAGGAAAAGAAGACACGTTTCATTTTGAGTTCAACGTCATCTAAAATCTGTGCGTCAATATTTAATATCAGTTTTATGTAATACGACGTTGTATATGTGATTTATGTCACGGTAGCCTTAGGAGTACGTTTTGTTTTCATGTAAATGGAACTATCATAATCGTAATACAACGTTTTACTATGCGATATATATTTAAAAAAAATAATAACACAAACTTTTTATATATGAATGTGTGTTGGTAAGTGTATCAGATTTATAAAATCAGTTTAAAATATAAATTAAACAAAATATTTTAAACAAGCAACCAATTTATAAAAGGAGTTTTTGAGTTCATGAAATGGCTGTGAAGAATTTTATTTAGTAATGTATATATTAAGTGTTCAATGAACCTCGCTACGTAGCATCGATACGACAGGTCCGATTCGCGTAATCTGTATCGCTGAGATACAGTCAATGAGAGTTAGCCCGTGTCGACACCCGGCACGTAGCGTCCTATTCGCTTCGTCAACAAGGCGCGCGTGTGTGTGCCGATTGTTTGTATACAGAAACGCGTGTAGGCGCGGCACTGGTCGGTGACTCCGGCGATAACCTTCGAATCGATGTCAGAACACGCATCGCCGACTTGCGCCGAACGGTATCCGCTACGACCAAGGGGCCAATCAACTACATAGACGGCATAAATCTTCTTCCAATCCATTTGTATGAGAAACTAATTTTATTTATTTAGATATAACATTATAAATATCAAGATGTGAAGGACCGTTCATGAACCTCATATGAAAATGTATGATGAGGTATCCGGATCCTATGCTACATTTATCGTTATTATAAGTAATTCATATATAGATACTTAAATTTCTGTTTTATGACTTTTTATAGTTTGAAGATATTTTTTTTAAATCCTACCAGATATCCCTATAGCCATAATATTTTTTTAATAATGTATCACTTTGTGAAAATTACTGTAATTGATTAATATACACAATAACAATAAAGGCGTAAAACAACATAACTGCCATATACTTCGCAATACCATATACTTATTTCATCAGTAGAATTAACACACATGAGTGTATGTACATGTAAATAATGTGTACAGAGCTAACGAGGCTTTTTATTAAAGGAAAACTTCATAACTCGTCTTAATACAAAATCAGGAACCTAATAGTTTAGACATAATTTACTAATTATAAATCAGCTTGTGGGCCAGGTTAATGTGATTATGAATAATCGATAAGTACAACTCGATAGAACAATGACTTTCTTTTAAAAACATTGCTTAATGAATCATTAACATTGAACATGAAATAATATTTTTCTTTGTTTGATAAATTGTATTTGTACGCATAATAAAAGCGTGTTAAAAAGATGTCCTATAGATACAAAAGCCAAGTCTGATGTTCGCAACAATTGCGGTCAGTAGGCCACGGCTAGTAAACATTAATGCCGGAACATTGGAAATCAACTACATATATTTAAAATAAGACGGAAACTAAATATGTAGGTATATTTACATACATCCATATGTATATACCTAGAAGACTCATAAATTTAAACAATCGACTTTAATGAACGCAATCAACTTTATTATATTCGTTAAAATCGATTAAATCCTCGTACTTATAATTACTTAATTCAAATAAAAGTGTCAGAGTCAGTACAATGTCAAAGTATAATTGGATATTTTATTTTTGCGTGGCAATATTTCGTGAAAGTTGATCGCGCCATCGATGACCCAGTCGCGAAACTGACCACCATCATGTTTCGCATTACAAGTAGGTCAAGGAACACTAGTTGCTACGACGGTTAAGCCTCCCACAGTAGTATCAATGAGAAATTAAAAAATGCACATATAATGCTATCAATATTTTGGAAATTAACATATAGTACTCGTTTATTATAGTGATAACGTGTGTATAATTTACTACATTTAGACCAGTAGGTCAATACGGATTAAACCTCAACTATTTGTTATACGGAAACAAATAAATGCTATAAAAGAATCCAATTTTTTTATGCTTTTATATATTAACTAGAAAGGTTAAAAGTACATATACAAGAGTGAGCATTAACGAATATAATATGTTGTACACAAATTTAATGTAAATTTTTGTATGTTCGGCATTTGATAAAAAAATACTTAAAATGAAACAAAACCCAACACGGGTCGAATAATTAATTAATAATACTAAATAACAATATAAAAATAATATTCGAACTACTATATAAAATTACAAGTAAGTGAACTATAAAGAAGATGCTAACCAATATGGCAAAATGAGTTCATAATAAACCGGAAAAATAACGTTTTCGTGACACGTTCTTAGCCGCTGGTTGTATACGTCTGAACTACACGCACCGTCAGCGGTCTACGAGACCCGAATACTCGACACACGATTATTCTTTATGAATTTCAGGAAGTTTAAAGATTTTATATGTTGTTTAATATGTATATAACGTACACTATGTTTGCATTGTTCAAACAAAGAAAAAATAGCATATATCAAAAAATGTATGAGTATAAAATTTATTTAGAAAAATTAATGCTAAAAACATTTTCGCATCAATTACAAATATAATATACCTAAATTATATCAACAATAATAATATAAAATAATATTAAAGCATTATGATTTGTAAGAAATCTTAACAATAAAATAATTTAAAAACCATATATTCTATTCAGAGCGTATTACAGTAAAAACCATCACATATAATAAGTCATTTTTCTTAACCTATTTATTCTACTTCGATTCATATCGTATCGTAGTAGCTACTTAACGGAACATTCGTAAAGTAAGTACTTACAGTTCGTCGCAGACGGCGACCCATATGCGATGGGCTGATTACGAGTATCAGTGCCCACATTGACCGCTTATCTGTACAATGCTACGCAGTAAGAAATAAGTCTACCTATATCTCCACAACTTTGGCTAGAATGACCGCCTTTACAATTATCGATACGTAATCATTAAAAAGTATATTATATAGGCATTTTCGTCTTTATCATGTTATCGCATCCTACAATGTGGCTCGGTTTTAAAAATAAGTCTGTTGTATCCATGAATAAATATAAACAAAATATTCTTAGTATCAAACCCTTGACTAAATATCTAAAACACTGACGCAAATTTACTGCCAAAAAATATTAATCATAGTTCAGATAACATATCATATAAACATGAAATCTTGATAAGAGAGGAAACTGATGTAATTCACTTTTAACGTTATATTTAGAAATGATGTGCTCAGAAAATCATAACATGGATCAAGAGAGTTCCCCGAATACGGCATCGTGCCAATATACAGTGAATGTATTTTCATATACAGTTAAACAAATATATTGAAGCGTCAAAAACGTTGTGCCCTACGCAATATTTTTTCATTTACCTCCCGTTGTAATCAAGATCTAGGTTTATGCCAACTTCACCAAGAGGAGGTACCACTTGGTGAAGGTGGAATAAAGCCTTATAAAAAAGGCAACTCTTGTACGTCATTATGAAGATATATTTCTATATAAGTTCTTTATTTTGTTCTGGAGCCTTAAGAACGGTTACATGCAATTGTTGATATTGAGCTTAAGTCATATCTTGGCCCACTGCGCCGCCATTGCGATAATTTAATAATATATATAAATGATTAATTTATACAAGTATTCATACTATTATTATTTCTTCATCGTCTTAAATTAGATTTTAACAAATATATACAAAGTATTGGTTTCAACTAGAAACACTTATTACTTATACCGATGTATTTTGCAAACAAGCGTGACGTCGGAAAACAATAATGTACTCAACGTTACATGCTCGTAAGAACGAATTGTATATGAATAGAATGCGACGACAAACGGCAGTGTTGCCTAATCCTAGCTACTAATTTCTAAACGGAAACATTGAGTTGCGGTGTTTGTAAAAACGTTAGGCAATCAGTCATTCATATATGAGGTAGAAGGACTCGCTGAAAGCGTGTAAAACAATTTTAAGTTACATGCACATATTAACGTGTTTTTTGTAACGTACGTAATGCATATTAGAGTGTAAATCAATGTATTTCTTTAATTAAAACTAACTATTAAGTAGGTTGAGAAAAATTACAGTTGATATTTAATATTGCCATAATTCTATTTATCTATTAAAATAATAAAACAATAAAAACCGATTGATCGTAAGCGCATATTGTCTGTACTACTGAACTGATTTAAATAAATTTCACATTTATCTAATATAATTTTTTGATTTTTTTTTATTGTATAGCTACAAGGCTTAGGAAAAAATTGGGAATCATTGGTTTTGCAGATTAAAGGCCTATATATAGATAGAGTCTTAATAGAAACTAAACTATAAAAAAAAAACATTTAAACGTTTGTTAGTAAAAATTATGGAACGTATTAAATATATTTACCAAAATCATTTGATCTGGCAATGATCTGGTTCCATCATACAAATATAGAATATCTTATCTTATACGCTTAATAAAGAAGCCATATAATCTACGTGAACGAAGTACACCTACTTACTGGTGTTTAGAATATTTTGAAATATATTAGGATATAACAAAACTATCTAATGAGATTCGAAAGCAAAATGGGAACGTACACTGTTATGATAATCGTTTGAGCACCTAAATATAAGCGAACAAAAACATTTGCACGCGTAGTTATCAGAGTGTGGTAAGTTTTGTTACGCATTTGCTTGCTTCAGTCTGCAACTTTTTCTACTTGAAAATGAAAAGTATTGTGTGAGTTACTATTGAAATTTTACACAATGCATATATTAATAGCACAATAAAAAGCTAAAGATATAATTTATTAATTTATTTTTAAATAACTCTAAACAAAAGTATTATACATAACAAAAACACTTAATCATGTAACTTGTGTAATATAAGATTTATTATATTTATTTAACTTATACTTATTAAAATCGTAAATTAATAAGTTTTTAAGATCTCTACGAGTTCAAATTATATATTATATTCACGTCACGTTGTTATTTCTAAATAATGTCATGGTTTTCGACGTCCTCAATATATAAAGCTTTACAAAATATATTTCAAAACGTATTTTCATAAATCTATTTACTTAATATTCTATTGAATCACAGTAGTAAATCTGCTGCGTACAGCAACTTTCATGGTTATAAGTTCATTCTTGCCTATGACTCAACGTTTCAATTTGTAATACTTAGTTAGCCGTTGTATAAGATATATGTATAATATAAAATGTAGGTCAAATGAAAGGAAATTATGATTTCCACTGTTTTAGGCTTCCGGTGAGTAACAATTAGTATCATTACACGGATATAACGGTGATCTTTGTTTTATATTTAATTAGATTTGCGTGACAATGAGCGCAAAATATCATTATTTGGTTTAGTATAACAGTTTTGAAATAACGGTTACCCAAAACATACTAATACTTAAAGAAAACATCTATAAATTTGAACGCAGCGGAATTTTAAATTATTGTAAATTTTTAAATGTTTATTAAGGTTTTTTTCTGTTCTCAGTGTGGATCAATACTTTAAAAATCATAAAAATACAAAAATAACTCCTACAGGCTGTAGTGTTCAAAACGTCATAGATCATTGCGATTTTGTATTATGCGATCGTAATATACTCTATGATCCAAAATTGAATGAAACATAATAGTTATTGTTTTTTAGAAGAAGTCGCCAATTATCTATAAAATAAACAGTGAACGTATTCCATTTAGTTAAGTAAGGTCACGCGTAGACACCACAAAAAGCCTATTTTTTAATACGACAATGACATTGAAGTAAAATAGATTTTTAAACAGATTTTTAAATGGTGCTGTGAAGGGAATTTTAAAAGCGGTTACAAGTCCTTTGTTATTTCATACTATGCTGACCGAATGGCACTCAGTAATTACTATTTTAATATGAAGAGAATTCTTTATTATTACACCGTCAAGAAAATATTCTCGGCTCTATGGATACACAAGCCTAGTCAAACACATAAAATATAATAAAAGAAAATAAAACAAAATAATAAAAAGAAATAACAACAATATATTACAAAAATGTGAGAATGTTAAAAGAATATTATTTATATACAACAAAAGAATATTATTTATATACAACCACCACCTTGTTAATAAAGCATACGAGTATATATTTGGTTTTCATCTGTCATGTGTATTTTTAACGGTCCAAAGTCTAAATTAATAAAATTAGAAGAGAAATCAAATATAATATAAAAAATATGGTAAACCATCTAATTTGGAAAAACATCGTTGCGTAATATGTATTTATTTTAGAATCAATATATTTTTTATTAAGTTATATCTCGTTATGGAACATTTCGCAATGTGAAAGTAACATTACGGCACGGCGCCGGCGCAGGTATAGTGAGGTCCACAACGGAGAAAGTGAACTTAACAACTTATGTTATTATTTTCGTTTACATCCACGTATTTTATAGCAAGCTATAAGCAAAAATATTTAAAAAAACGTGTATTTACAATACTATAAAATTATTAAATTGTTAAATAATGTTCATTTTCTCTTTTAATTAGTAACAATAAAATCACCACATTATTATTGTGATTACTTAATTATTAAATATCGCAACTACATAATCTATTTAGGTATAAAAGGGACAAAATAGTCATTTCAAGGCGTTTTTTTTTAATATAAATACAAAGAGTGAAAAATATTACTAAATATTTTGGTTATCCATACCAGACTTGTAATCTAGGTTTTTAAATATCAACAACAAACAGATATATTATAATATTCAGTTAAAAGTAAATATTCTAGAAACGGCAAGGTTATTATTAATCGCATCTTCCGCGCAGGGTGACGCTGCCGTTTGGCCAGAAAAGACCTCGACGGTTACTGTTTTCCTGATTCTTGTGTACATGCCCTTGACTGAAACCGTCAAGACTTAAATCCTACAAAAAACGCCTGTTAACAGTTACTTTATGGCAGCTATAGCCTAAAACATAATTGAAAATATACTTTGCTGGAAATAACGTTTTCTTCATTGTTATTATTATATATCTAATTTCCATAGATAACGCATGTGTAGCTTAAAAAGTCTATTTCATAAAAAAAAAACAATAACTAGAATTTCCAAAATGTGTATATATGTTTATAATTTATAATATACGTATACAAAAAAAATCATATTCTCTCAGCATAATGAACACTGGACCACAGAAATATACTCTACTAGTGGCGCCATCTAACTCCTTACGTCGTAATTGAATACATAGTGATAATCACATCGTGTTCACAAAGTCTGCTAGAGGGCAATTACTTTTTTAATATGACTATTGTGTATGCTGTTTTAAATGAACAGAATAAATATTTAATTATATTTAACTAAAAGTAGAAACGTTATTGTTGTTTTATAAATTCATACATTTGTTGTTTGTATAAGTTTTAAGTGATGATATACCTAATATGCATATTTTTACGAAATCGAACAGTATTGTTATGTAGATATATTTAATTAATTAACATAATTATGTAATCTTCAATAAATTCGTATATTTTATCATATTTCGCTACTATAAAATACTACGTTCCAGATAACATGGAAGATAAGCGTCACCAAAACAAAATATTATGTACGGTATAAACAAAACAAAATACGAGCGCTGACCACGTGGTCGCACAACATGCGCACTGGCAACACGTGTTTATGAATAACACTATTAGTCATGTGGAACAAGTATTTAGTATAGGAAATTCTAATTATGCGACTGAGTAGGTTAATTTTCCTACAATAATTCATTTGGCAACATTTAAATAAATTCCCATAAATTATACGCGTTACTTGTACTAGAAACGCGTGTTTTGATCAATAACTATGACGATTTCTGCCAATTAGGTTGAAGTGTATAATAAAAATGACATAAATAAATATATATACGTTTCTTATTACTTGAAATATGCGCATTTACTAACGTAAATGTATAAGAGACATAAAATAAAATATAGACGTGGTATAACTTCATAAAAATATAATTATTACTTAAACATGAACCGACTTCAAGAAAGAGAAAGTACACTGGCTCTATAAGCTCATAACAGGATTACCGCATTTCACCGAGCTTTTCGAACAACTTAGAAAGGATATCGTTAGAACATATCTAATAATATCCTATTTTTTAAAGCAAATCATAGGCTCTCAAGAGTTTTTACTAATATCAGCTAAGTACTTTAAATTTTAATATCGCATAAAATGTTACCGAGAAATATAAGCATGAACTTGCTAGTTCTTAACTAGCAAGTACAAGGAATTTTGTAACTGATATATCAACCAGATAAAGTGATAAGTAGTTATCTAATAAAAATTACGTTTTACACATATTTTACTCATTTGTATATAATGTTATCTTAGTAAAGTAAAAAACGGTGTGTCGATAGAAACAAAAGTATGATAAAAAATAATTATATAGTAAAATTTCTAGAGGAGAAAAATATGAATATTTCTAGAGATATTCATGTTAATGAAAAATTAAGATAGCTATATGTAAAAAATATATCGACAACGTGAAAGACAGATGAATCCTGAAAGGTCGTGTTTCGTCTTAGGTACTCAACATAAAAAGTATATACTTATCATTATTTTAACTAAGGAAAAATATTCGAAAACAATAGGAAATAATGTATTTTAAAACCCAAAATATAATGAGTGACCTATAAAACCTAACATTGGCTAAAAAAAACTTATATTTAAAACTAGACCTTTTTTATTGAATCTAAACCTACGTGGCATATTAGCTCATAATTCACTACGTCAATAAAAAAAGCTGCTTCATATTAAGTAGTAAGAAAAACACTAAGGAAACAATAATCAACAGGCATCGCGAAGGCGCTGAACTGTAGAAAGTGTGCAACGAGACAACTTTCGCGACCGAATTCGAGAGAAAGTAGTCCGGGGCGCTCTGCGCATATGTTATATCATTTAATCTGGTCACTTTGGATTATATCATATGTATTATATTAAAAAATATCCCTTGTTTGTTACATATTTTACATAATTATTATGTTTTAGAAATAAATAATATATTATGAGATATATTAAAAATATTTTTTTTAAATATTACTTTTCTCTTTAATAACGTAACGTCAACAGTAACGTAACGTAAATCACGGAAGTGACAACTGTAGACACTAAATTAGCGTATCCATGTGTTAACAATTTAACACGCCTATTTACAGAGTGAACAATGGAAGGTCAAATTCTGCCAAGCGATACATACAAATGAAGATTCTATACCAATTGATGACCGTTTCCTTATATTTTTTTATATAGCCCCTCCTCTCCCTCCACGTCTTTTTGAAATATACTATGTATGTGAAATTACTATGTTTGCATTTTTACTTATATGTCATAATGATATATAGTTGTCTTACTATAGAAAACTTACTGGCTATATATTTAAAAAAAAATTGTCTCAATTATAGTATGTTTTTACTAGTAACAAACAATCTAGCTTAAAACTAAAACCAAATAACCGCTGCGCTATAAATTTTATTGTAATACAATAGACAGATCTCGTAGTAGCAGCGCGATGACCTTAGAGAATCTGGCGTCAGCATCGTCATCGCTGATCTCATAATGACAGTGCGTGTTGTGATGTAGTTAAGAGTTTCGCATAATTGGTATTTTAATAGAAAAAAAGGGAAAAAATAAAATAATAAAATTGAAAATGTATAATTATTATTTATAGATAATATTAAATAGTAAATAATAAATTCTGTGAGCTCAAAATGTCCCACAGTATAACCTAAATATCCAAAGGATATATATAAATAGTTATTGATTAATAACAAAAACTTACACCTTAAAACTCCCTACACTATATTTAAATGTATAATAGAACCTCCATAAGTCGAACCGCGACAAGTCGAAAGCCTTCATAACTCGAAAAATGGTTTGTTTCTTCCATTCAAAAATATGTCAATATACGCGATTAATCTGGTTAAATTGTTTCATTTAAAATTTCAATCTTAGTTGAAAGAACCAGTTAGTTCCTGCAAGCCAAACTGGTACATATCTTCCCTCCATTCAGTTTTCTAATAATCTGAATTTAATTTGTTCATAAAAATAGCTATGTTTTATTATAATCTAATCTATAATCTTTACAATTCGAATATTTCAGGCTATTATTATTTTAGTTTAAACAAAAAAATAATACCGATTTAAGGAATTTTAATTGAATTATTATTTATTTTCCCTCTATAACTCCAAATTCATAAGAATGAACCAAAATCCACCTTAATCAAATTCCTCCATATAACAAAATCTCTATAACTCAATTTTTAGCGTTACCCTTGATATTCGACTAATAGAGGTCCTACTGTATATGGTCAGTTAATTTGAATTATCTTACTTAGCAAAACGTTGTACACATTTCTAAAAAGCTCCAATAAAAAACGAAAATATCTTAAATAATTAATATCAAACTGTTTTTAAAATAATTATTTTACATGTGATGGTTTATAAATAAAATAAGTAATTCAACCGATCATCACAAGATCACCGTGTGCTATTTCATCTGTACTCGGTTAGCAATGGAATCGTCTCGTCTTCGCTCTTTAAAAGGCATCATTGGCAATCTTGCAAAATCACGTATGCCACCTTTTACGTTCATCAATTTTAATTAATTGTACTAATTGTTGTGTAAAGTCTTGGTTTATGACATCGCAAACGACACTAAAAAGTTCATTTTGTTTGTATTTATACAAAACTTTTGTATGGAAACTCTTAAACTTTTATTTTTATTTTTTAAAATATAATAATATAATCGAAAAGTTGGACATAATCCACAAAATTCCAAAACGATATTATGTTAATATTTAGTGCTTAGTCAGGGAATTGAGATACGTAAACATTTATAATTTGCAATAACTATTTATGAAAAAGCCAACATAGAAATATTTAAATAGTTGATAATTTTTCCTGTTCCCTTAGAAATTATAGAGAAACTATACTATAAAAATATTTTTTATGCCAAATTTTAAGCTTTCTTCGACGATCACTTTTGGCGGACGATAAATTTCAGTCGCTATGACGAAGAGGTTTTCTATATATATTTCGCACTATTTCTATTATTAACTAAATGAATTATAATTTTACTTAAATATAGCGTTATAAATCTTTCGTACAGGTGGTACAATCTATCAACTTAGTTGTGATACAATCAGAGAGATAACCGATTGGTAATTATTATTGCAGTGCGTGTTTATCCCGAGTATATTTTTATCAAATCTGACGCAATTTTCCAACGATATCGAATCAAACTGAAGATAAACTTTTTAAATATAATTGTTAAACAACTAATTTTACTTCCTGTTGTAATCATTTCTTGCTTAACCAAGTTATAGATAAATATATTTTATTTTTGAAGCTACAACTAATATCGTTATTTTTTTCTTATTAGTAATGTTAGCAGAAGCATTTATTGGCTTCATTCAAATTATTTTACTGTTTAAGTTATTTAACTCGGGCATAGTTACTTATATAATAGATACATCATACTTAGTATAGATTTGTGTTTCTGTAAATAAATAATGAAATTTAGTTACTTTCGATTTTTATTTGTATGCTAATAAAGAAAACAGTAATATTGGGATCATTAAAATATTTCTTATATAACTACCAAAAAGAAATAGGTATATATAAACAAAATGAATTAAGGTTTTTATATGTTAAGTTTGCAAAACCACCTGCGAGAACTAGCATGACAATACAATTAAACGTATCATGTAACATAATGATATAAGAAATAATAAATTATGTTGCACACATGCGTAATTCATAGAGCCCAGAGGGTAGGTGAAGGTTAAACCTTCTGCTTCGGTTACATTTTACAGTATCAACGCTGTGTATGTATTTATATGCGACTATTCTATAATCGATATTGACTACAAGTAGATATTCTACTCGTGGATCTTATATAAATATTTTTTTTTTATATTTTTAGAATCGGAAACAGGCTAATAACCAAAAGGTTAATTATACCTGTCCCCCAAATTATTATATTACGTTATCAAACAAAATCAGTAATTGGTTAAACAACAATAGAAGGTTTGCATGTTATTATAATAAAAGATGTTTCTATATATAGAGTATACTAGTCCGAATCAAAAATTCCTAAGCTACTCGGCCGTCTGCGCTACTAACAACTCATTGAGTGAATCATCCATCCGGTGTGATCATTAAAAGGATCGACAGCTTCGCAGAAAAGTTTTTATTACTAACACCAATTCATATTTATAATACGAATAAATTGATACATTGAATTGATCATACATTCGTTTATTAAAGCAAACAGTGAAATACCAGATATAGGATATTTTTTATACGAAAAACAAATATTTTTACAATATTTAACTATCACAATTTATTACTGAAATATTATAAAACAATTTTAAATGACATTTTTACTGATTCTGCAATAAAGTAAAAAAATGAACGCTATACACGACGAGTCATTATTATTGAGTAGCATCAGTGAGCATACTGCACGATGCAATCAAGCATGACGCACGGCGACCGTGACGGGACCTAGGCTACGCGTCCTCGGCTTCGGCCAACCATATCAATATCTACGTATCGATAACAAATTTCACTGTAATACTCCTTCCTCAATTCGACATTAGCTTTTTATCATATTTTATATGATATAATATACTAAAATATATATTTGGTGACTCTTATATTTATAATAATATATTAGTAATGCAAATTAACTAAATAAAATCAACATTCCTTATGAGTCGAAAATGTTTAGTAAGTAACGGTATTAATAACGTTTGTTCTTTTTATACATAAAAAGCTTTTATTCGGTCTTTAACCTAAGATGCGTTTTAAATTTTAATATTAATACTTACAATAATTTAGAGACATACAAATTACCTAGTTCAATAGAAGTTATGAAAGTTTTTTGTCTCGATTCTTGCTTGTTATAAATAAATAATAATAAAGTAAAATATATAGAAGATAGAAATTAATTATTAATTATAATTTCGAAACAGTGTTTTTTTATATTTATGATAAATGAAACAAAACGACCGAGTTCGAAAGTGCAACTGAACCGCCGAGTGAACCGGGTCGCAGACGTTTTGGCGAGGTGACCGACCCCGCGGTATCGCGACAATCATTCCGGTTAGGATTATCAGTGGGTATGTGTACTCGTTTAGCAATGCAATGCAACTAGAGCGGGAATCTGATTTACTTCTAACTTTTACCTAATAATACATGTATTATGTATATAAATCATATTATATTATTTTTTTTACTTCTTAAGGCTTTATCCCGCACATGGCAGGGAAGACAGAGGGGATTGCAGGAACCATAGGAACCTAGAGTTAAGAAACTCCTTTGATTAGTCCCTGCTTTCCTCCTTTTTCGAGGCATTGCGTGTTAAGTGGCGGAACTCAACGCCGCGCTTTACCGAGTGAGAATAGAACGAGTCCTCATATTATATTAATTTAATATTTATGTAAACATATTTTTAATCTCTCAGACAAGACTATTCATAATTGATGTATACATTATCAATGACAATATAAGCTGTCAAATTAACAGTTCATCGTAATGAGATATATTATGGCCGATTATCCTTGAGATGTGACTGCAAGGACTTTTATTTAATGTATGTGTCAACGCGAATGACTATTCCCTGTAAATTTCATTATTGTAACAATATATAATAGCTTCGAAAATAATAAGTAATCTAGTTCATGGCTACTAAAAGCTATTATTTATATATTTTAGGGTATATTAAGCATATAAATATAGGCCCATTTCAAATGTTGGGAGAAAAGACAAATAACAATGTAATAGCGTAAAAAATACATGTGTCTAAAATCGTAGTTATGAACAAAAAATAAATATTAGAAAAAATATTATCCATATATTTAATATTTTTTAAATGTAGTACAGAATTCAATAGATTTCTAGATTGATGAACTTACACATGTAACGGTAAAATTACTCGTTAGCATTTGCACACCCGTTATATTTTAATACTTAAGCTAAATGAAATGTGGGTAAGTGTAAATGGTCTATAAGAATGTGAACCCATCTATGTTCATGGAAATTTGTTTATAAAGATATCAAAATCTTTTTAATGTACAGATGACAATTTTCATATATTTATGAATATTTTGACTTGCGGACCCCTAAATTACACATAACAGTAGAGTAAGAAGGATGTAATGCTCACTTGCTCGTGCAATAATTATATACGAGTTTTTATTAAGGAAAAAACAGTCAAAAATGAAAAAGAAAACCAAGGTACGTAAAAACTAGAGCTGCATAAGAAAATCTCCGCTGCAATTAACGAAGACCTTTGAATGCTTTATTAGTATTATAATGTAATAATTATAATTTCTGTAGACAATAAGATTTTGTAATTTAAATATTAAAGAGCGAAAGTTTAATAAATACTAGATAATACTGTCGGATATTAAAAAAAATGTATCATAAAAATATAATAATTGCACGAGAAAATGCTAATTACTAGAGTTAATTCATATTGAAAGTTGAACCACTTCTTTGGCAGCTCCCAATTAATTATAATGTTAATAAGATACGACTAAAACTCACGTATCTACAAAATCCTTATTCTATTTGTCACAGCCATGCAAATTTGTCATGTAATATTATACATATAAATTATTACAAAAACAAATGATTAAGGACTTTGCAATAGTAACGGTAAAATTAATATCCCAATCTCAATATAATATTTTTTGTTCGATTGAAAAGCTCAAACAGTTTCGCTTAGCGGTAGGAAGTTTGCCAACGTAACAGACACCAGAGCAACACAAGTCAAGCGTGTCGACTGCCGTACTATCGGAAATCGTTCGATCAACCTATTATCTAACGATATCATTTTATAATATTATAAAATAGTTACCTTAGTAACAAACTTCCTATCGCGCTGCATTTATATTAAGCCATTATTTAATATAAATATGTTAAAATGCAAATATTAGTTCTACATCTAGACTACACTTCCCAAAATATTTTACAATCAAGAATGGCCTCTTAAACAATTTAACTATTATCATTATTTAAATATTTCTGTTAAAAAGTTATATTAGTTTGATATACAGATATTAAAGATAAGAGAATTATGAATATGTGATTAAAAATAAATATATCTCACATTTAAAAGGCCATTTACTAGATTTATTAATGAATTAGCTATTAAAATTAAAAAATCATCAGCCACCAATAACTTGACATATATAAATATGCTTAAGCTTACCATCACAGGTTGTAGCCATAAATTTCCCATTTGCAGAGAAGTCCATCAGAAGAACAGTTCCAGGGTGACCTTTGAGATTCTTTAACAGCCAGGGATGGCTGAAGTCCGTCTTTCCTTTCCATGGAGCACGTTTTTTACTTTTAACAACCGCTCGCGACTCAGCCGCGGTTGTATCGGGGATGTCGGCGGAAGTTTCTGAAAAATATTTAAATATTTCTAAAACATTGTGGCTTATATACGTCTTAATATACATAAAAAAATTATAACTAAAGTTTAGTTTTTAGTTACATTAAACATTACGATTTAAACTTAAATAAAATAAAATAAATAAATATAATATCTTTAGTTACAAAACTAAACAAATTATAGTTTTATCTTCTATATATTTACTTTTAGAAAATTTTGTTCTCTTAGTAAAGAAGTACAATAATCCTTGATAAATTGAAAATATCATGTTTTTTAATCTTCGTACTATTTGAAAAAAGAAACCTTGTTATTTACAAAGCATCAAAACTGTATATTATATCGATATGCTTTCGATAACTACATCGATTTTTCTTAATTTATGCGTAATATTTTATGTAATATCTCGATTCTCGAATCTACACTATTTAACATTTCATTATAAAACTGATAACAGACTAACGTAATAGTAATATTACGTGATATTTACATGTATAATCACAAATTTTATATTCCTAGCATTGTCGAGAGTTGAACGTATATTTTCGTGATATATCAATCTATATGTCAACACGTGTTATTATTATTGTAAACAATGAAAGCTATAAGCCGAGAATTCCTTTCCTTTCCACTTTTGTATGTTATTTAAATTTCACTTTCACCGTTAATGTATCTCAAGCTTCGGCTGTAATATTGCAATGTTAAATAAAATGTTGAATAGATAAATGTATCTAATTTGAAATCATCTATAATGTGTTCACTGACGATACAATACGTTCATATTAATAATAGTTAAACAATGCATGAAATTTTAGATTTTAGTTGTTTTGAATTGTTCCAAGTTACAATGTTGTCACATTATAAAAAATTGCAGTAACCATTCAGTGTTCAGTTCATGTATTAAAATTAAAATTATTAAAACAATAAACGAGTTAGGAGGCAACTAATATATTCGTAACATGCTAAATCGATGTTTTTATATATGTTTTTCATATTTTTTAATTTTAAGCAATAGTTATATTTTTTGATACAATAACTTTTATTACATACCTACTATGATAATACTTTTTATAAAGAGGTTTTTTTTTTCATCTCTGACCGCTTGGTACATCTACTATGGACTAGTTGCATTTAGTTATAACTACACGTAATATCTTAATCTAAATATTGTTTGTGCAGTTGGTTGTAATTAGAAATATGATAATTTATAAAAATATCCTTATATATTCGACACTCAATAATATGCCGTAATTGCGGTAACACTATAATCGCGTCAATTTAAATTCTTGAATGGAAAACTTAAATTGTATTACTTAAGCACATTATTTTCTATATAAATAAAGAAATTGATTAATGAAATTTTAGAAATATTCACGCCGCTTCTCGCACACGAGGTCGGTGTTATGTTTCCCAAAACACCAATTATTTGTAAATATTATGAATATATTAGAAAAACTTATTAAATTTTAAAGATAAGACAAAACAGTTTATTAGAATATATGTATTAGTAAAAATATTTTAATTCTACCTGTTACGCTCTCCGCTTCATGATTTTGTACTTCACATTTCTTATTACCGAAGACGATCTTGTAAATAAAGTGTATTATTACACATAATGCAATAGTAAATCCGGCCACAATATATGCATTCATTTTCTGACCGGCTTCTGTGTACCCCATTTTCATTGAAAAATCTTATAACACCGCTAAATATAAAGTTTTAAATAGCGAGAATAGTCACGCGGTAAGAAATTAACTGAACTGACTTGATGAGTGACAGCGATCTGCAAGACTGAACTGTTATGTTTGAATGAAAACAGATACTATTGCTTCACGTTAGTCACGTTCTCGTACAACGAACTCATGCCAACAAAATGATTCTTTACACGCAGACTGAAATTGGATAAAATTATTAAAAAAATAGAAAATTTGCTCTTCCGTCAATCTTGCGTCAAAAGAATAAAATTATAATTTAAAAATACAGTAAAATAAAAAAATATATTATTAAAGGTGCATTATTTAATTTAATGTAATTAAATACTTTTAAATATTATTAATCAAAATGTATTTCATTTGCATAGTATAAAATATATGAGAAGGTATGACAGTTTATATTTAATAATTAAGTTCCTGGCTGATACTGAATCAAATAATATGAAAAAAAATTAAAACAAAATATTTCGTATTGACAAACATTAAATTCATTACAAAATTCTAAAGTAAACATGAAGAAATAAAAGATAACAAATTAAAATATGCCCAGCCGTAAAAGCTATAGGTAAGTAACACAATATTTTTTATGTCGTATTATTTTACCAGATGTTGTTGCAAAAACAGATAAAATATAGTATATTTTTATTGAATTTTAACAAATTCGTTCGTATAGATACTATTAAAAAATTGCCCCATTATTACTAAATTTCATCGTTTACCTTTCCATTGGAAAGAAAGAGACAAACGTATTCTATGTTTAAAATTTGTAGTTTCTAGAACACTTACATGAAGTTCATTTATATATGTCACTGTCATGTAAATGATTCAGTTGAAGTTCGCAACCTCGACAACGTTGTTTTCTGCATTGAAGAGAATTTTGAAGCGCGTTATAAAGTGATATTTCCTTAAAATCCAAAATGCCTCGACGAGGACGTTCTGCAAGTCCACCACCAGCTCCCCAGCGAAGGTAAATCAGCTGCTTTTATTGCTTTATTATTGGAACTTCGTATAAATATTGCGTGACATAACCTCTTTCAAATTGTTTTCAGGGCTGCTCCACCATCGAGAAATGTACCGGCACATCCTCCCCCTTCTTCTCCAGCCCCAGCTGCAGCTTCCGCTCAACCTCAACAACCATCTCTGTTTGGCCAAATGGCTGCTACAGCCGGCGGTGTCGCCGTAGGATCTGCAGTGGTACGTTTTATTGTTACGTAACGTAAACATTGATATCTGTAAAATCTTTTTGCATTTTATTTTAAATTTTGAATCGCTTTAAAAAATATTGCACAATATTTCAAGAGGACTTCTGGAATATAATTGTCTTTCTATTATTCTTTGTTTGGCAATAATCCAATAAGTCATGTGCTGTGGAGATAACTTGACGTAAACATGATTTGCGCAATATTATTATGATTAATAACAATTTGTTGAAAACTAGCTTGATGTTTATTGATAGTACAAATAACAATTACACTGATGTATTATTATTAAAATATATTTGGCAATGTTTATTAGTATTTAGTAGAATATTAAAAACAAGTTTACAGTTACATGTCTCTAGGGCATGGGAAATTTAATAAAATCAATATTTTTTTCTAAAGGCCAAAGATTTTTTAGTTTATATTAATGTAGTATTTATTTTAGGGACACATGGCTGGTAGTGCCATTACTGGTATGTTCAGTGGAGGTGGCAGCAGTGAGCCAGCACAGCAGCAAGCCGCAGCCCCACCAGCCCAGGCCACTTACAACCAGCACCAAGGACAACAGCCTCAAGGCCCGTGTGCATGGGAGATCAAGCAATTCCTTGAATGTGCTCAACAACAACATGATCTGTCACTCTGTGAAGGTTTTAATGAGGCTCTGCGTCAATGCAAAGTTAATAATCACATCTAAAGAAGCTACTATGTACATTTCAACATGATAGTACTTTTATTCCCTAAATCAATTCTCTTGATTTTTAAGAACTGTGCCACCAATATTTTTTTCTTAAAGTGCTATCTTAAAATCCAGATGGTTCATTTAAATAACCTCAGGTTCCTTCCAAGTGACTATTTAATGTAAAGATTGTAATAATTTATAGTTGCCACTGTTGCAAATTTTAGCTTTATTTTTATGAAATGACGTAAATAATGTAGATCATTATTCAATTTATTTTACATTGTTAGTGAAATGTTACAATTATAAATAAATATATTAGAAAACCTAATTTTTCTTTTATTTTCATCTATTGTTTTGAAATTAAAATAAATTTGCTTCTATTTTGCAAGTTACTTGCAAATATATAAAATTATTTTTCTTTTACTAGATGACGAGCGGAAATGTTTCACAACTTAATTGATGTGTAATTGTCACAAAAGGTATTTCGTAATTTTGTTTATTATGACATTTATATACATATTTGTATATTGACGAAACGACTATATATGATATATAATACGCTAATACGCAAACTATTAGAAAGCAACGTGATGCAAATGCTAATGTACTTTTTTATGGATGTTATTAAAAAGTTATAACTTTACAACCTTGAAATTATACACTGTCATGTCACATCACACCAATGTGAATAACATGTAATGTATTAAGAAATTGACTTTTTAACATTTAAAAGTATACCTTTCATATAATTAAATAATGTAGTCACAGGCTATTTTATAGTATATAAATCAATCAAAAGTATTACTAAGCAATCCTATTAATAGCAGTTGATAAAAAATTCCATTGGCCCTAGCCCAAGTCGGGGGAGTCGCTCCCGGTACTCCCGCTCAGACCAGCATGCGCCGGCACACGCCCCTCGCGTCGTGGTGACGCCGATGCCGCGCCGCTCCGTGTTCAGAGACGCAGCGGCTATAGCGGGTGGCGTCACCGTTGGCACTACTATGGTGTGTAGTCAATGTAGTCAATTTCATTATACAATAATATCAAGTACGTACTCGAATATGATTGTTACGCATATTAGACTCCGGAGGTGCTGAAACGAAATATTTAATTGCTTCCATTTCTATCCTCTTTACCAAAGCCAAAGCAAACTATACCGAATATGTTGAGTAAACGGAGTTGAAATTTGTCTGAGTTTTGACACCAGACCAACCTGACCAACCCCATGTCATACCGGCATTGCAAAATAAATAAAGCAAAAATAACAATATGAAGATTAAAAATAACTAGTTGATTTTTTCTAGTTAAGTAACTAAATATTTTTCTTTCCTTAATGGGAATATAAGTGATTTTATTGATTTCTATGTAGAGGCTTATAATACTTAACCAGATTGAGTTTTTAAAAAAATCTATTTTTTACCTATATGTAATAAATTAAATAAAGGTATAAAAAATGATATTTACTCATATATGAAAAAGGGAAACAAAAGTACTGGTTTATAATGTGAATAACTGTTTCTCCAGGGTCATCTCGCAGGCGAGGCTATAACCAGTTTGTTCACTGGTCGGCGGCGGGAAGAAGTGGTAGAAGTTCTGCCAAGAAACTATCAGTTAGGTACGGAGCCTAACGGCCCGTGTGCCTATGAAATAGCTCAATTCCTTCAATGCGCAACAAGCCGTGACAATCTTCAGGAGTGCGAAGCGTTCAATGAAGCGCTCCGAGAATGCAAACGTCGAAATAGTATGTTGTATGATGATAATGGTGATATTTTATCAAATTTAAATCGGAAGTAATAATTTTTATCTAATAAATGTTTACTTTTTTCAGATATACCATAAGGATATTTCTATCAATAAATGACACTTTAAATTTCAACAGTTCGTTACAATTCTTTTATTAATTATAATAAATATTTATTCAGTGTAAATATAGTTTGTTTTTCAGCTCTACCTATCCCGTATATAGAAAGATTGAGAGAACTAGAGTTTAAATATAAGCAAATGTCTTTCCCCTTATTTGGATCGAACTTGCAACCATCGCGGTTCCCCTATTCACTGTTCCATTGCATGATGGCTCAAAGTAATGTTTTTTGCTAAATTATTGTTATATATTTCAAATTAAAATAAAAGTAGTTCTTAATAGCCTGATGTTATAAAGTTAAGAAACAATATATAAGTTCATATGATTTATTTTTTTATAAAATGGATATATATTTGAATGGATTTTTTTAAGTATATACAAAAATAAAACACGTAAATACAGGTGTATACATATAAACTTAAAAATTTATTTACACCTTATTACATAGATGTTGTGACGTTTCTCAGCAAAGAACCATTTACAAACTAAACAATTGAGGTTTCGAGTGTTACAAAATTCGAGATAGTCATAATTTGTATCCATAGAACAGATTTTATAATATCGAAGAAATAAATAACTATGTATTTTGTAATATTAAACAAAATATATTTATTATATAATTCTCTGTACAATATTTCGGTAATTTACATTTTGGCACGTAATTAAATTAAAGAATTTGAAATGCCAAATTCAGTTCTTACAAATCTCCAACTAGTTCAACGTATCTTTGGATTATATATATGATCGATATCGTTCTACTGACCAAGTAGAAAACTTTACAACGATTAACAGCAACAAATTTGTGATATAACATACGAAAAATTGTATAGAAACTTGAGAACGTTTTAACTTCGAAGGCAATCCTATTGCGCAAGCCAAGTCAAACTTAACAAGGTTCACTTTGTGACGGAACAACCTTTTATTTGTGCAACATTTTACAATATATTACGGAAAAATTTGACAAAAGGAATATTCGATCGAAATGTCGTACATTTGAAGTAATGTCCACAATCAACTAATAATACGTTTTAACGCTTAAGCTAAATCAGTCTAATTCTTAAAGCGACATAATGTCTAACAATAAAGCTTAAACGAATGCCGTAATCACACACTGGAAAATTACAAAGTAAGGCCACTAGATTTATTTATGTGAGGTCAAATCATTTAACCAGTCGAAATATAAAGTACAATTAACGAAATTATCAATATTTTATCCATATATTGTTATTAAATATATTAAACGAAATTATTCTCTAAGTTAATATGGCGGTTTATTATAAACAAATACAATGCCAACTAAATCATTTACAGTTTTTTTACAGTCGTATGCTATGGAATTTTCTAGCGGGAGGTATCGAAATCGTGGCAGTATCGCAAGCTTACGAATATAAATACATTATAATCAGCAAAAATGCTTTCGATATGGTAAAACGTTAACATGAATATAAAACGATCACAAAAATAATGCACCAGCGCGTCGCCACACGAGCGTCGTATATATACGGGCGCAACGACAAATATACCCAAATACCAAAAATAATTTAAAGCTATCACATCGATTTAACTGCATATAACTATTTTATTTCATCGTTTCACACGAAACAGGTAGACGCTTAACAAAACTTACAGGAATTAACATTGTTAGTGAACCTATATTTTACATTTTAGCGAAATTTACATAATTACAAGTGTTCGAAATATTTATTTACAATATTTGTGATTCGAACACGTCACTAGGAGTGCCGGGATCGATCGTGTCGACTCCGACATTTGGTTCAGTATTGACAGATTTAGTGATAGGAAAAAGCAAGAAATTGTCGAATTCCGCATCGCAACAAATTAAGAGAAAATATTCCGGGCAACCAAAATTGGACGGCGTCAAACATCGAGCGCGCTATACATAAGAGGGCGTCTACAGGCGCATCTCCCACAGTATGAGGTGCGCGTCCCTGGGGTTGGGGTCGGCGGCGGGCGCGGGGCGCTCGGCCGCGTCCGCCGTCTGCCGCCAGTCCACGTAGCCGCGCCCGCCCACCACCGTCACCACGGAGCGCCGCGCCGCGCCCTCGCCCACCACGTAGTCCGCCCCGCGCAGGCTGCGCGCCGCGCTCTTGTTGACCGCGCCCGCGCCCGCGCCCGCTCCCGCTCCCGCGCCCGCCGCGCTCGAGTCGGGCGGCGGCGAGGCGGCGACGGGCGCCAGGCCGGCCGCGCCCGACGCGCCCGAGCTGGTGCGCGACACGCCGCGCAGCGCCATGGACTCCTCGCTGCCCGAGGACGTGCACAGGCTGGAGGCGCGCGAGTCCACGGACCAGCTGGACAGGTCGAGGCTGCGCGGGCGGCCGGCGCGCATGCGCAGGCGCCGGTCCAGCGTGCTCACGCGGAAGGGGATCGCGGCCAGCTCGGGGTCGCTGCGGCGCAGGGCCTCGCCGCTGGACCCGCCCACGTCGGCCTCCCCGACGCAGTCCTTCACGAACATCAGGTCCCCGTACAGCCCGTACACGTCGCACGCGTTCAAGTTGGCACACTTGGGTAGTGTCTTGCTCAGCCTCACGTCGCCCGGTTTCTTCCTCCTGACGACGGCGGACTGGACGCGCTGCGGCCGGTAAGGGCTCATCTCTTCCGATATCCGCCTCTCGAGTTTCTGCTTGTCGTTTTCTTCCTTGGCCTCCTCTTTGAACTCCTGCACGGTCTCCGCCAGGGCGCGGGCGTTGGACAGGTTCCGCCGCACGACATTGACGTCGACCTCCTTGGTCTCCGGCGTGAGCGACAGCAGGAACGTGACGGGGCCGGCGTGCGCGTGGTACGACACAGCGATGTGTCCGCCGATGAGGGGCAGGCCCTCCAGCTTCGGCAGCGGCACGGTGACGCTGACGCCGGCGGTGGTGCCGACCCACAGCAGCCCCTGCCCGGCCAGCAGCGCCGACACGTGCGCCGGCTTGCTGCCCTCCCTGGCACCGATGGTTTTCGCTACATCTGCGGCTATGTCAATATTTTGTAAGTGTTCGAACGTTTCGGCGTGGTACAAGCTAACGTATGTAGAGTCAGAGAAGGCGGCCCAGAGTCCGACGCCGGAGTGGGCCAAATATTTGACGGAGCGGTCACCCTCTCCTTTTAGTTCTAGAATGCGCATGATTTCCGCAGTGAGGGCGTTGATGGCGAACACTCGCCTCGCACACGTCGCGTACACGATGCCGTCGACGGGCAGGATGCAGTGCACGGGCTTGTCTCCGAGCTCGATGGCGAGCGGCTCCTGCAGTGCCCAGGAATCGTCATGATTCCTTCTAAACACTGACACTCTACCGTTCGAAAGTCCCACGAACATTGAGTCGCAATGGTACTTGATTTGAGTGACGGCGGCCACCGTTATCACTTCCGTCAGTTTTTCTTGCTTTTCTGGTTCCATGCCCGAAAAGATGATTATTTTTTTGTCTTCTGTGCCGAGCCACACAGTGTCACCACAAAGCGTCGTCACTTGTCTAATTCCTTTTGCATATTCCATTGAAGTTACCTGAAAATTAATACGATATATTAATATATACCATAGACAGACTGGATATACTCTGGACTATAAACACATGTAATATAGATAGAAATTTTCGGGGAATTACATTTATTTTTATTATAACTAAAGAAACACGACTTAAGGCTATGACATTACATTACATAATGACTGGATATTGTATGGAAAGTGAATGTTGGATTTTCTTGGTAGTGCAGACCCTATTCTTTTTATTATACACTACCAAAATTTACACCTGTGATAAAATGGAAATAAGAGTCGTATATAACACAAGATATTTTGACTTTGTTACATCGGCATACAGTCTTCCTCAAATGCTACTAAAATAATGTAAATAGATGTCCTTTTTATTTTTTCAATTCAGGCCATAATTGTAACCCAGACTTTAGCGTCCAATCAAACAAATACTTTAACTTAATGATATTAGTGAAGAATTTACATATTTAGGTAGTGTTTTTCTTATCTTCACGCTTTATCCCGCACATGGCAGGGTAGGCAGAGGGAACTGCAGGAACCATAGGAACCTAGTGTTAATACAGTTCATTGCTTAGTCTCTGCTTTCTCTGTCCCCGTTTTCCGCCTTCTTCGAGGAATTGCGTGTGTTGAGTGGCGGCACTCAACGCCGCACTTTGCCTTGTTTTCGGGTCGAAGATAATGGAAATAGAAAACCCATCTTACCCGAGTGGGAATCGAACCCAAAAACTATCGCGTTGACGGTCGTTATGGTCGATCATTTGTATATAATAAATGTAATAGCGCAACACACCTTAGTGTCGGGCAAATCCAACGTGACAAGCGTCTTGAGCGTGGCGGCGCGCGTCGTGAGCACGGCCACGTGCGAGCCCGCGCCGCCGCCCGCGCACACCCACAGCAGGGACCGCGCGCGCCGCGTGCTGGCGCCGCCCGCCCCGCCCGCCCCGCCCCGCGTGCTGCCCGACGACGTGTAGAAGCAGCCGCACCGCACCTGTTGTACAAATATTCACATATTTATTTATTTATCCTTTATTGCACACACTACTATGAGTAAACATGTACAAAAGGTGGGTTTAAAGCTACAAAAGCATTCTCTACTAGCCAACCTGTGGGAAATAAATGTTGAGGTGTGCCGAACTGTAATTTCGTAGAAATTTATTATATTTATGATTTAGGTATATACGCTGATAAATACGCGTGCAGTAAGCAACGCGAAACACAACTACCACCGTCAACAGGACAGAGTATACACGTGTTTCATCCCTCAACGAGGCATCCTCAGGAGATGTTATACTAACATACGACTCCTGAGCACTTAATTGAGAAACTACTACCGCACAACAGAAGTTGTTACACATTAATTCCTTTCTTATTTGAAATATTGGTTGTCACGCGTACCTCAGTGAGACAGCTGGACGAGTGCACGGAGCTGGCGGCCACGAACAGCGGCATCTTGTGCGGCAGGGCCTGGCTGAGCGCGTGCGGCAGCGTGGCGGGCAGGCGCCAGGCGGGGCAGTTGGCGCGCGCCTGCGCCAGCTGCGCCAGCCGCAGCTCCGTGGCCCAGGCGCGCCGCGCGCCCGGCTCGTTCGCCCGGAACGTTATTGCCTCGTCGCGCCCCCGGATGGTGAGCTGGAGGCAGCACGAGTCCACCCACGCCATTTCATCGTCTTTTTTCTGGAATCGGTATGAGATTTAGTATACAGTGGTATGATGATATGAGAATTATAAATTAAATAAGTTATGCAAATATATTAATGTGCAGAAGCAATATTTTTTTTAGTTTCGTGCTTTTATCCCGTTGGGGCAGGGTAAGCAGAGGAAACCGTAAGGACTATGGTATTTAACCTAGTATTTAGATTTTCCGTTTCCCGTGGGTTGAGTGGTGGAACTCAAAGTCGCTAGGGTAGGTAGGTGGGTAGTACCTGTATGCTCTGCTGTATGGTCTGCAGCAGCGCGCGGAACACGTCGGGCGCGAGGTCGGGGTAGGGCGCGCGCAGCGACGCGGCCAGGTCGGCCATGCGCGACACGGTCTCGTAGTCGTGCATGAGCGCCGACATCTCGCTGCACAGCGAGTCGCCCGTCGAGCTCACGCTGCTGGTGCTCGTGTTGCTGGCGTTGCTCGTGCTGCTGCGTAAGCTGCCGCTGCGGTTTGTACCTGATTTTCAGGGTCACTTATTAGTGTATATTTTGTGTTAACTTGGTATTGGAGTTATTGCTGCCTAGCGACAACAAGGATATTCTCTTTCAAGTCTAATTGATAAGATCCCATAATTGTATAAATATATTAAATCTACACGTCACCGAAAACTTGTTCAATGACGTTTAGTTACTTGCCTAGCAATATATTCACTCCTCTCACTTGATTCTTTAGTTAATGTAAATATGAAGTAATATACGATACAGAAAAGAGAACAAATATTTACGCGATATATCTTACCTTGTGCCAAAACTCTACTTAAGGTGGGGGATGTCCCAGTGTCTAACACCTCGACATCTTGAACTGGATAAGCCCACTTGAGGCCGAGGCGCTCAGTGTCATCGCCGCCGGTGCCCACCGACACGCATACCACCAAGTCGTTCAATAGAAGCAACCGTCGCGGCTTGCACTTTGTCAATGTCCCTGATTGGTTGAATTCCTATAACAACAAAAAAAATATTACAGTTAAGTCGATATTTTATTTAGAAAAAACTATTCAAGGTATAGTGTAATCAAATGTTACATTATAATATCATAAAAAGGAGGATTAGTCTTACTGACTTGTTTTATTAATATAAATAGTGGAAGAATAACAAAGTTAACGCAAACACAATCACTTGTATTGGTAAATAATATCAGTAAAATATAGGTACAAACAATAGTTTTAAACATTTTATTGACGTAATTTAGTAATAACTCTGTTTAATGATTCATCAAAATTATACATAAATTTATAATTATATACGATTGGACGGGATGGTTTAGTCATTGCAATATATTACAATATGAGTAAATATCAGATATGTTCAATATTTATTGAATTGTTCACACTTGCTTTATAACTAATCTTTACCCCCATATACATATTTTACAAAAACACAAACAACTCACAAGTTGCAACAAGTCGTCCTGCCGCAGCAGATGTCGTTTATCAGCGCGCGAGGCGAGCAGTCGCGCGGCCCCGAAGCGCGCCGCGCCGCCGCCGCCGCCCGCGCCCGCCACGCCGCCCCGCGTCAAGCGTCTGAGGGCCGCGCGGAACGCCTGCGAACGGAATTAAAAAACGTTATAAAAAGCTAAACCTTTTCTCATTACTTATTATTCTTGTATTTAAATTACAAGCATTTTAAATAGCGTAAGACAGAAATACACTTCTCGTTGCGGGGTAAAAATCAGTAGAAGTCAAATATTTCGTTTAGAATCAAATTATTATCGCTCGGGTGTTTTTTTCTTCCGTATTTAAGAGCATTGTCGTTATAACGCTCTGATACGCTTACATGCTAATATTTTTACTGTACTATATAAAACAATTACTTCGCTTCGACAGAATTGTTTATCGCAAGAATACTATTACATACTCTCAATATTTCATTCTGGGTACATTCCATTATACCGTGATGTACATCGTAATAAATACGTCAATTTATTTGACGAAATATATCCACACTTGAGCCTCAAAGGAGTCCCGCAGTCTTTTCTGCTTAGACAAGCAGAATCAATCTATGGCTTGAGTAAGTGCTCATCACTAACTAAAATCACACAATTTCTTTTTGTATCTATATGCAAAAATAAGACGAATACCTGAGTCCTTTCAGCGTCACGTTTCCTCTCATTAAGAGCGTCAGCTAGCGCCTCCAGTCTGGTGAGCGCGCGTTGCAAAGACACGCGATCTGAGTGACCGTGCGGCGTGTGTTTTAAGAGATCCTGCAATTATAAATAATATTATAGCCGTGTTCTGCTTAGGCAGAGGGAAATCGTTTAATACACCCCTTTATTATTAAAATTATAGAAAATTACAGTAATCTTAATAAAAACAACAGTTTTTTATAATAAAGTAAGACAAAGTACTGGTATTTATATTAGTTTTTAGCATGAAATATGATAAACCGAATTAAATTTAACCGAATACATATTTATTAAAACAGAAATTGTAATGTTTTCTAACTATAATGATAACAATTGAAGTTTCATATATATATAAAATCAATAACTTTGTGCAAATAACAATTGTTTCATATAAATAAGTACAATGTAATCGAAATTATAGATTGGCATTCGTTACCTGTAGAAACATGATAAACTGTGGAAACCGTTGCACCGGTTTCACCATTAGTCCGAAGAAAGAAAGCCTGTCGTGTGCGCTGATTTGCTTCACTTTGAAGAAGTCCGCCAACGCTGACTTTCGCTTAGATTCCATCTTTGCCAATTCCATTGCAACTGAGAAATTGTTTATGAAATCCGAGTACACGTCCAACACCACTGCCTTGGAAAATGCGTTCAAGAAGACCTCGCCTATAAAACAAGTATACAAATGTAAGAATCTTTGTGGAACAGAACGGAAATCAATATGCTCCCAGGTTATTTCTTTCAGCCAAGGAGATACAATGTAATGTCGCTAATACTTACCAATTTTTTCATCGCGGTCCCACGTTCGCGCGCAGTCCGCTAGAGCGGTGCGGAAATGCAGATGACATTGCAGGATGTCGGGCAGTCGGTGGAATAACGTCTGGATTTTACTTGCATTTAAAATCGCGGGACTACTCTCTTCTAGAGGTTTCTTATAGTCCTGTGGAACAATTTATATATTAAATAAATATATTTGAAAATGTTTTCTTAGATTCACGTATATAGCAGGGTAAGCAGAGAAATCTGTGTGCTTAAGAAACCTGGTATTAAGGTGTTCTGTTCCACGTGTATATTGAGTGGTGTGGAACTTGACGCCGGGCTTTTTTAAGGTAACGCCAGAGCGGGTTGGTTCGATTTCCACACTGGAATGAAACATTTTCGTTCTCCCTATGTGGGAATTTAACCTAGTCTGTGCCTCTGCGCCACGTCAGTTTAAAATACAATTTAGTTTAAGTGCTAACCCTATAATTCATGTTGACGTATAATATTCTCGAAAACTTTAAAACTATAGTTCAGGCTTATCGTCACATATTGAATATATAAAAATGTAATAAAATATGTCAATGTCTCATATAAGCTAACTAGATTCTTTTATATAAACTGCCTTGTCGCATGAATAAGGAAATAAATTTTCTTGTACCTCGTCTAAGTGCGTCATCTCTTAGAATACTTAACGTGTTTATAGACTGTAAAAACGTTAGCTCTTGACTTGTGTTAGGGTTATCAAGTGGAAACAATGCAAATCAAAGTTATAGCATAAATATAATATAAACGTTTATTATTAAATCTCAAAACAAAGTTAATAAATAATCAAGTAAATAATTCTACTTAGGGATCTGACTGAAGAAAATCTGTTTGGTCAAATATTTTAATCTCAGTTCAAAATTCAAAATTCAAATTGTGTTGTATAGACTTTATAATCGACCAAGGCTAAATGATATTACATCATATTACATCAAGTCAATAAGCTTCAATGTTAAAGCATTAGTGATCAAAAATTAATTAAGCATTTAGAAAATAGCAACTGTCATATACATTCAGTTTGTAGTTATTTCTATTTGCCCACGAGAGCGAAGTCGCTGTGAAAAGCTAGTATTTAATAACAATAATGTGCTGAAGTACTTTCAAATTTTCAGAAACATTATCTATCACTTGTTAGCAAATCTTATTTTATGGATGAATATTAAATCGCAATACACACATACAAATTACAAGAAAATGTATTCTTAAATATATAAACAGTATACATTTAGGACTTTGAACTTCACATCAATAATAAGTTACGTGTATAGCCACAAATAATAAGCGACTTAGTAAATAGTGATGACTTCTTACATTAATAATTTATTTTTTAAAGTTTTTCTACACAAGCATATTTATATTCAAGATGTTTGATTTTTTGCTCATTAATATTAAAGTTATAATAAAATCATAAGTCATATGAAGTTTTAGGTTCAAGTTGATTTCCATTATGTCATATCATTATTATAATATATTATTAATACAGTATACCAGATAGTAGCGTAATCGGAAGGAGCCTAGTGACAGAATTTCGTTTACTTTCAGGCAAACCAAAAAACTATTTGGACATTTTAAATAAATAGGCAGTTCTACAAATATACTATACATTCAGAGACATTAGACCAATCGTCCGACAGTATAATAAAAACAATGGGATTCAAGCGCCAGTTAGGAAGGCTAACACGCGCCATTTACTGCTTTAGTGACCTCGGCCAGTTCACTTGTTAATAGAGCCTATTAAAACTGTCCCACTTCCTAATATGCAAATTGACAACATGCAAATTGTAGCGGACTAATACAAGTGAAACAGATATTTTAAGGCGATGTTATTTAAATATTTTTGTATAATTTTTAACATTTACATGTGGTGACAAAGAAATATGCCAGCCTTTTTAAACGAAAATAGATAAGAAAGTTGCAAAGTGTGTCATTACAAAATCGTTTCATTTGTAAAATTTGAATAATAAGAAAGTTTTAAGGCATATTATATGTACTTAACATATAATATATATCTAAAGAATTTCGCAAATAAAGCGAAAGGATTGTTAAATTTTACTCGAGTTTTCAGCACAAACACTTAAACTTGACAAGTGCTTTAATTTAATAATTACATAAATAAAAAAGTGACCATTTCTTGAAAAATGTTGTTAACTTATCTCAATGACCTAGAAAATTAATGAAACATAACATTTTAAGCGCCAATTATGGCAATCATAGTAATTTACGCAGCAACATGAGCATCATGATTAGGGATTGACATTGTCAATTTTAAAATATTTTTATGATCAATAAAGATAACGATTGTAACAGCTTACAAGAAACTTAAGTAAAAATATATCGTTACTACTACATATTATTATATGTTAACGGTTATATTCCTCAAACTGCGCATATTTTGTTCATTTACAATACTTGATTAAGTAGTTAGCTTTGTTTCAATGTTGTAAGTATCATAAATCATTATACAGTGGATTAGCACAGTACCGACAAACTTTTGCAACTGTCACCTGACAAGTTAATCAAACGGCCTGTCTAGTTCCACCTCCGTATGGCAATGGAAATAGCAGTAGACCATTTGCATAGCTTCATTTGACGAATTGCATAACGCTTGCTAACGTTCACGACCATCAATTATAATTGCTATCAATTTCAATGTTTCCTCTTCCATAGACGTGTTATGTACATGAGAAATGTCAACACGTTTGTTAAATCTTTAATGTCCAGTGGTCGGAGTACTTTCTCTTGTAAGTATTGTAAGTGATTGGAAGTCTAGTGTATATTATAATTAAATTTGCGTGGGTTCATCCTTTTTTTGACTTTTACACTTAACAAGCGAATTCAATTATCGTTGTATAACAGTTTTTTGTTAAGGTGATTTTTATAAAGGATTTACAAACTTTCTTACGAAGAGGCTTTTTTGTCGTGTTGATATTTTCACAATGGCAACATTATGTCAATTACGGTAAAATGAATCTGTCCGATGAATCAATAGACCTTGGAAGTTTCTCCTTTAATTAAATATATGAAGTATTTAAACAAATAAAAGACAACAGGTTCTTACAACTGTTGCCGAAATTGTGGGCGTGTCCACGATATCTTAGACTATTGACAGACAATACGGTCTTTTGAATTGGCTTTGGTTGCGTAAAACAAATATTGAACACAGCCTGGTAATTGTAAGATATTGAGTTTAACACGACAACTATTACAAATAATCATAATGTACTCTAGTTAAATTACAATAGCAGAAACACTTGTACATATACCTTAATCTATAGAGTGATTAAAATTGCGAAAAGCATTTGTGTCTAACAGTACTAATAAAATTACCCAATACACCTGATACTACTTAACTAAGAGTAAAAATATGTATGGAAGACCAGAATTAAGTCTAAACTAATCACAGTTAAGTCGTCAATTCTAATTTATTTAACCATAAAGTGCTAGGAAACTTTATTATCGAAAAATTATACGTTATTCTTTATTAAAATTCAAATTATATAACTAATCGATTTGAATTGAAAGGGCATAGCCTTATTTAGCTACAAGTGTACGAAATATCAATCAATAAATATTATAATATCCTCCTACATAATTTACACGGATACAAACTATTAGTTACATTTCGTAAGACGTATATGGCTTGATATAATTATAAATAATTCAATTGAGAAGTTTGAAAGTCTATTTTTTCAGTCATTTCCGTTTTAATATAAAATGATTTTTCAAAATATTTTATGTATTTATGATTATTGATGTTTCAAGGCAATAATTTATTGTTATCAGGAGATTTTTAGGATATAGTTGCTATTGGATAACCTTTTGTAAATCTTAATAAAATTAACAATAATCCTAAATTAAATATAAATCCTAAAAATTCTAATATTAATTAATTAATAACTAACAATAATCCTACTTTATTATTATTTCGATCTTCGCCACTGACACGTATATGAGATGTAATGTAAGAAATAAAAAAGTAGATATGTTATATCTCGTATGTATTATGATATTTAGTCATGTATCATAAATAAAAATTAAACAAAACGAATGTTTGTTGTTCTTTATCCAATTCAAAGATTGATCTCAAAGCCTGTAAATGTATGCGTTCATGTCAATTGAATTGCATTGGAACATTTCATTGAAGTCAGATATGAAGGAACTCGTTCACTTCGCTTATATAATTCCAGTTATGGTAATATGATGTATTCAGATTGTTATCAATCTTTGCCAGGCAGCGAATTACACTTTGCGATATGAATTATTGAATAAAAAATGCCTATTTGTAAATATTTACTAAGTACATTTGATAATATATATATATATATATATATATATATATATATATATATATATATATATATATATATATATATATATATATATATATATATATATATATATATATATATATATATATATATATATATATATATATATATATATATATATATATATATATATATATATATATATATAAATGTAAAGTACTTCAGATACATATGTATTATTAACATATAATATTTTTATGTGGTAAACAATGTATGTATATAATGGAGACTTATTAAATATAATTAAATAAGTACAATTATAAGCATCTTCCTTTTTCCAAATACGATAATGAATCGTTTGAATAGTTTTAGCACAAAGGATTGCAACTGGTCATTCCAGTTGTGACAGCGTGCATGTTTTCCCACGATAGTGATGCATACTATAATTTACCGTTTACGTATGTGCATTGGCCACCCGCGGATTCGCCGACATTTTACCCCGTATGACATAACTAAATGAGAAGTCATATAATTGAACAGAAAAATAAAGCCAGGATGTAACGCAATTTTTAATTAACAATTGTTTTTGTCTAAAAATATCTTTTTAATTCGGGTAAAGTATGTATTCGATGCCGTGCCTCTTGGGAACTATAAAATACGGTTGTGGGAGAAATTCCCATTATATACCTCACGTCACGTAATATGCATCACGTGAGAGAATATTAGAAAAAAAAAATGACCTATCTATTAATAATAATAACGCAAACTCAATGACCTATATCACGTTTTTACTTAGGGACGTAAAAACGTAGGGTCAAAAATAGGTGGTATTTTTAATATTGCTTGTGTGTAAGTATAAACAGCAATTTTAGTGTCAAAAGGAGAGACAGGAGATTGGTTGACAGGCCGATAGAAAGGTGTAGGTACCAACTAATCACTCTTTAATGATAGATGTTAGAGCAAAAAAATCGTGAGAAGTTACTGAGATCACTACACCTATACGTAATTTATATTATCGACTCTTACTATTACGTACATTATCTAATTCAATTACTTTGAAAGTAATTAAGTGGAATGTGAGATAGTAGGTTATTATATTGATTACATAATAATTTAGAAAATGAAATTTAATATTCGAAGCTAATTTCTAATACAACAATCGTGAAAAGCTAAAACGAAAACTTAAAATGTGAAACTATAAACTCATCGGGCCAATTACCATATTACAGTTGATATAGTTCGGGAAATAAATTATTTAAAAAATCTTTTAAAAAGGATTTACCTTAAAATACCTTGCTTGATTTAACAGTCATATAATAAAAATTCAGCCATTAGCAAAAGCTAATATTAAGTTTAAATAAAAAATAAGTACTAATAACTTACATTGATAAGCCTCTGCAACGTAGCGACGTAGGAGTTCTCACTGTGTATAATAGCTGCTACCACGTGCCTTCGTCGGAGTTGGGTTGACGTGAGGGAGTCCGGCGGTGGACCAAGCGAGGGTGGTGGTACCCTACCACCTCGCACCTCGCCACCGCAGGAGAACATATCCTCCTCCAACTAAAATTATAAGCATGTCATTTTAAGTAGTTTAAGTTTATATTATATAAATCTCATTACATACTGTTAGCAATAATTCAGTTCCATTGTTATTTAAGAAACAGTATTGGTCACATATATATTAATTATAAATGCAGTACTAAATACAATGAAATTGAAGTAAACTTAAAGTAGTTGTAGCTTCCATATTATGTGCAGTGGTGCAATAAATTCCTATACGGTAAATAAATGATAATATTTATGGGTTAAGTGGGACGTGTGGTTCGGTTAAAGTTATAACATGAGATAATCAAGCAAGCAAGCTTTGAACAAAGACGAGAGAGAAATCACCTATTGGTACAAATTTTAAAGGGAAACAATGAATAAAACAGGTTAATTTATCTGTAAATTTAGTTCAATAATTTTAATTAATAGTAGATTGATTTAATATTAATGACCCTGTGAAGTACTAAAATAATCAATTAAAAAAGAACCATCCACTTTATAGATAAACATATGTAAAGTGTCAAATATGAAGGTAACCTTCAAATGTTCGTATGTGCATAGCATGCCTTCATACCAAGTGACACAAACGAATCAATAAGCGTTAATACTTAAGCAAAATTACGTGATTTATGTAAATGAAGTTGCAAAGTTCCATTTCTTAGACAATATCCAGATGAAACGGTTTCACTCGTGCATTTATTTGTGATCATTTTAGAAACAAGCGCGTATATGTGATGAAATACTGTTGGCGCGCGTCGTCGTGCATCCAGCATTTGTATCATATGCGTACAAACTGATAAAATTACCGGTCGATCACGTCACTTTATTTATATCTCTGCACGATATTAAAGAAACCGGTTCACAGTGGTCCGTGTAAAGTTTTAAATATAATATGACATCGTACGCGTAAACGTCAAAAGCCCAACCGCACCCGTTTAGACGATCACGTGACTTACGTATACATCAAATGTTGTCATTGAGTAAAAAGCTTTTTCACGAACAACTTTTACACAGAACATGGCTGATACGCCGTCTATAATCGTCAGATTACCGGTAAGAAAAATATAGATTCACTTTTGACATTTACGAATAACACGTTACTCATGCCGTCTCACTAAAAATATACTGAAGTAAAAAATTACAATCGTAAACATGAATCCACTATGGTAGCTCACTGGACAGCGATCGCACATCATTATATCACATGTTTAAATAGACTATTTATTTAGCAAAGTAGTACATACGTACACATGTACGTGCGTACGTCTTGCCGTGTATCCTACTTGGTTACTGCGGTTTTGTTGTTGAACGGCGAGACACTCGAGCGTCCGATCATGATTCATCACTATATAAATGTGAATCATGTACATCATATATTTAATTGTACGAGTCCTTTAGCGGCCGTTGGAATTAAAGATGGCGTTCGAACGCATGAATGATGCATGTATTTTATTTCCAGAAATTATCATGAACGCACAGGAAGCCAATGACCAGCACAACAGTATAAAACTATGCCGTTAATTTAGTTACATATTGGAGTTAGCGTTTATAAACTACACTTGATAACTATCCATAAATTCCAATATTGTAAAATTGGCTCAACTATACTAAATGAGAACATAGAACGTAACAATTGACGTTCGTTATAAACGAAGAACTTTTAAGATAAAAGCAATCAGACTCAGTTGATTCTTTTTACTACGTTTATCAACGTCAGTTTAATTTCTCAAGGATTTTCTGTACAAAAAGCAATACAATTGAAACAGGTTTAATTAAGTAGAATTTACTTCTCTGTAATATGAATGAATATATAAAATACTTTAATTAAGTTGTTAATAAGTAAAAGTTTTATGTTATATTTCAATTTTAATTTATGATAAGAATGTTGCTTCGACACTTAAGCAATTTAGTATCAAGTTGTGATCTCGTGCCGGAATACCGGATTTATACTGGATTTGCATACATACGCAATGGCCTGAGTTGTAAAGGTATAAAAATCCACTTAATAGGAAACATAATAATACTGTCAATAGTACCCTACTACTATAGTTGCTAAAAAGGTTTTAAAAATTTCACTAAATATAATTGCATAATTCTATCGTTACTAATAAAGTCATTAATATGGACAGACAATCGAAATCATAAAAATGTCACCCTTTCTAGTTTATTCTTTATGACGTAGTTAGGTGCATAGTATTTTTACTAACCTCAGGCAACTTAGGCATCTTGTCAGTTTCATGTGTGTGCATGTCATATTGGTGCGTGGAGCCGCGTCGCACACTGAACCAGCGCGCGAGCCGCCCCCCACCCTCGTCGTCTGGCGCGGGCGTAGGGGGTGACGGCGTGTTGCTGCTGCTTCGCCATCGCTCGCACAACTCACGCGCACGGCTCAGCGTGTTCCGTAATTGGCCACTGCTCCTGTTAATTCAGATAAAAATTATCTATAAGTCAAGTCTAAAATAAAATAATAATTAATTCTAAAAGAAAGCAAGAAGCTTTAACTGTAACACAAGTATACTTAAAATTTAAGTATGTTTATCATAAACCATAGAAAACATGTATGATTTTACGATATATCAGTAACTCCTAGGTATGGTAATGTGTGTTTGATTTTAATTGAGGATTCAGGAACAGGATTCTTCCAGGGTAGATCAAATTTTTAAGCAGAATATGTCGCATCTGTTAATTTTTCTTCTATTTTGCCTTGAAGCCATGATTTGTTTACTTGTGTCAATTATACAATTATACTATGGAAATACATAGCATAATTGTTAACAGCATTCGAAACTATTGGGCTTGTTTTTATGCATTAGGTTTGGTATTTTTATATATTTTGCCCTTTTCTTTGGGATTTATTAATTTTTTTAACAGTGTATGATCATAATATGGGGAAAATTTTGAAACAGCCACTTCTTATCGTAATATCGCTAATAGTAAGCTACCACTGCTACCTCGTGTGATAAGGATAGAATAACGAAATATAAAATATAAAACTACCTGTTTAATGTATGACCACTATTACATATACTCAGATGTACAGAAAGTGATAAGCACATTGATCTCTTTTGCATCAAACAGGATATAAGCAACTTCATTCGATTTAATACTATAAGAAGGTTCTTTTATATTATTTATAACCACGACGATCCCCCCAAAAATGTCGTATCCCAAAGAAATAATAAGCGACGACTCTATTAGGAATGGTAGAATTCATGTGTTCACGTGTTCAATTCATATGTATAATTTAATAAACATTTTGGTGAGAACCAAGGTTTAATGTAACAGAAAAAAAGCGTGAAATAAAAAAGGGAAAATAGTAATTTGATGATCTATTTTGGCCTTGATTTCTGATTGTATTGGAAAAAAGAACAGCTTTCTGAACAATGTTTTTATCACCAATGTTCACTTAATTAACAGTAAAATCAAAGGATGTTGGCAATTTTCCCACACGGAAGTTTCAATTGAGAGAAAAAGGTTGCACAACCAATCCAGTAGGTGAAATTAAGTAGAAATCACACTTGTTGGATAACTTTCTGGAAATTGTTTTAATATTGTGTTTTATTTTTTTGGAAAATTAATGAACAGTATAACTTTTAGAATATGTATTTACCTATACATACATTTACTAAACAACGGAAACATTAAATGGTCTCGATTTTAGAATAATAGGTCTAGTGGCATTCTCTAATAACACCTGATTATCTTTGCACAAGACGGATATTGCAAGTATTATGATACAAAGATTCGATAATACTAGGATCATTGTGTTGAAACCAGCCCTAAGTACATTATATCAAATGTCAGGCTAAATGATATCGTCATCACAAGAGCAATAAATGAACTCGATAGTTGCAAATATGACAAACGTCGTATTGACTAATGTAACAACATATTGAAATGACAATAGGGCAATTAATTTGACAAAATACTAAACAAAGAAGCAGTTGAAGGTTGACCCAACAATCATCGTTAATTATCTCCGCGGTGGAACAACTTCACAAACGAATGATTAAATCATGATGATTTAGGCATAGTTTGTTGTTAATGTTTACAATACTGTTTGGTAATCAAAAATAAATATTTTTTTAACATTTGGATGTGATCTTTTGTAGAGGTTGCTAGTTTACCAACGCGAGTGCGCAATAGCACTTCAAGCCTTTCGATCAACTACCTTGTAAGGTGCGAATACAAAAGGACTGCTAACGATTAAATATCGTGTCACATTTATTCATCTTTTATACGAGTTAATATACATATTAAATCAATGTTGTAACATATCAATAACATTTCATCATAGTCTCCTATTTATTGTTATACATTTATTATCGTACGAATTATTACGTTAATAATACGTATTAACTTAGTTATTAATTTAAACTACATAAAAGTACTAATTTCAATTCAAGGATTAAAAGTGGGCTAAAATTATGTTTGTAATTTTTTCGTGTTTTCTCAGTAGGTATAACATCTAAAAACTAAACAAGATATTGTGATACAGTGAAGCTGCACCTTGAATAATTTGAAGTTGATATGTATATGTGTAAGAATGTCAAATAAATATGCCACTAAAAGCGGGCTACAAATTTTATATGAATATATTTCATATATATAATCACTTTAGAAATACTATTTTACGACCAATTCACCATTCGAGACGTCTTCAAAATTTAACTACACAATAAAAATTAATGTTATGTAGGTAACGTTACATGGGCGTATATAAAGCAATATAACTATTAAATAATTATTGCTGATAAATAAGACAGACGACGCACTGTCTGTAGCTTTTACAGCTTATCTGTTTGACCTATAGCTTGTGTCATAATGCAACACAATAACATAGATGAAATATGTGCATTAGTGTATCTAACTTTGCTAAGAACGTTTCACATGTATACTAAAAATACAACAGTCAACTTATGGTTCCCGCGTCGCATACAATCTGTTTTGTATATCATCTTTTTGAGACATTACATGTTGAGTGGCTTAACTCAACGCCGCGTTTGTGTACCGGAGCGGGGACATAAAAATTTAATTCCATTAAAATACGTTACTACTACTCTACTCCCCCTTGTGATAATAGTGATGTTTTAAGCTGTACTCCCTCGCTTCACCTTTATCACGTGTATTTCAAGCACTTAAAAATCTTACATTTTTTAAAATAATTGTAAAATACACGAAGAAATTATAAAATACAAGTATCATCTAATTTTATTATAGAAAATTAAAACAATTAAACAACAATAATTTGTTCGTTGCAACGCCGCATTTGTGTCACACTACAAGCCGCTTACGATTTTGTACGTGTGTGACGAAAAACTAAATACCGCGATATATTAATCCATCCCTCAACATTTTGTGATTTTTCGTATTTTTTACCCAAAAGGGGAATAGACTCCGACGATGTTTTGTCGGACGATGTTGCTGTACCACGACGGCCTCAAATTAATTATATACTTAATGGATATGTTAGCAAGTTAAAAAGCATGCTCAATATGTATGAAACAAGGATGAGGTAAGACCGACAATACGGGCCAGAATAATTAAATGTTACTTCAGTGTGAATTATCATTATCACTAACAAATATGCAAATAAATGTACACTCCACCTTGACATTATTTAAATGACTTAAGTATGTATTATAATGTCAGAGAATTTATGTTTGAATTTCATAAGGATGACTTTTAGTAAGGTTTCCTTCAATCATCATCACCATATCAGTGCACTGACCACAATTGATGATGATAGATTAAAATTTTTCTTCAGAAACGTACAATGTGTAAGCGCGATAAAGCAAAAGCCAAGAATAAAAAAAATCCTTCTCAAGAAAACTTAGCTGCATACAAAAACTGCGAAACATTTGCAACAGAATGTGTAGGGATGCTAAACGCCGCTATATCCATTCCACTATTCAGAATCTCAGTCAAGCGCGAGTCTGGAGATTCTTAGAGTCACTAGGGATAGGTAATTCCATTGACACTCATTCTTTAACAATAAGTCCAAATGATTTGAACTCCTTCTTCACAAGTACACCAATTACATTAAGCCCCCAAACCAAATCAAAGACCCTCAAGATTCTTTCTGAATTTGTCCTACCCGACTCAACTCCTTTTACTTTTAAAACTGTTACTGAAGATGAAGTCTGGAGGTATATCAAGTCTATTTCCACTAAAGCCGTTGGAAGTGATCATCTCAGTCTTGACATGATTATTCCCTTGTTGGAATACATTACACCAGTGGTCACTCACATTATAAATTTTTCACTGACTCGTAGTGTTTTTCCAACTTTGTGGAAGAACGCATATGTCATTCCTTTACCTAAAACTTCTAATCCTACCTCCTCTACTGAATATCGTCCTATATCCATTCTTCCTGTTCTATCCAAGGTCCTTCAATCCATCGTAAACAATCAACTATACCACTTCCTTTCCACTAAAAGTCTTCTGTGTCCTTTCCAATCTGGCTTCCGTCGTTTCCATAGTACAGTGACTGCGCTGTTGAATATTACGGAGGACATAGGGTGTGCTATGGATAACACCAAGCTTACTGTGATGGTGCTTCTGGACTTCAGCAGTGCTTTCAATTCTGTAGACTTTGATATACTTCTAGGTACTCTTCGTGCAGTTAACCTGTCTTCTGCAACTATTGACTCTTTTCACTCTTATCTCTTCGGTCGTCAGTAGTGTGTAAAAGTTAACTATATTACATCGACTTGGCTAGAACTCACTGTAGGCGTTCCTCAAGGTGGCGTTCTTTCTCCCCTTCTTTTCTCTATTTTTGTGAATAATATATCAAAAGTCATTTCTTCTCCTTACCATTTGTATGCAGATGATTTGCAATTATATCACCACTGTGATATAAACAACTTACCACAGGCCATTGCAGCACTAAATAAAGACTTGGATGCCATTCAATCTTGGGCCGAATCGTTTGGTCTCTTAGTTAACCCCAAAAAATCTCAAGCCATTATTATTGGCAGTAACAAGCTAAGGGGTAAAATAAATTGGAATTCAACGCCAAAAATTGTATACTCAGGAATTGAAATAGACTATTGTAACAAAATTAAAAACTTGGGTTTAACTTTTGATAGTAACATGTCTTGGATATTGCAAGTATTATGATACAAAGATTCGATAATACTAGGATCATTGTGTTGAAACCAGCCCTAAGTACATTATATCAAATGTCAGGCTAAATGATATCGTCATCACAAGAGCAATAAATGAACTCGATAGTTGCAAATATGACAAACGTCGTATTGACTAATGTAACAACATATTGAAATGACAATAGGGCAATTAATTTGACAAAATACTAAACAAAGAAGCAGTTGAAGGTTGACCCAACAATCATCGTTAATTATCTCCGCGGTGGAACAACTTCACAAACGAATGATTAAATCATGATGATTTAGGCATAGTTTGTTGTTAATGTTTACAATACTGTTTGGTAATCAAAAATAAATATTTTTTTAACATTTGGATGTGATCTTTTGTAGAGGTTGCTAGTTTACCAACGCGAGTGCGCAATAGCATTTCAAGCCTTTCGATCAACTACCTTGTAAGGTGCGAATACAAAAGGACTGCTAACGATTAAATATCGTGTCACATTTATTCATCTTTTATACGAGTTAATATACATATTAAATCAATGTTGTAACATATCAATAACATTTCATCATAGTCTCCTATTTATTGTTATACATTTATTATCGTTCGAATTATTACGTTAACAATACGTATTAACTTAGTTATTAATTTAAACTACATAAAAGTACTAATTTCAATTCAAGGATTAAAAGTGGGCTAAAATTATATTTGTAATTTTTTCGTGTTTTCTCAGTAGGTATAACATCTAAAAACTAAACAAGATATTGTGATACAGTGAAGCTGCACCTTGAATAATTTGAAGTTTATATGTATATGTGTAAGAATGTCAAATAAATATGCCACTAAAAGCGGGCTACAAATTTTATATGAATATATTTCATATATATAATCACTTTAGAAATACTATTTTACGACCAATTCACCATTCGAGACGTCTTCAAAATTTAACTACACAATAAAAATTAATGTTATGTAGGTAACGTTACATGGGCGTATATAAAGCAATATAACTATTAAATAATTATTGCTGATAAATAAGACAGACGACGCACTGTCTGTAGCTTTTACAGCTTATCTGTTTGACCTATAGCTTGTGTCATAATGCAACACAATAACATAGATGAAATATGTGCATTAGTGTATCTAGCTTTGCTAAGAACGTTTCACATGTATACTAAAAATAAAACAGTCAACTTATGGTTCCCGCGTCGCATACTATCTGTTTTGTATATCATCTTTTTGAGACATTACATGTTGAGTGGCTTAACTCAACGCCGCGTTTGTGTACCGGAGCGGGGACATAAAAATTTAATTCCATTAAAATACGTTACTACTACTCTACTCCCCCTTGTGATAATAGTGATGTTTTAAGCTGTACTCCCTCGCTTCACCTTTATCACGTGTATTTCAAGCACTTAAAAATCTTACATTTTTTAAAATAATTGTAAAATACACGAAGAAATTATAAAATACAAGTATCATCTAATTTCATTATAGAAAATTAAAACAATTAAACAACAATAATTTGTTCGTTGCAACGCCGCATTTATGTCACACTACAAGCCGCTTACGATTTTGTACGTGTGTGACGAAAAACTAAATACCGCGATATATTAATCCATCCCTCAACATTTTGTGATTTTTCGTATTTTTTTACCCAAAAGGGGTATAGACTCCGAAGATGTTTTTGTCGGACGATGTTGCTGTACCACGACGGCGTGAAATTAATTATATACTTAATGGATATGTTAGCAAGTTAAAAAGCATGCTCAATATGTATGAAACAAGGATGAGGTAAGACCGACAATACGGGCCAGAATAATTAAATGTTACTTCAGTGTGAATTATCATTATCACTAACAAATATGCAAATAAATGTACACTCCACCTTGACATTATTTAAATGACTTAAGTATGTATTATAATGTCAGAGAATTTATGTTTGAATTTCATAAGTATGACTTTTAGTAAGGTTTCCTTCAATCATCATCACCACATCAGTGCAATGACCACAATTGATGATGATAGATTAAAATTTTTCTTCAGAAATGAGGGTAACATGTTTGGTTTCCCGTCACAAATGAAGATTTTCTTTAATCTTATTATAACATGGTAAACTTATGAGTATAAGCTTTCTAGAAATGTATGTCAATACACAGTCAGTGGTTCAGAATTTTGACGGCACATATAAAACGTTTATGAGTCAATTTAGAAAGTGGATGTAGGTACCATTTTTTTAAATGATTTGAACCTGGTTTCAAATAAGAAATGAAATGAAAAAAAAATTACATAAAACATGTCAGGAATTCCCTTTTGAAATTCAATTGATAATATATCGTCTTTGTTTTATCTAGTCAATGGTTGCGGTAATGATTTGATTGTAAAAACTATTATTATTCACTGCCTACTGCGCAAGTTATGCTTCTAATTAATTACACAACACACACAAACTAAGCTTCGTCCAGAAGGTATTTATGTATTTAATACACACATTGCAACACGCGCTGCATCGATTATTTTAAAAGCCTTAAGCTTTTAGTATAATCTGTTCTATCATAATTATTTTACAATATGAAAACCAAATCCACAGTATTAGGATAAATTAACTTTGATGCATTTCTATTAAAGTGTTTTAAAATAGGTTCTTTGATAATAGAGTTAAATGGTCAGTCAGAGGCAGTGCCCTCTATGTGAGTTTGAACACAGGAAATTTGTGTTAATTGGGTACGCGACGCAACTAATTGTCAAGTCCGACAGAACCAGATAGGAAGTTGCCCAGTTGCCATCTGCAAGTAAATACATTGACACGTGCAAACAATTGGCCTGGCGAGCAATTGGCCCTATTACATAGAGTTGCACGAATTAACTTCATGGGTCTATGGATTTTTTAAATATATATGCCTTTGTTAGATCAAATAGGCAGTATAATTTTATATAACAGAGAAATTTTAACTTTATTTAATACCGGTACCGCCAGTATCTAACATGCAAACAACAACAGAACTGTTTCTTAATAATCAATTATATTATCTAAAGCAGATTATTACGTGCAAATTTTTAAAAAACCACTACCTTTCCTAAAGTAATCTTTGTGAATTGTGATGCTTCATTAGCATCACTAGAGACAACAAAAAAATAACTTCCAAAAGATTTAAAAATGTTATTTATGTGTGTTAAAATTTTATTTTATTTAAGCGTGTAAGGTGGTCTAATATATTAATAAATAAATGTTTGCTACAGTTTATAGTATTATGAAATATCTCCGGATGCAGTCTTTATTTCTTAAAACTGAATGTATGTATCATTTAGGAGCTCCCTATTCGAGTGAATTGGTTCTAATTTCTAAATAACCAATAGCCATCAATCATACTTAGTACAGACAGCCCAGGCCTTACATTTAAGCCATTTGGTTGAGTCTCAATAGGACGATTTTTTGCGTGAACTTTTACAGCACGTAAACGGGAATATAATGGGATTACCAAACCAAAAACACAACTTCCTGCAATTGGAGGAAAATGAAATCTAGTGGTTAGATACCTATTTGGCAAATTTCCCAAATGGTAAAAGATTATAAATAATAATAAATTTACAATAATAGTTTGTGAATTAGATATTCAACAATAAGATAATTTTACTTAAGACTATAGAAATAATTTTCTAAGTGATTGAACACGTGGCACACGTGAGGTTATAAGAATATCCGAATATTGTAAACATTCGTATTTCCTACATGAGATTGGTTAATATAGTCAGAAACGTTTATTAAATATAAATATTTTGTAGAATACAGCATGATTCTTACCTGGAGTCCAGTGTGGAATTCAGCCGCTGAGACCGTCTGAGCGGCGTGTTCCGTATCGCGCTCACCGGCTCCTCCCAGCTGCCCCCCGCCGACCGGTGCTCATCTGAGAATAATTCATAATCCATTGTATTTTACATTTAAATTCAACCTATTATATGTATATCAGGTCAAAGACTACCAGGTAACTTGTTCTTCTATGACTCAAAGCAAGCAAATCGAAACACAGACATAAATATTACATTTTTAGGAAAAGTTGTAAAAAATTTTAAAGTAAAAAAAAAGTTAAAAATAGTTTAGATACAATAAGACATCACAACACGTCTTTGTAAAATAACACTTACTCTAGTTCCTTTATTATCCAAACACGCCGAATGAAGCAGTAAAGAGACAGAACGTTTAGATAAGGTTACAGTCAAAGTCAAAGGTCTACTAATTAGAGAAAAATGATAGTATTGTACATTTTATCTTTACAAAAATACAAATTTATAGAATATTTCTTAGTAAAATTTGACCGTTCCGCTAAGTGATTTAAGACCTTGAATATGCAAGCGTGGGTGGCAGCGGCAAGGCAACCGTGTTTTTAGCAATTTTGCGCACCATTTTCAATGATTTCGCTTCAGTCTACATCTAAACAACATTATGAGATTCTAAAATTTAAAAAATAACTAAAACCTAATATACATACTTTTATATTTTTTTATCAGCTTGTTTTTTATTTTAGTAAACTTGTTATCACCTTTCTTTGAATGTTTCATTGTACAAGAAATTGTCACTGATGTATGGTTGCATTTGAAACTACTAATTATATAACGTTATCTATAAGCTTAAACATTTTTAACACTAAACACATGTGAACTTCATAAAGATATACGTATCACTAAACATAGTAGTGACGTCTGATCCCACACACATATATGGTGACATTATAAATTATGTTTCCACGCACACTACATATACAAGTAACTATTAAATCATTAATAAGATTCACTGATTATAATTTTATATAAACAAATCAGAGGCATCTCATTGTTTAATGTCTCACATTAAAACTTCCGTAATGTAACTAAATATATACTATAAAAATTATATGAAGAATAACATGTGTGTAATAAATAACAGTTAATTTCTTGAAATTTATTTATTATATGGTACGTATTTAATTTATTCTATATAAATAAAAGTGTTTGTATCGACTTATAAAACAAATGAAATCATACAACAGAAATCATAAAATGTATTCGGAGTAAATAAATTAAGTAAATTCAGCTCTCAATTTTTATAATAAACTGACTTATTTTTCTTGTTTTCTTTTGACGTCGTCTTACCTAACAAAAATTACACTTTTCACCAATGACATGATACACGATACTAAAAAATCAACAACAAATTTTAACATTGCCTCAGTCGGTCTTGCCGTTTGCTAAATGATCTTAGGAACAACTGTACTAATTTTTATAAAACTTATGGAGGAAATAGCGATTACCACGCGCGATTTCTATCCACCGCCCATATAAAATAAACATTGCACATCTTTTATAGACTGTTATGCGAAAGAAATATTTAATAGTTCTAAATCCAGGTGGGTCATTGTAATTTTAATCGATGACGATGATTAAGAAGTGCATCAAAAATCTTTTTACTATACTATTACCCACATTATACTATAGTATATTGATATCATAATAATAGATAATATTGTGCATTATCTATTATTATGGTTATAGGTGTTAAACTGGTAGCAAAATTAAAATAAAAAGTAAACATTAACATAATGATAAGGGATTTAATACAGATAAGAACATCTTAGTACATCTTGATACAAAGATAGTAGTAATGTCGAGTAGTTTATTACTATTCTGACAAATAAGTAAGAATTCAAAATAAATGTTTGAGTTAAAACCTACCAGACATGAATTGTATCATTGTCGCTTTAAATGTTTGCTTACTATGTATAAAATTAAATTATAAAGTAACTTATTAATTTCCTTGTTTCTTTCGTTAATAAAAACGATTTACAATCCTCCTTATTAAGACATTTATTGATTTACAAGTATTCAAAAATTACTACTATGTCAAGGAAATATATTGAGTTTCAACATATACAAAGATTTTATCGTAATCGGTCACGTTGCTAGTCATGTTAAATATGAACACGAACAAAATGAGGTCGACAACCTGATTAGATAGAATGCTGACCCACTAGATAGTGTAAACAGCAAAATTGCAGGTCCAACACGAATCGATTTATAGACGGTCAGTATCGATTGTCTATCATGAGATCGGTGTATCGTAATGAATCGAGATCATAGCCGCCGCCGTGCACGCCCCGTCAATCGAGAAGTCATTGTTTGAACCTAGATCTTTATGATTCATACAGCCTATATACCAACATACAGATAAGAATGCAGCAAATAGGGCGTTGCATGCAAACAATCGCCTCGAAGAATTATGCTTTTGACCTATTTTCTGATTTTGCTAGTTTTAAAGTACGGATTTATTAAACGAAATACTCGTAAAATAAAACTTTGCTTGTCGTCTAAAAATTCCATTATTTTCACGTTCAACGAACACGCCAGTACAGCGAGACGTCATACGGCTTAGTCACAAAACCACAACAAATTATTGGGAATTTAACCGCAATGATAAAGGATTTTACCGAACTCTGTGACACCGACGAAAGAGTTTAACCACCTTAATAATATAAACTACGACATTGACTAAATAGATAAATAGTTGCATTGTCATTATTTTTATATAACATTAATTCAAATGGATAAATAATTCAGATGGATTTTTCTATTTCCATTTTCTTCGCTCTAGAAACTAGGTAAACCGCGGCGTTGAGTTCCGCCACTCAACACGCAATGCTTCGAAAAAGGCGGAAAGCGGGGACAGAGAAAGCAAGGACTAAGTAACGGAGTGTCGTAACACTAAGTTCACATATGGTTCCTGCAGTTCCCTCTGGCTACCCTGCAATATGCGAAATAAAGCGATAGAAGCGAATATATATATATATATATATATATATATATATATATATATATATATATATATATATATATATATATATATATATATATATATATATATATATATATATATATATATATATATATATATATATATATATATATATATATATATATATATATATATATATATATATATATATATATATATATATATATATATATATATATATATATATATATATATATATATATATATATATATATATATAGTTAGTATAGTTTAAGATAAAATCATTTTTAATTTATCATATAATTAATAACCGTTTTATAGAAATAAGGTTGTTGTCTGTAAAAATTATCAGTTTATCATTTATGGTTTTAGTTCTAGTTTCAACATCCATCATATATTATTTATGTGTAAATATTTTTTTCATAAAAGTTTAAAACCTAAACATTGGGTTAACAAAAATATACTTTATATATTATTAATTTAAAAAAAATGTTATTTTATTGGATGATATATCAAGTTAAGATGATTTAAGTTTGTTAGTCAAATATATTTATTAGAACAAGTAGGAAATAGCTGAATGAATAATTGATTGGTTACAAAATGATTCATAATTTACTGTATGAATATTAATTAATTAACGGGCTCATTCAAATGAATATCAATGATAGTAAGCGTACCTATTTGTTTGACCGTTTCCTCTGCAACAGGACATAGCTCAACTTTGTTTACAACAATGACCAACGTAAACTGCATTGTAGCAAACATCGGCACCGACACACGCACATGGACTATTAGATCCTCTCACATTTGCATAAGTTATTGAGAAATGCATCGTTCGTAACGTGCAACGCACCGTACAGTCCGCTTAGAACTAAGCCGGATTTGCATAATTGGTGGTAACTGTGTCAATTGCTAAGCCTACCATCGAATTGACGAGGAAAAGTATTAACAATGACGTTCATCCGTACAATTATTAGGTTCGCCAAGTTAATTGTAAATGTGCGCCTCCCGCATCAATTGAGTGGCGCGCCGCGCCGGCGCAACGGGGGAACTTTCGAGGACGAATATAAACACAATACTTCAGCTATTTCGGTAAATCGCAACGTAGTATAATCCAAATCGTCTCCAAGTTTATATTATTCGCCCGAGAAATCAACAATTACAACGAAAAGCAAATTCCTGTTATTTAACGCGTGCCAAACTTAATACACTGATAAAAAAGTTAACGATTACTAAATATACTGTGAGAGAATCATTTAATAATTGTTTTAGTGAATTGTATTCTTTTAATTTTAAATTTTAAGACGTAATAATATTTTAATTAAATAATTTATTTATTATAAACGAGATTTTCCACAAGTAAAATTAGTTAAAATTTATTGATATGGCCAAAAATTGATGTAATTAGTCATCAGTTTACGAAGAAGTCGAGGTGGATAAAAAATATTTTAAAAATCACATGTGTTTACGTTTATATTAGGTACAAAAGATGTCGGAGTCAATTTTGTTCTAATAATTAATCTATGTATTCCAAAGCCCTATTCATTATACGAAGGACCCGCATAAAGAGCACTACAATATTTTCCATGGCAAAGCTAGAGCGTAAATGATTGGTAATGTTATGTTACGCTAAATTAATTACGTATTATCTACCTTCTAGCTTCATGTCGAAGTTAGTCGTGTAAGAAACATTAATTTTATATCAATTTTGATTGACCTTGACTTTATAGCCTAGATACTTTCCACTAGTAATTGTTATAAATAGTAAATTACAAAGATATAATTTATTACAATATGTAAAGTATAATCGATTTTTGTCATGTCATGTTAAAGTAATATAAAAAATATTATAACATTTAAAAGATATAAACTGATTCTATATATCTGAAAAACTGAGAAATATGCATGTAAAAGTTTAGTCTAGTCTAGGCTAGTCTTAAATAAACTACAGGGACTATAAACGTTAAAATGGACATTTAGACTTATTCTACATAACAACATTATATCTACTTAATATTAGTCTACAAAATATTCAACAACAACTTTAATATAATCAAATAAGATTTAAAAATACCTATTAAAATAAAGTTATTAGACAAAACAATATTCTCTTAATTTTAACAATGAATGAACTAAAAAAAGACTATGTCAATTTGTACTGCATATTCAAGTTTAAGCTTAACGAATCAGGCTATAGTTGTTGGTGTCGAGTGTTAATTAGTAACTTACATTTAATGAGGACGACCGAGTCGTGGGGCTCACACTGCACCTGGGTGGCGTTCATGGCCAGCAGCCCGCCGCTGCCGACCCCGCCACCCGCTCCGCTTGCCTCTCTGTATAAGAAATAACAATTAGTTTCTTTGACATGTTCTTACATCACATTTAATTATTATATGTATACATCAGTTATAATTGGATTGGATTTTATGTGAAAATATGAAGATTATTTTTCTACTATTCATGGAACTGAAATAAAGAAATATTACATTTTTTTTTATCATCTAACTTTTATTATTGTATTTAAATGATTGTTTATAAATTATTACTATGAAATAAGTAATAATTTTCTAAATTATTGTACTAAATTAGAAATAAAAAATTCAAATGTTATACTTTAACTATATTTTAGCAAATATCACAAGATATATAAATATTTATAAATCTAGTGTTTACACCTTTACTCTTGTCATTTATTTAAGTTTAAATTTTAAAAAAGATGTAATTTCTTAATAAATATATTGAATTTGATATAGAATTCAACACAACTTTCCTTAAGAGTTGTCACTCTTAAGATATCTTTCTGCTTAATGTTGGCTATCTGTCGACAGTCAAAATTAATCAGAGAGAGAACTATGTTAAAACATATCAGTGCATGCCCATTCACAATGAACCATAATATAAGATTGTTATATTAAATATTTTTCATATAAGTACACTTTATTATATACCTTGCAATTTGCTTTGATAAACACTGTAAAATATTATTATAATAAAATGAGCACAAATGCAACTGATTTAGGATTTAAACAGAATTCAAAATGTTTCTAAACTAATATTTACATAAATAAAAATATGACCTGCCAGTGCCTAGTTATTGCTGACTATTTTGTTATCAGGGAAAATAAAGATATAACAATTGACAAGGACAGCGCACAGTGCAGTTTGTAATAAAACAATGCTATGATGACAAATGTATCCATAACAAAATTTACAATGCGTCAAACAAAATGCTATACATATTCACATGTAAAATAAACTATTGTCTATTATACATTTAATGAAGGCTGAGTGTTATATAATATATTTTAATATCTGTTTTGTCTTTGAAAATAATTTCATTTTAATTATATAGTATAAATAGTTATTTATTATATTATAAAATAAGTAATATGCTCCTTGCATCATTAAAAAACTTGTTACTACAAGGTTCATTATGCTATTAATTTTTTCTCAGTATAAAACTGAAAAGCTATATTTATTTATTATTTACATCAATTCTAAATTGATTTTAAATTTTTTTTTACTAATATCAAATAAATAAACAATATGTTGTTAGAAAACTTTAGTGCCAAAATTTTTGATGTATAGATTTTTTGGATATATTTTCTTAAATATTTTTAGAATTTATATGAATCAATTTTGTTATATAGTAAATATTGAAAATGACAGTAAAGCAGCCAAAGTATGAAAATAAGGAAGTAAAAAACTACATACTATTTTGATAAGCACCTTTTGGCATCATACTTATAATGTTTATTCCTTGTTCTATTTTTGTTTTGGCACATTTTTCATTGTATCTGAATTTTGAAAGTTATGAAATTATATTCTATACTAAGTTGAAAACAAATACTGAAAAGAAAAACTTTTTTATGAATATATGATTAATGACAACTTAAAATTTTAGATTTTTACACTTGGGTCAATGCAAATTAAGTAAATACTATAAAATTTAATTGTAAATATGGAAAATGAAATCTCAATCTTCTATTTATCATTCTCTATTTATGTCTACCATTTATTTATAACAGAGATGCAAAAAAAAACATAGTCATAACTACAATATCTAACACTAGTTTAAGTATGAATGAATATATAAATAATTGTTTTGTATACAATATTGTGCATTTGTCTATTGTTTATTTGCATTCAGGGTTTCTATTTTCTTCGTCAATTTATCAATATATAATACAATAACAATAATAATATAATGTAAACAATAAATAATACTACTCCTCATTCAAACATGAAATGGATGACAACTGAGAAGCTGCAGTATTAACAGTTTAGCAAAAAGACTGTCAAATTTTAAATATAATGCAAGATTAATGCATTAAGTCAACCATATTTTAAGTCAAATTACTATCAATGATTTATTTATAATACATGTCATTGCCAGTATGTTAATGAAAAAATATCCATATTTTTATTTGAATATTTATGTTATTTTTTTTTTATATTTACCTCTGTTTATAAAAAGTAAATTCCTCATTTAATTTAAAATTTATTTTTATTTACAGTTCTATCTTATTCTACAATGATTTAACATTATATTTAAGAATTTTTGGTATTTTGTCTTCACTTAATTTAGTAGATGACATTGAACCAAATTTTGAATAACAACCACTCAAGATTATTATAATAAGCATTTTTATAGCATTTATATAGTTTTGGCTCTTTTAAAATTGATTTACGTAAGGACTTTTGAAAGTAAGATTCTTTTATATATTGATATTTATAGTTTTTATCTTGTTATTAGAAATCCACTTGTACAATGAATGGACCGACATTTGACACCGCAAAAGCTAGGCATTGGTTCACATCGTTTTCAGAATTTTAGGTCAAAGTACGTTGAACTTGAGAGCGCTTTACTCACCGTAAAATGCTTATTGCCGGCACTTGCTTCCCTATGGAATGCGTGCAGGCAGGGCCCGCATTCGCTAGGAAAGCATTACCCACTGTTTTATGCACGTTTGGAAAGTTTCCTCAACGGAAACCGGCCACGACAACAATCACTGATTACACTGTTGGGTTCACAGGCGTGCAACCTGACAGGAACGTACCAAAATAGCACCACTCTTGTTTTATTCACTGTTACAGACAAAAGGCACTGGTATCCAAGTAACAACACAGTAAAGCGACACAAGTTAGAAACGGCCCTTTAGTTATGTTTTCAGTCAGTCCATTACACAATTGCATCTGTGATTGCTCTTATTTCACACGCGTATTTACAGAAACTTGTTTCGGTTACTTGTACGAAAGAAAATAAAGAATGAAGCGTCAATCACACTACGATAGCCGAAAAACACAAGCAAGTGAGACAAACGCGCAGCTGGCTCGCCGTCGCCTCTCGCTGCGGGACGCGGTATGGCGCGGGGCGCGGCGGGTAGTGCTGGCGGGGTGCGTCCCGACTCCCCCCAACCTTCCTGCTTCGTCTCGCAACTCATATTTTCATTATTACGTTACGTTCATTTCATTTATTTAAGAATTAAGCCACATTTGTCCACTGTCCGTGTCGAACTGTTTTATAGGGAATTATCCTAATATTATATAACATCAGCAAATCATAATTAAAAAATATATAGCTACCTATATATAAAGTCTACACTTTAATTCAAAGCGTCAATATGTCACTGTAGATAAATAAAAATAAGAATTAACAGTCCTAATAAAATCTTACTTGTTTCAAATTTTATTAATTTTTCAATACAAACTTAATATCATTTAATGTAGCTACAGCATCGGCCAGAACATCGGTTCACATATATATTTATAATTATCTGTGTAAACAAAAATATGTTTACAGCATGGCCTACCTTAACGTGTATTTTTAAAATACAAAGTAAAAGTAAACATTTTTATATATTGACAATGAGTAAATGCTTGGAATTTTTTGGTTGTGGGGAAAGTGAATTGTAAGTGAGACGATACAGTGAACTTAAACACTCACTTTTAATATATTGGCAATGAATCTGCTATTTTTATTTCACACCTGCAGCCTGCAGGCCATTAATGTTTACACGTTCACAAATCAGATGAGGACATCTGCTTCTGTTTTTTCTCTTTGATGAATTTCACCTCAGTCTACCCTATTTACCAAACGGAAACGGGGTGCGGCTGGGTGTGTCCTTGAGGGAACGAATTGAACCGGAAATATCTATGCAGTGTCATTGTTTTCTTTCAATAACATAGCCTTAATACACTTTACCGGTGATTTACATTGACTTTGATGTTTAAACAACTTAGTTTTGATTATGGTGCATTATTTATTACTTATATATAATAACCGTACATATTTTGAGTACTTAGAATACAAACGGATATCCTTTCTATTTATGTCCAAGGCAAATGTAAATTAAGTAGCAAACACCCCGCATAGTTCGGTCGTAATATTTCGTCTCTTTGTCATCGTTTCTGTTGCTAATAATAGATGTAGCTAACCAGCGATCTGTATTATGGAAGCATTAAGCAACGAATCAAACTACATGAATCTTAAATCTAAGTAGCTAAGTGTACTATATACTATAAAGAAGATTATTTTGCCCTAACTATATATGTTGACTTAGTTTGCTTTTTGTAATCAAAGGAAATATAAAATTTTCTTTTTTTAAAGCCCAATCCATAGGGTACTAGTTAGAAATGTCTGTCTTACCGTATATGTAACATGTGGCATCGGGCATGTCCCGAGCTTTTTGCTTAAAATAACGTGTCCTCTTGGCGACTTCCGTCGATACTCGGCTCACTATCGACAATCGTTCGTGCGTACGTTTTACCATAATTGTAAGACGTACGTCATTGACAATATTTTTATTCATAACAACAAAAAGTTCTTTATCCATGTATGTAGGTACGCTATTGCCATTGATAAAGGAACTTTCTTTAGCAATTAATATAACCTCATTTAGTTGAAAAAATATAAAAAATGTGTATCATATTAATGTTACTTTAATGTCCTAAAGTACAGAATTTAACTTTAAAAAAGAATAAAGTAGATCTTGGAATTCAAACTTTATACGCATACAAGAAAAATACTTAAACATAAATATATTTAAATATACATGTAGGTAATATTTATTATATTTTCAAGTCTATTGTCCCGAGTTTTTAGATGGATGATGAGTTATCAAAATCTTGAGTGTCGGCGCTTTTATTTAATCTTGAACGTCAATTGTAGCTTTACCTTGGAAAATAACAGATCATTGTGAAGTAACCAACTCTAATGTTACCACGGATTGCTTGTAATTGTTATTGAAATCGGGTAACACGTAATTTTGATAGGACTAAATATAAATTATTTTATAAATATAGCGCCATATTTTTTATCGTAATGCTTTAATAAAGCTCTATGTAATATATGTATGTGTTTAGCGGTACTAATACGCAGTACAAGTTTAACGGAACTGTCCGCAGCTACGTCGAGGAACACTAATTCAATTGATTTCATTCAATCGTCTCATGCCGGATATTTTCCGAATCATTCAACCAATTAAAGAGGCATTAGCGAATTGAATGGTCCCAATGCATTGTTGTTGATCATGATGCTACGGACCATTTAGCCCTATCAGTGATAGGTCAATGCACCTTTGCAGTTCGTGCTTCTAACACACGTTATCTTTTATAAATTCACACATTTATCAAACTATGGTTCGAAATTGACTATTTTTTCTATAGCCAAGTTTGATAACCTATAAAGTTATCAATATTTTGTCAGCTAAATATAAATGTTGATCATTATTTTATAAATATTCGACTTATGATCGGCGATCCAACAATTTAGCCGAATTGATTTATTTGGCTCAATTAAACCATTAACTTTATCTTTTAGGAAATAAAATATTAAATTGAAGTTAAAACTCATACAGCAATTAAAAATATGTAAAGTAGAAAAAATTATAATATTACTATTAACTCAAACTATAATTCTATGAAAAACGAATAAGTAAAGGCCACAGTTAAAAACGGTTAATATCATCGGTTAATTGAAGTAATTAAAGGTTTAAATGTTTTAATTATATATAAATGTAAAAGGTAACGATGTCTTCGTTAATTTACTAGAGTAAAGGCTTAATGAACGTGTACCATTGCGTTATATCTTCCTTATCAGTCTTTTAATGTTAATACGAGTACTTTGTCAGGTTTAAATGTTCTACGAAGTAAGTAATTATAGTAGTCATTTCATTTGTCATAATCGTTGATGATTGACTTTGGTGTAGCAATGTTAAAACAAGATATTTTGCTAATTTAGTAGATGATGTAAAATGAATAATAAAGTAATAATGTTTTGTAGAGATTAGAGCAAACTAGACTCCTTCAATATTTTCTCTATATATTTATTAAATTGGCTAAAATTAACATAGCTTTAGGCTTTATCCTTAGTGGGATAGGCAAAGAGGACGGATCGCTACATACTGCGATCCCATCGTATCTCTTTTGCTTCTTTTTTCATTTATATGCATAGTCTTAATTGTTTTTATGATGATTTTTTATTTAATACTACATGATATAATAACATAAGATAGTCGTACGACGACTGTGAAATTTATTACGCGCGAAAAATCAAACACTTAAAAGTTATATAATATATATTTTTATTTCACAGTTTTTTACAATTCTCTCATCACTCAACCTTTCTCTCTTGTGCTCCCATCACGGTAGCACAATCTTGTTGGTACTTACGTATAACATTGGATTCGATTTGAAAAACTCTTACTGCATATCCAAAAACTAGCATTTTTACTAGAATTGTGCTACTATCATACTTCTTTTCAAAAACCCGGTCTGCTTAAACCCAGTGTCCTAAAGTTCAACTCTTTTATTTCTACAATCTGTGCTACCGACTCCGTGTACCCTCAATGCAGATACAACATAATAAATACTGCTACTGCTATTATTAATATGTTTTCTCGTCTATATCAAAACACCTACTTATAAAATTTCTAGATTTAATATCTTGTTCTTAAATCTTTCCATGTTTAGTACCTATTTTCTTTTTTTTCACATCAAATCTCAGAATCGGATCAGCTTTTGTATTTATTAATGTTTAATTGAACCACATACTTGAATATGAAGTAACAAAATACCTCCAGTGTGGATTTATAATGCTTACATTAATTAATTCTACTAGTCAATATTTCTCATAGTGCCAAAGCCACTGCCTATGGGTTAAAAATTATATAACCACTGTGACTGATTCCGTATTAAATTTTATTTTCTCCGTTAACTCGTTGACAACATAGCATTATTCATAATTGGTTAGCTATTAACTATTATTTATGGGCAGCAAAGGTCTTTTACATTGTCGTAGGCGGCTTCTTATGCAACGGGTCACAGTAATTCTAAAGAGTAATTTTCTCGTCTTTTAATTCTCTTACATTACCAATTCCTATCTCGTAACTATAATAATATGCATTGAAAACATTAAGAGTCATTTCTGGACTTAATTAAAGTAGAGATATATAGTCACATGTTTTATATACTCTCAAATATATTATGTAATTAAAACATCAACACTTGATTAAACGATAAACATCAGTGAAATGTGAAATGTTATTGAACAACAACTTACTCGTATATTGCTTTCCAATCTTTAGTTGCCATATGTTATAACGCCTTTTTAAGTTTGAAGCTGTAATTTTTCAAGATAATGTTGTATACTTATACAGTTATTACGTAAATAAAACAAAGCGTTTTAAAATCTTCTAAATCCATGTAAGTCGTGCTCGTGTAATCCGCATGATTAGGCACAAAGAAAAAATTAAATAGAGGTTTGCTTTCTTTAGATACAAAAGGCGAAGCGATTGAAAGTTTACAACCTACAATGGCTAAACAAGTGTGATGACACCGGCGTCTTATCGGGCATCTCTAGCTGACTCATCGTTCATACAATATTCTTAATTATTATAATTTTTGTAGTCAAACTCATCCGTGCGATAACCAACGGACCGGAGTGAAAGTATTCTAGTTTCGATAATCACACGGTTGGCCATAGAGGCAAGTTCAATGCCTTGATTATGACTGTTATCCAAATTATATTCTCTGGCTTTCCTACGATGAATGGAGCAGGTGTCGTAATCGATGTAAGATCAGCTTTTACGCCGGTATGACTTGTGACACATGATTTTTTTATGACGCGATGTCGACTCTACCGCGCGATATTACATCTGATTATAATTAATTAACAAGTGTATAGGCGACCCCACATATTCTAAGAATTGTTTTTTAACGGTTAATATATATAACGAATGTAATGTCACATGCCAACCTACGTGCTTTAACACAATCAAGAAATTTACGATAACAGAAATTAACAACAAGCAGGTGTGTCCTGTTATAACTTATTCTTGTTATATAAATAGGCATATTTAATCAGAAACACTTCTTATTATTTTTTCATATTTTTTTTAAAAACATAGGTAAGTAACTAATTGTTACGCTAAATAAATTGCTATTTATATGCATATATCTAGTGTAAAGAATCTGGGTTGTAGTTGACATATTGGTAATGTTAATTAATCTAAATGTGACAGTTACTGTACATTGTAGGCTTTTGGCTCCCATCGTTAGAAATCGCGGCCACTGGAACCGTATGAATTAAACTAGGAAACGTGTGTGACTTTGACGTGCTACTGTTTAGCGTCTTCATTGTTTCCTAAAAATAGTATTTCCGCAAAAAATACAGTTGATTATAATATATAACAGGGGTTTTTGGCGTTTTTTTTTATCCAGAATATTTTGAAACGGTTTACTCTATACGGGGATGCATTATTTGTCTCGGTATAGATCGTTTATTGAGATAAAATTTCTATATTAAATTATCTTCATAAAGTGTTTATTTCATACTATGTTGATCACTTTTTGTATAAATGCATTCTCACGCATGAACACTTCCAATGTATTCCATAAATTAAGAAATTGCATTCCGTTTCTCTACTGATAATAATTATTAGTGCAATATTTCTGAACAAATTTAACATTTTCTCGTATAATATATTATATACAGTTTACCTAATTATTATATATTTTGTATACAAATATAATCATAATATAATTATTGTCATTTTAATTTCATTATGAATGCTAATTTCTAATTTACTAAATTAGTAAGAAATGCAGGTGCGTACGTTAATTTGTTTATTACTTTACTGGCTCATTAGATGCCTACCTCCCCTTTAATTAACTGAACAGTTGTTCGCGTTGATTTACATTTTTTGATTGTCTTGGAATAACTATAATTTAGAAGGCGGAAAGCGGGGACGGAGAAAGCAGGAACTAAGCAACGGAGTGTCTTAACATTAGGTTCATATGGTTCCTGCAGTTCCCTCTGTCTACCCTGCAATATGCGGGATAAAGGCGTGAAGCTATAAAAAAACAATAATTTAGTAGTAATAAATAGTGTATACATTTTTACTGATCTTGATTTCTGATCTGTACAAAAGCCTCTATATGTAACTATGTACATATTAGTACTGTAAGCACAAAAGATATAAATAATTTATATATTTTCCTCAAAAAACGCGTCTACCACCATTAAGACCGACAACGAACCTGTAACATCTCTGGTGCTGCATGGGGTCTTCGGCTACGGTGACTACTGACCAGTTAGGTGATCTAAACGTTGGTTTGCCTTGTCTTTTCCGTAAAATAAGAAAAAAATGATTATACTTTATTACTATTTCATTTTAGAGAAGAGAGAGAGTAGAGAATATAACATATTTTTTTAAATCAACCAATGTTGATACTTAAAATAAACATTAAAATATAGGATTTATTTTGCTGTTTATCAATAACTTTATAACGTCATTCTGTTTATTTTATATGTAGAGTGTTCAAAGAGTTTCGTAAACAGGATATATTTTTTTTCTAAAATTGACTACATATTCAAAACGTATATCTATTTATGAGTGTAAGTAATGTTAAAAGTCAGTTTCACAAGTAACGGGGCAACTTTTCTCATCGACATTATTGTAAATAACGTTAAACAGCGTGGGCAATGTCCCAAAACCGGCTGTCAACCAGAAGAGATTAGATGTTTATTCCGATTGTATATAAGTCATGTGTAACGGTGTCCATACCGACTCACAGTAGAGATAACAAGGTTAACAGGGCGCCCTCCAGGCATGCGAATGTGTCGGTAAACGGCGATAAAGGAAAGAATGTATTACGTTAGCATTACATTATTTTATTCACGTAATTGGTAAGAGGTAGCTATTTGTGCGGTATTCACCGAGTGCTTGTTTAATAAGGATTTACCGTTTCAATGACGTAGATGACATAGAATATATTAAATCGGTTCACTTCTATACGAGTATGTATGTATGTTATACTTAAATTATTACTAATGATTTGACCATATATGTATTTGATATAAATTATTCTACGTAAGCAGTTTTAGACATGAAACCACTACAGTGCAATATAGTCGATTTCCATTGGGAGGTGCAGTGTCAACCCATCACTAGAAAAGCAAATTCGGAAGAATAGTCAGGAACTAAGAATTAAAAACTGAAAAAAATACGTATGATGATAATTTAATAACTTACTATTTATGTATATTATATATGCACGTAGATCGTGGATATGTATGCATAACAAGGCATATCTAACTGCAAACACGAAATACCTGCTCAAAATAGATTTGTTTACGTGGTTCCATAAATATTAGATTATTTCGATCCATTTATCACCGCTTCAGAGGAGCGTAAGCTATTAAAAATGTAATCAACACAAAAGATAATATATGTATAAGCAGATAAATAATTTACTATACGTCTCTATTACGTCATTTATGTGCCTGATTCATGTTTGTATTTAACCATATAAATTGAATTTTCATAAGGCATGTAAACTTTTAATTTCAGGGTTCTTTTAAATTGAAATTATTTATGTTATTTTTATATATTGGACACCTCATGGCAAAATGATGAATTGACAACTTAACAAATTTTATAACAATAAAGAAGCATCATGTCATACCAAAATATTGTCTATTTATATTACCTAGTACCTAGACATAGGCATATATTTAATTTATTCCAGTAACGAATAATAAAGATAACATATTGAAATTAAACAAATAATCAAATTAGTCAAAATAGAAAAACAAAGGGGCTCAAATTAATTCAATTCCAAGCCATGTTACCTATGTATGACAGAACTATATAAAGTAAAAATGATGATGTGGTATCATACAAATATAGCTCGGTGTTCCAGCATAGCGTGGTGTATTAAAGTTTTATCGCAACTATGTTCATTACAAACTTAATTGAAAAACAGTATTATGCAACTGTGAAGTCACAGAGAAATCATTTCTGACCGTCCCTCCTCGGGCGGTAAATTGCTTTAGGCAGTTTTCTTTCTTCTATTACGGGCATCGTTATATCTAGACTTAGGTCGTCGACCTCAACTGTTTTATGGTCCAAGCAATCGAATAATCAATTTTAATCGTCATAGTTTCCATGTGAAACCGTTGAGTGATATTGTGTGAAAACTTGTGGATTCATCATAACTGCATCACTTATATGAGCAATTTAGAAAATTACAAAACACCTGTATTTAAAGCCATTACTTGCTAATTGATCGATTTTGGTAAAACAGAAATTGGAGTCTAAAGCGAATATAGACGAGAGAGATTTGAAAACAAATAGTGATTTATTGAATTAAAATACACGATCAACTTTATCGAACATTCTAAATCTAGGCTTGCAATTTACTTGTGTGGGAAATATTTGAATCCAGATTATATTTTAGTCTTGTTACGAGTGAACTGAGCTATTTAATTGTTGTGAAATTTATTTTACGTACGTTTTAAATATATAAATCATTTTTGATACCATGTGAATGTTTCAAGGATGCAAGGGTCATAGTCCACTGGAGCACGCAACTTTATCAAGTCAGCTTTATGATTCTCAGTAATTATTATCAATTGTAAGTTTAATGTTTGCATTGTATTTCATATACCGTGGATAACAGAATTAAATTATTACTAATTTCCAATTATGAGCCAACTAGTATTATTGGCTTAGATTTAAGTACAAAATATAATGTAAATTTATAAACTAAGTCGTGATTAAATAATAATCACAGGAAGCATCACTAATAATAGTTATTATATAGGTTTATAACTGTATTTGCAAAGAGCCAAGCTAATTAAGTAATTAATTATTTAAAATATAATAATAAAGTTAGGCTAAGCAGCGATTACTGTTCAGACTGTAAAGACAGACAGAAAACTGACTGATTAAATTGACAGCAATATAGTTAAAGCGAATATTTATTTGTATATACGTTTGAGAGATGTAAGATAAATTTTACAATATTATGTGTATATAATTTGGTCAAATTAATGAATTGTATAAGCATTTATCACAACACTGATAACCAAACTGGCGTAGGCACACGTGTGGCGAGCAACTTTCACTCGATCACGACGTTGAGATAAGTGGTCAAAAATTTTGCAAATATTGTTCCGTATGTTCTATGATATATTTCTGTCACGAAAGTGTAATATATTGCTTGTTTTTACACCAAGGTCAGAAAACCAGATGGCACAACAATACTACAGTTACCTTAGTGATGGTTGGATGAAAACGAATTTGATTCCTCCCGTTTTGGAGATAACTTTCTGTGTGTAAAACGGGCTTTTGTCCTTTCCAAATCGGTTTCTTGATAAACATCAATCGTACAAAACCGTTCAGATCCACTTTCCACAGTTACATAAGCTTTCGGCAATCATTGTTGCTGATTCGATAGCGTGGTGTGTGATAACGATACAAAAGAAAGGTTCGTTAATTAAAGCGTAGGTTTGGGCGTCCATTTCGTTGGTATTGTTATGACAATAACACCAATTACAATATAAAGGTTCTTTTTAAGATTTTGCCGATTCGTTTGACAGTGTTACAATGTACAAGTATTATACATTTAATATGACATATCTGTTATGCCGATAGCGTAATTTAATTTACATTGGCATTTCTTTAAACTTTCTTTTTGCGGTTTCTAGTTGCAAACGAGTAAGTAAAACTTAGAATTTATGCAATATTTTTGACACTTTACGTATATAATATCCTCAGTATCGTATTGCGTAACGCCTAAATGTATACATTTTTTGAATTGTATAAAATGAAATAGAAATTTAAATAAATGGATCTCTAGTTTGTATGAAAAAGAGTAAGTGCAGTAGTGGCTGAAGAAGATTGCAGTAGTTATGTATTAGATATAGTAAGTTTTAACACAAAGTTCTTTCTGTTTAAACGTAAAATAGCTTAAAATCATTTATTTAACTTTACATACTTTTTCAGTAGCATACAATAAGGAACGCTACACATTACAAATTATATATGAAGAATACAATGTGATTGTTTCACATGCGGTACCTATATAATTACACATATAAAATGCTATTATAATATTTTTATATTAAATTGGCATTATATATATTATCACTTAAATATGCAAAAAATAAAAATGATATTTTCTATATTTTATAATTAAATATTTTTAAACTGCAACAAAAAACTGTTCGTAGTTAAGTGAAACTATACTTCCAACCATCTATTGTAATACCGACTTTGGACAATGTGTACGACAGTCCATACCTGACAGAAAGTGATGAACTACAATATAGTTTATGTTTTTTATTAAATATCTTAGTAACATAATTATATTCATTTGTAATTGCCTTTAAGCAAGCATTTCTTTTACTATTTGTGTTTTTTTATAATTAGGACTTGGTACCTCAAACTGAAAAAATGGATCCCTTATAATGCTACTTATTGTCGATCTGTATGTTTTTTCAAAATAAGTGAGAATTGAAGCTGTAATTAATCAAAAATCAAAATTTAACTGGATATCTATTTCGCCGCGTAATCAAAAATCAAAATTTAACTGGATATCTATTTACGGCAGACCTAAACTTATAAAATTTGGCAATAAATTGAAATTATTTTGCAAACACATAAAAAATATTCACGTCTTAAGATTATCTACAAGAAAAAATTCCATTGTAAACTTATACCATTACTTAGACCATTTAATACAAAATGAACGCATACGACTGGGAATTTAAGTTTGTTAATTTATGTAACAAGTATTTTCAATCATAAAGTACAATCATAAAAGTGGTAAGGAACCATCGGTACACGAGTACTATTCGCACTTGACTGATAATTCTAAATAATAATATCGGTACTGCGGCCTTAGCCAAGACGCAATTTGACAATTGCTTATGCTAACAATATGTATGGAGTAAACGACAAGTCACGTGACTTAAGCCAACGAAAAGAAAAATGGTAGCCAAAAACAAAACGTCAACAAAGTCATTGAGTCGAAATACATATCTGAGCGTCTCTACAGTGTCAATCGCTAATTGACAGCCATGTTGCTCATTTTGACAATCGCAGTGTTAATTGTCAACGCTCACCTATCGAAGTACGAAACCCTGCAGAAAACGCTAAAAAATTATGGAAAAAGAATTTTTCACCTTAATAATTACAAATTTATAAGTAAATTAGGAAGTTTTTAAGTGAATCGATTATTAATTAATAATTACGTAATAAATTTGACGATTATATTACGAAATTTTATTATTTTCGTTTTATTTTTCAACATTAATAATTTTGAATACATCGGTTAATAATTTTAATTATTCTACTTTACTATTATCTACGTTTTTTAACATATACTTAAATTTACATTTTCTATTTCTATTAATATTTGTTTGAGAAGTGTATTTTTTTAATCTGTTTTAATCAAATTAGTAAACATTAAATTCTCACACATGCAACATTGAAATATGTGACGTTACAGTCTTCACTTGACATTTCAAAAAATGCAAATTACAGACAATATCATCGACGTCTTCTATTGACACTGTAGATGAAGAATTTGATGTTGACATGGGTTGTTGGCTACCAAGTTAGCGATATCTCTAATTTTTATCGCTGAAGCGCTTTATGGAATAGATACGGAGCGTTTGGTTTTTAAATTAAAGATTAACATTGATTAAATTTAATAAATTAAGAAAATTTTTTTATATCTATTTAATTGTTAATACCTATTTAACATCCGACACACTTATGTGTATATATAAAGTTACATAAAACTTCTTTTCACTTTTTAAATTGGCAAGTAAAATGTTATCAGCATATCTATCTTAATATCATAATTTAACTCACTCTGATTATGAAACATAAATACCTTATATATACATATCGCACAAGAATGAAGAAAAATATAGGAATGTAAGTGTGTTTATTTTACGTACCTTTTACTTATGGATCGTCAGTTATAGACTTAGTCACGTATCACTCTGTTATACACCCTCGTCTAAATATTTTCATTTAAAAAAGGTTTAATTAGAAATTATTAGTTCTTACAAATATACTATCAGCACTCTTATACTAAAAGCTTTGTCTTTACCGTGACATTGTGTAGAGCAAAAGCACTAAATATTGAAAGTGTTGGTGTAGGTTTTAGTAGTTTTTAGCAACTTAAATTGTCACAACAACTCGAAAAGCGGCCAACGAAATCTACGTAGGTGTAGAAACGCAAAGGTTAAGTTTGTATTTGATTTTTCTATACATGATAAATATTCTTTGCAAGTTGTGCTTTATTTTAAATTTTGATTGTACCTTGGAGAGTCCGTACCATATCCACATTAAAGTTACATGATGTATAGTGGTATTTTATTAAATCAGTCCGACGAATGTTTATTATATATGAATCTTATATAAAATGGATCGAAATAAAATTCTTTTAGTCTAAATTGCAATGTAACTTTAATAATAATATCGTTGACATGTGCTTGGTTTTATAAGAGAATTGCACACGTAAGAGTAGATTCGGGGAGCGTATAGTGTAGAAAAATATAACTGCCCAGTAAAGGACAAAAATATTTACAATTGCAAAACAAGCATGTTAAAAAACCTTTTTTTCTTTGTAAAACCATTTGAATGTAACAACACCTCTATACTCGACTTCTACTGACTACGCTATAGGCAAATGTTTATTTGTTACAGTTCTGTATTTGGCACGACAAGCCGACTCATATAGGAGATCAGAGAGCATAAATTTATGTACAACCTTGACATAATAACATTTAATTCGGGCAATCAATTAGGTAATTCAGGCACATAGTAGAAGCTGTACGCGATTGTATCATGATAGATCACTGCTGTTATCGCGATGCCGATAAATAATTGTCGATGTCAAAATTAATCGAACATTTACTTGCAGATAATTAAAAAGTGGACTATACAGTACGGCTGGACCGATCTGCCACACTCCGTCACGGCCATACATTCAATAATATTAACTTTAGGCCTTGTCTAAATTTATGGGATGTTTAGTTGGTCGAGACCATTTGATTCGGCGATTAGATACCGTTAAGGAATTATCGAACTTTGCACACCAATTATCCTCAAATCTGGTTTTTTTTAATAATGTAACATCCAAATAAAAGTGGATTGACCTTAAACTAAAACCTGAGGCTATAAACATGAAAGGTCATCAGAATTAACATTAAGTCTGTCCCAGATTGAGGATTCGCAAAATGGCATTTGTGGGTGCGTCGAGGAGGTTTATTTTTCGTTTGCAATTCGTTAATCTTTTGGAGCACGTGTAAGCAAGGTCGAGGTCGACGATAAATAATTGATTCTGCTGGAAATACTGAGCGCAAATTTGTAAGCACCCAATATTTATGGACAAAAATACATATTTATTTTATTTACAACTTAAATTACGGACATTCAATTTGTCGTCCATTTTTAGATTATATGACTTTTTAGCTTTCGTTTTACCGTGCATTATTTTATTGAGATACAGTTGTAATAAACAACTTTTTAAGTAATAGGGCAAATTTCTTGCGATCTTATCGAATTGCTACTTAAAAGAGAACCACTGGCAATTTCAGATTTGTTTAATTCATAAATAAATATATGCACTATTTTTCATATAAACTCTCTCATAGAATTGCCATAATCGTTTTAATGTAATTAAAGTTGTAGTTTGTAGAAATATAATCGATGTTTAGTTTATTTGTTAGTGTAGGGAGCTAAATGTTTTACATTTTAGCAACGCATGGTCGTAAAGTCAAAGCAACGTCGGTCAATCAAATTTAATAGAATTATGTATATTATTCAACACATAATAAAAATAGAAAAAAAAATACAAATTAATAAGTTTACATGAATTTTTAAAAAGAAATTTTATTTAAGGACCGTCGTGGCGTATTGAGGCGCGTCTACCTGTGACACGACGGTTAGAGGGTTCGATTCTCACACGGGGAAGATAGATTTTTATATTTCCATTTTCCTCGCTCTGGAAACTAAGCAAAGCGCGGCGTTGAGTTTCGCCACTCAACACGTAATGCCTCGAAAACGGCGTAAAGCGGGGTCGAAGAAAGCAGGGACTAAGCAACGGAGTGTCTTAACACTAAGTTCATATGGTTCCTGCAGTTCCCTCTGTCTACCCTGCAATATACGGGATAAAGCGTGAACCTAAAAAAATTTTTTTCTTAAATTCTCGCTACTACATCAAAATAGGTTAATTTAAGCATCGATTTATCAGAAAAGGTATGAAAGTACTATATAGAAAGTAAATAAAAATGACCAATTACTAGGTATCATTTGCTTTGTGATTGCTCAATATGCAGTTAATTGAAAAAACAGACGGTTGATATGTTTATCAGCTGTTAGCAAGATTAGTGCTAAACAGTCGCTGGCGAATGTTGGCGTATTGCATGTAATGTTTAAATGTTTACTTTACTAATTCAAGGTTTGTTTGATTTTATTTTTTGTAAGAGCAACGTCTGTGCGTCAATCGAATACAAACTTAGGTTAGATGAGATCTCTTAAGATAGAAACTGTTGCGAAAATGTAGAGTCATCAATTCGTCACGAACAAAAAAGTATGGACCAAAATCTATATATAACTAAAATATATTAGGAAAATAAAAAAATATACATATTTTTATAAAAATATTTTTAATAATATAGTTATCTACTTAGATAGTTATTCGAATAAATTGCTACAATCTATTTAGTTTTTGATTTTTCAAATGAGTACGTTGAACCAGGGTTATTTTTTTGTAATCGAAAGTGAATTTCTTAACTTTACTTACAGATAATCCTGTCAATCAAGTGGTTTAAACATATCTCTAATTTTGAATTTTTAATTAAAGTTTATAATTAATTAGACCTTGATATAGAGACCTAGTTCATTTATATATGTTGCAAATTCTGAGAATGTAAATGGAAAAAATATTATACACCTAAAATAGTATCTAATCTGTAACGCACTTCCATGAAAATATTTTTAAAATGTTATATATCATATTGTGTATAATTATATTTATAAACTATTGAATAATCTTATAAGCAATGAAAGAGCAAAAATGAACTACAAATATAAGATTGTAATACTTTATATTGTCTTAAACTTATAAATTATTGTAAGTTCTCACTTTTCATCTTTTCACAAATTTCATTTTTTTCTCGTACGTATCAATAAATTTTCAATTTTACCTTTGTACTATAATTTAAAACTTATTGCCAATTTTCATAACTATAGGTCGACGGTAAGTACCTAAAGATTTTGATTACGAGGCGAACCCGATATATAATGCAAAACAATTATGCATAAACGGTCATATCTTTTGATTAACTTTGAAATTTGGTTTTTAATGATCTTCATGAGGTCATTGACCATCCAGGTCAATATTTGTTTTAGTAATAGTTTGATAATAATTTCAACTCCATTGTTCTGCGAGATTTTAAGAAGTTTTTTTAACATACGGCCAGACAGACAGTAAAGTAATCCTATAAAGGTTTCGTTTTTATGGTTCCGAACCTAAAAAGTGAGAACGGGGCCCTATTACTAAGTCTTCCTGTTTGTTTGTCATCAGACCGTATGTTATAAGCTGTCATACCTGAAAAATATATAATATATCTCCATAATTGTATAAGAAAATACAATAAATAGGTGCAAAACCCTCGGTGCAAGAGTACTTGTTGTACTTCATCCATATTTTCCTTGCCTTAGTCATGGAGCCTTAAAATTATGAATAGCATTCCAAATTAACATTATAACACTAGACAACATATGCAATCTTACAAATTTAAAGCTTGTGGATGAATAGAGCGTAAAGGGAGTGTGAAAAAATAATAACCGTAACAAATCTTTATGATTTATACACAGATCAAGATAGATTGAGGGTGATTCCGCCATTTCGTGCAAAAAACAACGTTCCGCGGAATAAAAAAAAATATTGATTGAATGTACTTTTTTTAAAATCATCTAATGTAGCTCGTAGCCAGATTCCTAAAAAATAGGATGGCACTTTTCTTTTTGCTCTGATTGCGGAGGAAATGACAATCAAAATTTAACAACTGGATGGTAATGAAAAGCGTAAAGATAGTAATGAATTAGCGCAGGATGGTTATGATTTAAGTTGGACTGGTAATGAAATACTGCAAAAGAGTACTAGAATAGGAAAGGATTCTAATGAACTACAAAAAAAGGTAATGAATAAAAGCTAAATAAAACAACATTATTTTAGTAATCAACATCATTTACTCTTCTATTTAATTCATTTTATTCAGGTCAGTCTAAAGAAATCAACTTAATTAAAGACTGCCTTACGTAACAGCCAGTTACAGAAGTTACACGACTTATAGAAGTTACTATATTCAGTAATAGGAACTATATACGTAGGCATTTGGTCATCACAAAATCACAGTAAGTATTAATATAAAAAATATGAAACTTCTAAAAAATAAAAAAATCTCAAATTACTATGGATAGCCAACACTATTATGTGTTAAATAATAAAATACTAACTAAACAACAACACTGTATATCATAATATGAAAAATAAGTAAATATGAAAAAAAAAACACTCATTTATATATAATTACCAAAAATCAAAGAGCTCTATTTATTCTTTTTACTTTACTTTTTTTCTCTAATTATATATTTATTTACTCTCAGTCACAGTTTATAAAATATTATAATTATCAATGTCATCTGATTCTTCATAATCCTTGTTATTATTTGTTCGTTTTCTGGTTGAGTAGATTGAATGAAGGCCTCATATTTCTGTTGGTTTTCAGAATTAGTACAAGCTACATCTAGATTTTTAGGGTTTCAATTTTATCACTATCACCGGCCCAAATTACTTGATGTACTTTCATTGTTCCATTGAATCCTGGAATGTTGGGTGGAAATATTTGTTTTTCAATATCGTTATCAATATTTTCTGCTATAATATCAAAATGTACGTTGGGTATATTTTTAGTTACTAATCCCCAAAAACCTTCAAACCTACCAACATCTCTACCATATTTGACAAAATTATCAGCAGTTCTTTTTACAACTGCACCAATCCCATTCGGAGCCCCTTTACCATGACCGGATTCTTGTCTATGTTGATTCCATGTCACTTTATTTATATTGGGATTAATTTTTCTCAGTTTAGTGATCAGGCAAAATGATGAGGGGGCCTGATAAAAAAAGTACTATTTCATACGGTACTAATCCTTGTGCCATTTTCAAAATAGGATATAAGTGAGCCCAAATGGCGCTGGCGCGCCGGCGTCATGTTTCAAGCAATCGCTAATAGTACAGAACGATCTAGTTCTATTATTTGTGTCACTGTCTTTATAGAAAAAAACTCCAGTGTGGAGTGATACTTGTTCTCTATTACACAAAGTGAAAGGATTGTATCTCTTCATCATACTTCAAGCAATAATTCTCACTTTACGTTTACGTGCACAAGTATCTGATTATCTTTTAAAGTTTATTTCAGTTGTTTGATAACCTCATATTGTACAGTTATATTTAGAGTGTGCTTAAGAAATGTGTCTAAAGTGGACTCTAATTTTTTAATAATCTTCGAACCTTTTTTTGTTGTGACTAGTTTTATCTTCATATCACAACCAAGACTATTGACAATCTGTGTTCCTGAACTTTCAGTGATAATATCCGAAGTTTTCAATGCCTTGATTAAAAGATGAACGTTTGCATGTAATTTACATTGACAAGTATCACTACGCATTTTAGGAAAAACTAACCAAAAGGGTCTGTATTTACAAAACGTAAAATAACTTATCCAATATTGCTCCTTTTTTTCCTGCTGCACATCTACTGATGGTATCTTCTACAAAAAAGTTTTGGATTTGATTTATCAATATTTGTTTTGTTTCATTTGAAATGTTAATTTTTTACTTCTTCTTTCTTATCATGTCGAATCTCTTGTAATACTTCGTCTACTATTTTTTCGATAGAGATATATATTTTTACATTTATATTTCATTACCTTCCAAAACAATTTATTACCTTCCTGCAAATAAATGGAGGGAAAGGATGGTAATGAAATGGAAATGAATGAGAAATTTAAACATTTTCAATAATAACTTCGTTACCGAACTTACTACAAATCTGTTTAAAAGATGAGATCAAAAAAAATTGTTGTGATCACCATAATTATGTATATAAAATAATCTAATTGATACCATACCATGAAAAATCATCGGAATGTAATGACGAGATTTCTGGTCGAAGGCATACCTAAAAACCGAAAAACGTTAATAATTTTACTAGCCGTAGGCTTACGTCAACTTCGCTTGGTGATCGTGGCTGACTGACCTGTAGAAACATGCTGCAGCTCAAACTATATTAGGGATGTCACTATTAACGACGATTTTAAGGAGTTTATAGACACGGATGGCGATGATTTTTTTTTTCGTAACAATTTTAAAATTAGGCTTTTCTTTTATTATTAATAACTTTAATATTTATTTGAAATAGGTAATTACTAGGCAACGAGTTTTACTTTAAAACAACACAAAAATAAAGTCGTAAATTCAAATATAGACAAAAATATGTATAAAAAATTGCTGGGAATCCTATCTGGAAAAGGAGAGGAATGAATTTTAGGGCAGTTTTTATTTTTTTTCTCGAAAACTAACCATTAAATTTGTGATATTACAAATGCACCTTTTAAAGTTGTTGTACTTATACCCACTATTAAAATAATATTTAACATTAAATCAAAATTTAATTGGTAAATCAGTCTGGAATTGTCTTTTGCATGAAACGGCGGAATCACCCTTGAACTATTTCAAAAGGTACTTTCAAATAAAATAGCTTCTACATTTTGCACTTTCGCAATAGCCAGGTCAAGGACTATTAGGTTCCCACTATGCGCGGGCTTTAGAATTTTAAGGAAAATAAGAGTATAGTCAAATGTAGCAATCTTTAGGGAATTCTTTATCTGTCAGGACCATATGTCAGAACCATTTTTTCTAAATTACGTGTCGATATCAAGAATAAATAAATATGAATATGTATCCAATTGAATAGTCTCTCGTAGACCAGAAAAACTGAACTTGTAAGTCAACGTAATCAAAACATTTGTATTAGTTTCATTTTTGACGCATTTTGCATATACCTAATTCGCATTACAAGACTTATGGGGTATTTTAAGCAATAACATACAATTAATCTTAAAATTCTTTATAGATATCACTAAAAAATTAGTACATAGTTAACACTTCTAGTTAATTCCATTCAAAAGGCCGGCAAATTTAAGTTGGGTAAACGAGTCGGAGGGCCTCTTGATGGTTCCTTTAGTCCATGGACATTTTCAACATTGGAAGAGTTGAGAATGCGTTTCTGTTCCTTGAGGGTAAAGTTAAAAGTGTGTGAAAACACGACGCTTTAAAGTTATCAAAAAAGACCTATAAGGACGATTGGTTGAATAAAGTCACTTAACACCAAGTTTGGTTAATGATAAGTCACTTATCATTAAAAAAAATTGTTGATAAATGACTTTTAAATGGTCTCTTTCGTTATATAAAAGCTTACGTAATTATAGCGATTTTATATTTACTTTTATTTACCTTGAAGTTCAGAGTTTAAGGTTATCTCGAGAAACATAAATAACATCCAGAGTGAGGTAAAATAATGAAAGAGTTAATTTTTCAAATCATACATAAGTATCAATATGTTTAGCTAGCTTTAATGAAGTGAGAGGTGCGTGCAACGAACCCAGTTACTGCATAAACCAACTTCTTACGGCGTCTGACGCAATAATCACCTGCAATATATGGAACAAAACTTGATTGCTACTGCATTCCATACCATAAAAGACCAACTATACATACTGGATTTGAGATATTCACTAGATCCTTATAAACAATGGCCTTTGTTTTAAATAAGCTGATAAGAACAAGGAAATCAAACGATCGAGAAAATGTATGAAGTTATCGTAGCCCTTGTACCCACTTGTCGACAGTAGTTTTCTTCTGCAGAACAATTTAGTACAAGCTTTCTCTAATTTCTTGATTAATAATTACTTGAAATTAATTATAATTTCTTGATATAGCAGAGTACAATTTAATCAATTTTCTTGAGAACTTTTAAATTATCATATTAATATTATTTTAAATTTAAAGTAGATTAATTAGGATTTATTCTTTTTATCCGCTGTGAAAGTAGTCAAGGTGCAAATTAAAATATTGTGATGTGCCTAATATATTTTACTTTTAATAAATAACTGCTTAATGATTGTACTTAATATTTTCGTGAGAAAACGTCTCGTAGTTAAAAACCAACGCCAATCGCTTAATATTTTCTCACGGTCGAAATCATTAATAATTTGGGAAAAACACTTAAAGTAAATTAATTTTATAAAATAAGATTATTATGGTAACATACTAACATACTTATTATAATAAAATATTGCAAAAATTTCAATATATATTATTTTGTAACATAAATAATAAATATAGGCCATTTTGTTTACAATCGTAATAATAATGAAATGACTATGCGAATACTCGAATGCCACATTTGAGCGAGAACGCGAGTGCTGTACAAATGTTTTCCATACATGCACAAACACTTCTATAGAGTAAATGATAAAATCGTGATCTTGATCTCGAGTTGCTCAACCTGTGATTATTATTTATTAATGTGTAAATATATAACATAATATATTACATTATATTTTCATGTCATCTTATAAAGAAAAGCTTTACCATATCTAGACGGTTCATAATTGACGTAAACAATCTGAAGACAGACGTCATAAAGTCATCAAGGTTATTCCTTCCTAGTTCATTATGCAGTAAAGTTGCGTTAGAAATGAAATACTGTAAACCAGATTCATTGCTTATTCTAATACCTATGTTACATGCTTAATACCATATTTATCATTTAAAATTAGTTTTGTATTTGAAAATGACTTTTGTTTATAATGAGATTACATGATTTTTACATCGATGCTTTAATAAAAAAAGCTTATTAGGACCGAGCTTAACCACTCTAATCTTATACCTACATATTTTAGAGAGTTTATGTGTATGTTTGTTACCCAATGATGTTAAAACGGTTTAAGGGTTCAGGATTCAATTTGGAACAGGGGTAGATTATGGTCTGGAATAACACATAGGACTATGTATATCATAGGAACACGATAAACGGGATAAATTTGTCCTAGTTCTAAGTCAAGTACGTTGAACAAGTTAGTACTAACTATATATTTTTTTATTTATATACGACAAAATAAATATTTAATATAATAATCGGGGCCAATCCAGTAACAAGAGTGCAGATTAAGGATGTTACGATGATGGTTTTAACGCAATTAAAGTAGTATTCGATATCGGAGTCGGAGTCGGATGCGAACTTGTATCAAGGATAAGAGACAAATATGTTATTGGGGCTATTAGATTACTATAAGACTATTGGGAATTGAGTTGCTTATGAAAATGTAGGATATGAATAACTTAAGGGGCAGTTACTAAAGAAATTAAGAAGAAGTGATAGAATAATTAAGTCCGCGACCACCAAAATCCCCAAGCCAAAATCAGATCGAAGGTGTTATAATCAGAAGTTTCGAATTTTCAGAACCTGAGCGGAAGCTTCATAGCATCCCTAGTCTGATATCTAACTGGACTACTGTCATTACGAATTTTCAGATTTAAAGCTAAATAAATTAGTGTGATAATATATTATGGTAAACGTAACACACAGTACACTTCAAAATTTATATTTCAAATATACATGGTCCTAGTTAATGACCAATAATACAACAATGATACTCTCCCTTTTGTGTCGCATTGACCCACACTGATTAAACTGAAGATAAGATTGTAGGAAATAAACGAACGGGCGGAGCGCGAACCTTCTTGGGTGGTCTACAATATAATATGTAATGTAACCATTATTTTACGATCTCACGCAGTCTTCATAAGTATACTAAATGAGAGCTATATAGGAAATTGTAGGAGGTCTACGAAGATTGGATGTGATCATATGAGAGATGATTCTAACTCGTCAGGGCTCTAAGCGAAAGTGTGCGAACGTTTGTTTGTGTAGTATTAGATTTTTATCATAATATACAAACTTATAGGCTATAATAATAAAAAACGTATGTTGTCAACAAATGGATTTTAGGTATTTAATGTCGAAAACAATTTAAAAAAATAATTTTCGCCGTAAAACTAAAATTGTGCTACTTTAAATTTTAAACAACGATTATTTTATCTTCATTACTATCTTTTTCAAACAGTTATTAGACCATAACGCTCTTTTAACAGGTACATTTTATCAATGTTTGCATTTCATTAGCCGGAAATCCTTTTTACTAACAATGGCCTAATCCACACCTGTAGGGAATACCAAACACCTTTAATATTATCTTATGCCTCATACTATTAGCTATACGCGTAGATGCGATGTGGTCAAGCGATGTTATTTCATATGGATAAAAGAAGCACTAGTGATTACGCGATATCGCAATGTTTGGAATCCAGTGACGCGTCGTCCTTCAGACTACTCGAGTTTATTATCATCTTGCATAGTAGGTACAGCTCGAGCGGCGAGGTGTGTGGCCCTCGTGCGAACAGGTTTGTATACTGTGACCGCCCTGTCCTCGTTTCCATAAAAAACCATTCAAAATTTAACGACAGACACTAACGAGCCATCGCAAGTCATAGCTTCTTTATATCGCTAAATAGAAATCTCACTTTCCATAGCATAGTGACATAGTGATACAATCGCCGGCGTAAGTTACGTACTCTGTCGCAAGCTATCGCAACGTAAATCTGCTGGGACATTTTATTTCATTGCACATATGTACATATAAAATAAGGCACGAGAAGTCATTGGTCGTAACGGTCTCTAGCGTTTTGTCGAGCTTTGTGAACATGAATGTGATAGACTATTGTGTATTGTAATATTTCTCACTGAACTTGTATTTCTGATATGCAAATTCTACTATGGGCTACCGCGATTGATGTTATATTATTATGTTATTACTGTAATGATTCTCTAATGACTACCTGCTTAAGATATGATAGCTAAAGAAAAAGCTAAAATTTGAACATATCTACATAATACATAAATAATAAACATATTATTTATTAACTTTTATTATCTTTTCTTATATCAAAGCTCATTTTGTAAATTTTAAGCAACAATGCACTCGCCTCTGTTTCCTGCTCATTTCAATTTCCTGATGTTATTCAGAAGGTATACCAACAGATGTTCAATTTTTTGCTATATCCGTGTGGGTTCTAATTTCGTCCGACCTTAGGATGTTGCGTTACATGCAACTTAAAAAATACGACTCCGTGAACAATGAATCCAGGCATGTTGAAATACTCCTCGACTTATACGGTGTTCTGCTATTAATAGTGTAAGTAATTGTATACCATTGAGCCTACACACGAGATGGATGGCAGTGACAGTAATGCAAATCTATATTGAAGCTCTTCAAGCATTCCTTTCGTCAACCGGCCAGCCTAGCTCGCCACTCGATCGTCTACGAGTGCCTGAGTGGTCATACAACGAACAATAATATGTAAAGAATAGCGTTCCTGTGCGATGGTCACGTGTGGCAGTGGGCCCGAGATGAAAGTGGCAGCGTAGGCGTCGTCCATTGATAAACTCTATTAGAAGGCCGTGAGAAATGTGACTTCTTTTTACGAGATGCATCCGCCTGCTTAGAAAGGTATGGACTTTTGTCATTTTATTTGGCTTTGTTAAAATGAAATGTATATGTAAGAGAAACAGATGTTGGTAATTGTTAGCTCACACTTTTTTTACGTAAGCCGCAAATATCACACAGTATTTAATTATATTTTTAAGGCAAATAAATTAAAACAGAAACAAAAGGAATTGTGTCTATCAAGTGAAGTGATTTTAAAAATAGCATTAAAATTACAATATACAAATTTTTCTATATTTATGGACGAGTATGTACTGAGAGCAACTGGAGATTAAAACTATTATACCCTAACCTATTCATACTCGTGACATTTATATTTTGTAACACGGTGTAAAATGTGCATGAAAACTTTAGTGAAAGTAAATATTCTCACTTTCATAAAATGCATTAAACAAACAAAGACAAACAGGTTTATTCTTATATATTGATCAGTACTTCTTTTATTTTTTTATGTATAAATTCTCATAGTACATCGTGTTCAGGATGTTTATTTATTAAATAAAGCAATGCATAAAATATCAACTGTTTTTTTAATCCTTTTCAAACATAATTTAAATATAATTTTTTATTACTTAATTCTTGGTGTTGTTTATTTATGCTTTGTAACTTTGTTTCATTTTGTTCCCAAAGTCAACCCCATCGAAGTATTGTGGCATGCGCAAAACTCATCAGGTAGGCAGGCGCTCGCACCGCTTGCTCTTGACCCCGACTCGATGTGACTCACGGCGTGACGTGCCTGCTCTAAGACGATAATTATGTGGGAAAGCTCTTGAGAATCTCATGTATTTTAAAGCTCAATCGATGAATAATATTAATATTCTGATAAATATCTTTCATATCTGTAAGTAATAGATAGATAACTCAGAGCACTGACTAAATAGGATTTTTGTCTTAATAAATGTATATATTTTTTAATTTTTTTTAGCTTCACGCTTTATCCCGCAAACAGCATGGTAAGCAGAGGGAACTGCAGGAACCATAGGAACCTAGTGTTAAGACACTCTGTTGCTTAATCCCTGCTTTCCGCCTTTTTCGAGGCATTGCGTATTGAGTGGTGGAATTCAACGCCGCGCTATGCCTAGTTTCCAAAGCGAGGAAAACGGAAATAGAAAAATTCGTCTGACCCGAGTGGGAATCGAACCCACAAACCGTCGTGTTTTAAGGTAGACGCTATGCCTATGCGCTACGACGGTATAGTTTGACATAATTTTGATGTATTTCGAATATTTTTGTTGTGAATTGTCAGTTTCTCGAAGAAGGTTATAGGTTATATCACATTACCTTTATTGTTTCAATGTAACATGCTGTATCTACGATCCTAGTTACTGGTGCTTAAAATGATTTACAAAACAAACGCCATATCCAACTCTTACTTTATCTATTTTATTACTTAAGTGAAGTCGCAATTAAAAACTACTATTATAAATACGTAAGATAATATGTTTTTCTGTAAATAATTTAATATCTTAATTTAAAATATTAATTACTATTTCATTTATATATATGTAATATATAAGATATCAGCCTACATTTAAATATTATTACGAAATGATTTTTCTATTAAACGTCGATTATACACGCTTGACTACAAACCATGAAAACGAAGAGCGATCGTAAAACAGTTGAAAAAGAAAGTTTAAATTGAACTTGTTTGATTTACACGCCCTTTTCTGTATTTATTGCATTCAGACGCATAGCGAACAAGGTGAGCCCAGCTTTATAAAGTGCGCTTAATTATAGTGCGTGCGCGAACTTTCATCAACTTTGTTAGTAACACTTTTAGCACTATAAATAAGACAAAAAAAAGGTATATATAGTTATGAAAATATACATATATTTTATACTCAATAATGGTTCCTATATATACCTAATAATTAAATTATTAAGTTATTAAGGCTTAACATGATAATTATATATGAATATTAATAATAAATGTATTACTTCAGTTAACTGCTTAATAGCAGAAAGCCTCGATCAACACCTTAATCCGTAGTTTAAGAACCGGATGTAGAAGGCAGTATTGCTCGTTACGTTGGGTAGTGTGAGGTGGTACGTCATTTTAGAACCCTAGTTACCGAATGGAACTGGGCCTATCGGAACATTACTTAAATATTTTTAATTTATGATTAAAATGTAATATTTGTACATAAAATAAAATATTAAGTCATTTTAAGGGTAATACTCCGATGTCTGTCGATTCGTATGTCTCTATGGCATCAGACCCATATCTTAATCATAATAGTTAGATATTTGAATAAATACTAAAAAATATGAATACTAAACATTTAAGTGTCTTTTTGCTTGATATTGACAACAACAGTAGGTAGTCGAAATAAATTGAATAATGTTTCTTGAAAACGAAAATTCGCTTATACTCTGAAATATAAAATAAATACACAATAACCTACACGAGACATTTTATTTATTTATTTATAAAATTTACAACAACAATTTTGTACGACAATAGCCGTATTAGTGTACAATTGCGTCAACGTTAACAATGCACAAGATGTAAATATGTGTATAAAACAAAAAAATATATATTTTTAAAATAAGTAAATGGCTTATGGCTGCATAAGCAACTTATTTATTTTTTAGTTGTATTGTCTCCATATATCTGACACATTGGCTCAATCAAAATATATTTAAAAGTTCAAAGACAATATTTTTAATAATAGCTATAATTAATCCGCTTTCTATAAAATTTGATAGCTTAACAAAAGGTAACCGCACAATAATTTATACGAAACAGATTTATTACTAACGATGATTTTCACTATAAATATATTGTAAGTCATTAATTAAGCTTTTGTGTGTATACTTTGTTCATTATTATAATAAATTTATTATTCATAAAAAGTCTTTGAAGATAAGTATGGCATATTAATTTGATTATGTAAAATATTGCACCTATATTGAAGTATTGAAGCAATAGATAAATATTTCATTACACTAAGCGTTAGACAATATGTTATGAATCGAGTCTTCTTGCTTTTTTTTCTCATTTCCTTCCTCTCACAAAAGTTTAATGATCCTGCTGAACAAATAAATAAAGCGCTTTACAACTAGCACTCGTCTAAGTACTTATAATTTTAACAAGCTCTACATCGCTGTATATACTCAACCTACGACGGTTGCAATGTCATTAGTATTCTGGCTCAGTACATTTCTTCGACTGACTAATCGTGGTCCCTCAGAGGCCTTTGTCGGTGGACGTGTCGACAAATTTTCCATTGTAACCAAGTGTCATGTTCCGGGGACAGTGCTGCTTTCGATTCGCTTTTTACTTTAAATGCTAATAAAGCAACTTACATGCTATGTGGTTTGCTTTATACGTCTGAATTGTATATAGAAAACTTTTAAGGCAATATTGAGCTGCAATTATTACAGTAAGATGTTTTAATTGTGAACTTTCAGTACTTGATTTGTAGTTTGATGCAATATTCTTTATATAGAAAACTATTCTGTTTTGTCTACGATATAACTTAAATTTCTTATACATGTATGATCATTTAAGAAATATATTTGAGCTATTTTTTTTAAATTTCTAAACAAAAGTATTAAGCTTATAAATTACATGCATAGGTATATCCGTATTGTAATACAGGAACAAACATTTGTTTTGTAAAAGCGACAAACCGTGTTTTTTTTAAATTAAAAATACTAATTTCTTAACGAAGTATTTACTTTATTCCAGTTTGTTTAACTCCTCGTGTAAGCCGCCGCGCCGGTTCTTTTGTTATATCACTTTTTAACTGTTTACTACTCGGAATAGAAAAGGTCATAGAGGAGGTAATTTTAATATTCAAGCTTGGTTGATTCTATAAACTGTTTGCATAAATTTTATGAAAATTCTGGGAAGTATATAACCAAATGATTATATATAACTGGCAAAATAATTTATAGATAAAATAGAGTTATGCTATTTTCTTATGGATCTACACTATTTATTTAGTAAATATATAATTATTATATAAATAATCATTAATATTAAATAAGTATGTAGTGTGCAGAGAGAACTTAATGTTAAAAGAGAGAAAGAGTGGCTGAACACTGCCAGAGAGGAAAAAAAATATTCCTCAGAATGAGGATGGATCTCTTATGCTTCGTCTTTATTTGTTTTAGTCAAATCTGTAGATTTGAAATTGATAGAAAAAAATCAATGCATTGTTGATATTTCTATTATTTCTTTCTTTGTTCTTGCTAGTTTCAGATGTTCAAAAAAGAGACTCGTATTATTATGCGAGCACAGATTATGGGAAAGCGGCGCTCTGACGTTATATTTTTAAAATGATCTACACCTAAAAGTAAACCTACCTCTAACGTGAACTGTTAGTGGCATTGAAAATATATTTATATGAGTAATTTAAAAAACTATGCACAATGGGCAATATTATCGCTTAACAGCGATTTGTTAGTCGAAAAAGGCAACCTTAAGATATGGAACGTAAAGTGAACGTAAAGTGAAGAGCGTCCCAAACATAGATACGTATTTACGGAGACCGTTGTCACAACAGTTGGTAAATCAGTCAACCAAACTATTTTACCAAGAAAAGCTTAGGTAGCACAGTTATTCATAATTTTCATTATACATCTTTCCAATATTTTATAACTTTTGTGGCATACTGGTACCGTTCGGAACGCTTGCGAGTGTACGTTTCAAATTATCAAAGAACATTACTTCGCCCATTCTATGTAATAATATTTACACGCCGAGCTTCTGCAAATGTGCGGTTTCCGTCTGCGCACCGTGTGTGTAGTGCTTTTGACTAAAGCCATTTATAAACGTGTCGACCGAAGTTTATTATTTACATTGGAGTTTTGTTTTTGCATTCAATTTGCTTACTACGCCGTTGGTCTAACGCCAATGGGATCAAAAGTTGGTTATATTAACTTAAAAAATGTATTTCAAAAAAAAAATTAACAAAAGTTAACGACTGCCTACAGTTCTGTCTGCTATGTGCGAGATAAAGCGTGAAGCTAAAAAAATATAAAGACTACGTTATTTAACATTAAGCAATCTAACTTTTACTAGAGCACTTTTATATATAAAATTAATTATTAATTACACTTAATTTTGTTAATATAATATATTTTTAATTGTTAAAAAAAAACACTCAAAATGTATAATTTTGTCCCACGTAGAAGCGTTGTGAATAGAAACCTTTACAAAATTATACCAAACCACATCATACAATATTAAAATTGGGTCACACACAGTTTTATTATATATAGCCAAAGCTTCTAACCATATTTCTTATTAATGATTCCATCGACAGTATATAGAAGGATAATTTAAGAAATAAAACTGTATCTTCGGTATTAGTGCTCAACGTAAACAAGTTCATACGTCATCAGTATATACTACATAGAATGTTGGCGATCTGCCTTCTAATGTTTCCAGTTATTGGGCAAGGCGAAGACAAATAGCTGAACGATCCCTCTACATCCGCGCTACTTTTAGGAATCACACACGGTTCGTTTGTTTTTACTGTTAGTCACTATCCTGGTTCCAATTGAGTTATTCATTGACTCTGCTGTCTGATGTATCTAGAATGCAATGTTGTATATAAATGGTTAAATAGGAAAGATCTTAACTGAATTTTTAAGTTAGGGCTCCAAAGTTTTTAGTAAATTTAATTTTAAGACGATTTATTGTTAATGAAAATAGTCGTAGCGCAGAGACATAGTGTCTGCGTGTAAGCGCGACAGTTTATAAGTTCAATTAATAGATACTCGGGAAGGATGAATTATTTTATTTTTATTTTGTTCGCTCTATTAACTACAAGCGAGGCGATGCGGTTTCTTTTGCCTAACCTGCAGTGTGCGGGATAAAGCGTGAAACAAAAAAATAAAATAAAAGTAAGAGAAATTATGTAATAAACATGATGTAGTGCCTATATGAATGAGATTTGTAATTAAAGGTGATGGCTTCTGAAACTTGTTTCATAGTATTATTAGTATGGTTTTCAAGGTTCTGATGCAAATAAAAAGAAACGTAACCCTGATAAAATCTCTCTACTGTACAATTGTTTGTCTGACAGTCTGTTTAGATCATTATTCTCATGATCACATGAAGATGTATCCCAAAATGCTATGGTGCACAAAAAGTAGCATCATCATCAAAAAGGATAATTAAAATTGTATTTACATTTTACTTAAAATATACTATTGTTATATAATTAGTACAGGGCTCTCAATTGGTGCGTAGACATTTATATTTTTATAAAAAATGATTCCATAAAATATGTCTACACAATTTAATAATAATAAGGCATAAATTTAATCAAATGGAAAAGTATAAGTAAAAGTATATCTCGTTAAAAGTTATGTGTAATATTTATGATTTACCTAGATGTGCACTGGTGGCAGGAAACGAATGCCTTTGTAACACCTTCTTAGATAGATGAGTGACATTTCTAGATCAGTTGAGTTATGGCGCCTCTTTGGCTTTGAAAGTGATCTACTTATGTGTATTGTATTGCATTAGCTCTTTCACATGAAAACGAGTACAATAATTCTTTGCAATAGAAACAGCGATCAAATTAATTATGTCAGGGCTGTTTATTGTATGGCAGGTAGGGATCGGATTTTGTAATTTAGAAAAAAAAGAAATTAATTAATTAGTTAATTATTTGCGGGCCGATCGTTTGTACTTTATATAAGTTTGAAGCATCTGATTTGGTTTGTTCTGCTCCGTGGCGTATATTCCGTGTTACCAAATCGTAAACGCCATGCTATTGTTTTAGGTTCGCAAATACATAATTTGATACGCCAAAGTCTAGTAATTGAATTCTGAAACCGCAACAACAAAGTTGTAATTTCTATTGATTAGTTCTAGTAAGTGGGATGGATACAAGGTCGCTTATCGAGTTCAGATCTACATTTATTTGTCACTTCTTGATGACATCATCCTGTCTTGACGATATTATATATATTTTTTATTTTTAAACAACTGCTATTTGCTATATACTATACAGATAGAATTTTAAGTTACGTGTTGTCATTCTGTTTTTCTATTTCCATTTTAAACTAGGCAAAAGTGCGACGTTGAGTTGCGCCACTCAACACGCAATGTCTCGAAAATTTCGGAAAACGGGGACGGAGAAAGCAGGGACTAAGTAACGGAGTGTCTTAACACTAGATTCGTATGGTTCCTGCAGTTCTCTCTGCCTACCCTGATATGTGCGGGATAAAGCGTGAAGCTAAAAAATATAGCTTGTTGTGTAAAGAAATGAAAATATTCTAATCCCTTAATTGGAGATATTTGATATTTTTAAGAAATAACAAAAATAAGTATTGAGGAAGTTATAATTTGAATAATGATTACTATATCTATGTTGTCTTTATTTATTGCAATATTAATATTATTTTCATTAATTTATTTCGCTTATTATCATTAGAGTATACAAATCCTGAAAATTGAGATGGACAGAACGGAAAGCTAAACGTCACGGTCATTCTGTTCTTCTATAGATTGCAATATTAATGTATTATATATACTTCATTACCTGATTTATATACGGTAAATATTTATTTTTTCTACTAAATATTTGTAAACACTTTCTTTTTTTTAGCTTCACGCTTTATCCCGCACATGGCAGGGTAGGCAGAGGGAACTGCAAGAAACCATATGAACCTAATGTTGAGGCACTCCGTTGCTTAGTTACTTCTTTCTCCGTCCGTCACTTTCTGTCTTTTAAATATTTTTCCCCATTTCTAATTTAACATCAATATGCTTATTACTGTATAATCATTCATTCTGTACTGCATTATTATAATAATTTACTTATATACGAATATTTTAAGCGTTATTACTCTATTTGCTTTATTAACAAACGCGAACGAAGTTATGGAATTTAGCTAGTTCATATACAATTTAGATAAAGCTTATCTGATCATTGTGTTGATATTACTTCATTTGTACAATACATTATTTATACATAATTACAAACACAATATGCTACAGAAACAATAGAATGAGTAAGCTACTGTCTTTTATTAACGCTCGCTATAATATAAACATTTTCATATATTTTTGCCTGTTGCATAATTCTTTACAGTATATTGCAATCGCTGTACCAACATCTAACCACCTATAGTTAAATATGTATAATTTAATCAAAATTAAGAAATATAATTATAATATTTACTTAACTTTTAATAAGTAATTATAACGTACGTCTTTATAATTATTTTAAATATTTGTCAAGAACGGATATTCGGCCGTTAACTTCTAATATGTAGATTATATTGTATGATGACATTATAATGCAACCTTAGCGTGTTGTAAGTGTATTTGTAAACCAATTTTGATATTTGAGAAGCATTTCATCTGCGTTTTTGTGGAAAGCAACGAAATTCTTATATTTGTGAAAGTAAACAACAATTTTTTCGTTCACTGAATCATTAATCATAATTGCATTAGGTTCACGTTTTATCTCGCAAACAGCATAGTATTCAGAGGGAACCACAGGAACTAAAGGCACCTAGTGATAAGACACTCCGTTCCCCGTTTTCCGCCATTCCAAGAAATTACGTATTGACTGGCGGAGCTCAACGCCGCGCTGTGCCTAATTGTCAGAGCGCAGGAAACAGAAATGAAATAATCTATTATTGAACCCACAAATCGTCACGTTTAAAGACAGTTTAAAAGTAGCCTCTGCTTCATGACGGTCCTTAAATTAAACCAAATATATATTTATTTACACGATGTCCTTCATAAAGTATCAATAAAATTATACTGTAAATTGCTAAATACATATTATTACACAAATTAGTGTATAATTTGGTAAAGAACAATTGTTACTTAAAGATTCGTACTTTATAAAAGTACTAGTAGACAAACAAATGTTATAGTTTGAATTAAATTATTTTATAAGTATATTTTAATCTTTGGTATACAAACAAAATATAATTTTAACACAGATTGATTATTAAACTATAAGTACACACTTATAATTCGGACAAAAGTAATACATACTCGTTGTGTATTGGTATGCACGTATGTCAAATATACGAAAAATTATGTAGTAACTAGTACCAGTCCATGGGTGGGATTACTTGTTTAGTACTCTCTTTATAATATATGCAGATAGATTTATAGTAGGCATATATTATTAAGATAATTCGTTTAAGCTGCTATACCCCCTGGCTATCCTCCTACGTCACCTCTCTGGCAAATCTTCGTAATCACAGGCTACACTCAATTATTAAGTGTGTTCAAACTTGGACGCATCCTTACTTTGCTTTTCCTTATCCAAGCATTATCCCGCAATAAAACACAACACTATTTCCATTTTGAAAGACAAGAAGTTATCTCATTTTCTATAATATTATCAACGTGAAAGTTTTTTTTAATAAAATTTCAAGCATTTTTAACAAAACATTTAAAAAAAAACATTTTTCTAAGAGCATTTTTTAATTCCGAGGACGTAGAGTATTTCTTTTACGTTAAGATAGAATAAAGTTTAAGTAGATAAAATAAAGGTTAAGTGTGCGCAGGAATCGCCAATGGAATTTTCACAAATTCATGATTGTATATAAACAAATAAAGCGAATTATAAAAGTTGACCAACTTCACCGATCATCAACATCATCGTCAATCTAAAATATAATCCCATAATAACTTAAATATAATCACTTAAAAATTATTGATTGGTCAATGGTCAGTGACAGCTATAATCAACGTGAGCTAAAAGACACTGTTAAAATTTGGTATGGACTGTTCAGGAATACTTAAAAAATATACCTATGTAAAGAATTAATTTATTTAATTGAAATTCAAAGTATCATGATAAATATTTCATATATTGAAAAGTTTTGTTTAAACTTACATAACATTAAAAAAATACACTTTGAATGTAAAAACAATGTGATCGTTTATATCCAGGATTGCGATTTTAAAATGTACGTAACATCCATCAGGAAATAATAGTTTTTACGTGTAATTCTATTTAGTCGGTCATTGAAACTGTACCTATAATTATGCGGTGAAGTGTAATGGCAAGTTCAACTATACATTGACATGGAATCGGATGAGTCACGGTCCCCCATCCCATCGATACTTAGAATGTAACAGAAATCCTGTAGAAGTGTTATCTGTTTGTACTTAATAGTCTGTGTTGTTTGGTACAATTAAATACTGTAGGCAATGGGTATTACGTAATTTAATGTTATTAAAAACACTTATCCTATTGCTTGATATCGTTTCTAAATAATATTTGTTTAAGAGGATTCTTAGATATTTGTAATATTTGTATGTAACAAGTAGTTACAGATTAGATTCGCAAGAATATATATGTAAATTATTAAAATTTTCACGTGTTTTTACTTAAATTTTCAGCATTTGTATTACGAATCACAATAATGGTTAAATTTAAAAAGAGTAAACAATTGGATGGCATGAAAAAAAATACAAAAAAGTGTGTAATCCTTCATACCTAAGTCACTGATGCTACATGTGAAAAGCATTTTGTTCTAGAATCATTGTAACGAGACCGGTTGAAACGCGAATTCATATGGACCGTTGGCAGGTTCAGGCGTTCTCATTTTTTGCTTTTGTTTTCTCGCTGCGTGTGTTTAAAAAGACATTAAACAATTCGAAGGCGAGAGCGAATTCCACAGTTGTTTATATATTGTAGAGGAATAAACGCACTTAATGCAGTTTTTGCTATTCTGAAGAAGTTGCGTTGATATATTGATAGATTATGCTATGCTTATGTGTTGTATTTAGGATCCATATTATGGTCTTTACGTCGACTACGTCGTTGAACTAGGCAATGTTTAACGACGTAGTTTTACAAAGTTTTTTTGTATGGTGTTCGTATACAAAAATATTAAAGTTTGGATTTTTTGCAACATAATTAACGTGTCAAAGAACGCCTGTGTGCAATTATTATTGTAGCGTCCTCTAGGAAATGCCTGGCCAAAATGGAATGTTTTTTTTTTTCTTTCTTTTATACTTTTTATTACAAAATTGGAGTTCATTTTACGTGGGGTTAAGTAAAAATGGCCGAGTTAAAAAGTCTACTGTATGAACAAATATTTAAAAATCGGCGATATTGTCCCTCCTAGTGTCTATAATGAATCTGAAAAGGTATATCAAACATGAAGTCAAGTTATACTAATAGCTGAGACGTATAATCAAGCCTTCCGTCCATGCTTGCGGCGTCGTTCGTACACATTAATGACGGACGGTAAGGCGGTGCGCATGCGCACAAGTTCGTGTATTTATGGTGTGGCCAAATACATAATTATTATCTCAGCGGCATCAGGACCGCAGCGGAACGCGCGTGGATCGCATTCGGACTGGCTAATTTTACAGCGTGCGTTGACTTTGACACCGGACGCAATAAAACGTGTAACACTTAGCTATGCATCTACCTACTAGCTCATGACTGATAGAAATTATGTCACGAATAATAATATAAACACTCCAACAATTAGTTGAAATCTAATATTAGGGGTCATGGCGTAATTCTATGCAAAAATTATGCTAATAAATGGGTAACGTATACATACGTGGGCGATATGAGTCAGGCCGCGTCGCAGGCGCAGCGCGGGCGCGGTGGGTGCGAAGGCTTTCGTCTTGGTCATCGGAAGCCGTTCACTCGTAGTTTAAAAAGGCTTTAAGCTCATAGCCTATAATTTTGTGAGCAACGACCACACATTTTATCTATAAAGTTTGCACGTGGGAAGTGGTTTCATGGATACGGTTATGATTCTGACATTTATAAAATTGTATGAAATATGAATAATAAAATGTGTACGGCAGATTACACAATAGTAAATAATATTACTAATCATTAATAATTTTACATATCATTACCTACTTACAATTTGAAGGTCATGTAATGTTTTTGGATGGTTATCCTTGTAGGATATAACTTTCTCTGCAGAAATTATAAACTATGTTTGATCCCATAATGCAGAAAAACAATTCAATGATAAATCACTGTATAAATCACTCTATTTTTTGTTATATTCTGAGGAATTTCTCAAGAATAACCTGTCCCAAATTGAAGTTAGCTTCTCTTTAATGGAATGGTAAATATAAAATGAAAATGTATATGGTAAGGAAGAAATGAAATATGTATGTAATGAATGAGATATGTATATGTTAGGGAAGTAATTAAGAGGGTCTGCATAGAAATTTACGGCCAGGTACTAATAATAGAATCCCTGTCGTGTACAACTCGTACCTGACGATATACTTACAACATTTTTATGTGCAAAAAATTAAGCGCAAATTAGATGTTAGTCAGCCTGAACTTCATCGCAAAAATATGTTTTTTAATAGCATAAGAACATTCGGGTATTAATATAGTATATTTATTTTACATATACATAATTTGGCTTTAACATATACAGGATACATCGAAATTACTAAATCTATTAAGCGTGTATAATTAAAAGCAAGTTCCGCTGTAAGAATGTAAAATGATTGATGTATTTAGCCCGAAATTGGGCTGACACTTTTTGGTAGCGCTCGCAATTCGTCTGCTCAATGGCCCAGACGTTCAACTGACACATACAAATTGACTCTCACGATAACCATTCTACCGTCTAACATTAATGCTGAACACGGCTTAACCTGGAATATTGCTTGGGAAATATTTGAACTATGCATTTACGTACAAATATTTCATTAATTGATTCATAGTTTACTTTGTCCAAAAGATGTTCTAAATAAATTTAGTATATTTAATAAAATATTTTTTTTGTACTATATTTTACGGTGGTGGCGCAGAGGCGTAAGCGGGTGCCTGTTCTGTGCGACTGTTTGTGGGTTCGGTTCCCACTCGGAGAAGACGAATTTTTCTAATTTCATTTTCTTCGCTCTGGAAACTAGGCAAAATGCGGTGTTATGTTCCGCCACTCAACACGCAATGCCTCGAAAAAGGTGAAAAGTAGGGACGGAGGTACCTTCAAAAAGAAGAAGAAGTAGGTACCTTCAAAAAGCGCGTCTACGTCCGCGTCTCTTGTAACAGCACTGCTGTTACATAGGGCCGTGGGCGTCGGTGATCACTTACTATCAGGTGACCCGACCGCTCGTTTGCCTTGTCCTTCCCATAAAAAAAAAAAGAAAGCAGGTATTAAGCAACGGAGTGTATTAAAACTAGGTATATATGGTTCCTCAGGCTACCCTGCAATATGTGGAATAAAGTGGGAAGCTAAAAAAAATTATTACTTCTCTAAAATATTAAAAAATTATAATGTCAGATTAATTATAATCGTTATGCCATTAATTAAAAACCAAGAAAACCTTATTCTTCTTGTCAGTTACTTATTTCAGAATAAATTTTCCATTTATTTAATTTCTTAATGATTTAAGTAAGGCAAGTAAGTAAGCAATAGTAAGGCTGTAAGAATTTACATTTAATTTCCTAATTGCTATGACCTAGAAAATTATCTCAGCAAAAATCATAATGGCCGTAACAATTTATGTTAACTATACATTGCTTATTATAAAATATATATATAAATAAAAATAGCAAACAAATGTTAAAAAAACGGAGCTTAAACACTTTCTTTGTCTTCACCCTTTTGTACAATAGGTATATATAATATGATTACAGCAAAAGAATAAAAGAAAAACGTTTTCAAAGTAAATGATCACGGGAAGATTTATTACTTTTCATCGACCCGAACAATACGCATCCCTCGCTATCAGCTCCAGATTTCGGAACAAAAGGCTATTAGGGGTGCTGTGGTGTTTTAAAATAACTGACGTTATTAATGTGTTGCTCGTTGGGATCCCAAAGTATTTTTAAAGCACTTTACTTTATATTAGACAATATGTAGATATATTATATGTTGATATGTTACAAATAGATATAGTTTTTGTGTAGTCGATATTATTTTGCCATTCTTTTTATTTTTTTACTAAATTTTGTTCCGGTAATACAAGTTGCTATATTCGTTCGAGTTCGTTGTTAACAATGGGTAAAAAGTGAAAACAGATACAGCTCTCGAATCTTCTCTACTATCCAATAAAAATGCGAAATAAAGGAAATTGTAACAAAAGAATTAACTGTCAGCGGATATGTTCAATATAAAACGTAATTTCTGTTTTGCCTTATGTCTTTTAAAACACTTACTACTTTTATTTTTACGGCCATATAACAGTTGCTGTTTCATGGCATTTTTATAGCTTATTTAATCTTTACTGCAGGTAAAATCTTTAGTCAGTATTAAATATTTTTATATTCACTCGAATAATTAAATATTTTCATTTCTCCATTCTGATATGGTAAAATGCGAAGTTATTTTGCACACTACAAGAAATGCCTCAAATTTAGAAGAAAACGAGTTTTCTGTTTATTCTAATTTATGCGGGATAAAGCTATTGTTTTACTTTAATTTGATAGTTATTCCTCGGAATCAATTGTAATTATTTTTATAATTATTTATCATCATATTAAAAAGATATACACATATTGAATGTCACTTAAGATTGCTTCGTCGTTGTACATTGAAAAGGAAGAACTCGAAGGGCTTAGCCATCTCCCCTCTCAGCCTGCGGGATTGAGAGATATGCAAGCAAGACGATTGAAAAATATAAAAATTACATAGAACTTTTGAATTGGTTTTTTTATATCGAAAATTGAATTGAACAGAAATATATATCAGTTAGTTATCGTGTTAAATAATTCATGCTTTGGTAAATATATATTGCACAATTACTTCAACATACAAATTTTATAGTACAGATGGCCTTTTCATTTATACGTTGGCTAAACGGAAGATAATTAACATGTGTATCGATTGTATTGATATTACCTTATTTATAATGGTTTGTTATAACAATATATTACAAGATCTTTATTTAACTTGACTACAATGAATGAAATAGAATAGTTACAGTACAGTTAGTTACGTTTGCATCAGTTTTAGTAGTTTGAGGTCCTGATATCCTTTTCCTTAGTCTATAAATAAGTTTCCTTTCCATAATATACAGATATGTAATTCTATGATAATTCTATACAAAATATTTGCCGAGGTCTACTTGTTCTAATCTACATAAACGATCCTAACAAGCATGACAAACCCTATTATAAATGTAATACAAAATAACAACTCAAGTTAGTTTTTTATTTCGTCAATACTATTGCCGTTAAATAAATTGCAACGCATTCCGATAGATTGCAGGCAATGACATAATGTAACTATGTGAAACAATGTGTATGCTATTGGTCTATTACAGAATTGCAATAAGATCTAGGTAAGCTAAGTTGTTTATTACAAGAGAACAAGTATCTATGTGCGCAAATCGATTTAATGTACTTAAAGATTTTATTGTTCCATAAATATTTAGCATTGAAATTATTGTTAAGTTATTGAAATAAGTCAATCCTATTTGTAAAGTTCCTTATGATATTTTTAAGAAGGCTGAATAGAAGAGTAAGTTGCTATGTTGCTTATCATTACATTATATAACATTGATAGTTCTTTTTAAGAGTTGTAAATGAGAGAATAGCACTAGAATAAACCAATTGATACTAGTCTGACTTAAATAAATATGTAAATATTGAAAATTTTAATACTTTTAACACATATTATGTATAGTTGACCTTACGTTTTGAAATAAAATATTTAACAAGGTTAAACTTTTGTATAAGTATGTCACAAACAAACGCTATTATTTTGTAACGAATGTATAACAAGTGCGACACAGCACTTGTAATAGTGTAATTTAAATTACATTTTTACAGATATAATACTTAGGTGATTGTGCTTTTCTATACTTGTGATGTGTTTAGTATTTAATAGTGAATTCTTGCAAAATTAATCACCTTGTCCGTTAACACTGCAAGCGACAAATGCTAACAATAATTGCAACTTGTAAATTCTGACCTATTTACTTACACGTGTACTTTATAGGAATAATTTATTATTAGAGATATAATGACAAATTATACTTTTGCTTTAGCTTAATGTGGATAAACTTTAAATCTATAATATATTCATCATCACTGTATATGTGTAGATGAAAAGTTATGGACATGGAATTTAGTAGGAACTAGGAAATTACAATATCTATGGGACATTATATCACCGTGGAACAGTGAAATTAATAGAAAGAGAGACCTCTCTGTTTGTGTATGAATTAAAATTTCATTTGCTTTTTACCATCTGTTAGTTACAACTCTAAGAGGGTACAAAGAATTATAAAGTAATATAACCCTATGAAGGTAAAATGAGGCTTATACCTATATATATTTTTTGATTTTACTTAAAATTAAGTTTTTAATTTAGCATGGCTGTCCGTGTAAAATATGCGCTACACGAGTACCTCCTTGTCTAATATATAAGTAGTATTTTATTGCCTGGTACTATAACTAGTAAGCAATGGGTTTTTAAATCCATATATTATATCTGTATATTACAAAAATATAAATAATAAAAAATAACAAAAAACAATAAGTGTTAATATATGACACTGAGTAACCAAATGTTGTAGTATTAACTTTACTTCATATAATTTTTCAATTTCTTTTGGCCGAATATTATATTAAAAGTTTTTACCTTTGTTTTCGAGTTTGGTAAATATTTATAAATCAAAATGTTGATCTAATGCATATTCCTTTGAAGTTGAGAAAGAATTAAAGGAAACTGAAACGTTTCTTAATAGCTTCAAATGTAGGCTTCGATCTGCACTCCGTTTAACTTTATTTCATCAGCTTTATAAAATATAATGTGGCTTATCAATTTGACAAAAGAGGGGAACGATACGTCTTGGAATAAGATTCAATTCTGCAATATGAGAAAGATACTTAAAGATAAAAATAATGAATTCCTACAAATTACACTTTATATATTATATATACGTGTAAATTAACGGTGAGTTCCATACGCAGACCCGTCTGTGTCGCTCTACCAGCAGGAATTGCTGGCTGGCGTCACATAATGGTATAAACGGCCAGTCTAGATGTTTTGCAGATTCGACGCGTCTAATGATACCTTTGCAAATGCCGCTTAGTTATAAATACTCATTGGTTAAGGATGTCAATACACTCCATCTTATTTTTGCTACAATTCAAATGAGACATATGCTTGAGAGTACGTGTAAATTGGAGATAATGATGATTAGATTAGTATACCTAAAAACATTTTGATTAAAAACTACATAGTATAAGAAAATAAAAGTGTTTTCGAAATAATTTACATGGTTAAAATTTTAATATAGCTTTCTGTTATTAAAAGTGTACAATTTGATAAGTAAACACAAATCTATTACCGTAGCAACCCTGCGGATAACGGGCAGATTCCTTATAAGAATAACGCAGGTCAAATCTGAGGTTTGCATCGAAGATCGGTGTCAGTGTTCCACCTTCCACGTTTTCTCCCATATGTCATTGAGGCACCACAGCGAGGCCCCATTATCAACGATGGCTCGCGGCAAATTTTTCGTATCAATTTAATGATATAACGAAGCGAGCATGTAATAAGTTTTTAATGAAATTGGGTGTACTTTCTATTTCAATTACGTTCAGCTACTGTGATTGAGTGAGAGTAATTTGCTGGTAGAAAGGTAAAGCTGTGCCTGTAAGTTTTATTGCTAATGACTATGTAAATGACCACGTAACGTCTTAATAAAGATGTATGAATTACCTTTTTATAGACTCGTTTGTATGTTTATGTGATGAGGTAATTATTGTAGGAGCTTCTGAAAGGAAAGTATAGCTATATTGCTCTATAATTGGTTACTTGGTGTTTTTTTTTATTCGCTTATGCGATTTATCAAAAAAAGTTTATTTGCTTTCAAATTTATTATATATATATATTTACATACCTACCGCCAGCGGTAATATGCTTTCGAGCGTTCATTTTTATCCATATTAATACCTCCTTTTAAATATTGTTTTCTCATTATAAAATGACTGAATGAATGGATGATTTTTTAAATAAAACCTGTCTATTCAATTTCGATATTTTTTTTTCTTTTTTTTTTTAAATAATTGATTTAAGATAATTGGTAATGTAGGGACAGCCCCTGACAGTGGAAGTGTATGTTTATGCATATTGTTATTTGAGAGGAGAAGTGTAATAATAACGATAATAATAATGAAGAGACACAATTTGTCTTTTGATAGAAATAACGTGATAAGTACATATTCTTTATTGTAATAATTAAACAAATAATTGTTATTAAAGTACATAAATAACTTTAAATTATTTTATTGGTCCAATATGTATAAATTATAATATTTAGTACAATTAATTATTAATGCTATGTAAGTATGGTTACGCCATCTATGATATTTTCTTACTATTTGCTGTAAGAAATGAAGGAGCGTATCGTGTATCGTCTGTAAGTAGTTCTATAGTATTCTGATAGATGGCGTACATATCATTATATAAAATTACTATATCAATGTCAAGTAAATAATAGTTTACGTATTTTTTTTAAAGTGGTGCAAGGGAAAAAGTCAGTCAGTGGAAATAATTGAAATTATAGATAGGAAATTAGGTTTGATGAGGGTTATAAAGATTAAAAAAAAAATTGAAATTGTTTACAACTCCTTTTCTTCAAAATCTTTTATATTACGAACGAATTATTTTTTAAAACTGACAATTTTAAAGGTTAATGTTGCAAATATTTAGCAGAAGTCGTATTAAGCCAACATTAACGCATATTAACACTATATAAGAAATATTACATATTAATATTACATAATAAAGAATTCACCAATATCAACACAAGCAATAGAGTTTTTTTTTATGTATATATACTACTTTACATATACTAATTATATATGTTACATGCTAGTCACTATATGTCAGGCTTACTTATGCCCTAATTTCATCAACATAAAGATTAATTAATAAACTTTCAATCTAAACTTAAAGGGTAAATAAGCCGCAGAATCAAAATGTCAAGAGTATAATTTATGGTTGCGTAATGAAATCGTGTAACTACTGTGCTGTTAAATGGACCATCTGCCTGCTTCATAAATCAGTTAGGTAGTATCAAACTCCAAGCTAGCACTAAGACTAGTGACGGGTAGATGGATGAGAGAATGGATTGATCGCGTTGAATAGTCGGTACGTAAACGATGTACCTATTCGCTGGTTGGAGTTACTAAAAGATCTAGATCTAAAAGTTTTTTTTGAACTTAGACATATTTAGAGCTTACTTTCTTATTACGTAGACTTACTTAGAACTTAATACGTATAGATTTGAGTTATGTATGTACATATATTTTACTAGAATTACTTATATTTAATATTTACTTATTTACTTTTTATAGATAACATTTATTAATTCTATTTAAGTCTTATAACAATGAAATACAATTTTTAAAATATAGTAGTTAAAATAATCATGAAAGGTTAAAATTAATAATTTACAAGTAAATACGAAGTATGATGTTAATACGAACGTTTCTCAATATAATGTAGCAAATAAATAGCAATATTTTTCACTACAATCCTAACAGAACATAAGTAGCGTAAGCGAAAGAGCAAAGATCTACACGTGTTGTTGACAGCTTTGACAGAAATCCGTTCCGGACTTGGTACGTCCACGCTACCATTAATCCTACATTCACATTGCTGAGACCATCCGTCAACCAACACGCGACTAGAATTATTATCACACTGTAACGTAACTCAATACACACTAGGACTTAGCATATATATAGAAAAAAATAAGTCTTTCTTTGTAATGTTGTAATTATTTATAGTTATATCTTTAAAGATGCTAAAGTATATTGTTTGTCAAAATATATTCAAGAACCATTTTTGTTTTAAATTTTACTAAATTCATGTTTTTGTGAAATTTTAAAATAAAATATTCGTAGTTTAAAAAAAGTTATAAACATTCTGTTTAATTAAATTTTAACTAATTCAAATGAATTCAGTCATCAATAGGCGCCTGAAAAAATATAATAGCAATGTTGCATAAGTGTAAACTTTGATTAATCAAACTTCTTGACAAAAAAATATTTAGTAACATGTAACGTTATGTTATTTTAATGTATTTTTAGCTATTTAATATTTTGCTTACAAATTTTAGTTTTTGTTAAAAGTACTTTCAAATTGCTGAAACGCTGTTCATAAGTTAAGTCATGTACTAAATATTTTTAAAATTTAATGGAAAATATTTTACGATACAACTTTGTTTTTCACTATATTTTTTGTTCAGAAAACGAGGTCAATCAATTTTATTTCCTGCAAAATAACGATGAAGTATTCTTGAAATAGGCTGAATGGTCAATTTAGAATAAACCCCGATAACGGGCAGCTTTCAAAAAGTAGAGTTTGTACGCAAGGAACCAGGAGGTATTACATAAAAATAGCAATCATTTTATTCCCTGGTGTTCTAGTATTTTGTATTTTTCCTATTGTAACTATTTTGTGCTTTGAGTACCGGATCTAATGAATGTGTGAAATGAAACAGGTGTTTTATATACTTACGTATTACTCTTGGAGCTCCTTTCTTTCTTTGTTATAAATTGTTAGGTAGAGCTTTTTTAAAGCTTGGATAACTTGAGAAATAATGATATACAATTGTAGTTTGTGGATTTATTTGTTCTAATCCAATTAGTTGTGCACGTGTACTATTCGCCTTTTAAATAATGAAAAACGTAGTTATATGACGGCAAAGTAAATAGGGTTAAATATTGTATGTAATATTAGATAAGTTTAAGTATTAGATTATGATAATTCTAATTATTTAATCTTCACGCTTTATCCCGCATATAGCACGGACCGTGGTGTTAAGACGATTCGTTTCCCGTTTCAAACATTTCGGGACATTGGTGTTAAGTGGTGAAACTCAACGCTGCGCTTGCCTAGTCACCTGAGTTAAGAAAGTGAATAAAAAATAATCCATTTGTCCGAATGGGAATTGTACAGTGCAGTCAAAGGTAAGCCTTTGATTTTTTTTTCAAAGAAAAAAATATTTTTTTAAACTATTTTTTTTATTTATATAGAAAAACAAATATATGTTACAAATATGTAAGAAATAATCTCGAGCATTTATTTATTTCTTTTCTTAAGAATGTTTCAATGTGTGCGGTTACATAATCTTAGCTCACTATTCATAAACTAAGTTGTCTATGCGTCCACATTTCCATAAAATAAAATAGTACAAAGCGTCTGACCGAAAACGATCCTTAAACTTCACAAATTATGAGAAGTGACGGTATAAACTTTCCAGGCATTAACTAAATACTATACCGATACAGCAAATTCCAGCGATTATGTCGACCACAATATTATTACGTGACTGGCTCCCTAAGCGGACAGGCAGGCAATCTCTATAAAGAGGTATTTGGGACCCTAATTTACACCCCCTTTCGTAATATTCGTCTCAGTTATGAAGGTCCGGTCTTGGACCGAACCCTCTTAGTTTCTGCGACCCGGGTATGTAAATTGTGAGGTATTATACAGTTAAATCTGAATGTATGGATACGAAAGATGCTATAGATTTTTCATTCAAAGCAGCATTTCAAGCAGGGTTTTATGTATTCAGGACCCATTTTTCGGGTAAATAATTATTTTTTTTTATGTAGGTACACAATTTTCAAGGATTTGCTTTCATATGGTCTTTTTTAATTTTTTGTATATTTTAACTTAATAATTGCTTATTATTTTTAATCTTATCTATAACATAACTTCAGAACGAATATTAATGGCAATAAAACTGTTAAATAGAATTTAAACCTGTAATTTTTCCCTAAAAAAAACTACCTCTGCCTACCCTGCCATGTACGGGATAAAGCGTGAAGCTAAAAAAAAAATATTTTTACACACATTATGTCGTTGTGACATTTTCACGCTTTCGACATTATTTGTCATATCTAAATGAAACTTTTTTTGTATAGGTATTAGAACTTGGGCGGGATCTAGATTTTAGTAATCTAAAACCATGAAATTCTGTCCAAAAAACAGTTGTTGAGAAACAGTAATTGTTTCAACCATTGACGTATAACAATTAATTATTATTACTAATGATCTGGAATATCTGATAAAGAATCATAATTAATCATCATACTGGACAATTTTATTATTTATTATAGTTTATCAGAATTATCATATTAATTATTAAGAACGTACCTTATACTTACTGTTATGTACTTCATATATAGGTGAACCATAGTTTATTATCAAACGTTGTATATGGGGAATTTTAACGTAGCAATGCATGTGAACGACTTTGGCTAATACAGGCTTTTCATTTTTTTAGCTTCACCCCTTATCCCGCATATTCCAGGGTAGGCAGAGGGAACTGCAGGAACCGTGGAACCTAGTGTTAAGACACTCCGTTCCTTAGTTCCTGCTTTCTCCCTCCCCACTTTCCGCCTTTTTTCGAGGCATTGCAGGTTGAGTGGCCAAACTCAACGCCGTGCTTTGCCTAGTTTCCAGAGCGAAGAAAATGGAAATAGAAAAATTCATCTTCCCCGAGTGGAAATCGAACTCTCAAACCTGTCGCGTTTACAGGCAGACGCTTACGCCTCTGCGCCACGACGGTCCTCTTTTTTTATTTTCATATGGCTTTTGTTTATTTTCATAATTAAGGTAGACTACTATAATATAATATAAATAGGCGTGTCTTTAAAATAACTATGAGCTCGGACAAATCTCCAGAAATACACAATAAAAACGTCTAATTCATGAAGAATTCTATGAAGTTATACAAAAGTAAACAGCCCAACGTACGATCAGACAGGTAAACCGACGAATATTTTTTAAAAAGTCATTAACTCGTAGTTCACTTTTATTTTTTCATCACCCTAGAAGATGAAATACATCATAGACAAGTTATCTACGTTACGTTCTTAAAGGTATCTGAAATATATTTATCCTATTAAATCTCTTTTTTACATTAATAATTGAAATTTTACATCATTTTCCTTTTTTATCACTTCCTTAAAAATAACTCTTGTTAAAAGTCGTGGTTTCATTTCCGTTGACGCGTTGGTTAGGTACAATCAGCTTAACGCGTGACTACTTCACGAAATTGTCGATATTATTGGACCGAAATTTCCAGTAATTATATCATTTACTGACAAAGTTACTAGAAGCATTTATTTAAGGTTTCATAAATATAAAAATAAATTTATATATGATCATTTTGTTATCCGTCTGTCTGTCTGTTTGTTCGTGGAAAAGGACACATTTCCTATGGTCATTTATTACTATAGATATATACCAGAAAAATAATATATACATATACATACAAAGAGCATACGATCGTGACCTTATTTGTCGACTTTCATTAGTAGTATTTTTCGTAGCGGAATATCTACATCTATCTTGATATAGGAACTCTCAGTGCCCGAGTACTAATCGCACATGACCGATTATATTTTTCGTAATAATTCTACATGGCAGTCCTTAATAATAATGATAACTAGTAATTTGCTGTTAAAAGAGTCACGAATTATCAGTTTTTTAGAAGTAAAAAGTCAAGAGAACCTTAGTGGCGCAGAGAAGAAATAAACAAGACAAATACGAGTAAATGTTCGGTTTGTTATATGAATAAAAAAATTATAAATATCACAGATATTTTCATTGAAATTGTAATATTTTTCAGTTACAGGGCTAATAATGTCGACTGTAGACGATAACCAAATGTCGTGACCTTTCTATAAAATCGTTGCTATTTTGAAATGCCTTTTCGCTGTATGACCTTTTCAATTTGTAAAATATGTAACTCACTATCTAAACTTAAATGACTTATTGTAAGGGAAAATTCTAAAAATATGATAATAGGTTAAGTAAAGTTAATATAAACACATAAAATATATACATATAAACATATACATATAAAAAAATATGTATATTTTAACACAAGATTAGATATGAGGATATGTAGGTTATGTATATATAAAATATTTTAAAGTGTTTTGTTAAAACACCGAAGAGATACTCTATTGTTTTACATAATTTTAAGGTATCATTGTGTTCGTTACATATCTACTGTTAACTAATACCCAAATTTCAATTTTAAATATTATTCATGTGTTAGATTGAATGAAAATAAAACTGCCATCGCCTTAAATGACAGTTCTGCTGAAAAAGGCCAGCAGAAAATTTCAACGCATTTCAAAAGAAATTTTCAAATTTTATTTTTTAATAAAAGCTTTCATGTATGAAATTCAATACATTTATATCTTTAAATTTATCTTTTACTAAGTGATAAATATAATTAAGTAATTAACAGTGATTTTAATTATTTTGTTTGCAGACATGGCTTTCTAAGTTTCTGTTTTGATAGTTTAGTAGTAGCCGAAATTAGTATTCAATTTAAAATTAACATGGCTTATATTAAAGTGATTCCGTTGGAAATATATAACAAAATGCTCTACGTAAAAGAAAATTTATGTATATATATATATATATATATATATATATATATATATATATATATATATATATATATATATATATATATATATATATATATATATATATATATATATATATATATATATATATATATATATATATATATATATATATATATATATATATATATATATATATTATATATATATATATATATATATATATATATATATATATATATATATATATATATATATATATATATATATATATATATATATATATATATATATATATATATATATATATATATATATATATATATATATATATATATATATATATATATATATATATATATATATATATATATATATATATATATATATATATATATATATATATATATATATATATATATATATAGCGAATAGTAAACATTAGTTGCACAAAAGTAAATGTACATCGAATATCTTAGTTCTGCTACGTTTCTAGATTTGTAAGTTTAAAATTAAAAGTTTTCAAATTGGCAAACGAAACCCTTTTGTGTGTTTGTGTAAGTTCTGCGGGACGTGTCTTTACTACTATTTGTACTTTCTTTACATTTGTCAGTAACGTCACGTACGCCGTGACTGCCGAAAATATGTACGTCGCTCTTTTTTGGCATTCCACGTTTTCTTGTATTCATTATACGTATATACTCACATTTCTTTATTTTTATAATAAATCAAGATAAAATGATATTTTTTTACCTTTTCTTTTGCTTATTTTTGCATATCAGTAGGGTGAATGTTTAGAAATATGTTTTTAAGTGTAAATGAAACATGCAGAACTTCGTAACCGATGCAAGCTAGCAGAAATATCAATTAATTTATTATAATAGTCATCCATATTAAGCTGATTTAGTTTAGGTAAATATGATTATGATAGTAACAAATATAACCTTGCAATTTTTAGCAAGGTGAACTTAAAATTAGAGTTAGTTACAACAACAAAGCAAGGTATAAAATAATCTGGAATTATCTTTTGAGTCTAGCATAAAAGGCAATAAAAAATATATTTACATTTAAATAAACATTGCATGTTTTGACGAGTAAAATAGAAGTGACTAAAATTCTCTCTATATAATTTAGAACTGGCAATACCATGAAATTCACGATCTCATTCCAATCATTAGCATCAAGTTGTCACGTGTAATATGAATTATATATTATATGTACTTACTATATGCGTAACATTGACAGATGGAGCGGATATTGAGATGTGGCTCCGGATATTAACAGACGTACATAACGATCGAGATTACCATTATATATATTTGATGAAATTTTGTTAGAAAATACGTAATTATTAAGGATATTTGATGGAGCACATTAATTTATTATTTTACATGTAAATATAAATTTGAAAATACTTTTTAAATTTGCCTCTTATTCGCTTCGCTCGTTAGACCTTCCCTCGTTTGGTGTTTGTGAATCTGAAAGGAAATCGGTTGACGTGGTCCTATTGATATATCAATAAGAATTTTTTCACACTCTACCATGATAATATTTTTATCAATATAATCACATCAGCTAGAAGACCGTCACTGCTGGACAAAGGTTTTCATAATTAAGCACCATAAATGCCAGTTCTGGGCCACCCTCACCGAATGGTCGCTATTCCAGAATTTTTTCGCCCTAACTACCATCGGTTCTGTGAAATATGCCCGCTGCCCACTCCCACTAAAGTTTCACAATTCTAAGGACTACGTTACTTTGGTCCTCCCTAGACCTCTCCATTACCCTTTGGGTAACCTTGAATGACCCATCCACCCAGGATTCTCGTCATATTCGTGTTTATACTGAGTTGTTGGGAAAAAATGTCTTGCAGTGCAGTGATGAATAGTTTCGGAGATGATACATCTCCCTGTCCTCCCTAACTAAGAACAATAGAAAATGTTGAATTAGTGTAATATATAGTAAATAAAGTATAGTGAGAAGAGGGAAGCATACATTTTCTGTCGAAATTGCAAGACAAAATTGGCATGATCAAAAATACTTTCAGAATCTAGGGCTGAAATGAGCAATTTACGAAGTAAGCTAGAAGATTCGCCATAGACCGTCCTTTAGTTTTCTTGACCGCGCAGTCTATACTATGAAGAATAAAAGTTATATAACAGTGAGTGTAAGAGTCAACTTCGATTAGCTATTCGCTTAATCAGGCCTGTAGTACATGGGTGACACCATGCAGTTGTGGTGCCTTGTGATGTAGTAAGAGGCGAAGTGGATTTTCAGTTTAGCCTTCGAAACACTAGTCAAACTTTTCAAGAGTTCTATCATGAGATCTCACAGGTTCTCGTTCACCTCATACTGTTTGTTCGCTAAATTGAATCTAAAAACATACTTCTGTGTGAAAAATATTTATGTGTTTATGTCTACAGAAGACAGTTTTCATCATTTTTTAAGACAATTTTCATCGAAATCGTATTATCTTTAATTTTCACTTTCTACCTGGTTTAAAAAGTCCCGTAAGTTGCGGAATTGAACGCTGCACTTTATCTTAAAGCTGAGGGATGTCGAGGGAATCGAATACGCGGCCATTACGCGTATATTCAGAGACGACCTCTTTGCACAAATATAGTCTCGATTAAGCATATATTTTAATAAATTATTTTTTGATCACAATTTTGTTACCAATATATTTACTGGATAATGAAGTAGTCTGATTTCGCCTCGAGCGGGATTAGAATTATAGATGGCAGATAATAAGCAGAATTTCGAGGGCATGTGAGGTGAGGAATGACTGATAGCCGTGTTTGACGCAGTGTCCTCAGAGACCTCATTTTGTTGATTTATGGCACCACGAACCAGTTGATACGACTTATTAGTTACTGTACGTGTACCTTGCTACGTGGAGACGTAATATAATTGGCAATGCTAAGCGACTTATATTATAATATAAGTCGCTTAGCATTGCCAATTATATTACGTTAATACGTTATAAGTCGCTTAGCATTGCCAATTATATTACGTTAATATTTTTGTAGACATTTGCTTAGAACTATACTTTTTATAAAATTGTAGTTATTTTAAATCCATTTTATATATTGTTTCTTGCAAAATGTGAATAACTAAAATTTGTACAAAAAATATATGATATATTATTATTTTACCTATTATTAGGTACATTAGTTATTTTATACTAACTTTATGTAAAGTATTTGTCTTGCTTTATTTACTATACTAACATGTATCAGTTATTTTATAACTACGACACGAACATGGTTTTATGTATTACGTGTAATAATATAAGTATACATATAATATAGTGAACCGTCGTGGCGCAGAGGCGTAAGCGTCTGCCTGTAAATGCGACGGTTTGAGGGTTCGATTCCCTCTCGGGGAAGATGGATTTTTCTATTCCCATTTTCTTCGCTCTGGCAACTAGGCAAAGCGCGGCGTTGAGTTCCGCCACTCAACACGCAATGCCTCGAAAATGGCGGAAAGTGGAGACGGAGAAAGCAGGAATTAAGCAACGACTCCGTCTTAACACTAGGTTCAAATGGTTCCTGCAGTTCCCTCTGCCTACCCTGCAATATGCGGGATAAAGCGTGAATCTATAAAAAAATAAATATAGTGAAATAGTTAAAGAAGGAATATTTTTACAAAAATAATAGTGCAGGGAGATGTACAACATTAATAGAATGTGACTCTATGATTTTTATAAAACTTTTTTGCTGCACAGTTACAGCTATATTGTATAGTGAGATGTAAATAGGATCTAGCCTATAATTTATATAGACGGGCACATCTGATGTAAAAACCAAATTAGCTGAATTATTAAAAATAATAAAATGCTGCTAAAACATATATATGTGACGTAGCAACAGTCATGATTTAAAATAATTTGAAAAGAAGATTTTTAATGTCATACATTAAACAAATATTTAAGTAATGGTATATAGTCCTACCTACTCTATAGAGTATATGTGTGTACGTTGAATAAACTGAGAACTGTTTATTAATATTGTGTTTAAATAACAATCAGTCTAATATACTAACGACGATCTTGGATATATCGAAATAAATTATAAAACGTACACATATACATTCTTTCATCATTTATTCATACAGAATTAAATGCTAAACGCTTACTGCATACCTCCTTCGTCTCGTCTATGGTTAATAACTTCCGGGAGTTAAGTTATTTTCCTCTAGTATTTTAGACACCGTATTCTTGAAAGTCAACCAAGTTCTTCCCCTACGTAAATATATTACCACTAATCCTCGCTATAATATATCTTATAAAAACATGAATACGTATGCATATATATGTGTTTACAATATACATAGGTATATAGAATGTGTCATGCTGTTAACGAAGCGAAAAACTGTCTACCCTTTCAGTAAGCCGTAGAAAAGGCTCAGTATAGCCTATTAGCGCGCTGACAGTCTGGCATCGTCTCGCCAGAATGATAATACACTGCCTCTATTTTCTGTTTTTAGTTAGCCTACATTTTACTAATTAGATTATTCTGTTGTATGGCAACCAATTACTGATTATTTAATTTGACCTATACTAACACTGTTAAAACTAGTATGAATTAATAAAAACATTGATTTTCTTGATTTTTACACATTACAAAAGTTATAAAAACCAAAGATACTAAACTAAGGAATACATAGGAAATATAAATAAAGTATGTATGTCTATTAGTTTGAAAATATCAAGTGAAAGTCATACATGCACTCGGAGGGTTTTGTACTAATTACATGATTATCAGTCAACGGAAAGGTCTAAAACTCACGTTTTAGGGGTCTTGTGGTTTTTCAGTATAATCTTTATTTATTTGTACAAATTGTAGCAGTGTCTAGAAGTGCCGTATAGATTTGTGGCAATTTTTATACAATTTCGCGATAATAGTATCCGTGAACAATCGTATTGTTTGATTTTGATAACTTAAAATTGTGGTAAAAGTTTTTAAGAAAAAATATCTCGACAAACGACCACAAAAATACATAGTAAAATTAACAGTAGACTGATTCTATGAGCCGTTTTCTTCTGCTTGAGGTACGGAATCCTAAAAACGACTTGCCATCCATTTTGATCGTGACCATCGACTACTATAAAGCGTGCCAAACTTCAAATTTTCATAAAAAATATCAAAATTCGATTATCGATTAATCCGGTAAAAGAGTTACATTTAAAATATGAATTTTATTTTATTCGATCATTTGATCAATTTTAAATAAAATTTTATTAACTTTACTATATTAATACATAGTAATTGTATATGGCATCAAAATAATGAATATTGATTTTATTTAATTTTACTATGGAAACAGTAGACCTTTCCAAGAAATAACTTATTATGCCCCGACAACATCCAATGAGTTTATGTTACATCGGTAGAACTTTGTGACAAATTAGCCTGTTTACTCTTTTCTAAGAAATTATCGATATTTTCTTATATGAATATGATATATCGATACATTATTATTATTAAGCTTTTATTATACTAAATTATTCTAATATTCTATTTATTTAATTATAATGACTGTGTCATAGCCTCTTCCGGGTAAAGGCCTCCTCCAGACGCCGCCATTTGATTATATCCATATATACTTATAATAGATACGAGTATTATCATCGGTGATAAAGGATCTTTCATTCAAATTTCCATTGTTTCGTTGTTCAACTATTTTATTCCACACCCGTTCAGTATCACTGTCGTCAATAGAATACCCCCCATTATCACATCACTTTTTAAACGTCAAGTAACTCTTGCTATTTTAATATTGTCATATATAATAAAATAAAATAAATATTAATTATGAAACTGAGACTTACTGGATTTTATATTAATCTATATAGTGACACTGAGAGTATATTATGTAGTATATAATAATTAATATTTTTTTAGCTCCACGCCTTATTCCGCAAATTGCAGGGTAGGCAGAGGGAACTGCAGGAACCATAGGAAACACTAGTGTTAAGACACTCCGTTGCTTGGTCCTTGCATTCTCCGTCCCCGCTTTCCGCCTTTTTCAATACTTCCAATACGACGACAATAGCAATCAAGCAATACTTCCGTCATTGCCGCGTTTTGTCTAGTTTCCAGAGCGACGAAAATGGAAATAGAAAAATTCATTTAGTGGGAATCGAGTCCTCAAACCGTCGCGTTTACAAGTGAACGCTTACGACTCTGCGCCACGACGGTCCTCTTAATTAATAAATTCATCTTATTAATGTACCTTGACCAATTAATCTTACAGTAAGAAGTTATTAAGGAAAATCTTATTATTTATTATTATTCCATATTTGTACTGGCAACAGCTAAGCAAGCGTTTGTACCAATCCATGTACCATAACAATCTAATAATCAATGGATATTTAAATACAAGGTAACGTAAATTGAACCATCCAAGGTTTCAGCGACATTGATCTAGCAATTTTCTTCCTCAAATAACATTTGCTTTGATTTTTTAAATATATAATGATATTGTATTATTGATATATATTAGACCCCTTTCCTCTTACCTCGTGTCCGTTCGGTCAAGAAAGAGGCTGCATTAGGTGGTCTCGGTTGAAGTGGACTGGAGGCTGCATGTATGTACTGTAAAGGAAGTTCCTTCTAGGATTTTTATGCCCCTGATTAGGTATAACAGGACCACATTATCACTATTATGATGTGTCTTCTAAATATTTTATATATCATTACTATAATAAAGCTGAATAGTTTATTTTGTTGAAAACGCTTATATAAAGGACATCTAAATTGACTAAATATTTTATATTGAGTAACAAATTCAATAAGGAATGCTATATATAGGCTTATTAGTAACGCTTCTAGCTATTTTTTTATTTTTTAGCTTCACGCTGTATTACGCATATAGCAGGGTAGACAGAGGGAACTGTAAACCAGATACCTAGTTAGGACACTCACATTTGCCGTGTTACCAGAGTGAAGTAAATGGAAATATTTTAATCTCCCCAGTGAGAATCGAACCTACAAACCGTCACTTTTATAGGCAGAAGCTGTATGTCTGCTTTACGATGGGGTTTTGTTCTGATATAATTCAATGCTCTGGCGCTTCGGTCAGAGATACGTCAGGCCCTTAGAATATGTCATGTATGACACATGAACTCTTATTTTTCCATTTCAACACGCAGACAACTCCACAGGCAAGAGCCAGTATTTAATAATTACGTAAGCCGTAAGTCACTAGTAATGGCAGCGTAGAAAGGGTAGTAATAAGTGCCTGACAATGTTTGGGCGGGAAATATTTTCTTTTTATTGCCGCCCCAGCGCGTACAATTACAGCTCCAATTAACTTAAATTGAAGGTAGCGATTAACAGTCTGTTATGCGACGTTATAATGATTTAAAGTGTTTAAGTAAAGGTTTGTTCAGTAATAATTTAAGAACAATATAATAATAAGAATTTATACAAAAATACTTATAATGCGATTTATAAATAATATTTTGGTTTTCAGAAAAGTCTACGCTGTTAATATTGTACTCTTTTACATTGATTTTGCTACAAATACTATTTAGAGTCGAGTGTAGCGTGGTGGGAACATGGCTGTTTCCGAGATGATTGTCGTATCGATCCTTACTCGGCAATTATTATTTTATTTTACGCCTATACTCTATTAATAAAGTTAATACCTAAATAAAAATACATATTTGCGGTCTTCAGAATTGTACCATTTCGTGGAAGCACCTTTTTTATAATTCCGTACCTAAAATGTATAAAAAGTATCTCGAAAATATCTGTTTAGTTATAGAAAGGAAGCTAAAATTTAAAATAAAAATTTAAATTGTATTTCTGTTGCCACTATAATAATAAATACTAAAAAATACAAACTTAATAATTGTAAATAGTATCATCCAGCTAGGTCTATGCAGCCATGAAGTATCTGTAATTTTAGCTTCACGCTTTATCCCGCACAAGGCAGGGTAGGCAGAGGGAACTGCAGGGACCGTGGGAACCTAGTGTTAAGACACTCCGTTGCTTAGCCCCTGCTTTCTCCGTCCCCGCTTTCCGCCGTTTTCGAGGCATTGCGTGTTGAGTGGCGGAACTCAACGCCGCGCTTTGCCTAGTTTGCCAGAGCGAAGAAAATGGAAATAGAAAAATCCATCTTCCTCGACTGGGGATCGAACCCAGTAACCGTCGCGTTACAGGCAGACGTTGCGCCTCTGCGCCACGACGGTCTGTAATTCCAATCCACAAAAATGTAAAATGTACCTAGCTATGTCAATTTGTCACTTGAAGCAATTTAACTTTCAAAGATTACAAACAACACTGTTTCTCAAATCAGATTATATTGTAAAGCCAGCTCCCACAATGGAGTACAAATTAGTGGAGTAACTTATGTATGAAATTCATATTATTTCAGTAAGTAGCATACGTGGAAATAACTTCGTAACAGAGCACGTAGCACGTAAATTTTACAGAAGACATATTCCATTACGTGCAACGTTATTTCGAGCTAAATGATCTCATATGAAACAAGTGATTTGTATCACATTAACCATCTTGTAGATGTGTGTACATGATATATATTATGTATTATATTTTATTTTATTTATTCAAATTCTCAGATTGTATAAAATATTGTTAGATAAAACGTCGCGTCGAGTTACGCTGCCAAGAAAACTATATAAACAAAAATTATTTTTCTTCTCAATAAAATATTTTTTTATTTTTTATTTTACGCTTCGTACATAGCAGAGTAGGCAGAGGTAACCGCAGCTGCCGTGCGTACATAGTATAAGAAACAAACGTAGTTAATAACACTCCCTTTCCGCTTTGCGTCTTTTCAAAGCATTGCGTGTTGAGTGGCGGAACTGAACGCCGCGCTTTGCTTAGTTGCCAGAGCGAAGAAAATGGAAATAGAAAAATCCTTCTTTTACGAGTAAGAATTGAACCCACAAACCGTCGCGTTTAAAGACATGTTACGTCTTTGCGCCACGATACCCCTTTTTTAAATAGAGAGTGCAATAAAAAATAAGGAGGACCGTCGTGGCGCAGAGGCGCAACGTGTGCCTGTAACGCGACGGTTTCTGGGTTCGATCCCCAGTCGGAGAAGGTAGATTTTTCTATTTCCATTTTCTTCGCTCTGGCAAACTAGGCAAAGCGCGGCGTTGAGTTCCGCCACTCAACATGCAGCGCCTTGAAAAAGGCGGAAAGCGGGGACGAAGAAAGCAGGGACTAATCAACGGAGTGTCTTAACATTAAGTTCCCACGGTCCCTGCAGTTACCTCTGCCTACGCTGCCTTGTGTGGGATAAAGCGTGAAGCTAAAACAAAAAAAAACAAACTTTGTTTATGTACTTGAGCAAAAATATAAGTGTTTTTTTTATATAATAATCAAATGCAAAGTAAATTGAAAAATTGCATACAATTGTATTAATTGTTACAATTCCTTAACCAACATGAATAAAAGGAACTTGGGGTTAAAAAAGCGAATACACTTAACAATTATGCAGATGAATATCGCTGTCATCACCACTTTGTACCGTTTTCGTATTTTACTTTTTACTTGTTTGTGAGAGCTTCGCATAATTGCTTTATTGTTAACCGTGTTTTTGAGGAGACCTGTGTAAGAAGTGAGATAACTCGAATTAAGGAGTTATCCGGACAAAAATGGTACTCTTAGTACACGAAACTTAGTGCATAGTCACTAAAATTTCATAGTATAATATATGAAAACTGCAGATTTACGTGAATTGGTAAAAAAGTATATATCATGTGTGTGAATCATATTTGCGTGAATGTAGATAAAATTGGAAAAGTTCACACACTTAAATTTGTGGTTGTATGTACTCATTATACAAGCTCTAAACTCCTCTCATAATTCCATGTCAACGGTAAGTGAACGAATTAAAAACTAAGTGAATGAATTTCACACAGAAGTGCAAAAATACTTATATCTTTTGGTTACATTGACTGAGAAATTTAATTTTCTGCGTTCCAAAGAGCTATCGACATAGATGTTTTATTAACAATAACATTAGCAGTCAATATTGCTTTAGGCATTTGTAACGTTTAAATGTCATATACCTATTATGTTTAGTTATTAAAATATACTTATAAAATAATTTAGTAAAGGATACTATAACATATAGTGATATACAAAATATGTTTCCAATATGTACTTATACATATATATTTTATATTTGTAACATACTATCAAGATTAATATGATATTTTCAGTGTACAAAATACACATTTCCTTAAAAGCCAATTACCTATGATAACATTAGCGTTATTTTCATATCTTATGGGCAGCTTCGGGCTTGATACGTTGAAATCGAAATTCTATGTTAAACATATTTTGCTGACAAAGGAGGTTGATCCGACATCGACATGAGTACGGTATGTATTGACATACCATTTTTTACTTTCATATAACAAAATGTCAGTTCCACTATAGACCTTTGTCATTGACAATAAAAAGTATAAATTTATGGTAAAAAGCATTCTAAGCAATCTATTTTATCCATCAAACAGGTATAGCAGCTAAGCTTATTTAAGTTTTAATTTATGATTACTAAGTAGTTTATAAAGCTTACTATTCATGTTTTTTTTTTAATTTTTGTTATAAAACATTCCTATTCAATCAGTTTCATTGCCATTTACATGTCAAAAACGCTTTAAAAGAATATACATAAACTTTCATATTATTATTGTAATTTATAATATATAAGAAAACTATATATAAAAATAAATTTCTAAGAAGCGAAATGTCTTAACGTAAAATCTTCCAGCACGTTACGCGACACCAATCGTTAAATGTCAACTCAGGAATTATACTTTAGACGTTGTCGTTATACGAAACTGTAGACATAAATAGAAAACGGTAATCCTACGTTTGAATTATATGCTATGGTTTGATAAATTTGTTTAGGGTTTCATAAAGAACTTGCTCTAATATGATGATATTTTATCGCCAATATCAAAATTCTTAGTCAAGTATGTCTGAAGCTAGTCCTTTCAGCTTTCTTACGTTGAATGCCGCTCGTGGATGCCAGGGAGCGGTTTGGTGCCTATCCCAGCAATGCAAATGGAAGAGACGATTGCCTCTCGCCGCCTTTATTCAGGACTTTATTAAAGCCAAGTTCTAAGGCAGTGAAAAATTCATTCAATTAGATATTTACGTATATCTTAGCATCTTGCAAGTTTTAATTAAACTCAGACCTATTTACGACATTGGTTAATTAAGATTTTTTAAAAGATTTAAAAGAGAGCGCATTTTGAGAAAAATATTGACTTATTTGTTACTTCCTCCTACTTATTGTATATATCCATTGAGCTAACAATATCTTTTATACTATAAATTCACTACTAATAAAGTGAGGGTGTGGTATAAAAGGTATAATACTGTAAGACCACTGCACCGTAAGATTATTTAATTTGTGCATTCCAACCATTTTCAATTTCATTAAAAGAATTCTACTAAATTGCGCTTTCATTCACTTGACTTCTAATCCCTAGATTTAGTAGGAGAGAATTGCGCGGCATTCCTCCGGGCTCCCGCCGTGCTTTGTCCGCGATGCAAATCAATTGCCAGTTTCTCAGAGCAGAGCAAAAGACTGCATTAAAGAGATCTTTTAAACTTATTAGAATTTACTATATTTTGTTGTGTCTGTGACTTTTTAATATAACATGAACTGTTAAATTCAATAAAGTAAGTCGATATGTACTCAGTGGACATTTAGTTTCAATGGAAGTGAATTATTTCTGAAAAAAAAAAACAAAATATCCGTAAAAACCGTAGGAAATCGCAGGAATCGTTTGAACATAGAGATAAGATAATCTGTTCCCTGCTTTCCGCCTTTCCGAGGCAATGCGTGTTGAGTGGGGGAGTTCAACGACACGCTTTTCCTAGTGGTCAGAGCGAATAAAATGGAAAAAAATCTATTTCCACCCAGAGGGAATCGAATTCACAAACCGTTGTGCTTACAGGCAGACGTTACACCTCTGCGTCACGACGGTCCTCACTTAAAAATAAATGCTTATTAAATTAGCTTACCCTTTGGCTTTACCGTTTGTTTGGTCAAACAAATTCTTTGGCTAAGTAAAACTAACATTATATTTGTATAATTTAAGGTATTCTGATATTATATTCAACGTTTTAAACAATACAGCATTATAACTTGAATATTTTTTTAACTTTACGTTTAATGTTAAAAGTTTGACTTTTTATCATTTATTAAATCCGAGTTGTAGTATTAAGGGTATTTTATTTACTATTAAATAGATATTTTGTTTTTTGATTTACCTAGAAAAAAAAAGTTGCCAATTCTTTCCTTGTCGATTGCGAACAGTCGCCTACCAAAATCAGCGCTCCAAGGAGGCGTTCATTCGTAAACACTTCCGAAAATAGGCTAGCTGGAACTTGTATTAACAAATTCCATTTATAACATTTTGCTAGATTATAATTCGTTGCATTTTTGTGGCATTTTTCTTGTTTAACAATAAAATTAAAATGAACTTGGCCAGTATTATAAAGTATATAGCCTACCTAGTAGCGGGCGATTAATAGAGGAATGTCACCAAATATGGAATAGTATCCTAATATGGAATTCCTTAATTTCTCTAAGACTATAAGTATGAAACGCAACACTCGACCATATATTTTTTCCATTTAGTCTACTAACTATCGCATTCACACCATCGAGACAGTGGCGCGAATGTTTCACGTATGGTAAGTGTGTTTTGATTTGTTATGTGCAATAAATTTTAAAAGTAAGTAATAAATAAGTATTACCAACTATTATGTTTGTATATATAAGTGTCAAAATATATTTAGTATATCGATATAAGGTTTATTTCACCATTTTGTGATCTTTTGTCACTAAAATGTTGTGACTTGACAAAATATTTAGAAGAGTTTGAAATAGTATAAAAATCCAAATATGGAGTCGTCGGTGTCTAATTATGGAATAGTCCATAATTCGATTTTAATATTTTATATGATAGATAATTGATATTATTTCTTTATACTATATATGGAATGACTGTTTTTAGAATGTCCACTTCACAATCAACCAAACGAAAAACCTGGAGTGAAGAAAAATTGACACAAGCTACAAAATTCGTCCGGGAAAAGAAAATGGGGTATTTGAAAGCGGCTCAGTATTTTCAAGTGCCCAGGAGAACTTTATTACATCTCTGCCAAAAAGATGAACAGTCTCCAGAAGTAGCAGCGGCTACTACATTAGGAAGAAAAACTATCTTGGGCTCCGAACTAGAATATGGATGATAGTGAAGAATAAGACTTTGAGGAACTAGGCGCTATCCAGTTTAATGAAGATAGTGAACATGATGAGTTGATGGACCATATGTCTCCTGACTCTTCTGATGCAGAACGTATTTTCTGTTCAAGACTTTTTCCCATAAAAGTGGAGAAAGCTGGATTAAAAGCTTGATGTGTAGGCTCTGGGTACATTATGATTGTGCTGATCCAAAGTTTGATGCTTGGATCTGTAACTTTTGCAAGTAATTGTATTACGGTTTTTATTTATCACAAGATATTAGATATTAATGACCATTTTGTTATTGTTATGTTGATTTATACTTATATTCCATATTTGGGGTCCTATTCCATATTTGGTTACTCATTTGTGATTTTGTTTTTTGTGTTAGATTTTAATTTGCTAATTAATATATTTGATTAAAGACTGTTAATTACTTCTCACAAATGTATGCCTGGTCAGTAAAAACATTAAACTAACCAAATTTATGTAAAGTTTTTTTTATATATCCCAGAAACAAAATGGTATTCCATATTTGGTGACTTTCCTCTATATATCTACAATATATTTACGTCCAAACAAGTCTAAATATACAGATTTCTTCTTAACCAATTGACTTTAATTTATGAAGACCAAAATTTTCCTTGCTCTAAATATATAAATATCAAACGCGAGGAGGTAACAAGGTGAAATTACTATGAAATATCTGGGCTACTCTCTTGGAGCATAGAAAAAGTCACCCTAATTGAGGTATTTGGTTTATGTTTCGTTTAAGTTCCATATAATGTGAACTTTTTTGTAAATATAGATATATGAAGTACATGCATGGAAGATCCTAAATAGGTAGAACGTATGTGCTCTTTGTTCTTTGTTTCGTTCTGTTCTTTCCATCTGTCAAAACCATTTTCTCTAAGTTACGTGAAAGAAGCAAATTGAGATTTATATTAAATATTTAAGTCGATGACATTTTGAAGAAAGTATCAAATTTCTTTTTTTCATTCAAACTATGTTTTTGATTTCTTTGATAAGTCATATGAGCTTTTTATTTTTTATATTATGTATGAAAGTCATCGCGTAATCAAAAACTACAGCAGACTTCCCGGCGACATAGAGTTGTAGTTTATTGGTATTAAAGGGATATTGTAGCTTATTTTATACAAAATGCATACGATCTCAAAATTAAGTTTTCTGAATCATATTAGTTGTATTTCATTGACCTAGACTTATGAATTTGACAAGAAGTGATAGCTTATAGTAATTTTAAAAAAGAATAAGTGAAAATTGATAATTTATATGCTAAACATCTTTAGGGCGCGAGTACTACTTGCATTTCACCGATATGTTAGTTGCACGCTGTATCCATATACCAGGGGAGGAAGAAAAGACATTATTAGAACTAGAAGACATTCCCCTTTTTTCATCCAATTTTCGGGGCACTTTGATTCTAATTGTGGCACTCAATGACACGCCTTCTAATCTTTCCAAGAAAAAGAAACTAAAATTATTAAAACATTTAAAATAGGAAAAAATTAGACGTTTCATTTAATTTTAGTTGATTATTTTACTGACATTTGATAACTTAATAGTTCTGTAGATAGTACGTTTAAAAAAAAGAGAGAGCAAAGTAAATATAAGCGAGGGGCACAAAATCATTATTAACTTGTGATACGAGTACACTATAAATGTATAAGAATACTTTCCCCAGTGTAAACTATATAGATCATCCAGGTTATCTCTGGCTACTTTTACAACTCTTACTCTTGTATTTCTCATACAAGATATATCATAAATATACATATTAATATAAATATATGTTTTTATTTAAAATTGAATATTCTTAAAATATGACAAGATCTACTTTAAGTGGTAAATATATAAGCATCATAGGGAGAGGGCTGATGAGCTTATCGCCCCAAATAATCAAATTGTGATTAAGCGAGGGAATGTAGCGATCATTATTGTCAACGTTTTTAGGGTAGTGATGGTGTCACTGGTTAAAGAATCCGTCTGAGACTGAATTTGTTGATAAGTACTGTGGTATATACGTGCATTTTAAATGAAATATACAGGTTGCACTGCATTAAGTCTACATCAACATTAGAGAGACCAAAAGTAACAAGTGAAGTTAGTCAAAATTATATAAAGTCTATACATAAAAAGTTAAGTTTTTCTTAGTGTGATTCAGACCTACTATTATTGTATATGAATGCTCCAGGTTATAGATTCAAATCATTTTATTATTTCAAAAAAGTTATACCTTACCCCAAAAAATTTCAGGATAGCGTTGTGAAAAGATTAAATAAATGTAATTATTTTTTAAATATATTAAATAATACGCGGCGGCAATAACAGACGTGAGGGCTTATTGTAGTTCGTCGTTTGTCATCGTCGTCGTTTTTGGGTTGATAAAAATACTATCATAAAATAAGTAGGACACGTGGGAATGAAACATTATTTATATATTGTATGTACCTATACAACATATTTCTATATGTTTTTATCGCACACAAAAGAAAAACAGCATTGAATAAAATCAAACGCGGCTTTTCATTTCAACAAGCTTGGTAAAGAAACAATTTTTACAGTGCATGCTTTATACTTATGACTACGTTGCTTGTATTGCAGCATACATGTATAGTTTTATACTAACGAACTAGTAAGTAGAGGAGCTCAAGAGATAAATCGATACAAATCTGTAGAGATCAATGTATATATGTATTTCGCATATAGTAGGGTGCGCAGAGAAAACCTTGAATGTTTCCTCTCTTCATTTTCAGTCTTTCAAGACAGCGTCATGCATTGTATATGTAAATGAAATTAATTCGTTGTCCCTAGGAGGAAATTGAACCGACAACCATAGCGTTAAGCCCCCAGTACACAATGGCCCATGCGTGCCCACTACAGGCCATCGCCATTGTGTACAGGGGGTAATGGTATATGATGGCGGACAGTTGTCCATCGTGGCGCGCAATCGGAGAGTTGTCGGTTTTTTGGGCACACTTCAAAGGAATCGTGGCGTAACGTGGCCTGTGGTGTTTACACAATCGGCCATTGCTTAGTTCGTCACCGGCCGCTGACCGGGATAGTTGTGTTGCGTGATATTGCCGTGAAAACAATCTTAAGTAGTCATGTTGTTTACGTTAACATTCTAAATATTAATATTATATCCTAAGTACCACATTAAAAAATCTACGTACCTTGTCCTGTTTCGATGAATGGTCAGCATCCACTATCGCCTTTTTCGCCATTTCATTTTAACAACTTTGTGACGGTACACACTTCTGTAATACTTGTAAACAGTATACAAATAAGTAGCCGCAGCCGTAATTACTTCGACGTCCATCGCAAGTGGTTTGCCAGGCAGCAATGAGCCATACGCCATTGTGTGAACACCAAGTGATCGTGGCCTACAATTGTGCATTGCAAAGCGTGGCCCATCACAGGCCATTGTGTACTGGGGGCCTTACAGTCAGAGCGACACGACTCGGCGGTTTGTTTAGACAGTCATTTAAAATTTTATTACTACAAATTAGAGATTTTACAACAAACGTTTAATTGAATCAGAATTTCATTTTAATATTAAAAAATAAATGTAAAATATTCACTGTGTCTAATTCAAATTTGTTAAATTGCTTGTTTGCATCATTCCTAAATAATAAAACTAACAAAAACTGCGCTCCTCAAACGGAAATATTATACGACGCTCCGTATGTAATCTCCTTAGACGGCGATTTCATCAGGTTGTATTCGGAATAATTTATCAAATTGCATCGAGGAATGCACATGCCCGGCTCAGCTGCTCCGAGTCGGTTCGCAATTTTTTATTCCCTTCTCATCCCGCCAGTAATGCTCCTTAGGGACTGTTGGGGAGACATACATACCTATTGATATCAATCTAAATACACTGTGTGGTTTGGAATGTTGAATTACATTTTTGATAAGAACACTTGCATTGGGTATAATTTTTTTATACAATTATTTTGCAAAATTGCGTTTAGTAATGCGATCGTTTTTTTATATTAATATTATTACTTTTTTTGAGTATTAAAATACAGATAATGGTCGATATTATCTACAAAATAAAAAAATAAGTTGCATTTAAAGTTCCGTTGCAAATTTAATATTTTGAAGTTAGCTTAAAGCTGCGCTAGTTGAACTTTTATAATACACAATAAGATTTTTAATAAAGTATGTAAAGCGAATGTTGTATTTCTTTATATGTTGAAAAATACAAAAACATTTAATGAACTCAAAATATTCTTCATAGAAACAGTATGACTTTATTATGGTGTCAAGTTTTTGGTGCATACAGTTAAGAGGTGTTTTTACATACATATATTTCAAGAAGATATTATTTTAAATGAAGAAGTTTCAAATTTAATATTATTACCAAATAGATCTGCAAAGTTAATAAGCGCAAGTGCATAGCCGTCACGTCTCCATCGAGGTGGAATTTAATATAGCGTTCGTGGAAAGCATTGTAAGACCACTAATAAACGTAATTTAGCATCCAAACATCGGGCCGATCCGGATGTCCTCGGAGGGCAGAATGGCACTAGTAATTAATTTGCAGCCTGTAATTTCCCAGTAAGGTATCGGTCTGATTGTAACTTAATTGTATATTTTCTTATAACAAATATTACTTATTTTTTTATATGAAAATAATAAGAAATTATTTTCATATAAAAATAGTTTTTATTGAAGTAGGAGCGGTTGAAGTAGGAGCGAGAGGTATAACAGCGAAATCTCTCTATAGTTTACTAAAAGATCTCGACCTGTCTAGAACTATCACAAATTCATTTCTAGAACGCACTTCGAAGGTGGCTTTGGTAGAATCATTCAAAATTTGGTTAGGTAGTGGGAGGAGCTCGGACAGTGAAGGTGAGCGTTAATGCATTTTAAAGGGGCCCTTTAAACCTACACATGGGTCGCAAGTCCCAAGCGCTGCTCGGAGCTCCTCTTCCTACAACACGATGGGCCCGGCACCTGCACGGTGAATTCTCTTCTCTGCAAATTTCCATATTTTCATACTCAATATATTATAACTGTATATTGCCAACTTACAATAATATGTTGAGGAATCCTATGACTTATTGGCTATTGTAGAAGTTAGTGTATTATTGTTATAATAACAAACAACGAATACAGTTTCCGAAATTAACAACTTTTATTTCTCCACGCTTGTAGATATCGCTAAATTGGTCTAGCGTGGAAACAATGATATTAGGTAACGGGCAATATCTTGATGTCAGATAGAAATTGAAAAACGGAGAGTCTAAATTGTATGGTCTCTCCACCTACTCAGTTATTTTCAGAATAGATATAACGTGAAGCGAACGTGTAAAGATATTATCAAATATATTTAAAAAGGAATGAAAATAAATTACATATTTAAGTCACAGTTTTATACATAAAAATATCACTATTAAATTGAGAACCGTCGTGGCGCAGAGTTGTAAGCGTTTGCCTGTAAGCGCGACGGTTTGTGGGTTCGATTTCCACTCGGGGAGGATGGATTTTTCTATTTTCATTTTCTTCGCTCTGGAAACTAGGCAAAGCTCGGTGTTTAATTGATTCAACACAAAATGTCTCGAAAAAGGCGGAAAGCGGGTACGGAGAAAGCAGGGACTAAGCAACGGAGTGTCTTAACACTAGGTTCATATGGTTCTTGCAGTTCCCTCTGCTCTGCCCTGCAATATGAGGCTAATAAAAATCACTATTAAATGAAAGCGCGAAGCTAAAAAAATCACTATTAAATGAAATTAGTGGATTTAAGTGTGAACTGGCTCTTAGAATCACTTGCATAAAATATATCTAATTGATCCTAGAAAATAATTGAAAGTGTGATTAATTATATTTAATCCTGTTTGATTTCCCTGATGATGACAAATCTACTCGATTGTAGTTAAAAAACTAAAATATATATTTGTTTTTTTTTTTGTTAGGTTTACGGCTCTCGCTCATGATAGGATAGACAGAGGAAGCCATAGAAGCTGTGGGAAGCTAGTGTTAAGACACTCCGTTCTCCGTTTTTATTTTTTTCGAGACATTGCATATTGATTGGTGGAACTCAACGCCACGCTTCTCTATTTATTAGAGCGATGAAAATGGAAATGAAATAATCCATCCTCCCCGAGTGGGAATCGATCCCACAATACGTTGCGTCAGATGCTGCGCCTGTGTGCCACTGACGATTCTCAAGTGTCAATTCATACTACTACATTTTTTAAATAATATTATAATTTATAAGAATAGTACCCGTACAATACTAAAATCCGTTTTTAGCAAAAATAAAATATTACTTTCTTTAATTCTAAAATATAAGGTTGCCTTGAAATGTACCTATATCTTTATTAAGTTGTTTCTGTGAAGCGTAAACTAAAATATAATTCAGCCAAATGAGTGAAAATTTGATCACACTTGGATTTTTTTATTATGATTTAAACAAACTAATTTAATGTTACTTTATTTCAGGTTCTCATGACGGGATAGGGTGTCTGAGTGAAAACACCATTGTAGAAAGGATGGAAGGATGAATTACAGGAATGAATAGATTTCTTTTTACGACTTTGGTAAGACAAAACCGAGATTAAGCCCCGTAAAATGCAATGATACGAACTGCACATTTCTTTGAACATAAACCCTCTATTTATCCTTCTTAATGTGGAACCAGCATGAAACTTAAGAAGAAATAAATAAATAAACCTATAATTTGTAAATTTCCCTTAAATTCAATGATTTTTATAAAATTTATTATATTCCCTGTTTACTAATTACAAACATGAATAATATACAAATTATAAAGTCTATTAAAAAGGTAAATTTTTTGGGATAAAACAGCTTTATTTATATGAAACGTCACACCCGATATTTCCCGAGAGGGATCATAATTAGTCTCTTGTAATTATATAACTGAAACTAAATAAAGCAATTACAGCGAAGGACAGCGAGCCCATTTATATTATTTGTGCGAGATGTTTCTGTTGATGATGTTACTTTGATTGTGAATTTGTAGTGCGGTCATCCCGAGGGAGGGAATTCAACGATTTCTGTGAAATAGGTTACAACTTGCAACTGATGTGTATGACAGTGTTGAGCTAAAAATAAACTTGTGTACCATTGTGTACTTGTGTACAACATGGCAATGATATTTTAATAGAAATGGGCTGGCCACATAGATAGACACTGCAATAAAGTGCCTGGTTCCTACACAAAAAAGCAAGAAAAGATGACAGAGAAAAAATAATTCCTTTTACCTTTGTTATATATGTTACATATTGTATTTACTATAAGGATTAATAAGGCTAAATAAATAAATCATTCACAATATGGTGATCATTCATGATTAGATCTTTAAAACTGCGCAACGAATATTCACAATATAGTGGAGAAAAATTTTTAAGGCTTTTCATGTGATAACATTTATATGAAAAAAAATATGTCACTTTTATCAGAGTATCTTCTAATGAAAATTAGTTGGTATTTTATAATAATGAATGACAAAAAAGCTGTGAACGTTATGTGATAATTTGTATTAGCATTAAATCCGGACAAAGCCGGGGCGGATTGCTAGTAAAATATAAATAAAGTCTTGTATATCTTTTCTGATAACAAAAGGTTCCTTAAAAGTCACAATTGATGTTAATGTAAAATAATTTAAATAATAAATTTGAGAAACATTGTGTTCTTTATTCACATTTTATCCTAAGCCCAAATCAATGAACTCAGTTTCGTTACTTACCTTAATAAATTAAACTTATATATACTTTTATAGATAACACTAGTCTACAAGAAAAAGTATCCGAAATAATTTAAACTAATTTCTGCTTATCTGTCCATGCAAAATTCGGATTGATAACTAAAATTCATTTATTAGTTTGAGTTTTTACGATAATCGTATCTTTCGTGTTTAATGGAACTACCCACATTTAACTTCATAATGTTTTGACATTTACATAGTTAGTTTGTATCAAATATTCGAAATATTGTGATTTAGTGCTATTTTCTCTTAAATTAAGCGATATAGAAGTGTTAAAAGTAAAAAGTATAATACTATTTTTTAGCAAAATGTCTCGAAAATGTGTTAATAATCCCGACAATTTTTGTTATATCTACGGTGAGGTGATATTTAATAAACAAAGGTGTTGTATATCGCCTATAATAAAAAAAGCCTATTTTTACTACTTTAACGAGAACATCAAACACCAGGATAAAAGCTGGGTTCCACATTTCTGCTGTAATCCATGTGCTACAGGTTTGAGAAATTGGCTGAATGGCAAAAAACCATCATTTCGTTTTGCAGTGCCAATGCTGTGGCGAGAATCGACAAATCACGTAAGTGATTGTTATTTCTGCCTGACGACTCATGTATTTGGAAAAGGCAAGGGTGTTTCTAAAAAAGAGAAGAGTGCCATAACACATCCAAATATACCATCAGCTATTCGTCCTCTACCACACAGCGATCTTCATCCGATCCCGAAGCTTTTCACTACGTTCGCCAGAAATTTCCAAGATTAAGTGAGGCTAAAATCAAAGAAGGTATATTCGTTGGTCCCCAAATAAGAAATTTATTAAAAGACGAACACTTCGACACTATTTTGGAAGGCAAAGAAAAAAAAGCCTGGGACAATTTTCGCCTCGTGACAAAAAACTTCTTGGGAAATAAGAAGAGCGACAACTACGCTGAACTTATTGAAAATATGTTGTCATCTTACCAAGAACTGGGTTGTAACATGTCCCTGAAAATCCACTTTTTACATTCTCATTTGGACTTCTTTCCGGATAACTGTGGGGCCTTTAGCGATGAACATGGGGAGCGCTTCCACCAGGACATCGCTAACATGGAAAAACGATATCAAGGCAAGTGGAACGTTTGAATGTTAGCGGATTACTGCTGGACTATTCATCGAGATACTTCAGAAGCAGAGTACAAAAGGGCAGCGAAGAAACCACGTCGCAATTCTACTAATGAATAAAATAACGGTATAATTTCTGTTATTTTTTCAAAAAACTTTAAAATTTTTTTTTAAGAAATGGAAACTAATTAAAAAAATATAATTGTAATTTCGTATGCAGTATGTCAACATAAATAAAAAAAGCTACTTACACTAGAAAATACTTTTTCAAAATCAAAATTTGTATACTAGTGTAATTGTACATAGATTAGATTAGATTCCAAGAAAGTGAAATAAATAATATCTTTTATGTTTACTCAAATTATTTTCTTTTTATTTTTGATTTATTATTTGGTAGCTGTCTGAGGCCTTGCTCGCTTTACGGTTGTAATTCGTTTAATATTATTTGAGTGTATTTAAGAAAAATTGGTTGGTTGGCTAATAGTTAATTGTAGTAAGTGTTGAATATTTGGATTTCTTTTCTTTTGTGTCTTATTTCGTATTTATTGGGTGCATGGTTAACGTCGAGTATTCCGCATAACGCCAGATCCCGTGAGAATTCTGAAGAAATTTAAAAGAAGGTCTTACAGGCTGCTCCAGTACTTTTTCTGTATTTAAGTAAAACATCTGTTAAAATCATTTCTATCATTCTCGAGTCAAGCAAAACGGAAAGACAGATAGTCAAAAAAATTCAAAACGTTATTTTGTTTCAGTAGCCTATAAATTACTGTAGGAATTCGCAAAGTTCAGTTACTTTAAATAGAACCAGACATTCCAGTTATTATTTTAATTTTAATTATTACAAATACTATTTTAACCATAGTATTTAGGTCGACATGAATAAAGGCTATTCGCTCTGAACTTATCAAGTAGTGTATTGAACAACGTTGTAAACCTTTTCAAACGGAAGATCTCAATTTGAATGGCGCCGACACTAACTTTGAATACTAAGTAAATACCATTTTATTAGCAACAGCCAAGTTTCCCTAAGTATATTCAAGTACCTAATAAAACTAGGCAACTTAAATTAAATTGTATTTTTATATAACGTGATAGGCATTTTAATACCTTGACGTAATCATTAAGGAGTAATTTATGTGCTTTAGTTACATAGCTATGTCTAAATATTTTTTATCATTCTAATATTTATTTTTAATCTGTTTAATGTCTATTAATAAGGCAGACTGTGGAATAGCCTTAACCTATTTCGCAAATAGCAGATGATCCGTTAAAGTTAAATACAGTTTAGTATTCCATCCATCCATGAGATTTTCAGGATGAAATGACATAAGCCTCCCTTAATGCTAGCCTATTCGTCTAGTCCTACGCCCTTTGAATTCCAGAAAACAAGCGTTTCTCCATATAAAATTCAGCATTGAAAAATATGTTACATAATTATCATACTATATATTTTTTATTTTCATAATATAGCTTATATTGTTATTTAAATAATGCTGTAAATAAATCATGACCATAGCTAGCTAAATATTTAGAATTAAATTACCAAACACAAATGCACATGTAAACAACATGACTCTAATAATTAACAGAAACAAAACGCGCGCCACAAATTAATATGCAGTGAGCTGTAGCTGAACACTCTATTCAATTTTGATACTAATTAATTCGTTATGTATCGAATCGCTTTGGATGGATACGATGTTAACTAACAGTGTATTAGTATGATTTTTGGAAAGTTTACATAGAGTTGCTATAAGTAATATTGTATATAATATTAGGCTATTTTACGCAACTAAAATTGAAATTATAAATTTTTTTGTTATCTATATAGTATTATTTATATAAGATTTTTTAATTTAGTCAAATTTGAAGCCGCGCCTTTCCCTTAGGTTGTAAGGTGTGAGTTCAAAGAAAGCTACGTTTAAATTATTGTAAAGTTTCTCAAATTAATTTTATATAGACTATTGCAATATCTAATAGACACTAACTTATAAAGCAAAAAATGATAAAGTAATAATATATATTAGTTATCATAAAGGGTAATCGCCTTTCACGATGCGGTAGGGTGCTTAAGCAACCGGTATGAGTGTCGGCCGGAAGCCGTTTATACGTTGCCTAGATACGGAAGCTTTGATAGCCCGCTCCTTGATATACTGGCTTCATATTAACTTGAGCTAGAAAATTTTACTGACGTCAGTTAAACGATGCATATCGTTTCGAAGAAAATAGTAAAGTGTTCAGAAATTGATAACTTATAATAGTTTGAAATTTTAAGTGTTTATGTATCGTTTTCGTGAAGACTTACAATACTAAACGAGGAAATTTGTTTATTAGAAATTCCTGTCGCAGAAAAAGGCAAATAGTAGAAATACTGTATATATAGAGGAAAATCTCAAAATTACTGAACGCCTATTAAATTAAGTTTGTCAATTTTATAAGCGGGGACGGAGAACGCAGCGACTAAGAAATGCAAATATAAAATATGCGATTCCTGCAGTTCCTTCTCCCTACCCTGCCATGTGCTGGATAAAGCGTGAAGCTAATGAAAAAGAACTTTATTAGCATTATTTTCCTTAGCTAAATATCTACGCTTATAAAATTTGTAGGGAACCCTCGATGCATGAGTACTACTCGAACTTGACTGTTTTTTATACATATTTTTTTATTAATTACATTTTAATATTTATTACCAATTAACGCAAACATTGCATTGTTTTGAAACCCGCATTGCCGTTGTGTGAACAGTAAGGCTCGCATTTTACGGCCGGACTCGCGACCTAAATAAAGGACGAATCTTTGTATACAGTCCTTTTGTCATTTTTACAGGGGTCCGTCGAAAGCTTTTACGAGTCGATTCATAGTTTTCTCGTCCTATATGTGATACCTGAGTGGAAAACTGGATCGTACACGACACACAAACTAACAACGGCTGTACAGAATTTGCAACAGCTACCCCGCAGCATTTGACCTAAACTTTAAGCGTGAAGACTGTGGGTTCGATTTCAACTCGGGGGTATAAAAAATTCGTTTTCAACAATTCATCGACAAACTGCGGTATTGAAGTCCGTCACACTAAACGTTATTTGTCAAAAATGTGAAGTTGAGAAACAGTGTCTTAAAATTAAATCTACTCTGTGAAAAATTCAAAAATTTATTTTGATCAGCATTTCTAACATACAACAGGGAAGTAGATAACAAAAGTGTGATAAGAGGTTATCTCTGCATATTCTGCTATGCAGCATAAAACGTAAGGCGAAAAGAATACTAGGAAAGAGAAGCTTTTATATTGTCACCGCTTGTTTATGGTTTGCTTTTACGTAACTCACACTGGTAATTTTTATATGAGCTTAAATTTTATAAATATAATGTGTATTAGTTCTAATTTATATATTATATCATACATATGTTTGTAATTGTACCTAGTTGTTTAATTTAGAACTAATAAAGATTTCTCCAGTTAATATTTCCGGTATAGCCATGAACGTAAGTCTGATTAAAGATGATAATGGTTCCAGACGAACACTTTTCCACAGATATAAAGACGCTAAAACGACTTGAATATATTAAATATACTGTGGGAAAGACTTGACTGTACAGAAAACATGCTACAGTAGATAAAAACTAGAAAAATAATTTCTTTTAACGATAAAAACTAATTTTGTTAATTATAATGACAGTTAAGCGTTTGAAAGTTTGGGAAACTCCTTTGATTGTCTCTGATCTGAATGTAATGTTTATGATTTCGTTCAAAATAAAAATAAAGCATGCGATCGTTTCATTTTTCGAAGTCGCTGGTTCACTAAAGTACCAATCCTTTTGATTGGAGGCGACAGATGGAAGAAACTCCGCGTAAAGATTATTTCCTTTTTTTAAAGCTTGTCATAGTTTTAAAAATATTTACAGTCTGTTATACATTCCCGTTATGTGTTTAAGCACGAATTTGTAACGTTTCTTTTTACATACTAATGAATCTCTTCTATGTTAAAAACTACAAAGAATATTATTTTAAAACTTTGTAGTTAAATTTGGATGGACGTTTGAAAAACGATCTGAACGATAATTTACAGAATGTATGTTACTTTAAAATGCATACTTACGAATGCTTTCTGTCCTAAATTACATATAATGGTCAAAATTGCACAAAAAAATATTAACTCCTGTAACATAGTAAGTATTATGATATTATTCCCAAGTATATCAAATATACGGTATACGTCAATATTGCACTCTGGCTTTGGACGAAGTTTCCGCAAATTCAAGTGCTTCTGTGGAATATTTTAAGTCAAATAAAAGGAGAAAAGTGTTGCCGCAAAGTATAAGTTCCATCTAACTTCTATCGTTGTAGTGAGTGGACGGCAAACAAATTGAATGGTCGCGAACAAGTTAAGAAAACTTGTTCACGATGCAGCTGAGAGAATTTTTCAAAATTTATATTAATTTTATTTATAAAGCTTAAAAGCAGGCCAAGTGTTATTTTTTATAATTTTTTACTCATCGTCTATATGTTCTATTAAGTTCAAACGAAATTTGTTCTCATACTCTCGTAGCCATTCGAATTCATAACAATTATTTGAAACTAACAAATGTGTAAAACGTATTTATTAATATTAATATGTTTTCTTTTATTTTACTGTGATGAAGTAAGATTTGAAATGTAACTTAAAATATCGAAATGTATATAACGTGTTATTTTTTGTTTCAAATACCATCGCAGCTCTATTGTAGTTCTACATCAATCCAGAAAATTTAGAAAATATGTTCCAGTTTTTTTTTATATAGAGAAAATATAATCAAAATGGAGAAAATACAAGAATATCATGTCGGGACATTTTTAGTTTTAATAACTAGTTTAGGCGCGGTCTAGTCGTGGCGCAGAGGCGCAACGTCTGCCTATAACGCGACGGTTACTGGGTTCGATCCCCAGTCGGAGAAGATGGATTTTTCTATTTCCGTTTTCTTCGCTCTGGCAAACTAGGCAAAGCGCGGCGTTGAGTTCCGCCACTCAACACGCAATGCCTCGAAAAACGATGGAAAGTGGGGACGGAGAAAGCAGGGGCTAAGCAACGGAGTGTCTTAACACTAGGTTCCCACGGTCCCTGCAGTTCCCTCTGCCTACCCTGCCTTGTGCGGGATAAAGCGTGAAGCTACAAAAAAAAAAACTAGTTTAGTTTTAATAACTAAATTTAATTTTGACCATTCTTATTTCACAGGTAAATCCTTGCACAAGGCAGACCTGCCCTGTAGTACTGTGGACCTTTTGACGCTGCAGAATCACATTCGTATTCGTATTTGACGCCTCAGTGGATAGTCCGCCTATGACATCTTCTCTTTACCTTCAGGGAACTAGGATTTCTTTTAACGCACGTATAGCCTCAAAGTGATAAATTGGAAAGCAAACGATTATAAATTTTAATGTAAATCACTAAAAGTATAAGTAGATTAGTATAATGGGTATTTTTGACAGTTGACATATCTGTCACAGAAAGTACTCATAGATAGAATTCCTAATATAAAGCAAGCTTTATTTATTTTTAGCGTGTAGACGACAACAGAGAGGAAAATCCCAAGGCGACGTGATTTGTGCTTGAAATACGGTATAAATGGATTGTTGAGTAAATGCTCGACGCTTTTGCCGTTATCGGTTTAATATCAAGTAAATTTATATTTAATTAATGAACTTCGTCATATTTTTTTTCTATAAAGGACGAAGAAATAATATTTTAAAATAAAGTATTTCTGTTAGTCTGATTTTATATTCACATCATTTTATATCACATTTGTAAGACCACGAAAAATGAATCGGAGAAAAAGATAAATTATCATCATATGTAAAAAATGTAAGAAATGATCTCTTTTGATACAGGAATGATTGGTTCAATAAATAAACACGCGTAAAACATCAACAATTTGAGATGGGGGCCTGACAGCAAGGCAAATTAATGAAGAGCGGTCAGCCGGGATTTATTAGGGTACCGCGGGATTGCGCTCATCTTTTAGAGTATCTAGTATGCAGGATCTGTAAAAGATCGTTTGTGAAAGGAAAGTAAATGAAAAATATGTACTTAGGGAAGAAATACTCGAAGGCGTAGTAATGAAGGCTGCAAATATGTGTATATGTATTTCGTTACACTTGTAGATCTTTTCTTATTGGTTTTCATCAACTATTTAGTATGTTCTTAACAATTTTTTGTTTTGATTAAATGTTTATACAGATATTTTAAATGTATTTCAATACTAAAGTAAGGAACAGTTTATGGATTCTATTTTCACTCAGAAAGAAAAAAATATTTTCATTGTCTTCGCTCTGGTAATAAGGCAAAGCGCTAAGTTCCGCCACTCAACACACAATACCTCGAAGTGGAGAACGGAGTGTTATGCACTGTGCAGTGTTAAGTTCCGCCATTTAACACGCAATTCTTACGCACGCAATTCTTTAACACGCCCTCTGCTTATTCTGTCATGTGCAATATTTTTTTTTACTTCAGTATATAAAGCACGAAATAATAATTAATGATTAAAGCTTACGTACACATCATAATAAATTATTCAATGACAGATTACATAGTTTATAAACGATTACATAGTTTATATACGTCATTATTATACTCTATTTATTATATCTATACTTTGAGGACCGTCGTGGCGCAGAGGCGCAACCTGTCGGGGAGGATGGATTTTTCTATTTCCATTTTCTTCGCTTTGGCAATTAAGGCAAAGCGCGGCGTTGAGTTCCGCCACTCAACACGCAATGCCTCGAAAACGGCGGAAAGCGGGGACGGAGTAAGCAGGGACTAAGTAAGGGAGTGTCTTAACACTAGGTTCGTATGGTTCCTGCAGTTCCCTCTGCCTACCCTGCTATGTGCGGAATAAAAAAAAAACATAAATAAAAAAAATCATTATTATATCAATACAGCCATTTATTATTTTCTGAATCGCCGATTTGAAAAATATGTATTATGGGTATTGCAATATTTCAGCCACATTCAATTTGAATGTAGTTTAAAATAGATTGAATATTAAATGCACTTACGGTACATTGCAGTCCTGGAAATAAGCAACTAATTTACATTTACCGTAGCATGTAATATCTCCGTATATATTTTTTGTATTCTCATACAATTAGTTGCATATATTTTGAACCGTTTTTATGTATTTTACCAGGACGGTTAAGATACTAAGTATTAAGTATATAGTGTTGCCCAATTCCTAATTTGGGTAGTTGCTTTCAATTCACTTAAAGGGCGGTGTATCGAAAATCCATTGGTGTAATTTGCGGCGAATTGAAATGACGTTGTCGCTAAGCGATTCAATTTTGCGCAACGGGATTAATTCTACGAGTTTGCTTATATATCCGTAAAGTAACTGCGTTGATAACCGTTGTAGTTGAGTAATGTTAATATGATCAACAAATACTATTCTTTTATTAATAGATATTGTTCATGTGCGAGTGGTACTCAAGCACCGACGATTCTGCATCAAATTCTTGGATTGGTTTGGGTGGTAGGTTAACGAAACATATGACTTTATTTTTTTTTCAGCTTCATACTTCCCGCACATGGCAGGGTAGGCAGAAGGAACGGCAAGAACCATAGGAACCTACTGTTAAGTCACTTCGTTGCTTAGTCCCTGCGTTTCTCCGTCTCAGCTTTTCACCTTTTGACTACGTGAAGATTTTCATACGCATGCAGCAAAATGAAGCACAAACTCTCGTATTTTTGTACTTCAAGTAATGTGTATAACGTGTTATACACTTAAATTGACGTTTATTTGTACATGGTAACTCCACATGATTTTAAGAAAACTATCTCGATAGAAAGACCAACAGACAAACACATAGCAAAGTGATAGTTTAAAGGCTCTATCTCATCTTTTTACCTTGAAACTCCATTAAAAGAAGTTCAAACGAAGCTCAATAATCAATTGCAATTTTATATTACAATTTAGTATTTTTATAATTATTATTTAAGTTATCATATTCATATTTGTACGTACGCGCTCTGATTTATACACATACATACATTTATATGTTTGTGTACAATTTGGGAAAAGCTTCTTACAAAAGACAACTTGTGATATCATGGCTACTTTATGTATATAACGTGCCGAGAGAAAATTGAAGGATATGCGTGGATGAAGGCTATATAATACTAAGTTTGACTTTGAGGTAAGTAAAGTCGAAGTTTTGCCTTAAAAATGAAAGCTAAACGACCTTTAATTGCTATAATCGTAGGAAAATGATTCTTTTGTATTTTTTGTACTTAATTAAAACTAAAAATAAGCTTTATATTTTCACGTAATAAAAACTTAGCGAAAAAATTAATAATGATTTGTAGCTATTTTTACTAAAAAAAAGAAATAAAATATAAGTCATTTTCACAGTAGAAACGTGTATAATCGTTTCTATTGTAGTGTACTTTACCTAGTATGAAAACAGTCTGTCCACCACTTACCCGACTTACTTACTTCGAGACATCGTTCAGATCTAACAGTGTTGAAGTTACGTTTTACTATACAATAAATTATAATATTTAAATCGTAAATGAAAATCGAACTCAAAACTATCGAGATTACAGTTAGACTCTATTCCTATTACATAAAAACAATCTAAGAAGAATTAAAAGTAAGGTAGCACAGTTTTCTCATAGCATTTTATACTATTTCCTATAAAAAATTTCAGCAAGGTTAAACTGAAACAATTCAATATTGATAATATACGTAGTTTAGTAGCAGAATTTGTATTCTTATGGCCAGGGTATCTAAATGAAAGAGGAATCTTCATGTCCTTTTGTCATTTTACGACGGGCTGTTGGGCGTGGAAAGATTTTATGATTCAATTTATCGGACACGCAACGCTCTAGGCACGACTCTCTAGTGGGGCGTCCTGGGTTTTCTTGAGTGAATGATTGGTCTGAAGAGAAAAATTTATAGCTAAGGAATGCATATTGTGGCAAAAATATCAACATATGTTGCTCTATACTATTTACGATTTTCTGTTTTATATTTATAAAATTTAATTCAAGTCAATTTAATATTTATAAAATATACAAAGGGATATATACATACACAAAGCTTTGTGGCGTTGAGTTCCGCCACTCATAATATAATGCCTCGAAAAAGGGGGAAAGCGGGGACGAAGAAAGCAGGCAAACTAAGCAACTGAGTTCCAGCAGTTCCCTCTACCTACCCTGCAATATCCCGGATAAAGCGTGAAGCTAAAAAAAACAAAGCTTTGTTATAAATATGAGAGTAATTTTACTCAAATATGTATAATATTCAAATTTATTTCACGTTTTCGTTCAATTAAATAATAATTTAAGGAAAATATTTCTTAGTCAAATATACTAAAATAAATATAAGTTAAAATTCATTATAAATTAGACGCTAAGCTTTTTAATATAAAGTTTTATTTAAGGAAATAGCAGTAACAAAAGTATCGAACAGAATTTGCGATTTTACGGCTATAAAACCTTTCCAGAGCCGTGTATCTCAATTTGAATGGTATCTGAACTAAGTTTGAGTACTAAATAAACGCTTTTAGACGTAGTGGGTCTATTCGGACCATTCGCTTTCAATTCTAGCAATAGATTCGCGTTTTATACGTTTTGTAACTGTCTCTATAAAAGAATTAAACCGTTAATATTTTATATTATTTTAACATATGAAGAATTACTGTGGCTACACGCTTTATCACGTATATAAGATATTAGGTAAGTATAATGTAGTGCTAAACACTGTGTTCTCCGCCTTGCGGCCAATTTCAGGACGTCGTTAGAGTAGAAAAACTGAAGCAAAGCAGGGAAATAGAAAATATTTTTTTTCTTTGAATGCAGATACCCTTGTGTTTATATTCAGATGTGATTTTGTCTCACTGTGTAGCGGTGGTCTCAATAGCGACAATTCATAAGATTACTAGAAGATTATATTTACATAAGATAATTTACAATTTTAATAATTTATTAACAAGATGTTATTTACATTTTATATATAACAATATGTTGAGTACGCAGATTTAATTTTACACAAGCACACACGCGAGCGTAGAAATGGTGACGAGGGCAGCGTTGGGGGTCGTCACCCAACACGTTATGCGCAATATGGTAGAAAGTGGCTGACGGAGCGAAAAACATAATTCTTAGCCTTATACTGTTAAAATCGGAATCAGATATAGTAATATTTTTTTAAAAACGAAAATTTAAGTATAACAGTATTTTTTAAATCACACAATTACTTAAAAAATAGGCATATTTATAAAATTTTTTATATCTCATAATTTAAAGTAACTATACTGTATTGGAAAGAGAAAAGAGAAGAAAAAAGAAGAAAGAAGAAAAAAGGAGAAGAAAAATATCTTGTAAACATAAAAGTTTACGTGACCAAATATAAGGAAAGAAGAAGTTAACATATCTTAAATTTGGGTTTTAATTAGATGTCACACGCAGCTTCGCTCCTATGATCAAACGGACATAACTTGTAGTTGTATATGACATATGACATTAATAGTGTTTCTATAAACGCTTTTTTTATTCATAACATATTTTTTTTATTCAGCCAGAAAAATGTGTAAAATGTTTTTTTTTTCTTTAAAAAAGATCTTTCATATACCTTTGAATGTTGGAAGTTCACTGTAAAAAAAGAAAGTTTTATTAATAGTATAACAATATTTGGAATTTAGGTGAATTAAATATTTTATTTGGTAAATATTTTGAACATTTTATTATATTAAATGTAATTTACCGAATGTATTTGTTGAAGACAACTTTTAATGGAACCGAACCTTTCACGAATGAAACGGTACATTTAGTGTTACGAGAAAATTATACAACTATCTACAAAAGGCAACCACAAACTATTTTATTTACTTTATTGTAAATACTAAAATAATTTTAATTTTTAGAACCCTATTACTCCAAAATTATAAGAAGCATATATAAGTAGTAAGAACCTTACAAGCTTGGAATGGGTTTATGATCAGATCAGTAACAACTTTTATAAGTCAATTATACCTCAAAGTCATAGATTGACGTTAATTTATATTAAGATTAGGCGCTGTTAAATGAAACAACAATCGAGTGGTAGATACATGCTGAATGACGTCTCTGAGAGCGGCATTAAGAGCTTATAGACATAGCTGTATCATTTATACATATTATTGTTGTAGAACGCTTTGCTAACTTAAAATTTTCTTAAATATTTCGTCACTAAATAAAGCCAGTACTAACAATTATTATATTGTTTTAATATTAATATTTGTTTACAATAATTTGTATAATATAAACATATTGTGGTCATCGACTAAAAATAACATTTCAATTCAAAGAACGATAAAAATCTTTTACAATGTCACAATTCGAAGCGCAAAAATCAGGCTATAGTTGACATCGTTATTTTCTGATTCGCTGGTACACAAGAGTGGAGGAAAATCCCAGGGCGACGTTATTCGTGCTCGGAAGCCAGTATAAATGGATCGACGAGTAAACGTTCGATGCTGCCGGCATTATTATGACTTTATTGTACGAAGGATTTATATTTTTATAAATATTGAGTTCTTGCTTTGGTCCAGCTCGCGTCGCAGAGAAATTAATCTCGAACTGCAATGTTATCGTTAAAGTTATATACAACAATGTTTATGCACTGTATGTATATATTATAATATATGTATTTATCGAATACTACATGTATATTTTTACGTATATATACTATATATACACATTTTAGCGTTAGCTGTTTTTCTGGGATTTAAAATTTTCTGAAATTTCTCTTTGGTTGTACTATAAGTTCCAATTTATGGTTACAATTCATAACTCTAAAACGATGGAAAGTTCCCTGTAAGTTTTGATTACGCAGCGATTTTTCTATAAAATGTGAATGCAATTTGTTTATGATTTAAGGTGTCAACAATTTGGATATTAATAGGTTAAGTATTATCTCAGCTGGATCTTCTACATGATTTTTTTTGACAGATAAGCAGACAGGCAGATGGATATACGATAGCAAAGTGATCGAATAAGGTATCCATTTTTTCCTTTCAAGGTCTGGAATAATGCTAATGGTAAATTCAAAAATGCTATATTGTAGTATGAAAAATTAAAAAAAAAAAACATGTACTTGCAGATCTGAAAATATTTAATATTTTATTCTATAAAGTATGAATTAATAAAATATTTTGAATTTCTTCAGTACACAACGTTAGAGGTGAATTTTAGAGATCAATACTTACGATGAAAACTCAAGATGAAGTTCTGTTACACGGTTATAATAACAAACGCAATAAAACTTCAAAATAACATTAGCTTAGCTGGCTTTATATTTTACGATAACTTGGAGATAATAAGGGCGTTCTTTATTTTCAGCATCTCAAAGTTTCTTTTAATTTTGTTATTTTATTCGGATATGGTATAAAAAAGGGACCGACTTTGTTATTTTTTACAATTTTAAGCATTATTCAAAACAAAATAGTACAGTAGCAATCACTATTATATTTAGTCTCGAAATCTATAGCACGAGCTTGTTAATATATTTTAATTATAATAAAAAATATTCGTTTTTAATTTTTTTTTTTATTTTATTTTATGAAAATACACATAGCTACACACAACAAAAATTGTGTGTGTCATTGTCGGCAAGACAACAATGTTTTGGACATTTGGTATACAGTGAGGAACGGAGGGATGTTTCACTTTGTCTACCCTACTAGTACATCATGAATCTCAAAAAAAAATAATATATACGTATCTGACATCTAATGCAACACTAAAATTGTGAATTTTTATTTACAATTACCATCGTGGTGCAGAAGCACAACGTCTGTCCGTACACACGACGGTTTGTGGATTCGATTCCCAATACAAAAAGATGTTATATAATTTCCTTTTTTTTCGATCTGGCAATTGCGTAAGCACGGCGTTGAGTTCCGCCACTTAACAAGTAAAGCCTTGAAAAGCGGAAGGTGGAGGTTGGAGTGTCTTAACACTAGGTTTCCACAGTTCCTGTGGTTCCTTCGGACACGAAATAAAGCGTGAAGCTAAAAAATTACCTAATTAATCTAAATTTAATAGATTTACAAAATTTTAGCACACAATATAAATATAACAGCAGAAATTATTACATTTTCAATAAATATTCACGATATTATGTACAAGAAACGCTACCTAAATTTGTACTTACAAATAATTGGCTTTAGCACCACAACGGCCGGGTTTCTATTAGAGCTGATAATAGACATAGAGCGGTGGTACGATAGAGGTTCCAAATCGGTCGGTCGCTTTCACCTAACTCCGTAGAGGTCCAATGTGTGGTATATTGAAAATCCATTCGGGTAATTTGAGGCGTACCGAAACAACATTGCGCCAAGTGATTCTGATCTAGGCCGCACGTTATCTACTAGTGCTTGAAAGTAATTTAAACTATTAAATGAGGCTAATATTTTAAACTGTTCAAATGTAATAATTTGGTTTTGTAAATGTTAAATATTTTAATAATTTATTTGCAGTCGTAGCGTCTGTAAAGGCGACGATTTGCGATTTCCACTCAGGGAAGACGGAATTCTAATTTAAATTTCTTCGTTCTGGCAACTAAGCAAAGCACGGCGTTGAGTTCCGCCACTCAACACGCAATGCCTCGAAAAAGCCAGAGAGCGAGAAACGCAGTTCCTTAACATTAGTTTCCCGCAGTTCCTGCGGTTCCCTCTGCGTATCATGCTATGTGCGGAATAAAGCGTAAAGCTATAATAATAAAATAATAATTCCACCGATGCCACATCGATTGAATTGTTATGTGATTGACATTTGTGTTTCTATGCCATGTCCCCCACCTTGCCAATCTTTAAAATACTGAACTTATTTTCATACAGTTTTTTGCTACAGCAAGAGTGAGTAGTATGTTAAATACGTATTTAATATAAATTGCTTATACTATATATTAAGTTATCAAAAAATAAAATTTTAGCGAAAATATCGCTCAACTACTAACCTACATGGTCTTAGTTGACCCTGAATGTTACATAATCCGAGAGAAATTTTCTATAATAATTCAGTTTTATGCAAGCAGGTAATGATCAGCTGGATGCATTAAAAGTTTTCTCTTTATGTTTTGACATAGTTTCGTTTGAATAATTTTTAAATAGAACTTTTTCTAAATAAGTTAACAGTTAGTTCTAAATAAGTTAATAGTAAAGACCTTGATTTGTTTCCTTTTAGGAAATAACAAATTATCTTCTGACACCAAAGTTCTGACAAATTTCATCGAAACGGTAAGTAGACTGGGGAATTTTCAAGAATTGAATCAATTTTACATTTTGCACCATTGTACTGATTTTAAACTTAATGTAAATTGATCACATAATAACAATGAATGGTCCTCCAAAAAAATCCTCGATTTTATTTTGTGATCTAAACACACGACAAACATATTATATAGGTATGATGAGCGCGGGCGAGGCGATTGAATATTTATGGTATGTCTGAAGGTGTACTTAAGTAAAAAATAACTTTGTAATTTTTTCCATTATAAAATTTTATACATCTACGTATGCAAATAACTTTTTTGTTTCGGGCTATTTATAATTTGGAGTGTTTGATAAAAAAAAATTAAAGACTTTTGTTATTATACTTAGATATCTTCATAGTAACTTCTCATTACTGTATACAAATAAGTTACTTATTTGATTTATTCTAATATTGTGAGTAAAATCCAGTTATATTGAAGTAAACAAACGAATAATGTTAAATATGTTAGTTAAGTATAAAATATACTACACATATAAATATTACGGTTTGCTATATTATTATTGTGAAAGTTTCCAGACGGTTCGATTGTTTTTGTTTCAAAATATACATTCATATGCAACAAATGACTTTCGATATGTTTTTTGGGGATGATTATGATATATACTCTATATCTACTTAATGCTAAACTATAGTAGTTGGCGTTAATACTACTTTTCTAAATCTTATAACGTTAATTATTTTCCAATTAGTTCAAGAAACTGACCTATATGATAACGTTAAATATTATTCTCCACTATTATTCTTGTTTTTAGGGTTCCGTACATTAGTAGGAAAAGTAAAGCTAGTATTATCGTAGTAACATATTACTTTATATTACTTTACTTATTTATTTAATGTGTTTTGTTTTTGTTAGCTTTACGCTTTATCTCGCACATGGCAGGGTAGGCAGAGGGAACTGCAGGAACCATATGAACCTAGTGTTAAGACACTCCGTTGCTTAGTACCTGCTTTCTCCGTCCCCACTTTCCGACTTTTTCGAGGCATTGCGTGTTGAGTGGCGGAACTCAACGCCGCTCTTTGCCTAGTTTGCCAGAGCGAAGAAAATGGAACTAGAAAAATCTATCTTCCCCGACTGGGGATCGAACCCAGAAACAGTCGCGTTACAGGCAGACGTTGCGCCTCTGCGCCACGACGGATGCGTTATTGGTTAATAATAAATATACATACTCCATCTTAACTTCTGAACTTTAGCTTTTCCAGCTTTATTATGAAAAAGAAACGATTATACTTATATAATCTTTTATCTTAATAAAATATGAAAAAGCTTAACCGTATATATTAAACAAATTATCGATGTCAACACATTTTTAGTCCTCGCTCCTATCTCCCTTTCGATTTTATATGGGTGACAAGAACGTTTGTCAATCACGTTGGTAAATTTTAAGATATACATATATGTACATACAATATATGTTAAGCATTCAACGTAATTTCGTTATTATAGATATATTACGACTAAGTTAAGCTACCGAGCCACAGTAAAATATAATATTTACTTAAAGAGAAATGAAAACTAATTGTGTAAAATTGCGAATGTTTTAAATTCAGACAAAAACTTTTGTACGAAACGCTAAATTAATCCCTATTTGTCGAATAACTTTTACACGTGATCGTTGAGTTTGCTTTTCATTTCAACAATTAGCTCGGTTTTTGTGATTTAGTTCATAGAATTTTTGTACGTCCATAATTAAAAGTTTGGCAACCTCAAAGAGGCGTGAGTAATAGGACCCTCTTTATATAAACCTTTAAGCAAGTTGTACTTGAAACTGAGGGTAGAATAGTATCGACTTATTTTTCGATAGCAACACCAGTAATCAATTTTTATTTTTATGTGTTTAGTGTTTATAAAAATTCCATCATTCTCTCCACAGCGTAAATGTAATTTCTTAGACAACAAGATCGTTATGGCACTAAAGATGTGTTGTTAATTGGCCGATCTGTAGTAAGTCTCGATAAAATACCGTGGATGACATTTCGAACCAACGCTTTTATATTAGAGATCACATAAGGAACATCACATAAGGAACTTACTTTCCTTCACGCTATGGATAGTGAAGTTTCCCAGACACATCTATAGAAATGTAAAATCAATGGAACGATTTGACCAACGAAGGGAACATTACCTGCATAACTACGTCGACTCAAAGCGAGAGTTAAGAATAAGAATGTATGGAGATATAAAGATAAAGATTATGAATTTATAATATTAAAAATATGTCTATTATTTTGTTAATTCACGCACATATTTGGATTTACTGGGCAGATTTGAATATTTTTTTGCTGTAAGGTCTGAGTGACTTACTTAGAGACTTAAAACTTACTTTTTTTTATCAAACCGTTAGTAAAAGTTAAAAAAACACTTTATATTCATGTGGTATTTTTAATATACATTATGGAACTTTTTAAAATTAAATAAGCAAAATGGTTGAAATAATTCCGTATTTCAAAGGGTAGAGCTTGAAGAAAATATAATATGATCGAATATACGTATATACGAGCGTAAACTCAGAGGGTCCTGATCAAATAAAGTGACATTGGAAGAGAAAGTATTGGCAATAATAATAATCGGCATCATAAGAACAAAAAGTACTTTAGAAGTGGTAAGTCCATTAACTGGACATTTCAGTCACAATATTTATATGTATATTAAAGGATCTGGTATATAGTAAACAAAATATTTGCTTGATATTGAAATATTATGAAAATATTATGTATTTATCTAATTTTGTGATATAACTAATTAAACCGTCGTAGCGCAGAGGCGCAACGTGTGCCTGTAACGCGACGGTTTTTGGGTTCGATCCCCAATCGGAGAAGATTGATTTTTCTATTTCCATTTTCTTCGCTCTGGCAAAACTAGGCAAACCGCGGCGTTGAGTTCCACCACTTAACACGCAATGCCTCGAAAAAAGCGGAAAGTGGAGACGGAGAAAATAGGGACTAAGCAACGGAGTGTCTTAACACTAGGTTCCCACGGTCCCTGCAGTTCCCTCTGCCTACCCTGCCATGTGCGGGATAAAGCGTGAAGCTAAAACAAAAAAAAAAAAAAAGAAACAAAAAAATCTAATTAAAATCTATATAATATGTCCTATTTGTGATATAGAGGACACATAGTTAAAGGTCGTAGCATAGTAAGACAACATCTGACTGTAAAACCTGTTCTTTTGGCTAGATTTTAAGAATGTTTATATTTTCAGTTATGGCTCGTCAATAGTTTCGCTATTCAACACGTTAAGTATTAACAATCAAGTGGAAAGTGTGAGATTGAGTGTCTTGACACAAAATTTATTTTATGTGAGGAAAAAAGTTAGGCTGAAAAAAGGTGCACTTATGCCCATAGTTAAGACCCTAATAAAATAAATATAAACCCTCTACAATGAATTAAATTCTTTTTTCCGAATGTGTCTCGTTGGAAGAGCTCTGCCTCTTTCATGTGTGCTAAGAAAATGATGAAACTCGGGCCATTTCTATCCGGGTCTTCATATTTTGATCTGATTCTCATGTTTCATTTACTCAAGCTCCAAGGTATTTGTATCGTTGGACTTAAGTCAGGGTTTCTGGAAACTACCATTACTTTTGTCTTCCTGATGTTGTTTGATAATCCAGTTTTCATACTGCTATTGTTCATTTTGTCAACTATTTCTTGCAGGTCTTTTTCTGTTGACGCTATCAAAACTGTATCATAGTGAAGATTATTGATGGTCTTTCCATTAATCTTTACACCAGCTGCAAGGCCTTCCAAAGCTTCTTTTATAATAGATTCTGAATGTAAGTTGAATAGCAATGTAGACAAAATGCAACCCTGTCGAACGCCCCGTCGAATCTCAATTTCATCTGTATCCTCGCTTTTTACCCTAACCGTGGCCACTTGGTTCTTGTACAGTTTCCGAATGATCCTTATGTCCTTTCTGTCGAGATATCCATCTCGGATAGAAATGGCCCGAGCTTTATTTACTAACATGAGGAAAGTTCTGAGCTGTCAAAGAATTTACGTCAAGCTCCGAGTTAGAATCCTCCTATGCTACATCTAGCCTATTGTATTGTACGGTTGTGAGGCATGGACTCTAAAGGAAGATACCCGAAGACTTCTCTAGCTATTCGAAATGTGGTGGTATCGTGGCATGCTTCGCATCGGTTGGACGCAAAAAGTCACGAACGAGATCGTTGTCTAGCGCGTCTTCATGACCCGACAGCTAATACAAACTATCAAGAAGGAAAGTTGAATACCTCGGTCATGTGCTTAGGCATGATAGGTATAATCTGCTGCAACTCATCATGATGGGCAAAGTGGGAGGAAAGAGGCGCGCTGGACGCCGGAAAAAGTCGTGGCTCAAAAACATCAGGAAGTGGACAGGCAGCACCTCTGTCGAACAACTGTTCCGATTGGCCATGGACAGGGCCAATCGGACCAACCTTCAGTAATGAAGAGGTTCAGCAAGAAGAAGAAGAAAAGGATCGTTCCTTCTGTGAGATTCGTACTTTGTCAGCACTTCGTTTGTACTGGGAAAAATATTATGTCTGAAATATATTCATGCAAACTCCTACAACCTGTCTAGGTTGTTCTTAGGCTTCCTTAAAATGACATGTAAATGTATTTATTTATTATATAATAGATTATGTGTTTATGTGACCATGTTACTGAAATTCCCACATCATAAAATTTGCTTACTGACGCTATATAGCATTGGTAATTTCATTTTACGACATCGATCCCTAGATTAATAATTTAGTAATATTTTCGTTTCACCAAAAGTTGTTGATTTAATACTTTTTTATTATGTATTATTAAGTTTATAATGAACAAAACATAATATTATTAGCATTACGCGACAAAGCGCGGTGTTAGGTTGCACCACTCAACATTTTGAATATCTAAATTTTTTAAGGTATCCCGTTTTTTACAACGGAATCTCTTAACAATAGGTGCCATCAGCCTACCTTGATATATGCTATTAAATATGCACTACTCGCATAAATTATTAGTATAAATTTAAAGCTTTTTTAGTTATATTTTATAATGTTTTGAAAAACATTTTGTTATTTTTTTGTGCAATTTTTCGCGTAAATTTCAAAAGTAATTATTGTTAAATGAAATTTAGTTATTATTATTAAGAAAATTAATAATGTAGTAATATATATTTAAATATGTAATTATTACAATCATTGCTTAAGATATTGAGGGCTGTCGTGACGCAGAGGCGTAAGCGTCTGCTTGTAATCGCGATGGTTTGTGGGTTCGATTCCCACTCGGGGAAGATGGATTTTTCTATTTACTTTTTCTCTGGAAAGTAGGCAAAGCGCGGCGTTGAGTTCCGCCACTCAACAAGCAATGCCTTGAAAAAAGGCGGAAAGTGGGGACGGAGAAAACAGGAACTAAGCAACGGAGTGTCTTAACACTAGGTTCATATAGTTTCTGCAGTTCCCTCTGCCTACCCTGCAATATGCGGGATAAAGCGTGATGCTAAAAAAATTACTTCATTATTATAAGAGCTTTATTAACTCATAAATAAAATATTCGTTAATCGCAAATATTATCCTGTTTCATGCCATGTTGCTACACTGTTATTATATTATTATTTTTATAAAATTATTCAGATGTTTCATAATATAACTAATTAGAATCTATATACATATGCTTATGCGATAAGATTTAAACCATGAATTACCAAATTTAAGCTCGTTAATTTGTAACCTCGTCGAAAAATTATAAATATTGAAAGTATAACACCTATAAGTTTATTTACATTGACAATCACTTTGCTGTAAACTATATATACTTAAGAGATTTTATTTATTTGTAGTTGTAGTTATTGAGCTCCAAATTAAAACTTAAAATTACGCGTAACACATTATTTTTGAATCAGCCGAAAAAAACTACATCAAATCAAAAACTCGTTCTTTTATGACGAGACAGTCATACAGGTTTGTATATCTGTATCGTAACAAAGTTATGAAAATCACTTGTATTTTTTGCTTATTTAAAAGTCAAATTGTTAAATAATATCCCAATTTCGTTAAGTAACGATTGAACGGTATTTTATCCAGCTAGCTACGGCATTAATTCAAATGCATATACAGAACTGTAAAAACATATATCTTCAAGATGATTAAAAACGTTAATAGACAAATGTGGATATAAAAAAGATACCATATGAAACTTGTAAGATTTTCAGTACAAAAATAGATGGGATCAAGCAATGACTCCTACTTTATCACTAACTGTCATACTAAGTAATTATTTTTGAAAATTTAAGAAATTTGTTATATATGACACACAGATTAATATCTTCATCTTAACAGGGTAGATAGATGGAACCGTAGGCTTAAAGAACCTGACATAAAGAGAAAACGTAGTGTATTAACACTACGTCCCCATTTCGTCCGCCTAAACAATCACGCTTTGATTGTGCCGGAGCAAGAAAAATGAAAATTATGCTACCTGAGTGGGAATCGAATCCACAAGCCGTCATGCCTCTGTGTCATGACGGTCGTTAGTCCGCGGAATAAATTGTAAATTTACTCTTAAGACTTACAATTGTATGGAAGTGTGAGCATAAAGTTTAACTGAAATCTTGGGAAAACTAAATTCGTCGTTTAAATTGTTTGATTGTTGGTTTAATCAGAAACTTTTCGCTTAAACTCAAGAAAGATCCATCAAAAATTTATCACGATGGCCCTAAAAATCCATTGCCATCAAAGTAATCATCAGTTATAAAATTTATATTAGTAAGTTTACTATCCACGTAGCAGAGGTTCTACAGTCGAAACGACTCCAGTTTATGTCTTTGAAGCTGCTGACGACGCTTTTAATGATCCCCTTAGCTCCTTAACCGTTAATTAAGGTTATTAATCCGAAGGCACGGCTACCTTGTTTTCCCTAATTGGTAGCAATTTTATTTTAGCCAGTGAAACCCAAGCTTCTGCTCTCATAACAAAACGACGTTACGAATAAAAAATTAAACGCGATGTTAGGCATTTTGTAATTAGTCAGAAAATTGTAAGGAACTTTCTGGGTTTTTGCTCTTGTGTTATTATCAATTATTGTACAAAGGTCGGCCTAGTAATGATTTTCTTTTGTTAGCATATTTTATTTTTCATTTTCACATTTTCTGTATGTTTGTTTTTGTTAATTAAAGATTTAGCTTAAGATTTGTAGAATTTGTGAAAATACGGCATAAGCTTATAATATCTTTATTATGATATTATTAAACTGAGGATATATTTTGTTTTATTTCAAAACAGAACAAATTTATTATAAATATTATTTATTAAAGTGAAGAACATAAGTCTACTTTTCCTATTTATATTTATATACTATTTTAATGATCTATTTAAATATTTGGCATTACAAAGAACGTCTTAATGTTTCATGTTTGACTGACAACATTTATCATGTTGTAACATAAAACACTAAAAGCAGAACAACGTGACTTATTTCATCCATGCAATCAATTTCGGCAGTTCAGTATGGTATTGTTGCTTTAAATGTTAGTATGTCATAGCAGCTAAATGTAAAGTAAATGGAAACAAATTAATTATAAGTAAATCCATTCGTAGTTCCTCAAGAAAGTTTTCATAAAAACCTCATTTAGTGTTGTTCGTAGACGCTAGGAAAGTTTGCCGTAGTTGGATACACCTTGAGCCAAGTTAAACACAAACTTTTAAGAATTCATCAATTTATAAAAGAGTGTACGGGAGAGCGAGAGAGATCGCTAGATAATGGAATTATTTTTTCCCAGCATCCGACGAGGCGACGGGGGTCGTTATTCAATTAAAAGGGAGCGAAAATGCGACGCTGTGTTTACCTGTGTTGCTGCGGGCCGTTCGACCGAATTTTTTTTCATAATTACCTACACGAATTTACTTTAAAAGAATTTTGAGACGCGAAAAGCGAAATTAATGAATCCGAACGCGAAAATCCGATTTAGTTCGGGAGGAAATGTTTGTATTTTGGTCCGTGTTTGCTATATTCTGGGATATTGGTAACCATTTTTGTCATTTATTCGCAATAATCCAATATTGAGGCGGCTGCGCGTGATCTCATTGACACTAAGCTGGGCCACGGCTGGCGATCCATTATTCATACTGTCCGACGAGGATAATACTTGATTTGCTTTTGAAATTTCTCAATATACGTGAAATGCTGCACTGTTTAGATATTTGTTTCATGTGCTACGTGAAATTTTAAGACTGAAACTTTGGAAAAGGAATTGTAAATTTTGACATAAATATATTCAATTTGGAGCAACGCAATTGTAATCGGTCTTGTTTCGTAGAAACAGCAAATGTATCATAGCTATGTTTATTTTTCTGATCTCAATGTCCTTGTGCCGAACATATATCTAGAGGCAACTCATTTTAGATAAGGAAAAAGCCTCCGTACCATATCGTGTTGAATTTCTGTTGGTTGCGAGCGATATTCTCACGAATGTAAAGCAGATGTCTTATAAAAATATCACACATCAATTCCAATTTAAATATTCGCAAATATATATGTGTTAAATATCATTAATGATTTATAGAAAATTATAAAATAATTATCAATATTCTCATATACTTGTTTAATTCCAGTGGCTATTAAAATTGTCTAAATTTTATTAACTTTACTTATAAACATGTTCTACTTATAATTATTGTGTTGCACGAACTAAAAGTTGTCAATATTTTGTTTTTTCTTTATTTTTACTCTTTACTATTATTACTATTAAGGCAAAGAAATCCTGGTGTCAAGATTTCAAGATATTCCTTTTTAAAAATTGACATATTAAGCGTTTTACAGAACTTAACGCTACACGTTGCCTTACCGGAATATCTTAAAAGAATTAATCATGAATTAATCATATCCATAAATGTGCCATGATAACATCATTATATGTATTACGAAATGTATGTTAAATTACTAATATTCTGTTCCAGTACTAGATTTTTAATAAAAATCGTATTAGACATTTTGAACACACTTAGTTACTAGCTTACCAACTTTTTTCAGCAACATTGGTAGCTATATGTAGCTTTAACAACCAATAACGTTTATCCTCTATAAAAGGAGCGTAGAAATGAGGTTGTTTATCGTATTTGCGAACAGGTGCCAACACGGTCGTAGGTAAGTCTATAGCGGTTTTAGGTCACACGCAAATAACACTAATGGAATTTCCCGTTTCAGTATTCACTTTATTCTATACCGCCACTTGAGTGCTAAGTGTATCGCTTGCTGCCAACTATGTTAAACTTGTATTTATCTGTTATTTTCTTTACAAAAATGTGTGAATGATTTTATTCTAAGCATGGATGTTTTTATAGTGTAAATAGGGCGTTCACTTTTGTTGATGAAAAATGTGCCTTAATGTTATTAAAATAATAGATAAAACGTGTGATTATTATTCTTATGTAATGTCTTAGTTATTTGATAACGATAGGGTCTGAAAGTGAACTAAAAAGATACTAATAAGTTGACATAAAATTAGTAGATAATCTTGCCATCGTAGGTGCAGCGGCACGTTGACTAACTGTACACGAAACTGATGTGAGGTCGAAGTTAAAAAAATGCAATACTTTTAATTATTATTTGTTTACAGAGGACCGTCGTCGTACTGCCTATAAAGATGACTATTTGTGGATTCACTTCCTATTCACGGAAGATGAATTATTTGATTTCCATTTTCTTCACTTTGGCAAATGCCTCGGTAGGCAGAAAGCGAGAAACTCAGTGACTTAATACTATCCCTCTTCCTGGTTCCTTTTGGTCTTTCGGAACACCCTATTATGAGCGGGATAAAGTGAAGTGAAGCTAAAAATAAAAAAAACAATATTCTGATTATTTTATAAGATTGCCTTTGAAATGTTTTCAGTTTTTGTTTGTGACAAAGCGGGGTGTTGAGTTAAACTATTCAATACGAAATATATTAATAATTATACATATATACAAATATTATAAACTGCATGAGCAACTTCATGTAAGATGAACTTCCAATAAACACTTTTTTACATAATAAAGATATCGATATAAAGTATCGGTAAAATTGCTACTGAAATATAATTATAATTTTAGTGTTAAAGCTGAAAATACAAATAAATAAATAATATTATGTGCAATATGTAAATTACAAAGAATCAATTTAAAATTGTTATATTTCATATTGATAAGATATCGTAGCATGTTCCTTAATCCACGAAATGCCGCATAATAGTTTGAGAAATTGAGTTCTACGATTAGAAGTAATTTTATACGTACTCTAATCCAGATTAAAACGGTAATTTATGAGGTAAATAGATGTATTACTTTATGATTTTGTAATTTGTTGCGTGTGTAATATTTTAGTGCCAAGATAATAAAATAAAATAAAAGAATTCAAACAAATATAATATTACAGCTTACACAAAAATCATAAAATTTCTCTAAATACATGTGGTCCGTCTACTCCGTCAGATGTGGTTGACTGTGAAAAATATATATCGATTATTCGGCCAGCAGTACTTGTTGCTTCCATCTATAAAATCTCGCTGGCAGTGCGAATGCAACTGCTCACTACTGAGCTGTAACATTACTTATATAAAATCATATTCGCAATATTGCATTGTATGTAAGTAGACCGCATTGTATGTAAGTAGACCATTTACTTACCAATTTTCGCACTTTTTTTTCTTAAATACCCATTTTTTTTTAAATCCATATATATGTTTTTCTTAAGGGCAACTATTCATGTCAATACTTATATTATAAACAAGAAAAATGTATATTTTAGAAATTGTTGTTTTGAATCTTAGACGCATAGCATGGCCATACAATCACAGGCGAGGCTCCTCGAGCTTATTCGCTATGTCACAGATTGGGATCCGTGACTACCTCTAATGAATGAGTTGGTACCACACACTGGTATATTAGTATATTTTGTCTAAATAATTGTAAGTTGTATAAGCAATTAATTATTATAATCTATAATTCCATACTAGTAATTTTAATATAAGCATAGAGCACGAGTGTTGAACGTAAAAATTCCATTCGTAGTTTCACTATATAGTTTGAGCCATCAGTTTGGTGTAACGACATTTAAGCCGTGGAAAGTTGGCCGGCGCGACTGTTTGCGGCGGAGTCGGGTGCAATGACAGTCCAACTTATTTTCACCGTTAGTTCTACATTCGCAATTTTCAAGTGAGCCAAACAATTTAGAGCTTTGTGAGTATATTTTGAGTAAATATTTGCACTAGCATATAGATATTTTTAATCCATTGTCGAGAACTACGAGCGTTCGGTTCATATACAATTTGCTTCGTCTCTAGGGTTTTCAGATCATTAGGTAGAGGTCATTTCATTAGGTGTATTGGTACCATTAGGATTGCTCTTGCAAAGCCCTTTCTAACCGTATTCAAATTCTGTATTTGGACGTAATGTAAATATTCATAATAGTAATTTAAAATTGACTGTTTATAAAATAATTAGACTTTGATGAGAACTGTCGATTGAAATAAATTTGAAGTTTTAGTTACTAAGTGTGTAGCTACTTACATAATGGAACCATTAAATGTTGGATAGGGATGATATTAATTTAACCAGACTGTGGATAAATGTGTTAATATTACATAATTAAATGGTACAAAATAATTCATGTTAAAGACCGTCGTGGCGGAGAAGCACAGCGTCTTCCTGTAGAACGGTTTGAGGGTTCAATTCCCATTCAGGGAACATCATTTTTTCATTAGCATTTTTTTCGTTCTGGCAACTATGTAAACGTAAGTTTTAATTCCGTCACTCAACACGCAATGCCTTGAAAAGGCGGAAAGCAGACTGTCTTTACATAGATTCCTGCAGGTTCCCTACTCTAAGAGCTGGGACAAAGCGTTAAGTTAAAAAATAGTAAGTAAAGTTCCTATATAAATTATTTTATAAGTACAATTATGGAAAGTATATATGTACATATTCTGATAAAACCATTAACGAAATCATTAGTTCAGGGAATAAACGGCTATGCATGATAAAATTAGAAAGAGCGCGCCTACTAATGAACTTTGTTCATAATTAAGCTAAATCCCTTTCGAATAAAATCGCTTTATAGGAACTACAATGGTATTACCGTTCAATTACGAAGCAGTGTTACTGTTTAATTGTGAGAAAAAACTTTTCGAAGTTACATTTTATTTTGTATAAAATGAATGCGCATTTTTTAATAATTTCGATCGTGGCCGTTTGTATATTTTTATGATGTATTTTTGTGATTAAGTTGATCTAAAATTAATAGAACTTGAAGTCATTGAAACTATTAAGTGAAGTTAATTGTCACCATTGTTAAGACAAAATGTGACTTCAAAGTCAGCCACAAAAGTCTTCAAAGTCGCAATTCGGTTGTGAAGGAAAGAACGCAGTGTCTATACTTGTCTATAGCATATTTCGGATAACCTTGCTGTAAAAGATTTCTCATAATACAGATTCTTGTTCTCAAATTTATTGCAAAAATAATTGAATGATATAATAAATTATTCTGCTGAAAAGTCCATTTGCAAATATGTAGCTTTATTTAATTGAAACAAAAATAATATGTAAACCAAAAAAAGCTTAAACATAGTTACAAAAATGAAAGGATGCCAGGTAAGCTCGTTACGACAAATCGTTAAAAATTTTAATCCTCCCTTTATAAATCTGATTGAAATGCATCGACACACGTATCGTTACATTGAAACAACGAGTTGGGAAATATTTGGTGCTCCGTAACATATGTCCGGCCATTTTTGATCCTCACAATCATTTATTCGGCGAGTTTCACGTTTGGCATGCTGTATTCATTTATTTCGCACACAATAAGGCTTTGGTGGGCTTTAAACATAATATTTTCTATAGATCATATAATAATTGATAAATGCGGCTTTGGAAAAGCTCTTTTGTTGATAAGAGATAAATTTTTTTGTATAATTTTATAAGATTTTCTTTGCAATTGCTTTAATAGAAAATATTTGACTTCATTTAGTTGATTTCTTTTATATAATTGACTAAAATCGGCTTAAAAATGGGCACAAATAAAAAGTGGCTTAAATCTACCGAACAATATCCTTAACTAGTACATGAGAAGCAGTGAATTTATTTAAAGTGAAATGAAGTATACAAAAGACAAGAAACAACTTATTTATGTTTCGGGTAACAGATCTCAACATTGCACTTTGTCGTTACAAATATTTTCTTGTATAATCAATAATAGCTTTTACTTGTGGCTTCGCCCCCGTAATTAAAGTATTCATGATAGTATAAGTACAAGGATGTTAAAAAAAATAACAAATGAAACTCTTTATCACAATAATCTTAAGTATAAATACTTAATACTATAACTATACTTACTATGTTATGACTTCTACTTACTATACTTTATAGGTAACTAATATACTCTTCTCTTCTTAACATCTTACAGTTGATCCTATGACACTTTATTATTATGATAAAGTTTCATAGGATCAACTGTAAGTTAATGAATGAGAAAGCGTTAAGACACGAATTTTTTTGGATATTTTAAGGAAAGTAGCTGGCAACGGATGAATGTGAGCTGCCCAAGCCCAGGACGGTTCGCGCACTGTGAGAAAGGCCTACATTTAATAGTAAAAGGAAATAGGCTGAACAAAATTAAGATTAAGGCTTACTTGACCAGTATATAAGGTGGTAGAAAAAATAGATATGTTTTACTAATTTTTCTCAAGGCCATTGATGCTCACGCGTCAAGGCACGGAATTTTATAATAGTTTTCTTACTACAATTATTTTTTGTATAGCTTCATAATCTATCTCACAGAACATGGTAGGCATAGGAGAATTAAGTGTCAAAATACTCCGTTCTTTGCTTTCCACCCAATTCAAAAACGTCATTGTTGAAAATCAACTTCGTTCTACACCAAAGGAATTGGGATTTTATATATATTTATATTTATTGTTATGTAATCTGTAAACTTGTGCAATAAAATATTATTATTATTATTGTGGCATGTATATAAAGAAAATTGTATACTGATTTTATCTTTCGATGCAGAAGACATTCAATAAGGTCGGTGTCTTTGGTTTTCCGCTGCAGACAGTGCGACTCGGGAGCGGCATCTCATTAGAGCGAAAGTAATTTATTGGAGTATCCTACTACCTACACAAAAACATCTTATTCGGTAAAATGAAAACTTCTAAGTTATAGGATTTATATATATGTTTAGCTTAAGTATTATGTAGGTTTTTGTTATTAGGTATATATGATAGGTAATAGGTATATCAGGTAGATATGTATAACTATTATATTTTTCGACTAATTATTGATTAATTATATGTGTCAATACATTGCAGTAGTTTTCTTTTTCCTAATGTTTTTTTTTGCTTCGCATTATATGTTAAACATAGTAAGGTAAGGCACTTCATTTAAATAAAAGAAATAATTTTTATTTTTTAAGTTCATTTAAACTATTATTTTCTCTACACATTTTTTACAACTTCAATTATTTTCACATATTTATTGTCATAATTGACGTGTCTGTCAAAATCATATTTAAAGTTTCCCTTACATATATAATTATGAAACGTAAAAAAAATATTACTGCAATAACTTAAAACCTAACCATATTTTGCTATCAAAATAAAAATTTAATTAAATTTTTTAACGTATTTGTGTGTAGAACGTTGATATAAGACCATTGACTTGAACGATCGCGATAAGTGTGTCAACAAATTGCGCATTTCATTGTCTCAATGGGTGGTATTATTCGCGTTCATTCTATCAGTTTCCGCTACATAAAGCTTTGTTATATAGCTTTGTTTCTTACTGAGGGCTTACCTTTGTAGTATGTAACATATTTGACTAGGTTAGGTATACAGGGGTCAAATTATTATCAAAATAGATTTAAAAAAGATATATTTTTTAAATAACAACTAAAACATCGATTTTAGTAGAACAATTATATACAAAATATACTTACTTACGCCAGCATAAATTGTAAAATAAAATTCAAACAAATTAAACTTTAAATAATTATTAATTACTACAATTATTTGGTAACAAAAATATTTGAAAGCAAGAACCTTTTCTCAGTCAATACTTACTATAATGTTTTATTTTTTACAAATTTAATAAAAAAACATGACCACTTCTATTTTTCGGGCATAAAATAAGCGTAACAGCTAAAAACTAAAAACTACCTAGGCTATTGTTACTTGGTGAATATAAGAAAGTGAACATCATAAATGAAAATGTAAAAATCTATGATATTAAGGCTTCGAGACCGAGGTAATTCGGTTAAAGCAAAACTAATTATAATAGAACTAAAGCCGTATTTCGCTAAAGTTTATATTTTTCGTTCCTTCCATTGATATGCTTTTATATAAAAAGTTACAATTTTTCGACTTGGCAGACCGGTTTTTTGTCTGAACTTTACGCTCAAGTCAAAATTCAAATTATTTAACTTAAATATTTCAGTGAATTTTGACCACGTATTCATCATTTTCAAGTAATTTTATCGTTACTATTACAATAAGCCTCTTAAATAAATAAAAATTTACATATAAAAGCTTTTGCGTCATATATAATAACAAAATTGAGAAGCAATAATATTCATAAAATATAATTAATACAACAAATACAAAATATTATATGTATGTCTAAAATGTTAATATTATTACTATATTTACCTTCATTTGTTTCTCACTTAAAAATTCAGTTAAAAATAAGTACGTAAATCTTTTTTCTTCTCATAAAAAGTCTACACCGCACTTTGTCTGGACCACACAGGAACCAGCATTAATAAGTCAAACAGTTGAAGCTTAACAACTTTAAGCGAAAGCCCAAATTTTTATTTTCTTTTTCAACGCGTAATATAATTACGTATAAAAGGAATCTTTACTAATTTATAAACTTCAACGCTTATTAATTGGTTAATCTCGTGTTTTATCTCAGGAACTATTAGTTCGATTTGAAAATATAGTTATATCTTGACCAGTCCCTCATCACGTAGTTAAATTTTCCCTATGGCATTTGAGAAGTTAAAGCCATATACAAAAGCTCGTACAGTTGTTAATAAATTTTGAGTATCTTTAAGAATAATAATAAGAATTTCGACCAAGCGTGATGGAGAACTAGCAAGGTTTATAAGAAGCGTTAGTTCAAATCCCGCTGATTTCAAAATTTAATGGTTTCTTTAAGTATTCTGATTACATTTTTGTTGTTATTCATTATGCCCAGTTCGTGTCTGAACAATGTTAACTTACTAAATAAATGAACTCTAACTTAAAATTACAATACGTTCAAAATTTATAATATTAAAAAAGTATTTACTAAAAAACAAAAATTTCAGCAACTACCTAACAAAGTGTCTGCGTGTAATATGATATTGAAATAATTTTCCTTCACTCTAAGACTTTTTCAATTTACACCAATTAGTGAAAACACGTGGCTTATTATAATAAGATTAACACTAATTAAGATCCTAGCGAAGGCTTGGCAGACCTCAAAGCGAATGCTTGCTTTTAAACATTGCTACTTAATTAGAGCTCATGGCGTTTAGAGCTAAAAAAGTATATTTATAAAGTAGTAAAATTTATGACTGTGGTTTACTTCTTTTCAAGTATTTTTAAATTTACTCCACAATGCTATAAATTTATTTGGTTTGCCTCGCAGATGCTATTTAGAATCTGAAACAAAGCATTTCTGCTTTTTGCTTCAGGGTTTTTAATGAAATACATAATTCTACAATGTTTTTAAACGTCATGTTAACGAATAATTAAATTTTATATTCTTCTGAATGAAATACTACGTATTTTTATGTAAGCTTTATTTTTAAATATTATTAAAGTGAATAAAATAACATACAATTTTTTTAAAGTAACATTTTATTTCAGTAGTCGTTTTCCGATTTCCTACTGTAGTCTTAACACTGCATCATCTGTATCGGGAATCAAAGCATTTTGTTAGCAAATTAAGTAATTTATTCAGAGAGATGCAATGAACATAATATTGGTTATATACTTAAAAGGAGTCGAATCCACACTAACCACGTTTATTCCTAGATGATGCCTAAGTACCATGTGAAGACTCCGGTATTATAAAATTAAGATTAGCGCAGAGGCGTAGTGTCTACCTGTAAACGCGATGGTTTGTTGGTTCGATTCTCACTCGAGGAAGATGGATTTTTCTATTTCCATTTCCTTCGCTCTGGAAACTAGGCAAGCGCGGCATTGAGTTCCGACACTTAACACGCAATACCTGGAAAAAGGTAAAAAACAGGGAAGAAGAAGGCAGGGACTAAGCAACGGAGTGTCTTAACACTAGGTTCCTATGTTTCCTGCAGTTCTCTCTTGCAGTTCTCGCTTGCCCTGACTTGTGCGGGAAAAATCGTGAAGACAAAAAAAATAAATTATAATGTAATTTGACTATGTTCCAATTCCTACTCATTGTGTTTTTAAGCGGAATAATACAAAATCAGCAGTACGCACAAGAGCGTTTACGATGAGTCCAACCACCGCCACCGCGCCTGTTGTCAGTCGCCCGAAATAAACAGATTACAGACGTAATTTCCTCTCGTTGACAATTCCTCATTTATCACGATAGGTTAAATATACATTTTAACTGACGTTCGATTCAGTCTCTGGGTAAATATATACATATGTTTATAATAAATTACCAAAAAAATATTTATCTTTCTTCAGCTCAATTTACTATTAAGATATTCGTGATGTCTACATAAAATGAAACAATTTAAACCTAATAATTGGGTACAATGAAATTTTTTTTCGAAATCTGAAGATTTGAATTATTTTTCTCACTACTTTTTCACCTTTCATGCTGTATGCAGGACACATAGCGGGGAAGCCAGGGGGAACGTAATGTATATATACTGTGTTCCCTAAATTTCATCCATATCTTGATATATTTCTTGTTGAGTCGTCTGCCGCAGGACCGATGGTCGTTGGAGCAGACGAGTCCTGGAGTGGAGACCGCGTCTTGGCAAACGTAGTGTAGGACGCCCTTCGGCCCGATGACATACGCAGGGTTGCCGGAGCAAGCTGGATGAGAGTTGCGGAGGATCGCGATGTTTGGCGCAAACTTTGGCGCAAAATACGTCAAGCAGTGGACTGCGATTGGCTCACGACTTGTTGAGTTGTAAAACTCAACGGTTTGTCGTCTTTTTATCGAATAATCTAACTCGCAACCAGGACACTTAGTCAGACGCTGTTAAAGAATATAATAATTCAAAAAAGTTTAAAATTATAATTGTAGTGCGATTAAAATTTTACTTACCTCTACTTGTAAATTATTATTTTTATTTATATATTAAGAATTGTATACGTTTTCTCGCTTGTTTGTAAGATGTGGATTTTGTGTTTAACTCATGTGATTATCTATACATACTATAGATTAGCAGAACAGATTCACATTATTTGATATCCACATAAGATATATTTAATATGCATGCATTTTCACATCATTTTATTTAAATACTATACAATACTTTTTTAATAGGTTTTTCAAAAGCGCGGCGTTGAGTTCCGTCACTCAACACGCAGTGCCTCGAAAAAACGCGGAAAGCGGGGACGGAAAAAGTAGGGATTTAAGCAACGGAGTGTCTTAACATTAGGTTCCTATGGTTCCTGGTGTTTCCTCTGCCTACCCTGCCATGTGTGGGATAAAGCGTGAAGCTAAAGTGAAGTAAAAAAAAATTGTGTTTATATTAAAATAATCTTTATTTATATGCATATATTTTCATTAAACGAACATGTTATATATACTGACTGCTTTATTAATTTTATTCAGTGATTCCAAAGGAAAATCCTATAAGCCTTTATTTGTTATTTATTAAATAAGTATATTTTATAATAAAAATCCAAGATAGAATGGGAATATTTTATATTTTTAACCGTATACAAAACAATTATAATATTAAGCCTAATTCAAGCAGACGAAGTTACGGGCGGGTCTAGTTACAATTAAATCCTAGAATATCTACATTTGATATACAAATGATAGGTATTAATCTAGTCGAGTGAGCCGTGTAAGTAAGTTCGACTCCCTTTCAATTATGTGGTCACGTATGTAATTCGGCTAATGATACCATTCCGTGACTCCTGTCCCATTTTACTGAGCCATTTGCAACGTTCCAAGGTGTTAAATGGAACTTTCGTGTTACACAAGATATCATCTACTACTATATTTGGATTAGCTTTTAACGACATTCGTAATCGTGGCACTAATATACTTGGTTTAATACACCTATTTGCTTTAATAATGATTGCTTCATTTATTTTTCGCTTTCTTGGCTTTCTTGTATGGTGATATTTTGTAAATTTGACGTCAATTGTGGCTATTTTAATAAAGAAAAGAATATGCTGAAATAATGTCAGCATGTAATCTATTAATTAAAAGTTTTGATTACTTTTAAATTATTTCTTTAGTTTTATTTATTAAACTAATAAATTATTTACTGAACACTTTTTGTCACTTTTAATGAATGAAATAATATGTTTTTTGTATAGATTATAATATTGTTTTTACAATTTCAGCAAATGTTATATTTAAAATAACATTAATTATTAAAGTGTAATTAACCTAGCCCACTATTATAATATCAAATTCTTGCCTTATCTTAAATAAAATAAGGCAGAGGAAGCCCCGTAAAAAGTCACTCCATTCTCCGGTTTCTGTCTTCAGCTCCAGATACTGAAACTGAATTAAATGCTGTAATTTTTCTTGTCAGAGCGGAGAAAATAAAATAACCTTAACCTTATTAATTTTTTTATCAAATATTTAAGCCTTATATAAACATTTTCATATATAACATTATCTATCTTTGTAAATATCTAGTAGTAAAATTACTATGCAAAGGGGAATATCCTCTGAGTTCAGATCACCCCTTATACAAAGCGGCACCTTTGACGGTAAAGTTTAAATATTTGACTGCAATGTATGCAGAGATGATGGTTGGTGTGTATGTATTTTATGAGAACAGTTTAATGCTAAACGTTGTAAGAGGTTGTTGCTTTATTTTTTGCAAACGCAATTCTGCAACAAATTTATTTTAAATTATATTTAAAACTAAAGAAAATTATGATGTTTTGTTCAATATATGCAAACTTTTTATGGTACGGTCGCATTTTGAGCCACTTAATGAATAATGGCTTACAAGTAATAGCATAGATCAAGCTATTACGTGTTCTAATTATAAATGTGATAGTGATTCTGTCCGTCTGTTTTGTTTTGTTTTCACGTCTAAATCACTTAGCTGATTTTGATAAAAGTATAAGATAACCTTAAGAAAATATATATCCTGATCCCAAAATTGTGCAAGTGAAATGAGAATGTGGTTATGTATTGTATAATTCAAATACTCAACATACAGCTTATATATTTTCTCAGTTACCGATATGCTACTAGAATTTTTTGGAAAATATTTGTATTTATAATATATATTTTTTATTAATCCCATACGCTGACGGCTAAGACGGTTAAATAAGGTATCTAAAAATAAAATACTATTTTTCATAATTTTCACAAAATCAAACAAAATTTCAAAAAATAAAATCAGAGAGAGGAAATTCAGTAGGCGTTGGAACGGATGTCATCTTCTAATAAAATAAGATATCGTGATCGTAGACAGAGTTGTTTAACAACTTAGGACAGTCGCCGAATATTGAGTTAGCTAAATCGATAGCTAACCGCACAGAACGAGACAATTAACTAAGTTTAGAACACTGAGTTTGGCTAAGACTCGGCTAGCTCTAGACAATATTGTATTCACATGTTATATACTAATTGGTTTAATACTATAAGTGTCCACTGACGCAATAAAATTAGAGATTTGGAATTTAAGTCAAATTTAAAAAAAAAATTACTTAGATTTTTACGAATACTTTTGAATCCTCGAATAAACAATTTGACTTGTTGCTAACAATTTAACTGGAAAAATTACTTAAAATTCTCTTGATAAATCGTATCAATATAAATTTATAACATTATTAAATAAATATGATAAAACAATATCATAACATAAATGATTTATTCATATTTAGTATCATATACAGACAAAGGCCAGCTATAAATATTATTTTGTATATTTCAATAAAATTTCGCAAAGGTTCCATACTTTTAATTTAATACGTTTAGAAACGAAATTACTAAATTCTAAAACTAGATCAGACTTGATAAAATCGACTAACTTAAGCCTGTTGTTAATTCGGTGATTTGGAGAGCCGTCTAAATGAATTCGGCCATTACTGCTTTCAGTTAAGCCAATAGAACATATCGAATAGGATTGCAGCAATTAATTGCAGTAGTAGGTAGTTATGTGCTATGTGATATGGAAAGCTTTTTTTTAATTATATGTACATAGCTGTATATAAAAATTTTGTAATATTCATTAAACATTTTACTCTAATAATAATCTATAAAAGTTTTTATAAATGTAATGATGTAGAAGACTTTTAAGTTGTATAGTAAAATACCTTAAATATATATAAAATTGGTTAATAGTATTTGTTTGTAATTAGATAACGCAAAAAATACTGAACGAATTATGATTAAACCATATAGAAATATATAACATATGTATGAGAGCTTATATATTTGATTACGTATAGTTTAAATAAGGTTATTTCTTTATAATTTGACATAAAGAAATAACCTTATTTAAACTATACGTACTACCTTATTTAAACTATACGTACACTTGTAGCGTACTATAAGTACTAAATAGACATCACAGTAACAAAGTGGGACATCGTCTTACTGGCATAGGGTGAATAAACCCTCGGAGTTAATTATTTTAATTTCGTTTTTTGTTTAGTCAACAGCTGGCATTGTTTTCCACCATTAAACATGCAATATCTTAAAATAACAGAAAGCGGAGAACTGAGAGTATTGATCTTACACTCTCTCTGCTAACTCTACTATTTGTCAGGTATAGCAAAGAAATGAAAAGAAAATCAAGTTAAAATAAATTCTACATAGTGAAATATTTTATTTAAGCATAAACAAGAAAAATAAACTCAAAGTAATTTATTTTCATTTAAAATGTATGTTTTTAACATATACCGTACAAAACCTTCAATTAACATGTAAATACGTTAATCATTTACATTGCTTTGTGCCCTTCGAGGGAATGCCGTGCCCTAATGCTATAACAAAACGTTTAGAGATCATTTCAGTAGGGCAGCGAGTGGAATCACCTCTTTGCAATTACATTAGCCAAATCGTATCTGAATTGAGCCTCAGTCGCCGCAATAAAGTGAAATTCATTTATCTGAGTGATCCCCGCGCCATAATTTCTTTAAAAGTATTTGGCTCTATTTAATTTGCCTATACAGGTTAATTTTTTTTCAATCAGTCTATTGAATGAATGTTTTGCTCTTACAATCAAGTAAGATAAAGTTCTTCTTTTATTCAGGATAACATGCTTAAAGGAGGGTTTTTGCGACAAAGGCAACATGTAAAATATAAATATATAGAAAATAAAATGTGTCCATCAGTTTGCACGTATATAAATTATAGTTTTTTTTTTTTTTTAGCTTCACGCTTTATCCCGCACATAGCAGGGTAGGCAGAGGGAACTGCAGGAACTATACGAACCTAGTGTTAAGACACTCCGTTACTTAGTCCCTGCTTACTTCGTCCCCGCTTTCCGCCGTTTTCGAGGCATTGCGTGTTGAGTGGCGGAACTCAACGCCGCGCTTTGCCTTAGTTGCCAGAGCGAAGAAAATGGAAATAGAAAAATCCATCTTCCCCGACTGGGGATCGAACCCAGAAACCGTCGTGTTAGTCGCGTTACAGGCAGACGTTGCGCCTCTACGCCACGACGGTCCTCAAAGATAAATGGCAAACAAAAAAACAGGTTGAATATCACCAATAATATGTTTCTCTATAATCTAATTTTGTCATTTTTAACTATTACTTAAATTACTTGACAATTTGTTACTTACTTTTATTAATATTCCAAAAATGAATGCCCAACTCTTTCATATTTAATCCGGCACTCGGAAAGCGGTCGTATTTATCACAGCAGTATTAAATAAGGGTAATAATAGCATAACAAATGTGTTGCCGTCGGGCGACACGGCAATTCTTCGTACGTAGCAATCTCGGAAAATCCCATTTACCTCTAGAAACATTTCTCGAGATATAACTATTTCAAGATTTGTTTTACTAAAGTTCAGGAGATTGTTTATTTTAATAACACGTATAGTATAACTGTAACGCGCTCATATACCAGGAAAAGTGGCCTACGTATATATTTTTTATGACATACTAAAAGACGTCCTACTATAGATTACACTATCTATTTTATTTGCCGAGTGAACGTAAAACTTCTATGGTAGATGCGAGTATATCACTTATGTCATTATGTGGTGAATTGCACTGTTGGGATCTCTTATTACTAGAAGATACGATTGTTATGTTAAATTTAGCATATTGTCGTTTCCATGCAATTTTTCAAATCGTAATCCAACATGAGTACGTTGGAGAATATACCAAGTGGTCGGGTTACACTGGCTTCACAAAGCCTGCGAGAGCAATCGGATTGAATAGCATAAAATCCTATATTCGTAGTGAGGTTTGATCTTTCCCACTTTAAAAATAGCTATCAGTTAGTTCTTGTTTCTAACGATGTTATTTAACATTTCCTAAATTTGGGAAGTACGGTAAATTTAATTTTAAAGACAGTAGTTATTTTTTCCAGTACAACTTAGCAGCTCGCAATGCCAAGTCCCGCCAGTCATGTTTAGAAAATTGAATGAAAAGTCGAAAACAGAGTGTCTTAACACTAGGTTTCCTCTGTCCACCCTGCTATATGAAGAAAAACGTGAAACTATTTATTCGATACTGTTTAAGAAGAGAAATATATATATATATATATATATATATATATATATATATATATATATATATATATATATATATATATATATATATATATATATATATATATATATATATATATATATATATATATATATATATATATATATATATATATATATATATATATATATATATATATATATATATATATATATATATATATATATATATATATATATATATATATATATATATATATATATATATATATATATATATATATATATATATATATATATATATATCGCACCTCCGCTCAAATAACGTCACAACTCCAAAAACTACATTTTTCAGGAGAGACATTTAAAATTTACCCAACATCATTTGTTTACTTTTTGGATCGTAATTAAAAAACGAACTGTTTTAGAAGAAAACTTTCTTCAGCGAGTTATAATGGTTTTTTAAGCTCTATAAATTCATATTATTAGTAATCTAAAAATCCTGAAAAAATTTTGAAAAAAAACTGGGTTGTGACACTATTTGTTCAAAAAAAAACAAAGTTTTATTATAATTTGTTTAATACAATGACACAAGTATATTTAACTTGTAACGAAATACAATAAATTCTTAAAATTAATTCTTAAATGAATTCTCGTGTTGTTTGTGCTCTTAAGTAATGACTTTCAATTTTTGGTATACATTTTATATGATCTCTTATATCATTTTTTATGGTGCCACCTACAGTATAATGTTTACCGTGTTTCCTTCTTTCATCTTCTTTCAAAAATCCTGCAGTAGATTTCTCTGTTACAGTTCTAATTGTTCTATCATTAATGTCCAATGTATTTTTTTTAAACATTGTTTTGCAAACCCTCTTTAATGAACCTTCAACCTCCAAGTAAAATGCATAGTTGGTTTTTCGATTTTTCTGTGCTTTGGTTGACCGAAACTTTATCTCTATGTGTTGCATGTGTTTGTGAATGAATTGTCTCTGTTTCTCTAAATCTTTTAAAGCCCAGTAAGAATCAAAGATTTGAATTCTTATTTCATCGGTAAGAAAATAGCTGCATTTAAGTCTACAACCTTCTCCACAACTTGGTTTCATTTGTTTCTTAGAAATATTCCGCCCGGACTTCGTTTGGTAGGGTAATCCAGAGTTTCGTAAAACTTTTGTTACATTCTGCTTCCAATGTGCCTCTCCACAGCGTCTCTTACGTGTATTGAAATTTCGCTGTACTACGGTCTCGTTTGGTATTGGAGAATGAATATTATTTAAGTTAATTTCTTTGGAAGTTGAAGGCAAGCATTCATAGTTGTCTTGATTTGTTTGTTTATTAAGTGACAATAGTACAGAGTTAGATGTTGGAGAATTAGTGTTAGATAAAGGAGTATTAGAAGAGGATGAACTAGACGAAGATGAACTAGATGAAGAGGAATTTGTAGATGAAGTACTAGATGATCGCTGTTGTGAAACTACTAAATTCTTGCTACGCTTTTTAGAAGACAATTTATAATCACGATCTTTAACAGAATCGTCTGTTTCTTCTCCCGTAGATTCGATTTCTTGCAAATTACAGTCTTCATTTTTTATTCTATTACATTCTACTTGTAAGTTGGGAATGTGTGTAGTAGGTTCATTTATATGATATGCATTCTCTTTATTTGACGTGTCACAATTTTCTTCTACATCTTTTGTTTGTGTGTCTTCTGCCACAATAGACAACTCATCAGTAACTATGTTATGTTGGTCATTGGGTTCCAGACATAATGACAATATTTTGTGGATCTGGACATAGTTATAAGTGAATTATACACTGCCAAACCGAATACCACCTGAGAACAAGATGAACAAGACAATTAGTTAAAAACAATTAAATACCTACCTAAACATTTTTTAAGGTTTAAACTAAAAAAAAATCAATAATATGGCCTCAGGGAATAAAAAAAATTATGCGTAAACAGTACCTAAAATAATTTGATACTATTGCTATACGATAATTTTAAATTAATAAATCGATCACTTTATTAATAATCATAGCCAAAAACAATAGCATATTTAAAAATAAACCAGTTTTCTTGCTGATATTTTTTTTCAGTCGATTCATTTATGAATAAAGTCAAAATTCAACATAATTCGGACTTATTATCTAATAAAACGTATTGTGCCATCAACCCGATCACAGGTATTAGTGATTAACAAATATACAAATTGAATTGTTTGAATCACATATAATGGCATAACTCAACAAGCATCAGTTTTATTGCAAGAAAGAAAATAAATTTTACTTACCTCGTTTACAAAAACTGTCTTGATTCGACACAATTCACTTTTACTGAACAACGCCCGTATGAACACCTCGCGCAAGTCGTAACATGACGCTGTTTATGTTCGCCGCGGCACAACTTTCGGTAAATAATAGAACGTCACAAGTCCCATCTAGGGACAAATAATCGAACTACAACTATGACATTTTATGAGCATAAGTATGTATATATATATATATATATATATATATATATATATATATATATATATATATATATATATATATATATATATATATATATATATATATATATATATATATATATATATATATATATATATATATATATATATATATATATATATATATATATATATATATATATATATACTTAGTCTTGCCATAAATATTGTTATAAAGAAAAGCACGATTTTTTTTTATACGTAACATTTATTCCTTTCATAGTGAGTTAGTTTAATACATCAATATATAACTATTAAAAATATACAATGTTTATTCGAAGTGGTCCCCATTGGCTGCAATACAATCTTTTAAACGTTGAGGCCAGTTATCAATAGCAGCACGAACTCTTTCTAGAGGAAAATTCTTCACTGCCAATCGAATGGATCGTTTTAGGGACTCCAAATTATCATGGCGTTTAGAGCAAGCCTTACTCTCTAAAACTGACCATAAATCATAATCCAATGGATTTAGGTCAGGACTTGACGACGGCCAGTTTTCAGTGCTGATAAAGTCCGGAACGTTAGTTTTCAACCAAGATTGGGTGGATCGAGCTCTATGACCCGGTGCCGAGTCTTGTTGAAAGCACCATTCTTTGTTATTGAACATGGTGTTAGTTAAAGACTTAACTACCGTCTCAAGAATGGTATTTTGATAAACTTGTTCCGACGTTTTAATACCTTTTTCACAAAAATATGGCTCAGTCACCCCTTTATAGCTAACACCCCACCAAACCATCACTGAAGTGGGATAATGCCCACGTTGTACTCTGTTTACTAATTGCGAAGCTTCTTTAGAGCTTCCAGCATAAATACGGTCATTTTGTTTATTAAAATACTGCTCAATTGTAAAAATTTTCTCATCCGTAAACAAAATTTTTTTGTGACCTCCCTTTGCGTACCGCTTAAGTAGTTGTTTGGATTTTACCACCTTATTCTTCTTTAAATTATCAGTTAAGAAGTGACCAGTACGTCTCTTATAGGCTGCAAGTCCTAAGTCATCTTTTAATATACGCGACATGGTTCTAGGAGCTATCTTCATCTCCCGAGATAAAATCTTTTGCTTACGGACAGGATTTCTTCGAATTCTTTCCCTAACTGCTTTAATCACCTTTTTCACACGAACGGTACGTGGACGGCCAGATCTTTTTCTGTCACAAACAGAGGAGGTATCATTATACCTATCAATAGCCCGGTAAACAAACATTTGACTAATACCAAGCGGGTGGAGGGTTTTAAAAATTGCACTTTTCTCCATACCTACTTTATGTAAGGCAATCACAGCGATTCGGTTCTCTTTATCACCCCACTCCATTTTAATATACTCCATTTTAATATACATACTTAGTCTGGCCATAAATACTGTTACTATTCAAAAAAAGAAAATATTACGTTTGAATTTGGAATCTGTCATTTTTATATGATTGCTTGATGTGTTTTCTTATTTTCGCGCCATTATATTGTTAAATATTTGTTATATTAAAATGGAGTGGGGTGATAAAGAGAACCGAATCGCTGTGATTGCCTTACATAAAGTAGGTATGGAGAAAAGTGCAATTTTTAAAACCCTCCACCCGCTTGGTATTAGTCAAATGTTTGTTTACCGGGCTATTGATAGGTACAATGATACCTCCTCTGTTTGTGACAGAAAAAGATCTGGCCGTCCACGTACCGTTCGTGTGAAAAGGGTGATTAAAGCAGTTAGGGAAAGAATTCGAAGAAATCCTGTCCGTAAGCAAAAGATTTTATCTCGGGAGATGAAGATAGCTCCTAGAACCATGTCGCTTATATTAAAAGATGACTTAGGACTTGCAGCCTATAAGAGACGTACTGGTCACTTCTTAACTGATAATTTAAAGAAGAATAGGGTGGTAAAATCCAAACAACTACTTAAGCGGTACGCAAAGGGAGGTCACAAAAAAATTTTGTTTACGGATGAGAAAATTTTTACAATTGAGCAGTATTTTAATAAACAAAATGACCGTATTTATGCTGGAAGCTCTAAAGAAGCTTCGCAATTAGTAAACAGAGTACAACGTGGGCATTATCCCACTTCAGTGATGGTTTGGTGGGGTGTTAGCTATGAAGGGGTGACTGAGCCATATTTTTGTGAAAAAGGTATTAAAACGTCGGCACAAGTTTATCAAAATACCATTCTTGAGACGGTAGTTAAGTCTTTAACTAACACCATGTTCAATAACAAAGAATGGTGCTTTCAACAAGACTCGGCACCGGGTCATAGAGCTCGATCCACCCAATCTTGGTTGAAAACTAACGTTCCGGACTTTATCAGCACTGAAAACTGGCCGTCGTCAAGTCCTGACCTAAATCCATTGGATTATGATTTATGGTCAGTTTTAGAGAGTAAGGCTTGCTCTAAACGCCATGATAATTTGGAGTCCCTAAAACGATCCATTCGGTTGGCAGTGAAGAATTTTCCTCTAGAAAGAGTTCGTGCTGCTATTGATAACTGGCCTCAACGTTTAAAAGACTGTATTGCAGCCAATGGGTACCACTTCGAATAAACATTGTATATTTTTAATAGTTATATATTGATGTATTAAACTAACTCACTATGAAAGGAATAAATGTTACGTATAAAAAAAAATCGTGCTTTTCTTTATAACAATATTTATGGCAAGACTAAGTATATATATATATATATATATATATATATATATATATATATATATATATATATATATATATATATATATATATATATATATATATATATATATATATATATATATATATATATATATATATATATATATATATATATATATATATATATATATATATATATATATATATATATATATATATATATATATATATATATATATATATATATATATATATATATATTATATATATATATATATATATATATATATATATATATATATATATATATATATATATATATATATATATATATATATATATATATATATATATATATATATATATATATATTATTTCAACAAAGATTATAATAATAATTGATTTCAAATATGTAGTTCGGAATCAGCTGAATAGAAATTGTGTTTAATTCTATATGAAACTCACATATTGTATAACTATAAATTTAATTCAAATATGTATATTTACGTATAAGTACACGTTACCCTGAATATATCCAGAATGGGAAAAGAGAACAAACCTATTCTGTGAATACACCTTTAGTACTTGACCGGCTTTTGAATAGACCATTTTTGACTTTTAAAATGTTATACGAATACCTCCACCTTTGTTAATGATTTAAAAATTCAAATTAAAACACACTCAACTCAAAATTATTTAGCACATTGAAAACCCAGAATGGATATTTACTCTTATAAAGTTGCGCTTCACAAAGCTTTGAAAGTTCATTTGACTGATGGACAAATAGATAAAAAAGTATACTACTTTTACAAAAGTGTAGCAATAGTGCATTCTATTTTAAAGTACATGTTTTATGCATAGAGTGATAAAAAGTTATATTTCGTTTATTTAATAATAATTAATTTTTGCGTTATGAAATTGTAGTGACTTATTACTTAATGACAGATAGTATTTACTAGTTATACTCTTTATTTTAGGTAGTGAGATCCAAAATGTAGTGGATCACCTGATATGATATGTCCACATTGCGGGCCCAAGAATATTGTTGGAAAAATGCCTTGCTTTGTCAGTTTCTATAGTTACATCCTCAGATGCTCAAAGAAGCGAAAGCTTGTGGTCGGCATGCAGTACAAAGTAAAGGCAGTCCCAGGCAACTTAGGAGAGTGCCAGATAAAAATTTCTTCTATATGATATTTAAAAAACACAATAGCTTTAATAATGGATAAATTCAATAATAATGCAATTTGATAAAGACAGCGTGACATTTTCGTGATATCCTATAAGATGTAAGTACACGGTCGTAAAAATGTGAGATAAAATATCACGATCTAAATTATTTTACTCACCAAATAAGCCAATAGAAAAGTTACCTAAATATTCACATATTCGGTCGTAGCGGTGCTGTTGAAAGCAGCGATAAAGATTTATAGCTCAATAATACTTTGATTATTTCGAAGATTCAGGGATTTTCTCGTCTACATATAAATATAACGGGTTTAGCTCAGTTAATATTATCATCTTTTATGAAATTAAAGATTTGATGTGTTTGCAGTACAGTGACTATACTGCTGTATCGAAACCGCTGGTAGTGGATTCTTTTTGTAATATGAAAATATAATAAAGGTGAAATGTTAGTAGATATTACGTAAGTGAAAGATAACTTTAAAATGTATATGATAAAGTGTAATGACATGAAAAGACGACGAAATAAATACAGATATAAATATGTATATATAAACATATTGTACCGTATTTTTCTATCAAGCATAATCCCAATGCACTACAATAGCGTCCTATACTAAAATTGAATTTTACAAGCATTTTAAAAATCAAATAAAAAGGATTATCATATGCGGTAGGTACAAGCACTATCGGAAATATAAAATATATGCAATAGAGGGTAACTGCGGGCAGTTTCACTCAACTGCGTGTGTGCAATAAAAATTTCATTACGTTCAATTTGCACTTAAACTCATTTTATTGGATAAGATTTTATTTTTACAGCTTTATTAATAAAATATTAATGTTCACATCGCAAATATTTCTTTACATTTTAAAGTCAACTGTTATTTTACTTTTACTAGATATATTTGATGTTTTAAAAATTTAGAGGTTTAAACTAATTCTAGCATAATATTATTTTGAGCACATTTACATTATAATATATGATACAGCAGAATTAAAGCACGTCTTGCTTGTTTTTTTTAGTTCACGCTTTATCTCACTTATAACAGAGAAAGTAGAGTAGGTAGAGGAAGCCGCAGGAATCGTTGGTACCTAGTGTTAAAACACTCCGTTACCTCACTGTGACTGAACTCAGCGTCGCGCTTGCTTAGTTGCCTTAAAGTCTAGTTTGCAGGCAAACGCTGCGCCTTTGCACCACGACGGTCCTTTTTATTGATCTAAAATACGTAGTTGTTAATATTAATGTATTTTAAAATCTATTGTAGTCAATTGGGATTAGTTAGAACATTCGTTAGCCTAAAACATTATAAACGTTTGTCAAAATTAGTAAGCTTGTGAATTTCTATTAAAAAAGAATATATACATATAAAATATTAATTATAATATACGAAAAAAATATTTATTTTTTAATAAAAAAATACCAACAAATATATTTTGAGGTGAGTCTTCTCTGAGTATAATCTGTAATGACATAGGTATTGGTATATTGGTATCATTAGTTTAATTTTATTACTATGAATAATTCAAAAAGTATAATAAATTGTCAAAAAACAACTTTTCATTTTTTGTTTTGTGTTCACATTATACGAGTTCGTTTATTATACTCCAGTAGATGTCCACAACTTTGTTACAATGAACTTTGTAATACTATTCGATTTTTAGTAACTCATTATGGAACCGGATTTTGATATGAATTAAAGAGCCTTAAGAACTAAGGATACTTTTTCCGAATTCCTTTTTTTATACTTTATCTTGACAATTGAAGATCTACCTCAGATAGCCAGTCTTCAAAATTAATTATAGCCTTGGATCTCCAATAACAACAAAATTTCTATCCTGTGTAAAAAAATGTACAAATCGACAAATTCCTAGAAAAATATATTTATGATTTTTAAAGCTAACAACGAAATAAGTTGTATAAAGCATATAAGAATTTCGAAGGGGCGTGATGAAGAACGCATGGCTTAGCAGTTTCAAATCCCGTTGTATTAAAAAAAACCATATGTTTAAGTATTTTTTTACGGAAAATCTTACAGATTATTATTCTTTTCGTTTTTATATATCACTGTGCATTGTTGAAGATATTTGATGTGTATTCTCAATTCTCTTACTACAATGTATAGATATTTACTTGTCATTTTGAAATCAATAAATAGTTAAAACATCGCATTGCATGTTAAACAAAACGTTATGTTATAAATATGTCAATTTCGGTAAATATGAGAAAAGAAATCGAAGGCTCGTTAAATGGAGTAACATTGTGAATTATAAGTTATGATAATGCAATCTTACGCTACAAAATTTTACGATATGGCCGGGTTTGACTAAGCCGCCATTCAACAAATCGTTGGTTACTTAAAATGGATCCGCCGCACCTTTTCATTTTATCACTAGATATATTTATAAGAATAAAACTCTTCGTGATATATAAAAAAATATTTGTTTCTATATGAAACAATCGTAATTTTTATGTTAAAACATTTTATGTATTATTCTTTGACAGTTTGACAATTTGACAATTTGACAGTCATATTCGTTTGCTGTACAGGATAAAAGCAGACAAACTGTACAAGTATCTGTGAAATTTTGACAAAAACATGTGTACTGAATAAATATTTCTAAGAAATAATATAGCAAATTAGGAAATAAGTAATGACATGTAAGTATCCAATCATAAAAGATACATTACAAGAAAAATCACCTACAATTTTTTGAGAATCTATGAATTTGAATCACAGAGTAATATCACATCACTATGATAATAATGTCCATTTCTTACATCGACGGTTTGTGTCATCAGCAAAATTGACCAGTGGCATTAAAATGGAGACGAACGCACTAGACTGGAAATTTATTATTAGGTAATCGATTTTACCTCCTCTGGCATTATTGTCGCGAAATACGACGACCAGCCGCAATTCAAAGAGCAAAGTTATTATAGCGATACGTTTCTGCGAATATATTACTGGGCATTTCAGAAAATATTGTATCTTGTCAACCTTTATTCCTGTATAAAATGCTGTGGATGTGCTTCTAGCTGTCTGTTATTGTATCGCCGGCGGTTTGCAGGTGACATTTTTCCGATCTTATATAGTGGCTATTGAGCTTATATATTTTTAAGGATAATCTTTAATAGCACAATAAATATATTCTATTTGAAATTACCTGCATATTTAGAACTAGTCAAATATATTGAGGACCGTCATCATAGCGTGGCGTTAAGTACCGCCACTCAACAAGAAACTTAGGTGGGTAGCAGGAGATGTAGTGTCTTAACACTAGGTTTCCACGTTTCCTGCGGTTCCCTTTGCCTACCCCGCTATGTGTGGATAAAGCTTGAAGCTACGTAAAAATATATTATAGATAAAAATATATTATTTGAAACGGAAAGTGAATTATGCACTAAATTCTAAGTAATTAATTTAATATTAGTTAATTCATATATTAATGAACCAAACAAGAAAAAAATCATACGTGATGCTTAGATTCCCAAAAGGAGAAGAAAAGACCGTTCTTAATATTTCTATACTACATAATGCGGCCAAGGTATTTTGCCTGTCTTATTAATCACGTCAACACCCTGCATACAACGGGCGAACAACAAGCATTGTTAGCACCAAACTGAGCAATTCAGTGAAAGCAGGACGATGTAAACACCGTCACACAATACCACCATAAGATATAATGATAGCTGGAAGTGATAACGGAAGTTGAATTGTTTTCGTCATACTCCATTGAACTAATCCTATAGGTAGGGCTAGGGACGAAATGGTGTTTAACATACATACATACATTTTTTTGAAGCTTCACGCTTTATCCCGCATATTGCAGGGTAGTCAGAGGGAACTGCAGGAACCTAGTGTTAAGACACTCCGTTGCTTAGTCCCTGCTTTCTCCGTCTCCGCTTTCCGCCTTTTTCGAGGGATTGCGTGTTGAGTAACAGAACCCGGACACCGCGCTTTTGCTTAGTTTCCAGAGCGAAGAAAATGAAAACAGAAAAATCTATCTTCCCCGAGTGAGAATCGAATCCACAAACCGTCGCTTTTACAAGCAGACGCTTACGCCTCTGCGCCACTATGGTCCTCTATATACATACATATATATAATAAATATTCTAAGATAAATAGTATCAATAATATTTTTTCTATAATAAACTTTTATCTATTATTTTCCACCCGTGGTCAAACGACAATAAGTTGTGTATGATACCCGAAATATTTTGTCTGAGATTAAGTCCTCACTATATTTTCTACATTCATTCTTAATATTTTCGACAGCTCCAATATATTCCACATCTAATTAGTAAGATTATATTCAGAAAAATGTATTTATATAATGGTTTAATCCTTCCAGTTTCTTTCTATCGTAGCGTCTTTGTCGCCTCGATAATTGATGATACGCAATAATTCATCGTTTGTGTCGGGTCCCACGCTCATGTATGGATGGACTGACCAAAACTTATCCATATTGCATGCTATAGTATCATATGATATATATATTTTTTGATATTAATAACATGTAGATTCTATTTGAAGTTAGTTTTCAGGCTTTTCTTTAATTGACTGTGTTTCTAAAGAGATACACGTTTGTAACGTACCACGCGAAGCAGGAACGGTAAAATTTTAGGTTACATTTAGTAACATTCATACATTTCTTTCTCGCTATATTGAATTAGTTTATGTCCAATGTAGTAGAATTACAGGCTTCCGTAAACTCGTGACGGCGCAGCGGGAGCAAATTGCAGCATCCGCTGCCGTGCTTAAGCGCCATAACTGATGTAGCTCCTAAACGGCTTTGAGGTTCATTATAAAACTTTTTAAGTATTATCAGCACATTATTAGGTGTTTTGAAACATTTAAAAATTAAAAAAATATATTGCATAGTCAGGATGCAAACATTATAGATTAATTCTACACGTGTACAAATGATTACTTTAAGCTATTTATAAAGAATTCGTATAAAAAATGACAAAATACGGCTTTTATTACTTTTAAAAAATAAACTTCAAAATTCTGCAACTGCAAAAAATATAATTTAACATCTGCCGTTAGTACTGTAATAAAAACGTACTGAATATTTTGTACAAGTTTACATTTTAAAATTGGATTGGCTGCAATACAACTTATTCATACTCCAAAGAAATAAAATATCAATAGAGTAGGACGAGTATTCGTTATATCTTATAACTGAAAACAAATTACGGTCTGTTATTTTAAATGTTCTCTATTAAATTAAATTTTATGTTGATTAGGTGCCCTAAGCTCTCTATCTACCTAAGATTTCTTTATCCTATCTAATGCATGTTTCTTTGAGGAATATGATTAAAAAGAAATATGAAGTACTCTGATATTGTGTTATAAAAATAGTAACAGAAATATAATGTCTGGAAACTAAAGATGAAGTAAAAATGCCTTTTTCAATTACAGGGAAAACACAAATCTTTTCCGGAGAGAAATTAGTGTTTCTCTGGCCTATTCGTTAAACTGTAGAATGAAAAGTACTCCTTACTTTTGAAGGATGGTAAAAAATTAACAGATCAACAAATAAATGACAGAGATTTTACAAGCAACAAGCAAGGGTAAGTGAGAAGACCTACATATACATATGTTAATAACAATAAAGGAAATAAAAGAGGCATGCACGGTAATCGTAAGATAAATTTTCTTTTAATTATAAAGTTATCTGGTTTTACTGATCAATTAATCATTCTATTTCACGTTTTCTCCTGGATTCACATTGGTGAAGTGAATTATGCTCAACTACCACGCTCTGAAACGGCACCATAACTAAACAATTAAATTTACTTAGCAATTCGCCACACTTACAAATTATATAAGTAAGTTCATCAATATGGCGAAGAAGAAAAATAAACATGTTTAGGTAAAACATATATCAAACTTGACTAAATTGGTTGAAAGAAGCAATATGCGATAATGAGTTTAATGTCCTTATCACCGTCGAGTCCTTAGGAATTTAACATCTCTTGATCAATTGTGAAACAGTTCGTTTACATTTGGTATAGACGAAGTGACTTTCAAATAAAAATGTGATTCAATTTTGTTTCATAGTTTCGTTGCAAATTCAATTCCGTTTGTTTTATTAATTACAAATAGTTTACAAGAGGTTTGTGAGTTCGATTCTCACTTCGACAGAATAAATAATAACAATTCCTTCCATTCTACCTATCTGGTAATAACACAAAGCGCGGCATTCTCTCAGCACATCATGTCCCAAAATTTCTTAGAAAGTGGTGAACAGTGTGTTTTAACACTAGGTTTCCTCTGTCTTCTTGCTATTTGTGGGAAGTAACATGAAGCTATTGTTGAAATTGAACTATATTTATTTATTAATTGAAATAAAATATCCATTGTAAAAATGTCATGAAAATCATTGGACTGATGAACAGGACGGTATTGATTACTGAAGATGAAATTTCTATAGTAGGGAATACGTTAAATTAATAAATACAAAATATAATATGTACAGATATTATTAATATTATAAACTTTTTAAATTTTATATTTTATACTTTTCTTATCCCTTAGGAAGCTTAAAGCTTGCACCTTTGGATAGAAGAGAGAAGAGAAAGTTCTGGAAAATGTACTACATCTTTTGCATCTTCATCTTAATTTACTTAAAATTTCTTCAAGTATAATTACATGTTATTAAATGATATATTAGAATGTTTGTATTTTACTCATTTTTAGCTAGCATAGCGTAGTGAAATTCCATTTTACATTTAAATTAAATTGTTCTGTTTTAATGTAAGTTTAGCTTAATATTTCTCAAAGCATGTTTCTTTTCTTATCTAAAAAATATATATATACTTATATATTTTTTGCTTCATCAATTGAAGCAAAAAATATATAAGTATATATATATATAAATAAATACATATATGGCAGGTAGCTTCAGTGCAATCCGTATATTAAAAAGGGTTTCAATCAAAAAAGGTTTCCAAACTGCAAGCTTTCCAAACTACGCTCGAATGAACTCACTCGATGCAGCTATAAATAAATTGACTTCGTTACATTTCACTGTTGCGTAAAAACAATCCTTGCTAAAATGGCTAATTTAAAATGTCCAGATAGACATCTGTGATATGTTTGCGATCTACAAATGGCAGCTATCCGGTTCTATTCGAAATATTTGTTATCCACAGGAACTAAAGCTATGTAATGTATATTCAAACACAGTATGTATATAGTGTGTAAAGAAAGCTCTTTTTCAATGTTTTATTCTAGTTTTTTGTTAATTACTTCTGTTATAATTTGCGTAAGTTGAACGTAAACTGGCGGTGATTGTGAGTTCGATTCTCACGGGAGGTAAATTGTGTTTATTTCCTTTCTTTTTACTGCTATAAATAGAGAAATAGTGCATTTTTTGCAGAAAACAGAGAAAAGAGAACGTTTTGCTGCTACGTACTCTCTGCCAAACGTGCTATGATTATGATTTAGCGTAAAGTTAGACAATAAATTTTATGTTTTTAATATACTAAGTTTAAATTGATATGTTAGATGAAAATTTAAATTCATTAAGTTAGTTCTTGTATCCTATGTGTAGTTAGTTTTACGTTCACTGCACTTAGTTCCACGGATGTCTCGGGACTCTTGACATGCATTAAAAATGTATGTTGCATTAGGGCTCCAACGGCATGCACTAGGATAGTGCAGATACGACCTGTCTCATATGCTCTCAATATAATAAGAAATTGATACTCTATGTAGTAGGAGAATAAACGTATCTAAAATTAATTATGTTGTTTATAACCAAATAAATCGATTACTTTAAAAGTGGTGTAAGGTTATTTTTGAGAAACATTGTCATTGTATGATACATTTTATGCTTTATTTAATTCTTTATTACTTCATACTACGTATATTTTTAACTCTCGAAACAGGAGATATAGACTTATACTTTTAAAATAAACTGTACGAATAATCACTCAATTCTTGTCCCCATAGATATTTATTATATATTCAAAGTTTTTTTTATTGAAACTTTATAAGTTAATAATGGCTTTCAACAGAATTTTCCTGTAATCCCTTCTTCTTTTGAAACTTTTAGGCGCTGAAAGCGGATGAAACGTTATTGTGAGATTTGTTTGGTTTTTTAGTTCCTTTCGTTATGTCTTCATAAGATCAAGCTTTCAATATGCCTTAATCTAATAAAAAATAATTCAATTTCTTAGCAATTTCCAAAGAACATTCATTTTTTGCGAATTGGTTAGCAAATTATGCATATTTCTTACAAAAATAACCTTTTTGTGGAAAGGAAAAGAAAAATAAATTAACCTTCAGAGTGGAGTGGAATCCACAGCCATCTCTTAAATCAATTATAAAATGGTATAAAAAATATGTAGCAATGTAAAAATTTCGATCACGCACTTAAATAAATTCTTTATTAAAATTAAAAATAATAAGTCACTATATTAATCGGTACTATCCAAAAGCTGTGAGAAAATTGACCAGAAAAATAATCAGAGAAAAAGAGAGAATTTTTTTTTTTTTTCTTTTTTTTTTTTTTTTAGCTTCACGCTTTATCCCGCACATGGCAGGGTAGGCAGAGGGAACTGCAGGAACCATATGAACCTAGTGTTAAGACACTCCGTTACTTAGTCCCTGCTTACTCCGTCCCCACTTTCCGCCGTTTTCGAGGCATTGCGTGTTGAGTGCCGGAACTCAACGCCGCAATTATTTATTATATATATTAATATATAGCGCTTTATGTAGTTGTATTACTCTATATTGATATATTTATGAAATTATACTTCAGTTTAAATTTTCTTATAAATACTTGTCACGCACTTTACCTTTGAATTTGTACCAAGCAAACTTGTATCTCTGTTATTTATGAGATAGTCTCATAAATAACAACGGTAATGTTGCACTTTTGGAAACAATGTATATATTTATTTACTATTAAGAAGACTAGTAGATACATTTGAGAGGATTATTTCGAAATTTCAATATTTTAAAAGTTTGCTCTCAGCGCCTGCCTGTAAACGCAAAAGTTTCTGGATTCGATTCCCAATAGAGGAAACCTTCCTACGAACAGCATAACGCGTGAAGCTTAAAAAATAATAATAATAATATCTTAGACCGTGTATGTAGATAATATTTTATTAGATCCGCTACATTGCATACAAATCTGCCGGCAAAGTTTAATAAGTTTATATAACGCTCTATTTATTTTTGCATAAAATACTCATAGATGCACTTTTAATGGAGGAAATTCCAATTGTTGAAAATTAGATAAAATATTTTCTAAACATTTGTTTTAAATATGTGGAAAGCATATAAAGCATATGAATATCAGTGTTTTTGTCTCACTTTCGGCAAACGTAGTTATTTTAGATATATGAGTAAAAAACAAATAGAAGTCCTAATTTCCAATTAAGAATGAGAAAAAATACTTTGCAAAACAATATAAGCATATGTGTATGTTTATATATTTATATATCTATTCATGTATAGGTTATTAAAAAATATTTAGTTAGGTATCTCTTTCAAAAAGAGGGTAGTCGTTGATGACAATGCCTATAAAAGGTTTGAATTTGTGTCAATTGTCGTCAGATCATCACCATAATCGAGACTGCACTGTGGCACACTCTTCTGATGGCTCAAGGCGACGGCTCCTTAGAGATATCCTTCTCCCTTTCCGCTTCCTGACCTGCTGCTAAAGTTGCTGGTCATCTAGCTGGGCTTCTGGCTAACCAGAGATCTCACCAGGCTGTACTGATCGCCCTGGCAGCTTTTAGCTTATCCCATCCTATGTTGCGCCATAACCATGTCTACAAAAGGACTATACCACGGGCACTAGCCCAACCTCAAAAAACTCCATATTCATGGGTGCCGAGAGATATTACGGCCAGAGGGCTGAGCCATGATGCCATTTCTCCTCTCCCCTCAAGGATCAAAAGAGAAAAAATTAAGCCAAGCATTTGGGTCTGTTGCATGCAGGCAACGGTTTGTATTGGAAGTGTACTATCCTGAAATATTAATATCAAATGACTTATGTCATTTACTACAATCACGTAGAATCTCTGTCTGATTACAGCTAAAAACATGTAGTCTACGTGTGTTTTGATGTTTTTCTTTAAACTAAACTCTAACTATTTCTGGTTTCTAACTATTTTGTTGCTATAATTATACCAATTTCATATATCATAATATCTACTACAAACCTTTGACACCACTTCTGAAGTACCTACTCACTCAATGAGCGACTGAGATAAGCCGGCTCTACATAATCGAGACTTTAAAAGAAATGGCATTCATTAACCGTTTCCGTATCTTTGAATTTGGATTCTGAATGAATCTTTATGTAATCAGACCTATGAAGGCTCTTTTTTGTAATAGCTTTATTTAATAATGTATGCTTAATTGAGTAATTTTTAAATATACATATATATAATATATAATAAAGAACTAATTATTATAGCGCTTACTTTGTTGTAAGCGCTGAAGTCAGGAAGGAAGAAATATATATATATATATATATATATATATATATATATATATATATATATATATATATATATATATATATATATATATATATATATATATATATATATGTATATATATATATATATATATATATATATATATATATATATATATATATATATATATATATATATATATATATATATATATATATATATATATATATATATATATATATATATATATATATATATATATATATATATATATATATATATATATATATATATATATATATATATATATAAACCTACATACATAAATACCTACACTCGACAAACAAGGCTATCCCGCTGCATGATTTTAAATAAGATTTGTTATTATAACAAGGTTAACCTTCGACAAATTTGTCATAAAAAATAGTCATTTAAGTTTTAATTAAAGCCGCTTTTCTTTTGCATCAAACAGGCTTTTTTTTTGTTGACGCAGGGGGAAATCTTCATAGATACCCGACTCCTGGGGGAGGGGAGGCCGGTTTATGTGAGATTGTACTCACTAAAACCCCCTGCGATGGCCGCCACAGTACGGAAAAACGGAGAGGCTACGGGATCGCTTCCGCAGCACGTCCGCGGCCTCTTCCGTGCGTTGTTCTGCTCGTGATTTGCGGAACCCTCCTCAGGAGGGTGAAGATGGTCTCGCCCTCCCCGCACCCCTCGCTGGTGCGTACACCGGCAGTCTAGGGCCATACCGATCTGCGGTCTTCCTCTCGGCCGTATGAAAACGGATGCGTGAGACCCCCATCTCACGTACCCACGGCCGGAGAGAGTGCCCTATTTATTCCGCCCCGGGCACTGGGGCTTGGAGGCCGAGAAGGCGACCCGCAGGTCGCCTCCGCCGGGTGGGATCGGCCCTCTCCCGAGCCCGCCTCGCAATCTCCTTCTGGACCATGACGGTCTCACAGAAGTTGACTACGGCCTCCCACGCCGAGCATCAAACAGTCTTGGCGGCTGATTAATAAATAATTATATCATATTATATTTCCTTGTTCTATGTATAGATTATATAAGAGAAAGATATATGTATTACATTAAATGCATTTATACTCTTCTTTTCTTCACTCTATTTTATCCCGTATATTGCAGGGGAGTCAAAGGGAACCGCAGGAGTCGTGGGAACACACTCTGTTCCTTCCTTTTCGCTTTCTTCTTGAGGCATTGCGTGTTGAGTGACGAAACTCAACGCCTAACGCGCTTGCCTGTAAATGAAAAAATCCATTTTCTCCGATTGGAATCGAATCCCCTTACCGTCGCGCCTCTTCACCACGACGCCTTGCGCCATGCACGCCATGCGCAACATATACATATTTGTGATTTGTAAAATTAGTTTTACTCAATATAGACACTAGTTTCCCATATTAGCCTTTTCTTTTATAGTCATTGGTTGGTATAGTCTGTAAAATTTTTAAAGACTAAGGATTCTGAGGTGAACATAATATTTTATATCAAAAGATTATTTAGACAATATTAACAGGCCCCTGTGTAAAGTATACAAAGAAAATTCTTAACGAATCCCCTCTTTTCATATAACCTTCTTATATCGATAATATTTATTTAAAAATATTCCAGCATCGAATAAAGTGTGAATTGAAAAGTATAATAGATGTCAAGCGTGAGCGATGGTGCAATGATCGAACATCACTGAAAGCTAGCGATGCATCATAGTCAATATAACCTCACGTTCTTACTAAATTAATGTGTGGAATACATGTATTTGATCTTATAAAGAAAAAAACGGGCGTGATCACAATGTCAAGATCAAAATTATAATAATTGAATATCGTATTGATGTCGTGATGGTACAGTTTGTGGCAATAAAGGCTATAGTTGTAGATTCATTTTCATTTAGTGGATTTAATTATTATTTTAAGATTCGAAAAGCTGGTTGCAGGTGGTTACAGTTGGATACTGCAGAGAGAAATGACACTTGTTTTGATACTTGATTCTCTCATTAAGTTAAAAGTTGTACAAATATATATTTTGTTTATAAGCATATATAAAAAATATATCCGAACATGTATTATAAAAACTTTAAGGTGTAATTTTCACTCATTAAGTTTTTAATATATTGTATACAGCACAAATTTTAAAAATCTCTTTATATGGAAGGGTTAGTCTTAGGACGCCTATCAGATTTTCTGTTGAAAAGTATCAAGTAAGAACGTTTTAGTGTATTGTACTTTGCCACTTATGCCAGTATTTGCCACCGTTTTGCCTTAATGTATAGGCATTTTCTTTTCAATTTATTTTTTAAAAATAAACTGGCAGGCAAATCTATGTAGGTTTGCTAAATTTTAACTTCCACTTTTAATATTATTTTTCAAAAATACGAAAAGGTACATTGAGATTACAGAATATTTCGTGACTGCTAAGCATTTTCAAAAAACATTTCCAGTTTTTCACCTGTCGAGTGCACGAATAGGTGCACTGTCCTCTAGTTAAAATGCAGTCGCAATGGCTGTCGATTGAGATTAGACCGGCGGCGACCAATTTAAATTTATGTCGTTTCTTTGCCGCATCGTTAAAGTCAAGGGCGTGCTTAGTGCCAGAAGCCATTAAGTTAATATATGAGCAGAACCAATTGCCTTTTTGTTACATCTAAAACGAGCTCTCGCTCTCATTATTAATTGTTTAATGGCTCGTGTTACAAGAAATCGTTGCTATTGAAGGATGTCGGATTACGTCATTTAGGAGTAATTTGGTCAAGAGTATATTATATATATTAAACTGATTGTAGCAGTTTAATACATCATATAATTTCTATATGTATTATATACATATACACTTATAGTATAGTGTTTTCCAAACATAATATTTTGATAGCTCACTATAATTACAACACATATAGTAATGTTGACTGTAGGTTCTGTTTAAATATGAACAGAATTAATAATTTTTTTAGCATTTCATTTTTTCTTAGTCCACCTTGTTATACTTGAGATCCTAATCCTTTGTTATACTTATAACAAAGATTTTTATGAAATGTTATAATATTTGTATTATGTTAAGCCTTTCAATTTCGTTCTAGTTCGTTCAAGATTAATTAAAATTATATCATACTTTTGTTAGAAATATAACATATTTGGGAAATAAAGAAAAAATCACCTGTAAAAATATTTACATTTTTATATTCTCTTTCACAGTTGGTCAAAAAAGAAGTAAAATAGCTAAAATAGAATACTCTTAGAGGTTGGTTGATGTTTGCTATGAGTTGATTGCCTATCCGTTTTGTAACATATGTAAATTCTCAACAGGCCTTTTCGTTTCGATGGATGCGTCCAATTCGCCTGTGGAATGGAAGTGAAATTGGAAAAATTGCTCTGACCAAGATTATACGATGCTGCGTAATTATATTGTAATATCATTTTATTGAAGTAGTCTGCATATATTTTCTATGAAATATTGATATTGATGTGGTGAAAGAACACATTTATATAAAAGGTCCGTAAGACTTATGCCTGTAGAAAATATATTTTTGAGTGAGAGAGAGAGAGAGAGAGAGAGAAAGGTTAAATACGTTTGATTTGTATGTATGTTAGTTTTGTATAGTGTTTAATTATGACGTTTTACTTAAACTTTCGAATACATGTTCTAAATTTTGTTTCTAAGAACTAAGTAACAAATTTACAAATACGCTGTATGCGTGGTAAATACCTTATAATGCAGGTCAGACGATACTCTTAGATTTTATTCAGATATTTGTTAGTATTAGAAAGAGTTAAATCAAAATTAAGTTATCTGCAGGCTTTTCTAGTGAGGTCACACGTTAAATAGATATTTTTTAAGTTCTAGTATTTTTAAATTTTATTATTATAGTAAGCGCTAGAGCAGGGCGCTAAAGTATCTCACTTTACCCAGTCATATTAACCTCTAGATCCGATGAGTTCTCTGGTATCTTTAAATTTAATGCTCTCTAAGGTCAACAAAAGTCTCCCCCAACGTAAACTGACTTCTTGTATCTTCTGACGTGATCATCTCCAGAGCATTGATGTTTTTGGCTATAATGGTAATATACAGCTAAACGTACTGACGTCTCGTCAATGCAGGAAATGTACTACTAATCCTGATACCGGAAGCAGTAATATTGGTAGATAGGTAGAATATAATTCTATGTATATTTCATGTTAAACTTATAATTCTATCTATTTAACCTAGCTTACATTGTCATTCGGAATTCACAGATTGTAAATTGCATATATTGTTTATATATTTTAAAAACCATTCACTGCTTTTAAATTTAAATATAAGACCGTTGTGGCGCAGACGCGTAAGCGTAAGACCTGTAAACGCGGCGATTTGAGTTCGATTTCCACTCAGGGATGATGGATTTTTTTATTTCCATTTTCTTCTCTATGGAATCTAGCCAAACCGCGGCGTTGAGCTCCGCCACTCAACACGCAATGCCTCGAAAGCGGGGACAGAGAAAGCAGCGACTAAAGTAACGGAGTGTCTTAACACTAGGTTCATATGATTCCTGCAGAGGGAACTCCCTCTGCCTAATCTGCAATATTCAGGATAAAGCATGAAGCTGAAACGAAAAAAGAAAAAAAATATATAATATTTAAGTATATGGTTTTAATAATATTGGGAATTACTTACTTTAAACAGTTAGTTGAGAAAGAATTTTCAATTTTGCTAAAGTTAGGTGCAAAGAGGAAAGTACTAGTAACGCGGTGTTCACTGCATTTGCTGTACCGTATGTAGAGATGTAAGAACAATTTGGTGATCCAGTAGAGTAGAAATTTCAGTATGGTTGGATATTTAATTTGTAATAAACAAATATATTATTTTAAAGAAATCATTCTAGAATACAAATTAATCATAGTTATTTCCCTTATTACGGAAAAGTTAAGTCTTTTTTTAAATTATATACTGTGCATATTCAACCTGGTAACTATAAAACTTCACACAAATAAACTTCAAGAGAGTCTAAAATATGTCAAAAATTAGGTTCTAAAATCAAAATTAGCGAAACGGAAACTAATTAATATATTTTCATATTTCTATACTAAAAAGGAGAATTTTCACTATAAGTATATAGTATAAATATTGTAATAACGTAATCAAAAAATTGTAATTTTGCATATGGTTATAGATTCAAAACCTGTTCGTGGGTACTTTAATTTAATTATTTTTCTTTCTCCTCCCTAGTAAGAATCGAAACCAGAGGAGTTTGTTTACAAAATAATTTCTTTGCTTGCCTTCCAACTAAATGTTAGTATAATTATGTAAAAGTAATCTATATAATAATGAAATCGCTACTCTGTATGGGACACTGACGACAGCATGTCGCTGTTGAACTAATATCAGAAGAATACGTCTCTTACTCCTCATTCTAGCCTTTATTCACATACTTGAGTTTATTGTATTGAAAATTAAACTAAATTGTTTTGTGTAATTGTAATTTTGTCAAGTATTCATATAAATTTACGTAATATAATGTATTTTAATATACCACACTGATTTCATATTATAATATAGCTGAAGCTTTTATTAGCTCTTCAGGTTTATTCCTAGAAGTTATAGTGCAGTCTGACGCAGCCTGCTTCGATTGTTTCTGAGAGTGAAGAATGAAGAGTGAATAAAGTTAATTTTCTATTGTCCCTTAACAAATGGAGTTCGAGATAAAAAAATGTTTTTAATTCGAAATAAGCAATATAAGAAAGTATAATTAAACAGATTATCGCATTTTAATAGTTTATCGTACACTAAGCTAATATATAGAAAAAAAAATCCAAAAAAAATCAATCACAAAGTGCAAAAGGTCTTATTTATTAAAGCTCTTACAGACAGCCGTTAACAACAGGAGTTTAATCTTATGAGTTACAGATTAGTGCACATTATGAACTAATAAAAAGAATATCTAATTAATTTAAAAAACATAGCATATAGTGGTACATAAAATATTTATTACTTTATAACAAATATAATAACATAAAATAAAAATATTTATTTTCTACATATAATGAAATAACAATAATATACATACCGTAAATATATAAAATAATACATATTAAATACAAAAATAACTATTGTGAGGGATTAAAATAATTAGTTACATATGAAATTATTTTTGACAAATATTTAAAGGAATCATATTCTGAAGTTTTACGGCTTACATAGAAATAGATTAACCATAAAAACGAGAACAAGCAATTTTGTTAACTCTTGAAGTGTTAAACTATTCAGAAGATAAAAAAAATAAAGAAAATCTATAAATTTTGAACGCGCCAGGTTTGAACTCGCACCTCACTTGGGCAGTTTCTATGAATCGCGAGATTAAGAATTTTTATATGTTTCGAGAAGAAATTAAACGTAATAATAAATAAATGAATAATGGGGTGAAAGGATTTAATAAGTAAGAATTTGGTAAGTAAGTTTCATAATATAAGTCAAAACTAAAAACAATATCGAAAATAAATAAAGTATAATTACAAGTATTATGTTATAAATATGTCATTGAAAAATTTATTTTGATTTTAATTACAGTTGGTCGGACATAAAAATTAATCGCTCCATGTTAATCATTCTACATCTCACACTTGTGGGTGGTCCACGTATCATATGGATGTAATTAATTACGCTTTGGTGTCATATTTGTAACCAAAACGGTGGCGACTATACTTCTAACAATTATCAACATTTGTAACAGTTTTAGGCATTGAGTGCTTGCAATAAGAAACATATTTGTACATCACTCTTCAACATATTACATTTCAATACTAAACGCTTTTATATGCCATTGTGTGCCTTAAATTTGGATTAAAATTCGTTTTGTTATTATTGTAATAATTTTACTGGTTATTTTCAATTGTATTTTCTTCTATACTGATTCAACATTAATTTGAAATATGTAAGCGCGTTGAAGATAAATATTCAGCTTTAGAGCAAGATTGAAGTTCTTACCGTCAAATACTTAAAGTTTGAAAATTTTTAGTCAAAGTTTAAAATTTATTTCTTTTACAACTTTTTAAATCTTTTAAGTTGCATAGCTCAAAATTTTCAAAAGTTAACCCCATTTATTTACTTCTTTGTAACATATAAATAAAAAAATAAAACAGAAAACTTTGTTTATTCAAGAATTAGTATTTTTTCTAAATTATTTTAGTTCAAAAGCATGTTTAATTAATATGAAAACGTTACTTTAAAAGCTCCAGCCAGTACAGCCTCCGATTGGTTGATGAAATAAAAATTTTGGTCTGATTGACGTAGACTATTATTTCCGTTGACAAAGGAGTTCAAAATATGAAATTATTTTTGAGCATTAAAAATATATTATAATAGTTTATTTTAATAATATTATCCGTTGGGTGCTGTAATAACACATAATATAATATACATTTTAGAGTTACGCATTTTATTAAAATCGAACTCTTATGGGGTGATTTTGTTGTGGGTATAGATTTTTCATGGAGTTATCAAGCTAAAATTATTATGAAATATTTAAGTCCATAGGCCCTTGAAACCCAGATAAAAGAAAATTTATAATTAAACACAGTAAGAAGTTATTAGCGTCTAAAAATACCGACACAGTACCGACTCTAAAAATAGCATATATTTAAGTTTTTTGTAGTCAAATACTTAAAGTTATTTACTATTTATTAGTTTTTTCGAGTAGCTCGATATTTTTAGCTCTTAATAAAATGTTTTTTTTTTAATATCAGTATTATGTAAATAAAATTCAGATTATATAATGTATTATTCATTAGAATAGCCAAAGTAAATATTTTGCGCATGTGATTTGATATACTTAATTAAATCTTCATTTCCGCTGAGAGAACTTTCGTCAGTGCACTCTGCTTCCTGTAATCATAATCAGGAGTTAGTTTAAAAAGGTTCTCACATCGTACCTGAAAGTATATAACAGAGTAAACGAAGTTTTCCTGCATCTGCACTAATGCTAATGTAATAGCAACATTCGTTGGAAAAAGCAAACGGAATTTAAAGTTAAAGTGTGATGTTATTTTGTTTATTTGGAAATAAACTACCACGGAAATTTACCACCTAATTATATAGGACTGGTTATTTATTTCCAAAATAAGTATTTTGATATTTCCGTCCGGTGTACGTGAAAGGTATTAATAGACAAAACAAAATAAGAGGAGGCGTAGACGGCGTGTGGCCGTCAGGAGATTGCACGACGTGTCAGTGTCGGTTACATTGAGTCCTGGCTGCACTGTGGCTATATTGAAGAAATATTATTAAATATGACATATAATCCTATATATGACATATAATTGACTATACTATATATGTCATATTTATATACTTACTTGTATTGGTCGATTACAGTATGGTATTTAAATTTAAATGTAATTATTAATAAAATGCAAAATTAAATACATATAATTATCACTTTCTAGGATTTTTCCAAATATTATGAACACATTAATTAAATTTTTAATTTTATTATTGCTTATTATTATAAATAACAGAATTGAAAAATATAACAATCATAAATGCTTGCTTAAAAGCTATTTTATAGCAAAATATATTAAAATCGATGATATTTTCTTTGATTATTTTCTCTTGCTTATTAGATTTCTGTAAATGTTTCATGTATTTTACGGGGTTACCTTGCATGCAATGCGGGAATAAAAAACCGGCGTGAATGTGATACTATTTTTTGCTAAAATATGTATCGTGACGGCTTTTGCTGGGTACGCAAATAGAATCCTGCTTATAAGAACAGGTTTCTCATTCTTTTCTCCATCTTCAACCTGTTTTGAGAATATTGAATAGTTTTTTGATTAAGTGATAGCAACTCTCATCAACTACAACTAGACTAGAGAAATGAAAATATTTAAAACATTAATTTCCTAAATTAACGAATCGACCAATCGACAATCATCATGTTATGTAACACGTCATGCTGCGTTAACAAATAATTAATAATCTAAATAAAAACATTCATTTAGTTGAAAGAAACATGTGTCCAAGCCCCAAAGCAATTAAAGCTAAACAAAAAAAGCTTTGACTTGACAGCTTCAATATATCGCAAAGTATCGTCAGAGATCGTGTGCGGTGCGCGCGCGCTTCACGCCTTATTAGCACGGGAAATGGCTACTTTGAAAACGAACTGGCAACTCGTTTGTGAGCGGAACTCGGTTGTTTTTGACTTTGATGCAGATACAGGTTAATGCTTTTTGATACGGTAATTTAATTTTCATAGAACATTTTAATGGATGTAAATATTTTTGTATATTTATAATACTTATAAGCGGCGTTTAACTTTTGAACAAATAATATTATATATATATATATATATATATATATATATATATATATATATATATATATATATATATATGTATATATATATATATATATATATATATATATATATATATATATATATATATATATATATATATATATATATATATATATATATATATATATATATACATATACATACATATATATATATATATATACATATATACATATACATACATATATATATATACATATATATACATATACATACATATATATATATGAAGTTACGGAGACAGTTTCTTTTAAAATTTATATAGTGCTGTAAGTTGCTTATATATTCGTTTTAGTAATCCGGTTCTGCTTTATATGTAACACATATTTACTTAAAAGCAGTACTTAAAAGCAGTAGTGACAAAACTACTACACACTCATAGGATTTGACATGATTATAGAGAAAGTACTCACAATAACCGACTCATATACGAATTATTTATAAAAATTGTCTTTAAACGAATTGTACAAGTTTGTACCAAGATTAATGTTATTTGAACAGTAATAACAATACATATACTATAATATACTAATATATTAAAAATGTTCATAAATTTTATAACATAAACGACTCGCTAAGTATACAAATTGTCGTAGATATTATATAGATTATATTTGTACAAAAAGATTTCCAGTGAAGTTTGCGTCAAATCAAACTGGACTTTACGACGTCGCAAAAATGACCAGATGTCATACTGTATAAATGATACGGGATTTTATACCTTACTGAGAAAGGAATAAGAAAGCTAAATTACAAAAGTATAAAAAGCAAAATGATATCATAACAGCTAAGAGGGGTCAATAGCTGTATCCGATCGATGGCGGAAGCTACCAGTCGGCAGCCACCGGAAGAATGCCTGAATGAAGTGAAATTTATTTTACGGTTGCTCAGTCGACTGGTCCTTTTAATGGAAAATCAACAACAAAAATTTAACTAACTTAACGTTTACTTGTGGGGCAAACGACGAATTTAAACAAGGAGTTACCTGGTGAAGTTTATGTCAAAGTAACCGTAAAATAAAAAAAAAGCCAATTTCAAATGTTTATTGGCCTATAAGTAAAGCTTAAATTTGCGAGCATATGTACTCATTGTGCATGAAATTATTACATATATAGGTTTATAATGGTTTTATTCTTTAATGGGTATGTAAATGGTCATTTTTGTCCTTTATTTATTAAGTATTCACTTCTTGTCAAATTTTGTAATTCTAGGTCAACGAATTAGAACTTATAAAAAATGCCAATCGTAATTTACTAGTGAAATTTTTTATGCGATGATCTACAAATATAAATTTGCAATGGAATTTTTTGTTATATACTGATCTATATATTTCCGACTTTTATATATTTTTTGTATTGTAAACTTTGACCTTTTAATAAATTATTCCATGACGCAGGCTAAACGTTTGTCTTTTTTTAATACGTTGATTTTGACTTACGTATACGTCTATAGACAAACTAATACCAAAGTGGTCTTTCAGCCCTCAGTGAACAGGCAACTACAACCCAATTCTATTGAGTGTTAAATGTAATATTAACAGTGTGCAGCCACTAACTTTGGTTAGTGTCTTACGTTCGTCAAACAAGGAAAATTATCGAGGTTCGGATTCACCCTAAGATATCAAAAATAATTGTGTATCGAAGCCAGCTGCGTGAGAGCATACATGTTATCACTAAAAGAACGATCCCCTACAGTATATTAATATAAAAATTTCAATTACAGCTCTCTTGAGTTTAGTAAAGAAAACGTTGTACTTTTCCTACCACTTGGAATTCAAAAAGTCAGCTTATTATATAACAGTTCAAGGCAATGAGAAAGGAAGAAACCGTTTAATATAATAATTGTATCAACTGACAGACAAATGCTACCTCACTCTAGTCGCCAACGGACTACTGAGAAGTGTTAGCGATTATTCCGTTTGTTTTATTTCATTGTGTATAGTATGTTGCTAATTTTTTTTTATGTTTATGAATTACGTATAATTTTTTATCGTCAGTCTATGTAAGATGGTAATCGTAAGTTAATATGAAAAAAAAAAAATGAAAAAATGTTTATTAACTAAAAACAACATTATACAATGAAATGTCCGGTGGTACCCACACTAGGTATTCCTGTGTCGTGGGTACCTATAGATAGTTTTATGATAATGAATAGGTAATATAATACATAACATTGATTTTGATGATTTATATTGAATAAAAAAAGTTAAAATTAATTAAAAAAAGTCAAAATTAGTTAAAAAAAAGAAATACTTGAAAGATTTGATCACCGTGCACTTAAGTCGTGTATCTTCTGTCTCACGATACGAAGTACATGTGTATTAACAAACGAATACCTATTTTTAACTAAGGCTTTAAATGTTTTTACTTATATAGTTAATTTTCAAAGTTTAATTTTCATGAATACCAGAAGTTTTTAAAGTTGGTTGTGAAAAATTTTTTTTTCATTCACTGAAGAAATGTACCATAGTTTGTATAATTTTGTTTCAGTTTTACTCAATGTTTAAAAAATATATTATCATTCTGCCATACTAATTAGAATTTTCATGAAACCAATTAAATAATTGATATATACATTAATAGCTAATTCCACTGTACTTAACTTTTATTACCAACCCAAATAGGTGAATATTTCCTTATTTTAACTTATTTGTAATTTTAAATTAACAAATTTAACTCTTAAAAACATAATTTAATAAATTTAATTTGTTTTATCTTTATTTGAACGTTGTGTAGCACATTTCAACGGCCAGTAATTGACTCAAAATTTAATTAACCTTCATACAATTCGTATGTGTACTTTTATCCGGATTATAATAACGTAACTTTATTAAATTTTCAAATTGTTTCATTTACATTACTACTAATAGAATTATTGACTTTGATAATTACAGTATATAATTAATGTTTAGTACACGTATACCAAGACAAAATGATTAAATAGAAAAAATATGTATATATAACTCAAACAATAATGACTGAACTCACTGATTGTGAAATTAATAGAAGTTATTTCCGGTTGTTACTGAACTCAAAGCTACGAAAGCTTCAAAAGCAGTAAAAAGTAGCTGGTAAAATAATATTTTATCAAAATTCACAAATTTTTTCTCTATACTTTTAATTGAAAGTTAACTTGCTAAAGTTAATGCTTAGAACTTGTCAGATAAGACAGATGGTTGAATATGATAGCAGAGTCTTAGATTTGTAAATTGAGGATCTTTTGGATTCTTTATAATGGAAAATCAATTTAAAAATAGTAATCACAGTAAAATAACCATTAAATTGAACTGTATCATATTAAAGTCAATTTGTTGCTTAACGCCAAACGGCAGCGTCGTTACGCGCTCCAATTCCCTCGTTAGACCTATTTAAATTATCTGTACGTATACTAATAAATCAAAGATTAACATGCGTGTATTTTGATAAGCCTAAACTCCTTTAATAATGACCTTACTTATTTGATATTTCCGTTTACCTAAATTAAATAGCTTATAAACAAAATTGACCTGACTTTTTATTTTTTAAAAATGCGAGCTTGTGTGTATACACTCAAGTATAATACAAGTATAGTATAAGTGCCTTAGGTAACTTGGGCCGTAGATACAATAAGATATATTTTAGTCTTTTATTTATGTTGACAGAGGATGAAATCATATTCTTTACTGCTTATATCATTAGATAGACCAACAAAATCCACCACAAATTCAATTCAATTCAAATTCAATTTATACCTTCACGCTTTATCCCGCATAAGGTGGGGTAGGCAGAGGGAACCACAACAACCATGGGTACCTAGTGTTAAGACACTCCGTTCCCTACTTACTGCCTTTATTCAAAGCAATGTGTGCTGAGTGGCGGAACTCAACGCCGCCCTTTATCGCTTTACCAGAGCGAAGAAATTGGGAATGAAAAATCCAACTTCTCCGAACTCACAAACCGTCTCGTTTAGAGTCAAACGCTACGCCTCTGCGTCGTCTTTTTATTTATGTGTAATTAATAACTTTATATATTTTGTACAAGGTAATATATGACATTCTGGGCTTATCTAAGCATGTGAAACATACAAGTATAAAAAAACAACAAGTAGTAATATTTATTATGATAGAGTATTTGGTATATCTTCTAGGTTATAATAACAGAACTAAATTAAGCCACTATTTACATTATTCGATTGGCCTCTTTCGTGCGGCTGTCATGAAAATGTTCAATTTTCGTTATTTATTTTGCTATAAGTGTATTTTGTCACGTAAAACGAATTTATTGAGTCTCCTTGTGAATTTAATTTATTACTAATGAAAGCGGAGAACCAATGACCTACTAAGAATTCAGAACTAATTAATTAAAAATGGAGCAAATATATGATATATTAGATATATTTGTGGGAATATAAAGAAACATAAAACTATAACATTCTCAAAGTAGCTACCAAACTATTATGTGAAAAATAGCTTAAAAACATGTTTAGATAGCTTAAAGAACAACACGCCACTTAATCGCACGATGTCCTACATTTTCATAATAGCTTGCATCTGGTTTGAAAAATATAAACCTATCTATATTGTCTTAAGAGTTGTATCTACGTTGATAGTTAGTTTTTTTAGATTAGTTCTATTAATATTTTTGTATATGTCTAGATATAAGTGTATGTATTGAGAAAAATTATTTTGGTATAAAACCTTAAGTACGTTTCTTACCGTTTCATTATTACTTGGCCTTGAGTCCTTCACAACAATCATATAAAAGAGGCATCTTGAGTGGAATGCCTTTCGGGCGTTCTTTAGATCCAACTTTGAGAGCACAACGACACTCAACAAATATCAAAGTGTGTTACATGGTCTGAATATTGAAAATCTTGCCAACTTTATCACACAAGTATTATAAGTGCTTCATATGAAACGAGTTTTTCATTTCGTCACAACAGGACCCTCAAAGTTTCAATAACTTTAGTCATTTGGCTTAATTAATAATATTTTAAGTAATATAAACATAAATATGTAATGTTATTATGATAAAAATATCTTTGTATGTTGGAAAATTAGGTGTGACATTCGGTGTGAGAAGTGTCTAGCGATACAGGCCAACGCTTGACCTAAATTTTGGCGTCCACTCGGCCACTTTAATGCTAAAGAACCTAATTTTACTGCAGCCACCAGAAAATATGAAAGTAAATTTTATAGAGAAGATGTTTAATACATTTTTACTGTGTTGAAATTACTTACATTATAAAAAAATATATCAAATTTTGTTATAACAAGTTTTTGTGTTATCTAATTGAGATAAATATTGTTTAAAAGAACTAAAAAAGCACGTATTTTTTAAGTATATCAAAGTAAAAAGTAAACAATAGTTCTTAAAACAAACAGTAATGATCGGAAAATTCTAATATTATTGTGAAAGAGCGTGGAGTGCTTTGTGCCATATTTATCGTATATTAAGCAACTGAAACTATATTCTGCATATTTATAGAAATTGAGTATGAAGGGTGAGGAAAGAGGAATGACTAACTCAATAGGAAAATATCTCATCATTACTGTTTTTAACTTGTTTTAAGAATTATTGTTAACCTTTTAATTTGACATACTTAAAAAAAGCGTGTTTTTTAGGTTTTTTAATCTATATTTATTTTTTAGTTTAATGTGGTACCTTCATTATTATTATTTCATTTCTTTTTTATTTAATATTTTTTCATTTTTTACTGGTGAATAAAATTAAATTAAAAAAATAAATAAAAATAAAATTAAAATTAAATAAACATAGACTAAAAAACAACATTTTCACTGGTACGGATGAGATTTGAACCGACGACCACAGAATGTAAAGTCATTGCAAAAAAACCACAACAAACCCGCACATGGGACCGCTTGGCTATCGACATACATACGATAACTGAACTTATATAAACCACGGTTTTTCAGTTCAAGGAGAGTAACTCAGATACAAGTGAAACTAATAAAGGCGTATTAAAAAAATATTTAAAATCTGATTAATATAAAATGTTATAGTTTTTAATTTGATCATTTCACTTTAATAGAACTCTTAATAAAATTGAAGTCTAGATATAACCTATGATATATTCATACATGTGCCAAATAAACAGGCTATGAATAGCCTGAAGCTAATTCATTAATTATTATCAATTTCATTAATATTCAACTAAATAACAATATTGGCTCGTACTGTTATAAATTTCTAATATTGTAATTTAAGTCCAAGTTATCAACTTAGTTTCATCATCTTTGAACTTGTGTGTCAAGAGGCGGGATTTATAACCGCGGTATGTTTGACCTGGAAGAGAAAAAATAAAAAAGGAATATAATCATTCTTTAAGAACATGAAAATATGACGGACCGACTTTTTAAATATACTGACCTTTTAATATAATTTGCTAACGTACTAAGTATTTGGTTTCATCTAATAAAATAATGTATGATGGATTTTTATTTTATGTATATCCTCATAAGGGCAGCCATGCTTATTAACGGTTGCTGTCAAACTTGAAAATAGATTAATTTCCATAAAGCGCCATAAATGAAGAAAAGAATAAAAGAAAAATATCATTGCTAAATCAAAACACAACACGTCTAACAGAGATGACTCGATCGAACTAATTATAAGAAAGCTGGACTATGTATGTCATACAAAAATGAAGAAGGTAGCAAATGCAACAAAGCTCTGATGTTGGTTAGCTATAAGGTATGTATGAAATAAAAGGCTTTTTTATTATTATATGTACTAGTATCTGTATATAGAGTACAAAACAACCTTTTAAGGAAAAGGAGTTCAATAAACTATTTTCGCCAAGTCTGCTACCCGTAGTATGTTCTTAGATCCAATATCGGGCTAGGTGTAAAGCAAATACATATGCTTTCTGTGTTATTCGTTCCGCTCGTGAAGAGCACACATCAGATATTGAGATCTCTAACATTTCAGCTTGAAGAATAACGGAGGTGATATCCTGATATTGGCTAAGTTCGATTATACTTTAAAACTAAGAGACATGGTGCCACATGGCTATCAACTTTCTAACGGTTAATAAGAACTTGTGAAGAAGACTAAAACATTTTAATATTACTAACAAAATTTACACATATAAATAATAAAAGCAAAATTAGCCCTCCTCGGACAAGATTTCCTAATAATCCCGAGAGTATTGCGCCCTCGGTTCTGTGCTCTTTTCCAGATACAAAGCATAACTTCATTGTAGAAGATATTTTAGTCTTTCTCTATAAGAAAAATTCTTTTAATATTATTTTATATCAACGACTGTACGGTAATAATATTTTAAAAAGTCTTAGAATAATCTTTTCTATAATAAAAGATATATCTTCCTCTTTGTACATTTCCGTAGCTATAAGTTCATAACATATTGCAAATAAAAAAAGAGTACATATTATAACTAATTTGAAGCAGCAGGAAATCTACATTGTGAGATTTTATTTTGATCCTTTAGCGTAAATATGAAAATATCAGGAATTATAGATAAATAAAAAAATCTAAAACATCAAAATTATGATCACCTTTAACAATTCGTATATATTTTTTGAATATTATATGTCAGTTATGGGTAAGAAAAATTGTTTTTTTAGGTATTATAAGTTATTCACTATTAATTATTGTAAGCGGCAACGAATACATTATTGTACTTATTGTATACACAATGGTCATTATTTATTTATTGCATAGTAAAAGATATAAAAAATAAAGCTTTTTGAACCGATTTTCCTTTTCATTGCTTCCAAATGGCCCCATTACCTAAGATCACATCATTATCATCTAACAAGTTAGCCATCGTATTAGCATATTTATAAGCGTTTTATTCTCATTCACAAGATGAATTTTCAAGGCTATATTTACTGGTTGTACCTAACAAGTAAAATTTCTTCCAATTCAGTTGTCACGAAACAATTTTCATTAGGGTACATTACGTGACTGCATTAATAAAAAGCCGAATGACACCCTCGTACTTTAAGGGTTCAAACTTTTGCATTTCGCCTCACAAGATTGCGTATTCATGCAACTTACATAATTAAAGTTAGCATGTAATTACGTACTACTAACCTTAGTGAAATGTCTCATAGAGTAATTTAATAATAGTTTACGTTGTTTAATTTAGGCAAAATTATTAATGTGTTACGATTTATGTGTATATATGAGAGAGGTAACAATGTATGTATTAGTTAAAAGAGTATCATTGTCACTGATACGAATTGTTGATCGTAAATTTTTGGCAATTAAATAAAGAAGAAAGTCCCGCTGACCTCCTTCCGCCAGTACTTCTCAGGACTACCTTTGATTTGACGTTAAAAAAATTGTGCGTGAAACTTTTTATTTGAAATACAATTATTTGACTTTGACTGTGATTATATACAGTACAATAGCTAAGTTGTAGCCTAATTAAAAATAAGAAAACATTTTGAGAGACAGAACAGATTAACAAGTTCCAACTAAGAAATTCTTCAGCTTTAAATTGAAAATGAAATAATAAGTATGAGTAAATCTTTGCGTATTTTTAAATTATTTTGGGTTGAAATATTTAGTAGCTCTTTAACAAATTAGTATGTTGTTTTTACAAATTATAGCAGGGTAAGCAGAGGGAATCGTAGGAACAGTAGGGACCTAGTCACATTTATTTATACAATTTAATATAACATAACATGTCATGCGGCGACTTCTAACAATACCTTATAAATAATCAAGGTTAACACAACGGAGTGTTAATATCGATTGAAATCGATTAAAAGTACCGTATGAGCATTTATTTAAATAATTTCATCAGATTCATATATTTGATTCAACGCATTCAAAGCCCATCACTGCTCAAATATCAGTCACTGAATTAATTATCACCCCTGTTTTCTCAACATTGACATAATTGTAAGCCTCCCTTAGGACGAATGTTAGATTACTTCGCCATTCGCACATTTACCCTTTCTTGTTTGCAGAGGGAATATTTTCGAGTAGGTTATCAAAGTTGTACCCTTGTAAATGGCGTGATAACATTCAACCAATTACTAAATGGTGCTGTCTCTAGAGTCGCGGAGCTTAGATTAACATTAAATTTAAATACATCTTTGTGATATGTAAACTGTACGATGTAAGTATAATGTAAAAATATTTTTGTTATAATATAGAAGGTCATAAAAAAAATTTTACCTGGAATAGAAACGGAATAATTGCTTTATGTCGAGATCTGTTCTGTACTTTTTATTATAACCTCTCCACCTATATATGATGCCGCAGGGTTACTAGCGAAGGCTACTACGATGCTTTTGGCGAACAGTTGCCGCTCCGCGGTTTGCGGGCCACCGTCGTGTTCAGGATACGTAAGAATAACGCTTTCTTCTGCTCCATGGTCTACAAAGGAGACCAGTGCAGCTCACGATTGAGAGGTTCTATTGAGAGGTCCTATTATAGTAATTAAAATGTGGTATTTTGTGGCCTAAGTGAGGCATTATACAATAATTTGACTCACTGAATAATTTATCTTCCCAGTTAAGAAAGATTCACCTGCCTAAGAAACAAGACTGTTGCCGTCACCACTATGGCCCGTTGAGCTTTCCGCAATTCCCACACCGTATAGACACATTGATCTCCACACTGTCGCAAAGATGAATCTAGCCTTCCGATGAACGGCAGTACTCCCTACCCAAGACAATGGTCATTAGTTTATGTGTAACCTTAGCAAACCACAGGCGACTAATTTATTTCTAAAACCCGAAAACTTTATCTAACCTCTTCTTTTACTATCTGCCCGTACGTGAAATAGCCCTATGATGGAATATGAGCTCATAATAATAGCAGCTTATAACATTTTACTTCAATAGTTAATTTGCTCATTGAATAAATTTTAAAATATAGATAAGTGTGACAACTTACGTAACAATAAATTAAAAATATTTGTTTCATCATAAACAGAAATATTCTTTTAAAAATCAAAAAATATTACAAACTGTAACATGGTATGACGTACGGTGTTGTAAACAAAATGTTGACTGATCAAGGCAGCCTTTGTTCAAAGGTTATTATATATACCAGTGCAAGCAACGTTGAATGTTCCCAATTGTTTCCCAAAAATTTTATGAAATTTGAACGTATTTTTATCGCAGTAATCAATAAGTTGCGTCTTAGTCTCGAATTAAACTTTCTCTTGGCTATTATACTAAAATAATATATAAATCTCTAATAGTAAATATAACTACGAAATGAATTTAAATAATATACAAATAGATACTCCACAATTATTTAACAGACGATGTAAAAAATCGCTTAAAAATGGAGCACGTTTCCACAAATTGCTCCTAAACTTGATGTCAACCATTATCAAAGGATCAAAAAGGCTTGCTCTCATCACATATTCGTAAAGAAATGTAAAATTTAAGTGTCGCTCTACATCGACTCTACATCGAGATAGTATTTGAGTTGGGCAGATGCCAGCAATATCTACGAGCGGGCAAACTGGGCTTGGACTTTTACAGCCTATTTTTGGTGTATTCATATGAATGATTTGTAGTTCAATTTCTTGGGCCGGACAAAATAGATATATGTGGAAGTATTTTGAAATTTAAATTTGCTATTTATTTTGTTATTGTGTTTATAATTTAAACTGTTAGAAGTGAGAAAATGTTGTGGTGTACTTGACGGTGTTTCGTCCACTCAATATGTAAAATCGTGGAAGAACATTTAGGTTTGCCTATTTGCTTATATGAGAAGATGAGATAAAAAGAAACTATAAAAAGATGACAGTAAGGACTTTATAAATAAAATAATCTCCTGAATAGAAACAAAAACAAAATGGAATAAATAAAACTTTTTAACGTTAATATTAGAACTAATATTATGTAATACTTAAAACATGCACAATTAGCTGAAATCAATTAAATTGATTGATTTTTGATTATAATAATAAACTGCACAAACAATTGAAGTATTCAAATATGATTGTCTTCTATATTTGATTATTAACGAACAATAGAGTGACGTTCCCTGTTCCTGGTGCATATTCATTGAATCGGGTATTATTGTCGTATACGTTTAATGTGACATTTGTGGAACGAGGTTTTAATATAATTGGTGAATAAATGTTGAAATAAATAAAATTAACGATACTTTGATACAAATTAATATGATTTAAACTATTTAAAAAATGAAATGAAAATGTTATATAAATATTATTAGTTATCATAGGATATAAAAGTTAAAAATTGTGAAAAAATGGAAAAATGTGAGTTTCCTAACAATAATAATTTAATAGAATTTTTAAGCATTTCATAGAAAATAAATTGTATTATGTTAATAAAATCATCTGTTCTATGAAAATGGCTTTCGAACGTGCCATTTGAGCGCAATGCTTCTTGCACTTTGTATTGAGAATACGCGAAGAAAACCAATGGAAAAAATACATTACGTACCTAATATAAAAAGAGTACGTCATAATATAAATATATTTCGTCATAACATATATAATATAAATAGAGTGTATGTAAAAAAATATCTAACTAAAATCGTTTCGTCTCGATTGGATGATGAACTGACGTGACTACCATAAACAATTCATTACAAAATCAATTCAGCTTATTGAATATTTACCTAACTTTAAAATTTAGTTACACTAATAATAAATGGACCAGACGGAAGGTACAAATGCATGTACAAATATTTTATATTATCAAACGTTAATTATTAAAACATCATGTAATTAAATGTAACATTCAATTTCACTTTGTTATCACTGCAAACATTCTCTTTGCTACTATCTCATTACGTATACCTAATTAGAATAACTAATGTGGTTCAGCTTTGGTCATTTATCTATGGTGCTCTAGTTCTACTCATTTCACTAATTAGTAAATAATAATAATTTATGAGTTTCCCGAAAATTAAAAGCTGGATTTTCGTAAACAAAAGACCATATGAAAATTGTCTTAGTCTTCGTAAATGATTAAAAAAATATATTGAAATAATTAACAATGCAACTTTAAAGTTGTTGTTGCTGTTATGGATATTAAATTTTGATTTATTATTTGATTTATATATATATATATATATATATATATATATATATATATATATATATATATATATATATATATATATATATATATATATATATATATATATATATATATATATATATATATATATATATATATGTATATATATATATATATATATATATATATATATATATATATATATTCTAAATAGTTGGTTACCCCTGGTTGGTTTCTATTTAAGCAAATGGCATCTATTGGGGACGTTACCAAATATTTCAACTTATCAACTGGTAGTGTGCTCTAGATTCGCAGTTGAATTGCTAATTTCATTAAAAATACTGGTTATGCTCATACAGGAGTTAACTCTTATTCATTCACAATAGGGAGACATACGTTTGGCACTTTGTAGATAAGATGTCTTGGTTCATCATTTCCTCGCTCAGATAACGAGACGAAGCACGGCGTTAAAATCCACCACTAAAACGCGATGTCCTAAAATTGAATGAAGGGAATATAGTCTTAACACCTACATCCTCTGTCTACTCTGCTATATGCGAGAAGTAGCCTTAAGTTCTTCTTTATATGAAATTTGGCGGTAGTAAGCCAACTCTAACTTCAAATATTGAATGATTCGTAACTAGATTCTAAGTTTATACGATAGTTCAAATGTAATCAAATAATAAATGATTTGATCAAAGTTTGCTTCCCCGAATAGTTTAACGGTATTATTATAGTATCTTATGATAATATCATTTATGAAGTACCTGTAAAATTGCAAATGAAAACTCATCACGTCAGATTTGTTGCAGCATTATTTGTAAAGCAATCATCAGTAACATAGTGAAACTTCTCTTATTTTACTTTGAAACTTAGAAAATTTTACGATGATTTATATCGTAAATTAATAAATTACAATACATATATTCCCTAACATAAAAAGCACAAAACTTTCTACCTCATCTAGAGAATCTAGGGAAAACATCGATTATTTCCTCGACATTTGGATTATTTTAGTTTAATATTTGATTTTAACAAGCCATCAATCTTAAATTAGGTTTTATTTGAAAGATCAGCAGAAAAATTAGACAAGATGTATATGTATAAATTATAAACACTTATAATTTGCATTAAAACGGGTCAAATATGAACACAGCAATTTTACATACCTGTTAGTCTACATCACGTGAAATATTACTAACTTTCTAATTCCAAGTTTTGATTTTCATGATTGAATTCCACAGTAACTTATATAGGAACCATAATTAGAATCCACGCCGCTATAACTTGCTAAAACTTGTTCGAGTTTTTGGCTATATCTAGATGTAAACATTGTTGTGTTACCGTATAACATATTTATGTACATGTTGATACTTAAAATATACATATATAACTAATACTTCCTGCACTACTACTACTAATACTTCCTGCAAAATGCACTGGTTACTGAAACTTATTCCGTTAAACAATTCCATTTCATAAATTCCCTTTATAAATCTACGAATGATTTCAGAGCAGTGTTAAAGTGAAATGGCTTTAGTAATAGAAAGGACAACCTACTTTATTTACCGAAATACTAGCGCTGTGGGTTGGCGAACAACTCTGTTCTGCGGTGCAATTAAATTTCACATGTACCGTCCTCATAGAAGGATATGCAGCTATTATCCTTCACACCCGCGACACAAGGATCATTTTACTATATCATATTAATATAGTGTCTCATCGAATTTAGGAGCCTTCACCATCATTAATAGCTATTTCATGTAAGTAATTGATGATAGTATGCAATTAATAGTCATAAAGTCAGCAAACTAATAATATACTCATTACATATGTAGTATAGAGGTGTATTTGGTAAGTGAATTGCTTTATATTTTCCTTTTTCAATTCAATTTCCGTCTGAACTCTAGATAATGTTTTTTTTTAATATATGAGGGTATTAAAAAAACATACCCAAAGTGGACTATATAATTGTATTTATGTTCAAACAGTGTTTTTCGGTACAATAGTGGTCTTTAAAAATAAATTAAATCATATACAGATACTTATATACATAAAGGCTGATTGTAGATTAATATCTTTTATCTATTAAAATTGAGATTAATAAAAATTCATTAAACACAATATATATATATATATATATATATATATATATATATATATATATATATATATATATATATATATATATATATATATATATATATATATATATATATATATATATATATACACACATGTATGTATGTATATTGTTAGTATAATAAATATGTATGCACAATATGTTATGGTACTTTAATATTTTTTACATTATTTATGTCAACCACGTACATTTGCTATAAAAATGAAAAGGTTTTTCACAAAGTATTCAGTAAAACGTGAATAAATGATTAAAATGCACTTTCTGAACTCGCTTATAGAATGCGTCAACAATGAGAAAAATAAAAGGTACTCTCACGTTATTACACAAAAAGATTATATTACACACAGAATGAGGCTACCGTGGCTCGATGGTAGATGGTAGATGGGATGGTCGTGGGTTCAATTAAAAAATGAGGAAATGAATTATTTAATTTTTTCATTTTGGTTGTTTTACCAAAGTACGGCCGGCTTTGAGTTCTTTAACACAGCGTGCAATATCTTCATTCGAGCGAAAAGTGGAGAAAAGAGGTTATTAAAGGAGGAAAAGGTAGGTTTTCTTTTTTTTATGGGAAGGACAAGGCAAACGTGTGGTCGGGTCACCTGATGGTAAGTGATCACCGATGCCCACGGCCCTGTGTAACAGTAGAGATGTTACAAGAGCGTTGCCGGCCTTTAAGGTGGACGTAGACGCGCTTTTTGAAGGTACCCATGTCGTATCGATCTGGAAACATTGCCGCAATTAGGCTATTCCTCAGTAGTGTGGTACGTGGATAAAATTCCTACGGAACCGCACAGTAGTGAAATTCCACGTGTTCAGATGGTGGGGATGATACTTTAATTTGTGTTGTTCTGTGCGGTTGGAGAATTCAGCGGCAGGCACCAGATCAAACAGTTCTCCAGAACACTCTCGGGAAGCCCATACAATGGAAGTTTTGCTAGGGGTACTCTATGCCACACACGATCAAAGGCTTTCGCCATATCCAGACTAACTGTCAGGCCTTCGCCTTTGCTTTTGACAGCTGCAGCCCAACGGTGAGAAAGGTAAAATAGAAGATCGCCAGTTGAACGACCATGGCGAAAGCCATATTGACGAACGTTGATCAACTGGTGATCCTCTAGATAATCCGGCTGGCTGTTTATTATACACTCCATAACTTTGGAGAGCAAGGAGGTGATAGCGATAGGCCTATAGTTTGCCGGATTCGAGCTGTCACATTTCTTCGAGATCGGTTGAATCAGAGCGCTCTTCCACGAGTTAGGAACTACGCCGATTGAATAGGAATGCCGAAATAGACACCTTAGTACCGGTGTCAACTCAGGAGCGCAAGAACGGAACACTAAAGGAGAAATGCCATCAGGTCCACTCGACTTGTGGATGTCCATAGAAGAGAGGGCTTGCCGAACAGCTTTTTGACTGAACTTAATGTCCGGCGTTGAGCTCAGACATCTCGGAATTGTTTGTGGTGTCTTGCCTTGGTCATCAAAAGTCGAATTAGAGGCAAATAGAGTTCCCAGGAGGTCGGCTTTCTCTTTGGCCGTATAGACGAGGATGTCATTCTTGGTGCGTAACGGCGGAAACGAGGGCCGGCTGAAGTTGCCAAGTGTTGCCTTAGAGAGCGCCCAGAACTGACGTGTTCCAGACGGTCAGCCCACAAGTTTCTCACGATTCACTCGCTCTGGCGATTTGTCGTCTAAAGTACCTAGAGGCTCGGTTATACGTCCCTTTTAAGGTTTTCACCTTCGGATCCGCAGTAGCTAGCGCCTCAGCCCACACTTGATATGCCTTACGCTTTTCAGTAGCAACTTGTTTGCAAGACATACCAAACCACGGCTGTGACTTGCCACCAAGCGGCACCACAGAGCTAGAAACACAAAAACTCCATACCCTGTAAAACCACGCTTAACAGGCACCTCACTCCGCACTAGGCAGTGATCGGAAGATTCCAGAGGGGCATCGACCACAACCCGGTACTGTTCTGGATGTGAAGTCAGCAGAAGGTCCAGTAAGGATGCATTATGGCTATCTACGTCTGGAAGACGCGTGGGTGAGTCAACCAGTTGGGACAGTCCATTAGCCACAGCAAGGTCAAATACAGCCTTCCCCGCGTGGTCAGTGGTGCGGGACTCAAGCTAATCGGAATTGTGGGCATTAAAATCGCCAAATATCACGATTTCAGCGGATGAGCGAGAGCACATCATCAATGGCCGATTGCAAACGCTCCATGAGTCGATCTGTTTCTGTATTACCACTATGGGACCTGTACAGACATGCGTAAATTCGGACGCGATCGTTTGAATCGATACGAAGCCAGATAATAAACAGGTCCCGACCTTCAACGTTAGGTTATATGGACAATTGTTTAAGTAATTATTTCTCCTGTTTATAAATATTCTACAGATATAAGATTCTTTTAAATACATTAAATCTGAAGGAAACCTCATCAGCAATCAGCAAATAGCAAAATGCGACACGACGTTATTATAAAACATTTAGACATTTAAATTGTTAGTGGTCATATACATATAGAACAAATGTACTTTCACAAATATTTCTGTATAGAAGAATACTTGACTTTTTAACATAGGTATCATAATTATTTTTCTGGAGACATGTTTGTGTTGCGAGGAATTATTATTATTTTTTATTTTATATATTCTAGTCCTGGAAGTCATACTCCTTCTCCGTAACTGTGTTGTTCGCTTTCAAATTTTAAAAAGTAGTAGTAAAATTAAATTATAAAAAGTAGGTTTATTCACATAGTAAAATTTTTTTAAGCCTTAAATTTGTTTTAATATATAAAAAATATATACACACATAAAAATAAATGTACATATATATATATATATATATATATATATATATATATATATATATATATATATATATATATATATATATATATATATATATATATATATATATATATATATATATATATATATATATATATATATATATATATATATATATATATATATATATATATATATATATATATATATATATATATATATATATATATATATATATATATATATATATATATATATATATATATATATATATATATAAATTTGTTTTAATATATAAAAAATATATACACACATAAAAATAAATGTACATATATATATATATATATATATATATATATATATATATATATATATATATATATATATATATATATATATATATATATATATATATATATATATATATATATATATATATATATATATATATATATATATATACATATATATATATATATATATATATATATATATATATATATATATATATATATATATATATATATATATATATATATATATATATATATATATATATATATAGATATATGTATATATATATATATATGTAGATATATGTATATATATATATATATGTAGATATATGTATATATATATATATATATATATATATATATATATATATATATATATATATATATATATATATATATATATATATATATATATATATATATATATATATATATATATATATATATATATATATATATATATATATATATATATATATATATATATATATATATATATATATATATATATATATATATATATATATATATATATATATATATATATATATATATATATATATATATATATATATAAATATCTATATATGTAGATATATATATATATATATATATATATATATATATATATATATATATATATATATATATATATATATATATATATATATATATATATATATATATATATATATATATATATATATATATATATATATATATATATATATATATATATATATATATATATATATATATATATATATATATATATATATATATATATATATATATATATATATATATATATATATATATATATATATATATATATATATATATATATATATATATATATATATATATATATATATATATATATATATATATATTAGTAACAATTTTATACCTAGGTGAGTTTTGAAAACCTTAAGTATTAACTTGTACCTAACAACAACTTGTCCAGAATCCAGACGTTACGAAACAATTTTCATTAACGCATATTACGTGACTGCATTATTAAGAACTAAGGCTCGCTATTCACTGAATAATTTATTTAATATGATACTATGACTTATGAATTATATATTGTAGTTATACTTAGAAGTTTTTATAAAAAAGTAAATAATAAAACATATATACATAAATAATGTTATATGTAAAATATTTTTTTAATTATTTCAGAAATAATTAAAAATATTTAACTACTTCCCAATCATGTGTATCAAAAAAGTATATACTATACTAAAGCTCTATACGTTAAATTAGATCAAGTAAAAAGTTATGTTTTTATTTTTATTATCAATAGCAACCGCTGCGCTATATAGGTCTATTCATTGTGAAAAATTGGGCTAAGATTGTTACACCTTCTTCGTGCGAGAAAACTTTTCCATTATGTTCTACAAGATTGCGTATTCATGCAGTTGCTTTTCGAACTACGTTTTTGGGGATATTCTTTCACTTACTGTCATTTTGCACAACTTGAGTATTTTTTAGCTTCACAGTTTATGCTGCTCGTAGCTGGGTAGGCAGATTGAACCGAAGAAACCAAGGGACCCTAGTGTGAAAACACTCCGTTCCCATTTTCCGTATTTCGGGGCATTGTATGTTGAGTGGCGGAACTCAACGGAAATGAAATAATATATCATCCTCAAGTGGGTATCGAACCCATGACCTCTACGTTAAGTTTTTGAAGTCACCATAACAAGCGCGAGCGTAGTCAACTTTTAAATTCTCTTTGTCTACTCCACTGTTTGCGGGATAAAACATGAAGTTGATTAAATAAATCAATATCGAATGTTTTAATATACATTTGTGTAAATTTAAACTTGATTTTTCTAATTTCATTGTTAAAAGACGTCCTGAGTTTCCGAAAATAGCGAAAACTAGCTAAATCAAAAATAGCAGATCTAACCTTAATTATTTTAATACTTATAACCAGATCACGTCAAAAATCTTTACTAAATACTATATTGAAAATAGGCTGTTATATTTAGAATGGATATGTATGGCCAATCTAGTTAATTTCTGTCAGCACTGAAATGTGAATAACTATCTACTAAGTCGTCTTTTTTCAGATACACCCAGGCGACACTAGTATTTGGTACCTAGTACCTTAGTTATAAAGAGATTAACTTATATCTATGTAAAAATATTGAAGGACGTTTTTTTTTATAATTTAGATTATATTTTATAGCAGTAACTTGATTTATTCCCGCTTATTGTTTAGTTACATTAAAAGCAGAACATATTTTCTCGTATGCATGAAAGTTTGTTTAGTAAATTTATTAGATTTAAGAATAGACGTACGTAGACTACGTAATACATTAAATATTTCATCTAAATTCATAGTAGTGAAAACATAGTGACAAGACACTATTGCCACCCAAATTCGCGCTTCAGTGTCCATGGCTCACTTTTTCGTATTTGAGTGTGTAAATGATAATAATTGATTCCACTGCGTAGAAATCTAATATACAAACATCAAGTTTACAGTCAGACCCACCCATAATGTGCCACGATGGCGTCAATGCGATTAAAAATAGTGAGTTATCTATATATGTAATAAAAATATAAATGGCTATAAATAACTATAGATAATTTCGGGCATTTATTATAATAGCTATCATATTGATAAAGCCATAAGTAAATGAAAAATTACAATATATTCTATTTGTAGATTTGCTTTATGACATTTATTAAAAAGGCAGTATAAGTTCTCACGTTTTATTACCCCAATATTTTTACATCGATATGCGAGCTTTTCCATAAAAAAATAAGCAATGAAATATGCTCCTGATATATTTACACAATAAATATTAATTAAATATCTCTTCAATGTAAAGTAAGTAACCGTTAAAATAATTCCCCGTATATAATAACGAAATTTTCCTTATTTCAAATATGTGGAAGGATTTTCTTTATTAAAATCCATTACATGGTAGCATCTATAATTAGGAGAGCTTGTTTTGCTTGATTATGTAGATAGATTCATAATGAGACCGTATAGGAGTAAACCTTCTATAAGTTTCTGAACAAAAACAATCGCTCGCGGCGCTTATTGTTACAAGCCCATTAATTATACAGTTATCTTGGTAATATTAATTTTGTTCCGTTCTTGGACGAGCCTGAGCAGCTTATGCTAATCTACCCTATCGTTATATGTAGAATTAATAGCAGCTATCATTTAAGGATTTTCGACATTATACTACAAGATTTAGACAGAGATAGCTTTTTATTATTATAAGAAATATGGTATGGACGAACAAAGGTAAGTCAAGGATTTACGTTGGTATTTATATATTTTTTTTAATTTGGTAAGCATTAGACTTTTATATATGACATTTATAAATTACCTGATTTTTATGGGTTTTTAAAATTATTGTACAACAAATGTTTTAGATGCCAAAAACTCATTAGTCATTAGTGATATTGTTTTATCATAGATTGTATCGTCAAATTAGATATTGAACACAAAGGGCTGTATATTATTCACTAGATTATTATCCTTTTAGTTTGTATTCATAATAGCTATCCTATCGAGCATCAGTGGCTGACAAAATTCATTATTATGCCTATTCGAGTAGGTAAAATTTTCGTTTGTTGGCATCAAAGCTTTGGCCGACAGCCGTCTGTTTTGACGCCGGGCGCAGACACTTAAAATTATTATGCATGGAAACTTGTACAATCAGCAACTGTTTGAATAACTTTGTGAATTTGCTGGCTGTAGGTTTATGGCTGTAGCTGTGTTACGTTGAAGTAAATTGAAATATTTCAGTCTTCAAACGATTGAAATTAATTGTATTCGGATGGCTTGTTTGCTATTGAAATTTGTCCAAATTTTGGCGTTTATTGAGGAAAATGTTACTTATAAAAAATCTAATAGATATTATTTTTCAAAACGTATAAATTTAATTCTTGGAGCCTATGCTAATAATAAGATTGACATTGAGAAAGATATTGCCTTTACAATATATAGAATAGGATTGCCGGTACACCTTCGAGTTTTGTAGTTATTATTACGTTAAATACTTTGTAGCGTTTTCTAGTGATATGAATATTCGTACATGTTAAGTTTTTGAATATTGCGTGAAACAAATTATATTTACTATGAGTATGCGAAGCAAGTAGTCATACTGGATGTATTGTTGTTCAGCAAGAACAGTATATTTCTTCTTAATTAGACTTAATAAGAACAGTGTTAATGAATACATTTTTAGTTTGCACTTATTAGCAGAATTAGTAAATTTTTAAGTTCACGTGTAATCCCGTTCTTTATCGAGGCATTGCATTTGGAGTGGCGGAATTCAGCGTCGGGCTCACATAGTTGCCATCATCTCCGAGTGGGAATTGTACCCATAAACCACACCCTGGCACAGACAGACACTGCGACTCTCAGCCACGGCGGTGCTCTTAACCTAAACCCTCCATTAAGTCGATTTCTACAGTAGAAATCGATTAATTTACTACATATACGATATATACCCATTTTGAAATAAATGCGAAATATTTCCATCACAAAGCATGGGCCTCCTCGCATGGATTTGTATTGATAATACACTTATATCCTGGGCGCACACGAAAAGGAATGTTACAAATTACAATTCGGCTCGTATTCATATATTGATATTAATTGTTGGACATAGGACGGGCTCTTTTGGGAACGAACGCCAGATTAAAGCGATTCCAATGTTGGAATGTCCTTTGTGACTGGCTAATATACAAGTTCTATGAAACAAAATACCAAATTTAGGTACATGCCGTACATATTTTTCTTTTATGTCAAATATTAATTATTTCTGTAGGAATTTGACAAGAATGTTTAATATTTGTTTTGTTTTGTATTATTTTCGTATATGAGAGACAGATTTAAATATATTCAGTTTTTGCTGTCAGGTTTACACTGTTTGCATGGTGATGAGTAATTATTGAGAGCTCAGTGACTTACTTTGATTTACTATAAGGAGCGGTGAAACGAAGATAGTTAAATACCTCGAGTGGGTATCGAATCCAAAGTCACATGTGTGCTATTATAAGCTATACCAACTCGCCACGACGTCCTCATTAATATAAAATACTTTCAAAAAATAAAATTAGTTAAAATTCGTCCTTCATTTGCGTCGTAATAAAAATCAAAAATCGATTTTCGAGAACATAAGACAACATAAATATTAACCGCTTATAAAATATACGTCCAACTATTCCTTTGTGCTTGTACATCTGTACATGGAATTTTCGAGTGAATAACGTGGTTTTTATTTTTATTGGCAATTAAACAATTAACCTATTTAGATTTACAAAGGCCTTTCTGAGCCTCCCTTCGCGAGGGAGAAATTTTATACCCATTCACTATTGTGATAACTTTTAGAACGTTTATTCAGTCATAAGATGAAAGGCTTTGGTGGAATCGCCGCTATTTATTCAGTTTTACTGATAATTATTTTATTAATATAATGTGTTTTAGTCAATATAATTTTAAACACGATATTTATTAGATTAAATATAATTTCCTTCTTGTTTTAATGATGACAACGATTATTATTAATTGTGTTACTTTATGTCATTTATAATAATGTATTTCGCTGGTCCACTGGTACCATGTTTACTGGTACCATGTCTTGCCCAGTTTACACAAAACCACAGGTAAATGATATAATTTATAATTGTACTTGCACTTTTTTGTTCCCCTTATGTGCCTGGAGAACAAAAAAAAGTTTATTGTATTTTAAAATAGGTAATAGTTATTTGAAACGTGTTTTTATATGATGTCTCATGACTTAAAATATGAAATACAATACAGTTTAGCTTTAACAAAAGTGTTTCGCGTGATAATTATTTTTGATATATTTATATGTAAATTATAGGGATCTGGAACACATATTGTAGAATCAAAATAGATAACGAAGTTATGGACATTTACTAATTACAAAAACATATACATGCGGATTTTAAAGAATATACTATGACATCTAATTCATTATATAAATTCATAATTTTTTTTTGACCATTCCACGTTTCTACTCAATGTTTCTATATCTCGACCTTACCTTGAGGACAATCTCCTTTTTACGTGAATTTCTACTGTTATTTAGATTTATCTGTTTTTAAAAGTAAACTGATAATATCCCTTACAACTCTTACGACAGAAAAATCCATTGTAAAGTCTGCCTTACTATCATTACATATATTTAAGCATCTTGTACTATCGTTTACCATCATAGGTAAATATAAAAATATATATTTAACAACATAAATTAGAAAAAAAGGACAGATAGCAAAATTTTGGTGAAAGATATTACGATGATTAATGTTCTTGTTTGCAGATTTCAGTCTGATTCTTAGGTCTGGGCTTAGGGTGTAGCCTAACACTGCTTCTTAAGGTTTCATCGTTATAGACGTATAATATACAAATACACATACATATTATAACTGTAATAATTAATTACATTTAACTCTATCAAATGTTTATCAGGATCTGCATTGAGAAAACTAGAAAAAAAACACAATTGACGTTTTAAACTTTATTTAATAAAAATCTCTTTTGACTTGAACACGATCACTAAATTACAGACAGTTAAAGAAATTGTAACATTGATTATTTACTTCGTATCAGTCGAGTAGCTTATAATAAACATATAAAATCATACCTCGCTGACTTCCACAACTATTAGATAAATATATATTTACATACGTTTGACAAGTGTACATACATATGTATGTATTTGTAACGTGATAACCAAATATACCGTCGCTTCTGTTCTGAATGTGTGCTTAGGTAACCGTCTTTACTTCTATATGTTGATTATAAACAAATATTGAAAATGATATATAAGATAAAAACACAGTGAAAATGATTGAGATGAGATTAAAATTACTTACAAACCAATTATCAATAATATTTATATATAATATTTTAAGGAAAACCACAATGTTATATCTTATACGTAGAAATGATATCAATTAACTTTGGGACCAATGTAAATAGCTTCCGAATTGCTCATCTTGAGTCAAGAAGGATTTATTCAACCTTTATGTAAATATTATGATGCCCTCGGGCTTGATATTATTTCTAAAAAGTAAAAGGCTTTTGATGTTTCATTACAAGACAAAGACAACGTTACTTATTGAATACATGACTTTTAATTATAAATCTTTTTTCTTATACAGATTTGTGGTAATATAAATATTTTTTGTTAAAAAATAATTATATTTTATACTTCCATTCAGAATTTGTAAGTAAAGTAATGAAAATTTCATTTTATTTAGGAATATTTTACTTTTAAACATACAAGACTGTGTGGGAAATTTCTAAAGATTTAAAATATTAAATTTGAAACCAAAACAATCAAGAATTTTATTGTAAATACAATACAATCATATAAAACTAAACTAACAGGCCGGCAGTTATTGGGCAGATTTTAATATACGAGTATTCGTAACCTACAAAGCTTCTTCAGACGTCAGGACTTTGAGTCGATATGGCAATAAACATTACAATCGATAAGAAATACTCAATAAAATTATATACTAATTTGATATCGATATGCACATGAAATCGATTCTAATAAAAAAAAATTAAATATTAAATTGTAATTAACACTACATTAATGATGACGACGTATAACTCCTTATTTCGTAATCCCAACGCCCTAAAAACAGTTATAAATAGTAACTAATGTAATTGCGACAATTTATAATAAATGACATATGTACATACAAATATGAGTGTAAAATGAGTGCACCATGTTTTTTATTTACAAAATGTACATTTAGTTAGCAACTATCAACAATTACGTGAAATTAACTGTAGGTAATATTATAAAAATCATTTACAAAAAAGATCGTATAAATAAAATATTGGACCTTGATTTACAGTTTATTTACATTGGGTTTTGTTAAGAATTCATTTCTAGAATGTATGAAAATGTAAGTAAACCACATAAACTGACTAACAATTGGTACTAAGCTTGGACATATAAAAAGCCATTTAGCCAAAACATGTATAAAATCGGATTTAATCATGTCAGCCTTTTTGTACCTAATATCTACTAAAGATCGATAATTAACAACAACATAGTTATTATGTTTCTATGAAACCGGTGTCTTAACAATACAAAATATCGATTAGGCTCTTCTATCACTTCAACGTATACGCCTCTTTTCTAAAATGTATCGAACCATTTATATTTACAATAGAATATTAATTTAAGATTTTAAGAATTTTAAATAATGCCAAACTAATACAGAGAGTCTTATAGACGCACTGAGATAATGACATACATTTCTAAATGACAACATGGAATGTTAAAATAATAAAAGCAATTACCTAACAGTCCTTTTAAAATTTACCTTGAAACAAAATATTTATGTGATTGTAAAAAAGAAATGCAGTATACCTTAACACAGATTGTATTTAATGAAAATATTTGGTACTGAATTAAAATAGTTTCTTAAATGTATGAGGAATGTTATTTAAAGAGACAAAGAGTGCATACTGCTGATAGTTAAGTTCATAAAGCTATAACATTAATGGATTATACTTAAATAAAACATAAATATATATAGAAAACAATACAATACCACTTTTATTTGGTTTCTAAAATATAAAATATATTTACTATTTATATAATATTCGTGTAGCACAGTGTAAGAAGCATCAACGAACAAAGATGACCCCTCGAACGATTTATAAATGACTTCGTGACAACTGCACAGAAGGTAATGCAACGTTCACTCCGCAAATGTGTACTTAACACGGAATACTTGCATGTTTCAAGCAGTTCACTTTATTGGTCTTTAGTACTTAGATGTTTTTTGGAGGATCTGAAGTCGGGAATTGCGAGGGGGTGCAACCCCTCAGCTTTTTGCTATGGAATCCAACGGCACCACAAGTTTTCCATTGGAGTAGCTGGAACAATGAAAATGTTTATTTGTAAATATATGAAGAGTTCATCTAGTCTATATTATTCTTATTTTAATAAATGATTAAAACACGGAAATTTTGGCTGCCATTTTGTTCTGTCTGAAAATATTATGCCACTAAAGCTTATTTTGAAATAAGATATTTTCTTTCAAAAGTGATACTGTAGTAATAAAAGCTATACAGAGCTTTTCTATATATATTGAATTAACGCTTTTGATTGTAAAAAAAAGAATAATTTTATAAATTTTACCCTTGCATATTTTTTATCTTATTCGTTATATTTTTATTTCTGCCTCACTCGTCCCCTATCAACCCCGTGTAATATTGCCACCTGTACACTTCAAAGGCAGGGAAATATAAACAATGGAAAACGTATGTATAAACATGTGCTTTACAAATATGGACTTTTTAATGATACAAGTATATATATATATATATATATATATATATATATATATATATATATATATATATATATATATATATATATATATATATATATATATATATATATATATATATATATATATATATATATATATATATATATATATATATATATATATATATATATATATATATATATATATATATATATATATATATATATATATATATATATATATATATATATATATATATATATATATATATATATATATATATATATATATATATATATATATATGTATATGTATATATATATATATATATATATATATATATATATATATATATATATATATATATATATATATATATATATATATATATATATATATATATATATATATATATATATATATATATATATATATATATATATATATATATATATATATATATATATATATATATATATATATATATTTATATATATATATTATATATATATATATATATATATATATATATATATATATATATATATATATATATATATATATATATATATATATATATATATATATATATATATATATATATATATATATATATATATATATATATATATATATATATATATATATATATATATATATATATATATATATATATATATATATATATATATATATATGTATATATATATATACTATTTATATGTAATTATGAGGTTATTTTTCTGTATATATTTTAAACAGAATAGATACTTATTTACATATTGAATTAACAAGTATTAACCTGTATGGTATAGTAGCGGTTCTGGATTTAGCTCTGCTTGGCCTACACGCTTCATCTGCAACCAAGATACGAATATTGAGATTGATAATACAATTTTAAAATTAAATATTTCAAAATCAATAACATTTCTAAAATAGTTTCAAAGTTCTGATTGTACTTTTAAAGCTTAATATAGCGGAAGTGCATACTATTGTCTCGTTCCTTGCCGAACAATACTTATCTTAAGTCGAAGTTCGCAAAAGTAATATCTGCGATACCTTAATGAGAGAACTTTGTATCGACTTTGTTAATCGTTTTCGACCTAGCCGCACTGCCGGGTACTGACTCAATTAGAATTTTGGATATATTTCATAAATATTGAAGCAAGAAAATTTAAATGTTAAAATAATAAGGTGCTCTCATTGAAAGTGGTGAGAATGAAACATATTTTAATGAAAAAAATAAATTTATGGACGCGCTATGACCACCAGGAAAAACCAAAAACATAAATAATCCTATCAGATATATGTTTTGTTTAATATGACGGGTAGTAACGGGTTAATTTTTGTGCTATTGGCCCTTACCATAAAGCGGCTAACATCGTTGCGAGAGGCACGCATCGCATTTGACGGGCTCCGCACGCCGCTTGGCCTGAGAGCCCTGCGAGCCGGACTTACGCCGGAAAGTGTACCTAACGAGCAGACCTGCAATGAAACGCCGCACCGTTAAAATAAACAAATAAATAAGCGCGTCCATATGAACTGAACCGCGAACAGAAAATAACGAATTACTTCATGTGTGGTTTTTGATTCGAATTCTGTGTAATTATACCAATTGTATTTCTGTACGTTTAGAGCTAAATTCAGAATGTAATTTTAAAATTATCGCGACTAATTTAAGGATAATGTCTAAGTAAAATGAAAAAAATTATAATAAGAAAATAAAATATGAAATGGAAAGCACAATGGAGGCAGACATTTATAAAGCAGACTCTAGGTTGTGAGGACAACAGATTAGGAAAAATATTTTAACAACTCACCTGTTAATCCTGCTTTATTTATGCTATTCGAACTGGAAAAACCGGATATTTTCTTCCAAGTTTTTTTATTCCAAAATCCACTGGCTTTTGCATCTCCACAACTGGAACTTCGAGGAGATGTTCCATCCCTCGGACAGCGTAAATTGCACTCATCGGCACTTAAAATGCGTACACCCGCTCCACGAGTCCCGTAAGCCACTGCAGGTAAATGGGGAACTGAACCCGTTGGTTTCCTACGTAAGCTACCAACATAGCTGGCCCCACTACTGCTTCCACTAAATCCGCTATCTAAATCTGGAGGATTGCAGCTAGCTGGCGATAATAATTCATCTGTGGGCCCGACTCTTAATAATTCTTCTATATTGTCTCTATCTTCTCCTCGTTCCGAATCAGGTGATTCACATTCAGGCATTAACATAGCCTCTACACTTAGATTTAATTCTCCTAATATCCTTTTATGTCTTGACTCTACTCGACGTACTTCTTCTTCAACAACACTCCTATCAAGTGAAACAAGGGACTGCCGTGGACCATAACGATGTTTTGGACAAGTTCGTGAGCCTTCCGTAATTTCTTCATAAATATTTTCCTCGGTACCATATCTTGTCACAAAATTATGTCGAGCTGAACGATCTCGTGGAATACCACCTCTTCCTCGTTGCTTGTTAGCTTTTTTTGACGACGATGGCATCGACAAGTGGTGGTCATAGTATGCATATGAATAATCCACAGGCTCAAATCGTTCCATTGTCGCAGCTATGTTACTTCGATTCCAAGGTTGTGGTGGAGAATCTCTAGTTAAATTTACAGCAGCTAGACGTGCAGGTAAAATTTCATCGAGGTCTCGGGCACATCGCTCGTCGAGTGATTGTGCGCCATCTTCATCCTCTCGTCTGTGTTTTCTATGTGGACGTCGTGATGTTTGTGAGCGAGGGTGTCTTTGATCACAATCAGAGTCATCATGATTATAATCTGGTGTATGGCTTCGATTTAATTCTGATCTGTGCTTGCTACAGTCAATTGTGTGGTGGAAGTTATGTCTGAGACTATAACTCGAATTTCCCTCATAGTCTGACCGGTCGTAGCACGGACTGTCGTCGGCATTGCTCGAGTGTGGATGGGGACAATCGGCCGCGATGCCGGATTCGGATGATGGATAATCGTGAACCTCGGCTGTCGTGAGAACCCGATCGTCTGGTCGTGCTGGCTCTGAGGTGGCATGTCGATGATGAGGTCGAGGTCGACCTGTTTCGCGGCAACTTGCAAAAGCTCTTTGTAGCGAAGGTTGGTGCTGGTATCGACCACGAGAGTTGAACACCGCCTCCCCAGATTCGTCGGGGCTGGGCGGCGCACTGCGTGATTCCATGGCTCATCGTCTAATCGCCATAGAGTACCTGTAAATAAAAATATTATTAAGAACTTACGTCAAATTCAGATTTTAAATTATAAACAAAAAAATATTACAATACATTTTGACAGAGGGCAATGAATTTGAAATTACTTGCTTTGTGATAAGGGTAGGGTAAGTGACGATCAACAGACACTGACAAACGATATATCATCATCAGTCGCTGCGTCATAAATTTAAGCTGCACACAATGTTTATTACCGTTTTTATACGGATAATCTTTTATTAAGTTTTATTATACATATCTAAAATCTCTGTAAAACTTAGCATTATTTCTTAATAAGTATAGAATCACATATCTAACTACACTTAATGTATCATATCTAACTAAACTAAAAATATTATAACTTGTTATTATATAAGCAAATATTTTGAAGGAAATCAGCAATATCCTCCATTAATTTACGTATAAATATACGAAGAAATATGAAACAATATGATAAATATAACTTTACAAAAACTTTTTAATAATTCAGTTAAATCACGACTTTCACAAATATAAAGCAATAATCACTAATTATATAAAAGAGAAATATAAAACAATATATCTTTTTACATTTATGTTAAATTGAAACACGTATTCAAAAGAGGCAAAAAAAGTAATAAATCCATTTTTATCATAACGAAATTCCACATCTGAATTTTATTGCGATTTCGCTAGAAGTTATTGCACGCATTCCAGACCAATTTATTACGATAACAATAATAAGTGTCCGTGAACTAGACAGTGTCGGGGGGTTCGGGGACTCCCTCGTAGTTGTCATGACAACGGGCAGTCCCGCGATATCAGTTGCTCCCGTCCGATATTCTTGGCATCTAAATCATCATCAACGTTGGGAAGCGCCTCGTAAAGGGTCGATGGTGACCATCCGGACAACAATTTGTTACGCCATTGCATCGCCCCAAGATAGTCCCCGATTGCGTATTAAGTCGTCCTTTCGACGCAATTCTTGTTCTTTATATGTTTGGGGGAAATCGTTAATAATGTTGGTTTAATATCTCCTGCTTGTTTTTCATCTTGGTGGCTCAGAACACGGCTAGTTGCAATAATTTTTCTTTACAAGGTTTTTGTTTGTCGCGTTGAAATATTTTAGTTTTATCTGTAAGTTATTAAAGTGCTCCGAGTTTGACTTCTATTATCTCAAATAAATTCACTGTTACAATAGCAATAATTTTCACAGTAATTAAATAAAATTACGAATATTTACAGTTAAAATAATATTTTAGCTTAATTATTCGTCATTACAGTTTTATTACTTTAATAAAAAAATTAAAACAATATACTTGTTATAATAAACGTTTCCCATATAAATAATGTGTAAATGGTAAGCTTAGTTAAATTTATGGTATACATTATTCGAATCGTGATATCAGCACATTTCATCCCCTCAGCACCCCTCGCCTTACGTGTTAGGTATAAGGGTAAAAAATCATGCAACATTGCCTTGGGTGGCATAATTGCAATCAATTCCGTGTTATTTAACATTTAACGAAATTGTAACTGGGTGTTCGCTTCATAATTTTCAAATAAAATATCTATTTTTTATATGTTATTCATTATTTTTAAATTAGGCGTAAAGATAAATATATATGTTTATAATTAGTCACAAGTAATATATCTTCTGAAAACTCTAGTAGTATTTATAGTTATTCAAGAACCTATAAACTATGGGGTAATTACTTCCAAGTTATTATTACGATCCGACTTACTTATACTCAACAACGGTAATCAATATTAACTTAGCTTTGTAAAATGATTTCAAACATTATTATCACTAAAATATAATATATTAAAGAAGAACAAAGTAATATTTTTCTAGTGTTGTTTGAACGACACTAGTTCTAATCTCGATTGAGGGTAGCCAGGAAGCAAGCTTATATGCAAAATAAAGATGATTTGGAAAAACATACAATCATGCAACGCATCATTTACTTTTCTACTCATTGCACATACACATTGAGTTTTGGGTAACGGAGCTTAACGCTATTGCGCTTGTTGTCATAACAGCCCTCTATCTAATAGTATATAGTTCAGTACACACAGATAGATCGTATATCGTCAAAAATATGTTCATTACTTCATGACTTTGTGAAGAACTCTAGAAAATAATTTAAAACTACTATAAATAAACTAAAAATTTGTTGCTCACGTTACTAAAACCAGCCTTGCCTCTAATTTCTTGCCATTATAATAAAATAACCATCCATCATAAAGATAAGATAACAAGTGTTTTTTCTATGCACCCCTCGTTTGTGTTTTATACACGATAGTATTTGGTGTATACGCATGTGTGCTACATACTTTTAGGGAATTTAATATATTCGAGAATGTGAGGTAGCGCATAATTTTATTAGTCAAAGCCGCATGATTTTTATGAACACGTATAAAATTTTATGAAATACTTATGTTTCATTATATATAAAACCACTTTGATAGCCTATCAACTAAATATATATATGTATATATATATATAATAAAATAAATTATACATCACTAATAATATATTGTGAATGTGGTTAAAATAAATGCCCTTTTCAACTGGGATAGATCCCAGCCATTTCAACTTACATAAACCACTACACAATGCGAATTATATGCGGTTCACTAACTACGTCAATAAACTGTTATTGACAAATGTACGAAGAAGCAGTTAATTTAGTACTAAAAAGCTATTTAGGACTGCACAGAAGAAAACCATTAAGTGTTCTTTGTGGAGATACAACTGTTTTATTGCTAAGCGAATTGTTAATAAAATGCGCGAAAATAACACAGCCGTAATGAAAACTGAATCCGTATTGCAAGCAGTTAGGCTATACTTAGAGTCGGACATTGAACAGATATCAGTCAGTTAAATATAAACAATCCAATGAATATGATATTGCTATTAATTATATCTAATTTGAATATTTTTATGATTTTAAAGTTTTAAGCCACACTGAGAATAGAAAAAGTACTTAAAAGCGTTAGCACGGTTCGCAAGAGGGCGCGGGTTCGAGTCACGCTGTGTTCAAAATTTTATGTTTTCTTTAAGTATTTTTATATCTAATTTAGTTATTTAATTCTTGATATATATATTATTATTTAGTATCTGTAAAGGTGCCTTTGTGCTATTTTTAATAATATTAGACTGAAGTTTAATAATTTAAGTTTAAATTAATTCGAAGTTAATTTTGATATGATGAATATGATCTACACAATCATAATTAATTGCAATAATTTAATAATTCGTTATTGGGTAGCATTATTAAAATAACATTCAAATAAATCAATGTGTTGTTATTTTGTACCCTTGTGTTAATAAGTTAGAAAGGACTCCATTTTAAAATAAAATTATATAAAATGAAAGTAAAGAAAATACAAAAATATGACAAATAAAGATAAATAACAACTCAATTTTTAGTGAATTTAGAATATGTTGGTTTTTGGTGCTAAAAATAAAAAAATATATAAATGCAAGGACATGATGAACTAGTGTAAGAGTATCGCGACGGTTTCTGGGTTCGATTCCGTCTCGAAGAGATGGATTCTTCTATTTACATTTTCTTCGTTCTGGCAACTAGGCAAAACGCCGCATTGAGTTTCGCCACTCAACACGTAATGCCTCAAAAAAGGCGGAAAGCGGGGTTGGAAAAAAGCAGGGACTAATCAACGAAGTGTCTTAACACTAGGTTCGTATGGTTCCTGCAATACCCTCTGCTTACTCTGCCATGTGCAGGATAAAGCGTGAAGCTAAAAAATATTTAAATATTTCTTCCTATGAGGCCTATTTCCAGCTTCAGATTTTGCTAACTTTACTACATAATACTTATATGAAACTAATATAATAAAAAAAAACAAAATCGATTAATTAATGTTTAAGATAAATGACCGAAAGTAAACTATAAAACACCGTTTTAAATTAAATTGCTCCTACATTACATATAGGTACATTGTTTTTAAACCACTGCATGATACATTTTTATTACTTTTCATAAAAAATAGACTACGCTTCAGAACTTAGTGGATACATAAAAATCTAGGTTAGTTTGCTTCAAAAACTACTATAGTGTCCATTAAATAAATGACAAGTATTATTTTCATTTTAATTATTTAAAACAATATTCTGTATTTTTAGTACGCGAGTAATAATAACAAAATTCTAGGTTAAAACTATAAGCATACATCATCATACTGTTAAAGTATGTACAAAACATTATGTTATTCTAGATAACCTACGAATTTTGAAAGTACGACTAAAAATATGTTTTTCAATAGAATGAACCATTTCATTTTTAATGTATTCTTTTACTGAGACCCCTTTTCTGTTCGTTGCATTCATTTTTATTATGAAAGACAGTTATGTCAAACATTTTACTGTACGTGTTACAAAATAAAAGTTATAAAAGCTTTTCCTTAAAAGCAATTTAGAACAGCAAAAGCTTAAACAAATAGTGCATATTCTATTATTATTATTATTATTTGTTTTAGAATCATATCACTGATAAACAATTATCTCCTTAGTTAATATATCAAACGAATTAAAATATAATATTATTTTGTACATTATATTTTAATATAAGAAATATTTTGTTCCGTACACCATTTTAAGTTATTTTAATATCATAAATATAATATATTAAGTAATAATATTGAAACTTTGAACTTGTATTGAACAAAAATAACTTTTGCTTGAGGGGAAATAAGCAACTACAGCTCTATAAAACATAATAGTTGCAAATATACATTCTGGAAAAATCACATGACGATATTGTTCTAATTTCCAAAAGACCGTAATGTCCCAGAGCTCAAGTCTGTATTTTAATTTTACAAACTATTTAATATAGAAATTAATCGATTACAATCGGATTAGAAACGAATATTAGTAATTAAGCGTAATTTTAAATAATAGAAATAAATTGTTATATAATAAAATAACAATAAATATAAATTACACAATTAAATAATTATAAACAACGTAACAAAATAAGTTCATTAATTTATGTACTTAATAGGTAAAACTTGTATGATGAGAATGAAGAGCATGCAACTGTTTTAGAAATGTAAAACTAAGTAAATACAAAAATCACTGGTTAACTATAGGAGAATTTGGTATCCTATGTATTTATCTTTGAATTCCCTTTACGGAAATGAGGAGCAGCCTATTTCACGATTGGTCTCAGGCAGATGTTCTAAGGCTTTTTCAAGTTATATTTAATCTTACAAATAAAGATATTATTCTCTATTTTTCAGCTAACTACTTAACATAATTATGCGGTCGGCTCTATTTTTAAGACATAATAGAGATAATATAATCATAAGTTCATTACCTGAAAAATTTTAGCCATAATTATGTGAAGCTTATAAATTTTTTCGTAAGTATTATAATATATGAAGTAATATATAAGTTTAAAGCTTACGTGTTTATAGAACAGAAATAACATCAATACCCATACCAGCCATTTTTATGATTTTATTTGTATTGTTATTATTAAATGTATTATAAATTATAAATCGAATAATGCAATGCAATTAATGCAATTACTTACAACTTTTAAAAAAAGTACATTGTAATAAAGTAAAAACAAAAAGGTTTTTTATAAAAATTAGTTTAAACAACCGCAGATGTCGAAACAAATGTAAACATCTTGCTGTTTCACCTAAACGTATCCAATAAAACGATACTAAAATCGAGAATATTTCTAAGTGAAAATTTGCCAAGGAAACGGCTCGGCGAATTGGCTACCAGCCTATAAAATGTAATGTCACATTCATTTGCAATTCAAGAGTCCTCAGCCTGTATTATGTCTAATAAAATTTACATATTTAAATTAAACATAGAAATAACAAGATACTGAGGCCATCATGAGCTTAGATTATTTGGAATACGCATTTCGTTTGACAAAGTCCTTTGTAATTGATCTATTAAAAAATTATAGAATTATACTCGTATATGTATTCATTAACATGTATATCATTTACGTGAGCCACATCAAAGATTAAAATCAAATACATAATGGGTGCACGATCCAAATACATGAATGCAAGATAAATCAGTATTTACATGCATCGGACGATATCATCCATATATCCAACATGCGTGACCTTTTCCATCAATCAGTGTACTATGATAATGCTCTTTGTACCTATCAGATATCTAATTGAATATTTAAATCTGGGCCTAAACTTTCAAATTTAAATTTAAAAGTGATATTTAAGTATTCCAATATTGTTTTGTAGTTATTTTTACATTAAAAGAGTCTACGCATATTTTAGAGGTAATTCTACACGGCGCTATTGATTCATAGATAGTTCACAAAAATTTCTAACACGTAATGCACGTAAAGTAATAATAAAATATATAGGAGTAGGATGAACATTTTTCATATACTTTTAATAACATAAAATAACTATTATATAAAATAAAAGCTGCAATAAATATGACAAAATAATTTTCTATTGCATTGTACAAGTATCAGCTTGAGATCATTCGACCTACATAAACTCAAATTGAGATCGCTCGATGTTCCCAAAATAATACCACTCGAATATTATAAAGTAAGAAAGCAAGTGAATTTTCATGATAAATAATGCCAAGACAATATTATTCCAATACTTTCTTTGAAAATAAATATTGCTAAACAGTGAATTCCGTAGATACTTTTGTGGTGCTCCGGTAGCTTGTGTATATTAGATATCGTAATTTACTTTACGGTCAATATACATTCAGACTCTGTTAGAATAAATATTTATTTAAAATAAATATAAAAATTCCATTTTTATATATATATTTTTTTTAGCTTCACGCTTTAACCTGCACATGGCAGGGTAGGCAGAGGGAACTGCAGGACCCGTGAAACCTAGTGTTAAGACACTCCGTTGCTTAGTTCCTGCTTTCTCCAACCCCGCTTTTCACCTTGTTCGAGGCATTGTGTGTTGAGTGGCGGAACTCAACGCTGCGCTTGGCCTAGTTGCCAGAGGGAAGAAAATGGAAATAGAAAAAGCCACCTTCTCCGAGTGGGAATCGAACCCTCAAACCGTCGCATTTACAGGCAGGCCATTTTTATATGTTGTCTAATATAGTCTGTGTGTAATGAAATAAAATATTGTTAGATAGCACATACAATTTTATTGTTTTTATGGTCTTTGTCATCTTATTAAAAATTATTCCTAATTATAAGAGATAAAATATAAAATTTAATATAAATATTTATTTGGCTGAATAAGAAAACTTGTATAAGTTAATAAAAGTAAATTAAAAAAATGTTTAGAGTGCGGTTTACATCCAAAATTTGTCTACTACGACTACGACTACGACTAAATTATTATTTGCGCTGCAATATATAAATTTGCAATATATAAATTTGGTTAATGTTAACTTTAATTTTAACACTTTTTTGAGACTTTATTACACAATTCCAGTTCTAAGGATAATAAGCTAATTATTTTTGTAACGTAACATTGTTTTAGTTAATATATGATTTTTCTCTTTTTTTATTTTTTTTAGCTAGCTAGCTTCATCCCGCATATTGCAGGGTAGGCAGAGGGAACTGCAGGAACCATATAAATCTAGTGTCAAGACACTCCGTTGCTTAGTCCCTGTTTACTCCGTCCCCGCTTTCCGCCTGTTTCGAGGCAGTTGCGTGTTAAGTGATGGAACTCAACGCCGCGCTTTGCTTGGTTTCCAGAGCGAAGAAAATGGAAATAGAAAAATCCATCTTCCTCGAGTGGGAATCGAACCCTCAAACCGTCGCGTTTACACGCAGACACTTACGTCTCTGCGCCACGACGGTCCTCAAAAAACAATAATTGCCATAGAGAAAAGCGAAAACGAATTACATCAATATACACTTGCATAACATATAAAATATAAAAAAAATTAGAGATTCGGATCAAATGTCGAACGTAATGTATATTTCCGTGGTATGTTAAGTGAGGTCGGCCATTATGCGGATACAGGAGTGCCCGGTGACATACGATTTCACATTACACCAGTTTTACAAGTCACCTGTGCTAATGAATCCACTCACCTGAATGAGCTGGGCTTAGGAAATTAATCTTTTATGCTGACTCTTTTCTATGAAAGCATGAATAAGGATAAAGGAATATACTTTAAGCGAATGACATATAGTTGAGCAATGTCATTTTAATTACTCATACAAATTACATTATAAATATTTGATTTAAATATAAACATTATTGAACATTATTAGGAAGCTTATAATATAAAGTTTGTTAAAGATATGAAGACAATAGCTTCAATTACAAAATATGATATAGAATGTTCAATGATTAAGGCACTTATTATAAAAATCGTAAAGGCATCTATTTTTAGTGTAATTTTTCGTCAAAAATTTGACAAAAATGAAAATAATAACTTAATAACACAGTAATTTCTGAAAGGAGCGCGGCAACCCGACCGCAGCCCCTAAAATAGTATCAATTCTAACAACGTAGGTTAGATGTAATGAAATTATGTCCCCCAAAGGGCTTCCTTCCCCAATGGACTGCGAAGTTACGGGAAATCAGGTCAGCTTTGTCATTTCTCGTAAATGTACACGAGACTTATGACGAATAGAAATTCGTAACATACCCTTGTCACAATTTATGCAACGATATCCTTCATATTTTACATATTATGATGAACTAAATCCACTTATAATAACTGCTTGCTAGTTAGCTTGGGGAATGTATGGGGAATGTTGTACAATTAATTTTAAATTTATTTTGAATCACACAAAAAGAAAACAAATTAAGATACTCTAATTGTTACACTTTTAAATTTACTTTTTATTTTATACAACTTAATGCATTTGTAGCAATTTTGCGACAGATATATAACTTAAATTTCATACAAAATGCGGCAAACATTAAATATAACGCTGTTTTAACTTAAAAGAGCATTGTTTCTGAGGCAAAGGAGACTGTAGACTTAAATATTTCATATTTATATCAGTTTAGTACGTTCACGGTCTTGACAAAAATTGTTTTGACAGACAGATAGACGGACAAGAAAGTGATCTAATAAAGGTTCTGTTTTTTTTTCATAATCACGTTTTCACGGTATCGTCATGAAATTGAAAAGAAAATTTCAAGGCCCCTGAAATCATTAAATTCATTGACAACCATAATTACTCTTCCAACACGAATAGAGAAACTTCATTTAAACTTTCGCAAAGTTTTTATTATATTCGCTGCCAGTAAAATTGTTAGACTACTTTGGTGATTGAGTAATTAGAAATGTTATTTCTAATTGAAACGATTATTTTTTTATAAAATATTTATTATTAAAATAATGTAAATGTTAAATGTTATTAAAATTATGTATACTTAAGAACTACAAAACATTTAGCTGCGTTTAACTACGAAAGTTTAATAAAATAAGTTTAGTGATTAAATTATTGGTCTCTATTAGTAAATATATAAATAAATTTTGTCTGTTTTGTATAAATATTATAATTATAATTCTCACGTTTCTTAGCTTTTGCTTAACGCATTCTCAAGAACATTGTTTCCCAATTAAAAGCTAAATGGCTTTCCTTTAATAAAAGTATGTAGAAAAATATATTTATTTTTCTACTAAAATATCATTAACTGAAAGAAAAGAAACTGGTAGACTTCAGTTAAGCTTCGATCACCTTACGAAGCATGCCAAAACTCGTCAAGTCACCAAACAAATGATCATCGTTAGTTTTTCTCGAAACCGTACAGGGTTACGTTCCATCTTATTAAGCATTTAATGAAATAGCAAATTTATTTGAGTACTTTTATCCGATCATTAGCCAGAGAAGCGTATCCTATACTACACTACTACTAATGCGTACCATACTACGATACTTATATAAAAAATGATATTATTTCAAATTTTCAAGCATTATTATAGAAAGTTGAAAATAAAACTAATTTATTTCTCGAAGCGGAAATCGAATTGTATACCAGGTATTAAAACATTAATATCTTTTTATACTAAATTTGTATAAATAAAGTGTTTTGATTAATTAAAACACATACTAAAATATTAACTAAATACATAAAGGAAATTTATTCAATGATTATTTTAGTTATGGTTACTTATAGGGTTTGTAAGTGAATGCATCAATCATATTCTCATCCACTTTATGTCAACATCAAATTTTGATACTACTATGATTGATTGCCGGTTTACCGTAGCGTGTAGGAACTCACCACTATGTCGAACTGTAAAATTGTCGCCCAGAAACCCTAACCCTGATGGTAAACACGATTAACTAATTCATTTAGATGTATTTAATATATTACACTAAATGCAAAGTGACTATAGAAAGTTCATGATTGTAGATAGTCATGGTTGAAGCTGTGATTTTTACTAGAAGGATTATTTAAAATATTATCGCCTTCCTAGCCTAGTCAGATAAAACGCAGCGAGGGCGTCAGACATACAGTACGCAACAGCCTTCAAAAAGGAGAGTGGAAACAGCTATCAATACTGTCCCTTTGCTTACTTTACTGAAATAAAAAAAAGGTAAAAGACAAGGTAAATATAGAAAGGATAAAAAAGTTTCGAATGAAGCCCTGGGGAGTACTCAGTGTAGTAGGGCAGTCTAACTGCATAGAGACGACGATACGGCTTAGCAAAATATTGCGTTGAGTTCCGTCACCATCTCTATATCGGTGTCTACCAAACATTTGCGGTATAAAGAGTACGTGAAAAGAAGCGAGAAGCTAAAAAAATAAAAATATCTTAATGAATGAAATACTTTGAAATATAAGTAACTCAAGGATAATTTAATATTTCTACTGATCTAATAATAACATACAACATTCAAATTAGAACCATGAAAATCAACCGGTTATTGTTAGGAAATTATCGAAGTATTCGTTAGGGACACAAATAATAGGTTAGGAGATTCTTTTCAAATAAAAAACCGATAAAATAACAGCGATTAAAACGGAACGATAGTACATATACAAATCAACGTTTATAAGTCGTAGACTTTAAAGAGTGAAAATAAAAATCAACAGTGTAGTATCCCGTCAGCATTCCCGGCGGCTAAGGCGACAATATAAAACGAAGAAATAATTTCTTTCACGACTACAAATACTTAAGATAGAACGGTTTAAGAATTGCACGTTGTTAAGGCTGACAAAAAGTTCAAGTAGTTTATACAATTATTAAAATGTTCTTGAATTTATTTTAATAAAGCTTCTTCTAGTTATTACTTAAGTTTTGAACAGCGCTTGTTTAAATATTTACGTAACATTTATAAAAGCTGGCTGTTTAAGAATAAAGAGTAGACTTAGTAATGCGTGATCAGGCGAAGACATTACGTCCTGGGTGGTTCCTGACATCATATTCTTATCTTAAGAGTCAATATTTGATAAAAATATTGATAAACGATCAACAAACATTGCCTTATTAAAAACAATTCGACAAACAGCACGTAATTTGATGGACAAACTCGCAGCAAGAAATCCACAAACCTGTCGAACGCGTAATGTACTTAAGAAATATCTCAAACAAGGCCGTATAAGTGCAAATATATTGCCAGTCGTTTTTACGTCGCTGAACTCTTCAGGCCAAGCATGTTTTTAAATTGACGCGTAAATAAATCTAGTGGTTATTACTGTTTGTATTTACTTAAATCAAAATATTATACTTTTAACTGCTTACTTTAATATAAGACATAGTAAGGTTGTGAAAATCGCAATTTAATAGTTGTCTAAGTTGTTACTTATTCCAGATTCATCTTCGATGCTCACTTTAATTTAGTATAATTATGTATAAATAGATATTTATAATATGTATAATATCTCGTGTGATAAGTACGTCGTGACGTAGCCAGTAGTAATATATTCTATTTGACGGTAAATTTCTAAAAACTACTTTGGCTAACGCTTAAACGATCCACTATGTGCTTACTGTACGTTCTTCCACATCGGTATTATTTATTTTATAATTATAATTGAAGTTGTCATGCTAAATCCCATTTGCATTAATACAGTGTTATGTTAAGCTAGTATTTATACTATGGACAAAACGATTTTATTTTTCTTTTTATATCTTAAAATAATGAATAATAAATATAATATTATTACATTGAAGCTAATTTGTAGAATTTATCTGACATTAATAATAAGCACACACGTTACAAAGATCTTTTTATGATCAGTACTTCTGGGAAATTGTGTAAAAATATATATGACGTCGTCTCAGTGCAGACCACGCGATTTGTTCAAAAATTAGCGTCTCATGAAATTTAATGTGGAAATCGCTTGAAAAGATGCCAAAGTTTTGCAAAAATTATTACTTAAGTGCAGTATAAAAGCGTAACTGCTTTTTTATTAATTACAATGCGAATTTTTGCGTCGTCATGATGCAGATGGAACTTATATGACTTCATAAATATATTTAGTTCCATTGTCACTTATATATATGAAATTATAAGATGTTCTTGAATGAAAATCCATATAAATAGAAACAAACATAATCTAAATATGATTAAAATTTGAAATATTCAAATATTTTCGAGTTTACATTCGAACCAAAGATTATTTTTTCACGTAAGTGTTTTATGTATATTTCTTAACGAAAATTTTACTTTTTTGAAACTTAGAACCGATTATTATAATTGTATATATTTAATTAATGTAATGATTTTATATGTTTAAATCCTCAATTAATATAGTACAATAAAATGCTAGTGTAAATTTTTTTGTCCTACAAATGTATGATATAATTTATATCAATGTAGGAGTTAGAAAAAATATAAGAATCCATAATATTATTGGATTTAATTAAGAAATTGTTTTAATTACATATTTGTAACAATAAATTTATTCACCTTGACATTATATACAGAAGTACAATAGTCAGATAATTGTACTTAGTATAGCACTTAGTGTAGGCACGGAGATATAGCTGTCACAATGCGTAGGCAACTAGGGACCATTGATAGGTAAATCAATCGCCTACGCTAGGATCTACGTACGATTGCAGGATTGTCTCTATAAACATGACATATCGTAAGGTAACATGATAAATTTGTATATATTTATTCAATATTTTAGAAATTCGCCCTATAAGATATATAAGTTTATTTTTGAAAATAATAACATCAAGTAGATGTCAGTTAATATGTCAATTAAAGAAAAAGATAGGCAAAGGAAGTAAATCTGTATATATTTAAAAAAGCGACTTTATCTTTAATCATTCTTATCACGTCAACATAGAAATGTTTTTCAGAAAGTATATTCGATAACAAATTATAAAAATATCATCAAGTTTATAATAATAGGATCGTCTCGTTCATTTCACAATAAGCCCGCACTGTCCCTTATTCAAAGCAAATACTTATTTATTAAATTCAGTTCGTGAAAATATCGCCAAGTCAATGGCAAACAGTGGGACGAAAATGTTATGTAAACATCAGGAGTATCTGCTCCTGGCCCCGGGTCGACCTACTGAATAAATAACGCCACAGTGAAAGCAAACTCAAACAAAAGTAAATTTATTCACCAAATACGACGATTAATACACGATCTAAGGACAGATTTATATTTCTCGAGATTATACGCACTGTCGGGATCCATTGTTTGTGAACGATTTTCGTTTTGTTATTCGAGACTGTAGCAAGTCACTTCGGTTATTATATAGTAAACATATTTGTAGTTTTAAAAGTAGTTAGCTTTTCGAAGTATGTATATTGCAATTCAACATATATTTAGCAATTTCTAGCGTATTTTGATTTTACATCTACAATTAATATTAAAATAACATATTAATACGTACTTACATTTTGTGCCTTTGACTGTGCTATATTGGAAACTTTATCGGAGAATTATTTAATATTCTAGCCATGTACAATGTCGGTATGGCTTCATTGAAACCTTTCATTTTAACATATGGTTTAATATTTTCAATAAAATATTATAAAATACTCACATTGAATTTCTTAATATAACTCGGTATTATAATATATTATTTACATGATATTTATGGAATGGATGACTTGATCCTTTCCTTAAATATTATGTTATTAATATACTTGATACTCTCCATTGAACGACGGTGTGTATCACATTGTGTTCAATATTGTTCCCGAAATTCGATGTTTATGAACAACGTTTATATTTAGAAACATCTCAAGTACTTTCTGACTTCCACACTCCCAGACGCGGTAAAAAGCTTTTTGTGTTATTATTATTTTTATCAGCATTGTGACTTTAGCAGAGAGAACCTACTGTTAAGTATGTACGTAATGTACGTACACCGCTTTCCGTCATCTGAGACATTGCGTTGTTACTTTGCCTGGCAAAAAAAAGAAACTAATCCATTTCTTTGATTGGGAATCAATTACACTTTGAATTTATGGCCACGATGACTCTAATTATTAAATTAATAAATATTATAATTAAAATATTATTTGTAACTTAGTTCCAACCGATTAATTTGTAGATGAGCACTTAATAATAAGATAAACTACGAACTAGATGGTACATATATGTTTCGTTACACACAAAACTCAGCTGAACATAAAAATTTTATTATGCGCGAAAAAAGGCAACCTGTTTACAATAGTATGTTCGTATCATATATACCTATGACACATCACACACCATATCGACGCCACATTATGTCAATTTGATCTTAATTCGAGCAGTGTCTGTTGAATTGACAAAATTGGTACATTACATTATACAACATGAGTGAACAAGACATCGTTATTGCATGATCAAAAAATGTATAGGTTCCAGTTTTGTTCATTGGTGTCATTTTAAAAACATTTTTTTTTTTTATTAAAAGTTATTTTTTAAACCGAGGACCGTTGTGGCGTAGAGGCGTAAGTGTCTGCCTGTAAACGCGACGGTTTCTAGGTTCGATTCCCACTCGAGGAAGATGGATTTTTCTATTTCCATTTTCTTCGCTCTGACAACTAGGCAAAGCGCGGCGTTGAGTTCCGCCACTCAACACGCAATGTCTCGAAAAAGGCGGAAGTGGGGACGGAGAAAGCAGGGTTTAAGCAACGAAGTGTTCGTTAAGAAATATAATAGGTTCCCACGGTATAATAGGTTCCCTGCAGTTCCCTCTGCCTACCCTGCCATACCATATATATATATATATATATATATATATATATATATATATATATATATATATATATATATATATATATATATATATATATATATATATATATATATATATATATATATATATATATATATATATATATATATATATATATATATATATATATATATATATATATATATATATATATATATATATATATATATATATATATATATATATATATATACCGTATAAGTTAATGACTAGACTAGTCCACTTGTGTTTATTCTGTTAAACTAACTTAGTATTTCGTGTAAGAGTTATTATAAGCATGCAATCTGTTGTGATGTAACTCTTTTCTTTTGTTCTATCTCCTTTATGTGCTTTCCATACAACTTTACCATGTGAAGTAAATTGCCCGTACTTTGAATTATATAATTAATGAATTTAACTAAATATATGTGATGTTTGTCGAATAAAAGATTTAATCAAGTTATAATAACTTGGCGGAAGTCGAATACATAAAGGAAAAATCTCAAAATCACTTCTCATGATTTTATTCCTTTTCAAAGATTTCTATGTCTTTATATTATATAAAATATAAGATTTATGTGAGTCACGTTTATGAGGATATGAAAGATGTATGAGACATAAGAGTCCTCCACTATTGAACTCTGCGAACGTTGATCAGTTGGCGAAGCTCATATAATTAATCATTATATAATTAAACAAACAACTTTTGGTGAACTGGCGAACCAGTCACTTTCAAAAAATAAGAAAAATCTAATATTTAGTGATATTGAACTATATCCTAAACTAATATTACTACTGTAGGTAGAAAACAAATATCTAATCTCTCTTTATCAATTATAAAGAACACTAATTGAAATAAGGGTTGAAGGTAAATCATAATGATCTTATGAATAAGGGCATATGAAAGAATAGAGCCTATAGTTGCTATATAAAGGAGAACCAGCTTCAGCGGAAATTGAAGTTTCGAAGCCTAGGGCGCGGGCGCAGGCCGGACGCGCCCCCATTAGGCTCACTTCTATTAGTGCAATTATTGCAACTATATGGTGGTAATCAATTCCCTTTGAAAATTTTCCAAATTTTATTTCTGCTTTAAGTAGAGATTTAATTTATCTAATCTAAATAGTTCTTATTTTCAAATTTAGATTTTTTTTCATATTTTAATACGTAAATGCCGGCACTATTCATATTTTAACTAACAATTTTACGCTGAAGCCAAGTATTAAGACGCCGAACTATTTCCCCTGAATTATTTTTCATTGGTATTTTGGATAGCCCGCATGCAATAGCAATGACAATGATCAAGATAATCTAGAAACATGTGTGCATTGAAAACGTTTAAAATTAATTTGTATTAATTATGAAGAATGTTATATATTATGGTGAATTAAAATTACATTCGAAATGCTATAAAAAATTTTAACATTTTAAAAATGTACCAACCCTTTTAATTTTTAAATTAAAATTTTGTAAGCTAGCGATATAATAGTTGGAAATATTGTATTTGTTAAAAAAAATGTGACCTACACGCTCCAGTTTAGAAAATACTTAATACCTAGTTAAGTTCCTGTGGAGTTTTATGTTACAAATCCTCTTACTTCTAACGTTTTGGTCCATGTAATATAATACATTTAATCTTTTTAAAGCTCACCATAATGTAAACTTAGTTAAAAGGATGGTATCGCTTACTTCAATTTCACAATTTTTAGAAGCCCCATATATCTAACGGTTGTGGGCCTTACACAATGATTCAATAACTTGTTAGACAAAACGAATATCTTATAAAAACATATATGTATGTAAGCCTTTACTAATATGTGACGTTTATAAAAGAAATTCAATTATTTACCAATTCAACGAAAATTTAATAACTGTGATTCCTCGTATTTTAGAATAGCACCCCTATTAACAACAGGATGGTTGGCGGGATGTTTATTTATTTAACCAATACCCGGCCAGTATAGAGAAAACCTGCTGTGTTTATTTTAAACACAATAACATTTTCTCACAGAAGCAATCACGTTTTATATCTTAACCTTTACCAGTATTATGGGACGGCTAACACAAATAATGTTTGAGAAGTTATGACATATGGCATGATGTTAACTAAAGTTAAAGGTAAACTAAAGTTAGATTACTTTGAATTGTCGCGTAACCATGAGTGACGAGTGTATTTACTTTATTAAAACATAGAGAAAGTTTTACTTGTGAACGTAGAGTAATTGCCGTTTGAAATAATTTTAGAATTAAATACTGTGTTAAATTGTACAGTAAATAATTAAAATAAATATTAAATTGTTTTTTTAGCTTCTTATTGTAATCTGCTTTATAATTGTTAGTAGAGAGAGTAGTATAGTGACTCAACTCACTGCTTTCTCACTGCACATGATATATTTTGTGTTGTGTGGCTGAGCTATACAATTCTTAACAAGGTAATTTGATGAATAAAAAAATAATAATAATACATTAAAAATTATAAGTTATCCTTAAATATTATGCATAACTTTGAAAAATCTATTTGAATTTACAACAACGGTGCATAGTGCAAGATTTAAACGTTCTTTTAATTTCTTAAAGTGTGTAAGTGATTTTTTTCCGTATAATAAAGAAAAATATACTTTAACTTACGTCTGGCGCTCATTAAAAATAAATAAATCTTTCAATGCTGAAAGTTCAGACGACTTTGTAAATTATTCCCCAGCGTTTTAAAAACAAAATTAATTAATATTTTCCTAGTTAAATTCTTAACACGCACCGAGAGATCCGTCAAGATGATTCTTTGACGTAGTTTGTGAACCAAGGTGGAATGAAATGTAAAAATTACTGAGCATTTACTTTAATTAATGTTTTGGAATCTTCCAGTTTCAATTTCAATAAACTATGTATATTTAAGTATAATGAAGTGCTAACTTTTAATATCTAATTAGGTATAACTTTATACAAACAAGATTACTTCACTATATGCTGAATATTTAGATGATAAAATAAGTCACTACAGGTACTTATGATAAGAATTTTATTAATAAATATATTAGCCGTGCTTTACAAGACACCATAGTGTAGTGCATAGTGCGGTGGCAGCATCTGATTTTAAACGACACTGCATAACTTTGAAAAATATGATATATGTATATAAAAATAGGACATAGGTATGGCTATAGGTTCAATCCCCACTGGGGGAAAATAATTATTACCTTCTTATCGTCCTAATCAAGGGAGACAATATACAGAGTCACACTAAATACGTAATTAATCGGCATTTATTAAGATAGTGGACAATTGTCTCAATATATAATTTATATTATTCCTTTGTCTCTCAGTTTAAAGTTAAAAACTATTCCAAATTATATTTTAACCTCCAGCTTCAAGCAATTTACAAACATTAATAAAACTATTAAAAATTTGTCAACCAATAGCAAAAAAGTAATAACTTATTCCGTATATAGGTTTCATTTGTTTGTTTCAACTATTTATAGTTTGTCACAAATAATTTTAAAATAATGGTATAATAAAAAAATATTAGAAAAGAATTTGGATCGAGTAGAGCTTTATAAAACACAATAGATTCCATAAATTTTATTTTTATCAATAGGAAGATTGCACACGAAATTAAAAAATAAGTTTTTTGTTTTAATTAAGTTATCTTAATGAAATTTAAAAAAAAGCATTTTTACAATTCATTATTGAACTAAGAATAGTTTGTAATCATTATATATATTTTTAATATATATTTTATAAACATTTTTCACTATCTCTGTGTGTCCTAAAAGGTATTATATATTAGGTATTATATATGAAGAAAGTGGATTATACATTAATCCCTACCGGCGGTGTAGGGACACGCGTCCGTGACTTCGTGACCATATTAAAGCCACATTAGCTCACCATCGATTAGAATTTGCGACATTTTTATCTAATTTGTGTCACCTTCTTGTTCTCGGTCATGGTTCTTTGTAAATGAACCGTATAATTTCGTTACTGAAATACAGTTTTTTTTGAAGTATTATTCGTAGTTTTTTTGTAGGTATCAGTTGTAATGTTCTCTACCAAAAAACCAGTCACGTTCTAGTATAAAAACATTTGATTATTTTTTATTGTAGATGTAGAAAACTTATTAACTTATTTTTTCTTTTAATACGTGATATTTTTTAAAAGAAGCTTACAATACAGTTGCCGTGTTAACTGATTTTTATTTGTATCGAAATAATACTATAGCAAATTAATTCAAATTGAGACTAAAGTTCATTTATTATAAAAATAATCCAGTCAATTACACGACTATATGCATTTGGAATGAATGATATTAAGCACTAAATGCGTTTAATGCTTAACGAAAACAGATTTACAGCAGACTTGACGGGCCTCGCGCTCAGTCTCAACACAAAGCTATGAAAGCGGCTTAGGAGAGAAAGGGGATTAGAGCATAATCTGCAACCGAGTGGTTGACATACGCTTCGGGCTGCTTGCCCTGTTTTCCAGTAAACATATAAATCGAACAAGATCCGACAGCGCTAGACTACATTAACCACTTCCTATGCAAGTTGCACTGCTAGTTCGGACATGTTGATAGTGCTCTAGACTAAACTGGGATATTCTATTTCTAGATTCGGAATAATTAAAAATAATCTAGAACCTATATAAATATTATTTGTAATATCAAAAAATAGAAAGTTTAAATCAACTTTATCTCATATTATTTAAATTAATCCAAAATCCTTGCTTAAACAATAACAAAAATATAAAAATTACCTTATGACATGTTTAAGCCGTCGAGTAGTGTCAACTGAAACAAAGAACAAAACGTTAATCGTGACTTGAGCAGCGGTCAGTCCAATTGTCGTATAATGGGGCGCACCCACATGGGCATATTGACTCACAATAAATGTCACATATTTCTTAATAGAGTGAAACCGTCCAGTCAATTGAAGTGACCGTTAAAGACAGGTTTGTGTCGATTGTAGAACGATCTAAGTCATCACCTGCTGTGAATTACCAATTTCCTGTGACGTTGTTTGTTATCAATATTAGATATTATTTCATAAATTGTTGAAAGCCGTGTCTGCTTGAAGTGGTATAGATACTAAGTCATGTTTACACTGATATATATTAAATATATAAAGATATTTTGTATCTGTAGTCTATGATTTTGTGTTTTACAAGAAACGACCTGTGCTTAAAATTAAAAAAAAGAAGTGTAAACTTAGTACGATTTTACAATTTGGTGTGTATGTAGGTATTTTTTAGTCTTAATTTAGTAAAAGTATAGGACACATAATCTTAGTTAGGTTTTAACTAGATATGAGTGCCATTTAGCAGTATTATTAGGGATTTGTTAAATATATTTTTGGAGAATGGTGCACCTTTGTATAATAAGGGACCCATACTACATTTTGCGACTATTAGAGGACTTTACACTAAAAGACACATTGTAAGTAGGTAAACTTAGTTAAAGATGTTTCAACTATATCCAAGCTGATATTATTTAGACACAAGTCATTTTTGTAGCTTTAACTTTCTTCCCCAAAGCAACTGGGCATAATAAACTTCGTACTAAAAATATCGTTTCCCACTATGTATAGAATTTTCAAGTCACTGCGTGTTAAAGGCGGAAGGTATATTCATGTTTTATCTTTCTTCCTTTCCTAGAGCTAAGAAATTTAAATAATTGAAATAATTCTTTTATCGAATGAACATCAAACCAAGAACCGTCGTGCTTACAATCAGACGCTTATTCACTGCGCCACGATGGCCTCGTCTATTTTTAAAATGTATATATAAAATATGATATATATTTAAAATGAACATATGTATTCGTTAGAGTAAAAACAATCATTGATCGATGTTCCGAAACAATTAATATTCAATTAGAAACAGTTGAGTAGAACGAACAATTATCTATTCTATAAATAGTCTCAATTGGTCTGCTGGTATAAAAAAGGTAAATGTCAAATGCCAATTGCCGACATCGTTTTCACCTTATAAAGTAATTTTTCTTTTGTTATATCATTTAAAATGCATTGGCTTGTAGAATTTTATTTAATTATTGATAACTCATATAACATAGCGCCATATATGTGTTTGTGGAATCCATATGATTCGCATGGGAATTAATTATTTTCAATTTCCAGCTCTGATAGTTTTATCTCTATATCTCTATATTTGATCTCTAATTGCTACGTTGAATTTGGTGAATCAACATGCAATGTTACAAATTTGAACGGAAGAACAGGGTCTCTTGACATTAAGTTTCCTCTACCTATGTACAATAGAATGTGTTTCAAGAAATATTTATTTAAATCGAAGAAATATTTATATAAATATTCGTATCAAAACGGTTTAACTTTTATCAATTGTAATATACAATCTAGTTTGCGAGAAAGTAGGCAAAGCTATGAATGAATGAAGTAGTTGATGCCTATCGAAGTACCATTTAACACATAATGATTAACGATGGTTCAGATAGTTGACATCAAAGTTAGTTTCTCTCATCCGAACTATACAACGTAAGTAGATGCAAAGGAATTATAAAACGGCATGAGATAGAGAAGAAGGCTTCTTTGGAAGGCCTTTACCTGATCTGGGGTAGATTAATTATTATTTAGTATAAGTTCACATTTAGTAATGAATAAAAGGTTTTTTTTATTTATTTTATCTATATATCTTCAATTTCAGTTAAATTTCAGAAATGTTTAGTATTAATATACCCAACTTATGTATTGAGTATAGGTACATTACAAAAGGTAGGTAGGTTGGATTTTCGCAATATAATATATAACATATATAAGTGATAAAATAATTACTAAAAGTATAATGTAATTAGTTTTAACCTCAAAAGACGGCAATTCAAAACCTTTAGGCTATAGAGTAGGTCTTTTTCAGGGTTGTTGTTTATCCCCAATAATATTTAATATCGTCATAAATATTTTAATAGATAATTTAATTAAACGTGAGAAAAAATGGAGTTATCGGTTTAAGCTCAACAATAAGTATACTGAATCCATTCTTGCCTTTGCGGACGATCTCGCGATACTGACTAGGAATCCAAAGCAATGCCAGCTGCTGTTGGATGAAGTAGACGAGTTTTGTGCGTGGACGAAGGGAATGAGGACAAAACCTAGTAAGTGTCACTGCTTATGTCTGGGTAGACGAAACACTAAATATACCTCATACGATCCGGGACTTAAAATAGGTGGTAAAAGCATTTCTATAGTTTCCGAAGCGGCACCTTTCAAATTTCTCGGCAAGAAAATAGACTATAAAGGCCGTACTCCAACTTTAGATGTACTAGTCGACAGCTTTTTGACAGATATTGAAAAGGTAGACCTTCAACCTATAAGTAATGTCAAAAAAGCTTGGATATACGACAATTTTCTAACATCACGTCTGAATTGGCCTTTCCTCGTATATGATTTTAATAAAACCCTCTTGGCTAAGTTAGATGCAAGCGTCATAAAGATACTGAAGTTTTGGCTTGGGCTAGCGCATTCGGCAGACACCTCAACCTTATTCAGGGAAAAAAATAACTTTGGGTTGAGATTAAAGAAACCATCGGAGCTCTATAAACATCTAAGAGTTGCCAAAACACATATTCTGGGAAAATCACGTGATGAGATTGTTACCTCACTTCCCAAAGACAGAAGTGTCCCAGAGCTCGAGTCAAGACTTCAGTTCCATAAACAATTTATGATAGGAGCACAATCATGTAGAGTAGGGTTAGGATCAAGGAGGAAAGTTCAAGACATGGACATAATAAAATCTTTTATTCGGCAAGACGAGAATGATAGGTATAAGGTGCACGCAATGGGCTTAGAAATGCAAAACGAGTGGCTAACTCTGGGAGAATTCTGTATCCCTTTAGCTTTAAAATGGCGCACCCTAATTCATGACTGGTCTCCAGCACTATTAAAATTCTATCTGAATGCGTTCCAAATGACTCTTCCAGACCAAAGTAATTTAGTAAGATGGGGTAAAGCTACCGATAAATCTTGCTACATCTGTAAAGAGGCAGTGGGGACAGCTAAACATATGCTGGTGGGGTGTAGGGTACTCTTGGAAAGTGGTCAATACTCGCGGCGCCATGACAAGGTACTAGAAATCATACGTGAAGCCGTTAGTCTTTCAGTAGCAAGAGCACAGAGGAACATTACAACAAGCAAACGTTCAATAAAGTTTGTGAAAGAAGGTTCTGTTATAAAACACACGCAAAAACCTTTCTCAATATTAGATCCAGCTCCTGATTGGACTCTTTTGATGGACACGTATGAGAAACAGTATAGAATCCCCGAGGACATTTGTGTTTCGTCATCCAGACCGGATATTTTTCTTTATTCTCGAAACCTAAAACGCGTAGTACTGGTAGAACTTACAGTTCCGTGGGAGACAAATATCCCTAAAAGTCATAACTTTAAACTTAATAAATATTTCGAGCTTACTAACGAACTGACCAGGAATAGGTTTAGAGTAAATTCATATGCGGTGGAAGTAGGAGCGAGAGGTATAACAGCGAAATCTCTCTATAGTTTACTAAAAGATCTCGGCCTGTCTAGAACTATTACTAATACATTTCTAGAACGTACTTCAAAGGCGGCATTGGCAGAATCATTTCGAATTTGGTTAGGTAGTGGGAGGAGCTCGGACAGTGAAGGTGAGCGTTAATGCATTTTAAAGGGGCCCCTTTAAACCTACACTTGGGTCGCAAGTCCCAAGCGCTGATCGGAGCTCCTCTTCCTACAACACGATGGGCCCGGCACCCGCTCGGTGAATCCATGGAATGCTAAGCAGTTTCTTCTCTTCTATCAATAAGCTTAACTAATATTAAATCAATTAGTAATAGCTTTATTTACCTAACAAGTAAAATTTAATATTTAATATTAAATGAGTTTATTTACTTATCTGATAAAGTTAATTACATACACTTAAATATGATTATTTTATTGAAAATACAATTCAGAGATAGCTACAATAACAAATTTGTGGTTAACCGCAAGTTAAATAACCAATTGGGCAGTTTAAAACCACTCGCGATATGACGTATCGGACCAACGACATTACAATAGCGTCGGCGCTTCACACAGTTTTATTCATTTAAACGACCTGATAAGAATTCATAGTTTATTCTTTACTGACCTCAATTTATTTAAAAAAGAAATATAGAAGGATTTAATATATTTAACATATACATATATATAAAAAGTTCTAGTAAATATATTTAATTCTTAAATATATAATAAATAAACCAAAAATAATTGTAAATAAAAATTTGTTGGAAAAATATATGAAGAATTATAGTAATATTATAAAGTTAATTCGTTTATTTTATTAAAGGTGCTAATCTCAAGAACAACTTTGTTTTGTGTTGAGCCGAGAAGGGTTAAAGGCATCATGTTTATCGTCCTCATACTTAAGAAGTGCCGTGTGTCATTACATGACAATTATTTATTTTTAATAATCTACAGAGAAAATGTTGCAGCAATGGCTTAATTTTTTTAATACAATATTTAAATATAAATTGTGATGATTAATAAATTTACCAAACGAACAATTTCATTACACGCCTGACCTGAGCAATGTAATTAAATTAAAATTTTGTAAAGGTAAATATTTACTACATATACACACAAATATAGATTTCAATTTGTCTTTAATTTTGATTTATAAGCCCATTTTTGGTTTTATATCATTATTAATATAAAAAAAATAAATTATATTATTTTTTACTTTTTTCAATCTGCTTGGTCTGAAATACTTTAGAAGAAAACAATTTTATAATAAATATTCCTATATGTAAACAAAATCAATAAAGAACATACTTCTCAAAAGCTATTAAGCTGCGCCCACACTGCCAACGTTAATCGTTCATTTGGATTACTGATTATGTAAACGAATATGCTTGACATTATCGCACCATTGCTTCTAAATGGAATTATTCAATGAAGAAAATGACGATGTATAAACCTACATGTGTATGTAGCTCTAGACTGTCATGTGTCAACTTGTTATTCGATGGCTAAGTCAGAATCGATTAGAAAACCGTTACGATTTAAAATGTCATCTGTCATTGAAAAAGATTAAAAAAGATAATATTGTGGGACATGCATTATGGGAACTCAAAAATTACTAATAAAGGTATAGTATATACATAATGAGTATTTAAGTAAAATACTCTTAAAAATTAATTCACAATCCAAATACACAGTTAAGTCAAGACTTTTTCTTAAAATAGCTAATAACAAAACAATATGATCAGGATTATTAATAGAAATCTGTGTATTCAGTTACAAGTAAGCTCATTTGAGATTGAATGTAATTGTACGTTCTCATTTATCTTAAACAGGGCAAACGTCAGAGGCAGGCGAGCACAAAGGGCTATATGTGAATGTGCTCGAGGGCGCACACAATAGATCCTAACAATGTCTTCGAAAATTTGGCTTTTTTACTATAGTAATGGATGGTCTATTACTCTTTGAGGCAGACTTCATTGTCAAATATTTCATCCATGTCAGCACAATTTATTAAATAATAGCTATCGCACCAAACTCCTCTGCTCCAAGAGATAGACAGGGATGCACTACTTAAAAATTGCATTGCATGAAAAATACTACGATTACGTCATTTTAAGTAAATATATGAAGAAAATTTTCGGCTAAGTAGTGTATTTTTTGTTTCCCTTCACGCTTTATGCTTAGTCCCTGCTTTCTCCGTCTCCGTTTTCCATCTTTTTCGAGGCATTGCGTGTTAAGTGGCGGAACTCAACGGAGCCCTTTGTCTAGTTTCCAGAGCGAAGAAAATGAAAATAGAAAAATCCATCTTCCTCGAGTGGAAATCGAACCCTTAAACCGTCGCGTTTACAGGCAGATGCTTACACCTCTGCGCCACGACGGTTCTATGTCATTTTTAATTGTAAATTATAAAAGTTGATATAAAAAGATTAGACTTACGAAAGAAAAATACGTCCATTAATATGTGTTATCACTAAACCTTAACGTTGGGTAGCTGTTATCGTTACTAGCTTTTTGTGTTTGGCTTTTTTCATCGTATTACTGTACATAATATAGAAATGTATTAAATCAAATGAAAGACGTCAGAAATGTGATTATAAGATTAAAGTAAAAAAAATTAAAACTTTAATAATATCCTTTTATAGGCTTATCCTTTCTACAAAAATAACATTTCACGTAGTTTTAATGTGAATTATATACTAAACTTCCACCTACTTATATAGCTTTTTCATTCACATCACTTGTTATATGTTTTATATAATTTCCATAACGACATATTCCATATATATAACATAATAAGTATATTTCATAAATCACACGTGCGTGACTCCCACCGTAACGTCACCTGCTCTATTTCATTAAATTCTTAAGATACGAAAAATGAATTGTAATTCTTTAATTTCTTTTAATTGGTGGCTAATTAGATATTATTATGAATAGTTAATTTTTATTTTGTCTATAGTTCTTATAAATGTAACAATTTTAAATTATCGAAACATTAAATATATCTTTATTAATAATAAAAGCGTAATCATAGTGCAGTGCAAAGTGTATATGTATCTTATATACATATATCGCAATACCAAAAAGTAATTTCAGTATAGCATTCTATATTACCTATAATATGCCTAAAATTTTGAAAAGATGAAGCAAATAAAACTTAGTGCTGATATGTTGAGTGGCAGAACATAACATAGGGAAAATTATAAATAAAATAATAAATTATAAATTATTAAATAAATTTATTCTCTTGAGTGAGGATCGAACCCACGACAGTAGACAATATATATATTTTACTTTACAAATATGGTAGTACTAAATGTAAAAAGTTTATTAGAAAAAAATATTATTAAAAATTACTTTTAACAAACATACTTTTAAAATCAAACATCCATACAAATTACAAAGCTTTAATAAGAAATTTAATTAATTAAGTCTTTAAAATAAACCGTGTCTATAGAACTTTTCAATGAGAAATCTCATTGAATTTTTTTCATTTTCTTTTTACTGTATATTTTTTCTTACTCTAAGCCTGGTCTGAGAAGTATTTAAAGCCAGAAAGTAATATCAGATGCTATAGAAAGTATTAAGTAAAACTAAATTTCAAGCTACATTGAACTTATTAGTTCTAAATGTTTTTAATGACCAATAATAAATAATGAGAGCTTTTATAACGTAATCTAATTGGTTGTATAAATTAATATCATAATTAACATAGCTATGTGACTGTTAGTCTTTTTAAATTAATTTTATTATAGTAATTACATATACATATATTTAACTCGATTAACTGTGTATATTGGCACTATTTTCGGAAACCCTACATTTTGAACACTTTGCAGTATTCAATAATTTATAGTACTATTGTACCACAACGATTTCGAAGTTTTATTTCAGCTTAAAACAATAAATTATTTTAATTTCTTCACACTCGTTAAAATAAGCGTTGAGTTCTACCACTTAAGACGTAATGTCAAAAATGAACGTGTAAACTAGATGAAATTTGGAACAGGGTGGTGCCTTGACTTGAAAGAGCTTTAAGCTGTAATTTATATACTAGACAAGTTTTAGCTAAGGATAGAAGAAAATTGTTTCTTATCTTGTATCCATACGAAATTTTAAAAACATTCTCGTTTTAATTTGTATTATATACGTAGAGATATTTTTAAAAACAAATTTATTTAAAATGTTACAATTAAATACCTTCGCCAGTGCATTATACTGTTAACAACATATTCTCATTCACTTGCGACTCGCAAAATAAAAGAATAAATTTACAAAAACATAAAACCGTTTTAATCCAAGCGTAGCGTGACGGGAAAGCAAATGTCACCGTTTTGTTTCAATTATCCTTGCATTTGGCGAAAATAAAAGTTGTACATGAATATTTTCTTCATGAATTCGTCCTAATTTTCGCGTCCCATATACTCATACGAGGTGAATTATTTTTGGATACCCTTGCGTTTTGATACTTCTCCAGAATTGTGAATCATTCATTTACTCAAGCTATAGATATTTCGAAAATCATTGTGTCTATACCAAGAAAGATATAATAACATAATTGAATTTATATGAATTTGAACTAAAGTTGCGGCAAAATAAATACTATTCATATATTTCTGTCCTTTCTGAACAAAGCTTTCATATTGGGTTTCTATATTTATTTTTATTTAATAGGTTTTTGAATTGGCTCTCAAAATCAAATTAATGTACCAAAAGCTAAGTTGATTCCTGCGTACAAGTATTATGACCTCATTTCCAATACCCCACTGACGTGAAGCCAATAATAAAGTCTGAGCCACTCTACCTTGGATGGCCCTTCAACCTTTCAACTGCTCCTGTGATGACGAAAAAGCGAATTATTCTTATTTCACACTGCGCTAACCTTGTGTTCAAAGAAGCCCCTTGAATCGCTTTGTTTCTGAAACAAGCTTTACATACATAGGTATATCGGGGTTAATTATTGGGCTCGGCGCACGCAACGTTAAACCACAAATCGGAACATGAGACATGGTCCGATAAATTATTTTTTTAGGCTATTCATAACCATCCGGTGAAGCTTTATTTTAAGAACGTATTACTTATTTGCATTTTTTTTTTCATTTAACATATCCCAGTAAATATTAAAGTTATTTTACAAAAATCACATTTAATAGAAATACAACTTACCAAAACCGTGATAATGCAAATATAACAGAGATTAACAGTCCTTTGTTCTGTCATAACAATAGCTGATTATATTAAATGGTGAGGTATATTAACATTTTCTGCGGAATGTCCTTGACATTAAACACAATTTGTATTCCTCAGTTTCTACTTGCAATAATACTTAGGGTCAACGTTCGGTGATAGCGGAAACAAATGTCTTACTCATAGAAATAGCTACTTTATATTATATAATATTCCTGTTTGGCTACTACATTATTTATTAGGTATTTTTCACCTATTTATCGTTAATCATTCCTGTTTTTCTAACTGTATCGTAATTTCCAATTGAACTTATACTAATTAACTTACTTAAGTTGTGTGTTGAGTGATGGAACTTAAACCCAAATTTTCTTTCACCCAAACAAATATGAGTAGTTATTGTGAACATTGGACTCGTGTTTTCAGTCTAACGATTTCCTACTACACCTTGCTAAAAATATAACTTTTTAACTGTCTCTAATAATATAAGATGGACATGCAATGTCCCCAGAACAGAAGCTGACATATGTATTTTGTTAGCGCTGCTCTGATTGAACATCAGCATCAAAAACTTTATTCAAAACATTAGTAACTTGAACTTTAAAAGCAACGACTATATTATAATATTATGAATAAACATTTAAACATTCTATTTTTGATTTATTTCTCCGTTTTTATATTACATTTCTATATAATTTTTAAGACAGTTTAAAGAGATTTTATGATATACCTACAGATAAAACTAAACTTACTCAATATCGTTTCAAATTAAATGCATTTTCAATAAAATCACATCAACAAATCGTAGAAAACATATAATTTCTGTTAAAAATGCGCATTGTTTCTACGTAAATCAAAATCATTATTTTACAATCACATTTCTCTATTCATAATATTAGATTCTAAACTTTAGGGTGTAAGTACACGAGGTAACAAGCGATGAATATCGCGATACAACAAAAGACTTCCTGGCCGCGACTCGCTGCCCACAAAAATTATGATCTACGTTCTTGATAAAACGATAAACTCTTATTTAAATAAGCATTTGAATAATACATGATTTTTCTTAAAATTAGTTCGTTTTAATCGTAAAACGACATGCAAATTGTCGATTAGTATAGTGTAAGTATATTATTAGTGATTTGAAATGTAAAGTTCCATATTATATTTATTTGACAATGTTTTTTTTTTTAGTCATAGGGTAAAAAATGTTCTATTATAGTTAATATACGCTTGCGTTGAAAATCACTTGGCCAATATCGTTGAATAGAGAAAACTAGGAAATATTGAGTGCAAAAAAGTGAGATCCCGTAAAAAGTTTGCATTTAATACGAAACATGCATAATGTATATATTTCTACATAGCATAGTCGAAATTTACATCAATGGGCAGTTTATGTTATTTTTAATAAGAAATTAATTCGCCTGGACTGTGATAAATATAATAAATCATATGCGATAAAATTCGTGAACTAAAAATAAGATTAATACTACATAACAAACTAAGTAAAATACGAAATAATGCACACCTTCAAGCTTTTAGCTATTCTTGGTTAACCTTACTCAATTTAAGTTATTTCTTTAAAAAATAATACCAAATTTCATATAAATCTAATATCCAGATGTCATTTTCCATTACATTACAAATGTAAAGAAATTGTTGCCTTCTCAACCGTTTCACTTAAACATATTCCTTTAGCCCTCGGCTTTAGGGTGATGATTAATAAAGCATTTCGTAGGTGCCTAATGCCGTCTGCCCTGATTTGTAAATATAAAGAATTTCTAAAATTATATCATATTTTTTAGTAAGTAATAAGAGATGAAAAAGGGAAATCTTGTAATTTATTTATGCATATTTGTAACTTTGAATTTACTTTAAATTAATAAATACAATAGTTGTTATAATTTTATTTCAACGAATATTATTATATTATAAATTACTAGAAAGAAAGAAGCGAAGAAAGCGAGTTTAGCTTTAACTGTAAAAAAATATTACTAGCTATTAAGCCAAAAGTTGTTAGAGCTTTCATCGCCACTGTACTTTAGAATGTTTATAATAAAATATAAATGGTAGAGCATGGATCCTATTCATCATTTTTTATGATTACAATAGTATCTGTATAATTTTAAAACAAAAATGTGTGTGTGTGTGTGTGTGTACTTTTATAAATCTTGAACAATTGAAACAAAATTCGTGATATTATTTTTCTCTATATAATTACGCTTGAAATTTAATTATATACAATTTATATTGAGTTAAAGCATGCAAAAACCTATAATAGTGCAGCTTGCAAGTAAACCGGTCGTATAGTATCGACAAGTCAGGTTCTCCTTATTTGGTTGCTGTGTGTTGCCTTGATATTGCATCGTTACACCAACATTAAAGATGAATTTTATATTGTGACTTTATATAAAGTTTAATAGCATGTATGGTAATTTAGTTTTTTTTCAGTAATTCATATCAGCTGTTTGCCAATAAATCGTAGTGCGACAAGTATACTTAGGATGTTCATATTGACAGTGTTAAATAAATTTGCTACTGTTTCGAAGTTTTAAATGAAATTAAATTTTAAATCAATGTATTAACATGCTTGGTATAGACTTTCTTTCCTAATATAAGCTATGATCCAATTTGTAAATGTATGACTAACTGTGCAGTGTATATACGGTGGTTAAATGATCAATCCCCATTTTTGAGCGACATTTGTTTTTCTCTATAGTTACGAGCAGTAGGTAATATGAGAAACTAAATTATCGTACTAGTAATGTTTTGAAATAAGTAGAATTACAAGAATTCCATTAATAACGTAAATTATCTCTGCCATCAAAATAAGAAAAATCTCAAATCATGTTGCTGTTTTGTATACGGTAAATATAAATAAAATGCTTTTAATGTTTTCTTGTACCCTGCCTTATGTAGAGATTATACTAACGATTAATATCAATATTGTCGTTATAAATGGGCTTATATAAGAATAAATGGTATCGCGTGCATTCTAAACATACTCAAAAACATTTGTTACCCAAATGCTTTTCGTCGGTGGTTGTCAGTTTGCAAATTGAATACAATTTATCATGCGATATATAAAAAGCTGAACAGTTATACTTACTTTTGTTGAAACTACTTACTTACTACTTAAAGAAAGGTCTTTAAATAATACTCACCCAAAATATACAATTTTGTGAGAGTTATTAACTTATTTAACTTTGTTTTAGGTTTGCGCGATGTCTTCATCTTTATTGAGAGGAATAATGTATTAATAACGATTTTTTATTATATTTTGTATTTTCAGTACAAAAAACGCGGCGTTGAACTCTGCCGGCGTAAAGTAAAAAATAAAGTGTATTTACACTAGATTATTTATGTACAATCTGGTTTAAGAGTGACCAAAAAGCCTACAGCTCGAAAGGTTGTAAGGTTGGTTTTCCATTCGTTCATACATACTTAAACGATACATGCTTTAGTGAGTACTATATAAAAATAGATATAAATATAGTCTAATATAATACCATTTTTACTAGAAATGCCAAAGTGCCTCTTGAATATAACAAATGTTAATACCTACCTGGCGCATAACACAATTTTTTTCATGTACTAGAGAAAGGATCTTTTTCAAAATCGAATATTTTAAATTTATTATTCTGATGTTAGGTCATAGATATAAAGTCAAAACAGCTTTGAAACAAAATACCAGTGTCTAACACCTTTAATATGTATATACGTATTTACTAGTGTAACGAATCATGATGCACCAAACTAGTTTATTAGAGACGAAGCTAGGATGGAAGTTAGAGAGACTTCCCCGATATGCAACACTCAAAAGTGTTTGAAATAGTCATTCTTAGATGTTTGGGTTTTACTCACCAAATTCTTCAGTATAACAAACATAAAAAAGTTAGGAAAGCGGGGACAGAGAAAGTAGGGATTGAGCAACGGAGTGTCTTAACAGGTTAGGTTCATATGGTTCCTGCAGTTCCCTCTGCCTACCCTGCAATATGCGTGAAGCAATGCGTGAAGCTAAAAAAGGAGTTAAGAAAATGTGTAGCAACTTTCCCCGTGTTAATTATAACACATAGTAAGTAATTAAAATTTTAATGATTTATCAATACATTTTATTGCTTTTGGAAGTGTTTTAGAGAGGTTGAAATATCAAATAAGAAGTCATTACACAATGGGGAGCTAGTTAATGGGCCATTAAACGAACCTATAAATTTAAGTTAATCATGACTAATTGAAGTGGCATAAAGGGAACGCATACATCAGCATTAGTTTTCAAATATCCGGGTGGTCTTATAAACATTGGTTTGGCTTTTAGTTAGATAATATGTATGGAGGTTAGCTACATCACTATTAAGATAGAAGAACTTTTTCAACGCAAAGGTGGACAAACCACTACTTTGGGTCCATGTTATCAGTCACGTTAAAGCCTAGTCGTAACAATTTTAGATAATTTTTATGTTTATTTCACAAAAAAATTCTAAGTTATGTTTAAAATAATCTGACTAAGGAAATTTTTACGATTATGTACTCTGGATTAAGTTCTTATGCTTTTTTTTATTCAGACATGAATATTAATAACTAACCGTATTACATTAATTTCTCATATGACTGCGGTAAGCACAATAGAAGCACAGTGTAATAGAATCACTAATCAAGTTGATTCCACTAAAGGATCTCCATTTAAAACCCTTCATTAAACTTATCCGAGATGGATCTAAGCCCGAATTCGTGTAACGTAATCGATTTAGAAACGAGAAGCCGCGAAGGGCAAAGTGCGGTCACAAATTTACATATAAATTTGGGATTATTTTAATTTAAAATGCATTTGGAAAGTTTATTTGCATATATATGAGAGCTCATTGCCGTTTCTTTGTCACATTGGTTACTATGGCACTTTAGGGAGTTTACGGGTTATAACCCGCAGAGGGGACACCAGAGTGATGTCATGGAACACTTTTACGCTAAACAAACACGTCGAAAAGCTCATATGGACGACCACTTAATAAAATTAAGCAATATGTCAACCAACCACTACACCTATATTGACACAAGGGAACGGGAAGCTTCCACGACCCCTAGTAATGAAAAGTCTAAATCTCATTAATGGATTAAAGTAAAATATCATAGAATGTATGAGAACGTTTTACTAAATTAAAATCATAAACATATAGTTAAGTTATAAATAAATTGACACAAAAATTCATAATTTTTATAGTTGACCAATTCTGTTAATAATAATTAAAAAATTTAACAATCAGTGTCATATTAAGTAGCGGTGACTTATGACTGACTAATGCTAGCAAATGAAGAAACGTTTTTTCTATGAAAATACACATACTATTAGATGTGACAGCAAATATCGTTGAATGAGAAGAATGATTGGAGCCATTGGACGGCATCGGAGCGCAGGTTCGATTTGCGTTATATACAAATTTATACACGTTGTCAAAATATTATTATAATATATTTTTCTTTGTCTTTTCCCTTTTCAATAAATCTTAAAAGAATTTATTATTTGAGTCAGACCCAATACCTACAAATATTAGATGCTGATACTTATTTGCACCGCTCCAAAGCAACATAAAGCTTTTAAGCTAAAAAGTAAAAGCTCATCAAGTCAATATATCAGCCAAGCGAGTTGATATATTAGGCGCAGTTAATCAGTGACGCTGGGATTTCGTAAATCAGTCATCCGCTAAGAGATCTCCTTGATCCGATTTTAGGGGAAAGAGAAATGCAAGCTGTGCCTAATATTTGTTCTTGTTGCGCTAATAGCTCGTAAATATTTCAGCGAGCGGACACACATGCGCTTGAGACAAATGGCCGCTTATAAAATATATGTATGCCGTCACTTTGAACCTTCCCCATTCGTTACGTTTCCGACGACTGAAATAACAATACCGACCCGTTACCGAGTCCCGAGTACCGAGGCCCGAGTTTTAAATTTGAACGGAAATGCGAACCATTCATCAATTTTGTCACGTGCTTCACGAATAACACCCTTAATGGTTTATGCAGTGGGAACTGAATCAAGATTTATTCTGGTTATCTCCAAATTAGAGCGAGAAGTTCAAGTTTAAATTTTCTGAACGCTCCAATTTAATGGAATGCAGAATGATTTTAAGTGCCTTTTCATAATTTGGTGATCGAATGGTATTTTTTGTATCAGTCGCTGTGCTACTAATTGGGTATACCTTTATAATTTTTATAACCTGGGGTTTATATAAATTTCAAAACAGATATATCAGGAATGAGAATAATAAAATCCATAAAATATAGATATATAAGAACTGTCGTGACACAAATGTGAGGCGAAGAAGACGCGACTGCTTGTGTGTTCGTTTCCCACTTGGGTAGAATTAAATATTTATATATCCTTTAACAGGCTGGCAACAAGATAAAGCGCAGCAGTTTCTATGCATAGTACAAAATGTCTCCAAAAGCGAAAAAAGAGAAAAGAGGCACTAATTTCTCTTTTGCACTAGGTTCCTTCTGCTTACGGTTTCCTCTGTCTATCCTGCAATGTGTACGCTGTATCACAGCACAAAGTTTATGATAACCTAAAAATTAAATATATAAAAATAGAAGTATATTTTTAGAATAAGCTTGCCTAATGAAAACCAGTTCTACGTTTCGATTACGAAAATAACAGACAGGCAGACAGAGTTATTAAATTAGGCTTTTCGTCAAAAATAACATTATAAATGAATCAAAACGATGGGATCGCAGTGACAGGACTGTGATATGCCTATACAATACCATTAGCTCGGATATAAAAAGATAAAATAATATATATATATATATATATATATATATATATATATATATATATATATATATATATATATATATATATATATATATATATATATATATATATATATATATATATATATATATATATATATATATATATATATATATATATATATATATATAAAACGATGGGATCGCAGTGACAGGACTGTGATATGCCTATACAATACCATTAGCTCGGATATAAAAAGATAAAATAATATATATATATATATATATATATATATATATATATATATATATATATATATATATATATATATATATATATATATATATATATATATATATATATATATATATATATATATATATATATATATATATATATATATATATATATATATATATATATATATTATAATATTCTAAAAATACCAACCATCATTATGATTCGCAGGTAAACAGAGGGCGTCGTAGCAGCTTTAAAATTTCCTAGAAACAAATTAAACGGCTTCCCTGTCACTCTTCATTCACAGGGATTACTTTAGCTGGGGTATTGCTTTTATATAGACTATTAAAATATAAATGTACATCATGAAATTATTATAAAGTCAATGTCATGCGGCGGGACGGCGTCTGACAGTATATGCAATAGTCGAGGGTTTGAAAAAAGTAGCTATGAGCTACGCTGCTCAGCAGGAAAAGTTTCAAAATAAGATGAAAAGCGCTCCCGATATTCCCGCAAATAGACATGATATATTTTACATTTAATTTACATAACATCTCTAACACTCTATGTTTGTTGAAACATTTAATATAGATTGATTGACCAATGTGCAAAAAAACGTACGTTCGTTTCGTATTTTTTAAGTATATTAAAGTTAAATGATTTATATAGCTTCACGTTATAAAAACAAAATTACGCATATGGGTAGACAGATGGACAGAGAAATTGTGGGAACCTAGTGTTAAGACAAACAAAGTGAAGTACCTACTTATAAATTACAGACGAAAAAGCAACTTAAATCTGAAGCATATTACCCATAATTATGTTTGGATATAAGATATGTGTTTTTATTTATCCAGCAATATATGAGAATTGTATGGTAAAAGCCTAATCTTAGATTACTACACGCGAAGATAAGTCCATGGCAACGCTGTCATCCTTCATTCGTGAGGATTACCGCGACGATCATATCCCTTGGGTATACAGATATACATTCATATATAAACCCACTAATAGCAATGACTTGCCGTATATTAATTTTCATAGCTAACGGAAATATTATATACTTTACTAAGAGTTAGTTGTTGAAAATAATCAGTAATATTGCTTAAAATATTATACATTACATACATTTATATTGTAATTGAAACTTGAATATAATTAGAGCTGTAATTGCCAACACCATTATTAGTTAAGTTAAATCAAAGTTGTGAAGATGTTTATATTTGATGTATTAACCAAAATTAATGTCAAATATAGTATATTTGTTTCACATTGGTTATTTTTAGTAAATAATTGTAATTCAATTGATTTAATAAAGCTATTGTAAATATTTACGTTATGAAAGATACAAAGTTTTACTTAAAAATTGAGTTTACTTTGTGTGGAATAACGAACGTAGGCATTTACAGAACACAATAAACCGGAGTAGGCTGAATCACGTCGCGTTGCGAAGACTATGGGAAAAGTTACCGAGGGATTTATTTGTCAACTTTGCTCTGATAAAACTTTGTTTGACATTTGATTGTAAGGTCACGCCCGCCCGCTTCGCAGATAGATAAGTTCGAGGATCACCTCTTTTAAGTTTAAATTAATTTCCTTCCATTATATCGATTCAAAATATTTAGAATATCAAAAGTTTTACTATCTAATTAAGAGCATTGTAGTTACTTAAAAGATTTGATCTTCATGTTATATAATAAAAAGTTAATAAAAGTTTAACGTACATTTAACAATATGGTTATAAATAAATAGCAAAATTGCAATGTGTTTTAAAAATATAGCTTTTTTAAAGCTTATTTGGTAAATAAAAGATTCTGTTGATAATAATTCAATGTGTCTATATAATATTTACATATTTTACCACAGCAACAGTTAAAATTACATTTTGAACGTAAATATACTTGTCAAAAGTAGCATTCGATAGTATATCTACAAAGACCACCCCATTTTACAACACTCCTCGTTTTAATGACGTATCTATAAAAGATGAGCTATCATCGGAAAAAAGCTTTTAAAGAATTTTAGGGCAGTTACAGATTAGTCGTACAAAAATTATTTTTTTTTTTTTTGTCTGACAACAAAATTATGTGCGACATATACATATATACATATATACATATACATGTCTGTATGTAGAATGTATTGGAGGTGATAAAACGAAATAGTTTTTAGTCATATAATCAAAGTACCAATAAGTATTTAAATAAAAATTTATAAAGATACCTTTTCTTTTTAACTTAAAAGCAGCTTATACACTTTTTAAATATATTTAGAAAACTGAGACAACTTACCAGAATTTATTCAATATTCGACAGCTGCTTTCCGTTAGTTTATATCGATAAATTATGCACAGAAGCCGAGAGAATATGAATGTTTTAAAATTTAAAAGCATAAGTGATGATTGACGTATACTAAAATATCTCAAAGAATATCAAATAAGTAAGACGTTGGAAGCTTAGAAATAACAACGTATAATCGTACTTGTTACTTTTAACATATTATATAGTATTATAGTAAAAAAAATAAGTTTTAAAAGCTAAACTTGCATGTAAAAAGATCGTTAGGCAAGGCAATATCGTCGAGTCGCCCGTACGGCACACTGTAAAGCTCAAAGTTGACAAAATCTCTCGCGTTATTTCTGTACTAATTAGAAGCGAGTGTGGGCGTGTAGTGACAGGCGACATGTAACTGCGGGTTTTTCTTTTGATTAATTCTTTTAGTGACTTAAGTGTAAACTTTGGACAATTTATTAAAATATTATAAGCAGTGAGATAAATATAATATATGTATTTTTAATTTGAAATGTAAACTTTCAAAGTATTAAAAATGAAATATAGGAATATAGTTATACATATTGTAATGGTAAGTAGTAGACAAAAGTTATTGTATGAAATTTTAAATAGATAAATAGAGAACGATTTGTAAGAAACATTTGTAAATTAAGAGAACAAGGCGATTGGAACGCAATTAGAACATTTAAGCATGATATTTTAATTTTTTTAGTAATATACCAATAATATATTTTTTTTTCTTATTTTATTTGCATTATTATACGTACGTATTATATTTATATAGTATTTATTGTAATCAAATGTTTTTAGGATTTTATGTTCCAAAGGGTGAAAATAAAAATTATTCAATGTCTGTTTATCAAATTTTTTTTTCAACATAGTATAGAAATATTAAGTCAAGTCAATAGTCGAATTAATCGAACGTATCTTGATTGCGTTTACTTAATAAACGCAATCAAGATATCTACGTTACGCAGCTATTTATATCAAACTCTTTGCGTCAAACCTAGTAGTATTATAGTCCTGTTGATTGAAAATAAATAAATTTGAGAAGACAGAAAAACTTTGAAATTTTTAATTAATAAATCTATTGCAGAAAAAACATTAGAGAAGTGTATTTAATTTTTTTTATAACTTCACGCTTTATCCTGCATATTGCAGGGTAGGTAGAGGGAACTGCAGGAACCATATGAACATAAAAGAATGGAAATAGATAAATCCATCTTCCTCGAGAAGGAATCGAACCCTCAAACCGTCGCGTTTACACACAGACGCTTACGCCTCTGCGCCAAGACGGTCCTCAATTTAAATTTCTCAATGTCATTTAAATTTGTCAATGTTTATAATACAGCTTTTTTATAATTTAACTTTTCGTTGATCATAAAATTGTTACGGAAAAGTCGGTGCGAATAGTACTTGCGCTTAATTGCTGTTATATTTTTATGTGCCAAGTATTTTCGAATTAAAGATATCGTGGATCTAACATGTCATTATAGGTATACATAATCGATGATTAATACATAAATATTTAACTTACAAGTTTGGGGCCAATCGCTAGATATTTTTATAAATGTACCTGAGGAAAAAAGAGATTTTCAAATAAAATATAGCTGTCTTTCAAATGTAAATTTAAAAATAAAGTAAAATGTTTTATGACATAGTACAGTAGTAACTATAAACACTAGAAGATGTTCGTGATGATCTTCTCGTTTATAGTTAATTGATTTATTCCATGCTTTAACTTGCAACTATTTTACATTTTGCTTATTTTATTATATGATTAATAATAATTTAGTGAAAAGAAATTAGTCATTAGCAAAAGCATTTATCTCGTTTTAGGCTTCCGTACAAAAAGTAAAGACCACTTTATTTTCCATCTCTCTGTCACTCAGGCTGTCAAGCTCATTTTCTCAATATCTCCTGAAGATATTAAACTGAAATCAATATCAAAGCATTAATATCAAAGACATTTGGAGCACAGATAAAATCAAAATTATAAATCAAGGCAATAGAAGAGGAACGCTTAGCTTTTTTTGCATTTTTTATGAAACTTCATCAATCTATTCTCTTTGCTATTACGGCCAAAGCCTCGTCGCAACCATGCAATGCATATGGCGTTTAAGAGACAATCTGAGGCCACTGGGCTCATGGCGCCCCAGTGTGTCGCGATTCACAGCTTAAGAAACCCCTTAGTAATAAATAATAGAAAGAAAAGTATAAATAGTAGAAAAGTTTGAAATTTAAAGGTATATACTAAGAAAATATATTACAAATTTTTCGGTTGATACAAAATAAAAAATACGTCTGACAATTTAAGTTCATTAACTTTATGAACCCTTTAGGATTATGCGAAAGACATATTGACATATTGTTAAAGATTTTTATTATATGTAGGTTGCTTATAAAACTTTTATTATGTTAAATACTTGCGATACAGTCACCTTAATTACAATTTAATAAAAATATAGAATGCCATTTTATATATAAGTGTATCAACATCCAAATAATATTAAAGAAATTAATTATTCTTTTTGTGCGAGATCAAATAAAGTCCAATTTATTAAAAACGAATTTTCGCTCCGATATTTCCAATTAGAACAAGTATCAAAGAGTACAAAGGTTTGTTGGAGGAAATCAAGTAATAAAATGTATTTTATTATTTTTTACAAACGATGTTAGAGAATTACAATTTTCTTTTTTAGGTTCATGCTATAAAGAACTTGTATTGGAGGTAGTTTGTTTGATTTTCAAGTATACATACGTTTCTACTGTGTTTTGTATGTGAAAATGCTTGTACAAAAAATATAACCTAGAGCTTTATAAATAGGAAGTATAAAGATATAAAATGTCTTTAACCATTAAAATGGTGTTTAACCATATTTCTTAAAATATAAAAGAAGACAAAAAGCAAATGCGCTGTTAAAGCATTAAAAAACGAGGAATTAAAAACGGAACCCTATTTATAATGGACGAAGGTGCAAATTAAATCAGCATATTTTTTCTTAGCTATTACATTGCCAAGTCAAGCCTGTAATGGCGAAGTCTAGCCCTAACATAGTATGTAGTATTCTTATAATGAACACTTGCTAAGTACACTTAAATAGCTTTAAACAGAAGAAAGAAGCTTAAATAGCTTTAGAAAGCTTAATAGTTTATGTCAACACTGCAAAAATTAAGAACGGGATATTGGTATTGTTGATGCATGTGTTCCAGTATTATTAGTTGACGACTAAAGGAAAGCAAGGATTGTATTCTATGGAAATAGATTCACTTATGTCGTTCTACTTGAAACATTGAGAGCTTTTGTTTTTGTTTATTAAGAAACAGTTCAATATATGTATAATATAAATTGTTAATAATTAATATCTATTAATAGACCAATAAATAATAAATTTATACAGAGTTGAGAATTATAAAAAGTTACAAATAGTAAAATATTATCCTCAAAAATACTTGAAATTGCAAAAACAACAAAAAAATACAATTCTATATAAAATTAAGTCGAAAATAACAAAAACTTGTTTGACATATTAAAAAGAAATTTAAACATATAAGATATATTAAAAACATAAAAAGCCTCATTAAATATAGATACTACTAAAATGGGCTGAGCTACAGTATTTACTTGCCGCATGCAACGTACAAAAAACCTAGCAAGTACCTACTTGCACGATGCACGCGACTACCTATTGCGACCGACGAGGAATTCCATACTGAAATGCCAAGTTCCTATACGAATGTACTAGGTGTCCAACTTTAGAGATAACGTCTTTGTGCATGTTTTCTATAAACTACTTGCAGATACGGTAAATTGTTGGAGTCCACTAAACCTTTTATGTATTTAAATAGTAAGGTGCAATAGTAATCTTTTTTTTTTGAGGCAGATAATATTTATATATATATATATATATATATATATATATATATATATATATATATATATATATATATATATATATATATATATATATATATATATATATATATATATATATATATATATATATATATATATATATATATATATATATATATATATATATATATATATATATATATATATGTGTGTGTATTTATATATATATTACTTTTATTTATTATTTCATTATTAATTTGTGTCTTAATCCTACAATTTCTACGTGGGCGAATAAAGATAATTCGTCTGTATACAGAGGATATATTTTATTTTTCCCGTAGTATATTTTTAGCCTAAGTCATTTTGATCAATTACCAATTGGGCCCACAGCGGCACAGTGGCATAGCATGATTGTAGTGGTTTTGATCTCCATTCGGAGGAAAAATTGTGTTAAATTCTTTGCTCTTACGTGTCAAACTGAAGCATAGAGTTCGGCAACTCAACACGGCTAGATGAGGAAAGCTGTTGTAACTAAGTTAGTAGTATGCTTTTATTAAATCATATATTTATTGCATTTGAATAACTTGTAAATAATAGTTTTAATTTAATTTAAATTTTTATTTAGGCATTACTTTATTGTTAAAAAACAGATCAGGGAAATAACTAAAATTAAACACGTCAGCAACTACTTCAAAAATATAAAAAATAAGAAAAATAAATTTATAAATAGTATCAAGCTTTTCCTTTTGAAAAGGGGCTTGAAACAAGAATTTAAATATACTATAATTACAATTAGTACCACTTTAGAGAAGCTGCTTTTAATAATAGGAGACTTTAATAGACAGCTATTAAATTTATGAAGACAATGCCTAGACAATTATCTAAAGCAATAATTGTAAAGCAATCTTACTTGAGGTTTATTACGTAGGCTCGTGTTCCCTGTGAAGTATATTTTGTATAATGAAAGAGCAAATTAAATGAAATCGAACCTAGGTATCTTTTTACAAGTATTCACTTTAATAATGTCCCCAATTATATTATTTGTTTTATGCTTATATTTGTTTTCGATAATAAAATTGTATTTTTAGCTAGCTTCTTGCAGTCTATTTATTTACAGATTAAAGTATTTAAATCATTTCATCTTTTGTGAATGTATCGATCTAATATATAATGTATGATGTTATATGAAAATAACGCAAGCGCTAGCGTTATTCGTTCGTTCGTTCAATAAGATTCAAGGTTGATCTGAAATGCAAAAGTGAGTGCAATATTTGTTATATAAACACAATTTGAATGAAAATAAAAATAATCCATTCTTAAGATTAGAACTCGAACCCATAACTATCGGCTTTATGCTGACATATAGATACTGTCGCTATTTATAAATTTCTTTTGTGCCATTTTAGTATTTCTTTCTTAAAGTTACGTTTCTTTTACGTTGTATTAACAAATATAATAAAATTCTATTATAAATGAATGAGATCTAGTAATTTCAGGAAATTGGAGAAATGAGCAACAAATATACTTAAGTGTTATATTGTATATAATACAAATATTAACTAACGTAGTAATAAATAACTAATAATTATCTCCAAAGCTTGCTATGTAACCCTTAGACGCTTAATTGATCGTGCCTAAGAGGCTGACTTGAGGTCAAGAGTCTTCGAACATTCTATAGACTGCTATTTATTAGTCCTCTATTCGATATTATGTAACTGTTTATAAGAAATCCCTATTATAAGACTAATGAAATTGATGATAATTTTGCCTTTACCAGCTCTATTATGTCTATTAGTGTAATAATATTACTAAGAAACGAAAGCAATTTTCCAAACCGCGTGCAGCGTAATAAGTTGGTTTAAGTAAAGGAATTATACTAAATTGTCTTTATAAATGAAGCAACATTACAGAATAAACTTCATTGTTAGGGATATTTTTTTATTTAAAAACATGGTAAGCTGTACTTGGAACATTTATTATTTGCTGGAACGTTTTACAGTTAATGATAATAAAAATATTACAATTCCATATATGTATGTATAGTTATTATAATTTGACAGTAAATATATATTTTTCTCTTTGTGTTATAAAAATAATATCTTCATATTATTTGACTCACATCGCTAGATTATTTTATTTCCATTTTCTTCGCTGTAGTATCTAGGCGAACGCGGCGTTGAGTTTAGATGAATGTAAACACTTAAGTTTTAATTTATTTTTATTAAAATGAGATAGATATGCTGTCGTACGAATACTTCCTACAAAAATAAATGGTGTTTTAAAGAATCGGCATGTGCAGAATACTCTCTGAATGAAATTCCAAATATTAACACATCGATAAGGACTTCACAATGTAACGTTTAATTTCAGAGTATAATAGTTCGCTCAGTAAAAACCACGTTTTCATTTAGTGTTAAAAATATGACTTTTTATACAAAATAAATATGTAGCTGTAGCATCCAAAATTCTTACTGAGACTTACTGTGACAATATAGTTTCGGCGCTTCAAAAATAGTAATATTTTATTTTAGTTACAAAATAGAAAATAGTTCTGACAAGTCTTAAGGAATGAAGACGAAGCACTCGTGAAATTATATGGCCAAGATCCATTTAACCCAAGAAGAATGTTGTAAATAATAACCAAAGTATCAACATATAGCATATAGTAGTATCAATTTAACCTAAATTTAATGTTTTAATATCGGGTCATTAAAGGATTTCGGCATAGTACTTTACTACAAGAAACCCATTCGTTTAATATAGTGGGGAAAGCACATTTATGCATAAATAACATTCGTAAAACTAAATATCTATGATTGAAAACTTTTTTTTAATTTAGGATCACCAAGCTGTAATTTATTGAGATTCCCATAGCTAACATACGAATTCAATCCATGCGCATAGACCTACTTCTATAAGTAAACTAAATGCCATACAAGCGAGATCGGATGAAATTATTATATGAGAACAGTCGACACCTAAGTTTAAATTTCTACCCAAACCTCAGTGTATTTATCAGATATTGCTTCATCTGTTTTTACCATTTTCGATTCATGACACAAGGACTTGGCTAATTTAAGGTTAATTCTTTCGAAGAAATTGTAAGGTGGTTCTACTATTGCATTTCCTCAAAAAATCCGATCATCCGTCACGAAATTTATTTACTACCAGAAAAATTGAAGAAAGTAGCACTAAATAGTGTTTGGCATAATGCTTTCAATTCACTATGCGTTTTTTTTTATATTTAATTAAAACTTTTACTTAACTAAACTAACTAAACTAATAACAGTGATAACTTATTAATAGTTACATTATTAAAATTAATTATTACTTAGGATATGTTTCTCATTTCTATAACAATTATGTCGCTAGTATTCCAAGGTATAACATAAACAATAAAGCAATATAAACTTATTAAGCCGCACAAGTTTTCTTGCTCGTGGCAACGTCTTGACTAACTTTGTTCTTGTTTATTATTTTATAGTCCACTCGGCATTTAAAAACGCAGTCTTGAAAGATGTATGAAGCTGTGTACAATAATAAATTTACCATTTAATTGTTTATATATTATGTTATGCATTAATTTATTGTTATTTAAAAAAAAAAACGGAAATAACCGACATCGATGTAGATAACGTCTTAACCTTAGGTTTCTCCATTTTGCTCGCTATTAACAATATACATTCCAAAACTTAAAAAAATGTTGATTTTTATTTAATTTCCACATTCATTATACTCAACTAAATTCCGCAATATTTTACTAGAGAGTGAGCAAGAGAAAATAATTTATTTACTCCTGATGGGAATCAAACCCAAAACCATTGTGTCGAGACGAGACGTATTTAAAATGTCAAATAGATGATAAACAATATGATAAATTATTATACCATTTGAAGATAAAAATAAATAAAGAAGCTTCTTGAAAGTGAATTACCTAACGGACATTTAGATTTATGGTTAAAAGAATTGTCCGGTGAACGTGTGGCATAGTTAATTATCAAAGTATGCTCCGTAGGAATTAGCTGCTCAATTAGAATCACATTACGTGGAACAATTTACCGCTAACCATTCTAGGGCGCCCGATGTGCTTCGAATAGTAGAGTTCTATGGATATAAGTACTACAAGCAATAGAAGTGTCCATTTTGTGAATACTGTTTTAATTAAATTTTATTCGATTATTACAAATTGATTTCTTTTTCAACCATTGTTGTTATTGATTTCCTTATTTAATAGCGTGATCTGCTGTGTTGTTACATTTTAAATACAAACCTACATCTTTGCTTATATAACCTTGTACACAAATGTATGTGAAAAATTAAATCATATAGCTGATTCGATTTTAAAAACACACATACAATTCAATAATCGTAATAATTTAACAACGATCATTGTACAAACTCCCCAAAGCGGAAATATATCAGTTTAAAAATCCGTATCTAAATTCATAGAGATTATAAAAGACGAATCAAATTATATTCCACTTAAACAGCAATAACATTCGAAGTAATCGATCCGTTCGTTAGCTCTATAGCACAATCAGTGGAACGCATTGAGCACCGCCAGTAAATCGTGAAGACCACCCACCTGCGTTGTGAGAAGGCAAATAAAATAAAACAACGATAAATAACAGTGCTCACGCATAATTGATCACAAATTAAAACTCGCGGCCCGTCCGAAATGTTAAATGCCGACGGCGCCGAAAGCGAAATTAGTATCCGATCCATGGATATTCGGTTTCGCACGCAAGATATTGTCTTTTAAGGTGAATTTTAGTTTAAGAAAAAAGAGTTGGATAAGCGCGACGGTTTAAGGGTTCGATTCCCACTTAGGGAAGATCGATTTTTCTAGTTCCATTTTTTTCGCTCTGGAAACTAGGCAAAGCCTGGCGTTGAGTTCCTTCACTCAAACGCAATGCCTCGGGGACGAAGGAAGCAGGGACTAAGCAACGGAGTGTCTTAACACTAGGTTACAGGTAACCTGCAGTTCCCTCTGCCTACCCTGTCATGTGCGGGATAAAGCGTGAAGCTAAAAAGAATGGATAAAAGAGACGTTTTCTACAATTATAATCATAATTTCTTGGAATAAAATTGGATTTCTCTCTTTCAACAAATAGTATTATAGGAAAATAAATATGCACAAGTAAAAGTAATACAAAGTTTTAAACTTTTAAAGTAGCATTAGCACGTTTTGCAAGTGAATTAAAACTTGTAAAAGTTTAACTAACCGAGCCTTGTTTACATATCACAACAATAGACTATTCAAAACAATATGTCGCTATACAAACGAGTGCGGTTGAGACATTTCTGTTCCGTGATAAGTCTCCACTCATAAGTAGTTAAATATTGTTTAGCTATTTCATAACTGCTGCTCTTTTAACAATGCTCCACAGTTCACAAAGCGATTTAATTTTTATTTATGAGCTTTTTGTAGACAGCTTAAACCATGTGAGAGGCATTGTAAGCTTTACGCCGAAACAACAAAAACAGTTGTTAAAAATAACCTAAATATTTTAAAACGTCCGTATATTTTTGGTTTCGGGTAAATTAATTTTTTATATCATATTCATTGTACCAACATACGAAATACATGCCAAATTCACATGGTAAATATGAGAAATGATATGATTTATACTGCAAAAGCTGGGAAAACTAAGTTACGAACTCTAAAGCTTCTAGAAAACCCATTAAGCGGACATTTCGTACATACGTGATGTTTTTGTAAAATGTACATTGATATTAAAAGTTATTATTTCAATAATAGAATGAAAAATATAAATAATTGTTTACAAAATTGAGAAATACAAAAAAATCGTATAAATTATCATAGTTTGTGTAGGAGAAGCATATTAGTTATATGCTTCTCCTACGTCAACATAAATATATAATAATAATAATAATAATAATAATATAAAATATTATGTTTATATAAAATTTTAATCCTAAGATGAATTTAATAATCATGCAGGTATGTTGTAATGAGTGAAAAAAATATCTTATTACTTTTAAGTGCTAACTCATTATTTTCTTAGAAAATAAAAAGGAATAAAAAATATAATTAATCGAATCGTATTGTGCTGCCGAACACATAACAATATAGTAAAGAAATCTTCGTAAACCTAGGAATTACATCCACAGTCTAAAGGTATTTGTCTATAGAGTACGTCCCGTCCCGTATGACTCGAACGCTATAAGCCGAGTCAATAGCGTCTTGAGCCTTCTATGGCGTACCACAAAGGAATACAAAATCTTTTAGATTATGAAACTTTTATTCATATATATCTCTTATATATGTAAGTAACAGGAAATGTATGCATTTTGTTGCAGGTTTACTAGATTTAAGAAATATTTTAATGATACTTATGTACTATAAATAAGGTCTGTTTAAAAAGTAATAAAAATATTAACAACAACATATCATATCGTTACTATTTAAAATATAATTAATACCTGCAGACAATTAATTTCTACTATAATTTTTTAACTTATAATTAATTAATGTTTTAATTATAACTATTAACTATTTTAATGTTAATACATAGTGCATATAAATAAATTATAATTTATATACTTATTATACTTACTTGATTTTTTAAGTTTGTTGTTACTTATATATAAGTCTAAGGCTATGACAATAAAGTATTAAACATTATTGTTTTACGTCATATAAATTATACTTGAGTTCTAAGAAATTTGAATTAATATGTTATACTATATATTAACACATCTTGTTTCAAGAAAGTAATCCAAACAAAAAGAAGCAATTTAAACGCTAACCAAAATTAAGTATATCCTACCAAAATCAAATATTTTCACCACGTATTGAAAATTGTTGTCAAATTCATTCATGAGAAACGTGTATTCTAAATCGAATATGTAAGTAGGATGTTTTGAATATTAGATACAAATGTACACAACACAGATAAAATAATCTATATTGGAAACCGACGAAATAACACCAACGATAAGGTACTGTCCACTTATCGTAACAAATTATGTCGTTCATTTTAGTTTTCACATTTCACATGTCCTTGCTTCTGAGAACTATCTATAACTATCGGAGTTTACAAGTTGTATAATAATAGACTTATTCATGTAAACAAATTTTATTCTTGTGCTCATATGCACAAAGAATATAATAGTATGATATGGTTTGACATATGCAAGATATCACGATAAACTCTAAAAGGAATAAAAGCTCGCAGCTTCATATCTTATGATTGGTTTTCCTACATCAGATAACAGCACAAGTTTGTTAGTGCAACTGATACTATCTAGTTGTACCAATGGCATACATTATTTCTGTAGAAACAAGGTGGAACGAGTACTTGCTATGATAAAATATGCACGTTATATATTCGTCTTGCATATGAAGTAAATACTAGTTTATCCGTCTGTCTTTCACCAAAATTAGTTGTAAAATATTAATATGATTGAAGATCAAAACATTGTTGATATTATTATATTTGTACAGTGGAGCTAGCTATAGTGAAGAATATACTGATTTTCTTATTAATGTATGTTAATCTTTTAATTTTCATTACAAAAAGAGAAACTCTTATTTATTGCTTCATAAAAACAATAATGTCCATTTTATTTTTATCTTTATCTATTATTAACGCTTAAAAAACTTAACACGTGAGAAAATAATATTATTTTTTGAATCTCATGAATAAAATACAACTTAAGAGCTTATTAGATATCTCGCGGTGTTAGATAAAAAGCGCTACAGTGATTGTGATAAAACCGTATCTAATTTGATGTCATGTGATCAAGACTTGATAGGTTACGAAATATCGAGAACGGCTAGTTAAAATAAAGTTGTAGAAGATTGTGAGATAGAATTCAAAAGCATCTCGGTTGGAATTGAGCGTACAAAGTTGTATTTTGTGTTAGTATAAATTTTAGTAGGATGCGATCCGTTTCCTTCGTGCCAAACTTCATTAAAACAGCCATTGTTCGCTGTTCCCACTATTAGTTTTTGCCGACTCAATTACAAAAACGGTGAAGGATTACAGAGCCGGCAACATTCGTTAAGCCAAAACGATAAAACCGGCCGTCGTATGCATGAACGGTTTAAATGGAATATTGTCGCAACTGAATAGGAAACTGAATGTAACAAATTGTGACAGGACTATATTTTATTTGTAATAATAAATAACACAATAACTATAAGTTATTTTAGGTTAAATTTTACAAATACAGCTATTTTGTTGATATATATTAAACCTTAAAGTATTATCTGGTCGCAGTTAACATTTTTTAGTTGTTTTTAACTTAATATTGTGGTTGGCATAATGGACAAAGCTTTGGAGAGAATAAAAAATATCATTTAATAAAGTTGGAAATTTAAAGTTACTTTATTTTATAATAGGTGCTGTGTAGGGAACAATTTACAAAGAGTAAAGTTTTTAATAAAAAAAAACTATATTAAAGAATGTTTTAATTTTGTACTGTCGTAGCAATTTAATCAATACGATACAATATTTATTCTTACAATCTAAAAGTTATTTGAATTTGATGAAATTTGGCAACTTTACTGTTTGAAATCTACTTAACATTTATGAGCTCCACGATCAACCAGATAGATGTAAAAGTAAATATCAATTATTTTTAAAGGACGTATTATTCAACTCCAATGTCATTTACAAAAATATATTTTTATATAAATAGAAGTTATTAAATTAATAATATTTTTGTCAAATCTTCACGCTTTAATCCGTTCATAGCGAGTAAACTGCGGAAACCGTAGGAACTATACGAACCTAGTGTTAAGACCAGATTAAAGAAAATTAAAATAAAATAATCCATCCTCCATAATAGTAATTTAAAATTAAATATGTAATCAAGTGTTACGTCGGTCAAAAACTCGTTCAAAATTAAATTACAATTACGCTCCTGTAACGAGATGTCAGTGCATTCAGACAAAGAATTATTCAAAACATCGTTGTTAATGCGTTCGGGCACATTTAGTAGAAACTTGGCCCTTACGAACCCATCTACTCACGCAGCATCTTCACAATCCCAACTACTTCTATTTTATAACCGGTTTTAGTGAGTTCTATCATATGGAAAATCATTTCATTGAGATTTATACCTTATTTTATAGCTACTCATAGTCAATTTCTATTTTTAGTACACGGAGACGACCAAAGACCACTTCGAACTAGCAGTGAAGATATAACTAAATATATTATGTTAATTTTCGTCACAATCTAAGTATTGACACAAGGCATAGGTCGATGAATGTTTACATAAATAACAATATACGTTACAGTCCTCATTATTGAAACGATTCTGTTTCGGACATGCCACCAAAAATAACTTTATATTCATATGTAGGGCGGAATTTTTTTGTTAAAATCGTTTGCAGAGAACTGGGAATGTAATCGAATACGTTTTTATTGGAGATGTTTATATTTGTTTTATTCGGCTTTTGTTACTGTGGTTTCTTTGTTCTATTTTGTGCTCATACCGCTGCTCCAGGTTACTGAATTTATTATAAAAAAAATATTATATATTTCAATTTAACTTGTTGTACACTAATAATAAAAGGAGGAAACAAAAGTACTTTCAAACTAACGAACTGCTTATCTAAAAATACTTAAAGAAAACATAGTAAAAATATGAACGCAGCGGGACTCGAACCCGCGCCCTCTTGCGAACCGTGCAAGCGCTCTCACCACTGAGCCATGCGTTCTTCATCCCGCCGCGTCCAAATTATTACATGCTTTATACAATTTATATCGTTGTTAGCATCTCTGTAGGGAGACTTTTACAAATTTCCGCTACCCAAAGATCATTACAAAGAACAATCGTTTGGCGAGAGAGAATGCTATATTAATTAAATATTTTAATGAATTTTAAAGTATTCCAATGTGTTAAAATTTTTACATGTTTTCTTTAAGTATTTTTTCTATCCTCAGTGTGGATTAACATTTTAAAAACCATAAAGAACTGCTTATCTCCCTACTTTCTTGCCATGAGAGTAAGCTACTGAAAAAATGTAAACTTATATAAACAAAATAATTTTCATGCTTCAATATTATAAAATAAATACCATATTACATTTTATTTCATTCCGTAAAATAAACAAGACGCCTCGCCTAGTCCCGCACTTGTCTTGAGATATATTTGGTCACATATCACTAACATCAACAGCGCGATCCTCAAAAAACACTCATGTTTTTCTGAAAAGAATACATTTATAATAAGCCGGTGGTATGACGTACTAAAATGGCTGATCGCACCGTGACAGTTTAAAGAGGCAGCCGCTCCAGTGTTTTTATGCGTGTTTTTTTGAGTACAGGTGAGGAGCCAACCTACACTTAACCGGCGTTACTCTGTAATCTAAATTCATTTCTCGATCCGACCCACTGGGGCCATATCTCTTTTTATTATAGCTTGAAGGGCCATTTGCAAGTTTTTTATTTATATCAAATTAGCTATTATTGTGACTGGTTGGTACGTTACGAAATGAGGTTTTTTGTTTACGTTATTGTTGTTATTACTTTCGATGTATTTCGAATATTAGCGAAACGATCTATATTACGTCTATAGAATTGGAATTGGAGAGACAAAGAAAATCGTTTTATTTCACCTCAAGACCGGTAATTGTTATAACCGAGCGGGAATGGTTTATTAAATATGTATTAGGCGCCGTTGTGTGTCACACTGAATAGACAATACGTATAATGCTATGAATTATTTAAATAGCGAGACTTGTAAATTTTCCACATAATTTATATTTTATATGTTTAACTAAAACAGTATCTTTAATAAGGTTTTAAAGATCAATAACAATTGTAATCAAATAGTTTATTTATTTGTTTACGAGTTATTATGTCCATCGATGAACGTCTGACTGTAAATGTTTCGATCTATACCTGAAGTTTTTTATTTTTCCAATCTGTTAGGCGTAGGAACAAAGAACGACGTTAATTTCTACCTCTAAAGAAGCATAGCCTCAAATATTAGACAAAAATAGAAAGTAGAGTGTTTACACACTAGCTTTCCTCATGCTACCCTATATAAAACGTTAAGATGTATCACTTATCTTATTTATAATTAGCTATTATTTTAACACAACAAAGAAGAATGTAAAGTAATATTTAATTATATAAATTATAAAGAGTATTATCTCAATGGACAATATTTCCTTCTTGAAATCAAGTTTTATTTAAGTTTCATTATAAAAATAGGTGCTACGCTGTATTTCTTTTGTTGTAACTGCTCTCTTCAGGCTGCAGCAGTTAGTTATTGAAATATTTCTTGAATAGAAAATACAAAGGAGTTATTTCTATACTAATCAAAATAGTTATTCTCGCCACTTTAGAATAATAAAAATTGTAATTTTGCTTAAAAAAGAAATTATTTTATCGGTATAAAGACACATTCACGGATGTATACAAATGTATATATGTACGTACATCGTACAAAGTATGTAATAAGAAGCGATGCGTTGCGTGGCGACACTCATTACGCCCCATTACCAAATCGCTCAAATCGTGAGAGCAACACAGTACCGTTTTAAATTTGTATATACTGTTATTATAATTTTCATAAACACTTCAATGAAGTATATCATTTGAACTATGATTTAAAAATATATATTATTAAATGCTACAAAATATGTTATTGTCTTTTGACTATATTTCATAATAAAAGTTCAAGTTTCATATTTTTACAAAAAAAAATATTTAAATTGCGTGTTAAAGCGAAGATAATATGCATACCTAAAGACTATAGGCGGCAGTGTTTCCGGATCGATACGACATTGGAACTTTCCAAAAGTGCTTCTACCTACCTGAACGAACATTTGCCTGTTCTTTCTCATAAAAAACCCAAATAAAAAGAAATTAAGCAGGTTTACTTTATATTGGCATCAGGTATAACATTGCTAAATCAATTACATTTATGTAATTTAAATTATTTTGAACTCTAGTCACTTAAACGCCTAGATCTCCCGAGTTATGATAATTATATGTAGTTTTAAAAACTGACATTACCTCGGTGATATAGTAACAATCAATATAAATTTGATCACATATCTGTACATCAGATTTAAGGTCAGTGCTATTGTATGGAGCCTCAATTATACTCGTATATCACGGATAATTCGTTTCTATAAACTACAATTTAATGATACAGTAGCCGTTATAATCGGATTACTTGTTGCATTACATGTTCTCTTCGTATTTGTAATTCAAAATCTTTTTAATTCGATTATTTCATGAAATGATGTACGGATAAACTTTTTTATTAGATCTTATATGATTAAAAACGGCTTCTTATGAGAATTTTTAATGTTCTGTGAAAAATAGTGTAATTTACGTACGTTATAAAATTCGCATAATATTTGTTTTTCTATGTGAAAAAGTAAATTATTATTTGTTAATCTTATTTTAATTAAGCAGCATCTTTGTAAATATATGAATTATATTAGAGATGAATTTGAATTCCGCCAGTCAACATCATATGTTTCGAATATCCGCGGAAAGTGAAAGAGTGGAAGCGTAAAACTGTAAAAAAAAAATTTTTGTTTACCTATAAAATAAAAAAAAAATGGTTGCCTGTAAAGTGGGTTTTACGGGCGAAAATTTTACGTGACAACGTCTTTTTCTCGGTAGAATATTTATTGATATGAATAATAATTATAGTATAAATTGCACAAATTTTAACTATAGAAAATATATTTTGTTTACTAAAACATTGTACATGTGTCAAGTGATACGCGCGGCGGACCGATCATAGTTCGGTGACAGTTGACACATCGTTACGTTACCATTTTCATATTTGACTCCGAGCCGCACAACCTAATTTAAGACGTTGTCACGTCAATATATAAAGGGTAAGAGACTGAAATTTGCATGTTTTTGCGGTAACTATACACAATTATGGTAATAAAATCATGTAAAAATTAAATGAAGTCATTAAATGAGAACACAGCAGTACCTTTTGAAGTACAAGACGGCGACCCGCATTATATAGTACCAAACATTACTATATTGATCGTTTTTTACTGCACGCTTTTATATTAAACAACTTAAAAACTGGTAAACGCTAATTTGAATGGTTGTTTAAATTAAGCTGGTGCGGTAAAAACAAAGAGAACGCCAGACCAATCAGATTCGGCAGTTAATTTTGGGCGGAGCTATTTGTTTTACCGTATGCAAAAACAAAAGCTTATACAAGATGCCATGAAATAAAAAATAAATATAGCACACAATTTTAAACCAAAACACTCTTTTGTTTCAATAAGCCTTTGATGTACATTCCGATTTCTTGTGTTCCCTAACGCATACTTAATATCTCAGAGGAAATAAGGATCTAATAAATAAGAATTTATTCTTTCTTCCTGTTTTTAGCTAGTTTTTCTTTTTTGTTGACTAACAAAATTAACTTGTATTGGAAACAATATTTACTGATTTCATAAGTAGCTCAAACTCTTTACCACATTTTGCAATAATTTAAACTTGTACTAGAGACGCTGTAATTCTTTAATTTACACTTATATTTTAATGACACGTTCAATGAACTTGATTAAATAAATTTATGTAGAAGAACAAGATTCTCTTTTTATATTATAAAATGGTCCATCCGATGTTAAGTCGACGCCCTCGCCCATAGATATCCTTAACCTGAGAGGATGTAGACGCGTTGCCGACCACATACCCAGAGCTCAAACTCTCAAACTCTCATTCTTCTGAAGAAATACAGCAGCCTACTCTACTGTTTCACGACGGTACTCTCTGAAAGCGTGGTAATTACCCGGTCAAAGCCTGGCTCTTTTGAGCTACTGGTGTCGGCGTAGCTTGACTCTATCACAATTCTTTATTAGTCATTTTGATCACATCAGTTTGACGGTAACTGTCTTTGTTATTCTTACACTAGATCCAGTTGGACCTAAAATCCGAGATTTTATAAGAATAACGAATCAGTCAACCATTTTCCAAAAAAATTAAGTAAATAATAAATATATTTGAGAAACGTGGGTAAATGGAATATGCTTTCTGCATTTAATAAAAAAATATTTGTAATAAATTTACCTTTACTTAATTTACATACTTAAATGCAAATTGTATGATGTTTCATCTGTTTGTTGCTATAATAGCTACTTGCCTTGTAATTACCACACCCAAGCACTTTAAATTAATTTCCTAGTCCAGTGAACCGACGGACACTGTTATTATGTTCAGATATTGCTGGTTGTTTATTATATTTGTAGGCGATGATGACAGCCGCTCTGCTGAGGCATCGGGAACGATGCAAGCGACCATTAAATCATACAAAAAATAAAGTGCCACAATTACGTTATATTGAAAATTAATTTTATAGTAGGCATCTAGATATCGTAGGTCTTGTACTTGTATGTAAAGGTGAGTAATGTCTATACAAATTACATTTTCACTTAAATGTACATAAATTCAATCAACTCAAAACCCGCGGTAGGTCGGCGACGTAATAAACTACCTTAATCCGAGACATGTTATTTTACATATAAAATCAAATTTTTGTAATATTGATTTATAAGAAAGTAACCCAAACAAGTTTTTGAATTATCAAATTAGATGCGATGAAATCGATATATTTATTATAGAACTATCAAACATGTTTAGATATGAATAAAATCAGAATGTATACATAAAATTTTATGACAAACCATCGTTTTTACGATTCTATTTATGAGGAAAATATTTTATTATACATTCATTTTTTTGAAAGCACTATTATGTTTTTTAAATAACAAACTTGGGAATGAAGTAGAATAAGTCTAATATAACAGAAGCTTAACTATGAATGGGACGTTTTGAATTACAAAATAAAAAAATATAATTACAAAGATTTACACCTACTTGCACAACAAAAAAAACAGCAACAACTCTTTTCACCATTTCGTTGACGAATAGTAGAGGTAAAATGGCCTCGTAGATTGATAATAGTGCTCGCTGACTTCGTGTTCTCTTTGGCGTAGTTAATGTACTTCAATGCGGCGTCGGCTCTGAATGCTTTTTAATGGGCTGACTGCATATTAAATAAATTATAAGTTGCATGCCTCATGCCTCTCCGTAAATAGTTTGTGTTGCGTAGGCGGTTGACACTTGAAAAGATAATTAATTTACTCGTATATACAAAAAGTTTTGCTTTCTCTTCTCATTAATCTTGCTTCAACGAAATGTTGAACAAATAAGCGCCTTTGTCTGTCCGTCTACTACATTCTAAGTTATAAGAACGAAAATAAACATTTAAACTTTAGGTTTTAATTTTTATTAATATTTAATTTATATAATGTTGATAATATTTTAAGTTTCCAATGTCAAATTTTTAAAGACCACTTTAGTTACTCTATTAAAATTAGTAACAATTGTTGATATATAAAATATATTTAATTAATTGCTAGTTACAATCATTACACTTTATTCATCAATATATTTAGGGAAATTGTGACTTAGTTAGACAGAGAAAGGCAAATTGTAAGCAGTTTAAACAGTTTCAGGGTTGAATTATACCTCGGGAATTATTTTTATTTTAAAATTCAAGATAAAGAAGAACTTATGGGTTTTCCACTAAATACGCAATGTTTCGAAATGTACCCAATATGGTATTAACCCGCACGTAGGAAGTTTTTCCCGCAAACAAAAAGAAATCATGACCAAGCACAATTTCACTATAATTTATATGTGTTAAGCATATTTTTTGTTCAGAATATTAAAATGTCCGTCACTCCCCCTCTTGTCTGATATCTATGGCATTGTTAACTCACAGTTGTCTTGTCAAAACTTAAAAAGGCATCAGGCGGTAACGGTATGATAATTCGTATACCTGAATAAAAATTATACCACATAATTTAGTATGAGAAATATTTCTATAGTAGGCGTTACTCTATTATGAATGAAGTTTACATAAATTTCAGGTGAAGAAACACATGTCGACAAGCCTTTGTTATTTCTACTATTTAGGTATGTTTTCTACATTTTTGTATTAAATTGAAAGAAAAACTGAAGTTATATAATTTGACAGATTGTATGTACTATTTTCTTTGAGTTTTGATAAAATAAAAAAAATAACAAGTAATACTAGAAAAGAAGTTTCACATTTAATTTACTCCTAAAAGTCTGGAAAGCTTCAAAATATAATTAAGTATGTAAATATTATCTTAACTATTGTTTCGTTCAAGATGTCGGCCAAGTTTTATTTCAAAATTTCAGCTTACTTTGCAAAATTTATACGCGTCCGATTCAAGTTTATTTATTTTCTCTTTACAATAATGTTGACTTATATAAAACATTAAACAATGAAAATATTTATTTATAAAATATATTTATTACATTTACGTAAAATGAGATTTATCTAAACTTTCAATTTAACATTTAAAATAAAAATATACCGTACATAAATTCAACATTTCAAATAATTCCAGGTGCATTCCACATACAACTTGCTACCCAAAAACGGTCCAAAATGAGAAAAGCTAGATCAGACCACACTAAGCTGCACTTTTAACTAAATTGGAGTTGAAGCAAAGTGTAGACTACGTGACGCATCACCCTGTCTGTTCGTTTGTGTCGGTGTTACGTGAGTAGATTGCTGGAGCTTTTATGCAGTTCGAGCTGTGTTCCGCATGCCAAGTAATTGTTAGTCATTGATTTCATCATGTTTGCGGTTTCCAAATACCACAGGTGAGTGTTTCTATGTATTTTTTATAGTTTTTATGCATTTAATGGAATAGAGCAAATTTAGTTGGTAGTTTACTACTGTTATTCTATAATCCATATTATATTTCATACATATAGAAGCACGAAGCTTAACGACGATTTACTCTATATTTTATTTATAAAAATACAAAAAAGTATAATATAAAAAAGTTACTACATACATAGATTTACTTTTAGTATAGAAATATTAAATTCATCGAGTTAAAGTAGCGCACTGACAAAAAATAGAAATTCATAGCCGATAACACAACATTACATAATTCATATAGGAAAATATGGCAAGTTCCACTCGAGCGCATTTCCTTCAGCACCTTAGTTTTATCAGACTGCATACTTGCCAAATATTTCTGCAAACATGCAATTTCCCTGACTTTATTGCGGAGGTAAAATATTTTTTTCTGAATAATAACCACAATGTATGCTTTCTAGTCACGATTATTTATTATCAAGTGAGAACGTGAGCGTATCTATACGCTTTAGTTAAAGTGACTTGTGTATAACTAATATTATCCTAAAATATCCTTATATATATATATATATATATATATATATATATATATATATATATATATATATATATATATATATATATATATATATATATATATATATATATATATATATATATATATATATATATATATATATATATATATATATATATATATATATATATAAAAACAAGGCAAACTAAACAGAACATGACATGTCTATAATACTTGATAAAAGAAAATGTAACATAAACAGAAAATAAATTTAACAGCTGTATATTCTACGGGGATAATTTAAGAATATCATTCTTCTGGTTTTAGAAACGCGAACCTTTTCATTATCAAATAATGGTATACATAGGCACCAGCGGGCAGTTACAACGTATTTAGGCAGGCAACAGGTGGCATGGCTCGACGAGAATATTAAGGAAATAGAGAGGGATCTTGTGATGAATCGTCTCAAATTTCCAGCTGCCACAGGATTTTAACATCTTGTTTTTATATATATGTACATGTTTCTATGATAATTTTCTTTAATTATATTTTCATATATAGTTTTTAAGCATTGTAATATATACTAGTGGGATTATTTTTTAAGTAAAAATAAATATTAATAAAAAAGAAACTGCAATTTTAAATATATAATTTAAATTAAATCAGAATATGTAAAGAATTACCAAAATCGTTTATTTTTAAATTAACATAATTAACGATGAATGAAACATTTTTCTTATGTAGTAACATTGAAAGATATTTTTAACTGAACGCAGTTGAATCAAGGATCTCATTTTATTTTTGCATGTAAAAAATCATTGCAAAACTGGGCATTACCTTAAAATAATAATAAAACAATGTTGTTCTCATAATATATGTTACTTATATTACTAAATATCTACATCTACATATATCTGGTACGCTAAGCGCATGATAATTGCAACTGAAATCCTACTATGGCGATATTAACCTATTAGCTGATATTAATAACGTTCGTATTTGGTCTCTTACTAACAATAACAGTAGTAATTTGTTATAAACAAACTTGTTATTACAAGTACAAAACTAAAGTACATACAAATTACAAGCTAAATGTATACTTATAAAATATCTATACCATGTTGTATACGAAGTTGCGCTGGAATGTTTCAGTATTATAACAAATGTTCACTTTTATTTGGTTATGACATGATACCTTTGTGGTGTACCTAATAAGTACTTGCGATGATCGTGTGTTCAGATCTCATGCGAAGCACATAAGTTTTATATGCTTACACTATATAAATTTGAAAAAAGTATTTAATACAGATTATAATACAAGAAATTAAAAAGAAAGATTAAGTCTTTCATTTTAAAACGATTGTCATATTTATGATGGTTAAATTGTTGAGTGTTAATATTTATTTAGTATGTAAACACTTATAGCCTAAGGTGAAACTAATATAGGTATGTTTCGAGTGAACTGGAGTTCAATTTATGTGCATGTTAAAATAAAAAGTACCTTTAGAAGAGATATGATGAAATGATTATAATTTGCGTATATTTTAAGGCTATAAACGTTACAATTTAGCTAAATCAAAGGATAATAAAAGAAGAATTTTTAGTTTTATAACTCACTCAAAAACCTTTTTTTGTAAAAAACTAAAAGTATAATGATGTCATTTGTAGCACTATATTTTAGAATTTATTTATAAAAAATAATATTATATAACTATAATAATTATAAATCCATAAATAAATAATATCATCACAAAACTTTTCTGTCCTTCATTAATGAATACTAATCAAAAGAAGTTCAAAGTATTGCCAAGTAATAATTAATTTCCTACCGCAGCGCTATATTTACTAGGAAGAGCTACCCTCATAGAGTATTCATGTAGCGATGTTTACCGTCTGCACGGAACACCCTGTCACTAATTGACAGGTGTACGTTGGATGCAATATTCCCCAACACTTTTACAAAAGACTGCAGTGTGCCGAAATTAATTGGCCTTTAGAAACGTTCTACGTTCATGTTGTTATGTACTTTCATTAGAGTTAAAACTTGTAAAGTTCTTCATTGTTATGCTATGTTTGCATTCACTGTTAGAAAAAGTACAATTTTAAGATTTTCTTTTTACAAATTGCACTTGACCTATAAATAACTAAATTATTTGTCTACTTCTTACTAAGTCGAACGACCAAAATAACGGCAAAAAGTTTTTAACTCTCTAGTGCTCTAAAATAAAGTAGTTTAAAAAATAAAACAATATAATATATAAAATATTAATAGATGTAATTAAGCCTTTTAGATTCGCTTTAATAGGTATAGATAGTCGTTATCGTAGATTTAAAATGGTCCTTTGAGAGTAGATACGTGCTTTAACATGGGTTGGTATGAGAATTTGATAAGATATGCTTCAACTATCATTGAACGTCAAAAGCTTGGGCTCTTTAATCCGATATCGTTGTAAAACCCTTTTAATATATGTGATAACATAAAATAATAAAAAAGTAATATATTATAAATTAATTCCTGGAAATCTATCGAATTTTGTGAAGTTTGTAATTACATTATCCTTTTTGTTAGAGTTTTAGATATTTAAAAAGCATTATGATAAAGTAATTATAAATGTACTACAGTCCCTCGTGAATATCTATCTATAAGGGTTCCTATCTGTGTTCAAAAGAGACTGGTCTGAAACGGTAAAAATAATTATTCTTTAAAAAATCTCTGAAATATTTGTTGCCTTAAAATTTAATTTCCTTATAGCTATAAAATCTCATTGTAGTTAATATAATATTCATTTACATTTTAAATAAATTTTCTTAAAATTAAACACAGGATTTATAAATTAGCACTAGAGTAACTGCTCTCTCTAGTTTAAATATAAAAGCGAGTGGTCGGTTAAGCAATCTGCAATAGCGAACTTGCAACTCGGAGAAATATATTTTTAAGATTTTACACTAAACATGATTTTATTTAAATGTTACGAGCGTTGCATGCTTGCGACTCAAATATGCCTTTTAGTCGGTCACATTTGAATTTATAATAAGTTTTTCTGAGAATTTATGTATATACAAAGTTATTTAAGTTTATTACAAAAATATGCTATGATGCAACTGAAATAATAAATCGATAAACAAATTATCCGCAGAAGCTGTTCATAACAATTTGTCATAAACAACAAGGCAATGATTCATCGTGTGGCATGCAATCGGTATACCTATTCGCATGTTTTGTTTATGCATATGTATTTTTACACGATTCTGTGGCACGGCTTTTATCGGCTTCGACCCGACCGCCTGACCTGCATTTATCTTTGCAAAGGCCACGTGAACCTAACAGAACTATAGTCGCGTGAGTCACTCGCTGTTAGCATTAGCAATAATAATAAACATTTATCAAATTACTGAACGAAGTGCTCCAGTGCGTTGGGTAAATGGAAGAGCGAAATGACAAAATAAGCAAAAGGCTTTCAAGGCTGGCTCGCGTGTTTCGACGTGTTTGCATCCGTAATTTGTTTGTTAACGGCAGCAATGTAATCTACATTCATAGATCCCAACACGCGATCATCGTTTATTGATAAATATTTACTATTGACTAAAAGTATAGAGGCATAAATGCTGTGCAAACAAGTACTTTATTTTATAAAAAAAACATAAGTAATTAAATTTACTTTTCCCAAAATGTAAGTAAAACCTAAATAGATCATTTCAACAATAACCTAACCTTACTAAATTACGCACATACACAAGAGAATTTTAGCAAAACGAGTTATTTTATTTCACTAAAAATATTTATTCTTATTCTCAAAGTAATTATATTTTGTTGAATACTTGTACCGTCTAGACTCTAACAAGATTAGATTTACAAAATCTGACAATAAAAGGATTCACTTATTACTGGACAACTCGCAGTTTGACAAAAAATCTATCTAAAGAAAAGTAAAAGTATACCTATAGCCTTTTGACACAGCAAAGATTTTCTTCTGAGTAGTTTATGGTCTGCTGAATGAGTCGTACAAGTTGAAGATTCATTAAAGTAAATGAGCGACTCGTCTTTTATATGGATGTATAGCATCAATCTTATTTCTCGTATATGTAAAATTGTAAATAATTTGTTAATATAACTCTTACTAAGCTATAATAAATACCTTAGTAAGAGCAGTGGATGGTTTCACTGATAAAGTATCAATATAACACGATTCGCATTGAGTTACCATTCGAATCTTCAAAATGTTTATAAAATCATACTGTTAAAATCTTAATGCATTAATAAATAAATAAAAAATAAAATTTAGTAGTAAACAAGTAAAAATGTCACTATCAATTAATTACAATTACCTTATATACAATATAAGCCATAAACTTTGCTGGCTAAATAGGACCGGGTAACCTTTATCAAAATTACACATTTATGTATATTACATATTTTACGTTAGATAAAATATAGAGCAATAATGTACAACAATGTGTTCTTTTTCTAGCATAGAAAATTCAAGAAATTTGTGGACATTAACTTCTTATGCATCTTTCTAATACCTTTATTGTGATGAATAAAGATATGACTAACCTTAATTAATTGAAGTGAAATAATTGATAATAAATAAATATGGTGCAACAATAATTATCATATACTAACTTATTAACTTAACTGTCAAGTAATTCTTTTGTTTAGTTTATTTTTTAATTTTTATATTATAGAATATTCAATATTTCTGTTATAATTATTTAATTCATTATATTTGTTTGATTCTTAATAAAAAGTATATTTTTTAATATTGTTTTTATACTTTAAACACCATTGCTAGTGATTATTTTTGTTGCCTAGTTTAACATAATTTTGAAATGGTCTAGCTTTTAACCTATCTACCCCTACCGACCTAAAAGTACGATAATTTGAGTATACAGAAGTTCAACTGAAAGTGGAATGACACCATTTAATTTATCATATGGATTTGCTTATATTTTCGTATTAATGAATCACAAAAAAAAATATATATAAAAAAAGGCTTAATTTAGCAGCAAAACTAGCAAACTAGGCGAAAATAATTCCATGCCATTAAAATAAACTTTCACGTACACAAATGATAAATAATAAAGCAAGCAAAACAATTTAAACTGCCGAAATATGAAATGGTTTTTGTTCGTAAATTTTCCCTTAAGCACAAAACTTTCAAACACATCCACAAATTGCTTGTTATTCGTATAAAAGGACTTTCGAGTATGGACCGGCCCAGACAGCACCAACTCTTAACTGATCTCAACCTGTGCTAGAATTTAATAAACCACGTGAAATGTCATTAATATGACATTTCACGTGGTTTATTAAATTCTATATGCATATATATAATATATATGGCAAAACATTTTATGTTATATATGTAATAGTAATATATATGTTATAATTTGGAATTTTCTTACATAATTAAATTTTATTAATTTTTGTTTTCCTACGTATTAATATTATTAAACTGTGCAACAATTCATACTAGAGTTTTTAAAGTTTACTTACATGTTTATTGTTATATTTGATTCAGAAAATAATTTAATACGTTCAGTCTCGCTTAAACATATAGATATATTTTTGTGTTTTATATTAATAATAATTTGGATTAGAAATGAACCATACTTACGTTTTCCTAAGTATTTGTCAGATACAAGACAAAGCCATGTCAACTTTTTGTCACAAATAATCATACATGTTAAAAATTTGAATGCAGCGGGACTCGAATCCACGCCCTCTTGCGAACCGTGCAAGCGCTCTCAACACTGTATCATTGTGCCTCGTCGGAATTTTCACATGCTTTATACAACTTATTTCGTTGTTAGCATCTTCTGTAGGGGGATTTTTACAAATTTCCGCTACTCAAAAACCATTACAAAGAACAATCGTTTGGCGAGAGAGAATGCTATTTTTATTAAATATTAGCAAATAATCATATTTATTTAAAAATATGCTAGTATTTTTCATATAAAACGTATTTTATTTGTAAATTTATTTTAATATTAAATGTGACAATTTATATCGTCAGTCCAACTCATAAATTTATATCAAGTAGATTGTTATTTTTGTGCGAGGTAAGCTTCGTTAATTGGCATTGCATCGTGTGGAGATAAACACTCTACATATAGTGGGTTCTTAGCCTAAACTGTACAGTTAACTTTAGTCTTTATGTAATATATAATACGATCTACTAATCAACGCTTACATTACGTTCAATTAGGTACAAACCATCGGAAAGCACGGGATACAGGTCAATTGAGTACAAAAGTTGGAAGGATTAAAAGGTGAATGTTTTAAAAGCAATATTACAGAGGAAATGGCGTCGTTAATTGACAGGTGCGTGTCGTGCATGTTAAAACAGATAAGGGTAACAAATTCAAATACGTTTCAACATTGTACATACTGATTTGGAGCTATCACTTAACACCGAGTTTGTTTTTTTAATTTGATTGAACTTTTACCGTTCGTAAAGTAAACAGAGCTGATGTTATATATGAGATGTTATATATTTGTAATCGTAACAGTACTAAGTAATATTTTAAATTTATAATTATTATTTAATGATAATTCGAAATATTATATTAAAAATTTATTATAAAAAAAGCTTTTCGCTATATCCCACACGTAGCAGCGTAGGCAAAGGCAACCTTGTTTTAAGATATATTCGTTCCTCACTTCCCATCTTTTAAAGCTTTGCGTATTGTGTAGCGAAACTCAACGATAGCGCGACAGAAATTACAATAATTCTTCTTCTTCTCTTTATTTATGGTGTTTCGAGCGTGCCAGTGGAGCAAATTTCACTTCGCCAATGTCACGTTGAATAGAGAACACACAAACGACGGTAAAAAAGAGATATCATAACACAAAAATAGTTATCTCCTCTCGATTAGGAATCGAACCCACGAACTGTCACATTATAGGCAGACACTATACCTAGCAAAGAAAAGATAATTGCCAAATATTTAGCAAATCTACTTTTGTGTGACTCATTCTAAGTGCCAGGTGAGTTTAGCCGCATTGTGATACATAAAAACAACTAACATAATATAAGTACTTCCTCAAATAAACACGTTCAACCAAAAAAATCTTTTACATTATTATTTTAAACTATTATTATTGACAGAGAAAGTACACAACAAATGTAAAATTTTTTAAAAGTACATAAATATTGAAATTTCAAGTATAAAATCTGAGCGTAGGTTTCTGCCACCACCGCACTAACAAGCACCCAATAAAGCTTTTGAATTTTCATTCAGTATAAATAAAACTATTATTGTAAATAGAAAGAGAACTATCCGTTTAATTGGCAACACCGAACGTTGGCGTCGTGTTATCGAGATAAGCATATGTGTTCACGTGACTTTAAATGTATTTTATATATTTGTACAGAATTTCATGGCTATTTTGAAATAGGGAAAATGTCAATTTCTCAATTTTGTTCTTTACTTTTGCATGTAATAAAATAAATGTATATTTATTTTGTTTTTGTTGAAAAAAAAAAATTATTATATAATATACTACTTCAGGGACCGTTGTGGTGCAGAGGCGTAAGCGTCTGCATATAAACGCGACGGTTTGAGGGTTCGATTCCCAAAAGGGGGGAAATGGATTTTCTATTTCCATTTTCTTTGCTCTGGTACCTAGGCAAAGGCGTTGAGTTCCGCCATTCAACACACAATGCCTCGAAAAAGGCGGAAAGTAGGGACGGAGAAAGCAGGGACTAAGCAGCGGAATGTCTTAACACTAGGTTCATATGGTTCATGCAGTTTCCTCTCCCTACCCTGCAATATGCGGGATAAAGCGTGAAGCTAAAACAATATAGTACTTATAAGATATATTGAACACTATTTTACGTAAAAAAAATTAACACGCAGTGGAATGTGTCAATTAATATTCACAACATCTCAGGAATTCCACTTAATATAACGTATTATGATATCAATAATAGTGCACTTCATTTTGTGTACAAATCTAAGGAGGTTACATCGTGCAGGAAAATAAATAGCTATTTGTTTTACCACCAAGTACTTCACTTTTCTAGTGCTTTTTCAAAGTTGTGCTTTATACCAGCCCAAACGAACGAATGAAATGAAATCTATGTACTTATCAATATAGATGTGTGTAAAGTCCTTAAAAATAATTAAATATTTAAATATCCTTTAAATAACCATTTATATATGATTTTAAGTATACGAACATTCATTTGTCAGAACTTAGAACCATGATTTAGTAGTCAAAGCGCTTAGGCGGTTACCAAGAGAAATGGATTCAAGTGTTCAAATTTCTGTTAGCTTTCTTAAAATAGTATTTTCATGTTAATTTACAACAACGGAGCTTTTAGTTCCGTTAAAAACTTAATTTATAATACAGCAGGTAAATTATCCATAAACATTTGCATGATTAACTAAATTCTATTATACACATTAAACATAGTAATCTACATAATTAATGATTTTTAACGACTTTGTTAAGTTTATTATCAGGAAGTTGTATTCATCGAATATTAATCGAAATTGACGGAGAGGCAACACGTCTGATGATACTTAAATGCGACGGCTTTTCATTTGAACCTACTCAGAGAAAAAAAATGATCAATTTTTCCTTAATAAACCATATATAATATACAAATATATATATATATATATATATATATATATATATATATATATATATATATATATATATATATATATATATATATATATATATATATATATATATATATATATATATATATATATATATATATATATATATATATATATATATATATATATATATATATATATATATATATATATATATATATATATATATATATATATAATTTTTATTAATTTTGACTATGCAGCTGATATTAGACTTCAGAAAGTTCTATAAAAAGATGGCACAGACAAAAAAATAATTAAAAAAAACAGAAATTATGAATAAATAAAGAACCTTCTCTTAGACATTGACTTCACTTACACGTTAAAAACAATCTCGTTTTAGTTTTGTTTTAACGTGTTAACTTATAATAAACAATTTAATTATATCAAAAAGAAATTGTAAAATTATATCTACATATCCACACAGTCCAAATCAATACCCATCCCCAAATTTACTTTAATATAACAAATTACTAATGTATATATAAGTCCAGGTAAAAGCTTACATATAAAAAGATCATTTTGATTTATATATTTTTCACAGACAGGTAGTCATTAGAAAGCAACATTTATATAATTAATATATGCATATTAGGTAAGAGCAGATGATTTTTGATGTGATGGCATCAAAAAGTTCTAAACGAACACATTTTAGTTTATGTAATTATTTATGTACCTAGTTTAAGTAAGCGACGATGTGGGCGTGTCATAATAACACGTGTCGATTGTTGCCGCGGCTGGATTGATTTTGGACTAATGACTTATAGACTAAACTAGATATGAGAATAGCCTAAATTGGTTTCGAAACAATGTAATATATATACTACCCTGCACATTTTATATGATATAGAGACACGTCAAAGTAGTGAAGAATAACTCACAGAGAAAATAAATGAAACTTCTAAGAGATGAAAAATGGGTGGCTATACTAGTAACTTCTATTTAACTCGTACATATACTGCGCAATAAAATCATTTAAGAAACATTTTAAATATATATTTTTAGTATGAATCTGCAAGTTTGACCTCACTGTTTCCTCTAAGAAATAAAGGAAATCTGAAACTTTCATTTTATCCCAGTTTCAAGTTTTAAGTCGGAACACTGGTTAGAGACTTGAAAGTTCTTAAAATGGACTGACTCTTTGAAGCTGTGATAGTAACTAGAAATTTATTCACGTGTCACACGAGTATAATATAGAGAAAAAATTCCAAGAAAGAAATTTCGAAACTTCCCTTTTTATATACATATATAAATGTATAATTGTAGGTGCAATATGTGTGTGTCAGAAAGACGCCACTTATGAAAAAGTAAGAACGAGTTAGTCTAGAATAATAATCAACACATAAGCTCGCGTAAGAATAATAGACGTTTGATCAAAAATACTCAAATAATACACAGAATCATGTACACGTTATATTAAGAATATCATTAATTTTATTTATTTTTTAAGACTGATATTAAAAGGCTTGGTTTGGATTGAATTTTTTAAAGCAAAGCCAGGTATAGTCTACTATATTTATAAATGCATATCTAAATATTTGATATTCGAAGGCATTGCTGGTGACGCTTAGTAAATACGATTCATGCCATGTCATCCAACCAAAATATTTTAATACATATAGAACGTTGCCTTAACCTGATGTCTCATGCCTCAGGCATTAGCTTTTATCTATCGACATATATAAATAGCATCTTTGGATGCAAACGAAAAAATGTGACTCATTGTTCTATCAAGAGTATTGGAACAGTCATTAGATATGCAAATGTTGATAAAATGAAGTAAAAAAAGGAGTTCAAAACCGTTCTATCAATATCAAAAACAACTTATACGTTTACTGCATAAACTACATACAAAAACTTGTTGCTAAAATTATTTACATACACTCGTATTTACTAATTTGAAATTAATTGTAAATTAATATATAAATAAAATATTTGTAAATTAATAAAAAAAAAAATAATTAATTAATTAATAATTAATTAATTAATAAATAAATAAAATATATTTTTTAATTCTTTTTTAACTTCATTCGTATTTTAAGTATGTCCCTTTATTGTATGTGTACCAATGATGAAGAAAAGCATAAAAAAAATTTTAGCTTAGCTATCTTCAAAAGTCTATATTGAATTAAGATTGACCATATACCTATATTGATTTATTCTTGGTACAGGAATATGTATAATAAATACTAGAAATGCTGTTAACAATAAAAAATGTACTTCTTATAGGAGTAGGTATATAATATGATTCTATGTTTTCTCAAATAAAAATATCTCGATAAGATTTACCAAATTTCATAAAATTTTCCATTAACATTCAACACATTTTTTAAATACTTATAGCTACAGAAACATTTCTATAGAACACAGAGAATATTGACACAAGAACTAAATTTTTAGAGAAATTATAATTCTCACATTATCCTGTATCTTACGGATAAATCACCGAAATCCAACCCATATAGTCCTTTATCACATTATATCATTACCAATATAATACAATTACTAAGGTTGATAAAAATCACAGTAAACGATTAAAATCAACTGTACGTCGCAAATACGCATCAAAATCGTTCCACGTAGTGCTATTTAAAAAGATTTTAACAAAAGAAATGAGTTTCTTTGATTGGCCGACGAGATAACAACGATAATCGACATTAGTACGTTCATTTTTAAAGGAATCTAGGCTTAGAATTCGAGTACCTACTTTTACAAGTCGTTAAATTTTAAGTACACGTATTTAATAAATCGTGTTTTTAATAGTTCCATTATTTATACATCAATGTTGGATATTACGCTTATTAGCAGTTTTATACAGACCACAGTATGTTGAGGTCATTTAACATGGGAGCACATAGGTAGATCATTTCGTAGTAGTATTGTAAATCAAATTTTACCTAGGCTAACTGCACGTTAAATCACTGACTCATTCATGTGCGTACTACTCAGAATAATATATTTCTAACGTTATAAAAAACGTTTAATATTATTTAAAATTTATATAACTCAAATTAGTAAATTTTAACCTTTTTTAGTTCAGTTAATTTGAAGTTGTTTACACGAAATGACTTCCATTTGACCTTCGAAGCCCATGTGGTCGGACCATCCCATAGCGTTGCGGTGAGACCAGTTATCAGAATTATTGGTAGCCTACCTGTAACCGCAGTCGTTACAGGACAACCGCGGCTCTCTAAAGCAGTTCATATTATAAAAAATAACATAGCAAAATGTATGTGTAAATGTATCTTTACACACTTTCTAATGTTCTGAAAAGTCTTTCTCGACGGCAATAGTGAACTTAGTAACAAAAAAATAAGAAAGATCCCACTAAGAGATGTTTATCGCATTAATATAATACGGTATTAAGATTACAATGGCTGGCTCAAGAGAGGTCCAATATAAGGTGCTCAGAGGCCGCTTTGTTGTGAAAATAACTTTATGCTGAGACCATGGACCATAGGATTCAATAAGCCATTGGCTCTTACAGACTTTATACTTTTGTCATTCATATCCTTTGTGCAAATAATGCAATTCTATTGAAGTGTAAGATTTCGTTTCATCCCCATTGTGGTAAAAGCTTTGTATTCACAAAAATGTTATGTTACTTTAATGTATATAATTACAATAAGTGGTAAGCATAAGTTACCTTTTATAATTCTGTAAATATGTTTTTATAACATATTATAAGAAACAAAATTAAAAGTATCACAATCTTTAATATTTAAATAATATACATTTATAGTATCTATTGATATGGATAGTGCCACTTTGATAGTCAAAAAAAGTTATTGAGTTCTTTGGAAATTGGACAGAAAGCGATACGAAGGAGTGTCTTGATATTAACATATCGATAATAGAAGCTAAAAGAGAAAAATCACACAAAATTGATTAACAAAAATTAATTTAAATATTACAATTGCTTAGAGTTTTGGTCTTTTTTTCCCAGTTTTGTGGTCAATGCTGATATTGTCTTAATGACCTACTACTTAGTGTACCAGTATCAAACACTTTGAAGCTAGGAATGAAAAATATAAGTATATAATATGCAATATACATAAATTATATAAACAAAAATCGTCACAAGCATAATATGCAACATTTCTCTGGGCGAAACAATATTAAAAATTGAAATGTATTAATTTTAAGTTACGTTAGTTTAGATTTAAGTTTGGACTGATTAAATTCAATTAGTCATGTAAATGTTTAAGCTGTTATTTAAGTTATATTTTTAACTTTGTTATTAAAAGCAAGAAGTTTTAATGAAAATTTTAGTGTTTAATTACTTAAAGTAATTAATTCCCAACTAATTTGCATAGCTTTATTATACTTTGCATGTTGATGAAGTGTTTTTTTTTATGTATGTATAATAAAAGTTTAAGTTAGTTTGGTTGATGACACTACTGGCCTTAGTAAGTGCCAGTTTGAATTTCAAGATTTTTTTTTAGTTGAGTTTTGCAGAACCCACTATACATGTGTTCAAAGTCATGTGTCATATAACACAACACTGTATCATTTCCATTTTACCTCAGACAATACTGAAATAAAAATGAAATATGAACTTGCTAAGTGTAATACTATTTTTAATAAGAACTATGAATATGAAATCTAAAAAGAGATCCAAAAAAATTTTACGCCATTTATATGATATGTATTATATAGAAAATTATGAAAGGTATTCAACAAAACTGATATGTTCGGAATTCTATCATGATATATATATAAAGATCGAATTTATTACTTCATAAGTCATGAGGGTTAAGTAATAATCGCCGACAATGGGCAATAAAGGCTTTATAGGCAGTAAACTTCGATCTCGCGGCACGTCATAGTTCAGGAGTCAACTGCACACCGTTTAAAATTATTGGAGAAGTTTGACTTTATTGGAAAGATTTTTGTGTGAATATATTTAATTTGTTGTGTATTTGATTATTTATCTATTGACGCTTGTTTATAGCAAGGTTTAAAGTAATAACTAAGTTAAATAAACATGCGTACTTCATAGCAACTTCTTAGAACTCTTCCTAATATATGCTACGTGCTGGTAAGTAAAGATCACTTCACAAATCTATTGTATTACGAAAAGACAGCATAAGTCATGACAAAACGAGATTTCCGCAAGATTTTAAATCATATTTCCTAAATCTTGTGAGAAGATTTATATAACAGAATAATTAAATTAAACTTTTAGAATATCTATATAATTAAGTTGATAGATTGAATGATATCTATTAAATTAAAATTAATCGAAGTGCCGGCGTCGTTACTGTCTGATCAATTTCATTAGCATGTTATTCGTATACGACAGTTATTGGTGAGGCATTATCAAATAGTTTATGGCTTAGAGGGATATTAATGAATTGACCACATGACGGTATATTTATTAGTTTTTCAAATTTCTATACTTAAAACTAGTATGAACGTTATATATATATATATATATATATATATATATATATATATATATATATATATATATATATATATATATATATATATATATATATATATATATATATATATATATATATATATATATATATATATATATATATATATATATATATATATATATATATATATATATATATATATATATATATATATATATATATATATATATATATATATATATATATATATATATATATATATATATATATATATCTATATATATATATATATAGTTATAATAATAATTACATAATTTGAACGGATGTTACAACAGTAACATAATATATATATTTAACAGTAAACTTTTGTTTACACAAAATTATATAAACAGTTTGGTTAGGACGCGACGGCTTCGTTGAACTATATGAATGAAGTTAAGTACACAGTCACCGGCGGGTGTAAGAAACTATACCTATATTGTATCTCAAATATTTAATTCATAATTACTTAATGTTAGTGCTTCATATGTACCTATAAGCGAATGTTTTAGTCTTAGCGGGTCGGAGAATAGATATAATTCATTCTACGTAGTAGAAATCGAACTCACATGTGTCGTGTGACATTTATACTATGCTTTAAAATTTTTAGTAAAAACAACCTTAGGTTCACCTTTTATTATGTCATTTATAACTTATATTTTACTTTAATACTTTCAACAAAATATAATATCTTAGTTTAGCATAGTATTGTACAGGCTTCGTATTCCATTTAATATGATTGGAGAAATTATTGGTTTTTTCAACGACACCCCGAACAGTCAAACCTGCATTAACGCGATGCCACACGGGTATGTTTACTTTAAACAGCGGTGGGACGGTCTCCTATCAAAACATTATTGTTTTGAATACGACCACTCTGGACGCTAGCTGGGTTATTATGTAAACTTTAATGTGCGCTAACTCGAACAGGATTTCATAACAAAGAGTAATTATACGCCTGGGGAAGTAACCTTACGTAAACTAGACTAAAGTACATACGTCATTCGGTGACTATTTACCTATTTAATTTATTTCAAATGTTAAATAATTTGTTATGTTAACGCTATTGTATTGGGAATTCAATTCCACGGAATAGGCTCAAATCTAAAACAGGCTCATTTCTAGAAAGTTCTCTTATTCTATATCTGTAGATTATTTACACAATCTCTCATTGCCTCGAGTTTATTTTACATGTTACCAGTACAAGCTTTTAATTTGAAATGTGACCTTTCATGCCTTTTTCCTTATAGCTTTTCTATCCCTCTTTTTACTCCCAAGTGATAAATGGACCTAATAAATGTCTCATCTGGAAACAATTACTTTTTCCATTTGGTGTACAGTCAACATAACAAAAAGAACTCATGCTTTCCTACCTATTATTGATTATAACATTTAAGGCATTTAGAGCCCTATGTTAAAAAAAGCTATACAACTTTTACATCTTTAATACAAAGAAAATACAAAATTTGACAGAAAAACCGTTACTTCATTTCGTCTACATAAACATGTTTGCTTGATAAGAGAATCAAGACTATACCCAAACTTATATATAAAATACAGACCTTTACACCATATTATATTATACGTATTTATAAATTTTAGCTGTTGCGAGCCAAATAACATACAACTATCTCACATACTTAACTCCTCCTCAATAGCACGTTAGCACCTAAATACTAAGTTATAACGTCAAGCTATGTACTTCCTGTATATTTATAATCAATGTACAAATATTGAACAACTAGAAATCTTTAGATGTGAATGATACATTTGTGTACTGTATATAAACGTTCAAAATATCACACTTCATGACACTTTCCCATGCTCTATTGATACTCACCGATGGTTCTTTATTGACCGACGGCGACTGGAATGTTACCAAGTAGGTTCGAACTCGAAGGTTACAATGAGATGAGACTAAATATTTACGTCGATATTTATGACCTGTTACTCTCTGTCGGTAAATTATTTATTAATTTTCTTTATTTTTATTTAACTAGCGGCTCGTTCAATCGCTTCTCGCGGGCGTATATGAGTTTTAGTAAGAATTTCGTAATTAATATTTATATGTATTTGTAGGGCAAATTGTATACAAAATTGTAATATTAAAAAAATCCTCAAAGTGCTCTTGATATACATAAAAAGCGAAGACTTGGTGTACAACAGGTACATAGCATTACTTTAAAAGGTAGGTAACACTAGAATTACTATTGAGATTGTATATAAAAAAAGCGCTAAATAACCTATATCCTTCTTATTTTTCGAGCATTGTTAGACCCCAGATGTCACAACTGGTTTATTTTCTACTCTGTTGTAATAAAATGCAAAATTCTTTAGCATTCGGTGCATATTTCATTCTCAAAGGATCGTAAAGATTCTCTTACCTGCTTGTTTGTTGTGAGTTGGAAAGGGGCCGGGGCGCACCACTTTTTTTATTCAATTTTACTTGTGGGAATTTTATTATAGACCCGAAATGGCACGTTCTTCTTTCACACAGATGTGCCACATTTGGTGCCAATACTTCAAACAGATGTTTATATTTTTAAAAAGGCTAGCGTCGATTTCAACTAAAAAAGTATACACTATTTTATTTCATAACGTTTACATATTCAATAATCAATTTTTAAACCATTTCGTGCTCGTTATAAATGTTTTGAAATAGGCTGTTTATCATATGTTATTATTTTATCATTAAAATACAGCTGTATGTTTTCAATTACCGGCACATGATTGATGTTTCCAGTGCCTATCCGCACACAGACAAATTTATCGCTGCCATCGATACCCGGACAACTATTAATTTTATCATAGTGTAGACTTGCCGCGTCAATATAATAATGCGAAGTCATTGGGTTTGCTCATATTGCCCCAAGCGGCTTAACCCTCAATTCGTTTAAATAAATATCGTTTCTACGAAGCGCTTTTGCGGTAGCAGCCGGTTCTTTTTTCTTCCCACAAATATTGATATATAATGGATACCTGCTTCGCATTGAGCAGTTCAGATCATTTGTTTTGGGAACATTCTCAAAACATTGGGACATAAAATTTAATTTCCATTCGTAATGGACTAATAAGAAGTAACTAATGTTTGAATCGGCTGGAGTTCCAGCAAGAAATCCAACGGGCGGCGCCCAGCGGGACGCCTCAACAATGGCAACCAAATTAAAAGGAACCGTAAGCGTTTCGACTTGAGCCTCGCTAAATTTATTACACCAAGTTTTTATTCTTTATTTTCTTCACTAATGAGATTTGAATGTTGCAACTGTTCAAGATGCTGGAAAACAAAGAAATTATGTAGATTATATTTACCATTGGATATCATATTCAAACCTTGAACTATACATATATAATTCATAGCACCAACACGGATTTTATAGTGTTTACTTTGATTCGGTCCTCCTTTTTATTTCTTCTCGTATTATATAGAGAACCGATACATTAAATATACTGCACGCCGTGTTCTTATTTTGCAGCTACGTCCACCCTTATACATCATATAAAGAATAATCAAAGATCATTTAATCTATTTTTGCAGCCCATAATTTTGAAATTTCTTTATAAATTTATTTAAGCGGCTAAGATGATTACAGAATTTCAAGCAAATCGACGGTAAGCTCACCTGTAATCTGTATACAGGATTCTATCACGTCGAAATAAAGTTCGTATTAAATTGGGAGCAGTGCTACGCGGGTGGTCTAAGACGAGTTAACTGTTGATGTAAAACAGAAACAAGAATGCAAATTTTGCTTGTTGTGCTCGCAAATGAGTAATATCGAAACTGTTAATTAATTCCAGTAAAAAATATTAGAGATTACATCTTAAGGCGTATTGGTTTGTTTTATAGCCAGGCCATATTTATTTATGAATGCCGGTTGATAGTAATAATGTTATTCACATTTGTATTTGTTGTCTTTAAAAAACAATTCTTAATATATATATATACACATATCTTATACCATCTTCTTGAAACAAAATATATGTATGAAAAAGTAAACAAAACAATATGGGACAAATAACGCAATACGAATTAAGAGCGGCAAACTAGATCCATTGAACAAAACGCCGCTCTTTTGAGAGCTTGACGAGAATAAGTAGGAACAAAGGGACAATAGTGAAAGAGCGGAGTATCGAAGCGTGGCAATCCAGTGCCTGCTTCCGTTAACGTGGGAACGCCTTTTTATTACCGATAATATTTTCCAAGGCGATACAACAGCCCCCACCTCATTAATGCCCAAAAATCACATTAATTATATTTATACTGTATCGGTTTCAGTATGTGAAATTGAATTTACTAAAGTTATTTTATCAATGAGACTATTTCTTTTTAATACAAAATAAATGAAATGTGTGCGTTTTAATTTTGATATAACAGTAGAATTTTATTATAATAAAAGGTTTTACTATGTTCGAATTAATAAATTAATAATAACAAGTAAGAAATATATAGGCCATCGTGGCGCAGTACAGTGTCTGTAATGTAATGTAGACGATTGTGATTTCGATTCCCACTTAAGGAGAGTTAATTATTTTTAATTATTATTACTTTTTCACTCTCGTAATAAGTCGCGCGGCGTAGAGAGTTGTGGTACAGTGTAGAGTGGTACGGCCACGATATTTCGATAGGTGGAAAGTAGAGAATGGAGTATTTAAGGTATAGGATCCCTCTATATACTTTATTATATGCGGAATACTACATACAGCTAAAAAACAAATAAAATGTCTGAAGAAGTGTACGAAAACGTTAATTTAAATTAATTTATAAACAATTAAGTGAATTCTTGTAGCTTTCAACAAGGGATAGACCTCGATTCGTTTTGATCAGGAACAAACGTAACTCGCCTTAACCTACTTTGTTAATCGAATTTAAATCACAGTTGCCTTCAGTGTCTACTGAAAATTTAAATAGAATACATTTAATGAAATCCTTTACTAACTGAATTGATATCCCAAAAATCGATTGATCCAATATCAATAGAACTGAGGCCACGGTTACATGTACACGTTTCTAAACAATAGTTCATCAACTATCTCGAGTCGGACACATCATTTCACGGCCCATCAGCTTTTGCTGTATTTAGCACTTTTATTTTCTTCACGCTATATCAATGTGGGCCAAACATGTATTTTTCAATAACTCGTCAGCGAATGTTTTCATGAAAAGTGAACAATTGAAATGAAATATTGAAAATTTAACAATGGATTATCGAATTAAATTTGTCTCTAGCACACATTATTTGTATACGTATATGTAGATAAAAAAAGATTTATATGTATAAAGGCGAGTAAGCTATATATTATTTGTCGCTGATAGCAGACATTAGATAAAAGTGTCTGACAAAACTAACAAGTAAGGTGATCTCTTGCCAAATACAACCCCAAGGCGGAAGCTCCACTCGAACGGGGAAAGCATGATTTATTGGTAAAACTTGTGCCATTACTCATCTCACCATTCGTTACTCCTATAAAAAGAACGTCTTCCGATAATTTATTAGAAGCAGTACGGAATTTTATTGCGGCTGTCTATTTTAGAGTGCTCTCTACCGTAGTTATTAAACCATAAATAACTGATATTATTTATGACAAGTCTAAAAGTATGCAACATATGTAATTAAGAACTAATTTTGATTTTTGTATAAAATAAGATGAAAATTTTGAATTTTTATTTATGACTTTTTTTAGTTTCATGCTTCGTCTCGTTAATGCGTAAAGCTTTATCATTGATCCTTTAATATATATATATATATATATATATATATATATATATATATATATATATATATATATATATATATATATATATATATATATATATATATATATATATATATATATATATATATATATATATATATATATATATATATATATATATATATATATATATATATATATATATATATATATATATATATATATATATATATATATATATAAATGATAATAAAGATAAAAAATAAAAAAATAATAAATATTAAGTATCAAATTGCTTATAAGTACGATAGAACTAATATCACTTTAATGATAGTTTAACATAGCATTAAAAATAGCACGTAATTTACTAGAACTTTAAATTAGAGTTAAAACATAAACAGACAATAAAAAACAAGTAACGCTGGCGGCACATGTGATAATAAACAGCAATAAAAAGAAGCCATAAACAAATCTGATTTATTAGGAAACGAAAGTTCTAACTCCCAAATAAAGGAATTCGTGGAATAAGAATAGGATAAATTCAAAATGTTAACAATAAGCTCATAATTTGGTTGTTAACTTACCTTTATGTGTTTGACCTCGGGCTTTCGGCTTCTTTGTTATAATTTTGCACAATTTGAGCAAAAACTTTGAAGTTGTAGTTTATTTTTCAACAAATCCAATTGACTCAAAGCACAAAAATCAGTTTACGTCACTTGAGTATGAACACAAAAACTTTTTAGAACTTACACTTCACGAAAAGTTCGAAAATTACGCACGCACGGTAAAAAACACTAGACACTTTTCAAATTGTTATTGAAAAGTTTATAAAAGTTGTTATAAAACACTACACAATATAATTTATCAGTGGAATAGCGTATAATCACTTGTGCCGTGACCGGTTCGTACGAGAGAATGAGAGCTCAGACCGCACCGACGTGTATACGTGACAGCCGCGCGAGGCGCTCTGCCAACGTTTGAGAAGTCTCTAGCGGGCGAGGGGGTACCGATAGACGAAAATGGCTTCACAAGTTAATTTTTTTCTCTTTCCTCCTTTAATATTCCGCATATGCCGTGCGCTGCCAACGGTGCAGGCGCATGCGCCCCAACCCTTACACCATATAGGGGTTGTAACGCGATGCACTCGCACTTTACATAACTTATTGGGCCGTTCATTGAAGCCAGTGTTTAATACTCTTTCCGTGTCAGCTTTGTATTTGGAGTTAAATTATTAATCATGGTTACAATAGTATCAGCAGAAAGCAGGATACACTTTATCATTAATCTCAATATTATATGGGCAAATTTTCAGTAATTGCTCCATGTAGCATGCTAACTATGAAAACTTTCACAAATTGAATTTATTCTAGCAGGACCTTGACTGAACTAAATAATAATATTAAGCAGTAACTAGTTTGAATATAAGCTATATTTCTAATTATTCTTTACAGTAACAGCTTACTTATGACATTTTATATATACGCGCCATATTTTTTAAATCACTATTTAAACCTAATAATATATAGTTCAATATTTTGGCTTATCAGCTTCATGAAATTTCGGTGTTAACTAAACAATGATTTTATAACCTTACATTTAGTTACTTATCTCAACGCTCTATGTCTATTTTTTTATTTACATTAAATACTTATTTTAATTTTTTATATTAGACCCTTGTAACGTAGCATCACATTGTTTGACTGTAAACAAGACGGTTGTGGATAACTAAAACACGAGTTGCGCCACACTCAAAGCGTGGCGTTGAGTTTCGCAACTAAACACGTTGTCTCAAAATTGGGCTGAAAGTAAGAAACGGCATCTTAAACTCTTAACCCCAGATAACCTATATGCGGGAAATTTATTATTTTAATATATTATGTCATTTACGACATCGAACAGTAGTCCAATGAACGACGATAGTGGATTCATACACCGCACGTTATGCATAATATACACATACATATATAATTATTTCATATTTCATATCGTACTTGTATTTGTAATACAATATACGTACATATATACTATGTTTATTTTAAGAGAACATGCACATTTTGCATTTAAAAAACCAAAATATGTGAATTTTATATACAACTTTTAAGAGTACTATATTTTACGTTATTTTATAGGCAGTCCTTCTCAATTTGCATGTGAGGGTTCCCATGTGAGCTGTCAATTGTCCGAGCTTACCATTCTTCTATACTTCGATACTTTACTCTTTATACTGTCAATATTCGAATTCAACGTCGATCTCTTGCAAGCTTTTAACCAAAAAGTTTATATTATTTTAAAATCAAAAGCTTTAAAAGAAAGCAAAAGATAGTCTGTTGTCGTTATACTGTCGCGACACAGTTGACAGTTAGTTCTTGTGATATGTACGGGATACCTCTTCTGGAGTATGTACATGTTATTTTATTTATATAAATAATAAGTTGAAATCTTAGTAAATAAGAAATAGTTTATCTTTCGCGTGAGTGAAATGTGAAAGAAATTAAAATTAAAAATAGAGGTAAGCTATTAGCAGGTTTTAGGTTTTATCTATAGTAATAGAAAACGGACGGACTTATTTTTATTTTCTTAATTATCTTTACCTCTATGTAAAGAGTGATATTGTAAACAAAATTATAATTTGATGTAGCTAACGACATCCTACGTACATATTTATTTCATACTCGGAATATAAAATAATTTTAATAAATAATATACATACATACATATCTTCACGCTCTATCCCTAGCGGGGTAGTCAGAGAGAACGGAGCGCCAAACGCTGCGGTCTCTGCATACCTCTTTCGCCTCGTCCACAGTCATTAACCTCTTTATACATGCTCTCTGGGGAGTCCTCATGCTTTTTACGTGACCTTCCTCCAGTATCTTCGATACTGAGTTTTCGAAAGTCAACCGAGGTCTCCCCTTACTTCTCTTACCACTCACTTTTGCGTCGTATATCTTTTTTACCATTCTTTCGTCACTCATTCTTTCGACGTGCCCAAGCCATCTGAGCGCGTTTTTCTACTTCCCAAGAATACTACTTCATTCACTTGTTCTAATAATTTTCCACTCACGCAAATGTTGCATTCTGTCCTTTCCTTGTCTCTATCAAATACCAGAACCTGTGTTAATAATATAAAAATAATATGTAACATCCTATATTCATATTACATTATAAATATACTAAAAATTAATTATAATAATATGGATCCTAATATTGCATAAGCGCGTTTAAGAAGAACATTACAGTGACTTGATAGACCTAGTTTCCATGTAAATTAAATATAGAATAATTTTTTTTCTAATAAAATCAGGCATATTTTTTAAAATAAGTTGTTTTCTTTGTTTTCTTTATTAATAATATTAATTTCTAATGTACCTATTGTTTAGAAATCTTCTAGAATAATGTATCACGTAAACAATATTATCACCACTGCTGCTGTCAAATATTATTTTTTGGCTTCACTAAATGTACTTAGATAAGTACAGGAAGAACATCATGTCGAAATCTTCACCTTTTTAGTTTCCAGCTAATCTAACCCAACTTGTTTTCGAACCTACGATCATTTTGTTTACAAGCAGAAGGCTACGATAGCCTCTGTGGAAAAATTAAAGATATAATCATCTTAGCAACATTTCATTAACAACCCTAGACGCTACACATTACTTAAATTTCACTCTGTGAAGTTAAAGTGAATCGATAATAATTTTATGTGCATAACTCACAATGTGAATAAACAGAGACGGTATAGACAGCGGCGACACTTCTGTTATAAAGAATATAAAATGTTTTCGTTTTACAATAAGTCACATTTATGAATTTTGAAAGGGATGTACATATTTTATGAACTTTTTATTTCTAAAGACAATATCAGTTAAAGTCCGTATTCGGCAATATAAGTTCTTATATACATATGTATACAAATATTTCGTTTTAGTTATTTTTTATAGGATTTAAAGTTGTAATAATAATACTGTCTTTTTTTTCTGATACAGTATGAATTTATTTTATGAATCTATTATTATTTACTTAAATTCTTATTTATTTCCAATCAAGTCTCAACATCGTGTTTTATGTACATTAGAAACAAAACAGTTTCCTGATTTCAATCGACTATACTATATGGATAAACACGTCCAAAAACCGCACCGAGAGAGAGCGTCTATGACCTTCATATAACATTCGCTAAATCCCACATGCCGAGCAATTTCACTAACGTTCCACACAGCTCCACAGGGATGAAATACTTCGTAATGCATTAGTAACAACTCCAATGAACTCTGCAGACTTTTAACCGAATAATACTATTTAAAAGTTTCAAAACTACTACGAAATATATAGTATTATGTAGAAGATAACAGTTATTATATGTACTATTTATATAATAAAAGAAGACATTTATTTTGATAACTTTAAGTGAGCTTGTCTTATCCAAGAAGTTGCGTTTACGAGTGCTGAAACAGTTTGATGTGCATTCGTTGCTCGTGGGCGTGATTGTCGAATTGCGTGCGCCGACTTGATAACGAAGCTAAAAGCAAAGCCCTCTGTGAAATATGGACAAGTTCGACCTGTCACATTCGCTGTTCAACTTTTTTAGTTTCATATGTCCTTGTTGGTTTGGAAAATACCTCTATGTTTTTATATTATTCTCTTCTAATGTCATTCTTAAATGTTAAGATATTTGTATATTTTTAGGCCATATTTGTAATGATTTTTTAGAATTTGATATGCTATTGTATAATTAATTAAGCTAAAGTGGCTTTAATAATTGACTAAGCAAAAGTTACGTTATTAACGTAATTGCCTTTATTTATTTAGGATTTTGTAATGATTAAATAAAAAATAATAATTTAAATGTAGATTTTTTTATTTGATGTAATTTTAGAAATTTCATCCGTCATCCATATTCTTAACCGGCTCTCTTTGCATTGCTGTGAGCTAACTGTTTAATATTTGCTGGTGAACGTATAAAATATTTGAATAACAAATTGTAAACCACCGTAAACCATCGTACAGAATACTTAAAGCGTATAGAAAAGTACACAACTTGAACGTCTCGTACCGATTTCTTATATATCAGGCTGCATAAAATAACTTATTATATTTGTATATTTTGTATTTATTTCATAGTATATAGAGATTTTCTTCAAAAAGTGTTTTTTTTTCTACAGTTTATCTTAAATAAAAAACTTAGCACTGATTTCTTTAATTAGATAAATATATATTAAATATTTGTGATATTAAGTAGGTATTATTAGTAAGCACTAGGTCACTTTCACATAATCAAAGCACTAAATCACCACTACATATTTTATCTGCATACTTCATCGCATATTACCTTTTATGATTTAAAAAAAAATGGCACTCTAAGGTTTTGTACCGAGTTTATGTAAATAATTTGTAGTAATTTATACAAGAGCTACATTCACGCTATTTTACATACACGATCACACGATATACATACAGATACGACACGTTTAACATTTAAATGCAGTCAGGTACTTCCATTAAAAATGATTATAACTACACATATCTATATTTTATATGTACATTCATTGCGAAGATATAAACAAAATTATTATTAAAGATATTATTTCATAAGAGAATTATAGCTCAATCGGCCACAACCCTATACCTACGCTTATGCTTAAATAATATGTATATCAGAAGATGGTACTAAAAGCTACTTTTTGTATATACAAACTTATTTTGAATAGATTACCTTAGTGTTTTCTCGTACTGTCCTGGATTTCTGCAAAATTCATGGTAGTACGTGATGCTACTAAGAAATCCGTAGCGGTAGTTCGATATAAGTCTTATGACTATTTACAAACGAATGTTATCACAGTGTTTGTTAGTCAGAGTATACATAGACATAAAGTCCTATATAATATGGGACCTATGTAATATTTCTGTCACCAGAAGACTAATTATATGTAATTAAATTGTATTTACAGTTATTACACGCTCTTAAGCAAGAAAAATCACGCCCATCAAAACGAAATTGCGGGATGCACCTAGTCTTGTACACATTTTAAAAGGTTGTAATTCTCGAATGTACTCAATTTGCTATTACGAGTATATGAAAATACAAGAAAGAGATTATTTTGTTTTATTTTTGACAAATGGTCGTTTTGTACCGTTATTTTGATCCAAGTATCATCATACCTACGACACCTGTACTTTTTATGTACCTACTCTTACATTGAGATTCTGTAATTTTAGACAAACGAACAGAGAAATAAGGTATAATAACAGTACAAATTAATCATGAAGTAAATATATACATTGAAAGATAGACAGATAAATGATATTGCATTAATTATCTACGAAAACCAAATTTATTATAGACATTGCTTTACCGATATTTTTTTTTAAATTATTTATCATTGGTTGATAATAATTCATATGAATGAACAGTAAACAACAAATTTCATTTAAAATATAAATAGCAACTCGTAACGATTCACTTAAAACTTTCTCTGTAGTACTCAGTGAAACTTTTCGTTACAAATAACGTAAGGGACTACGTAACATGGAATCCTCTGCGGTACTATATCATATTTATAATAATATACAGTCTAGGGCAATTAATGGCTTAATTACAAGTAAAATTATTCTTTCAAAAATACTTGAAACATTATTAATTCTTAAAGAACATCATTAAAAAATGTGTGAGATGATATTGAAGCATTCTCATTCAACAGATCTCTTAAAGAAATAAACCTTCAAATGTAAATTAAATTAAATTTCAAGGTTTCAAATGAAATAGACGATAATTTACACTTAAAAGTTTTTATTTCATTGTAGATAAATTAGTTTTTACTTGTTCTGGAATATTTTTGTATTGAGTAAGTACACCTTAGTATACTAGGTGCAGTTTAAATACATATAATGAAATTAAAATGTTTTGCAGGATCTTTAAGCAAACCATGTAATAATGTTCAAAGCACTTCACGTAATATAGCAGTCGATATAAAAATGCTTTCTGCACAATTTGCGACACACATGTAAGCCTACTATATAAATCATTATATTTTCGTATACTAACTCCTAAAATTCGACATCCACAACAGTGATATTAATTTATATAAACAGATTGATTGATATTGTAAAAATAAATGAAAATTGAGGATCGTCGTGGCACAGACGCGTAGTGTCTACCTGTAAACGCGACAATTTGTGGGTTTGATTCTCAATTGGGGACGATTGTTCTTCTATTTCCAGTTTCTTCGCTCTGGAAACTAGGCAAAGCGCGGCGTTGAGTTCCACCATTGAACACGCAATTCCTCGAAAAAGGTGGAAATCAGGGACTAAGCAACGGAGTGTCTTAACACTAGGTTCCTGAAGTTCCTGCGGTTCCCTCTGCCTACCCTGCCGTATGCGGGATAAAGCGTAAAGAAATAAAAAAGAAAAAAATAAATATAAATATGTTTAATTAGTTCACATCATTGCTCTTGTTTACACTGACAAGAATGACGATCTCGAAATATAATATACATGTATACATATATATACATATATATATATATATATATATATATATATATATATATATATATATATATATATATATATATATATATATATATATATATATATATATATATATATATATATATATATATATATATATATATATATATATATATATATATATATATATATATATATATATATATATATATATATATATATATATATATATATATATATATATATATATATATATATATATATGACGGCGCATAGCTGGCCTTCTTTGTTGAGAATACATTGGAACGAGATTTGACAACTGTCAGTCTGGCGGAGCGTCGTGTCGACGGTCAGCGCAGCCATGTTGAACTTCACTTTTGGTTTGAACGTCAACAGCAAGCGCACCACGTTTGCGACGAATCGCTATTGTTCCATGTAATCCTGTGCCTTGTTATTTCAAAAGTAATTAACAGACATTAATTAAGTGATTTCTTAAATGCTAGCTACAATATTTTAGTGACTTTCTGTAAGAGACATATTTTGTGTGATTAAATAACTTTTCATTGTGACATTGGTGTTTCTTTCGTTCCCACATTATAACTTATTGAAGACATGTCTAATTCTGATGATGAAAGGCTACCGCATATATATATATATATATATATATATATATATATATATATATATATATATATATATATATATATATATATATATATATATATATATATATATATATATATATATATATATATATATATATATATATATATATATATATATATATATATATATATATATATATATATATATATATATATATATATATATATATATATATATATATATATATATATATATATATATATATATATATATATATATATATATTGTATAGTATATAACAACTCCGCTCTGCTACCAGAAAATGTATATAGTATATAATGAATATAATGAACCGCGTTCTGCTACCAAAAAATATATATTGAATAGTGGGTAGGGTGTGCCGCATTTGTGGAAGCGTGCTGAGGGGGAGGTTATTTATTAATTATTTACTTTATAGTCGGTTTTAGGATAATAGAAATTGTACAGTACCTTATCTTCATGATTCACAACACAAACACTGATTGTTCACGGCACCGGGGTATGTTTCACTTGAGTCTTCTTCACTAGGGGTTACTTGCACTATTATCTTTTGTAGGTTTGTCTTTGTCAGGTTCAATATCAAGAGGGAATACACAAAAGGGAAATCAAATAAGGCTGAGGGAAAATCACACCGCTAATTAATATTAGATTCAGGAAGGACGTGCGCTCGCGTCGGCCGTCTCACGTGCCCCTTTTACTACAACTCGACTACTACTACTAACTACTACTAACCGCTGGCGCCGGGAGTTGGCACAAGACTTTGACGACAACCCGCGCGGGGGTCATCGCAGGGGGCGGCACAAATAGGAATAAACATAGCCCCCGCCCTAAACATCTAATGTTTACGAGAAAATGGGAGTAGCTAACTAATAGGTAGACGAACTAATTTGGTTAAGGCTCTCTTTAGGATACCTGTCGATGTCTTAACATCGACTACACGCACAACACTATCTTTACCAGGATAAATTTGGGAAATGCGACCACGTCGCCACTGTAAAGGGGGTAAATTATCATCTTTGATGAGGACTAGCTCGCCTACTGTTGGAGGATTCACTGGATCAGTCCACTTCTGCCTAGTCTGCAGAGTGTATAGGTACTCTAACTGCCACCGCGACCAAAAATGTTGAGTTATCTGTTGCACTACTTGAAAACGGGTTAAACGATTAATTTTTACATTGTTATAGGGATACTCCGGCAAAGCACTAAGAGGTTGGCCAATCAAAAAATGACCAGGCGTCAAAACTTCTAGATCGTTCGGGTCATTAGATAAGGGACATAACGGCCGGGAATTTAATACCGCTTCAATTTTAGCAAAAATTGTAGTTAATTCCTCGAATGTTAAAGGAGTTTCATAAACGACCACCGACTCTGATGATTCCTTCTTTGTCAAGAAAGAGTGAGAGTCGTCTTAGGGAAGACCGCAAGGAAACGCTACGCGCTAACGCGATAAGGATACAGATAGCTCAACGGGTAAGTTTCGGGTTTTATTTATAAATCTCACCATCGTTATCTAAGGGGTTAGCAATCATGGGTTGAGGGGTCTCTTCGACCTTCCAGAATTTCTCGATGAGACGGGTAAGGATATTCCAGTCATGGGGGGCTCTAATTCACCATAATCGGCAGCGACTGGACCGCAAACAATATAACCAAAAATTGTAGATAAAGCAGTAAGGCCGTTAAAGTTAAATATTTTATCTTGTAATAAAAGCGCGCCGAACACGTCAGCACCCAATAGTATATCTATCGGGCCAGGCTTATTATAGGTAGGGTCAGCAAGGGAAAAATCACTACTAGGAAAAAACACAGACTCAGGGAACTCAAACTCAGGATGCGTACCGGCAATCACATCTATACCCAAAGCAGAGGTTGACACCTCAGGGAAGGAATTATACAAAGGTTTAAAACACAGGGAAATAGAACCACGGGAAACCACTAAAGGAATATTACCTATGCCACGTACAGGGGCACAGGAGGGGGAGATGGTCAAATTGAGGTAATTAACAACAAGATCGGTTGTAATGAGGCAACCCTGGGCACCGGTATCACATAAGGCACGCGCTTCAATAAAATAGCCACTAGCAGTTTTAACGTGTAATTTAACAGTAGGCAATAATATAAGGGAATTGGGTGAGATATTAAGGCAAGGGGAAGGGGGAGCAATACAAGTATCTAGCTATGTGGGTCTATCTTCTCTATTATAGGAATTATCACGATATCTTATAATATTTTCAACCTGTCTATTATTTTCAACCTGTCTAGGTTGGGGCGGAGCATTTTCTCTGGGGGGAGAAGCTCTCTGGGAATGTCGTTGGGGGGAGCGCTGGAGTTGCGAAGGGGAATATTTCTTATGCTGGCCCCCGCCCATATGGGGACCGCGGGTAGAAGAAGGACAGGTACGCGGATAATTGCGTTTATTAAATTTGGAATTATAATTGTACTTGCGATTGGATGAGGTAGGATACATTGGGTTACGGGAATCATTAAAACATAGCATAGTGTGATGGGATGAGCGACCGCAGGTTGAACATTTGTAATCCCGCTTGCACATAAGAATTGGATGTTTGTCCAAACACCTATAACATAACCGGGAATGTTTTACAAATCCCGATCTTTCTCTAGGATTCATAGCTCTAAATTCAGGACATTCACGGAGGTAATGGGAAGAGGAAGCACACAGGTAACATTTTTTACTATTATTTATTACAGGTAACATTTTTTGTCTATTATTTAACATAGGGGAGGGAGGAGCCGCAAGGTAAGTATGTTTAGGTACAGTACTTTTAAATTTCGTCAGGTTAGAATCTACAAGGGAGGTGTTGCCAACGTTGTCATGGTGACGACATTCGTCTTCCAAAAAGGTAATAAGATTTTTAAAGGTAGGTAATTCATTAGCGTCACCGCCATAACAACGCTCAAAACGGGATTTCAAATCAGAGGGAAGCTTAGTCAAACATATATGTACTAACATGTAAGACCAATAGGATACGGGTAAATCTAAACGCTCTAAACAGCGATAGGCAGATAACAAGGGGTTCAAAAAGGCCGCGCGCAAACCTGTAAATTTATTCGAAATATCCGGCAGGGTAAGTATCTGGGTTATGTAGGTATCAGCAAGAACCCGTGTATTGTGATACCGCTGTTTCAACAACTCACGAGCAACTTCATAGTTGCCTTCTTCAATTTTTAAATGTAGCAACAACCGCTTAGGTTCATCTGCTAAGGATCCAACTAAGTACTGCAATTTCATTGTGGAGGTCAAATGGTGTTGGGAATCTACTACACTGTCAAACTGGTCAATAAAACTTATCCAGGAGTCAGGACGTCCATCAAACTTAGGGATAGGTAAATCAGGTAATCTATTATAAGGAGTTCGCTCAGTAATATTTTTACTACTCATTCTTACGGGTGTACTGGCCATGACAGGATCAACTACGGGAGCAGGTGGGCACAACTCTAACTGACGCACCCGGAGGTCGTCTATTTTCTTATTTACTAAACGCACTTCCTTTTTTACATAACTAATTTCTTGGTAATCGATAGCCGGGTCTAACCCACCCAGGAGCACTGAGGACGCGTTTACAAATAAATTACAATGAGAATCTAAATCCTTGAACCTAACTAATAATCTAGGTATTTCAGAAGTGCCAAGAAGTTCCGAGGTATCGGCAATCCAATCGGAAACAAAGCGTACCACACCTATATTTTTTCTATATTCTGCGCTTTCCGTATATAAGGAACATTTTACTGTTTCATCATGAGTAGCCATTTTAAATTATCAAGTAAACTAATAACTGAACTAAAATATTAAAAATTAATAAACGCGTAATAAACAATGAACCCACTACCAACGGGCGAGATCAGAAATCAAGTAAACAAATAACTCAACTAAAATATTAAAAAAATAATAAACTCGTAATAAACAATGAACCCACTACCAACGGGCGAAATCAGAAATCAAGTAAACAAATAACTCAACTAAAATATTAAAAAAATAATAAACTCGTAATAAACAATGAACCCACTACCAACGGGCGAAATCAGAAATCAAGTAAACAAATAACTCAACTAAAATATTGAAAAAATAATAAACTCGTAATAAACAATGAATCCACAACAGCTGGCGAGATAAGAAACCAGTTACGGTCAAGTTCAGGGACGCGTCGCATCTACATATATCGCAATACAACAAAATAATATGATATACAATATGACTACAATTAAGGCTTAAGCTTCATTTAAATAAAAATAAAAAAAAGGGTAACAATAAAATTGTAGGGATAATATTTTAAAGTAAGTTAGTTTTTTAAGGAAATTATATTAAAATATTTTAACTAACTTCAATTATAATTTAAAACGGGATAGGTAATAACGTATAGGCGTAATATTATAAAATATATGTAACCATATTATGTGTATGTATTATATTTTATATTTAATATATAAAATTATATTCAATATTTATTTATATATTTTACACATTATACATTCACCCTACACAATTATATATTCAATATTATATGTATAAAAATTTCATATAACATTATTTTTTAAACAACTCGATGCGAACACGTTTTAAAAGGTTAGGAAATCAAATTATATTGTAATTATGCGTTAGGTACCAAATTAAGAGCCAAAATACCAAAACGGGAGAATAACACTGTAATCAAAGGGACTCAGGGGCATGAAACTACGCTATAATCAGGGGGACTCAGAGGGATTAAACCACGCTATGATTAAGGGGGCCCAGAGGGATGAAAACTACGCTATAATCAGGGGGACTCAGAGGGATTAAACTACGCTATAATTAAGGGGGCCCAGAGGGATGAAAACCACGCTTTGATCAAGGGGGACCCAGAGGGATGAAAACTACGCTATAATTAAGGGGGCCCAGAGGGATGAAAACCACGCTATAATTAAGGGGGCCCAAAGGGATGAAAACCACGCTATAATTAAGGGGGCCCAGAGGGATGAAAACCACGCTATAATGAAGGGGGCCCAGAGGGATGAAAACCACGCTATAATTAAGGGGGCCCAGATGGATGAAAACCACGCTCTGCTACCAGAAAATGTATATAGTAGTATTTAATGAATATAATAAACTACGCTCTGCTACCAGAAAATGTATAGTATATAACAACTCCGCTCTGCTACCAGAAAATGTATATAGTATATAATGAATATAATGAACCGCGTTCTGCTACCAAAAAATATATATTGAATAGTGGGTAGGGTGTGCCGCATTTGTGGAAGCGTGCTGAGGGGGAGGTTATTTATTAATTATTTACTTTATAGTCGGTTTTAGGATAATAGAAATTGTACAGTACCTTATCTTCATGATTCACAACACAAACACTGATTGTTCACGGCACCGGGGTATGTTTCACTTGAGTCTTCTTCACTAGGGGTTACTTGCACTATTATCTTTTGTAGGTTTGTCTTTGTCAGGTTCAATATCAAGAGGGAATACACAAAAGGGAAATCAAATAAGGCTGAGGGAAAATCACACCGCTAATTAATATTAGATTCAGGAAGGACGTGCGCTCGCGTCGGCCGTCTCACGTGCCCCTTTTACTACAACTCGACTACTACTACTAACTACTACTAACCGCTGGCGCCGGGAGTTGGCACAAGACTTTGACGACAACCCGCGCGGGGGTCATCGCAGGGGGCGGCACAAATAGGAATAAACATATATATATATATATATATATATATATATATATATATATATATATATATATATATATATATATATATATATATATATATATATATATATATATATATATATATATATATATATATATATACCACGTTTGCGACGAATCGCTATTGTTCCATGTAATCCTGTGCCTTGTTATTTCAAAAGTAATTAACAGACATTAATTAAGTGATTTCTTAAATGCTAGCTACAATATTTTAGTGACTTTCTGTAAGAGACATATTTTGTGTGATTAAATAACTTTTCATTGTGACATTGGTGTTTCTTTCGTTCCCACATTATAACTTATTGAAGACATGTCTAATTCTGATGATGAAAGGCTACCGCCTATATATATATATATATATATATATATATATATATATATATATATATATATATATATATATATATATATATATATATATATATATATATATATATATATATATATATATATATATATATATATATATATATATATATATATATATATATATATATATATATATATATATATATATATATATATATATATATATATATATATATATATATATATATATATATATATATATATATATATATATATATATATATATATATATATATATATATATATATATATATATATATATATATATATATATATATATATATATATATATATATATATATATATATATATATATATATATATATATATATATATATATATATATATATATATATATATATATATATATATATATATATTTGGTGAACGTATTTAGGTCACACGCTATACAAACAATAATCTTTGGGTACTTCACTTTACATCTTATAAAATCCGGAGTCGCCAAAGCTACATTCATCAAGATTTCACTCAAACACTTAAAACATTCAAAGCAAGTGGTCCGTCGCCGTTTTGCGTCTAAAGGGCCTTGTTGCCTAGTTGATATTCATGGCAACTCGATGCTGTAGGCCTACGTCAGCTGTTTTGCTTAAGCACCGTCCATAAATAAACCGTCACTATAGTTCTACAAGTTTTACAATTTTACTTAATAATTTATTAAATTAAATCTACATATAAAATGTGTATATAATAAAAAAAAATATGAGAACTGTCGTGGCGCAGAGGCAGTGTCTGCTATAAATGCGACAGTATATGTGTTCATTTACCACTCGAGGAAAATGGATTTTTCATTTCCATTTTCTGCGCTGTGGCATCTAGGCAAGCGCGTCATTAAGTTCCGTCGCCCAACAAAAAATTCCTCAAAAAAGGCGGAGAGAAGGGAACGAAGTGTTTTAACACTAGTTTCACATTACTATGTTCTTGCGATATCCTCTGGCTTCCATACTATATGAAAGATAATGTCACTATCACTAGGTTCTTGCGATATCCTCTGGCTTCCATACTATATGAAGGATAATGGGTTAAGCTAAAAAAAATGTTCTTTTTTATAGATATACATTAGTCAAGACATCGTACCTTGTGGTGTACCTGCGGTAGACCTACGTTTAGAAGTGAATTGCTATAGGTTTGTGTGATGAGACTAGTTGCAGATTATTTTCATTACAACAATATATTATATATAAAATGTACAGTATGCGTCATGATTTTAAGCCCATACTAAAAACATATGTAGAAAAACACTATATATTGATATGTCTATAAATACTTAGCTTGTAAATAAAACTTAAAAACCATCTAGTTTCCATATATATTTCCAAGAGCTACAACTAAAGATTGAAAAATGAAACAACTAAATAATAAAGTCACTATAATAACTAATATTATATAAAACTTGCATGTATACAAAGAGGCCAAAGTATAAGTTCATTATTTACTAATAAAAAAAATTTCAATAGTCATAAAATATGAAGTGATCTTTATTATAAGTAGTTGTAAAGAAGAAGTGTGAAAAACGTAAACAAGCTGTAAAACAGGCACTAAATAAAATTGCAAATAAACGAAAATGGTTGCTCAGAACTTCACCGTTTTTCTCAAGGCTTTAATAAACAAAACAAAGAAATAGCTAAAGTTCTTGCAACTTTTATATTGACCAGAAACTTTTCAAATTTGGAATCGCTATTAAATCACGAAATACATATATAAAGGGAATCAATTAATAAAGTTGTAAAAGAAATGTCAATAATATATTTTCGAGTCAACGCCAAATCGGGAAACGGAGCGTCTTAACACTAGGTGCTCACAAATTCGAGTCATTGTCAAATTCTAGTTGGAATGAAGATTATTCGTAAACGTATTAAGCTCCCTTAATGTGTAACTAGTGAAAAGTTGGAGAATTACTTTAATATATAAATGAATCGTAGATCGCTTTGTTAAATATTTATTTTTTAAACTGGCTTAGTGCGAGACAAACTAATATTTACGGTTTTGTGCCCCTATATTTGTATTAAATAAACTACAAATACACATTTTTTTACTGGTTAAACGGTGATAACCAATTAAGTAATTTTACATTAATTTATGTCAACTGTTTACAGTAATCTAAATATAAGAGTCCTCATTTCTTATATGTTTCCCAATTCTAGATCAACGGTAAAGGCTCACCGTTGCGCAGAGGTGTAGCATATGTCTGTAATCGCAACGATTTGAAGGTGCGATTCCGACTCGGGGAAGATGGAACTTTCCTTTTTTCTTTTCATCTGAAACAGAGAATAGGCAAAGTGTGGCGTTGAGTTACGGCACCCAACACGCGATGCATCGTTAAAAAGACGGAAAGCGGGGAACGGAGTGTTGTAACACTTGATTTCCACGGCTCCTGCAGTTCCCTACACCTACCTACCGTGCTATGTACGGGAGAACTTGAAGCTATAAAAAAAATAAAAACAAAAACAAATCATTTTGTACGATATTGTGGCAAAACGAAGCATAAGCACTCGTATTTTTTACCTGTATTTTAGATTGCGTTAAGATAACGCAATCCAAGATCCGAAAATCAAGAGTCTAAAGCAGTGTTTCCCAATATGGGATGTACGCCCCACCTGGGGTGCTTTTTGAATTTAGAAGGGAGACAATATGTAGATTTGAAAACTCAAGGTACAATGATCGTTAATAGTAAAAAGTACTTAAAAAAGTTACAGAGACAAAAATTCAACGTAATTGTAGTATTTCAATATGTTTTCATGTCCAAAAGCTTTATATGCAATTGATCTACGCAACCAAAATAAGTGTTTGACATAACTACTATTTTTATTTTAGGCCTCGAGAGTAAGGGGGCAATAGTTCAACCTGAAAAGTATGTTTTAAGAATTTATTCTCAAAAAGAAATACAATTTCACTTACATGAGAACAGTGCTATAAATGTAACAATTCACATCGCCTTACATCCAAACCCAGTTAACAAAATACAAATATTGTAATTTGTTTTAATTTTTTTTTGTATACTAATTACAGTAGAAATGGGTATTGTCGAGTATATATTTTGAAAGTTGAGACTTAAATTCGTTAACTGAGCTTACATTTTTTATAGAAGTAGGTAAATTATTATAAAGTTGTGCTCCATCAAAAGTAATGTTTTTCTTAGCAAATTTGGTTCTAATTTTTGGAAGTACCAGTAGGCTTGCTCTTCGAGTGCTACGTTTACTGCTCCGTTTTGTAAACGTTAGATTTGAGTGTATCGATTTTTTAATGTTTTTATATATAAAGATACAAGAGTTATATACATAAAGTTGTCGCAGGTTCATAATATTTGTTTCTTTGTAGACTTTAGTCGTTGGTGTCAAAGGTGGATATCGAAAAAGTATTTTAATTATTTTATTTTGTTTTCTTTGTAGTGCTTGTAGTTTAGACTTGCCAGTGTTACCCCAAATTTCAACCAAATATAATAAATGAGATTTTACCAAGGAATTATAAATATTATACTTTATTTTCTTAGGTATGCATTTTGGTATGTTTCTCAGTGACCCAATTAAAGAAGAAAGTTTATTATTTATGTACTCTATTTGATATTTAAAAGTTAAATGATTATCTATTCGTAGACCTAAGTATTTTTCACAGTTTTTTTGTTCGATTTGAATACCATCAAGAGTAAGTGGATCATGCGGTGCAATAGTTTTGTTCTTAGTTTTAAATATAATGTAACAAGTCTTTGAAGCGTTAATCGTTAAAAGATTACAGTGAAACCAATTACATAGGTTATTTAAATCATGCTGAGCTTGAGTAATTATGTCGTTTATATTGCTACCAAAATAGAATAAGCACGTATCATCTGCGTATAAAGTCAGATGACCATTTAGTTTCAAGGTTGCAATATCGTTAACATAGATTAAAATAATAACGGTCCTAAAATTGAACCCTGTGGGACTCCACACGTAATAGGCAACGCATTACCCATCGTGTCACCAATTTTAACGATTTGCAATCTATTTGTTAAATATGAGTTTAGCATTTTAAGTACAGTACCATTTACACCAATTTTTTGAAGCTTAAGTAACAAGAGTTTATGACTTACGGTATCAAACGCTTTTTTTAAATCAATAAATACGCCTAAAGCTATGTTCTTTTTATCTAGATTTTGTCTTATTTTTGTTAGCAAGTCTATAGTTGCAGTAGTGGTGTTGCTTCTAGGCCTAAAACCATACTGCCGTTCCGTTATGAAGTTGAAAGAGTCCAAATATGTAGCCAAACGGTTGTAGATTATTTTTTCTAAAATTTTTGAGAGAGCAGGTAGTACTGATATTGGACGGTAGTTTTCTGGATCTGTCAAGGAACCGGATTTATGTATTGGTGTTATTTTTGCTATTTTCAATGAGTCTGGGAACATCCCCTGGGACATAAGTTTGTTAAAACACTGTGCTAAACTCTTTGATACTACATTGCATAAACACTTTAAAGCTTTTGTGGTAATTTGGTCTATGCCAGTACTTGAATACGAGTCTAATTTCTTTATTAGACCTTCAACCTCATCAGAACTACACGGTTTAAATGCTAAAAGTTCATAATGGTCGTATTCATGGTTTACGTGGGTTAGGTGCAGAAAATTGTGATTTGGCGTTGGTATGTTTTTTGCTAAGAGGGAACCTATTGTTGCAAAATATTTGTTAAAAACGTTACATATATCTTTCGTATCAGAAATTATTTTAGATTCTACTATTAATTTCGAGGGAGCACCACTTTTAAATGTCTTATTACTACATAATTTGTTGATTAATGTCCAAAAGTAGGATATGGATCCGAAAAAGGTTGGGAAACACTGGTCTAAAGCCTCTTAAAGTACACACAACTAATTTTTGGCTTATTAAATATTTATTATAAATTTCACATATACTTCCACGCGATATTGAAAACAATAATCTTGGTAGGGGCCGGTAAACAATCAAAAAAGTTGTTCTGTAAGCCTTTTTCCTTTTGAGATGTGGAATCCATAAACTTCATTACCTGACAATTCTACGATCAATGGACGGTGGAATAGAAAAAGGTGGACGGAGTGTCTAGATATTATATTCTCTTTTCCTCATTTATTGCAATAAAGGTTTGACGTTAAAACAAAACAAAACAGTTTTATTTCTAATACAAAATAAACACAACAATTCTAAATTATTTTTGTGTATCACGCGGAAAACCCGAAAGTGTAATGAATAGATTGCCTATCAACGGTGATGCTTTCACATTAGGCTATACTTTACTGGCAAACGTTTCGATTTGTTGCATTCAACAAACCCATGAATAGCAGTGATTGCGAGTTGGCGTGTCATGGCCGTGTTCGGGAAAAACTACGCTTTGACGTTAAATAAATAATTCTTATTACACATAAGTATATTATATATTCATATAATACAATTATAGTATATGTAAAATAATATATGTTGTTTTATGATTACAAATTATAAAAATATAAAATACGTCAAATTGCTTTTTTAAAAAAAAAAATACCGAGGACCGCCGTGGCGTAGAGGCGTAAGCGTCTGCCTGTAAACGCGACGGTTTTAGGAGTTCGATTCCCTCTCGGGGAAGACGGATTTTTCTATTTCCATTTTCTTCGCTCTGGAAACTAGGCAAAGCGCGGCGTTAAGTTCCGCAACTCAACACGCAATGCCTCGAAAAAAGGCGGAAAGCGGGGACAAAGAAAAAAGGGACTAAGCAATGGAGTGTCTTAACACTAGGTTTATATGGTTCCTGCAGTTCCCTCTGCCTACCCTGCCATGTGCGGGATAAAACGTGAAGCTAAAAAAATACGTAAACTACTTTATTTATACACGTGTATTTACTTGAATACTTTTGGTAATCGTATAAAACTCTAATACGATTTTTAAATATAGTGTGTGCAAAAATGAAATTAGGTAAACGTGGCGAAATCTCGTTTATAAAATGGATAGTGTCTGTCATTGTGCTGCGACTCAGCGTCATACCGCTTTAGTGACCGTTGTGGGTTCCATCCTTAGTATTGAACTATTTTCATTTTATTCGCTGTGATAATAAGATCAAGATACAGCGATAAGTGTCGCCACTCAACACACGATGTTTTCGAAAGGCGCAAAGAGTGTCTTAGTATAATATAAAACTGAAATTTATAATAAAGTATATATAGTTTATGGAAACATTAATAAATATTTTAGTCATAAATATAAGCAAACGAGGGTTTTCATTTTCATATTTTGACGGCGTTTAAGTAAGATTTAAAATCATAAACTACATAAAATATAAGAGATTAAAGTAAAATATTTTACCTCTTAAAATGTATATAATTTGATCGTTACTCAGACCACTCCACGTGTTAAAAAGCCGTCGGTGACGATATCACAGCGTTTTCCAGTACTGACTTCGGCACAGTCGAGCGAGCTTAAAAGACGCTTGGCTTTAAGTCTGCCACTACCTCGTTATTTTACTAAGTTGGCTCAAAATAAATATTATTTAAATATAAATATAAAGGCAATACACCAGTGCATGTACAGCAATAATTAATTTTTAAGCACAACGTTTCATATTAAATTTCCAATTCGCAATAAATAAATAATATTAGGAGAAAATATGCGTAGCACAAATTCACCATACTCTCGAAACTTTATACTAGTAAAACATTTTTGACAACTATATTAACTTTTCTTTTATTATGATTAGTTTATGCTTTAATTAAGAATATATTTTACAATCTATTTTAATATGACTATTATAATTATCTATTTAATTGACTTAAATGTTATTTTAATTATATTTGCTTAAGATATTTTTTTTTTTAGCTTCACGCTTTATCCCGCACATGGCAGGGTAGGCAGAGGGAACTGCAGGAACCATAAGAACCTAGTGTTAAGACACTCCGTTACTTAGTCCCTGCTTGCTCCGTCCCCACTTTCCGCCGTTTTCGAGGCATTGCGTGTTGAGTGGCGGAACTCAACGCCGCGCTTTGCCTTAGATGCCAGAGCGAAGAAAATGGAAATAGAAAAATCCATCTTCTCCGACTGGGGATCGAACCCAGTAACCGTCGCGTTACAGGCAGACGTTGCGCCTCTGCGTCACGACGGTCCTGCTTAAGATATATGTACCAAAAATAAAACAGTACACAAATAGGAAAATCTCACCATAACATTTTAAGCTGTAGATTAAAACGGTTCCTTGAGCAACGGTTTCTGCTATAATTAAGATCCAGGTATTTAAGTTTTATATAAATGTTATATTTAAAATAATCTTTCAAAGTTTTCGTATTTGTAACTAAGGTAAACACAACGACATATTGGTTTTCTTTGTTGTAAATTAATTGTTTCTTATAAATCTCGTCATTCATACATTGTTATTAACAAGCCTCGTCATAATAAAGAAAACTAAATGTCCAAATTATTAAATGTTTATTTTTACTTAACTTCACACTTTTTCGAGCTAGTGTCAAGACACTCCGTTCTCCACTTGTCGCCTTATGTTTCATAATATTTATTTATGAACTATACTTATTGTAATATGTATCTGTTGTAATATCAGCGACTTTCTATACACAGACCAAAAAAAATATTATTTTCATTATATCCTCTTAAGTAAGCCATGAGTGATTTCCTCGACATTCACAAAAATAGTATTTACTTTCAAATAAAAAAAATAAAGTTAAATTTCCATGAGGAGGGTCGTAGCGCAGAGGCGCAACGTCTGCCTGTAACGCGACGGTTTCTGGGTTCGATCCCCAGTCGGAGAAGATGGATTTTTCTATTTCCATTTTCTTCGCCCTGGCAAACTAGGCAAAGCGCGGCGTTGAGTTCCGCCACTCAACACGCAATGCCTCGAAAACGGCGGAAAGCGGGGACGGAGAAAACGGGGACTAAGCAATGGAGTGTGTTAACACTAGGTTCCCACGGTCCCTGCAGTTCCCTCTGCCTACCCTGCCATGTGCGGGATAAAGTGTGAAGCTAATAATAAAAAAAAATCCATATTTTTGTTTGTTTGTAAATAAATGAAACATACGAATTTTTACAAATATTTTTTCTTTTCCTTGGGTAACTAGATCAAAATTTAACACATTACAAATTCAGTGAGGTACACTGATACGATTAACGTGATATAAAACAGCTTAAATTATTTTGAGATTAGAGCGTTTCATCTTACAAGCTACCTTTAACTTTTGACATAATTACGTATAGGAATACATATTACTTGGATATATTAAAATAACTCTTACGATTTCTTCTTTTTAGCAACAGTAATTTATTATTACAACAGGATTGGGACTTCTAATAATGTTGTTTGTTTAACTGTTTCTTAATAGCCCTCTCCAGGCGTTTTATGATTTCATTCCAACGGATTGGAAGAAAGTTGAATTAAATACGAAGTTGTTTCGTAAGTCACTGCTAAACTTGTAAAAACATTTTTTTTTTCTTTTGTATAATTTACCATAAAAAATCGACTTGGTGGCTTTCTTAAACGCTATCGACTAAGTTTGAAATGGGGCGTCAATACAGCAATTAGAAATCGTTTTGAGTTTTAACAAGCAAGAAAATTATTTTACTATATATATATATATATATATATATATATATATATATATATATATATATATATATATATATATATATATATATATATATATATATATATATATATATATATATATATATATATATATATATATATATATATATATATATATATATATATATATATATATATATATATATATATATATATATATATATATATATATATATATATATATATATATATATATATATATATATATATATATATATATATATATATATATATATATATATATATATATATATATATATATATATATATATATATATATATATATATATATATATATATATATTTCCTTACAAATCCAATTTTACACATAAATAATAATACAAAGAAACAAAAAACAATATGAACATATGTGAAATACTGTAATATATTTGATACAGTTTAGAAATGGTGTTCGCGCTCGGTAGAAAGTTCCTTTGTACTTGAATCAAATGATTAATGTCGTTTGCACTTGTTCTTGACATGCTAGTATTTTTACATAATATACGTACAACGAACAAAATTGATATATATTTATACACAAATATGTAGATACAATTAAGATTTCTTTTCTTTTTACATATCACTTATTTGACGATCTAATACGATGTTCACTACCTCTTTGGTCACCCCAGTTATCCTTAAAAGAAAGCAGAACAAAGAGTGACATGACAACAACAGATAGTCAGTTCTAGCACCTTCAGCAACCAAGAAACCGACCAAGAAGAAGTCAATTTTGCTGTTTTTAACTATATATTTTATTATGATTTATTTGACCATATTAAGTACAGAATATTATACGGTATGCGTTAAATTATTCGTCATACAGTTTTCATAACATAACGGACTTAGAACAGACTTACAATGTGTAGTCTGTGAGACGACCCAAATAAAAACCCAGAAAGAAAGGATAAATTAAAAATGAGGACTTAATTACTTCTCTCAGTAAAAAGTGTTCTTGGAGCCGTCGTGGTACCATATGAATATCGAAATGGTTAAAATTCTAATTAAAATGTTTAATAACTCTGCAGTAAAAAAGCTACACTTTAAGCTATTTATGCTGCATGTAGTCCAGTCCACTTTTAACTACTGATAAGTGTAAAATGTGTAATATTAAAGATAATATATCTAAAGATCGTTCTAAAGAGATAGCGTATCTTGTAACCTTTGTACTGCAAAATGTTAATTAAGCTTGTTAAAAGCTAACAATACAGCTCGCAACGATCATCGAAGATAACTTGTATCATGTTACATACGCCTTGAGGAAACCTAAGCTCTTTTATAAAATGAAGATTCTTACATGAACTTGTATAATAAGTAATGTTATTTTACAAGAAGTGTTTTATAGCAGCTTTTTCTCAACGCCATTAGATCATATATCAGGATAAACCTGTAATGTTTTGTTGTTTACATTTCGCCTCCGATCGATACCATGGGTAAATACAAGTAATACTTTTCCACGAATGGTAATCAAACCCACAAACATTGTGTATTACAGTCAGAAGACGCTATTGCGCCACGACGGTCATACTTGTAATAAAAGCTGTATACGTTTATGTCTCAAGCCTATATATTTTTATTCTAAACGATATCTGGAAAATCCCATGTACATAAAAGGTTGAATATTTCATAATTTTATTTATCTCCTTTTGAAATTTGAAACAGTTTTAAAATATACCTACTCGAAGTTATGACATTCAGACACGGTTACAAATGCTATAACCATTTAAAGCTACATTTTTACTGGAATTTTCGCAATTCTTTAGTCACGTCAGCAGTTTGTCAGTTGAATTCGTGGAAATCTCGACAAATTGGTGACTTTACATTCGATATTATTTCTGAGTTTCAATTCTGAAATTTGTGGGCAAATATTTTTTAATGTTATTGACCACAGAATATAAATATTCTTCTTTTTATTTTCACGTATAGAGAATCTAGTGTTATTGTTTATTGAGAAATCGACGCCACATAATAGCCATTCCATGGATCAAACCCTCAACCACTGCGTAATTAATTCCAGCATTTTCATTTGCATCATCAAAGAGAATTTAATTATTATCTTTTAATTAATAATTATAGATAAACGCATTGGATGGTCGAAAAATAATCATAAATTTAAACAACTAAAAGCAATTACTACAAAGCACGCAACGTGTTTAAACTGTTAATTGTAGCTTCTGGCATTAAGCTATTTTCTTTTCAAAACATGTAAAATATACTTACAAATACGTACTTACAAATATAGTATATTATTTTCTTTTAGCCTTCTATTTCAGTAACTATCTGTCTCATATCAGTCAACATAGTGAATTATTCTTCTCGCAGCAAATTTTGTACCGATTTACAATATATTGACATTCAATGTACCGCCTGATACTGCTTCTGTTTTAGGTTGTTTTACTTTTACCACACATTTCTGCATAAATATTTTCTCAGGTCACGTTTTTTAATATAATCCTTTTTTGATTTATTTTACTATGACCAACTTCCTTTAAAGTATCCAATGTATCCATATGGTTAAAAATTTATCACATATTCATTGAGCTATTTAGATTGAATAGATTTAATTAAACTACTGTACATATTTCAAAAAGTGTATTCATTCTAATTTGATACATACATATCTTCACGCTCTATCCCTAGCGGGGTAGTCAGAGAGAACGGAGCGCCAAACGCTGCGGTCCCTGCATACCTCTTTCGCCTCGTCCACTGTCATTAACCTCTTCATACATGCTCTCCGGGGAGTTTTTCTAATTTGATGTACTACAAATAATTTTCTCTTATCGCTTAATTATTAAGTTAAACATATTATATAAAAAAACTTACATAAAAATAACTTGCAATAAATTTACCATTGAAATAATATGAATATATTATTTCAACACTAAAATATTCGTCTGAAAGTAGGCAAGATATAAATTTTATGGCTTATGCAAACATTGTAAAAAGTGTACGCAGGAAACTTCACTGAGACCAAATAATAGCGGATGTAAGCGTATGTGACGTAATTTATGTGCTAAATTTTCTGGGGAAAACTTCGCCTGTCGTTCTTGGCTCAGTTGTTTGAGCTATCCTGTTGTCACGGGGATCATAATAGCTCTGGATTATATAAAGATTTACCTTGTTTTTATATTTATGTAACTTGCCCTAATGGGCCTGGTGAGAAACATAATAGCTCTTTTTTGAGAAAGCTGATATGAAGTGACTTAATACTTAAGTTTTTTGTACATAACTTAATATGTATATAATGTTTATATTTGGTTACTAAACTTAATAAACGAAAATCAAAATAATTAAAACAACATTAAAACTACTTGTCAAAGTTGTTCTCATATACGTATTCCAATTTTTGTTCTATAAATTTGCTATTTACAGTAAAGAGATGCAACTCAAAGTTCACCAGTCAACTTGGTGCATCTCTCGAAGACTTGACGATTTTTACCTCTAGTATTTCCGCATTTCAATATTCTCACGATCCTGCTCAAATATCTTTTGAAACTCTTAAAAATTTATCATGCTGTGAAAGCAAACGAACTACTTTTCAATTCATGAGAGCAAAGCTAGACCGCTTCTATTTGTTTCATTTGGGAATAATTTACTACAAATACTCAAATTGCTTTAATAATTAATATAAAAATTTGAATAGGACCATCGTTGTGTAGTATCAGACTTTAAACGTGGGATTTGTGGGATTGATTTCTATCATCCTCAATAATGGGTTTTTTGTCATATCGATTTTTTCGCTCTGGCAAAGACAAGCGCAGTGTTGAGTTCCGCTACTCAACACGCGATTCCTCGGAAGGGCGGAAAACGGAAATCGGTCTGTTTGAATACTTAAGGTTCCTGTGATATACTGTGCCTACCCTGTTAGAAGAGAAGCTAAAAAATATTTGATATTTTCCTAATATTGTAAATAAATATTAACAAGTGTCTCTTTTGAACAAAATTTTAAGACGATACGTCCATTATTCTATACCATAGAAATAAAATAAAATAATATATGTAGTTATTTTCTGAATTATCAATAAGAAAGACTAATTAATATCATAACAACAGAAATGATCAAAGACATTTATTCTATTGTAGACACTGTTTCTTGGTACTAGACTATTTGTACAAGATATTAAACTTAACTTGACTGAGATATTTTTATAACGTTTCTGAGAACCATTGTGAACTTTCATGAAAATTTGTATTAAATACATATACATAATATATTCTCAAGACCTCTCTGTATATATAAAGAATACATTATAGTGTAAGATAATTATAAAAGAATAATATTCGATAGGCAAAGCGCGGCGTTGAGTTGAAGTTGAATTGAGTTGAGTGGCGACTCAACACGCAATGCCTGCACTCAACACGCAAAAAGGCGGAATATGGGGACGGAGAAAGCAGGAACTAACCAATGGAGTGTCTTAACACTAGGTTCCACGGTTCCTGTAGTTCCCTTTGCCTACGCTACGGGATGAAGCGTGAAGCTATAAAACAATATTCGATTTGAAATGCTTATTGTTTTTTTTTAATCATGTTGAGCTAACTTGTAAATGTAATGTACAATGTAATTCGCTTATTTATTTTTACTCATACTATTTGTAATAAGTCACATTGTACGTTATGTTGGCTTGCCTATTAAATAAATAAAAAATAATCGTACGGGATATAGGTTGAGCACAACCAAGCGTTAAGACACTCTATTCTTCACTTTTCGCTTAATTTTTAATATATTTGTGTGTATAGAGGAGAAAGTTATTGTCACACATGTCTTGTTGCCACAACGAGGAAAAGAGAATAAGTCATTACCCCGAATGAGTATCAAACCATCTCGTATAAATGTAAAAACAGTCAGACGCCGACGACGGCATTAAGTTAGGTAGGCAAATAGTTTATTAAATATCTACCTGTCACTTTGTCTTTTGTAGTCACATTTAACATTATTAACTATATTTTTTAAATAATTCAGTTCAGTCACAGATATATAATGCGCGTAAAATAAAAAAGTAGCAAAAACAATCTTGCCTTCACGTACAAAATAAATCTTATAAATAATACTTTACATACTAGTTAACTTAATTTAATCATCCAAATCTGTTAGATAGCATGAGTACAATTCGTTATTAATTTTAAAATCAATAAAAAAGTTTATTATTTTTCAAAAAAATTACAAATTAGTTATTTTAATAACATCACAGCTTATATATTCACATTTTTGTAAAAATTTTTGTGTACCCATATTATTGGTTAGGATGTACGATAAATTCACGACTCTAGAACATTAATCATTTGAAGCTGGGTGCTTTTATGTTATAATATCAAACAAGTCCATACAGCATACGCAGAGGGCTGTCACAGTCGGCCGCGACCGTTGCCAAATACGTCACAAGTGTACTGATACTGGCGAACAGCGCCAAGATTTACTATTGAAAATCAGACATAAGCATTTTCAACTATCAATGAATTTTGATTTATTCCCATATTTTATACACGTTAATATATGAGTTAATACAGTTTTCAGCATTTTGAAAGTTTGGACAGTTTGTTGATAGGTAAAATATTTTTCAGTTGTAGAAAATAATTTTTATTTAGTATTGTAATTGTGAAAGTCGTTTTGTTGACCCTTTATTAATATAACATATTAATAACATTGACAGTTTGTGAACAGTATATAGAGTTTTGATTCATATAACACATGATGCATTCTGAAGAACACACATTTGTATATATTTTAAGTATTCTTAGTAAACTCCAAAATGTCTCATCTGAGCTCAAACTTCAGCAGTCCTCTTAAGATGGTCTATTAACAAGAGAACTACCATAATGTAATAGCTCTTACTTAGAAAACTTTTAGGCGCAACCTTATTTATGCCTGTTAAATGTTTGCTTAGAGAGTATTCATAATCATTTATTTGATTATTATGTACATAAATTACCCATTATCGTAACATTATAGCCAAGGTCTCCTTGACTTTTAGTCACAAGTATTCAGTTAAAGTACTTTACTTTACAAGAAAATAATTTTATAATAAAACATTGTTTCACCATAATCTTACACACGCGTAACATTATATAGTATATTGGAATAATGTTTTTTTGTATATATCGCGTAACATACACATATATATATTTTTTATTTGATATATAGCAGTAGTCTGATAATTTTTGTTGGGTGATCGTAATAAATCGTAATCGCTGTTTAATTTTTTGTCATGGATATCACAACTGAGCATTTCTAATTTTGCGAAAGCGGAAGCAGTTTTGAAAAAATCAACAACTGTTCACAAATTAAATAAATATTATATTCGTATCTAATCTTACTCCAACCTAACACATTTCGTATGTTACAACAAAATGTAGGACTTATTGGTGTGGATTTGACTCACAGGAAGTGATAGGTGCATACTTTCTTGGAAATAATGAAAGACTTTTAAGCTTCACGCTTTATTATGCGCATAGCAGGGTAGGCAAAGAGAACAGCAGTAATAGTAACTTAGTGTTAAGACATTCTGTCCTCCATTTTGCGCCTTTTAAAAAAATTGCGTGTTTATTGGCAGAACTCAACGCCGCGCATATGATTTGCTAGAACAAAGTATGGTATTGGTAACAGAAATATAGTTTCAGATTGATTTTAGCCAATTGAAATTTTCAGGTATTTTTGAACACGTTATCGAAAACTTGAATGACCACAGTGATCATTGCTTCGCGATTTTGGTCCACCATGTGAAGTTTATTCGTCTAAGATATTATCCAAAAACGGGAGACATCACTAAATGTACAGTTCCGATATTTTTATTTTGTACAATTTAAAATTAACCATATTAAATAGGAACGCAGCGGTCACGACTATCATGAAAAGCGTGCCCTAATACTTAGACTTAAATGTTGGTATGAGTTCAATTTTTGTCATCTTAATCTCATTTTCTATTACAATTTTATTTTTTCACAACACTAAATTAAATATGTATCATATTATGTTAAAAAAAATAAAATTCGTATGTCATCGTAGTTATAAGAGTTAATATTAATTCTATATAACACGTGTGAATGGTAATACAATTAGTATTTGTGATAAGAATGTATAATAATTATAAGTTAAAAATGGTACAGACCAAATATCTGTTATATTTAATTATACTTTAAAATAAATATTTTTTAATGTTATAGCACGAGCAACAACTGGATCTTTTTTGCCTTTTATTATTCATCATATTTGTGTTCATCAATTCTTATTGGGGATAATGAGTTATTTTTATTGCCTATTGTATATCGATGTCTTCAATACTCGTTTTATCTCGAATTCGATCGGAAGCTTAGAGTCCTTGTTCTATGGTGGTCCTGCTAAATGTCGAAAATAACGTGATCCTGAAAATTAATTTTAATAATACTTATTAAAAACGAACTATTAATCAAATTTTGTATTTTTTTAGAGAACTTACAATTTTTGTCACTCTCCTATCCCGTAGATAAAAGTTTCTCGTAATCCGCCGCAAAGCTAGGACTTCGATACAGTGACTTATTTTGTCTTCCCGACGACTTTAATGTGAAAAGGAATGCATTCATTCTCCTTAGGCTGACAGAATGTTCCTGATAACCAAGACCCGTGGAAACATAATAAAGAAATATAACATTTTAAAGAATTATAAAACATACCACCATTAAGAGGACTCAAAAATTTTTAATTAATGTATAAAATTTATATTGGAAAAATAGACTAGGTAAATTAATGATTGAACTAAATGAATGATATTTGTTATGGGTAAAACATATAAAAATTTTAATGTCCTACAACTCAAAAACAAGGTGTTATATATGTATATCTGATTTATTGACACATAAATACAATATGCATACAGCTCTTATATTTAAAAACCATCCAAATATTGTTCTAACTTTTTTAATATTTACACACACATTTTTTTCCAACAATAATAAGTTTCACAGGGCTTTGTATAAGCAATTTGATGTTAAAATAAAAAAAAATAAATAACTAGATTTTGTTCATCCTAAAAACGGGTCTAGCTTTCATCCCTAATTGATGATAGGCGAAGGAGAACAGGCTGAAACTTTGTGGGTTACGTCACTGCGTAACATTTTACTGTGTGACGGATGAGACTATGGAACAATAATATGTTGGGCAGCAGGAAATTCAGGCACGTAGTTGCTAACGTTATATATAACTGAAGTATTAATAGTGTAGAATAATGCTTTTATAAGTTCAAGGAATATTTTATGAGAACATTGAATGTCTAAACGATTTTCAAAATTCAATAACGGTTAAAGATAACTGAATCAGCGTTCACAAAAATTTCAACTGAAAATCCAATAACGGATATGTAGTAAATTTTATGATTTTTATTAAATGAAAAAACATTTCCCGTTATAGACTAATGAGTATCTACTAGTACTACATAATTGTAATAAAATACAAAAAGATTATCTATGAAAAATTTCATTTATTTTTAATCTTAATGTTTAATTTAATCTTTAATCTATTTTGCTTTAAACACGTTCATAAGCATAACTAAAAAAATATTTTTGACATGAATATTTATTTAAATTGATATAAAAATTTGCTTCACTTTAATACTATTTAAATAATTAAAAAAAAACCGACTTCCTCAATTTTTTTCATTAAAAAGCAATGAAGGAAACTTAAGTGGCTACAAAATCTCGCTATTCCGCTCGTCTCTGAAGTAAGAAAGTAGGATCTAGTCTCTGAGTCCTACAAAAAACTTGAGAGGTTCCTAGCCGTCTTCTCAGGAATACCTTATATAGGATATTACACGATATTTTGCATCGTCTTTTCTGTATACTGTTCGATCCATTAACAGTTCCATAAATTTAAGAGTATTCCAATTTTTTAAGCATTCTAATTATCGATATCTCTACTGAAATAAAAATTTATTATTAAAAATGTCTTCTCACTCCTCTTTCTTCTTTAGTATTTTCTTCATAATAACAGTTTCGCTGCTTTGCAATAAGCTACCCCTGAAAAATTACTTTTACAACTGTATTTACACCAAATAGAAAATAAAATTGAAAACTGAAAAAAAATCTATGTTTTTAAATTCTTTGCCTGTGTTACGAAAAAATATAAAAAAATCAGTTTTAATATGTAAAATTACCACAAGCATATCCCTATAATAAATCAATTATAAACCAAATATCCCATATTCCAATATAATCCTTATACAATGTTGAACTCATTAAGAAGGGATTAACGTTGACTTTGAATGATCGAAGCCATTCCGGAGCGATCAGAAAGGACGACGACAGCAATCAATTTGTCCAATTCGTACGTTTTTTCCTAAATATCCGCAATTATCTAAGCATCTTTCGAATTATTCGAATTGAATTGGCACACAGGCGGAAAGAAACGTAATTAGTTGGTCCTTTCAAATTCGGAAATCAAATGCAAATTAAAAACAAAAAGATAAGTAAAGCTCCCAATTTGTAAGCTTCACGCGTTATTTCTTAATCCATCGACTTTCTTTGTGATTAAAGATTCAAAGCTACAGATTAATGTGATAAATAATTATTGTAAATTTGTACTATCAGATAATTATTTGGTTTTGTTTATAATGTACATATGTATTTTTTAACATATATATTTTATTTTACACATATTACCATTAAGACAATTTTTTAAAATATAATTTATATTATTTTATAATCTATTAATATAAAACCGATAAAAACAATTTTCAATAAAGCAAATTACATTACATACATAATAGGATTTCTAAAGTAGAAACGATCGAGTTTCATCGAGAGGTCTTTAATCTAATGTACTATAGTTGGATAGCAGAACTTAAAGTGTCACAGTAAGTAAAGGCACTAGTTCGTTTCAGATGAAAGATCAACATGTTAAAGTTAAGTTCCACGTTTAACTTACTGAATTAACTGGTTATTGTCAATGTTGAATTTGTCAAAGTGCAAGAGGGCCGAGTCAAACCTATGTATAAAAACATTGCAAATAAAATATATTATTTTAATAAAAAAAATTAAAAGAATTATCAAAAAAGAATCTTAAAACTGAAGTTAATTTATATTAAAATTAAATGCGTTAATATCTTTATAATATGAATGAATCAACGTGAATGTTTACAAAGAAGTAGTAGTAGAGTGAACTGAGGTAACGATCTAGGAAGGGCCAAAACTAGATATTATATGTGTAATCTGTATCAAATAAAAAAATGTATATATATTACAAAATATGTAAGAAAAAATGTCGGAATAAATAAGCAGAAACCGATTCCATATGGCAGAAGAGCATGAGTGTGAATATGGCTATGTTAATATTTTCCACTGCTAGAAACGCTCGGACGAATTCGAAAAGCCAACTTCAACTGCACTGTAGACTCGCGCGGCCACGGGCTTCACACCGCCTCAGCTTTGTATCCACGTCACCTCGTTATTTTGCTTCAATCCTCTTCCATACATAAAATTTATAAAACGTAAGAGTAATACTTTTAACTCTAAATATAGTTGACTCTTGTAATTAAAGTCATGGTTTATGTACGTAAAATACGTACACCTTTAAGACGAAATTGAAATGTTTTACGTTTTTAATGGAATGTAACTACATTTTTATTCAATTTTTCGCAACTTTATCCATTTTTCAGACTTCAGCATTCAATTATCAAAAATTGTAGGCAATTGGTTATTCTTATGTAAGTATAAATTTTATTAAAAGCATCTGCAAATTGCATTTCAACTGAAACTCGTCCTTTAGACGTCCTGGTATATTGGGACATTTGACTGAAAACACGACTGGTAGTGAGTTCGGTGCCTATTCGGGAAAATGATGATATTTAAATTATCTTCATTTCTCGTCTTTGTCAGGCAAAGAGCGGCGTTTAGTTTCGTCATATAATGTCTCGAATTGGGCCAGTATTGTATGGCAGCTTTTTGTATGTTCTACGATAATATTGTTATTAGTATTGAAATATTTTTTGAAATACAAAATGTGTTTTAATTTGTTGAAAGGCTTTAAAATTTAAATTAGTCGTTTATAGTACTTTATACTGCAATGAGGGCTATTGAGGAGTGTCAATAGTACACGATATGATAGCTATTAAAATCTTGCATCTACGAGAGTTGAATATGCAAGTACTATGCCATTAGCACCTATTATGTTACAGATTCGATGTCTAAATTGAAAAATTTGAGAACGCTCATTAATATTGCTGTTACGTCTCTTAAGTGGAAAAACGATATTTGAATTTCTAAATATGACTTCTCTATAAAACCTATAAAATAGCCGTAGTAGTGGTGTACTGAAAAGTAAATTTTTATATTAATCGTTACTTAGAACTACGCTATGATGATAAGCAAATTACTTTATTGTATTTCTTAGATTTTGTTAAAAAATATGTAATAATATAAAAGGAGTAAAAATAATATATCGCTTAAATGTTGTTTTTGCTTCATGTTTTGCTTGTATAAAACAGATTGAGCTAAGAGCACATCGTATTAAGATAATCCTTTATACGTTATCAGTTCAAATTCGAGACAATGCCTGTTGATTGACGAAGCTTAATTTCTTGTTATTTTTCGCCAGAGCATTGAAACTTAAAAAATGAACACATGTTTAGTTAAAATATTGATTTCAATGTTTTGATTCATATAATGGACCAACAAAGAAAATATAATGTTACTAGAGTGGTCTAATTAATAAATTTAATTAGTGGATATGTATTGATTATTAAATTATGCCAACTACATATATAATTCTCCAATAAACTCAAATAAAGATGTAAGCTTTTTATGGGATCCCTTTTTATATAATTATCAGTAAAAATATCACATATTTAACAAATACATATATTTATATATATTTACATAATTATTGGACTACTTTATTATATTCTGTGTATTTACAATTATATTAACCATAAATCATATTTATACACTGTATACACAGGCTAGGAAGTTAGTAATACACACTGTGTTCTTCAATTTCCGCTTGTCCTCGAGGTTCGAATATTTCACAGTAATAACAAGAAGTTTAGGTATCTTTATGATATATTTTGGGTCTGCTTAGTTATTGTTTATATACTATATTCTTTCTGAAATACAAAATAATGAAATGTTTATATTATCATTTATAAGTATAATTTTTATCAATACACGGTGGAATACGGTCTTGAAAATGCCTAATATCATAAATGAAGAAACATGCATTTTATGCGTGTTTTGAAACATACTCTATCAAACTGCATTTAAAATTATAGAGGTATAAGCGAAGCAACAGTAGTAAATAGTTCAAATCACAAAATAAAAACGGCAGATGTAAAGTCTTAACGAGGAAATAGTAGTCGTAAATTACGGGAAATTCTTCTTATTGAATTTCCTTTTGCCGACGGAAGTTTTTAACCTTACTTTTTATACCGAGCGGATTTTTTGTTTAATTTGTCGTAACATAATATTTTCGTACTTTGTATTGTTTTCTATGTATGGGATGATGTACCATTTCTGTATATACTGACAATTAAAAATCAAAGAGAAATTACTTCAGTGTAAAATATCGGTCAGTTGCAAATTTTTCCGTACCAGAGGGCCAAATTAATTTTAAAAATGAAAAATACAACTCATAAAAATTAAAAAACCTAAATTTACGGTCATATTCACTCAACTTGTACGAAATAAACTTTTGTTTCGTGATAGAGGAAAAAATCCTTTGTTTTTTTATAATTTCTAACTTATCACTGTTACAAGTTTTGTTACTCTTTGGTATGGTAGAAGTATATACTTTTAATTGCGTTAACATAAACATTGTATTTATCCTGTTCTCTAAAAAACCATAGATCTTATTGTTTAGTATCGTGAAACTTTCAGGCAATTAAAAGAATGATGCCACACAAAAAAGTGTGAGAACCTTAAAAATAATATTACCTTATGTGTAAATAAGCAAATATAATATTAATTCATTCATATAAGAATAATTATATTTATATTGGAATTTATTTATATTGGAATTTATTTAGACTTAATTGACGATTTGGCCGATCACTAAAATAAAGTGACTAAACTAAGATTTTTCTAAACTCAAAATTGTTGAATCGAAATTATTAATCAAATTGTCAATTACTCAAAATTTAGAATAAAGATAACAAATAAATTATCTAGGTGCAATATGTACACTAAAAAAATTCAAAAATATTTATTTAAATTGTAACAAAAAATTGTTTACTCTACTAAACTTTTTAATTTACTCTTCTAGATAAAATTTAAACAATAGCAAACAACAACAACAATACCAAAACTTTATCTTTACGTTAAACCTAAATAAAGTTATCTAATACATACATTAGGTACATTAAAATATACATTACCTTAGCAACAGTCAGAATACACTAGAACACAAGGGAATGGCCTAGGAACGGTTCGCAACGTCAATATTGAATCAGCGCTGGTCCTGTTTGTGAGAAGAATAAATTGCGACCAGAAATTGTTCGCGTCGGGCGAATAATTTTCTTAACACTCTTTTTCTTTGAAAATGATGCGCTGTGAACTTTTTGTGATCCTTGTGTGCTAAAAAGCTTTTGCTTCAACATAGCAGATTAGTTTGAAGTAAAAAATATTTAGCTTATTTTTAACTTATTTATCGATAAATAATACAATATGACGTGAGAAATAAATAAATTAATATAAAAATTGAATGTATAGCGAAAAATATTTAAAAAATATATCTTATTAGTTACTCAATTGATTCAATAAAAAAAAATTAAAGAATATTAACTATGATGATAATATATCAGTGTTTTTAATGTTATTTATATTAAAACAATTTTTTTTCAGACACTAAGACTGATCAATAGAGCTTGAATTAATTTATAAGATCAGATTTAGTAATAAATATTTTATATAATCTTTCCATACATCTACTAATTGTGAATTTGTCTAGACGAAGTTTTTAATCTAAGAGTGGATGAAAAATGTTGACCATCATTTAGAAAAACCAATCGAGCTAGCTTCCAATTAATTTATCTTCAGAAACCGCAATTCACTACAATCTACCAAGAGGGAATACTTCAGATAAGAGAAGATAGCTCATTGTTTACACATTCTACTTACATATATAATACAGGAAAAATTATATAAAATATATATGTATATATATATGTATGTATTATAAATATATGTGGTAAAAATAAAAATATTTTAGACGTAAATAAGTGTTTCATAAAGATATAATAATGATGCGGCACTTTTATATTTATACAAATCTATAACATGTGACACATAAATTTATATACCTATAATCGTAAAAACATAACGGCTCCTAGCGATATGATTTCCACGACATTTGATTCTCTCAATAATGGCAGACTTGCTTGCACCCTATTTTTAAGAGACATATTATATATATATATATATATATATATATATATATATATATATATATATATATATATATATATATATATATATATATATATATATATATATATATATATATATATATATATATATATATATATATATATATATATATATATATATATATATATATATATATATATATATATATATATATATATATATATATATATATATATATATATATATATATATATATATATATATATATATATATATATATATATATATATATATATATATATATAAAAAATCAAAATCAAAATTCATTTATTCATGTAGGTATCACAGATACACTTATGCACGTCAATATTTTTCTACTACCATTTCGGAAAGGTGCTTTGTCATGGAGGAGAAGAAATGGCGAAAGAAACTCCTCAGCACATCTTTAAATTAAAAAAAAAAAAAAACAATTATACATACATCAAATGTATTACAAGTATCGCCTAGCCTGAGCGGAACTGGTTGCAGAACATATAGTTATATATATATATATATATATATATATATATATATATATATATATATATATATATATATATATATATATATATATATATATATATATATATATATATATATATATATATATATATATATATATATATATATATATATATATATAACTATATGTTCTGCAACCAGTTCCGCTCAGGCTAGGCGATACTTGTAATACATTTGATGTATGTATAATTGTTTTTTTTTTTTTTTTAATTTAAAGATGTGCTGAGGAGTTTCTTTCGCCATTTCTTCTCCTCCATGACAAAGCACCTTTCCGAAATGGTAGTAGAAAAATATTGACGTGCATAAGTGTATCTGTGATACCTACATGAATAAATGAATTTTGATTTTGATTTTTTATATATATATATATATATATATATATATATATATATATATATATATATATATATATATATATATATATATATATATATATATATATATATATATATATATATATATATATATATATATATATATATATATATATATATATATATATATATATATATATATATATATATATATATATATATATATATATATATATATATATATATACATATATATACATATATATATATATATATATATATATATATATATATATATATATATATATATATATATATATATATATATATATATATATATATATATATATATATATATATATATATATATATATATATATATATATAAAAATATTGACATACTTTAAGTCAAAATTTATTCACATTGAAGAAAACCGTATCTGCATACTACTCCTACCTAGTAATGTGTTTTTTATTTGGCATTTTGAACTCTCAAACATTTTATATTATACTAACTTTATAATGAGAGTGTTATCTTTTGTGTTCCACTACAATAATACAAATTGCTATTGGCAATTAGGTACTAACAGTGGCCTGCGTCAGTAAGATTTTATAATTATTCGTGACTGTCTAGACGAATACGCGCGTTGTTTTATTAGCCAGTCTAAAGCTCGGAGGGTCTTGATATGTTAATGTTATACATGAAGAATAAATGATAGCTGATGTAGATATTCTGTGTTGATATCAAACCAAATTAAATATTAAGTATAAATTTAGAAAATCTAAATATAGAGGGCCGTAGTGGCGCAGAGGCGTAATCATCTGTCTGTAAACACGACGGTTTGAGGATTCGATTCCCGCTCGGGGAAGATGGGTTTTTCTATTTTCATTTTCTTCGCTCTGGAAACTAGGCAAACCGCAGCGTTGAGTTCCGCCACTCAACACGCAATGCCTTGAAAAAGGCGGAAAATGGGGACGGAGTGAGCAGGAACTAAGCAATGTACCGTAACCGTATGAACCTAGTGTTAAGACACTAGGTTCAGGTTCCTGTAGTTCCCTCTGCCTACCCTGCAATATGCGGGATAAAGCGTGAAGCTATAAATATAGAGAAACAAGAATAGTACGTCAGTATGTGTTTTGTATATCTCAGACATATTTTCGAAAAATTAAGAGAGTATTTTTGGATATGTTATTAAAAACAAATTTCAATCTTTGCTAAGGAATTTTGCACGCAATTTGATATTGGAGAAAAGGCAACAGAGCTTGTCAATAAAACGACATATGTCGTATATATGTCTATATATATGTAACAATCATTGCATAATGCCACAGTGTTTAGGTATAAATATAAAAATTTATTTTGATCTCGACTCGGGAAAAGTGAGATATTTTCGTCTTCTTCCCTTTGAGATAGCAAAACAAAGAAATGAATGACCATTCATTTCTACTACTCAACACGCAATGTGTGAAAGTTGGTAATGTTCTACACAAGGGTCCTTCTGGTCACTCTGCTATAGTTGAGATGCGTGAAACTAAATTTTACAACATTTATTAATAATAATAGTAAATATACCAACATATAATGTGATATATATACTCGTATATATAGCATCCCCACATTTTATCTTGAAATTGTCCGTGTCGGCGACGATTGTGTCATTGCTTCCGCGACACAACACTTTATGGTTACTACGTAGTATTACTTTGAAAGCAGACAATATAATGGTCTAGATAATGTAAGGTTTTCTGAGAAAGTTTTAAAAAGAAAATAGTAACATTTATTTAATATGCTAAAATAATACCAACAAGAAAAATAAGGCGCAGTAGTTAGTTATACGAAATGATTAGTATTTACTGAAATATAAGAAAAAATACGTATGTTAATAAAAAAATTGTTATTTCAGTTGTAATTGGTTAAGCAACGTCGATTTCAAATTAAATCACTATGAAATTTGGATTTTTCTAAGTCAAATTTAAGCATTTAAATTTAATTTATATACTATATTATCATGTCACAGTTGTTACGATTTACGATAAGGATCCTGGAATAATGTAATTATCAAAAATATTATTGCTTACTAAACTAGAACATCTAATTAAATATAGTAAAACAAGTTTAAAAAACTATCTCTCATCAAATACGCGTCCTAAAAGGTAAAACGAGATAGAAAAAAAGGTATACTAAATTTAACTGTCAATATAAAATGTGTAATGTATTATTAACACTTTTGATATTATATTATATGTTATTATTTTTATTCGATATTATATATTTATTAAAGTCATCATATCGAAACTCCATAATTAAATTAATTAAAAGAGACAAGGACCGTCGTGGCGCAGAGACGCAACCTCTGCCTGTAACGCGACGGTTTCTGGGTTCGATCCCCAGTCGGAGAAGATGGATTTTTCTGTTTCCATTTTCTTCGCTCTGGCAAACTAGGCAAAGCGCGGCGTTGAGTTCCGCCTCTCAACACGCAATGCCTCGAAAATGGCGGAAAGCGGGGACGGATAAAAGCAGGGACTAAGCAACGGAGTGTCTTAACACTAGGTTCGTATGGTTCCTGCAGTTCCCTCTGCCTACCCTGCCCATGTGCGGGATACAGCGTGAAGCTAAAAAAAAAAAAAAAAAAAAGAGACAAAGAAGAAGAAGTCATCATAGTAAAGTGGAGATGTATCTAATAGTAAACGCAACGACAGTAAAAAGTTCAACTTGTGTAAGGAAACAAATTAATTACATGCCTTCACTAAGGTAAGTCAATGTATAATGTTTCGAATTTTGGCGAGAAGGAAAGAATGGAGAGAAGCGGAATGCTGACTCTGAGTTACTCTCTGTCCACTTGTATTATATAATGTGAGGAAAAAAGCGTAGAGATTTATCCAAAAATATTAAGATACTGGATTATTAATCGTTGTGTATAAATATTTTTCTAGTTATAAGCTGAATAAAGCTTAGAATGAAAGATAAATAAAAGGGACAATTTGTTGATCGTTTAAACTTTAACAAAATTATAAAGAAAATCTTTTCTTTTGTCTGGTTTCTCTTTAGATAAAGCTTGAATTGCTTTCGTGTTAAGTTTTAATTAAATATCACACTCTCGACTATGGAAATTTGTTAAACGCTTCACGATAACGTTGTCTAACTTTAACACTTTCAAAACTACTATACAAACTCAATATTAGTTTGAGAATACGAATACAAACAAATTATCAGTATAAAAATATTAAGAAATTTTATAAGTATTAGTATTCATTTTGTGCTATTGATATATTGATATTTGTCTTGAATTTTTAAATTTGGAAATTTTAATAAAAGTATATAAAATAAATGCTACGTTGCTGACCTTTAAAGTGGAGGTAGACGTGATTTTCAAAGATACCCGTTGACGTTGACGCGGAACACGGTCACCGGAAACATAGTTTTGTGGCACGAAGAAAAAAGGTACTCAACATGGCTAAACAAGTTTTCACTGTAATAATATTGAGTATGATATTATAAAAAAAAATTGTACCGTTATTGCAAACATAATACCTACAAACTTTTAAACTGATTTAAAGAATGTGGTATGCAATCCAGTATACAATCCTGTAATATTGTATACATATAAAAGCTCTACTAAAAAATTAATCATAACGGACAAAAATAATTTATAAAAATATGAGTTTTATACGTAGCCATTAAAACCTTAATACTTTACACATACACTTATATGGATCAACATTGCAGCTTTCAGCATGTCCAGAAAATGGATGAAGATATAACAGTTTTAAAACATGGATGCAAAACAGTTTAAAGTCGTGGACCGTACGAATGGCGGATGACATATATAGGACATCAGGAGCGACAGATGAGGCGCGTATCCTATAACACCTATTTGTCTTTAGAAATATTATAAAGCGCTACCGATTCGAACTGAAAATTTATATCTATGCTAGATAGTCCATCCATCCGGGCATATACTCCAGATATCCCAAGTAAAATGTAAAAAATGTCGCAAAATATTAATAAATAGAAATCAGCGATATTATATTTTGTCATATAAATGATATATGTTGAGATGATATTGATATTTATGTAATTATTTGCTCGTAAATGGAACTGGTCCTTCAATTTTAAAGTCGGAAGTGTCAAAAGCCTTAAGACAAGACAAAGCTGGAAAATCTCCGGGACCTGATAATGTTGCAGTAGAAATACTGAAACTCTTGGAAGAGTACCAGCTAGAATTATTAACACAGTTCTTCAATAAGATCTACGATACTGGCGATCTTCCCAAGGACTGGCTCAAATCAACGTTTATAATTATCCCTAAAAAGCGGAATGCCAGCAAATGTGGAGAATATCGTATAAAAGCTTTCTTGAAAATCATACAGAACAGGATCACCCCTACCCGTGATGAACAACTGGAAATAGTCAATTCGGTTTCCGTTTAGGTGTTGGGACTCGAGAAGCCCTTTTTGCCCTAAATGTTCTAGTTTAGAAATGTAGAGACAAGCATGGCGATGTACTGATGTGCTTTATAGACTATGAAAAAGCTTTTGATCGTGTGAAACATCAACAGTTACTGGAGCATTTAGATGACATCGGTTTCAGTTTCCGAATGATCCTTGTGTCCTTCTGGACACAAGGATCATTCGGAAACTGTACGAGAACCAAATGGCCACTGTTAGGGTAGAAAACGAGGACACTGCTATTCAGCTTATATTCAGAAGCTACTATATCAGAAGCTAAGGAAGGCCTTACAGCTGGTGTAAAGATTAATGGAAACACCATCAATAATCTTCGCTATGCCGATGATACAGTTTTGATAGCGTCAACAGAAAAAGACCTGCAAGAAATAGTTGACAAAGTGAACAATAGCAGTGAGAAAGCTGGATTATCAATCAACATGCCGAGCTTCATTCACTAACATGAGGAAACTTCTGTGCTGTCGACGAATTTACGTCAAGCTCCGAGTTAGAATTCTCCTGTGATACATCTGGCCTATTGTATTGTACGGTTGCGAGGCATGGACTCTAAAGGACTCGAAGACGTCTCCAGGCATTCGAAATGTGGTGTTATCGTCGAATGCTTCGCATCAGTTGGACGCAAAAAGTCAGGCACGAGATCGTTCTCTAGCGCGTCTTCATGGCTAAGCTAATACGGTTTGTATTAGAAGAAGCGGATAGTTATACCTCGGTCATTTGCTTAGGCACGATAGGTATAATCTGCTGCAACTCATCATGATGGGCAAGGTGGAAGAAAGAGGCGCACTGGACGCCAGAAAAAGTCGTGGCTCAAAAACTTCAAGGAGTAGACAGGCATCAACTCTGTTGCACAACTATTCCGATTCTAACTAACGGCCAATTTTAAGTAGTGAAGAGGTACAGCAAGAAGAAGAAGACTTGTTCGCATTTGATCGCAAATATCTTTAGAGAGGATCTTTCCCTCCCCCTTTAACAACGTAAACATGTATAGTCTAGTGACCATGTTAGAAATATCTTTAAAATTTGATAGCTATAATACCTTAACGTTTACTAAAAATAAAAGGAAACAATACTAATAAAATGTTATATATCAAACACAAAGACCATAATGTTATTTCAAAATGGAAATATAAGGCTTTCTAATTTATATCAAATATATATTTAGAATAAAACACTCCAGGAAAGTGCAGTTTTCGATCTTACAAGTAAAAAATCCTAGTGCAAAATTCACCATCGGTCACTTTTCGCAAACGCCGGACATTGTTTAAATTGGAAACTTATTTGTAGTAAAAAATACTTTAAAGTAATTTCTTTAAAAGAGGAAGCCTCTTAAATTATCATTCCGATAACTTTGACCAAATCACTGTGCGTCCATCGCCGATTGAGTTTTTGTGGCTTTTCCGACAATCTTTGTTATCTAGGTCGAAACTATTAGAGTATGTGTTGAAATTCATCTTAGATGACTCGTCTAAATTTAAAATAGGGTCAACCAACAGCTTTAATAAAAAGATATAATAAGACAAATATTTCGTTATGAATATCTATTTTAATATGCTTTAGAAATATTTAAACTTGCGAAATGGAACTTTTATCTAACTTTGACTTTTACTAACCGACTTAAAAGCGAGAAGATAACGAGTTAGAGGACATTTTTTTTTATTTTGTACATCTAGTTATCTATGAATGAATTATATTGTACAATATGATAGCTGTTCTAGTATAATAATTTGAAATGTGTTTTAATTTTAAATAAACAAAGACACAATATATTTGTATATACGCTTAGTATGTTAGTTAAACATTTATTTAGTATATTTATGCCTGACGCTGAGATGACAAAAATAAAATTTAAGTGTAGTCTAACATTTAAATCTAAGTATGATAATCTAAGTACTTAGTAATTTAACATAGTTGACATTTTGAATTGATTAACTTATACTGAGGAATTTGAAATCTCTTTTATATGAAGTAAGTAAGTCATTGAAGAACTTTCATAATATTTGTTTATTAATGCTTTGGCTGTTTCAGTTTATTGATGCCTACGTTAAATATTTTTGATATCTATTTATTACATATAAGAATTAAATAATATAAGAATTAAAATTGATTAAAGAATTTTATGATATTAAAAAGGTGATTTCATAGTAAAGTTTCTACCTAAGTACTTTTACAAAATGGTTACAACACATTAAATAAATTACTAGGCCAGACCTAATTAGAATGACAAAATTTTTATTTTGCGAAATATCTATTATTTTACTAATATTGGCTTGGTAAATCACGGTAATTATTTTCATCCATCGTACTTACTCATGTTACGTCCGAATCGTACATAAGAATTGTCTCGTGCACTTAGAATGAGCCCTGTATCAGTTAACTTTTAATTATTTCCATTTAACAGCGAGAGTGTTGCCGTGTAAAACTAATTTTTTTCTATAACTATTTTATTTTTTTCTCACTCTAATATATAATATATGATAAATTAAAGCTTTTTATTTTAAATCTTGTTTAAGAACATGGTGCTCTGGAAAACAACAAATAACTTCTTGTAATACAAAGAGCATGCAGTGAAGATTGAAACGGAAAACTGTTTAGAGTTCTTTAGTAGTTTATCTTCGACAGAGCTAAGTAAAAAGAATGAACTTGCTTTAGGTTTACGCAGATCAATGAATGGATCAAATGTTGGTGCCAATGATATGAAATAATTCTGACAGAAATGTATGACGTACATATTTTGTAACTTTTTTAGATATGTACACCACTATACATCCAAAACTACTGGATGTAGCTGAAAACTAAAATAAAAAATCCTTCCTACCTCTGTTGATTCCCAATCGAGGAAGATAAATTTTTATATTTCCATTTTCTTCGCTCTGGCAACTAGCAAAGAGCGGCGTTGAGTTCTGCCACTCAACACGCAATGCCTCGAAGCAAAAGGCGGAAAGCGAGTATGGAGAAAGCAGGAACTAAGCAACGAAATGTGTGGGATAAAGCGTGAAACCATAAAAAACATCCTTGAGAAGTATAAAGGGGTCCTTAAACACAAAAAAATAAGGGAATTACAAAAACCGTGGGAACACAGTGTTAAGACACTCCGTTAAGTGCTTTCCGCCTTTTCTAGGCATTGCAAGCTGATTTGCGTAACTCTACGCCACGTTTGTCTAGTTACCAGGCCGAAAAAAATGGAAATGGAATAAACCATCCTCCACTAGTGGGAATCGAGCCCACAAACAACGAAAATTTAAATTGATCAAGCGTTTACATTCGCATTGTCAGCCTCTGTGTCACGACAGTTTATCTGTATTTTAACAAATGTAAATAATAAACTTTATTTCTAGAATAAATATTATAATAAATCAATATAATTAACATAAATCATATCATTCAATACATTTACTATCAAAACATAAATAGTTATAATTGTCAATATAATTTTAATTATAATTAGCAGGCAATCGAAATATTTTTTTTTATTTTTAAATATTTTTATTTTTAAATTTTTGAGACACCAGAAGGTAAATGAAAATAATTAATATAGAAATGCTTATAAAATGCATGCACATAAAGTTAAGTGTAGTGGCAACTTGTAAAAAGCAATATCTTCGAATAATTTTTCTATTATATGTAACTGACTGGTACGTGGTACGTAGGTCGTCGTAGGTAGGTATAGGTCGTAGAAGTTTATAAATTTTCAATAATATGAAGTTATTGTAAATTTATAAACTTTTAAGATATACGCTTACTTTATATTTGAAAAAAAAAAAATAAAATTCATTAAGATTTTTGATATTCAGTTAACTAATCATTGAAGTGGAATTATTTAGTTTCATAAAAATCACTTCCTTATAAGTATCATAGTAATCATACTTTTTATACAATATTACGATTAATATGTTTATTTTTAAAATATAATATATGTTATTATTATATTAATAATATATAATATAATGAGATAATATTTATAATCTGACATCGTCTCGTCTCACACTGTCTAATGGGAAATGAATTGTTTTCACTTTCATGCTAGTGATATTGGTAACTGGAAAAAACACTACTCAACGTGATCTCAATATCTCGAAAATAAACTGGAAAGTAACCTAGCGGAGTGTCTTAACACTAGATTCCCTGTGCCTACCCTGACATTCATAGTGGAGATGGTTCTCTTGATTTATCTTATTTTAATTCAATATTGTATTTACTATTAATTATTATACACGATATTCGCATATTCAACTTACGTGCACCGGCTCAAACAAGGTTTCTTACCAACAAGTACTCGTATAACTTAGTAACTTGCACAAGTGAACTAGAAACTTCGTAGCACAGTAGACAAAGTGTAATAAAAGCTTTTTATATATTTAAGCACTTTGAATTGCACTTTCCTAACTAGTTTTTCTTGTTTAATGTCCAGTGGTACTTGTAATAATAAATCTTTTATAATATTTCAGTTACAGCGTTTTTAACGCCTACGTAGTTGATAATCTAGCAACTGTATATAAAAAACGCGAAAATCTATATATGTCAATTTTTCATTTTTAGTATTATACAATTATGAACAGTTATTGATATTTATGTAAAACGACCAATCCTGTTAATTCAATTGACCTACTTTGGCTGAATAACCTAAATGGAATGCAGTGGAGAGTAACAATTAATTAATACCTACTACTACTGTATTTCACATAATTAAGAAATTCATGAAATTACCATTGATATGATTGTAATTAATAATACATAAATTAGATGACCAATTTAATTTAATTAATACATTATTAATACGTGGTTGTGGTGGCGCAGTTGAATTGTACTGAGATTTTTTTTTATTTTGTTTCGTCATTTTGGCAAAAACAATAAATAGAGTTGAGCTCCGCTACTTAAACCATTTCTACCTCTCAAATTCAGAGAGAGAACGAAGAACGAAAGGTCATTACATTACTCTATCTACCCTGTAAGACTTATATTGTTATATATAATAATGAGATTAAAGAAATCAAATCATAATAATTTTAAACATACAATCAATCTTATTAAAAATGAATATGTTAAATCTTAAAATATTTGGTTGCTTTATTTTTCGGTTTATTTTGCCACAAAATTATAGCTTGCTTCATTAACGATAATAATCCAATAAGGAAAAGAAAATATAAAGTACATTTACAGAATAAAATTTTATCAGGATAATGGAGGTTATCTTTAATCTCCGTACAATCAAAAACACTGAAATTCCCCATAAATGTATTAATTTGTTTTGGGTTTTTTTTTATTATCATCAGATTTTGTTCTGGGGAAGAAGTGAGTTTCAATATATTCCTTTTTTAACTTCTATAAATACTCAATTCTCTCTTCTCTTCTTTATAAAAATACCAACTTCAACACAAACAAAAGATTGGGTTTTGTAAATTTTCTCGGATTTATATTTACGAATCATTCTGTCTTATCAAATCATAACGTATATCGAATATATTTGTTGCATGAAAAATATTTGTATATAAATTAAATTTAATCTCTCTCGTCTGTTTGGGCACGAATATTTTTGAATTTACTAGATAGATTTGAAATAAACTTATTTCTTTCAAATAAGGGCAGGATCTATGTATAAATAAATCGGACCTAACTTAAAAGAACTGGGCTAGGATATTTGATGTCGATCTACAAAATTTTAAGAAATTAAAAATGAAATGATTTTTTACTAAGTGATATCCTTATATCAGTCGGGTATCAAAATCGTTAAATCCACACTAACGAAGTTGTGAATATCTATATTTGAATAGATAAAAATAGATATTGATTATCACTAAGAAATTATTACTTAGTTCACCTATTTTTTCTATACTTTTTATATATCAATTTTGCTAAGCTTAATTTACATTTAGTATAGTGACACTGGCTGGTCATGGCCAAAAACATGGTCATGGTTTTGTTTTTTAATGAATAGATCAACTCAAGGTGTAATAATGAGAAGAAACAACTCAGCGTTCCATGGATTCACCGTGCGGGCGCCGGGCCCATCGTGTTGTAGGAAGAGGAGCTCCGAGCAGCGTTTGGGACTTACGACCCAAGTGTAGGATTAAAGTGCCCCTTTAAAATGCATTAACGCTCACCTTCACTGTCCGAGCTCCTCCCACCACTTAACCAAATTTTAAATGATTCTACCAAAGCCGCCTTCGAAGTGCGTTCTAGAAATGAATTTGTCATACTTCTAGACAGGCCGAGATCTTTCACTAAACTATAGAGAGATTTTGCTGTTATACCTCTCGCTCCTACCTCAACCGCATATAAGCTAGCTCTAAACCTATTTGTAAGATCGAAATAAGATATAAATATGAAAAAAATGCATTGAAACTCTTAATATAAAGTAAAGTAAGTAAAGTAAATCTAAAATATTACCATCGGATTATATATATATATATATATATATATATATATATATATATATATATATATATATATATATATATATATATATATATATATATATATATATATATATATATATATATATATATATATATATATATATATATATATATATATATATATATATATATATATATATATATATATATATATATATATATATATATATATATATATATATATATATATATATATATATATTTGTTAATTTTGAAAGTGTTGTAAGTTCGTTTTTGAAAAAGATATCTCATAATTCATACTTAGCTTATTGTAATTTCTTTATACTTAACTACTGCAATATATTTGGGTATATTTAACTACTACGAGTTAATTTATAACAAAGAACATATATTGTAGAATTTAAAAAAGGCCACTTAATGAAATTGTACAATGTATAGTCATTGTATTTTCATCATATAATCTAAGTCTAATTGACAGATGCTATGCTATCTATCGAACAGTAATCATCTTCTATTTTATATTCTGCGTCAACTATTGTTCAGTTTATCGATGGCAAAGGATAAAGTTAAAGAAAATAAGCGAATTTCAAAAACTAATATATAAAATAACTTCGATCGGGATGATATTACAAAAATATTAATCAAATTTCATATATGTATTTATTGACATCCGATTCCACCAAAAAGCAGTGCGGTCAGCAATGCTATCCCTGGATGTCCACAAATCGAGCGGGCCCGATGGAATCTCTCCCATTGTTCTAAAGACATGTGCTCCGGAGTTGGCACCGGCAATAACGCGACTTTTTCGGCTTTCCTATTTATTCGGGTGCACTAAAGCTGTCTTCATGGAAGACAGCTTTAGTGCACCCGATCCCTAAAAAAGGTGACGGCTCAGATCCGACCAATTACAGGCCAATAGCCATAACCTCATTGCTCTCGAAAATAATGGAATCCATTATTAACAACCAGCTCCTACGGTACCTTGAGGATCACCAGCTGCTTAGCGACCATCAGTACGGCTTCCGTCAGGGTCGCTCGGCTGGTGATCTCCTAGTATACCTGACACATCGTTGGGCACAAGCCATCGAGAGTAAGGGCGAGGCTGTGGCTTTTAGTCTGGATATAGCGAAGGCCTTCGATCGGGTTAGGCATAAAGCACTACTTTCAAAGCTACCTTCCTATGGGCTTCCTGAGAAATTATGTGAATGGGTCACCAGTTTCCTAACTGACAGAAGCATAAAGGTCGTAGTCAACGGCGAATGCTCCGATCTCATGTCCGTTAATGCTGGTGTCCCGCAAGGCTGTGTGCTATCACCCACGCTGTTCCTCTTGCACATTAATGATATGCTGCAAATGAGTGGCATTCATTGTTATGCGGATGACAGCACAGGTGATGCTTTATACACCGGCCGCGCCAACATTTCTCGGGAAAATGTCATTGAAAGCCGAACCAAACTTGTGTCTGTAATTGAAACTTCGTTTCAGGAAATATCAGACTGGGGTAAACTAAACCTGATCCAATTTAACCCCAAGAAGACACAAGTTTGCGCGTTCACCGCTAAAAAGATGCCATTTGTCGTATCGCTCCGTTTCGAAAGCACTCCTCTAACTGCCTCAGCCAATATCGGAATTCTTGGCGTCGACATATCGAGCGAAGTCCAGTTTTGTGATCATCTGGAGGGTAAGGCTAAATTAGCCTCGAAGAAGCTCGGGGTGCTCAATAGATCGAAACAGTATTTCACGCCGGCTCACCGCCTGCAACTTTACAAGGCTCAGGTTCGGCCTCACATGGAATACTGTTCACATCTTTGGGCAGGGGCTCCCCAGTACCAGCTTCTCCCTCTAGACCGCATTCAAAGGAGAGCGACTCGAATTGTCGATTGCGAAAAGATTTCTGATCGGCTCGACTCCTTGGCACTGCGTAGAGATGTAGCCTCGCTATGCATTCTCTACCGCATATATCATGGGGAGTGCTCTGAAGAACTGTTCGGACTGATCCCTGCCGCCTCTTTCCGTTATCGATCTATGCGACAACTCCACCACCCCCACCACCTTGAAAATTGGCAGAGTACAACTGTACGATTTAGCAGAAATTTTCTGCCCCGCACCACAAAATTGTGGAATGAGTTGCCGCATGCTGTATTTCCGGACAGATACGACCTGCAGACCTTCAAAAAAAGAGCGTATTCCCATTTAAAAGGCCGGCAACGCATTTTGTAGCTCCTCTGGTGTTGCAAATGTCCATGGGCGGCAGTATTCACTTACCATCAGGTGATCTGTCAGCTCGTTTATATAAAAAAAAAAAAAATTGAATTATAGGTGTTTCACTGAGAAAAATACAGTAGGTAGTTTTAAAAAAATTATAAATTTAAATGGGCGGTCGTAGCCACTTCTTTCGTATGGAATGAGCTATATTTTTGTAACGGCTTATTTTTATGTATATCAATTAAACATTTTGCGCTATATCACCTTAGCATGTACTATAATTTCTTACTTCTTGTCAAATTTCAAAGGCTATTGAAGTACACTAAATTAGACAACTCAGTACGCTTAATGAAACAATAAATCAATCAAAGTATATACTAATTTAGTATGAAATTGATTACAGTATAAGTTTACAATAGTTATTGTCCCCTGTTATAAAATATGGAATAATAATACTCATTTCCGATTCATTTATTTTTTTTGTACTATAGGTCCTTACTTATTTCCGAATTTCAAAACTTTCTAGGTCAATGAGAACTTTTAATCAATCTTCAATGAACTTATTCTACTAATTTTAATATTGAATTATTAAAATGTTAATAATTATTATTATTAAAGAAAACAGTTATAATTAACACAGCGAAATCTGGTACTCTATGTCAAAATTGATATAGGTTTTAATAAAGCGTAACGTAATATAATCGTACACAGATCGCCATCTCCTTTTAATAAATCATTTTCCAATATCGATATTAACTAAGTAATAGGTACGTATAAAAATATATAAGCATTATCTGTTGTTTTTAATACAAAATCCATGTTTTGTATCTTTATTTTATATTAATATTTTTATGACATATATCTTATTATTAATTTCTGCAAACGCAAATCAATATATCAATATTTAACATAAAAAATTCAAATGTAATTATTAGTAGCATGGCAATGATATGTTAGAAGAAGTTTCTCTAAAGTATAAAATACATTAGTACATTATTTATATGTAACGACAGTAAAGAATGTCGAATCATCATCACTCACTCTACATGAGAGATTGCCAAGATTTTAAAAAATAGAGAGAATTAATAGAGATTTTAAAAGAGTTTATATAATGCCTTAGGTTTTTTAAAATCTCAGTTGTATTTCAAGATATATTTGTTTATTATTATTGAAATTAATAACGTCAAAATTCTTATTCTAATATCAAAGGTTTATTTACGTATAAATATAATATTGATCGTGTAAATATTGTCTCACTAGTTTAGTCGAATACGTCTAAAAATATTTATACTTATGTATTCATAAAACAAAAGAAAGTTTATGCCAGACTTATATTATTTGCATATAATTTACATTTAACGAATATATTTAACCTTTATTTACCTTTTCCCACATAAGTCCTTTAATTTTTCACACAAAATAGAGAAAAAAAGAGAACCACACCACTTTTACCACACAAACACAAACACTCACATACACTTTACGTATTATTATTTTCAGAAAAATTACATACATTTACTTAAGAGGTTTCTTTTACATTTATAAGTTGATATGTGAAATCTTATTCTTATTCAAAGTTTTGATTGTTCATATGACAAGAACATATTCGTTTGTTATGATACGGTAAAAGAGTTCAAATAAGAAAATATACTTCTAAGAAGAGTACAAGGCTATTTGTTGGAGGCACGTGTTGAAAAATCTCTTGTGAAATACATATATATTTTTAATAATAAGGTTATTTTTTTTACTTTTTATAAATTTCTTGATAATTAAATTTCAACTTTTACAGAGAACATGGCCAGTTTGCCCAATATTTCAAATAATACGCGTTGGATACAAAGGAGGGAATATAAAAATATGTATAATAAACTTCTCTTTGATACAAAATCGTATCGTACGATACGATCGTACTGAAAAATAAAGTGAAATAAGTAAAGAGGGTCATTTTTGCGTATCTGGAAAGTATATGACTGTAGACTTAGTGTTAGTGAATCAAATTGCGGTAGTAAGTGAACAATGAAGTTCTTTAATAGTTACTTTATTAAAATTACTTTAATACCTTATTTTTCCTTGTTATAGTTACTACTATATATAAAATCACTTCCAGCAAAGACTAATAACGAAAACTATATACAAATATATTAAAAATTATTTCTAAGAATTTTATACCTACGCTATTATTATGCTACTCGAAAAATGGTAAAGGTGAAAAAAATAATCAACAATACATACAGAAATTATGTCTGTACAACATAAGGCATAATTTAAATCATACATGAGAAAATATTGTATTCTGTAAATCAGGTAATATGAAGAATCAAAGCTACTACAATTTGATAATAGAAGCTGGCGAACTCATCGTGACAGAAGCACGTCGGGAAATAAATTTCAAATCGTGTTAGAGTGTGTTCTCGTTGTGCTACGAGTTATTTGCTGTGATGATGAATTATCTTTTTTATTTAATAATATCAAGAAAAAAACCAATTCTTAAATATACACAATTTTTTATAACATCATTCTCAACTTTCCGCTTAGTAAAAATGCTTTTTATAAATTAATATTTCTTTCCAAAATTTTCAAACAACTCATTCCTTACAACGCTGTAAGCAATTAAAATTAATTTTACATATGTACCGATACTTTAATTCAAATTTATTGTGTTTCTCAATAGTCAGTCACATGCACTATAAATATAATTGTCATAATTCGTTTAATAAAAATAACTTAAACGATTCTTACTTTGCTGTGAGATCAAAAACCAGACACAAAAGAAAGAATGCTATATTACAAGTACTTGTCATTATGATTCGTACAATAATATGTAAGTATCTACTTTCAATATGAATATGTAATGGAAACGCACCTGTACTTCACGCCCGGACGACGTTAGTTAAACGAAAAATATTTCTATATCGCCTATGGGTGGGAACCAACACGGCTCATACGATTTTGTGCGCTTTTCACGCCCGTGGCGTAAATTTCCTATTTTATTTTGCTCTTCAACCATATTTCTCGGGGATGTTTTATTTTTTACCTTTTAAACATGTAAGGAAATATTATTATTATAAATCTATTTGAATTCACATCAATTACTTTACCTTATACATAATTAGGTAATTGTTACTATTTATAAATTTATAATTGATTCAATTTCATATTGGTAAGTTAAAAATTAGTCTAAAATTTTATTTGATCACTTGTGTGACGAATGATTTTTCAGGAAATACGCGTTTACAAATTGCTATAATATTTACTACTATAAATTAAAGAACAGTTTGTAATTAAAATTTTGAAGTCGCATGTGTGTGTGTTAATAAACAGTAAATATTCATTAAGTTTATAATATGTATATATTATAAATTCCCAACGTCCCAATTCATATTATATCAATATCGGCAGCTTTTAAACATGAACGCAGAGCAAACGAACAAAGAGAGTCGTTCACATATTTTAACAAAAAGTAAAATGAACGCATTGTTGACTTCTGTACTACCAACATTGGTATAGTGCAACAAGGCGTCAACATTTAAAGTTCATTGTAATTAAACGTAATATAGCATCAGTACATGTATTAAATTGAAACTAAGGTTTTCTAGATACATAACACACATAAGAAGGATGATGTAATATATACATTTTTAACGCACGTTAAATTCAATACAATTAAATTAAGCAACAAAAATAATAATATAAGAACACTCCTGGCGAAAATTGAATAATTAATGAAGCTACATTCATATTCCATGTAATATGAAATACTTTATAAACATTTATTTTTAATTTGCTACATTTAAACGATAACAAGGACTCTTATTCGCTCAATTTTAGCTGAACGATTCAATAATATACACATCGATTCACCGTTTCTCGATAACTCTAATGTTATTTTTGAGGTAGACGCGGGGTCGTTGATTGCTACGTGTAGGGCTGGTGCCCCACTTGGGGGAAATTACGCTGCCGTGCACCTCCATCGAATGTTTTGTGTACACGACCTGCATCACTCTAGTCAGTATACTCGAGTCGCGTTGAAGGCGAAATAAGCTAAAGCCTTCCTACATCGACTTCAAATGACTCGGCCCTTTTATTCGGAGATAATAACTTACTCAGAACTTGGCTTAAAGACTTTTTTCGCATCACAGTCGTTATTTAAACACAATTCCATACACAAAGTATAGACATACTTGTACGATTAATTGAAATAGCTTTCTATGAGACGATCGAGCTCGGATGTGATAATTTGAAATGTACGTTAATTATTGTGATTAATCGGTTCAAATGAAATATAATTTCACAATTGCAATCAGGCTTTAAGTAATAAGTGGTATTTATAAATGAATTTTAGTATTTCTATTTATAAACTATTAGAGTGTGAATTAACAATTAAATAAATGTTGTAAATTTGTAAGAAATAATTTTAAAAAATCTTATACGAGTACATTTTTGGCCTAGACGATAATTGAGTTTAACTGTAATATGAAAAACTTGTAATATAAATTTATATATTTCCAACATACATTACACTACTATCATATAAACACCAGAAGTGAACTTTAAGTTAAAGTTGTTGTGTGAAGATTAGAATTTTATTAACAAAGGTTATGTGTATCTGCTGCAATAAAATAAAAATATATAGACTATAGTATAGTAAAAGTAGGAACAAAAAATATCCACATTATTCTCGCAAGTAGTTAAATAACAATATTATAAGACAATACTAACGTAAATAACTTTATTTTGTCGCCATCTCGCTGAATCACCGGAAACAGTCACTAGTGCTTCCGTTGTAGAAAACAATATTCAGCTTAGTATGGTCATCCGGTGGACTTCCAATAATATCCAGATAATGATATCACATTACACTATAAACGTTCATCAGGTTTGCCTGCAACGTTATATACGTTTTTAAATATATTATTTCCTACTGTTAGTAGTTTTAAAATTTAATACTTTATATTATATACAAAGATATATTTAAAAATAAAAATATACTTTATAATTCAATGTTAACAAATAAATTTTCTAAGTAGCAAGGACCCTGTTAGATAATTTTCTGAGATTGTTTTAACTGACTATTTCTTATGTATCATTATAAAATTACCCTTTACCTTTATTCTAATTGTAAACTTCTGTAGATGATACCTTAACCTTCTTTTCACTCTATATCTTTCCCATTTATAAATTGGAAATTGTACAAACGATAAATAAAATGGCTGAAATAATTACGTTTTAATAAATATTTAGAAATTCACTAATCAATTAATTTGTTAAAGTTCAAAGGACACATTGATAGCAAATCAAAAAATTAAATCTATTTTAGATTGCATAAGAAAAGATTTTTTACTATTGACAAATCAATCTAACAAACTTCAACGATATAAAAACTACTTACTATTCAGCTAAACCAAATAAAGGGGTAAATCAAATTGTGAGGATATTGAAAAAAATAGTTTTAATGTATTTTATTGTTCCTACTTAAAAATAGAGAAATGTTAGACGAATGGGTATGAATAAGCTGAACATCAAAAATTCTATAAGGTTAAAGATTTTAATTTTTATTAAACTATGGTAACGCCTACAATGCCAGGACAAGTTCGATAAGTACCAGTACTCGGAAATGTTATTTTACTATTAATACTTTTCTTTACTTAATGTAAAATACAAGCCTTGAAAAATAAAAATTATTAATTTTAAAGATTAGCACATTAAGCTTAATCATAATACTATAAAGCTGGAGAGCTTTTTTGGTTAATCGTGTTAATATTGTTATTTCCACTTAATTATTTCGGAAGAAGCCGTAGTCACCTACTCATAGGCTCGTAACTGTTAAAAATATTACTGAAGCTCAATTTGTATAGCAAAATTATTTTAAAAGAGGTCATATTAAAAAGGTTCCTCTAATTAAATTAGTAGTGCGTCACGTAAAGTCTCGTTTCGTCTGCTCACTAAGTTACATTTGAATCTCGCCACTGTGAAGTCGGCTCACGTCTTGCACTGAATCAATTTCGCGTCAGCCCGCTTCCCGCTCGACATAAAGCATTCCCATTGCTAACATTGAATATAGTACTTTATAATTATTTATTTTTACTTTAGAGATTTTAAAATAATTTTCCTATTACTATTAATGATACGTGTTCTGCTTACAAATAAATTGTACTAATATAAATTGGTATGAAGTTTTATTCAAATGTTATATGGCTTTCACTTAATTATTCTTAAACAAACACGTTCCTTCCAATGTTCAATCCTAGTTCTGAAGACTGAGTTAGTTAAATTTCTCTTGTTAGTTAAAATAAATTGTGAGGTTAAACTCAGCCACTAAACACGCAATGTTTGAAAATCTCGTAGAAAACGATAAATAAAGTGTATTGACTCAACGAACGTAAAGAATGCAGTTTTTGAGTGCTACCTCCAATTATACCTTCACTTTTAAAATACCTTTACCCGAGTCACTCATCCAGTTGAGGTAGAATATATTCACCATCATGACGGGGAGATAAATTTCAAATAATACTATCTAGTGTAAAATAAACGCTGTTTACTTAATCTAAAAATATTTTCAAAACCTTTTCCTATTTTAATCTGGTTTAATCTAAACTTAAAGAGAAATTTTTCTAAAGAAAATACTAACGTGGATCCTTTTTACTTGAAAATTTTTCTACGTTACGCTTAGTATAAGCCTGAATGGTAATTTAAATCACGTACTTAAATAATGTAAGTTATTTTTTATCGCTTTATGTTAAACTCTATTATATAGGTTGAATCTACTTAGCACGTCTTTAAGTCGTTGCAGCATCAGTTTTTATTTATTACTACTTACTTTTAATTATTACCTATAATTAACAAGTACTTAATTTACAAAGAGACTTTATATACGAATTTTCATTACTGTATGTCACACAGGTGAAAGTAAAATACATTTGTAAGTACATACATTAAACAATGCTCGCATTGCTCAAGTGCTCAGTCGACGTTAATATGTAGCTTTTGCCTGTGCTTAATTTAAATACTTAAATTTTTTTTCCTATATGTAACTTATTCTTTGAATTTTATGATGTTATATGTTTCTTTATTTATATGTATAATAAAATTTATACTACTACTGATAAATTATTAAATCAAATTTACACTAAACACTTAACATAATATTAATTATTTGTGCTAATTATTTGATTAAAAATGTCATATAAAATGTAAAAATAAAAAGATATAATAAATAATTACAGAATATTTTCAAAGCGCTATTTTAGGCGTACACTAAACACAGGACAAGCTAGGACCCCTAGAGTATACACTGTGCATGTAGAGTAAGTAGCCCACTTAAGTAAAATTAGCTCCTTCTGTAAGCGCGAAGCAACACTATTGGATGTTTTATGCTACTCCAATACTCCCCCGTTTGACGTCCCTAGATTAAAAGGGGTGCAGAAGCGCAGATTTCCCGATACGCTTTGTTTGTAGGAGCAGCCTAACTACAACCTACACGCCACTCGTGTATGTTGTTATGTACCCTCACTTTCAAATTCTCTTTCCATTTGCGTACTCAAGTACGTCACTTACCTTAAACATGACAGGTATAATACCGAGTACGTATCTGCGTTATGATCTTTATTTTCCAAGGAACGTAGATTTGATGATGAATGAGTGGATATGAAAAACTGGAAAAGCTCATTTGTTTTGTGTATAAACGTTAATTTACGTTCTACAAGTTATATATACTTTTAAAAGGTATAGAGTACTTTTTTATATAAAACTGTACATAAATTGACTTTTTAAAATTCTTGTAACAATAACCCTTTGTTATTGAATATTACTAAATCTGATATTGACTTTACTTGATTTTATATATTTTATTGGGGAATATATATATTTTTTTTATACTAAAATATGTATTCAATAACCATTATGTATATTTACTAACACCAATATTTTAACCTAACTTTGTAGTAAGTATCTATTGAATGATAATAAAAATATTTCATAGGTTACAATGTAAGGGATAAGAATTTTTTTTATTTAGAAGAATTTAATTGTGGATTTTAATTTCTATTACTTAATTTATTTAAAAAATACTTTTTGTATAAAATTTATTTTAAATATACATTTTGTATATACTAAAAATATATATTTAATAATATTTTTGTGCACATAACTAAAGCTCATTTTTTTATTAAAAACAAATTAATTCTGTCTATATTCCCTTTAATTTTTAAATGCTAAGTTTAAATTTGCAGCCGTGTGGACACGGCTCATTTTGTATGAAAGGAACTACAAATAAATTTTTTTAATAATATTGTGTATGGATTACATATTCCACATTATTTTCAAATTTCATAACTCCAGTCTACTAAACTCTGTAGATTAATTTCGCATTTTAATTTCGCGGCAATTTTCACACAATATTTTACACTTAAAAATCTGTTTTTTTTTTTTTTTTTTATTTTTAAACCTAATTTTACATACAAAAGGGTTGTAAATGCTAAAACTATCGGGAAATCTAAAAAATATAAACTGAGAAAATTGTGATCCTTTTACTTTGAATGTATGAATATTTATTTATTTTAAGCTATTATTTCACGATATGTAAAGAAAAAGATAAATTAAACCAAAGATATTTCTAAAATACAACAAGAACTCTGAAACAGAAAGAATATTAGATAATAACATAAAGAGAAAAGCTATTAACGAAAAGTTAGTATAAATTGTTTTATACATCTTATATTTTTACTTTGTAACATCAATTCTTAACAACAAATCTGCGTTTATAGTCAGCGCCTGCAATTCAATTACAAGCAAAATGTAGCAACGGTGCGTATTGCATCGTAAACTGTCGGCAATAAGGCGTTATGAGTTGCACTAAAAAATAAAAGGAATTCGTTGATACCTGCCCGGATGACCTGAATCTGAGCTTTCTATTCTCTTTTTAAAATTGAAATGGGGACATGTTACATGCCTGTCTGGTATAAACCATTTGTGGGTAACTGGTTTAATGTCATCGAACTGAGTTATTACATATGGTAGGCAATTTATCGTGTAAAACATTTATTCGAAAACTGATCAAATACTAGCCGAGTTCGCTATTGCATTCACAAAACGCTAGAAGATCGTAATATTCATTATTTATTAGTACGATATTTTTTTTAGCTTCACGCTTTATCCCGCACATGGCAGGGTAGGCAAAGGGAACTGCAGGGACCGTGAAAACCTAGTGTTAAAACACTCCGTTGCTTAGTCGCTGCTTTCTCCGTCCCCGCCTTCCGCCTTTTTTGAAGCATTTCGTGTTGAGTGGCGGAACTCAACGCTGCGCTTTGTGTTTTATTTTTGTTTTAATACAGGCTGGCCAAGATCGTGATCACATTACTATGCTATATTTATATAAATTTATTTGTATTTAAAATGTATATATTATTTAGGTCTTTAAAATTACTTAAAATGCCGTCCTAATAAACTATCGTTTTTTCAATAAATATACATATAACAAAATAAAATTAAAAGGCCGAAATGAAGTGGCAAAGTTAACTTCAATGTGTACAATAACGGGGCTCCGTGCAAATACGGATATAAACTAACGATTGTTATAATACTCTACAAGAACTCTACAATGTTATTTGTAAGTAATGTTACAATGAAATACAAACCAGTGTCGAAGATAGTTTCAGTTCGTAATAATAATAACAATAATTTTCTCTCGACTTTCCAGTTTTGGATATAACCAAGTGAAAATCCCATTCCTATTTGATGGCGCCGCGTTCGAAAACTCCCGAGAGAACGCCGGCAATAAACTGCTTGTATTGTACCTAATTTTGTTTCCGAATTCGCATTTGTAGGTCAAAGTGAAAACTTTTAACATTTTCCATTGAACAGTTAAAATAAACTTTGTCAAGTTAGAGTTAGTATAACTGAAATGAAAATTCACGCCACCCTTTACACCAGACCACTCGAGACACTTTAGTCCTGATCCCTTCATTATCGCTGTCGATTGGTTAAAAATTTTAACAACTGCAACGTTGCACTCATATTGAGTATCGCAGATTAAAAAGATTTTTCCGGTACTTAAATTTTTGCATATATCAATAAATTGCTTATAATTCCACTGCTGCAATAATAAATACGGGAAACATATTGTTATTGTTTTCCGGGTGTATGAATTTTAATGGTGGCTAAGAGTGTACAAAATAATTAAGTGTGTTTACAGTCGCAATAACTCCTGTTATTTCTATATATCTATCTGTATTTGTAAATAAGTTAAATAAATTTTTCATGAATCAATTTGCACTGTGGAAATAAAACGTTTAGTATACTTTTAAAGTTGTAAAAATTATCATTATTGACTTCAACGGTTATGAGCTCTAGTAAAACGTCAAAATAGACAAAGGGTTAAACGACGAAAAGCGCCGTAGACTTACGCCACAAAATTCAATGAAGAAAGTATCCTAGACTCTGGGCTATAAAGTATGAGTTTAAGTTTCATAAATAATATATAACCATATCACAAATAATATATATATATATATATATATATATATATATATATATATATATATATATATATATATATATATATATATATATATATATATATATATATATATATATATATATATATATATATATATATATGTATATATATATATATATATATATATATATATATATATATATATATATATATATATATATATATATATATATATATATATATATATATATATATATATATAGTCTAAAGTTTATAAACGAAAAGTATTGATTTCCTTATATCTTATTTACTATTTAAATTTAAGATTTCAAAGCAATAAACAAAATGTCTTCAACAAACAACAAATAGTAGGTCAACCAACTTTTAAAGTAATCCAATAGCTACGAGCAACAATTCGTCAACGTCCTCATTTAATCCTCCCTCTCTGAGATCTAAGCCGACCTGTGGAGACATCGCGTCATCTATTACTGACCAAAACCACAATCCTTGGCTTTGCTTAAATATTTACAAAAAATATTATATTGAAAATAATTATTTATTACTATTTACTTTATTTTTGTGCGATGATAAAATGTTTCAGTGTCTCTTGGTTTTCTATGAATAATTCAAGCCGTAAGCGTAAGCGTAACGGTAACTGTAAGCGCGGCGTTGAGTTCCGCCACTCAACACGCAATGCCTCGAAAAAAGGCGGAAAGCGGGGACGGAGAAAGCAGGGACTAAGCAACGGAGTGTCTTAATACTAGGTTCCCACGGTCCCTGCAGTCCCTCTGCCTACCCTGCCATCTGCGGGATAAAGCGTGAAGCTAAAAAAAATTCAGTTTTTAAGTAGATGCCTAATCTTCCAAAACAGCCATTATGCTACGATTCATCTAACAAGTCTAGAGAAATATCTATTTGATAAATACAGCACTGGTCTATCTACATATCAAAATTCCAGACATTCGTTAAAAATATTGTTTTAATCAATCTGTTAGTTATCAAGGATAATGAAAATAACAAGCAGAAGTGTGCAGGCACTTCTTACATATTTGCAAATCACATAGATATACATTTTGTTTTAAATTTAATACTGTGTGTAATTTTTATTGTATTAAATTGCTATATTAGGTTTAAATACTGTCATATTTTACTTACATATAATTTAAGTAAAAAGTTATAAAAATATTCGTTGTACATATATACACGCTTTATCCCTGGAGAGGTAGTTAGAGAGAACGGAGCGCCAAACGCTGTGGTCCCTGCATACCTCTTTCGTCTTGTCCTCTGTCATTAACCTGTTCATATATGCTCTTCGAGGGGTTCCTTCTTTCAGTATATCCATTACTGTGTTTTCGAAAGTAAACCGAGGTCACTCTTACCACTTACCACGTATTTGAAAGACAAAGCTGTAAATATAAATTATGTACTAACCATATAAAATATATCTGTTCACATCTTTGGGCAGGGGCTCCCCAGTACCAGCTTCTCCCTCTAGACCGCATTCGAAGGAGAGTGACTCGAATTGTCGATTGCGAAAAGATTTCTGATCGGCTCGGTTCCTTGGCACTGCGTAGAGATGTAGCCGCGCTATGCATTCTCTACCGCATATATCATGGGGAGTGCTCTGAAGAACTGTTCGGGCTGATCCCTGCCGCCTCTTTCCGTTATCGATCTACGCGACAACTCTACCACCCCCACCACCTTGACAGTTGGCAGAGTACTACTGTGCGTTTTAGCAGAAATTTTCTGCACCGCACTAGAAATAAAAAAAATAAAAAAAAATCATTCATATTATATGTTCACATAAACTTTTATCCGACATTTAACAGGTCAGCGAAAATTTTAAAACGATCCAATAACTATGAACGGCAATTCGTCAATGTCCTTCACTAATCCCATCCTCTCAATGAGATCTAAGTCAGCCGGCGGAGACGTTGCATCATCTATCACGGGCTGATGCTATGTTCACTCGCCAGTATGGTATTGATATTGAATTTATAAAGTTTGCACTCAATATATTTTATTTATATACATTTTTTATTTAACAATAGTAGGTAAACTAGGTGTTGCTGGGACAATTGATGGGTCTCAATTGTGTTTTATTCACAAAAAAAAATCGAAATATATAAGTTTATACATACGAAGTTTACCTTTATCGTTTCTTAAACATTAATTTCTTATAAAAATGCCCCATTTCTCACTTCCAATACGTGCCTAAAACGTCGTAGAAACCTCAAAAAAATCCCTAAAATAACAAGTAATATCCAATATCTTTATCCACATTAATCATTGTAAGACTATTGCTACCTAAACAATTCTCTGAAAATAATAATGTAAGGAGCGGTTTGGAATAACTGGTGTAGCCAAAACACATCTGGTACCAAATCAATTTATCGCTCACGCGTGACGTTTAGATGGTATCACTACCAATATTCTTGAAAAACATGCTCCGTTAAAACATCAATGTATTCGATATAAAGCAATTTATATTTTGTTGAAATAAGAAAATACGCTTAGATACTCTATTATTTAGGATTTTATCTATGTGGGTTACGTGGGAAAATGTTGGGTAAATAGCTAAACTCTTTTTTACTCAGGCATATTGGAAGAAAAATCACATTTTTTAAATTTTACAGTAAACAGTTTTATTAATATTATTAAGTGATCTGATAATGCCTTTATTTACCACATTTTCATTGTGGAAGACCGCAATTCTGCACTTTATTTAAAAAACAAAAATTTTTTTTTAAATAAAAAGAGGATTCTAGATAGGATATTTTTACACTAAAAAGACTGAATTTTCGTTTTTTAGGAGGGTAACTCCTAAAACATTATTAGCGGACTCGCCTCTTGACCTAATTTTCTTGGTGTCTGATATTAGAAACTCAAAACGTGCTGACGGCTTGTAACGTGTCGTTTCAATGTTAATTAAGTAACCAGCAATCTTTTATTTTTTTAAATATTTGTAGAAAAAAAATGATGCATTTTGCTTATTAAAAACTAAGTAAAACACGTGTCATGTAAATTATTATTGTAGTTAATTTTGTGTCTTAATAAACGTCTTTTATCTGGAGCAAACAAAATAAAACGTAGCTGGTAATGTTATTGCGCTGTAAGGATCTTTTCTAAGTGTAACAATGTAGCAATTTACAAAATCCTTACTCGCCTCGTGTTATTGCTGAAAAATACGCATTTTTATTACTTACACGACTGTTCAGCGAGCGCTAGCACGGTATATTAGCATACAAACGAGTCAAATCCTCGTACAGCTGTAATCTCATCTAAGATTGGCCCACTGGAACACTTGCCTTCTTAAACGAATGAGTGAACAACGCCTCGTACGTATTCGTTGCGTTACATACTTTAATGTTCTCCTTGAAGCTTATAAGGGTATTAGTTTCTGATGTCGTGAGTCTTACGTACGCCTTGAGGAAGTTGCAATTGCAGTCAACAATGTCGTTAGTCGTAAAGTCGAGGCCGGTAGAGCGTTTAATGATATTTTATGGTCCGTATCAAACCTTTGCCCGGTTTATGGGTCGCTTGTCGTTTGCTCTAACTAGTTGTAATACGTAGGCTTATACTGTACATAGCGTATCGAGCTACGTGTATTTTTAAAACTGTAATAAAAAAAATATATTTGGTGAGCTTAAAGCTTGATGTGAATGCGTTGCGTAGTATCGCTTTATAATTTTAAAGACAATTGTAGTATTATGGACGTTTGTTATTTTAATATGCTCAATTTCTTTTCTTCTCGTAATGTTGTAAATATTTCTGTTACTTAAAATATATATCGTATTTATTTAATTTAATTTAAAAAAAAATAGTGTAATTAACCTTCAATTCAAAATAATGTAAATAATCTAAATAATTTGCTACTGAAATTAACTGAACACATCATCTATTCCATACAAATATAATTATTATGGTCACTAAAGTTATTATTATTATGCATATGGTCTCTAAAGATAATCTCTAGGGATCGATAGACCGTAAACACATTATCATATAGCAAACTTAATTTGTTTACATAAATATACTGTATACAATTATTATCTTAATATGCCATATATATTATATTATTCAGACTATTAATATTCATTAAATAGTATGTTAAATTGCCTGTAGTGTAATATCAACAAATATATAATGTTATACTTCTCTCAGAAGCTTATATATTAGAAGAATGTTTCAATAAACACTATATATGATTTTTATTTACTTAAAAGTAAGAGGAGTTGAGGACCGTTGGCGCAGAGGCGTAAGCGTCTACCTGTAAACGCGACGATTTAAGGGTTCGATTTCTAGTCGGGGAAGATGGATTTTTCCATTTCCATTTTTTTTGCTCTGGTAACTAGGAAAAGCGCGGCGTTAAGTTCCGCCACTCAACACGCAATGCCTCGAAAAAAGGCGGAAAGCGGGAAGGGAGAAAGCAGGAACTAAGTAACAGAGTGTCTAAACACTAGGTTTCACGGTTCCTGCAGTTCCCTCTGCCTACCCTGCCATATGCGGGATAAAGCGTGAAGCTAAAAAAAAAATACGAGCTTTTTATTAACCGTCCTGTGTCTATGTTCTTTTTATTTTTATTCAAATCTTTGTAAGGTTTAAAACGAAACCCATTCCCCAGTTTTCAATTAAACTAATATTTGGAATTCATTATTAGGTTTATCCCACTTCTCTTTTGTAATTTCTTTTCATATCATTGTAATAATACATTTCATTAAACATCTGTGAATGAAATCGAATACACGCTGCGAAGTTTTTAATTAAATAGAACCCTCTACTTCTATTATAAACTATTTAAAGTGATTTCGTGGCAACATGAACAAAATTTAACTGTGTATGAACGTCTTTGCGAACTTTGGATATGAGATTATAAGGCATTAAATAAGAATTCACTAATTCATAAGTATTAAGTTGAAACTATTTTGTCCTTCACAAACAATTATACTATGTAATGTAATTTTTGTAATGACAAAATTTAAATAATTGAAAAACCATTAACATATTATAAATTGATATGCTTTCCAGCGTATTTGCATAGTCCTTCAGAGTAAATACATAATGGGGCGATCGCCTACAATACAAGAACCAGTTTAATAAACAAATGATTTTTATGTAAGGTTTTTTTTAGCTTCGCGTTTTATCCTTCATATATAGGTTTTTGTAAGAATTAATAAAAATATATATGTGTTAAGTGAAGCATACTTTACGAAAACATTTAATCAATATTTTTTTTATATTTATATACAGGTGTGGCTATTACTACGACCGTCATTTAAAGCATAGTATTAACTAGCCTTTACAAACTTATTAAAATTATAAAGTAAGTAAAATTTACAAAAATAAAAATTATTTTTTTGAAACAAAATAAATAATTAAATTATTGTTCCAAAATAAAACGCCATTTGTCAAGTATGATGCGAGCGTACACTGTACTGTCAGAGCGGGACAGAGATATATCTCTTTCTCATTAGGTTATTTTTTGAATGAAAGGTGACAGATTGACAACGCTCAATAGTATTTTTGTTGTACGAGGTCTATACATCAATCGTATTTAATCCTGTCTACCTCAAGCGTTACACAGCACGTATAAATATCGTGAAATGGGAAAAATGATCCTGTGCCTAAACTATAATTAATTGTGAACTAGTATTTTGTGTGTATATTATGTATGAATATGTACATAGTTACAGCTTTAATAAATATAATAAGATTGCAATAAAACACAAAGTATATATATATATATATATATATATATATATATATATATATATATATATATATATATATATATATATATATATATATATATATATATATATATATATATATATATATATATATATATATATATATATATATATATATATATATATATATATATATATATATATATATATATATATATATATATATATATATATATATATATATATATATATATATATATTGTTTTTTTTTGTAGCTTCACGCTTTATCCCGCATATTGCAGGGTAGGCAGAGGGAACTGCAGGAACCATACGAACCTAGTGAAGTTAAGACACTCCGTTACTTAGTCCCTGCTTACTCCGTCCCCACTTTCCGCCGTGTTGAGTGGCGGAACTCAACGCCGCTAACTCAATTAACAAAGTATATATAATATTTAATTCAAATTAACTAAAGATACTATTATATAACTTCTATATGTATATTTCTATAGTTAGGTAAGGTAAGACAATGTTAGCTTATCCCACTATTAAAATCTAATATCACTATAGCTAAATGTCGGGTGGTGCCATAAAGGCATTACTACATTGTCGTCAGTGACCACAAAAACTTTACGGTTACTTTTATCGACCATTTAGGCTGTAATAGTTGCCTTTTGTTTTCAAGAACTTCGCTTTTAGTATTTTTAAGATTTTATTATATATGCTAGCGACCTGTAATCGGCTTCGCTTGATTCAAGTTCCTATATTTTGTTCTGTTACTAAGTTTCAGTGAAAATGTCATAAATCCGATTCAACTGTTCTAGAAATTGACCTGAACAAACAGATAAAATTTTTAAAAAATGTATGTGCATTTGAATCACAAACCAAATTTTATTTGCAAAAATTCAAAAGAAATATTGTGTAGTATTTGACTATAGGTCAGGATGACATCAGTATTTAAGTTTTATACATAAAAATCTACTAATTATATAAATAAGTACTTATGAGCTTATGGCTTCACACTTTATCCCTATCGGAGTAGTCATGACAACCTACCCTCATTGAAACTCGACCACTACCTCGTTACCTCTTGATCTTCAGAAGAGAAATAAAGGACTTTTCATTTGTTTTTCTATTCCGTAATCATGCAGAGAAAAAATATTTGTTCCATGAACCCCAGACCTTGTCTAAAGGCCCTTTGACCTTTCTGCGTTTCATATATTTTTACTAATGTATATTTATGTTTAATTTTTTTTATTCATACGTCACATCAGATTGTCAACGTCACTATGTCACCAGATTGAGAAAATTAAAAATATTTAACTTACTATCTCATGTTGATTTTAGTAGTTTTGATAACTACTGACGCAACTCCACCGCACCATATAAGCCCTAAAAGAAATGTTATCAATATTTTCAGTTATTTTCCCCTATATTTTACTTTATACCTAACACCGTGTTTGTAACTCTAACATATTGAACTAAATGAGAGAAGCATATAATGTTTCCTTTGCTATTAAATTTTGTGTTTTCAAATGACAGAAAAGACTTTTCTTTTATGAAAACAGTTACAATTTAAATTCTGAAACCTTAAACAAGTAAAGTGTCGTTTACTTAGAGTATGCTTCTGTCTTGTAACTACTTCTCAAATAGACTTCTTAAAACATAAATGCAAGAGTCAAAGGTAACTAACAGAAATGAAGTCCTTATCTGTACTCTTTTTCCCTTGTGGTGTGGAACAGACGTAAAAAGCAACATTGCTCTTGAGGCCACTTTTAAGTTTCAGCAAATCCTAGAGACATTTGTATGAACTGTGAATGTGCAATTTTGTGTTAAGCCACCTCCATACAAGGCGTGTTACGAAGGTGTGAATTATGAACTGAAGCTAATTCAAACTATGCAAGCCATTTTGGGTTTTATCCCCTAAATAATAAGATTTCATCGCCTAGGGTATATCGTTAGCAATAATTAGATGAACACGTCGCTCTATGTTACTTCACACATATTGCTGTACATAGAACTAGTCTCTTTAATTTAGATATGGAATAATTGTACGTACTACATTTCTATATAACTTACATTTATTTCTTTATTAGCTATTTATTTTACTTTAGTTTTATAAATTATTTCTTCAATTTTTTCTAGATAATTCATAGTTTTTCTTATTCTTTAAGAATTATCGATCACTCATCGTCTGCTGCTATAACGATAACCTTGTTGAACTGACTTAAACCATTTTACTTGTAAGGTGTCATATTTTATTAAAACTTGATAATTCTGTTTTGATCTTATTATAGTTTCAAAGAAAATATTAATAAAAAAAACTGTTTAAATGTAAGCTTTTGCACTGAAAATTACTTAGTGATGCCGTCGCTTCGTAGCGGCACAGCGTCTGGTTGTAACACAATTGTTGTGAGTTCAATACCAACTTAATGAATAGTATTTTTTTATTTTCTTTCTGCTGTTCTAGATAAACAGCGGGTCAATCTGGCTCTTTACCCAACACGCTTTAAAATGTCTCTAAAACTCGGTGGACAGAGGCAATCAAAGTGAGTTTACTTTAGGTTCACTCTAACTTTACTCTATACCTATACGGGATAAAGCGTAAATTTATATATTCATCTTTATATTTGTTTATATGATTTCTTTTCATTTTCTTTAGAATTTTAATTAAACCCTACAAGAAAATTAAAAATTAATCAAATTTTTGCGTCAGCATAAATGATTTGAAATATTAGCCAACTATTTGCTAAGGTGAAAAGAGTTCAATTAAATAAGTGAACAATCGTAATGCTCATAAATATTCTACCACTCATTGTACTATATGCAATAGTTCGTAGAAAGCCATTTAACCACACGTCACTCCTATACTCATTACGGAATTAAGCTTTGAATATTCCACGGGGCAGTGCCCAGAGATAGCTACTATAATTTATTCAACATGTGCTACGTAAATTACTTAGATTAATGCACTTAATTAATTATATTCTGTTTAAGCTAATAATGTAAAAACAGAAAATAACAAAAATAATATAAAAACAATCGTTTATTAAGCATCGTTGTGGTATAGGCGTCGCCTTGTTGCTCACGATGGTTTATGGGTTCAATTCTCGCTCGGGGAGAATAAATTATTTTCATTTTCCTCGCTTTAACAACAACGTGAAGCGCGAGTGGAAAATGAGGAACATAGTGTCATAACACTTGCCTTGCTCTGCGAGATACAGGTGATGTAAAAAATATCTATACTTAAAATATGAAGTTGTCAAATTCTTTATACTTGCTGTAATGTTAAAGGAAAGCTAACACTAAAGCTGGAGATCTTTGTGGCACAGCGAAACAGCTTATAATTGTAAATACGGCTTTTGTGGTTTCTACTTCTATCGGGCGTATATGGTAATAATTTCTGCGAATGTTTTACGAATAATGAATGTCAGAATAATAAAAATTTGACAACGATAACACGTTATTTAAATTGAACTCAGTTTACTTTTGTGTTTATTATACAAAAAATAGTAACTTAACCTCGTAATCACATTATCAGTCTTCGTTATATCTCATGAAATTTCTTTATTGCACTATAAACAAACAAAAACAAATTCTCTCTCTCTTCTAAAAAGTTTTATCAGTTATTACTTTTGTTTTCAATGTTATTTAAACAAAAATGAAAATAATAATAAAAAAACCCTCTTTTAATAATTAGCGCCAAATTTAAAAAAATCACTGAATATTCGCATTCGCATTCGCGAATGTCCATAGCACATGTTCGTATTCGCATTCGCGTTCGCGAATGTTAAAAAATGACATTCGCTACATCACTTATATGTACGCAACAATAAAGCGGACGACACTTGAGACTACATTTAATTTACTAACCTAGTTTTTTAGCACAAAGGGTTAAGTCAAAATAGTTAAAACAGTTATAGAAGAGGATATCAATAAAACCTTTATGTCGGTATGAAAATTATTATTATTTAATTATTAATTATACTTCGTTAATAGTATTATACTTCATTTATTTTACATCTGTTACATCAATGTACTTTACAATCACGTTCCTACTCTATTTGTATTATGTCAATAAATTAGATAAAACCAAAGTAATAAAGTGGATATAAGTTATATCTTCAACATAAATATGATTACGTAACATAAAGTCCACGCGGCACTGCATCTCTGACATGCATATTTTTTATCTTGTTCGTTATTGTCTCGAGGCCGTCGCTTGCGAGGATGTTCTAATTTATGAGTAGACTAGGGCGTAGATTTGCTTTCTGTTTACAAAAGAAAAGGCAATTTTTTTTACTGTTTCTACGAAATTGTTGAATTTTTATCTGGGATGCTTCATGGATATTTTTAGTATAAACACATTTTAAAATGAAAACCAAACAAAGTACTATTGTATTTTATATTCTTTAATTGACCTTTTTTGAATTATCCATAATAAATTACTTGATATGAGAAACCAACGTACTTACTTCATTTTATATTTTCCTAATTATATATCTAATAGTACTAATTACAGGCATAGAGATTCTAGAGTTAATACACTCCGTTACTTAGTCCCCTTCTTTCTTCGATCTTGCTTTCCGCCTTTTCGAGGTATCGTGTGTTGAGAGGTGGTCGAACTCGACGCTGCGCTTTGCCTACTTTGCAGAGCGAAGAAAATGGAAATAGAAAAACTGTCTTCCCCGAGTGGGAATTGAACCCACAAATCGTCGCATTTACGGGTAGACGCTACGCCTCTGCGCCACGACGGTTCTTAAGTTAAAGATTAGCTGTGACATCCAGAGATATATTTACCATTTTGTTGCATTTTTTATTGCGTTGTTAAATATTGATGTAGTATAAGTTATGTACAAAACACCATTATCAACGTAGTAATATTTTAATTCACTTTTATTACCAACGTAACACAAAACCTAAGTAAGTAATTGCTTAGTTCAATCCACATGTACCTATGTATATCCAAGATGTGAATTATAATGGATGCCATTTAACTAAACTAATAAAGCAATTAGTCCTCCCTTCATTTACCACTTACTTGAACAAATAATAACAAGGTACGAGGGAGCAGTATTTATCATATAAACAATGAGTAAAGTTGTTTTGTCTTCGGGTCTGAAATGAAGTTAGTCTTATGTTTACGGCATTTCGATTTTAGTGCATCGCAGAAAATTTACTCAAAATCGGTCAATTTTTTTGTTATAATGACTTCACTGCTTTGAAAAATATTAGAGAAAATATTATAAATTAACATATTTTTTAATAATAATTAGTTTTGTGACATAAGATCTCTAACAATATGGTTGTGGGTTCAAATCGATATCCGGAACATAAAATATTTTTTTGTGCCGCTCACATATATAAACCACAAAACTGAATGCCATTCTACACAAAGTGTCAAGAATTAGGCAAAAAGCGAAATGCGAAACAAAGACTGAAACTAAAAAGTACTTTATTCATTTGTCACTTATATTATTGGATACCGTACTTTATTGGAAACTAGGTTAAGTAGTACAAGATAAACATATATCACTATTCCATTCTTTGTCCACTACATTAGGATAACTATAAACCGACGTATAATTATTTATTAATGAGAAATTTAAAGTCAGGGCTATTGTGTTTAAGTGATAAAATACTGTGTTACGTCAACTCAAAATCACTATAATTTTTAAAATTTGCGATAAAAGCAAAATAATCGTAAAATAGTAATAGGCTCTAAAATCTCCGACAGTTTTTTTTTATTTCGTCCTCATGCAATAATTCTAAATCTAGCTAAATAGATGTAGCTTTACTGGAAAATTCCGAGGATTTTGATAACGTTACCCTTGTTATTTGGAGAAAACGTACAAGGGAGTGAATAGAAACATTGTTTCAACATCCTCGTTATACGCTACTTCAAATGCCCTAGTAACAAACCGCGGGGCATGCACTCACAAAACCTTTTATTTTATTGTTTAGAAGTTTTCCTAAGCGAAAGTAACTTGTATATATAAATAGTCTAGAATGAAATATGTATAATATCTATATATTAAGCACTATTTCTTAGGTGCTAATAGAAAGTAAGTAGTTAATAGGAACAACGTGCTTTATAAGATAATATATTATAACTTTTACGCGTCAATGCCACCCATTCCAAAATATATCTAAAGTAAAAATTACTATTTATAAGTACACTGATAAATACTCGTGGCTACAAGTTTACACATACAAAATTGTTATCATATATAAATATTTATATTGTTTAATCTCTTAAATATACTTTAAATATATATGTTCCATATTGCAAAAATAATATTTTTTTATACTATATTTATATCTTTTAACAAAATACAGTATATTTTTATTCTAGGAAAATCACTTATAATACATCAACAACATACATCCCCAAACTTGTTAAAGAGAAGCCTGATATATAGAGCATTCATGGCGTGATCATGGGTAAGGCAATTAAAGCTTATGTGAGTATAAATCATTTTGCTAATTCCTTCTGGGCCTTAGACGACACCAACGGGAAATTGCATCATTTCAGAAGGCAGTAATTAGTAAATATGTTTATTTTATAAAAATACACAGATGATGTTTGTATGTAAAGATTGTATATAAAAAACACGATTTTTATTTCCTATTACTTAATAGTTTTTAGATTCACACTGTGATGTAACCAGCATACGGCAAGGTCCCAAAGGGACGAAAGTAACATATTATTAAGATAACTCGAACTATCGAATCGAATATTTTTTCTCCAAACCTTTCCCACAACTTTATAGTGACATTATGTGTTAAGTGGCGGAGCTCAACGCTGCATTTTCGCTTGTTACCAAAGTGAATAAATTGTATTAATTAATTTTCGCTTGGAAATCGAGCACCCAGGAGCCGCGTTTATTTTAGTCCTTAGTTACTGATTACTTATTTATTTATATCTATTCAATAAGAAAGTAAGCAGGATATATACCATAATTGGCTACTACGCAAGTATATATTACACGTTTACATCCTGTTATTATCACATTTTACGGGAAATACCATGTTTGTTATCATACAGCGAAGACGGTTTGTAATGAACCAAATTGATTTATACCTTCACGGCTGTATAGCGTATATATACGTATTATTTAATATCCTATAACAAATATATATATATATATATATATATATATATATATATATATATATATATATATATATATATATATATATATATATATATATATATATATATATATATATATATATATATATATATATATATATATATATATATATATATATATATATATATATATATATATATATATATATATATATATATATATATATATATATATATATATATATATATATATATATATATATATATATATATATATATGTATATATATATATATATATATATATATATATATATATATATATATATATATATATATATATATATATATATATATATATATATATGTATAAAACATCGCACGTATAATCTCATAAGTGTAGATACAACTTTTACGCTAGTTTGTTAACGAATGTTGTATAAGTTGGTGGCAAGTTACTGAGTAATTTCGGATGAACGCGTCGTCTATAAAGATTTCAGTTTGAGTTTTATGAGTCACTTGTTCTTGTTTTAATTAAATAACTCTTAGTTATAAATCTGATGCGGGAAGTTAAATTATATTTCTAAATGAATAAAATTCTTCTAGGGTAACTACTAATTTGTTTTTCAATGTAATAATTTGCAAGATGTGTTAAAATATAGTTTTCGCGTAACATTAAAATATTATATTGTATAATATTACTATTTCTTTTGGTTGAAGTAACTTTAGGTTATATACTGCGAGAACAAAATCAAATCTCTGTACATGACAATTAAAATATAACTATATATTAATAGACTCAATTTGCACTAATCTGTCATTAATTAAAAAAAGTTCATTAGTAAGAACAAAATTTATTTATCTTAATTTTTTTAATACGTTTATCGTATTCAAATTTTACGTGAACTACTCTTACGAAGCGTGAATATTTTATAGACAAAAATAAAAATACAAGAAGAATACCGATAAATTTTACGTGAAATCTTGGAATGTTAGACAGTAAACCGTAGATTCCCACAGGGCGCCTCAGTACAGTTCAATTATTTCCCGCGGCGCCAAATCGCGGTGTGCAATTGATTTATTTGTTTTCTTGCGAATACTTTGTTTACGTCATTGGAAATAGACCTGAATTTGCTTGAAAATTTTAAATCACGTAAAAATTTAACGTAAGCTCGTTGATTCTTGATCTTTTTCAAAATTTATCAATATATCAATATTTAATTAAAGTAATATCGAAAGTTGATTTAAGTCGAAATTTGATTTGTAAAGAATAACTTAAAAAGATTTGAGTCCCACCTTTTCGCCTTTTTGAGACTTTACGCAGTGAGTGGAGAATTAACGCCGTGCTACGCCTAGTTGCCAGAGCGAAGAAACAGGAAATCAAAAATCCATCTTCCCCGAGTGCAAATGGAATTCACAATTCGTCGCGTTTACAGGCAGACGCTTCACCTCTGTGCCACAATATTGACAGAAGCAAAGGTTGGTTATCCAATTACGATTATAATCCTAAACAAAAACCGCGATAAAAGTAACTTACGTATTAGTTACGATCGTCCATTATATAGTAATATTTTTTTTTATAATACGACTCTTAGTAGTGTTATTGATCGACTATCTAGGTACAGTTGGCCGTGGTCGCGGAGCACGTAGTGTAGAACGCATTTAAGGAGATTTATTTTGGACATTGACAAATTACCGTCAATCGAGCAGACTGACACATAAGACAGCTGAAAGCAAGTTATAAATTGATTTTTACACATTCTATTACGTGTTGGTCATCCCTTAGAATCTACCCATGCTTGAAGAATATGTTGCCGAGATATTTTTTATGTCCAACTCTTGTTCAGACGGAGATTTTAGTATTAAAATAGGAATATTTTTCTATAACAACTAATCTAAGACTTAGTGAGACAGCATCTGACTGAACACACTGGCCGAAAGTTGTGGTTTCAGATGCCATTTAAATATTCACAGAATATTCCTGGGCACGTAGAAGCTTTTCACTTCATTCTTTTAGGAGTTTCACTAAGCTCCAAATAGAACATTTATAGAACACAACCCAACGATTTAAATAATTAAATTACGTTTTTACCTAATTCTTTATTAATAATAATGTTAATTTTACAAGCAACCTTTCATAATATTATTTAAATTAACTTATTTAATTAATTATTTAACTGTACAAAAAGAAATAACGGCTAATAAAAGGAACTTATACTAAGAACCAGCAACTGGTTATAATCATACGCATTACTATTAAGTTGTTTAACGTAAATTACTTTTTATATTTCTGTCACTTGAAACGCTTATCATACTCTTTTATTTTTATAAAACCTCCACTCTCTCTCTCTCCACATTTTTAAAAATATTTATTTTCAGGCTGCAGCATAAATAACCCATGAGGCGTATTTATTCTAGAACAGCCCATACATAACTAACTGTGAGAGAAACAATCTCCTCAGTAGGCTAAATATAAAGTTGGGTATGTACTTCCTAATATTTTTTTTAGCTTTATGCTTTATCCCGCACATGGCAGGGTAGGCAAAGGGAACTGCAGGAACCATACGAACCTAGTGTTAAGACACTCTGTTGCTTTAATTCCCGCTTTCTCCATCCCCGCTTTCCGCCGTTTTCGAGGCATTGCGTGTTGAGTGGCGGAACTCAACGCCGCACTTTGCCTAGTTTCCAGAACGAAGAGTATGGAAATAGAAAAATTTATCTTCCCCGAGTGGAAATCGAACCCACCGCGTCGTCACACGACCCCCGTCGCGTTTACAAGCAGACGCTACGCCGTTGCGCCACGACGGTCCTCATTCCCAAATCTTTCAACCCCTTTTTTTTGTAACGCTGGGAAAATGCTTTTACGCAAACCATCCATATGCAGGAATAGTATATCTCACAAACAGATGGTACTGTGGGACTCGTCAAAATCGACACTACCCACTAAAACTCAGCGGAAGCCCTCTCCACAAATAAGAGACACTGCAGGATCGCTTGCGCATGCCACTACAGTGCTTCAGTGGAAGGCCCACCTATTGTAGGCCACCATCCATCGCCCTCAGGCATCCTCAGGATTTCCTAGGACATCCGCAGCTTCGGTGACTTACAGGAGGAGCAACACCTCCTGTAATAGTTTTCCTTCTCGTACCCCCTGGTCTACGGTTGCGGAGCGGATCTTCGTTTTCACATAGCTCACATGCCCGTTCCACGGCCTCTTTCAGAGCGATAACTAATTCGCAGAAAAAAACCGCTGCAGACTAGTTCATGTTACTCTCTAGCATGGTCTCTACCATACTAGACAGTGAGAGATTACCACCTACAACAGCCATTAAGGCGTGGCGTTGTGGAGCCCAAGCTGGGCATTCGACCAGAGTGTGATGCGCTGAGTCGACGGAATCATCACACTCATGGCACACCGGCAACATCTCCCGACGTGCAATCTGATGCAAGTATTTTCTAAAGCAACCATACCCCATCAACACTTGCACCAGCCTGAACGTCAGGACACTGAACCCTCTTTTTAACCAGCGCACCAGGTGCAGACGTATTGCTTCTACCGTCGCTAGCCCTGCCGCTAGTGACCGCAGATCTTCCTTCCATCTCCGGACCAGGGCTTCGTCCGCTCTCTTCCTGATCCGCGTGATAATCTCACTCGATGGCTGCTCACCTCGTGACCGCCCCCTTGCACGGAATGCATAAACTCTGGCAGCCACTTCTGCTGCAACTCCCAGGGCGGATCGCTGGCCAAGAGTGTAGCTGCTGTCCACGACACAGTAAGGTAACTCCGAATAACCCTCACTGCTATGACCCGCTGCGCTTTTCGCAATAGAGTCCTGTTGTGAGCGGAGAGAGCATCAGCAAACACAGGTGCAGCGTAAAGTGCCATAGATCTCAGAACACCGACGTACAACCATCGACCCTCGGTAGTTTGGTAACAATCTATCGAGGGCCCCAGCATACAAGACAGCGTTTACAAGCTTCTGTGCAAGCAGAGCGAAGTATGACTTGAATGACCACCGACTATCCAGAATCAGACCCAGATACTTCATCTGAGCCCACACCTCCACTTCATGATCCTAATTTTTCATCCGTATTTCATTTCTTAACAAATAAATTATCTAAAATTCCTGAAATAGGTATGTATTTGTATGAAATTATTAGACTAGATATAATGTTTAGTGTCACTCAAATCAAAACGAATACAAATCCTCATCAATCTCATCATCGCCTATTTTGAAACATTTTTTTACATCTTTTCTTAAATTTCATGATTTTAACATTGATAGTTTTCGTTTGATGACGATGATGAATCAATCGATCAATCAGGACGTTAGTAAGTACACTTTACGTTTAGATTTACGTATAGATTGATTAAGTGTCGTTTATATCGATGTCTCCAAGATTATATTGAAATAGTTTGTGTAAAGTTAGGTGGTATTCTTTCTTAACTGCACTATTTAAAGTATTTTATTCTTGGAGGCGGTTGTTTCTGCCTCGTGGTACAACGCTCATTATGAAAAGACAAATTAATATAAATTTGCTCTATGTAGTAGAGTCACACTTTTGTCGTAGTAATTGTGCTGATTTATATGCTGTGGTGAAACAATGTGGTCTAGAAATTTCAAGGAATAAAGTACTTTAAGTGCAATAAATTTATGTTAGTATAACGCAAATAGCTTGCGTTATTGGGGCGTGAATTTTGAAACTCAGATCTTTTTTACTTATTATATAATACATAGTTTATTTTCCGTCTACATGATATTTAATTTGTGGAGATCTTTTTATTTTAATATTTTTTTTTTGTTTTTGTTTATTTAATTTTTTTTAGCTTCACGCTTTATCCCGCATATTGCAGGGTAGGCTGAGGGAACTGCAGGAACTACACTGTGTGCTTAGTCCCTGCTTTCTCCGTCACCGCTTTCCGCCTTTTTCGAGACATTCCGTATCTCAACGCCGCGCTTTGTCGAGTTTCCAGAGCGAAGAAAATGGAAAAAAAATCCATCTTCCACGAGTGGGAATCGAACCCACAAACCGTCGCGTTTACAGGCAGACGGTTACGCCTCTGCGCCACGAAAGTCCTCATATATAATATTTAATATTTAATTTAATTTTCGTCGTACAAATATTGTTTTATTCCGAAAAACGTTTCGGATTAGATCAGGCTTAAACTTTTTACTGCAATTAAAAAAGTTGTTATCAGGACCTTTTAAATAATATCAGTTTTAGATAATATCAACATTTTAAGAGCTATATTAGTATATTTCTAGATATATTTACCAATGTGACTTTTGGACGAATCATTAATATATAAGGTTTTTTCCTTAACTTATTTATTTAAAACTTAACATTTAGTTTGCTCTTAAGAAACTTAAGAAACTGTAGCAGAATTTGCAAATTCTGTTGTAGTTTGATTTAAGAGCAAAATAAATTTCACGTATCACATACCAATTTGTACTTTATAGGCTTATTTCCAAACACAGTTGACTATACAATTTATTAATAATTTATTACTAAAAGAACGTTATTAAAAAAATAAAATATATTCCAACAAAAACTGCCATACATTTTTTTATTAAAGAAAAAATATTAAGTATAAATATATGTTAAGTTGCTTTGGGAACCACTATTTGTTTGCAACAAGCAGATTTTAAATGTTTTCGATAATATTACTGTAAGCATAACCTACAGCTGTTTTTACGATATCTGACTCTGCAAAGAATTTAATATTTGCTTATTCTTGTTTATTAATACTTACGAAAGAGCTGATATCATGAAAAATATATTTATTTTTCTTATTAAAGTGCTGAGCCCCAATATTCAAATAACGTTTTTATTACAATTTACTCGTGTAGCGTTAAAGTTAGTTTGTGTATATAGTTAATTATTGTCATAGTAAGTTAGAACTTGCGTCATTGATTTTTTACTAAACAGGTTCCTACATATTTTTTATGAGACTCCTTTTTGTACTGTAAGAAAATAGATTTTCTTCTTCTTTGAAATTTATTAATTTTAAAGAACAGCACAAACACATATTTCAGTAATATATACACGATATACTTAATTCATATTTTTAAAAGCATTCATAGCAAAATTTCATTTTAAATATACAAATGCGCCAGTTCCTATTTATCGGTGTGAAACGTAATTTATGAATATTTGTGGTGAAAGTTGGCACAAACACAGAATAGTGGTGACATTATTTGGCATAGTAGTTTTCATCTGCCTAGTATAAAATGCAGTTTTAAAATTATTGTATTAAATGTAAAGTAAAAAAATATTATTTGTATATGATTATACTAAAACGGAGAGCAACTAATTCAATGCCGTTGCTCATTGACACAAAATCTACAGGAGAGAGTCCATACATTCAGCTACCTCAAACGTGTCATGTCGGAAATTGTGCCACCGAAGAATCAAGAATCACCATAGCAAGATCTACCTTCGCATAAACCCTTTCCATAATTCAGTGACAGAATGTTTTAAGGTTGTCTTGGTGAGCCATGGTCGAAATATTTTGGTTAAACGACAAAACTGTGCTGTAAATATATGCTACTTTATAATATACTGTGTATAATATACTATATTTATAATATACTATAAGACCGACTGTCCCGGCTTTGCACAAATGAACATTAATTACAAACATATATTAATTATTAAAATAACTTATGTACCTTCTTAATCTTAACCCCTAAAAATTTCCTTGAAATGGAGAAACCATATCAAATTTTGTCACGATCGTTCCAGTATTTTTGAGTTTATTTTATACAAACAAACATACAAATCTTACTTCTTTATAATGTATAGATTCCATTGTAAGGCAGATGTTAAAGGCAAAGGCAGATAAGGTTATCCCTGGAACGCTGTGGTATGATTAGTATTTGAATTTCTTTTTATTACTGCCTTTAGACATTATTCACTCCTCTGATGTCTTACGAAAGTATATGTACATTTATACATGAAAATAGACAGTAAAGTTTTTTGTTCTTCACTAGGTTCACACCTACTCTAATACATGAAGGACACAGTGTGAAACAAAAAATTAAATGCCTGAGAAGAGTAAGATGAGTATTAAACAGGTATTTTTAAATACAAGATAGTAAATAGTATGTAACCTTTGTTATATAATATATTATTAGCAATAACATATAACTATTAATTAAACATAAATTGTTTTTATTTATTTACCTTTGTTTTCAATATTATATATTCAACATTTAAACGTCGGTAATTTCGACCAATAATATAATCGGCTCAAATTTAATTCGACTACTGCCATTTTCTGTAAAAGCTTCAAAATTATCTTTATTTGTTTTCACGATCCGCTGAAATTATACCAGCTTGCTACAACGCAGCTGCACAATTAAAACCCTCGCTATGACTATATTTACATAATTATTCAACGAATCTCGTCTCTACTGTAATATATAGTACTTAGAATTGCTATAGATAAAATAAAATTTACTACAACTTTATAGATTACACTAATTTCAAAAATTTAGATAGTTATACTTATTATTTTAAAAATATATAATAAATTGTTAATACTACTGAATATTTTTTTAACTTTATGCTTTATCCCGATCTTGGCAGGGTACGCAGATGGAACCGCAAAAACCATTAGTGGCGGAACTCAACGCCACTCTTTTCTTAATACAGAAATATTTAAAGCAAACCAAACGTATAATAAAGTTCAATAAAAGAACTCGGAAACGTTTCTAAAGATATAAAATTAGACTCGCTCCAACTTTAGCCATTCCAAATGTTAGACAAAAATATATCATTTTCTCGAATAATAATAATAAATTCTTTTGATACAAAGGTCCGTTGAAATACAAAACTTTGACTATATTCAATAATAACTGATGTTTATAAAGCTCTCATTTCTATGTTCCTTTCAGAGTGTATATAAATTTATAATTTCTATTATAAACAACGATACGATAACGATTAAGTAAAGCATAGAACTAAAAGTAAGCAATTAATTTGCAAAACAATATTTTGATCAGAATATTGAACTTTTCGATATGTTAAAAAATAGTGAAATAGTCATAAAGTGAATTATTACAAAAATCACCATATAGACTATGGTACATACAAATGTGCAATCATTTTAGCTATATAATATTAGATATTGGCCCTTGATTTATATGTAAAGTGATTGTGCCAAATATTTACTAAATTATATTTTTTGTGCTGTAATACAAATGTTCTGGTTGTATATTAAGTCTTAAATTATAATGCCCAAGTAAACAGCTAGCAACTGGTACGTTCAACTAAGCAAGAAGGACGAGACGTCGACCAAATGAAAATTGCGCTGAGCCACGGACGAAACGAACTGTAAAAATAATGGCCTCCCGGCAATGCGACTTACATTGCCTAATACTCCCGCTCCGATTACTAAACTCTTCTATAATTCCTGTATTTTCTCCAGCCAGTAAAATATTTATTCAGTTTTTCATATAATTTTTCAGTTTCAGTGCTGGATTTCTACTAGAAAAATGAATTATTGTCATTTAATTGCTCTAGTATGCAGATGAAGTGCGGCGTTCAGTGCCACCTGGCAATATCTCTAAGATAAGGATAAAAAGTCAGTCTTTACACTAGATTGGCGCTGTCTACAAAACATGACGGATGCTGCGTACAGTTTAACCCTAGTAGTCTAATCAGTTATTTAAAAAGTAATAACATATATGTAAATTAGAAATAAAAAAAATATAAAATTAATTAACAAGTTTTAAGACTAAAGTCAAATCTTAAAAACAGGCTTTTTATTTGATTATAAAATCATTTAAGACTAATAATTTATTCTATTGAATAAATAATAAGCAAAACCTCAGACAAACTATTTGTATAGAAAATGAAATACTTTTTTAAAATATATTAGTTAATCTGAAAGCGAAAATTAATAGTTATTATATTTTTAAAAGTTCTCTGTTGTCTAATGTTGCTGTCTTTGTATTAAAAGAATTTATGAAATTGTTACCTTAGAATACAGTCATCTAGTCTTGCTGCTGTTTAACATTAACAGCAAAGATCAGATTTGTTTATTCATAGGGAACAGATTCTTATTAAGAGTTCATTCAGTTAAGTATTTATCTTCATATTAACTTAAATGCAATCAATAAATTGGTCCGCAATCTTGGAGCTGAACCTACCAAGGAAACAAAATTTACTTGTTTTAATAACATTAATATATCATCTGAGGACCGTCGTGGCGCAGAGGCGTAAGTATCTGCCTGTAAAGGCGACGGTTTGAGGGTTCGATTCCCACTCGGAAAAGATGGATTTTTCTATTTCCACTTTCTTCGCTCTGGAAACTAGGTAAAGCGCGGCGTTGAGTTCCGCCATTCAACACGCAATGCCCCGAGTAAGCCGGAAAGTGGGGACGGAGAAAGCAGAGACTAAGCAACGGAGTGTCTTAACACTAGGTTCATATGGTTCCTGCAGTTCCCTCTGCCTACCCTGCTATTTGCTGGATAAAAGCGTGAAGCTATAAAAAAAAATATCATCTAACCTTTTACACTATTGCTTTAAAATACAGGATCTTAAATACCAGTAAAATTTCGTAATCTTACTTGTGTATCTCACAAAACCGTACATACGTCTCAAAGGCATGCAAGTAAGATATGTGGAAGGCTTTTATTTAAAGGCGTCATTCTGTAGTATCTCTTGACCACTGTGTATAATCATTGGGCACGATGCACTGACTTCAGTATTTCAAAAGTGGTCAGAAATTTTAGAATTCGTATACGCCTTACAGGCGTAGAATATACTTTTAATAATTAAAAAATTAAGCTTTTTTATAATTTTTCTTTTAGATTGATTTATCGCCATTGAGGTATCAATTTAAAAAAAATTAGCCTTCATTGGTCTCTTTTGGCTAAAAGAGACCAATGAAGGCTCATGATCGTAAGAACACGGCTGTGTTCATACGATCATGACATTACTTTTTTTATTAAAGTATGTCGAACTAGAACTAGAAAGAAATATTTAGTAATTTAACATTCTACATAAATTTCATAGTATATATTATTTATTCAGTCATAAATTTTATTAAATAAGCAACGTCCATATATAACAGCCTTAAAAACAACCACCTATCAAACTATTTCCTCAATGTAAACTCTCCGGAAATTAAAGCCAGAGAAAAGTCCTACGGGACATTAACTCGCAGAGAAAAGGGGATTTAATTTAAAATTTGTTTTCAACCTTACATTTTGTTTACGAAAAGATCCTTTAGAAGACATTTTCCGAGAAGGAAACCGACCAAGTTTACTAATTTAAAAGCTTTGTAGCAGTTACAAGGTAATGTTTAATTTCTGATTATCGATCTTTAACTTAACCTACATATTTTTAATTAAAATATAAGCTGAATCATTTATTAATACTTGGTATTTTTAAGTAAATTAATTTAATTCAATGTAAATTCAATAAATTTATAGTATAATATGGATAGGGAAGGGTGCATGTGAATTTTAAATAGATGTACAGTACACTTAGCAATATAAGTTTGTTGTTTTTTTATCAATATTGTATATTTATAATCTTTATTTTTGCATAAATACATAATGAGAATTATGATACGTTAATAGATATTTTGTACAATACTTTTATTTGAAGCTCCACTCTCAGCCCAATTCACTCCGCCAACTTCACGTTATATGGAAATACAAGGAGACTGTAAAGTGTGGTGTGTTATGGTAAAAAAGTGCTATCTTCATACAATAACGATCAATTATTGAATGGGTCTAATGTAGAAGTCTAAAAATTGGAGTCCTTAACATACAACAAACATATATTTACAATATACACGCATACCATAATAGGTTAGCAATAAATAATACTTTGCACGAGTGTTATTAGCTTATAATCTAACGGCAAAGGACTTTGTGAGGAAGCACATTACATAAAGAACATGAGTGAAGGTTATGGATAGGAAACCCGTCACCCAAGCCACTTATGCTGAAGGAGACTTTGTTCTTGAAATTAAATAGAAATAGCTAATGGAATTGATTTAACTGACAATGGCATTGACTAAGAGTTGACTGTAACATATAAGTATTTTTTTTGGAACTTAGACGTACTTTATTACAAATAATATAATTTATCTCTCTTGAGGACTGTCGTGGCGCAGAGGCGCAACGTCTGCTTTTAACGCGACGCGCGAAGATGGATTTTTCTACTTTCTATTTCTTCGCTCTAGCAACTTGGCAAAGCGCGGCGTTGAGTTCCGCCACTCAACACGCAATGCCTCAAAAATGCCGGAAAGCGAGGACAGAGTAAGCAGAAACTAAGCAACGGAGTGTCTTAACATTTGGTTCATATAGTTCCTGCAGTTCCCTCTGCCTACCCTGCCATGTGCGGGATAAAAGCGTGAAGCTAAATAAAAAAAAATCTCTCTTGAACTATTTAACTTTACAACGTCCTTAAAATGTAGCAAAAAATATAATTATATAGGTTATTTGCCTACAATGGATTTATAGGTTTTATTGGCATATTTAAAAGCATTCCATTGCTCCACGTAGACACATACATCACTTAGCAGCTTATATCTTATGTCATTCCTTTTTCTATATTCAACAGACGTGGGGATCAAAGTTTCATCTTTGTTTGTTTTACAGTTGTCAAATGCGGAAACGGCTGAATGCCTTCACGAGACAATAAAAAAATAAACTTGTACCTTTCAGCTTTCTTTCACTTTCGTTTACTTTGTGAGTGATATATGGAAATGAACATTTTTATATTGTATAGCTGTGGGTATTAGAGGTATTATGAAACAGTATGATGATATAACCACAACTTAGAGATTAGCTATGATTTTGTTATAAAAATAGAATTTAATCAAAAAGTATTTATTAATATATTTTTCTATATAAACTTTATAACCAGGTGGTACTGCTAGAATGACACCTCTTGGAGACGATTATAAAGAACTTAGCTTGCGTATATCTCAATTATATTGTTTCAATTAAGCTAGTTTATTACTACAAGTAATAAAGTAACATTAGTTTCCGTTGATCGATATTATCGATATCTTTGTAACAATAATGACCAAAGCTATCAATAACTTTTAACCTTTTACGAGATATCTAATCATTTCACTACTGCATCCAACATTGTTTACTGGCCAGTGGCCACTAGTCCTCTTTACGAGTGTTTGTGCTCTTTCTTTATATTTAAGCAACATTAAATATTGTTTTGTATTAATTAATTAATTTTCTTTAAATTTAAAAGCTAACTGTACAAGTGTATTTTATTTTTATGTTAGTTATTTGGTAAGAATTTATTTTTACTATCTTTGTATATTGTATTATCCATTTTATATAACAAAAAATCCAAATAGAAATGAATGTAATTTTGTATACAGTTATATTCGAAATTATTTATGCAAAATTTGAGTACTTGTAGTACTCAAACTTGTAAAAAAAAGTCGTTTTAAAAGATAAATGCCTGTAATTTTAAGTTTACTTTACTTAATAAAAAAAACAATAAAAATAAAAATAGGCTTATTTCAAAAATTAAAACTTGTATTTTAATTACTAATATTTAATTACAAAATACAAAAGCTTACTACAATCTATGACGTTAGAAAAAAATCCAGATGCCTCAGTAAGCTTACAGCTCAATTCTTAATCATAAACAGATTCCTTCATTCAGAACCTTCATGCAGAAACTGGCAATATTTTAATCTTATTTTTTATTTAGACAATAAAGCAGAGTCATTATTCTCGTATTTCTTTATATTGAGAATATTAGTCAGACGAAATAAAAATCAAGTGGGCAGTAATACTTAAAAAGGAAAGATCAATTGTATCACAAACGTTGTGAACATGATTCTCACTCACAATGTTTCGAATTTAGTAAGACGTTCAACTCCGCCGTTTGAATTAGTATGAAGAATATTGTGATACTAGGTTATTCTAAATATCCTGCTATACGAGGATACAACGCGAATTTCTTTTGAATTTAAACTCAAATCTATTTGAGATTTTTTAAGAATAAAATCAAAATAATCTTCAAATATCTAGACATAACCTAAACAATTCCATTAAGAAACGTAAATAGATGTATAATAAGATAAAAATAGTTTCAGTTTTATCTCATAATGTAAGTGTCACGTTAGTAAAGTAACATTTCGACGGCTATTTATTTTGTAGTGGACTACAATCCCTGCGGGTAGCCTGTCTACTTTCTCCTTCGCTTGATCCGCTGGGACAACATCCACATCTGCGATCGAAATAGAATCAATTTGTCAGTAGCAACATAGAGCGTGTTCGCGCTACACTGTAAGTTATAGTAGAAATACTTTAAAAACATCTGTTCACTGACCAGGAGGTCGATTTTACCAAAGTTACTTCCGACTTTTACCTGTATATTTATTTAGGGAGGAATAAGATTCTATTGGTAAAAGGTAAAAGGACAATCTTTGGAAAATATTAGTATCCGTAATAAATAATATGGTTATGGCAGTTTATATTACACAAATCTTGGCTTTAACTTTTTAAGCTCACATCGATATAAAAATTTATATTTAGACACAAAAATAGACAAAATGTGCAGCTACAATAAAATTACACGTATGCAGAAATAGTAACGTATATCTGTAACAAGTACTACGGGACATTTCCTAAGTTCGTAGTCCGGTATCACCACAACACTGAAAATTTATAGCCACACTGCACTGCTAACTGTAAATCGTACGATTCTATATAAGCAAATTGTTGAACGAAAATGGTAAATAATGACACATAGAAATATTTTGATAATGTTCTTTTAAGAATAGTAAATATAACAAAATGCTAGTTTTAGATTGAGCCTACAAAAGAAGCTTTGCAAATATTATATCTTTTTCCACATTATAATAATTTATTATAATAATTTTAGTACAAAAAATATGCTTGCATCGAAAATCATAGTACCAGTCCCGAAAATCGAAAATCGGAATCTTCCAAAAACCCTTGCTATGCGGCCCCGGGCCAGTGTGATCTGTGGCCGTCGGTAACTGAAGCAGTTGACCAAACCAGTGGTGTCACCAATATGCGACGAGTTCTTTCTTGTAAGTATAATAATATATAATGTACATACATAATACATACACACGTTATTACAACAAAATATTTGTTGCTGTAGTATAGTTTTCATGCACTATAGAAAAGGAAAAGAAAATATAAATTTATTGTCAAATATAAATAAAAAAATAGTTAAATTGGTGCGAGACATATTGCAGTAAGCAAATAATAAGTAAAAAGCAAAGTAAAGTTAATTGCAATAATAATTAGATCATGAAGCTCTTAATTTGCTTTTATTATTACATTTCAAAATTTCAGCTTTGTAGAAAATCAATATTGATGATGAAACATACTCTGAAATTAAACAGAATAAAAATGTTACTATCGTGATAAATTGCTGCATAAAAACTATTTTATTAATAGAGTAAGCGTCCAGTTTAAAATAAATTGAATCAGTCGCATTTACCCAACACTGATTTACGGTCCGCTTGTGCAAATAAAGAATATATTAATATGGTACGATGTAATTGCAATCCTATGTTAAAATTTGGAACAAATAAAATTAGGTAGTACTATATGCCTTTTCAATTTCAATTTGTCATGGACTATGGAATTAAGTTTATACATAAAAATATTTGCTTCACAAAGGATTATGAATCAATGAGTTAGGTAATAACAATTCTAAAAAGCTTGATTTTCTTATGTTATTAAAAAATGTCCGACAGTAAATTAATTAATAAAATAATAAAATTTGCGTACTTTCCAGAGCGAAGAAAATGGTAATAGAAAAATCGATCTTCTCCGAGTGGGAATCAAACCCACAAACCGTCGCATTTACAGGCAGATGCTATGCTTCTGCGCCACGACTGTCCTTATTTCTTCTATTTAAAAGAAACATAAATGACGTAAACTTATAGGGATGTAACGGTCTTACAGAATGTAAAATATATAATAAATAATATTATTCTCTACGTAACTTTAATACTAGGTTTTGGCAGACATAAGGGCGGGATTGAAATATTTGTTTCAAACAAAAAGCGAATTAGTATTAGCGATAAGCGGTTCAGGCCACACCTGGATTAGAGACAGTCATCAGTAATCTCGTAGCACCTAAGGAGACGCTATTGATTGCGAGTAGAGGCATATGGGATGATAGAGCCTTGAACATTGCAAGGAGATATAGGTAAGTTTTAGTCAAATAATAAGTAATTTGCTAGAATATATTTTGTATTAAAAAAAATATCATATAATATACTAAAGTACTCGTACTAAACTCATACTAAAGATACAATAATTCATGTTTTGAATAGTAAATGTATTATGCTATTGCTTTATTTTATTTGTTAAATGAAACAATAAACTCACCTTCTTAATTCTGTATTAATAAATAAAAACACTATCTGTAATGATTTAAGAATTGTGAATACAAATATGATAAAAAAAAGACATATTGTTCACAGATATCAATGCAATACAATTTTTCGTACCTTTCAACGCTACATTCAGTTTGGAGCAAATAGAGATCGAGCTGAAAAAAGGAAAACCGACAGCTCTTTTTATCACACACGGGGATTCTTCAACGGGTACCGTTCAGAATCTCGTAGGCCTTGGAGATTTGTGTCACAAGTAAGTGGAACGCATTGATTTTTCGTTGTATATTTCATTACAGAAAATTCCTTGAAGTTCAGATATATTTTACGTTATGTAAGCGAAATAACCGCACTATTATATAATATTAAGATTTATTTTCCTAATTTACATTTCTTTTAATTTTTAATTAATGTAGTAAAGTATAAAAGCTGCAGTGTCAGTTAAGAAAAAAGTCACTGATCATTTATTTTTTTAATTATGCTATTCATTTTACACGTCAATTCACTAAAAGTGTAAGCGTAATATAAAAAGCTATTATTTTAATTAATTTACAATTGTAAGGAACTTACAGCTATATAAATTTAGCTCCTTTAAAAAATGCAATATAGTCTCTTGTAGCTACTTGACCTCATTCTTTTGCATACATACATATTTACCTGCACATTGCATTCCATTTAAATTACACGTAATAAGAGGGTTGTGACACTTTTCAAGGTAAATTTCAGTATTTTAATACACGCGAGTTGTAAGCGCAATATCAACATACCTCTAAAGTGTTTATTTTTAATCTGGAACGTCCATTACTTAAACAAACACAAGCCGGCAGCTTTAATTGGACGTTTGTAATATAAAGCTTAATACAAGAATAATAAAAGGCAATTTTTTATCTATGCTAAAGTTTCGTACTCTAACGAATGAGTGACAAGAGTTCTTGTTAGTAAAAAGTGTCACGCTGTTATATGATTTAAGGCTAGTGGAGTCACGATTCTTGCTGGCTTTTATGACGATATTTCTCGTAAGGCGGCTTTGTTTCTTTGTTATAAGAAAGAGCCTATCTAGATTAATGAATGATAACTTAACTTTATTTAAGTTAGCTACTTTAACATGTATGTATTTAATATAATTATAATAATATTATTATATAATTAAAATATTGTGTACTTACAACATTTCGGCTTAACATATTATGAAAAATGTTAAAATAGCCATTGAAATATTTGTTGTAAATTATTTAAAAGATTATTATTTTAAATATGAATATGATTTTAATATAAGGCTGTATGCTTAACAAAATTGTGCCAAAGAATTTTCAAGATAACACTTTTGCTTTAACTGAGAAGGAGCCAAAGTAGAAAAACTATTTCCTTTCTCGTGCCGGAGCGAGAAACTGAAACTGAACAATCTAATTATACAAGCCATCTCTTTCGCTCATGACTTAATTTTTTTACTTGCGTCTTAGGTCTCAGAACGCTTTCAAGTTGAAAACTGTTTTAATTACATCCACTCAAGGAGTCCACAATTAACATGCAGCGGAAACGAGCAAAAGCATAGCGAAATTTAACACAAATGTTTACTTTTAAAATAGAAAAACCACTAACTCTGCAGACGTTTTTAATGTTTTTGCGACGTATACTGTTCTATATTTTACCAGATTTAAATCTTAAAAAATAAATATATAAGACAGCTACAGTTATATACAAAGGTATGAGATAGAAAATATATAGTTAAATATTTAATTTTGAGGACATTGAGAACCGTCGTGGCGCAGAGGAACAACATCTGCATGTAACGCGACGATTTCTAGGTTCGATTTACACTCGGGGAAGATGGATTTTTCTATATACATTTTCTTCGCTTTGGCAACTAGGCAAAGCGCGGCGTTGAGTTCTCAACACGCAACGCCTCGTAAAAGGTGGACAGCGGGGACGGAGAAAGCAGAACGGAACGGAGTGTCTTAACACTAGGTTCCTACGGTTCCTGCAGTTCCCTCTGCCTACACCGCCATGTGCGGGATAAAGCATGAAACAAAAAATATTTAATTTAATGTTACTAAAAACGTTACTTATATTAATATTTCTTTAACAAAATTTAAATTACATAGTTCAAAGTATGCAGTTCAAAGCCCAGACTAAGATAATCGATCAAAGGGGATTGAATTGTTACTTTTCAAGATTGAGTTTCTATGATCTACTAATGATTTCGAGATTCTAGATTTTCATTTGTCTGAGTGTATAAGCTTTTTACAGGTACGGTGCTCTTCTTTTGGTGGATACTGTTGTATCTATAGCTAGTGTACCATTTTTCATGGACGAATGGGGTATCGACGCGGTATATGCTTCAGGGCAGAAAGCACTTAGCGGGCCCGCTGGCATTTCTCCGGTTGCATTTAGCGCAAGAGCTGAGTAAGTTATACGTATATGACATAGCTTGGCAATCGCAAAATCTTTTTGGTAAAAGACTTTACATTTTTATTTCTCAACCCTTAGAAGCTGTGGTGGCGTAGTACCGCGTATGTAAAGGCGTTGAGTTGAAATTCACTTTTATATATTGAATATATAACAAATTGTGATTTATCCCTATTTCTTTGCTGTGGTATATATATGAGGCGAATGGGGCGGAATGTATTGACAAATTTTACATATAACTAACTTCAAGCAAAGTTACGAACGAGACTGTTTTATCAATTAAAAAGCCTATTCAAAAACCATTACACAAAAACAGCATGTTTTGGTATCGAAAATAAAAAAATGTAAATATAACAACCCTTAACGCAATACATATTTTATTACAGAAAAAAAATTTACGAACGTAAGCATGATCCACCATTTTACTTTGACATCAAATTGTTGGCACAGCAATGGAACTGCTACGGGAACACAAGAGCGTTAGTATTATCTTATCTTAAAACTTACATTAAGATCAGCACATTTAAGCAAAGTTTTGAGGTATTTTAAAATTTTCCAGAACTCATTTAAGACTCGTATTGATGTTCTTAGAAATTTTATATAAGTTTCTAAATACTGCAATTATATGTGCATAAAGCAACTTTAGTTCAGTGATACTAATATTGTATATACTATTACAATGATTTATAAAATTACAAAGTAGAGATTATTTTTATTTACATCTCACTATTGCGTATTAAAGAAGAAAACGTGAAACACAATTTTTGGTAAAAGCAAATTAATTAACTTAATTTTTGCTACCTATGTGATCTTATTCGTATTCTATTTCATTCACGGTTTAACATACAATTTTTATATATTTTCTAAATATTTTTTTTATATTATACTTGTGTATACACATATATATTATAATAAAAATATTGTTACTTACAATTTAACAGATACCACCACACAATGAGCCCGCCTCTTATCTGGGCTCTTCGTCGTTGCTTAGAAGAGATATGCAAAATTACTCTACCAAAATTCTGGGAGCAACACGCTAAAACTACGGCACATTTTCACAAACGATTGCAAGAATTTGGTTTTAAATTTCTTGTGCCAAAGCCAGAAGACCGCTTAGTAACAGTGACAACCGTAGTGTTACCAGATGGTTATAACTATATACAATTCGTGAAATATATGAGGGAACGGTAAGCTCACATTTTTCATATAAATGTCTTAATCTTTCATAGAAATGTATATGTGATGTTTTAATTTCATAAAGAGTTTTAAATTTAATTTTAAATTATATAATAATAAAATAAATTATATATTTTTTTTTTCAAAAAAAAATTTTAATTGCTCTATAGTAATATAGAGCAATTTAAAATTATTTTTGAAAAAATAGTTTTTCAATTTGTTGTGTAACAGTAGGTTATAGTTTTTTCTATTCATAATAGAAAACATAATTTTTCACATAATTCCATATTGAAGTTAGCTTGCACGTCCTGAATAAAATTACATGTCTTGTTTTTTTAACAATTAACAATTTATTACATTACATTAAGACTTGCGATTACATAATTGACATTTAAACTATTTTATTTGAATAAACAATAAATATTATTATATTATATTTTCAGTCACAACATTCTGATATTCGCCGGGCTCGGCCCCACCGCTGGCAAGGCCCTACGCATTGGCATTATGGGAGTGAACTCGACCATACAAGTAGCAGACGCTGTAGCTGAAGGAATGAGAGATACTCTAAGAGCCCTAACTAAATCGTCTCTATAGACAGTAACAAATAAGATTTTTATTGATTAATTTGATTTAGTGGGTGATAGTAAAACTAAATATATACATTGTTTATAAGTCACCGTGAATAACAAGTAATAATGGAGTGGTGTTATTTAAAATAATAATAATATGTTCAGTACACTTGAATCTATTGTGAATAATATACATTTAAAAAAATATTTCATATGTTTTGTCTCTTCATTTTAACTAAACCGAATTATCAATATAGTAGCAAAAATGTAATGGGATAATAATCCCAATAAAATTTTTAAGTCTTTGTGGTATTTTCTAAACAATTTTTAATATTATTAGTCTATAAATGATATTTATAGATTTATAGTTAACGTAAGTTGCAGTGTAATTCAGCCTCACGCCCCAGTGGTATCAAAGAATGTAATTTGTACAAAGGTAAATAGGTGTCGATTTAAACCTTAAAATGAAAATTAAATTTGCAATACAATATAAAAGTCCAGTTGACATTTTGATTAATAGTAATAATATTTTCCACAAAAAAAATTTTTAGCTTCACACTTTATCTCTTTCATAGCAGAGTAGGTTATTCACAGGTAACGTGGGAAACTAGTATTAAGACACTCCAGACTCGAGACAGTCGCGTGGCGAAACTCAATAACCACGAACCCATGTGTTGTGGGTTTACAGACAAACGCTATGCCTCTGCACCGCAACTGTCCTCCTTATTATAATTATTGCAGTCTGTATTTTCATACAAAAGGTAACCCGATAGGAATCGTGTTATTACTTCGCCACTTATCCAGTGACAGTAATTATATCAATAGAATTAAATAAACGTTGTCGCTTACAAGTGGTTTGAGTAAATATTCAATGAGAAAGTCCATAAACTCTGTTACTAATGTAGCTATCGAAGACCAATACATTTGCATTTGACCCTAATGGCCTTGCGGTTCGGGATCCGTAGCATTGTCTCGTCACAGATTAATGTTGATTAAGTGAATTAATAGTGGCTTAATATGCAATCTATATTGTTTTATGATTATAAATTACTTTTCTTTACAAAATTACCGGAACACTTGACAGTATTTAATACTAAAATTCAAATTAAATATCCAATTAATAAGATTATCATGATATAAAAGCACTTAAAACGATACATGGAATAAATTTGATAAACTCGCTGCTGCTCTCGATTTAAGTGCTGTTATTGTAGTTATAACAAATAAAATATATATATGCTATTTATTTTTAAAGTGCTTTTGAACATCAATTTGTACAGTTTATTTACTGAAAACATATGGCTATACGAAATTTAGATTAATATCCTCTCATGTTTACTAATCATAAATAAAAATAAATTGAAATTATGTCTAAATATGTGGCCCAATAACAACAATTACAAATGCATTTAATATAAATTTTATAGCAAACAGTTATACGAACATACATTACAGTATTTATTATGTCATCTTTGTTGAAACTTCTAAGTAACGTACACTTTTTAATATTAAACGTAAGCCATCAAAATGTGTGTCAATTATACTCATTTTAGCTTAATTTATTCCTCATACACGTTGAAACAAATTACGTAAGCAATATAACCGCAAACAAATTCGATTTACTCCAAATGCGTTGTTGAAACGCGATTTCTGATTGATTTCCGGTAGCGCATACATTCTCCTATGTCGTCAGGTGCCTGCGTTCCCCACAAATAGTTATTCTATTGGGTAAAGATTGACAGATTGCGTGAGTAAAAGCCCTTCGTTTATTCTTATGAATAGAAATCTTGTAAAGGTTCTATTTTCATTATAAGTTTAAAAGAATTATATTAAACATACTACAATACTACTAATGTTACACGATATTTACAACTTAATGGAAACACTTAAATTTTATTTTTCTTGTGTAATGTACAGGATCTTAATTACACATTTCTTCTTGTATATTAAATATAGACTTAAAGTCTAAAACATTTTTTTACAATTATTTTACGCGCATGTAGTAAAGTAATTGACTTTCTTTTAAATTGTACCACATATACTACTTCTGCGATAATACATTCAATTGTATTATCGCAACTTGTTTATACCAGCGACCTTGGCCCTACAGTCCGAAATATACTGTGGATACAGTGGGTTACAGAGAATTGATTAACGTGGTGTAAGAAATAGCCTTCTTGTTGTAAAGTCATCCTTGCCAAAATTCTATCTATATATATCATAAATAACTAATATATAGATAAGTTCTTTAAAATTAAAAAAAATGATCCTCTAAGCAATCCATTGTAATTCCGACTTTGAGTCATTCAAGCTCCACTTCGATAGTTCTAAACAAAAAAATCATTCACATAACTCTAAAATATTTTTCCACATCTGTCTATACATATTGAGTATAAATATTTTGACATTTATTCAGTACAAAATAAAATGTATCTTTTCAAAAGTTATTTATGAATATGTCTATGATGAGACACAAAGGCCTTTATTATTTTTAATCTCGTCTAGGAGGCATAAAGTATAACTGTAAATAACAGTGTAATCTGACACACTCTCGGTGGAATACTTTTTAATTAAATAGAGCGCTCCATCTCCGCTGCAAACTCTTTTAAGTAATTTCACGATGGCTCCGTAACAACTTGAAACAAAACTTCTGTAACTACATTGCGCTCTTTGCACTTAATAGCTAATCTATTACGTGTTACAAAGGAAAGAATTTCCAGACCAACAGATTTTAAGTACCACTCGATAAAGGTTTTACTTACTATTTTTCAAATTAAAAACATGATAGATAAAATTTAGTTTGAAAAGTTTTTAGTACTTATGTTGTAGATACCTTTTGAATTTCCATTTACTACTAACTTAAATTTATGTAATAAATAATTCCAATCCTAAAATATAACATACCGAAATAAAATAGAAATTAACAAATGGAGGCTTTCACCCTATAACTTCACACCATTTACTTACATTTATAATATGTTAGTGAAATGAATTACTACATATGAACAATGATCATAATATCCCGGGAGGCTTAGAATAATATTCATTTTTCATTATCTTAAAATTTGTATATATTAATTTATAAAAAATCTTGTTTTATTTACCTCATATTAAATACAGCAAGCACTACTGTAAAGCTTGTTCTCATCTTAAAAGATGTCTCAAATTCAAGCGAAAAGTGGAGAACTTTATTACTCTTTGTCTTGGCACTAGGTTATCTGCCTAAATATTTGGATAATTACGGATGTCACACTTTATATACTTTACATGTATGACGGTACTCTTAGATTTCATCCAATGAATTATAATATATAATTGACTGATTAGGAGATGGTTAAAAAATGCAATATTATACATTTTCTATTTCATATTAACAAGCGAGAACTCTTCTTAAGCTATATAAAGCCCAAGGCCATATTTGTAATCGCTTTCCTTTCATTTTCTGATAATTTTCTCAAGTTACATTTCATATGGAGACTAAAGAGATCTAAAATATGGCAATAACATTAACTTATTATACTTACTTGAATAAAATAACTAAGAATGCCAAGTATTTTTCTAGTGTTCGTTACAAAGCAATAAAATAGTGAAGCTAGACTTGTTAATGAACGTTGAAGTTGGAGTATAAGGAATAATAGAGCGCGTGTTTGAGACAGTGCCCGACCGCAGACAATTGTATGTGGCGCCATTGGCAGCGCACCCAGTTGTAAATGACTCTACAGCATATACTCATAAAACTAATAATAAACATTAAATTGTAAAGCGTTATTCCTTCTTCGTCGTAAAAAGCTTTGTGTATAACAACTACTAATGTTACGTAATTAGAATTAAGTAGACAAGCTTACATTTAAAGCTCAAATAAGCTAAGCATAACAAAATTAAACGCTATTCACATCTTAATAGGTTATGATGAAGTTTTATTATACTATTATAGTTATTTAAATCTTTACACATTGTTGTTTTTAAGTTCACGATTTATTCCGCTAATAGCAGGGAACCGTAGTAACCAAAGGAACGTAGTGTTAAGACACTCTGTTTCCAGTTTTCTCTGTCTTTGAAGGCATTGCTTGTTGAGTGAAGGAAGCTAACTAAGAATCAAAGTCACTAACTTTCGCAGACGGCAGACACTGCGACCCTGGACTACGGTCCTCTTTATCTAACATAATGCAATTAATCGTGTATAATACTTAATGTATAATTAAAATTAGCGTTACAAAGAAAAGGATGCAAGGATAACAAGTCGGATAAACATTACCCGATTTATCCATTTGTAGTCCATCATTGGTAGTCTAGTCCATGTGGAAATTACTTAGTAAAATTTATTCCAATGGTAGAAGAACAGAGTAATATCTACTAATACCTGAAGTCATAAAACAGTTGTATTAATAAAACGACAGTCCCGTAAACTTGACTCTACACTGTTACTGGCGTTGGTGACCGCAAAAACTTTAATGGTTTCTTTTATCGACCATTTGGGCCGTAATGGTCGCCTTTTGTTTCAATGCAAGGCCTAATCTTTTAAGCACTCGTTTACTTGAAACGGGTCACTGAAAGTATACTTTGTATAATAGTAAGTATTAAATGCTTGTATCGAATAGCGTATCGAATAACCTAAAGTACCGTAATCCTATTATAATTTTGTAATGTAATTAGTCCTTCCAATGTGTAAGACGCTTAATCGCTTAGCGTAAGTATGGAGAGGGACAATTAACTGCTAAATGTGATTTTATATCACATATATAACGTATACTTGCATTGTACAATGGTTAAATGTAGCAAAAGTGAAGATGAAAATGATCCAAAAGTAAAGTGCCCAACCAGGACATTATATTAAAGAAGCTTTCTTTAATCTAAATTTTTTTTTCTTTTTTAAGTCTTCACACTTTATCCTGCACATCGCAGGATAGGCAAAAGGATAGGCATAACCTAGTGTAAAGACACTCCGTTGCTTAGACACTCCGTTCTCTGTCCCTACTTTCCGCCTTTTTCGAGGCATTGCGTGCTAAGTAGCGATGAAATGTTTTAATAATAACAAATAAAAACTAATAAAAAAACAATATCTTGATATAATCAACTATATCAATTATTATAATTAATATTGTTAACTACTACTATTACAGTATTGCCCACATAAAATAGCCATAAAGTAAATAAAGTGTTAAAAGCATTTAATAAACTGAAGCTTCTAATGAGATACCAATGACACGATTTATGATGTCTAATTCGTGAACGAACGCCGTGATCCACTTTCGCACATTGCACAATAATCCTTAATTAATTAAATAGTGACGCCGTAAACAGTACTGGGATTTAATTAAAAAATATAATAAACGTATTATACTATATGGGTGAAAGTGACAAAACTAACTATCAATCAATAAGTCACTGTGCCTTCATGTCCCAATTGGACAGCGTCTGTATAGAAACATTCTGATATTTTCATTTTCAAGCTCTAACAAAGCATGGTGTTAATGTCCTTAAAAACCGCATGTATAGAAGATTGGTAGTAAAGGGGTATAATATAAGGTTCCCTCTTCTTTTGGCAGTTTATGTATATGTATGTTTTTGGTTATTAGTGTTGAAGTTATGCTTAGATCTTGTGTTTTCAGCCAAAATGAATATTGTGTGTATTTTTACTATAATGTAATACAAATTTAAAATCAGTGTAATAATGTTTGTTTGGATAAGGAAGTGTAAGAAATACGGATACGTTGATATTTTCCTCAAAAAATGTTTCTAACGCAAAAACAAAAGCATGAAGTGCCGCACATCGCAGTCCTGACACACATCTTTCTTTCATCTCGACCGTGGTTGTCTCCATGATGCATAAGAGCTTTTCTAATTTATAACTTAAAGACGTATTAGCACTAGATTAAGCTCTATATATTTTTTAAGTATCTATTATTTATTTTACAATATTTTATAATCTATTTACCACAGAAATTTACTCTATTATTATTTTACACTACACCAATGTATTATAGTGTTATATGACCTTAAATTGAACCTAATTGAAGTATCTACATGTTTTACTTATCCATTGTTTATATAACATTTATATGTTATATTTTGACGACGTTTATTTAATTTCTATTTCTTAAAATTAGCCATAGTAATTAATACATAATTAACTTAATGGGAAAATGCTCCTTTACTTTTGGTGTTTTATAAAATTATATCAATAAATATATAAACAAAAATAAATGATTAAAAAGTATTCCTAAAAAATATATGAATAAATAACAATCACTAATTCAATATAAATTTCAATATAAATTCTGTGTAACAATTGTTTTCTTAAAAATATATATATATAAAAAAACATGTGATACTTAGGCAATTACACTTACACGAGTGCTCACTTACAGAAGACAAGCTACTTCACGTAACATACGCTTTGGCTTTACAAATGAAACATAAGAGAGTAGCTTTGTTCCTGCAATTTGCATATATACTACAAAAAGTAGGAAGCAACGAGTCGACATTATATCCTGCTCGTTAAACTGACGAGTGTTGTAAGTGGTGGTGATTTATTGACGATTTATTTGATGCGTCGTCTATTGGAGGCTTTTGTCAAAGGCTTCTTGGTGCTTAAGTAAATGTTTTAATATAATAACGTATAATAAGATGTTTTAACGAAGTAATTTGTCCGGCTGTATTGAATTAATGAAACAAGGTAACCAAAAATTAAATTTAAATTCAATATTATATAATATTTTTAAAAGCTTTTAACTATAATTGTATTATAGTATGATAGTTTATTCCAAATTATAAAGTTGTAAAATGAAAATGTAGAGTTCTTTGCACTTGTACGCTACTCAATACTTGTTCAACCACAGACGGTGAAGGAATTGAAAGTAGAGCTCTTGTTATTTCGAGTACACGCGAAGGGAAATATAAAGGGGGAACATTGTCTCAGCTTCCTCGTTATACGCTGCTTCAGATGTTCTGATAACAAACTGCAGGTTAGACTTGCACCCTAAGACAAATATTTATTTATCGACCACAAGTAACAGATAAATATTAACAACTTAAAAATAAATGTCAGTACATTTGTAGTTCAGTAGTAACCATGAAAAGTTAAGAAAGAACTGCCAATTAAAATACTTTTACACATAAAATAATTAATTTTCAAAGCTTTGCATCGTTCATTTTGTCTATTAAATTTACCATAAATCGTTTCTTGCAAAAAAATGCTATTAAGAGGTCAGAGTTCAATTGACCTAAAACACGTAACGACTCTATTAAACTTCGCTTTGATTTCAAATATCCTGCTCTTAATTATACCCTTTGTGTGAAAATCTGGTTTGTAGCCTTACACAAAGACTTTATTGTTATACTATAACACACTAAAAATATTATATACAACAAATTTAATTTGTGAATAACTAATATACATCCAAATTATATATTCCGTATCCGTCTCCGTTAAAACTAACGCCTAATCTACTTAAATGTAATCAACGCCCTAGAAAGGACAAAGAAGTTGTTAATTTGTTTCGTTGTAAATATTTTATCAATTTAAAAATAATTATTGCTTAATTTGTTGCAGAGTATTCTTTATAGCTTTACACAAGTGTCTAATGAAATAGATGACTTTATTACTATCAGATGACTAAACTTATATCAGATGCACTGAAATTTTTTAAGGAAAACCATAGTATAACAAAAGAGTAAAAAAAGATGTCAGAAATTAAATATTTTTACGAAGAAAGATACAGAGTGATTCATTACATATAAATAAATATGAAAAGGTTTCACTATTATTCAGATTATGAAAAAAAATCAAAAAGACTTTCACAAGCATTACTTCACGCTCTATTCCTAGAAAGAGAAGGGAACGCAAATCGAGCGGTGCGGCGTGCGGTTCTGCTTACCTCTTTAATTTTCTCTTTACCTCGTCGAGAGCCATTAACTTCTTCATACAAACTCCGGGAGATTTTAATTTATTTAAAATTGAAACCTAAATTTGTGGTCAGATGCATTCATTTTGTGATGACTTATGCGTATAACTATATTTTAAATAATTTACATTATTAAAAATATATTTAATTTTAGCTTTCTTTCTGTCATACGTAGTACAATTTTTAAATATTTGTCAAAATCAAAATTTTGATCACTGAAAATCGAGAATAATTAAATTAATAAATATCAATTAATAATTAATATTTATTAACAAGTGATACCAGTGTTAATTAATTTTATTTCATGCAATTCATACCGTAGGAGAATTGCTAAGTAAATACTCAATAAGCTCGGCACAAGTTTTATATATTTTACCTTAATTGAAATTATTTTAAATGATATGTTTAGCTTTGGTTTTCTGTTTGTACAAATTTTACATTTCTCCACTACTACGAAGGTATTTTTACAAAAAAAAAATTGAGAACGACATAATTATGCACAAAATTTTTTATTGAAACATATATAAATAATCGTAAGATGCTATTTTTTAATTTGTTTCTTATACATAAATAGTACGGAACAACACTGCAAATATTTATATATTCGTCCTAATAGCCTGTTATCTTGATTTGTAGACACTCTGGGAACTATGAATAAAAATAACAACCGCTGTCCTTTGTTATATCTTATCCTCACGGCCAGCTCAAATGGTTTGTATTATGTTTTACAACGTTCTGAAAACATGATGATCTCTATATGGTTTTATTATGTGTTGTTATATCACATTATATTTTAAATATATTACAAGAAATACTTCTTGATGTTACTTCATTAAGAAAATATATTTAAGAGTATGCATATAGTATTTAGTTTCCACATAAATAGCATATATAGTATAGCCAGCAGCTCCGTCTCGACTTAGCGATTTATTGCACCAGTTGAATAAGTAATCGGAACTGCAAGTACTCGGGGTTGAACTTACTTTAAATAAGCAAGGTAGCAATGTTTACTGAAACAACTCTTAATACACAAATTCAAAATTTTATGTTTCTATTTTTATATTGCAATAAAAATTGGTTTTTGAGTATCTCAAAATTACTGAACGCCTATTAAATTAAGTTTGTCAATTTTATAAGCGGGGACGGAGAAAGCAGGGACTAAGCAACGGAGTGTCTTAACACTAGGTTCACATGGTTCCTGCAATTCCCTCTGCCTACCCTGCTATGTGTGGGATAAAGCCTGAAGTTAAAAAAAAAATGCTGAAATTTTGAAAATACCACAAGTGTTAGCCATACACCACAAATGCTTGAAATTCAATTATTTATGTGCTACTTATTAACAACGTGAGCTATTTTAATAAAAGGAATTAACATTACTTTCGATGTTTTAAATTTAAGTACGTGTCAATTACTAGCCTTTATTTATAATATTTAAGCTATTTCTGTAGCTTTATTTTTCCTCTGCTCCAATCAGTGATAGCGTATCGACTAAGTAAAATCGGAGTACCTAACTGAAAAATATTAAATTTATGGTAGTAGTTTAACCGTCATGGTTTAACCGTTTGAGTACCGTACATCCGTAGTCCATCGGACCCAGTTAGAATCCAGTTATTAGTAAGATCAAGCTTAGGTTCTATGGTATAATTTAAAACCTCATCTACAAATTATTCTAAGTGAATTGATAATGATTCTAAACGGGTCTTTAGATTCTACTTGTATCGTGTGCAAGTCAACTCTTTAATATTTTTTTATTATTGATTTTCATTATTATACATATATTAAAACAATAATAGCTATCAAATAATGCAGACCTATATCACTTGTACAGAACCTAAAAAATAACAGAGTGAAACGTTAAATTTAATGTATTTTTCTAAAAACTTTCTAGATATTCTCTTGATATTTTAGTTTATTATAAGTTACTTTTTTCTCAAGTGGTAGGGTGCTCGAAGACACAATTAATAATACGACCACCTTTCTCCGCTTTCCACATGAATTATAGTGTGCTTCATTTGTAGAGTATTTTCTATAACCCTTGCTAAAGAAATATTTTTCATTGATTTTAGTCAAATAAACAGTAAGTGTAGTTTAGTTGTAGATTATTACTTAATTAAAAATAAAAAATATCTAGTAATATTCTTAAAAATTATATTGTTTTCCAATATTTTACTCTTAAGCCACACGTATACGTTCATAAGATCGCAAATTACTTGGCACCAAGTCGCCTATTTCTGTTTATCTTTGTAATGCACGAAATAATTGCAAAGAATTGCTGTAAAATGGCATATAAAAACAATTGTAAAACCGCGGCAACTAGCCTACGGTACAGAGGAACAAATATGAGGCTGGCAAGCGTCGCGCGCCCCCGGCGAAGCGCACTTGCCAAATGTACCATCCGATAGCGCCAGAACATTGCTGCAAATTTACAGCCACCCTATTAGCACTAAATCTAAACATTAACCCGATTCCCGTAACCAAACTTCACGGTTACTCGACCAAAATGTCGGTCACAGTGAACACGATATATTTTAACGCGACACTTTTTTATTTTGGCCAATAAATTAGTGTAATAAAAGCTTTTCATATCTTTTTGTACATGTTTGAAATTTTTGTAATTAAGAATCTCTAATAAATTTTGATTTACTCCCTTTAAAGATTTTTAATTTTACTATCTCTAAAATGTGCATAGCTAATATAACGAAGTACACGTACGCGATTACACACGAGTTTAAGGTTTTACAATCTAGAGTTAGACGGGTGATATTGTATAATGATGACTATTTCATGTGCACTTGAGAAATGTAACACATCACTTGTTGCTTATTGTCCGATTTTAGAGAATATTATAAATTGAAGAAGCATAGACTAAGTATACTATTATTCACTCAGTTTCTCGTTTATCTTCTAATAATATTCTTTATTTGCGATAAAAATCGATTTATTGCTAAATATTTTTTTTAATAATTGAATACTTAAATTATTTTATAAAAGCTATCACAACTGTTCTGCGTAGCTATGACAATCTATATAGTTAAATTGTATGCTTTGAAAATCTTGTTAATATTGTCTTGTTTATTACTCCATACATTTAAAGGTTTACTATATAAAATAAAACATAAAATAACAATAACATGAGCGAAAACAAAGCCATTCATATGTAAACTCTTATAATATCGACCGCATACTCAGTTGGTAAGTACGTAACCTAATTTTAACTTGCATATTGTGTAAGCAATAGAAGCTAGAAGAACGTTTACTAATGTTTATTATATTCTTTTTATAAAAAAAAACCTGTTTAAAGTTATGAAAATATGAATTATATGTTATATATATGAGGACCGTCGTGGCGCAGAGGCGTAAGCGTCTACCTGTAAACGCGACGGTTTGTGGGTTCGATTCCCACTCGGGGAAGATGGATTTTTCTATTTCCATTTTCTTCGCTCTAGAAACTTGACAAAGCGCGGCGTTGAGTTCCGCCACTCAAGACGCAATGCCTCAAAAAAGGCGGGAAGCGGGGACGGAGAAAGCAGGGACTAAGTAACGGAGTGTCTTAACACTAGGTTCTTATGGTTCCTGCAGTTCCCTCTGCCTACCCTGCCATGTGCGGGATAAAGCGTGAAGCTAAAAAAAAAAAAAAAAAAAAAAAGTTATAACATATTTTATTATATGTAAGGCTCTTTAGCTGTCATAAACCAAAGCACCCTTGACTTTTTGCAATCGGCTACAGAAAGCCATCCAACCTGCAAACATGATATAGAGACATACTCGCGGAGGATATGAATGAAACGTATATTTGTAGTTAAGAATTTGTATTGGCATGTTAATGAAATCATTAAGTATATTCAAACAGCAAGAGTCACCTTAATCAATAATAGGAAGCAGAAATAGAAAGTTCTTTAGACTCCTCATCAAATGAAAGAAGCATAGATTTTCCACGATTTATCTACAACATAGTTGTTCTATAAAAGTTTAATATGATGTATAAATATTTCTCGGTGGTGTTAAAATATATAACGATTCCACAGATTGACAGGAAATAAAAATGTGGAAAAGAGAACCGCAGAATTTGCCATATATAATAACGATAATGGACGCAAATTTACTGGAATTACGAACGGCACTTGTATGGCACCATACAACGTTTGGTTTTATAGTACTAAATGAAAAATCATGAATGAAGGAAACCAAAGATAGACTGAGATACTTCAAGTTCAGCATATTTGCCAGTTATCCTATTGTAATTACCGCAAAGTGCATACGGATAATACTTGAGGAAATAATGCTTGAAAGAACTATATGCCTAGATAGCACTATGGAATCAAATACTTAATGTACGTGGAAGATGCCAACAATAGAATGCATCAACGGTATTCCGGATAACGGTGGCAAAATAATTTGGATAATAAAGTAACAAGTCTAAAGAAACACACGTATAAAGCACTATGGAAGCAGACATAACATAATAGCAGCACAGAGAGATCGTCAAAACAGGGATTTGATTTAAAACAAAACCCACACTATAGCTTCAATGCTGGTGAACGGAGCTCAAAGAGGATTACAAAAGTGCAATCGTGGCCAGCAAGAGGACTACAAAAGTCGACGAGGCCTAAGAACCACTTTGGTGAAATAGTGATGGCAAGCAGACTCTTCGGGGCAGAGGAGATACTTTCTATCATAGACATAAACCAACTACCCTAGGTAACCATGAAATGTGATGTTATGGAAGTCGTAACCGCTGCGTTCCTTTCGAACGGGCATGCCTTAATACTTACACTAAATCTCGTATTTTGCGAGTGTCGTGCCATGCCATGTCTTTAAACACTCAGTCAAATAAGTAGCAAAGTATGAATTTAAAGATGTACTTCCTTTCTTAATCATAGCCTTAGTTGTAAGCAATAATTAATATATAAAATAATGTAAAGATAGAGTTTGTTATGATTAATATTAATTCTATATACTATGTATTAACAGGTTTATGATAAGAACATGTGAGACAACAAATCTTGGGCTGAATAGGAAAAATTCTTTAGAGTTTACCACAAGAGTCTGCAGATTCATTCCCACTAATTCCAGAGTGACCTGAAATCCATACGAGCGGAATATCGAATTCTGTTTCAAAAAAAAACCTAACAAAAGCAAAAAAACTAAATACTACGATCTAATATATGAAGACCTGAATTATATTATTTTTTTCCAATTCAACCAATGGAAAATATCATAATGAAGAATAAAATTCTGTCTCACATGAATATTAACCAAAACTGTTCCACTATCAAAGCGAATATATCTCCACCGTCTCTCATATCTAATATGGCACTTGGGGGATAAAATTATTAAATAAACAATTACATTCAACACTTACCTCAAATAATGTTTATTACATAATGCTGACTAAGCCCAGTAAATATGAAAAAAATAAGAAAAGAAATTATTTAGCATTCCATGAATTCACACACATACCTTGGGGCAGCGCCTGGAACTTTAATCCAATCCTCTAAGATATGATCTCTTTTTACCTAAGCAAATTCTATTATAATTACTCTACTAGCGTCGCCTTCAGGATATGGTCTAGAAAAAAATGATGATAAATAAAGACCCTTATTACATATGCTTTAGCAAGCAAAATATTTTAGCTGTTACCTTCTTTCTCGCATACTTCAGTAAGACGGTTCGTCAGTAAGATCGAAGTACTTGATAATTATATTTTTCTACGATACCAGGTCGTAGCAATTTGGTTTGCTTCTTTTTAATTATTTATATAATCATTCTAACGGCAGGTTGCTTTTTGAAACATAAATTTTGTAAATGTTACCCAAACATTTGCTTTTTTCGAGACACGTGACACTTAATGTAAAACCATATAGCATTATAATTAATATAGCACATTTGCACACAAAAATAAAATTTTAAGTTATACTTGAAATATATATATTTAACTTGTAACGTATATTTTTATGATATTTTCTTATTATACTTGTTATATATGTGCATATTTTATTAAATTTGATGTTTTAAAGCAATGTAGGAATATTAAAGCATTATTATTAATACAAAACAACAGGAATATTAAAATATATGAGGGTTGAAATTAAATACTTGTTAGATTTCACAGGTAATTTATTTCATACTAAAATTGTATGATGATATACATAATTTTTGATTTTTCCTCCAGTCCAGCATTTATACAATAAAAAACCTCAGTATGCCGAAATTACAACAAAGTTATATAAAAGATTTAATCGAGTAAAATAAAACATTTCAACCCTTTGTATAATAAGGGGATATAATTGAGTCAGCTAATAGAAATAATTAAATTATATCAATTGAAAACAATGCAACACAAGCAAGTGTATACCCTACAGTACCCTTTGTGGCTATTAGTTTTGTTATTTGCAAGCCATAGGTGATTATTCTACTGTTAGAATATAGTACTAAAACCAAATTAAACCGTGTCCTTATCAAAAATATAAAAAAGAGCCAATAACGTGAGTATAACAATATAATACATTCACAATTTTGATGGACTAGATCCCACAATAAACGCAAAAATTCTCTTTACAAAGTTCACAATTTTTGGCAATGTTCTACAAAAGTAAACCGAAATTTGTGCCGTAAAAGCAAAATACTTTCAGATGTAGTTTACTAACAATATCAATTGAAGCAGACATATCTCTAGCTAAATGGCAATTTAATCCATCACATCAACACATTTGGACTAGCTTCCTTAATTACGTAACTATAAAATTGATTATCTAGTAATTAAACAAAACTAGTCAAGAAAAGAAATTCTCGTACACTAAATCTATCCCTAACTGCTTTACACCGGTGCGTAACAATTTAACCGGTGTATAGCAGCATACATTACAAGAACAATATCATAAGGTAATATATTATAATATATTAAATAAGTAGAGCGATGTATGTAAGGTATTTACAATGTATTCTGGCCGATTCTGTATCATTATATGAAACTTAATTACGCATACTTATGTTTACTTACAAATTAAAGTTAACACAGGTTGATTAAATACGGTATAACTACCAATTACATAACATGTAACACGTACAAGTTAGGCAAAAGTTATAACGTTAAGATATACAAACTACAAGCAAATGCACAAATAGACGATCAAAATAATGTAATCTGTGATGGCTTTGAAATTACAAGGTAATATATCGTAAAATATACATTTAAGAGTCGTAAATAAATATGCACATAGGTAAAATAAAGTTTAATAATTTATTATTTACATAAAGAAAATATGGCACATCTTCAACATGGACCGACATTCCTGCGTGCGGTCGCGACGACGTGAAGTATGAATTTGAATAATACCAATTAAAATACCGGTGGGAAGCGAGAAACGCTCGAGCCGTCCGCCGCACCGACAATCTAGTCGCATTCGAATCGCAAGAGAACAATAAAAATATATCAGTCTATGAAGCGTTCACTCACTTAGCCTAGCAGTCTGGGGGCAGGCGGGGGCGGGCGCGGCGCTCAGCTGGGCGGCGGCGGCGCGCGCTGGCGGCGGTGGCGCATGCACGCGCAGCACGCGTCCCCGCGCCGTCGCCGCGCGCACGCCGCGCGCCCGCAGCGCTTGCGGACACACGTCACCTCGCCATCCTGTAATGTTTATTAATTTTCATGAGTATTTCGAATTTTTATACAGTTAAATTAAAATATTAAAAGCCAAAAATATACAACAACCAATAGACATATCTGAATCTTGTGTTTTCTTTGATACAAAAGTAAAAAAAGCTTACAATTGAGTTAAAGTTAAATATTTTTTTAAATAAAAACTCTTTTACAAACACTATAGAATCGTCGACTTTGCTATCACCTGTTCAGAAGACAGTTGTGTTGAGCCAACAAGAAATTGAGCAATTGTTCTTTTAAATATCAATATATAAATGATTATTAAATTCAATGATAGCAGTATCCCCCGTAGAATTCAAATGACATGAATTCCATACATTTTTATTATTCAAATATTCCTGATCAGTGTAATAGGCTTTACTTACGAAGACTTTTTTATTAGCTTCTGTAGTGGTAAACAAGCAATTTAAAGTAGATTGCGAAACTTTATAAATTAAAAAAAAATTACCTTGCACCGACATGTGACACATCTTTGTTCGCCATGTGAATGTATTGACGGATGAACTTCTTTACCATTGGGAAGAGGCCCATCTGGGAACTTGCAACCACCCTCTGCAAGGATCTCCTCAGCTGTTCGTGGAGCTCCTTGATCCTTCAGCGTTTCTTCTTCAGCCTTCTTTGGATACACCTGAAAATATATGATACCAAAAATATAAGAATTGGTAAGTTAACTTTATCGTACTTTTAGGAGATTCTTTGTGATAAGTTTTAAAATACGATCAATTTTAATTTTTTTTTTAAATTCTAAAAATCAACTAGACTTTCAATTATTATCATTTATCAATAATGCAGGTATACTCACCTCAGGACATACTCTACAGCAAGATTTCTTATCCGGTCTATAAGCGTCTTTCTCAGCACATCTTAATGGTGGACACTTGACTCGTGGACATCGCACCTGCCGTGTGGACATTTCGCACGTACATATAGCACATGTATCGTATCCTCCGGGTACTAAGTAAGGATGCCAAGAAGAGCCTGGTGCGTGATATTGTTCAGCCAGATGGCAGCCGTGAGATTCATTCCACACTGCTGTTGTTGAGTCTAAAAATTGAAAACAAATAATAATTATTAGGATACAAGTATTTTTATTATATACATTATTTATAGTATGTATTACAAGAACTATTGCTAGTTCTTTTTAGGGCAAATTTTCCCAATAAAATATTTATATTTTTCACCACATTGAAATTAAATCTAAATATCTTATTTAATCAATTTAAACTCTTATAGTATCCATAATAACAATTACTTATGTTTATACACAGAGTACACAGAATTCGCTATCAACATATCATATAACAAGCAATTAAATAAATTAAAGTAAAAGGGAACATTACAAATGTTGAATGCAGACGCTAATCAATTGGGTATCACAAATTAAATGGGTCGCTTGCTTGTTAAACTTTGAATCCAAACCATTAACCTATATTTTATAAATAATGAAAATTATTTTGAATCAAGCAATAAGCAAATATTATATTTGGAAGATTATGTAGTGACTCAAGTTTTTAGATCATGTTAAACAACACTTACTAGTACAAATTGGGCAGCACTGTCCAGGCGGCTGTATAGTCGGTACGGCACAACTAACTGGCGGACAACGAACTGGCACGCAACGAAGTAAGCCATGAACACACCCACACATTTGACATGACTGAAAAAATGAAAAAAATATGTAAGGAAATTGAGTTTAAGATTATAGTTACTTTAAAAAAATAATCAACTGTTGCTTTTCACGTTAGAAATAATAATCAATATTATCGTAAAAAGACATCTTTTTTATATATGTATACTTTCGCAAATAAAATTTACCTCAGTTATCCATTGCGCTCCATCTTCATATGCCTTTTCATTGTAATAACAAAATTCTGTGTTGAACAGTGAATTGTCCGGTGGAGGTGAGTTGACGTGAGTAGGTGCGTAATTTGCACTTAGCTCATTATCGGAATCCGGTACCAATGGGAGGCATGAGGTTGGCACGCTTATCTGTAGAAAAAATTTATGATGTTAAAAACAATTAATTAATTATTACAACCAATATATTAATAACTTTGATAATAAAAGCAAAACGCTCGCTCTACTGCAACCTATATTTCATACGTAGCGGCTTATATTTTATTTCATTCGTAGGGGCACGAGATTCTATGGATAGCGTTATTTTCCTTTTACTAATTTTTCATAGTCAAATTGGGTTAAATCACATATTCTTAACGGAGGATTCAAGATGACCTTTAACTAGATACAGTATTGTTTATATAATTTTATTAGCACGATATTAATCATTTCATTTTCCTTACCTCACCGGAGTGACCTTCGCAGCATGTAAAACATTGCATTCATGATTTAGTTATTATAATACAATAAATGTAATTATATATATATATATATATATATATATATATATATATATATATATATATATATATATATATATATATATATATATATATATATATATATATATATATATATATATATATATATATATATATATATATATATATATATATATATATATATATATATATATATATATATATATATATATATATATATATATATATATATATATATATATATATATTAGAAATGTAAAAACAGTATTCCTTATAAGGATATAATAAGTGTAAAGATGACCTATAAACACATCTACGTGGTTTCGTTTTCAATAACATGACTAACTCAAAATTTATCAATCTCTTAGTTACTAGAATATTTGTAGCTAACCTGTGGTAATCGCGCGCGCAAAAATTCCGTGTCATTGTCCGATGTTCTCACTTTAAGGACGGCAGTGCCTACGTTTAGTGCCGTTAGTTCGCCTGCTGAAGGTTCAAGAACTGATCCTTCAGAACCAGCTAAAACTCTCGGTCCTTTGGAAGCGTAGGTATCAAGCCACGCTGACCATGAATTAGAATATCCATTTATTACTACCTGTAAAAATCAAATTATAAGTGCTTTAAATATTTCTACATGTAATACCTATATAGTTAGTAATATATAAAATTGTATATATATATATATATATATATATATATATATATATATATATATATATATATATATATATATATATATATATATATATATATATATATATATATGATCATAAAAATATTATTTTTAATTAATTGTTGTACATTTGCTTCTTTCTGCCAAGCTGTTGGAAAACAATGTAAGATACTATTAAATTTAAATTTACCTCATAGTTAATGCCGCATAAGGCGTCAACTGAAAGCCACGCTAGACCTGCAACAGGATTAATAGAAGGAGGCATTCTTGCGTCTGTACGACGAAGTAAAGCTGGACCTGCACTTGCTGTGTCTGGTAATGGTCTTGACAACAAGCGGCCTCTTAACATTGGAGGACCTAAAGAAAAAATATGTTTTATATAAATATTTTATTTTAAACAATAGAAAAGCAAAATATTTTTCTTTCAGTTTTACGATGATATAGTAGTAGCACTTGGGGGTCACATAATTTATAAAACAATTTTTAAGTGTCTCGCGTATTATGACGTAGTCTGAGAAAACTTCGGTACAGTATACTATCAAAAGTGAATTTAAAACGTTATTTTGGATATACTGACGATAAGACGCTGTCCCACTGCACCACGATGTCCTTAAGATTTATCTTAATAATAAAAACTAAATTTTGACAACTAAATATGAAAATACAACCTTTAGGTTGTATTATTCTTAACGTATATATTCAATGTTATGACTTGCCTGCATCAGAACCAATATGAACAGCTAGTTGTTCTTCATAAAGTGGAGGGAAAATACGGGCGCTTGGCCTTGCTAAGACCCCTATTCTTGTGTCCAATATTTCTACCTGTGAATGTCGTTTCCCTTGTTCCTCTACCAAAGTTATTTTTGGGTCTGTAACACTGATATCCTCAATCTAAAAAAATATAATTAATAAATAAACACATTTAAATTATCATATTGTCGACAGTAATTTTATATTGTAAATCACTCGAGGGTAATGAACTGGAACATTTTTTGTTCTCGTCATTGAGTTACAATGCGAGTTCTGTATGAAAACTTATCTTGTCTTATTTAATTACAAACATAATATGAATTTGTTATGAATAATATTACAATGTAAGCATTTTTTGTGCCAACCATATACATAAAATTACATTATAGTCGATTAAAATTAAAAAAATATTATTCTATATTTCCACTGTACCTGTATATCATATACAAGTGAGCCATCCTTATCGATATATAGCAATGCTAGACCTTCAGGTGTAACATCAGCTGAAGGTCTTTCTGCTATTAAGGGTGCATGGAATACTTCACAAGCTGCTCGTTGCCTTACGCTACCCGAAATACGCCTTTCAATCGTTCCTATTGCTTCTATTGCCAGTACCAATCGTCCCCTTGACAGAGATCGTAATTCAGCTGCTGTTACTGGTGTTGAAACTTCCAGTACATTCAATTCATATCCAGGCTTGACTACGCTTTGAATCTGAAAAAAAGTATGAAAAGTATGTAAGTAATTAATATGACGTAATTCCAACAGAATTCGACTAGACTAAATATATATTGTGTACTACATATTTTCTTTAACAAACCATGAAGGGATCGTAGATGTACTTTTATAATATATATTATAATATTATATCTTACCTCATCTATGATAGTTTGATTTCTCTCTGGGAGTGTCAAAATAATTCGAACAGATTGATCGAATGATGATGGTTTAAAAACTCCATTATATATTATAGCTAGATGTAAGCTAGGTGCTGGTCCAGCAGCGCCAGTAACGATAGCTGTGCCACCCCACCAGCCCTCTTCTCGACCTACGGTTCTATAATCTTCACATGGGCCATTACCCATCGATTCAGGAACATGTTCTGGCTCTAAAAGAGACGTAAACATCTCTGTGGATAAAGCTGGATACCTATAAAAAAAAGCGCCTATATATTATTTCAATAGTCAAAAACATAAATAAATTTATTACTAAACATTTTGTTAATTATGTCCTTTTAATAGTTTTTCAAAGATTATATATTTTATTTAGCTTCACGCCTTATCCCGCACATGGCAGGGTAAACAGATGGAACTGCAGGAACCATACGAACCTAGTGTTAAGACACTCCGTTGCTTAGTCCCTGCTTTCTGCCTTTTTCGAAGCGTTGCGTATTGAGTGGCGGAGCTCAACGCCGCGCTTTGTTTAGATGCCAGAGCGAAGAAAATGGAAATAGAAAAGTCCATTTACTCCGAATGAAAATCGAACCCAGAAATCGTCGTGTTACAGGCAGACGTTGCACCTCTGCGCAACGACGGTCCTCAATTATATAATTGAAAAATAGAAATCGTCATAGTAATATAGTAGCTCTATTAGATAGCAAAGTCGAATGAGTTTCCGTTATTAATCTTACGGTTAATTTAATATGAACAATGAAGCTACTCGTATCATCCTTAAGGAATTCCAAGGGCAGGTTTTATTATCTAGTTATGAGACGCACTGTAAATTTGATTTCATATTATTCTTTACTTTTAAAGTATATTATTTTTGATGTTTCTTTAATTAATACAGTCATAATAGCCCGTTAGGTTAATTAACCTTAGTAAGCTCATATCATTACAAAAAAATATAATACATAATAAAATTATATATTTAAATAAATAGTATAACAATAAATATAGTTAATTTGCGGACTCCAAGTACGATACCTTACACGCAAACGGGCCATACAGAAATAATTAACGTGATTGTAATGCATCGGAAACGTTAACACATACAAAGTTACATTGCGCTTTACGAAAGGCTCATTTTAAAGAATATTTTACGATTATTTCCTTGGTTCGTTACAGGTGCGCCTGACATGCATAGATATTAACGGATCTTAACGTATTTACACATTTGTACTCAATGTTTGTCCTGGATACACTCTCGAGCTATAACTGTATCAATAAAACCTTTAGTTTTCAATGTAAACAAGATAAATCTTGAATTTTAATTAACTTTATATTTATCTCATTTCTTAATAATTGATTACTAATAAACATACCTATTTATTCGGCCACTCAAAGCACTTTCCATGGAATTGTTACGCTCATCACCCCAAATCAACGCTACATACAGTGAGCCTTCTCTCAATAAACGTTTGTATTCTCGCGGTACTCGACGCCAGACGCCACACAACTGTAAACAAGGCCAATCATTGTTAAATCAAAACGAGAAGAGATAATTAATAAAGCAGCCACAAGCAATATTCGCTTTAGTCATACCTTATCAGTTTTTTCCTCGTAAGTAGCATGAATTCCCGGAGCTTTTTTTAAAGGATGTTCAAGAAGCATTCGCCCACCTCTATCCAGAAAGGCTAGGGAGCGGGGTTGAGTAACTATAGATTGTCCAAGAATTACCGACCAAAATAAATGACGACGTCGAAATGTAAATCTGGCGGTTGCTACCCCTGGAGCTACAGGAACTCCTGTCATATCATCACGTCGTATGCACAGCGGTGAGCGTGCAGTTAGAAGAGCTCCAAAATCTAAAAATATATTAGTAACTTTACAAAAATTCTTTGTACAATTTGAATGTACAAATATAGAAAAAAAAATAATTTAACTGAATGAATTAATGAAAATGAATAATTTTCATTTTTTTTTTACTTAATTTTCATAAAATGTCAGATATAAAAGGGTGTATTTTAATATAAAATGTCAATATTTCCTTACGTCGTTCTTCATCTTCGTTGGTAGCGATAACAACTGTTGGACTGTCATCTTGCACGATGTCAGGAGCTAAAACAAAAAAGGATGATATACATTTCTAATGTCTTCTTTCAATCATAGTAAAAAGAAACGCGTTTTATGTAAACGAATGTAATGGAAAATATTATTATAAATAGTTTGTTTTATACCTGCTTAAGATATATTTTATAAAGAATGAGTGATAGTGGTAGTCAAGTAGGCAAATAGAAGCTTGCTTACTTAGCTGTGCGATATGCACAACAGTTCTTAAGCACACTTTCACCAAGCGATTCAGTGGTTCATAAAAACATGTCGTGCGATCAATTGGTAGCAAGTGAGGTCCAGCGAGTAGGGGCCGGTTCGCAAGACCTTACCGACCCTTCCATTTGGGTTGATTGGATCAAATATTATTCAATCGTTAGATACAGGATTGACGTCGAGACGGCGACTTTGGAATTTACTTTCTGCCCTTTTCCAATGAGTACTTAGAATACCTATTGGTTTTCTAAATTGTGCTTTATTTATGAGATTACCGCTCTGTATACTCCAACAGTTCGACTAATATAGTAGTCTAGTGAAATTATTATAATAAAAACGTTAAAAATATATATTTATGTATACATACATATTTTTTTATTTAGTTTTTCAAATTCATATCCATTCGCACAATTCACATTCTGCAATATGTTTTTGTTTATTTATGGCAAAACGGTTGCATTTTTCATGTATATTTTATAAGATGCCACTTGAACACTGGAAGGTCTGAAGAAAAAATCTTCAATAATTAATTTGTACCGATGGCATCAATATTCTTATTGATATTGAGATTGATTAAATTAGATTATATATATTATTATTTTAGTAACAGAATCAAAATTGTTTTAACAAATTCACTACACACATTTCTCACAACCTATGAAGCTGTATATATAATAGATGTAGTAAGTATGTATTAATAAGTTTTTTCTTAAATTATTTACTTGATAATAACAATGTAAGTTTATATATTGCACATTTTTTATAGCTATGTATGTGTATGTGTAACGTAAATTTCATCATAATCATGTAGGGTACACAAACAGATTGCAACTAAGACTATGAATTATATGCATAATAAATCGTCTTCATCTTATCTATCATATCTTTCCGTGAGTATGAGCTAAACAAGCCATATCGAACTAGCCTACTGTAAACATTATGATGTGCTAGACTCGTTAAAACTCTGATATCCCTATACGACGGTTATAATCAACTACAACTCGGCGCCAGGATTCATAATTCAATCTAAGAATTCATTAAATGCTTGAGACAGTCCTAAATTTATTGGCGAGTGGCGCCAAGGTAGTGACGTGTAGGTCTAGTACATGCAAATGCACTAGTACATGCCGATAGCTGGAATCAACAAGCGCTGCGAACAAATCTTTGATATTAGACATATATATCAAACGGCCTCGTCGGGCATAAATTTATTTATACGCAATTACTTATATAAAGACTTATTCGTTTTAAAATTGCAAATACTTATTCAGATTGTACACAATATCTAAACTATATAATATATTTTAGGCAGAGTAAAGACTGTAATTTGTTTATATTTTTCATTTCATTTTTAAACTAACATACTACGTGCGTTGTCTCGGTCAAACCCTAAGTGGCGCCAAGAATGTTTTACGCCTGTAGTGTAATGAATATTTATACGCATTCCCGCACACAGCTAATAGAGAAAATCTGTTTAACTCGAATTGCCCCACCGTACTCATTAAGGTCGTTTTAACGTAAATTTAAACTTTTGAAAGTATCCTTGAGTTCAAAGACGTGACATGACTTGGCCGACACGAGTTCATTCCGAGTCGAGTCGCGGTCCTATATCTTTAGGCCTCCGCGACGCGGTGAGTTTTCCAATCGCGTGATGTAACCAGGCGCCGCTCTGACGATAACGTTCACGACTGATACCATGAATAGACTGGGTACATGACACTTATGACTATCAATAATTCATACTAAAGCGACATAACAAAAAGTTTAATATTTTGATATTAATTTCGTAGAAACGCCTCTCTATGTCATTTCCATTTCTATCTCTATAGATCAACGCATCTCGTCTTACAAGTTACCATTGCTTAGCTACCATTTGCTGTAAGCAATTTTATTAACATTCAATCAATATTGATTTTCGCGACGAGTAACGGTCGTCGGTAAATGATAGAAACTAAACACGAACTGTCGAAAAAAGAAATGAACAATGTTTTCTGGCACTTGTGCAGATTTCTTGGAAATATTTGAGGACGTGATGATCGAGTATATAATAAAAATTCTTGTTGCATTTCAAACAAATCTTACAATTAATAATTTTCAATTTATAGAATTATAAAATTATATCTCTCTTGCATATACACGAACATCTTAAGTGAGAATCAACTTAAGGAATATGTATGTACTTCTATGTAGAAAAGGGTTATTCTAATTAAAGCACAATATTAAATTGTACTTTATCCATTAAACACGTTTACGTGAATATTATCGTAATAGAACATATAGACTTGTTATAACTAAACAGCTATAACTAGATATTAGCTATAACTAGTTATTATTAAGCGGTCTCCTTTCAACACTTTTAGGTAGGTTTTACAATAATATAAAAAAGTAGTTTTACAGATACTGGGGATTGTCAAGACAATCCTGTCCTGGATGAAAACTGAAACCCCTTTAAGCTTGTTAGAAACTATTCTATAACGAGTAATTACACATAAAAATACTAATTTTAAATTCTATTTACTTTCTTAAAGTATTTTTAGCAAAGTAAGGGAAAAGTTCTATAGTGGAAAGAGATTTACGATGAAAACCCAAGGCCAAGGCTGCCTACGATGACACTAAATGAATCCATTATGCAGCACCTTGACCTCCGTCTCGTTTCATGAGTATTTTTTAGCAACGATACTATTTTAAAGCAAATGACACTACAACGACTGACGTCTGACATACCTGGCTATTGGAAAAGTTCCGAATGCTCATCGTGTCACACATTTTTTTCATTATTTCTCATTCATACTGTATAGATACATTTCTGGTTTGACATAATGCGTGTGAATTGAATTAATCATTGGATATATAGATATGTATATAAGGTTTAACAATTTTATAATCTTTATACCTTCTTTACAACTTTACACTTAACAAAATACTTACAAATATATGATAAAATATCAAAATTCAATTACTATTTATAATTACATTAACATGTCAAAATTTAAAATAAAATATTTTACTCTGCTTAAGCATTCAATTAAGCTTCATCGATACGTTAAGTACTCGACCCAATTAACTGTTAACCTACATGCAGTTCAAACAAACTCGAGATAACATTGATATTGTTATATTATTCTATTTACAGTTTACTTATCTTTAATATACGAAATCTCTTAGTTATTAATACACATCAATGAATTAAACACTACCGAAGAGCTTAGCCGTAAATGTTTTATAGATGCTTCCTTTCATCTTTAAATATTTCTTGCGGTACATAGAAAGAAAGTCCAGTAAGTAATTAATAATAAATAATCGTAACTTAGCACAGGTTAATACGGCATAGACCTATATATTGAACTTTTTACCCAACACTACCGCTTATAATCAAAAAGGTATAAGGGAGTTTCTTGTACACAAAAACATTAAATTCAGTCCCTCTATCATTTGTATTTGGCTCTAAGTGACTAAATTAGCCATATTCGGCTTAAATTATAGCTCAATTTTCACGTCCTTATAGGTGCTCTAGTATTACACAAATTACAAATAGTTTTTTTTTTATTATGAAAGGATTTTATTTTAGACTTGTATTAACAGTTAATATAAGCATATAATTTGTATATAAGTATTTCTATTTTTAATTTTAACAGGTTAATTTTTAAAAAAAGTTAACAAGGTGTTGACTTTAGATGACATTAGTTAGTTGTACCCAAGTTAAGCACAAAGTCTAATTGGCAGCTGTGTACTATTAGGCAACGTGACAAAAGCTGTTCGATGACGTATACATGAATGAATAACTTTTTTTAATAATTACAAAATACTAAAATGGTAGTTTCCAACGACAAATAGCTCGACTGAACTAATGAACAAATAATACTTACGGAGGGCACTGACTTTCATACCGTAAAAAGTTAAAAAGATTTGAAAGCTGTTAACTATATAGGTCATAAAATGTTGCTACACAATGATGTCATTTTATAACTTTTTACTTAAGTAACAGTTAGTCACGTTTTTCGTTTAAATTAGAGATTTCAGAATAAAGATATGAAAAACAAAGAAGTTTTAGAATCTTATTAGAACTAACAAATTCAGCAAAGTTAGCAAAATTAAAGAATTTTTTTCGTAAATAACAGAACGTTTCCGAGTCCCATAATCAAACATTGGATTATATAATAATGGTAGCAAGTTCATACACAATACAGGCAAGGAGGATTCTGTACTAATATATAGGTTATATTCGGAGTAATTGTGGCAAAGAATTGTTATGGTACGAAGGCGGAGTCTTATTGTTGTCGACGTCGCGACATACCGGTGTGTTCATGCCCGCACACACGCCCGCATAACTGTCGCGCTATGAGAATGCAATGAGCTTTGGCTCCGATTCAATGTCCATTTCCATAAAATATAATTTCATCTCGACATTCTATTGATGTGCCGGTTAATGTTTCCGTCCAATCTAAATTCACACTTATAATGAATTGTTTGATTTTATATAACGTTTGCTACAAATAGGTCGACAGTCTAGACAAATTAAGAATTTTACGTACACCAAATATAGATTTATGCCATCGAAATGAAATTCATATCAATATAAAACTCTAAATATTAGCTACAGCTGGTAGTAATGCTCGAAAATATCGAACAACTAAGAATAGATGAGTTAACATTGCATTTCCCTTGTACGGTTGCACTCGACGAGGCATTGTACCGCCTGCGGTATTTTTGCGGCGGCCTATGCACGGCCGTTTACGGACGACCACTTAACCAAAAAAGTAGAACAACAAACCACGGCCGAGTTGTTTACAAGACGTGCAACACTTCGGCTGCATTGTCCTACGGAGAAACGCTGGCGATTTGCATTTAACACCTACAAGGCCCGAGTCACCGTTGTCTCGATGCCTCGAGCTCATGAATTTCTCTTAGTTCTCAGTGTATCTACAATTTTTGTATGTAAAGTCAACAAAAACATAAATAATATTGACAAGATAAAATGTGATTTATACATTTTTAATAATTAATTTACCTAATTCAATGTCAACAAAATAATATAAATTTTACCCCAAACATATAAATGTAAAAATTCTTCTCAATCATCTAATCCTCTATTAATAATAAGTCAAGGAAAAACAAAAATAATAAACTTAAACAATAAAATGAACAAAACTTATAAATATTACCAAAACAAGTAAAGAATTTGTTTAAAACTATGCCGATGTTTTACTCATTAACTTATCTCAAATATAACGGTGAAACAAACAGCTTACTAACACTGCTGTTTCATCGTTTTAAGTTAATGTACATGGAATCGTGTTTGTACTCTTAACTGAATAAATAATGTGACAAACTACTTATGTAACTTGAGATCAGTCGTCTTCGGCACCTTCGCAGCTCATAAGTAATATCTAATGAGATCGCAACAAGTTTGTACAAACATGATAATAAAATTTTATTTGCTTTATCATTGCAAATATAAATTAATGTAACATGCTAAATGTTGTGTAAGTATAATAGACCTTGATTCAATTTTCTTGTTATGTATGGAAATGTAGAAATGAAAATTGATTAAAAATATCTTTAAAATATTTTGTATTAATAAATTTTTATATTTCATTTTGTGTATGTACGTTATTATTATATATTTACGGTAATTATATAAAAAACATTAGGCCCGGTTTGTGGTAACCCCATTTTCTCCAAACTTTCAAATTATTACGAAATCTTAATATTCAAATTCGCAAATTTTGTTGAAATCTGAATCGCACAATGCAAATAAAAATCAATTACCTACCTCTGGTATTCTATATGAGCTGGTGTGAACGAGGACTATTGGCGAGTGACATATCAAATTGCGTACGGTGTACCAAAGAAGTCGGAATTTATAAATCTCAATAAGCAGTTATAGTACCTATTGCTGACCGTTAGAGTTTAATTTTAAGTAAAATAGTTCTGCTTATGTTACATTTAGTATATTGATTGTAATCGAACTGTGAGGACGCGCTGCCAGATCAAAGGCGATCCGTTCTGAATACACAACTCCACTTTGAGTATATCTAGAATTACAGATGCGTTTGAAATTTCGTATATCGTTTATATTACTACTGTGCTTTTAACATGATAGTCTGTAATTGAGGAAAATGTACTACTTTAAGTATACCTTACATTAATTTTAAAAAATAATATTTTTTATTTGTAATTAACATAATGAGATAAATATATATTTTTATATAAATATAACAATTCATTTTCAATCAAAAAATAATATTATTTAAAAAATATTTATCGCAAGTTACATAACGAAAAAACCAAAGTCACTTAAAACTGGATTGAAAATATAATTTCTAATAATATTAAGAAACCAACATGTTCCAATCATTAAATATTAACTACAGGATAAATAAGAAAGACGCACCAAGCGCGATGTTTTGTTTGACTCAATTTGGAAAAACAAATATTGATAAACGGTCACGAGTCAATGAGCGCTGTTTAGCTTTCGATATCAATCATTTGAAATTTTATATTAAACATATATGCACTTCACAGTGACGATGACTATTACCTATTTATAAAATAAAGAAAAATCTTAAACATAGTCACTTAAACTAAGTTGCTTTATACCAACGCAGATCTTATTAATTCAATAATGAATTTTCCTTATAATAAACGCAAGTAAAGCTGCGAGCTGTAATTCGTATACAATACTCGTATAATATTTCTTTTTTATTCATCCACTGTTTGCTGAGAAGACTTTTTTGGAAAACTGTTCAATTATGAGTAATTATTAATTGACTGACCTTAAAATGTGTGAAATTCGAATAAAATAAAACTTAACGTGCGCACTGCAAATGGGTGTCAACGTAAAAGATAATGAAGCGCAATATTGTTGCATTTAAATTTTTTAAAAGGAATTCCTCGTTAAGAATTTGCACTTTTGGACATTTTACATTCATATTATCTAGAACGGACGCATTTTAAATGTTAAGTGCAAAATTTATGTTGTAATTTAATCGGTTATATCAAATTTTGTATATACGAAATAACGTTCTTCGTATACAAATATAAATTCATAAAAATATATGGTAACTTTCATATTTTTTGCTAATAAGATTAATTCATTAACTCTTTTTTTTATTAAAATTAAACCATCATAAATGCAAGCTTTATATAAATGCACTTATTAGCTTATCTTTATGTAGCGGCGTAAACCAATATTACATCAAACATTTTCCAAAAGCAATAAATATACGTATATTAAGTATTACTAACAAGCTTTAATTGATCGGCGAAAGCGACTACTTCGCGATTTTTTTATTTTTTAATGAAACATACCATATTCCACTGCTCTTATATCAACAAAAATGCAACTATAATAGATGCTTTTACTACAGTAATGTACAATAATGTCATAAGGGTTCTAATCTACAGTTTCTATATGTACCTATAGATATTTGGGAATAGTCTTTGTAATTTGAAACGGCGACAAGGCTATCGGCCATTGTATGACGTCATATAATCTGTAAACAAGAAAACGTCATCTGTATGTCTCTCATGATTGAACGAGACGTGGTAAGTTTAGTTACTTATTATTAGTTGTTGTTCGTTATTTTATAGACATATGCCGACTAGTCGACTTATCGGTTGTAAAAAAGCCGACTAGTTGACTGACTAATCGGCCAAACCGATTTATTTATTTGCAATGTGTCAATTATTGAAAAAAATGATCTACAAGTGATTATTAGAAAAATAGAAAAGAAAATGGTCTCAGACGATTTCCATCGGCAAAGCCAAAAAACTAAATTTTGTCCCTAGTAAAAAAAACACAGAAAAGGTATCTTAATCTTTTCTTGTAATTTCAGAAATTGATTGCAAAAGGAAAGGTTGTTCTGTTTTATATTTCAAGCTGTTTAAGACATATTTAAAATAAAAAACAAGCCATATTAAATTAATTTAAGTATGAAGCAGGCTCTATTCGACTATGATGACTATGATAGTCAGCTATTCCGACTAGTCTACTTTTTTAAAAAATAATAATAAATTAATCATACTTTCACAACGTAACTTACTCAAATTTGAAAGTTTGAGACTGATAATGATTCAGATTCCATTTAAGCACTCTTGGACACAATCTTGGATTAAACATTACCGATATTTATTAAATTACACATGTAAATTAATAAATTATATTTTTTTGAATTTTAGTTTTGTTTATGCTTGTTTAAAAATACCTAGTTTTTGCTTACAATAGATATGTCGTCAAAGCATAGGACCAAGTTTGCGGATAAAGTTTTCACTTGTGTAAGAATTTTTTATTTATTTAATAAAATATTTTTTGTTTGTGTAGTACCATTTCAAATTATTTTGAATGTAACGGAGGTATTTTTTGGCACAATTCCACACATTTGATATACTCTACACATTTAAACAAATTCAATTACGACTGCATGTACAAGAAGAGAATTTCTTCACGCTAAACTCTTTGTCTTTAGTACACACAAAATAATAAGTTGTTAAGAGCAAGGTTTATAGCGCTATCACAGATCTTTCGTAATCGTGAAATGTCAATTAAACATATTACTTGCGTTATTGACATTTGACGATTACGGCCCAGTTATAAGTAGTTATTCATTAATGCGCAAATATCGCATTTTGCATTGTGTAACGAATATATATTATATTTTTTTTAAATAGGTGTCATTTATTTTAATTATATTATTTGTTACACACATGTAGCTACGAAGTTTATACTATGGAAATAAAAAAAAATCGCTTAAAAACACGATTATTATAATTCGTGTTGTGCGTGCAAAGGGGGCAAATAAATTAGCAAGAAAATATATTAGCAATATAAACAAGGAAGCCACTACTTATTGTTAAACAATTTTATGTTATGTTAAGCTACGTGATTCTTTAGTGATACTTTTGGCTCTAACCTAATCTACGTGATAATCATGACTTACCTCATTAATTAACGGTGCACGATACAACAATTTAGTTTCGCCATAATTTTACGTTAACAAAGTTACGATCACGACATGTCATTACAGATTGTGTTGTTACCACTCCCAACGCTTACGAGAATACTATAAGTGTAGTTCGTTCTGGAATACTTAATAGAGCCGCTACTTCTTAGAAATCCATCACAGCTAATCTTATGAACATGGAATACGTAACTTGAGAAACAAATAATTTTACAAAATACTTACATACTCTGTTATTAAAGTCATGACGGCAGTTTTTCTTCGAATTCATGAATGTATTTGTACGTATGCACTCGTAAGCTATGATCTCGTAATGTCCATTTAATGTTTATTATTTCACCGCTTAAATATGAAAAGACCAAAGCCATATTCGCTTGACTGTTTAACCGTTGCAATTCTAGATGGTTCCCAAATATTTTAACTATTTTCATTTATAAGAACCAATTCTTAAAGTGAGACTTTATTGTTTACGAATAACATTTGCAGACAATTTAAACATCTTAAGTAGTTATGTAAAGTAACTGTTCATCGGCAATAAAAAGATTTTTGCGTTATTGTTACGTGTTAAAATTTATCAAAAACAAGGATACTAGATTCTCTTTAAGAGTAATAATAGAGCAATGTCTATCATAACAAATACTATATTGAATAACTTTAATGTAACCTTGAACTTGGTATGAACAAAATATCAATCTCATTAAGATCAAACTACGATTTGTGGATGAGTCGTGAATGGTGTACGTTGTGAACGGTCTCATGGCGCCCAACCAATGGCGCCAGTCTGACCATGAACGTAAGATATTAAGATATTAAAGGTTGCAGTACATCCCTATTCTTGACCTCCAAGAATATTTTCAACGTGATCTCACTTAAAACATTCCTGATAAATCTTAAAATTATAACTCAAATTTAAACCTAAATTTCACGATTACTATAATTATATTATATATGAATACTCGTATAATACATACAAATAGAAAAATATATATGTCTTAATATTTCCAAAAAAAATGAAGAGATTATTATATTTATAATATAAATATACATCATAAACTATATTATTATGTACCTAGAAATTTTTATTAAATTTTATTTGATATATTTCATAAATGAAATAAAAAATACACGTCGAAATTCTATTCGTCTACATCACTTGACATATGTAGGTACGTATTTGTTTTATGAATATAAATAAGTATATTGATCTTTACTAGCATTGATTATCATATAATGATAAAGAAGCAATTTTTATCACCTACATGTATAAATTATCGTAACACAAATATGCAAATATGTTAAAGTGACTAAAGTATTCATATTAATATCCTTTAATTTCAAGTATCTTTTACAAGCTAATAGCTCACTAGGCAGACAAAAGTACTCATTATACACTCCACAGTATAGAGATATTTCGCATTGGTTGGCAAAGCAAATATTAGAAACACTTGAATCAATCTATGCTAATTAAATCATTTTCATATTTTCGCAAAATGAATTAAACTTGGTTAAGACCCTAAAATTCTTTCTAAATTCAATTTAAATATCTATCTTATTGCGTGTCACTTTAATGCGAACGGAGATATTAAGGAATTTTGTACTTTAACAAATTCTCACATTGCATAAAATATGTAACCTGTTAAATAACAGTTAACTAAGATTTAAAATGTGAAAATGTAATCCCAAACTTTATACCTCGTATGAGATAGCTTTCGAAAAATGTTAGCACGAACGTTGATACAACACAACACGAAATGTTTGAAAAATACTCTTGTACTTATCACAATATTCAGCCATCAATATTAATCTTTTGTTTTATCATTAAAACATATAAATAAATTTAAATTAAATAATACATAGACGTCGCTATCTCAAGGCGCTTGTAAGTGCATAGGTCATCTGCAATAGCGAGACTCAATTGATTAGGTTATTAAATATTCGAATCACTACTCAAATGCAATTCAATTTATAGCTTCAATTACACGCGTTTTAATACCTAATAAAACTTATCGTAGCAAACTAAACTACTGATATACTAGAGCTTTACCACACACCGATTTTTTTGGTTTTCTCCAAATGAAAAGCTCATGTAGTAGTAAAGAAATTATTTTGTTTATGTCTAATAATTACACTGAAAATGTATTTAGTTAAATGCGTACATCTTAAGATTGTTTTGTTGCTATATTATAATTTTTTAATTGCTTTAATATAAGTAACACAGTGTAGCTGCGCTACGGTCAAAGTAAACTCGGACACTTCATTATAATATGTGAGTGCAACCGCAGGCACCAGCTGGTAGTAAATATAGTAGAAGTACAAAGTAACTTAAGAATTAACACTTTCAACTAACACTGGACTCTGGAACACTAGACAGTTAATAAGATGGTATTTTTTATTATACAAATAGACAATATAAAATACAAACGGGAATTACAATAACTAATATTAATTACTATAATAAAAGGCGGAATTTCCGAAAGCGCATTGAGTGAATGTGTCAATATGATGATGACAAGAATAAATTCATCATTTAAAATAACAAGTTCGATCCGCCTAAAGTTTTTTCTTTTTTTATTTTAGGTTTACGCTTTATCCCGCACATGACAGGGTAGACAGAGGCAACTGCAGGAGCCATAGTGTTAAGACACTCCGTTGCTTAGTCCGTGCTTTCTCCGTCCCCGCTTTCCGCTTTTTTCGAGGCATTGCGTGTTGAGTGGCGGAACTCAACGTTGCGCTTTGCCTAGTTTCAAGAGCGAAAAAAGTTAACTAAAGTTTTTCGGTATATATATATATATATATATATATATATATATATATATATATATATATATATATATATATATATATATATATATATATATATATATATATATATATATATATATATATATATATATATATATATATATATATATATATATATATATATATATATATATAATATATATATATATATATATATATATATATATATATATATATATATATATATATATATATATATATATATATATATATATATATAAAATTATATAATATTATTTTTAGTATTTATTTAAGTTTTTATAAGACACTTATATAATAAAATAAATACAACCGATAAATTATAACATTTTGTTTTACCTGTGACATGCCATATCAACGTCGTAGAATTAACAATATCATTAGGTCGATACATTATGTTGTGGATATTAGGCTAATTCATAGCGATAAAAATATATTTTCAAATTATCTAGTGACGTTTTGCAGGATTATATTGTTAGAAAAACTTACATGGATTTTCCATCTTATATGACTTCCACTTTTCGTTACACACACAATGCAATTAAAAAAATAAGCTAAGTATAAATGTGGTATTCCTACTGGATGTTAGTTGGTATTACTCTCTCTTTCTTATTTTAATTTCTTAAGTGTTAGTTCACACTAAGTTGTAAATATTCTTGCTTTCTTCCTTTAGTTTTTTTTTGTAATTTACCTATTACCAAACACAAATTTTGGATTAAGATTAATTAAGGTATAAGATAATACTTATCTATAAATGACATATTAAATAAACAATAATTATTATCTATACTTATTATTATAAAGCTAAAGAGCTTCGTAGAACGCGTTAATAACAGAAACTACTATTTCTTACTAAGCAATTAATTTTGTATTTAATAGTCCATTTATCGAGGAAGGCAGAATACAGCCAATAGACTGTATTACACCACGTTAATCGATTCGATATAGTCTCACTCTTCCTACGGCCCAAGCTACCTCGGTTTCCTCGAATAATATGGATATAGAAATGTGTCATGTGGCACACATAACTTACTAGTTATTTCGTTAGTTGTTTGGCCTCATGAGGCACATGTTAATGATAGTAAATAATAACTCGTAACACTTATATTCACTTGTTAATTTTAATTAACAATCTAAGGTGTTTAAAATAGACGAATATGTATTGTTTATGATTATTTCAAAAAATATCTAATAATAATATATGTCAACAATATAAGTAAGCTGCAAAAACTCAGGCAAAATATTTTAGAGAAACGGAGTAATTTATTGAAATAGCTATACTATACAGCTTAAATTTTTATTTATAGTAACTATGAGATATATAATAGAGGGGTTTAGTCCAAAAATTTATTATATTATTTTGATTATCATATACTGTCTGCATCATTTTATACTAATAGACCGACAAAAGAAGATACTGATTTAACTAAGTCGTCAAATTTGTAAGAGAACTGGTGTTCACAATATAAATTAAATTTTACAATGGGTAACAGAGTTCATCATACCAGACATTAAGGTTCATTATGTTAGTGTTTAATATATTCTATTGAAATACCGAAAAAAGCGCCGAAGACACCAACGCCTAACTACAAAACTGAATGGAAGATTTTTTTTATATTTATGTCCATCACATACTCTGTACCTAGTATAGCAAATCTTTCAACACGCTTACCCATTGAGTTCAGACGTAGACCACTCCGTATTCAATATTTAAATATTTATAGATTGCTTTCATCGTCTCTCCTCACTAACGCGTAAATCGATAAACATATAACTATTGCCATTGATACCTTTTATCACTTCTTATCGCATGCATGAATTCATTAAGTTGTAATTGTGTGAATTAAGTTGTAACCATTTCATTCGGTTATATATTGTTGTATATTTTCTATTTATAAATGTATGGATTATTAACAATTAAGATTACTTGAAATCTGTGGGAAATAAAATCCATAAAGTATATTGGACTTTATAGGATATACTTTATAGGACTGTTAAACATTTTAACATTTAACATTATGTTTGACCAAATATTTACGTGTGCAGTTATTGACATATACACTCACTAGTTAAACAAAGTAATAAACACTGAAATAAAAGAAAAATTAAAGAAAATTTTATGTTTTCCTAAGATTATTATACATATAAGATTATTATATATATTATACTAACATATCTAAGTGCAGATTCGAACTTCCTTTTTACTAATGTGTCTGCCGCACCCTACATAGCAAATCTTGGTAAAAAATAACTTAAGTTAGCAATTTTTTAAAATATATTATTATACAAACATAAAAAAATTCACAAAAAAAAACATAGTTCACTAAGACGACTATCTTAAGAGACTTATCTTTATAAGATTTTTTAGCTAAAATATGGTAGTCGATGAGTTACAGGATGAGAAAATAGCATATATATGTAAAAAAAATTATTTTCTTTGAAATATAATTTCCCCGCTCTACACATGTCATAGAGTTAGAACGTTACATGTCATTTTGTTTCATACAGGTAAGTAAGATCTTGTTATCAAACATTTAATTTGATGTTAAAGTGCTAGATTTGTAAAACCAACAGAGTAAATACAGAGAATTCTTACAGAGAGAAACTAAATTGTGTTTTAGTTGTAACGTCGACATCATAGAAAATTTTGCCAATACTTTTTTTATATAATTATAATATTTAACATAATTACATATACATTCATAATGTAAAATAAAATAAAATAGTAAAATGTGTAAATATATGTAAGGATATTTGTATCGATGACATAACGAAAGAATAACTCATTAATGTTTTCAAAAATGTATGTGTAATTTCAAAATAATTGTAATTATTGAAATACTTAGAGCTATTTATACGACTATAATTAATATTAAAAAAATATCATTTCGTGTCGCTTTTTGTTTGTCCAAACTATGTTCCGGAATAGCTGAAACCTTTTTAGGACTTTTTACTGAAAGATAGAGGAGGTAGCGTCATAATTTGCATTTTATAATTATATTATTGTTTATCATTATATTTTTTATAAAGATAGATTTGAAAGGCTATTAGAAAATATGGTGCGATGTCGTAAAAAATATCAATGATAGTGTAATTTAAAGAGGCAAAGCCGCTTTCTTTTTTTTTAAATATGATAGTTATAATAATGAGTAAACGTTAAGTACCAAAACATTATATTGTTCCACGCACTCTGTGACGATAAGAAGTCTTAAAGTCATTTATACATTTTATGATGATGTGCCCTAATTCATCCATTTACAAATGTTTTAAAAGACAGAACTTCCTGATGGTACGTTTATTCCATTAAACCAAGCGTCAACAATCGCTTGTTAATTTTATTGATATATTTCCGCTTATAAGAGTACGACGCCGAGGAATGTGTTGTCATATTTAAGAATTTTCACAAAGACTACGTATTCAAGGCACGCAAGGAAACGCTCATGAATTATTACACTTTTAAAAGGACCGTTTGTGACCGCCTCGCCTATTCACATTCAAGCGGCAGTTAAAGATGCAGAAAACAGTAACCAAGCGTTGATCATAAAATTACATACGAACAAGTAAGTGCCGGCGCCACATTTCTGTGAACAATAGAATGGTATGTAAATGGCGCCAAACGTGCGATCATAACTTGCGCTTGCGCAGACTCGCACACACTTACACATAAGCGGAAGTACGACGATATTTGTTGATCACTATTAGACTTTCCTAATTCTTCTTCAGCCATAAAATGATCATTGATGATGATTTTAAAAGATTTATTGTCGTTATCATATTTTTTTCAATCTAATTCTAATTCTAGCTTACTCAATAATAGCTTAGTAAGTGGTCGTATTCACCATAACTATTCGCATTTACTTACAAAATCTGTCAGCTTTAAGGTATGCTGTACATATTTATATCAATGAAGTATCAGACCAAATATTTAAGTCAATGTTATCTTTCTGCGAACAATTTCTCGGTCTATTAATATTGCCTGTATTTTATGTTTAAGGTAATGGTTAGCTAATAAAATTGAATACCACAATACTAAACTACATAATATGTAAAGCTAGGGTCACTCTCGGTACAAATCTCGAACTCCAATGATAACCTACGTGTGACACAGACGTCATTAGTATTGCACGGATGAACACATTACATATAGTATACATATATTAAATTAATTCAAATTGATATTTTTAATTAATGGCGGCGTGACGTGATTGTGACCTTAAAACGTGAAATAAGAACTTTCGCATTTACTTCCTATATTAATTAATTTCAAGAAAAATATAAAATTGTTTTAATGTGGTACTTTTTATACGAACAGTATGACCAGATGTCAGTTTACTAAAGGTGGTGCCGGTAGCCGAGCACATTCTCACCAAATTTGCTTAGAGCCGCCGTGCGCCGGCGCCAGTCTACTTTCCAAATAGCCTTCGTGTCTCGCCTGTGACCTTTTAAGCACGCACACTTGCCTTATGGGCCAACTCCACTCCTAGTCTCATAGATTCTGACGCTACAATTTTAATTGATCAAATTATAATTCATTGTTTTATAAGTGATTACTAAATACACGTAGGCCTTCATTATTATATGTAAAGCAACTCTATTGTAAATGTGTAACATAATTTATTATACATGCTCAATTTCATCCATTCAATAAAATACTACGGCATTGTTGTTTAGCTTTACCTTAAGACATACTATTTTCCGCTTTCCGCACTGATTCAAGGCTTTCCCTCCATTGAGCGGAACCCAACGCCGCATTTTGCTTTCCCCGAAAATATAAACCCCCGATTGGGGATCCAACACACAAACTTTAAATTTAGATCCCAAAATCGTACCGATGTGCCACAATGATTTCAATATTAAATTGCAATATTTTATCTACCATCACATATTTATAAGAGTAATTAAATAAATAGATCAATTACTGTACTAATCATTTTAGATAATTAATATTGAATGTATAAATTAGTATTGAATTTTATCAACTACATCGATTTAGATTAAGAATTTCTGTAGACAACTAGATTTTACTGATTTGGCTGAACTTCAAAACAACAAATCTTGTATTAAACACATTAGGATACACCTTCTACGTGCGCTGTGCTGGCAATAAAATAGTTTGTATTTGTGATGAAATAGAACAGTTATATTAAGAACAAGATAGAAGCACTACATCAAATTTAATACCTATAGCGTGCAAAAGATAACGATAATGGTTCGTCGACATGAATAAGTAGGCAGGAGTCATACTACAAATACGCAAGTTGTATCGCGCTAGAAATATAATAAACAGAACTTTACTAGAGCCGTTGAGTGTAATAATTATATTTTACAAATTTAATCCTCATATTTATTGAAGATATTGTGTGTATGTGTGTGTGGTTGTGTTTTTTCTTTATTTAAAAGGTTGCCAGGTTGTAACAAGACAATAACGCACTGAGTGCACTTCAACACGCACATTTTCGCTCTTCTTATGCACGCCGCACCTTGTTATGCAGACAATGAAAGTAAACGCCGCTTGGGGTTAACATATTTCTTAACTATTTTAAAATGTAAATGTTGTATTCTAATATAATGAAGTGTAACATTTGAGATTATCATTTTAAACACATGCAAATTCTCAAGCATACTAAATATAACTCAGTGAATTTACACAGTGCGACTATATTAATAAATATTTTTCCTTTGCAAAGTAACATTTTGAGTGCATTTATATTCGGCCGATGTGTAGAGAACATAAAGGAGTGATAAATGGAAACGCAAGCGTGCGTAATTTCAGCTGTACAGATAGCCACCCGCAGGCTTGCCGCTCTAATATTATATAAAATAAGACCAATCACGCTAACATGTACGCATTTGTGCACTGGCGCCATCTACCGGCGACATTTTCATTCTACTCGTCGGCGAACAATTTTATTTAATTGTACCAATAACTTAACAGTTTCATGATAAGATCTTAGTCAAGATTTGTGTTAGTACGATGATGAAAGTTAAATATTTATAATTTAAATTTAAAGCAATAGTTTAAAAAGTTCAAATAGAATTTATATTATGAATATACATTTAAAAAACCTAATAATATGCGCCACCTAGTATATTATTAAAAATGTTAAAAAAATTCAGTTAAAGTGTCAAATATGAATAACTATGACTGTGTTTTATAATTTTATTTAGTGCTCATAAATAAGTCCGGAATGTCTTAGATAACTAAAGCGCTCTACCTAACGGCAGTCTGTTTTAATTAATACGCTAAAAGCAATCGTATAACAATTAGATCGAAGGTCGTTAGTTCTTTCCGATTCATTTTATATAAAAAGAAGCACCATCGGCGCCGGCGCCACGCGTCGCGACGTCGTCTTTGTTTGCGCATCGGGTGTATTCTCTATTTACGTAAGTATGTTTTATTTCAATAACATGTCGCAAATTGTTACAAACACGCTTGTCTCGCTTGAAATTCTCAAAATTACGTTTAATAAATGTGTCGTAAATTTTCTTTAAAATACTCTAAACAGGAAAATATTTTCCTGTTACATATTTTTATATTTAACTTATTTTTTCAGCTTCAGCTCTATATTTTGAATACCGTATACTGTAGCGGGGTAGGCAGCGGAATGTGACTTAACACACACTACTACACTACTATACACTAAATTTCTCAAATATTTATTAATAAAGACATTGCGATTTAATTAAATATAATTCATTCCTCATAGGGGAAATCGAATCTACGATCGTCATAATATTTTTATATACAGATTTGATATTTGTATTCCATATATCAAAATACATAGGTACAAAATTGTATAAACAATGGACTATCGTATATAAATTTGAACGTTTCATGTATGTATACGTAAATTTCATTACGATGAGAGAGGACGCTTGCGCCTACTACGATGCTCTCACTGCGTCACAACTTACTTCCTATATTAGTTCCAAGGATAGTATTTCGGATTACACCAAGTGAGCAGTACGACCAGATGTCAGTAATAGTTGTTCCGGTAGCCGAACATACTTGTTATATATATTAAAAAGGACGGCTATTGGTGTGGTTTTTACACAGAACAAGTTTTATTTGCTATAAATAAACTAAAATTTAATTTAGACGGAAAATGGAAATATAAGGGAAATGAAAAAATCTTTTAATAAACCTAAGAAATGAGTATTTTTATATAAATAATTCAAATATATGGTAATGTGTAAGGAACAAGCTACGTAGCTATTTTTAATGCTTAAAGTAAATCAAAATTGGTAACTATGTCACCGCTGTGGTGGCTAAGAGCTACTAGCAGTCGCGGTGCAAATGACCACTTTCACCATAAAATAGAGTCTATTAATCTAATAATTATTAATCATAAACTTGTGCTTAAGCTTCAATATAATTCAAGATTTATGATATATTAACAATCATATTTCTTTTTGCAACAAACACGTCAATACAGACTTCCAATAAAGAGTATAAAGTATTCTTTAAAATACAGAACATTCTTATTAAGATTTACAGTCGATTTTTATTTTGATTGAAGAGACTTTGAAGCTTTGTGATTGTTGGCTGCTGTATAAATATATAACCGAGGCGTGAACGATCGCAACGTCCGATTTAACCTACACAGTAACCAATCATCCAAATTAAGAAAAATCATTACACATTCCTAAAAAGAGCTTGAACCAAGATCAAAGTTAATTTTCGTTGGGTAATGAAAAAGGTATAAATAAATGTTAACAGGAATTCATTGCAAGCAGGGACACCGATCTCACAAAAATAAAACGTCGATAATACGCGGCATCGGCGTGCACAAAACAAATTCCTCGGAGGCACATGCAGCACACTGAATTAGATACACTCGTGATCGACTGTTCAGTGGTTGGCGGTACGATATCCGATGAACCATAAACGGTCTATAGACGCGCACTCAGTCGCACACGCACATACAACCATATCTTATTTTATTATTCTTTATCGGATGGGCTAGCGCTAATCATCTATTGTCTACCTTCACTTTATTAAAAACTTAAACTTGAGTTATATGTCCTCTAATTACGTAATTATATTTTTTCTATAATATATATAACATATAACACATATAATAAAATACGACTCATTCATATTGATTTTTTAAGCAAAATTTTATGTTTCACTCAATAAATACGATGTTAAAAGTAAATATATTTACATCTCACAAATTTTATCTTAATTAAATTCCGTAATTAATTCGAAATTATTAGATACTTCCCGTCGAGAGGTATGAACTTTATACAAGTTTTATTACTTCAACACCTGGCAGAGCATCGAATCAAAGTTATAGACTGTGCTGACTCAATGTGATGGGAAAATTTATAAAAGCACCATAAACTATATTACTAGCGAAATTGAGCAGATACCGCAGTCGGCCAGCTGGAGTCTCACAAAGGCAATAGTGAATCAGATTTGATACGTTTTATCGTTACGGAACCGACATAGACTTTACGGCTGTTCAGAACAGCGGCCGTGAAATTAAATTCTCAAATCACGATCGAGCAATCGAACAAAAATGGCAGTATGGATAATATTAATTGTTTAAGTTTTACACTATAAGGCATCACCTCGATCTTCTAATTGTCGACCATATTCATATATAATATATATGTATATATATATACTTAAAACGGTTAGTGCGTAAGCCATAAGTGCACATATAACTAAATTCAATATTGTTTTGTAACACTAATTTGATGTTAACAACCTTTATCAATTTAAAATTAATTTATAATGTTCTCAGTACGCAGGCGACGAATTTAGGACGCGTTCGAAGACAATTAATTAACGAGACAGTGAACGAGCGGTATTTACACATTCGTAATGATTAAGAATATTGCGTTTCTAAAGAGCGTCTCGAGGAGTAGCGAAAAGAGATGCGTACGTTGACATCGCCGATATTTGCTCGCAAAAAATGTGTGTGTTGTAAGTAGTGTTCGCTAAAAAGGCGCGCAGACGGCGTCGCGGCGACGGGTCGACGGCCGCGCCCGGAATAACCACCACCAGCATCTATATTTGCAGCAGCGGCGCGGGCGCAGGGGGGACCAGCGCGTGCCATTTCTGCATCAGCCCGGTGCATCTGAGTAATGCCATTGTAATGCTCTCGATATATGCGCGTGCTGGATGCGCGCAGACGTGATGTCGACGTCGTCGTCGCTGCTGGTTAACCCACGCGGCCGACGATTCGCCACACGAGAGCGTGTTCCTCGAAAGTGATTCATTTATCACTGCTCACTTTGAACAGCAGGAATTTCATTTGTAAATTAATTGCGCATATATTTTGTTGGTTGATTATTGGATCGTGTAATTGTGCATTACGAATTAGCTCGTCCTGGTGAGGAATGATTATCCAGATCGAATGTAGGCAACGACCATGTGTAGGTAATGATGAGAATCAGTCGTGGGAGCCGCCGCGCCTGTCCACTGTCATTTGTCATCGCCAGTTCCTGTCACTTCACATGTACGCATGCTTTCTCACATTTGCAATTACCTTTTATGTATGGAATTTGCCGATTCAACAAAAACACGCTCATATGTGATAAACGATGACAATCAAGTGACATTTAATACAAAAAATAGAATAATCACTAATTCAATTCTATATTATTTTAATGGCACTAAACTACGCATGTCGCAAATTGCTGGACTTAATTTAATAATTTATTCAAATATTGAATATCTTGTTATAATTTATTCAATTAAATTTGTATTTTATTAAAAGGATTCGTAGTATACAACGTTTTTTGAAGTGTCACATTACAAAAGTGGGACAGATCATCCAAAAACGATGTAATATACTCGATATCATTGAAGAAATCCATAAAATTATGTCGTTCAGTCAATTTCCACATGTGTGGATAGTTTTCGCGACAGATGGCCCATGAGTCACCAACCTGTTGCGGCAGTGTTTGTTGCGGGCAGCATCAAGACGATACCTATAAATCATTATCTGCTTGACAATATTAATAAATTTAGTATGGGTTTCACAATGATGCCTATTTGGTAAATTATTTATAATATTAACACAAGAAACGGCTACTTTTTAAATCTCTGCCTTAGCTATTAACAATCAATAATAAATCAAGTAATAAATTTGAAATAAAACTAATTTACCAGATTAATAGCGTATATTTTGATATTGTTTAGAATCATTTAATTATTAAATTGTTTAGAGTCATTTAGTTAATCTAATACTCTCTGATGTTGGTCACAAAACGTTAAAGAGGAATACATGGCACCAGTCAATATATTAAGGCCTAACGCAGAAGTGGTATCACCAATTTAAAAAATTAAATTGAATCGACTTCGTGACAAGCACGTGATGAGCGTATTATTTATCGTGATATTGAAGCTTAACCATAGTCAATATGAAACACGCATCTTCTTACTACATTAGTCTAAAGCCTAAAATTGATTTTAGTAACAATATATATATATATATGTATATATATATATATATATATATATATATATATATATATATATATATATATATATATATATAATATATACATATGTATATATATATACATATATATATATATATATATATATATATATATATATATATATATATATATATATATATATATATATATATATATATATATATATATATATATATATATATATATATATATATATATATATATATATATATATATATATATATATATATATATATATATATATATATATATATATATATATATATGATAAAAAAAACATTTTAAACATTCGTAAGGTAGAACAAGCACATATGTATGTATGTATGTCAATCATGTCAATACAAGTTGGAGCTAGTTTATCGCATGATTTTCAACAAATTTTTGAAAGCTTAGGTCATTCGACTTCGAATTGGCGCAATTCTACTCTAGCCACTGTCTATTAAACAAGCTGGTCTAATCGTTTTCACATACCAGTGAATGTTCTACTTTACATATTACTGGCAATATATATATTTCATCGAAATAACTTTTCATTTAATAAACCTCATTGTACTGTTTTAAAATATATCAAGTACACTGTAATAATAAAAAAATCATACCTTGAAAAAGGCCTAAAACACACAAATTAAAGAAAAAAATTTTAGAAAATGACCTGACTTTATATAAATAATTATATAGAAGTAATCTTCCGCAAATATACTTTAAAATATGTTCAAATGAGGACCGTCGTGGTGCAGAGGCGCAACGTCTGCCTGTAACGCGACGCTTTCTGGGTTCGATCCCCAGTCGGGGAAGATGGATTTTTTTATTTCCATTTTCTTCGCTCTGGCAAACTAGGCAAAGCGCGGCGTTGAGTTTCGCCATTAAACACGCAATGCCTCGAAAAAGGCGGAATGTGGGGACGGAGAAAGCAGAGACTAAGCAACGGAATGTCTTAACACTAGGTTCCAACGGTCCCTGTAGTTCCGTCTGCCTACCCTGCCATGCGGGATAAAGCTAAAAAAAAAATATGTTCAAACATGGTGCTTACATTGATAAATAAATTTTCTATTACTTTTTAAAACATTACATTTAAAGACAAAGAAAGTCAAGTCTAATTAATAAAAAAACACTGTATTGTGTCATCTTCAGAACAATTAAACTCGCTTCAATGGGGCCATTATTAATATTATATAATATTGTCTCCCTCGGTTAGATTTTGACTGAAAATGTGATACTTCTGGACTTTTTGGCACTTTGAACTATCTTTATCGAAATTGTGCGAATAAATTAACACTAGTTACTCTTTACGCTACTCTAAAGTAACCTAAGTTATGAGCGGAAAACCGTCGGCTTAATTTTATTCTTGTGGATTATTTGGTATACGAGCCATCTCTTAAAGTACCAAATCGAAAATATGAAATGAATGAAATATATGTACTTACTAAAAAATTAGTTCAATGTATGTTAAAAAAAAACGGTTGCCTAAAATAATTTTAGTGTACTCACAGTTAAGATCTCCTGGACAAGTCTTGCAACATCTTCCGGGTAGAAGTGTGGGAGTGTCGCAAGATGGTTCTGGACACTCATTTTTTATGTTGCGGCAATGCACTTTGGCTACAACTCTTCTTTTCTTCTGAACCTAAAATAGAAAATCATTGTAACATAAAAAACTTTCTTTTTAATTAATGATAATTACTCATTGTTAAGAGTGTTTATTTTAATACTCACCGATATGCACTCACATTTGATGCAGTACATCACACCAAACGGCGGACCAAGATCTGCAAACCACGTCGACCCAAGTTCCTTCGCTTGTTTTCCAAATTGACATTCTACAACAAGTAAAAAGGATTATTGCAAAAAAGTTTTAAATATATGCGAAACACCTAATTAGTTTACGATCAGTCGTAACCTTATACGCAGAAAATTATAAGTTATATTACTGCAAAAAACCAAATATTTATTAATAGAGACACTATAATTTTAATTAAGACGGGTCTAAGTAAAATGTATTAAACAAATGTCAATGTAAATTCTGTTTGTGTAAAATTTATATAAACTAGAATCTCTATTTTTGTCAGTGATCGCATCACGCATGTTTTGATAGAACAATTTCGCTAATTATGATTTTGCTGTGTTTATTATTGTCATGAAAACATAAGTTAAAAACTTATGACAGTTGAGTTTACCGAAACACGAAAATAAAACATTACAAACCTATCAGTTTATTACATTACAAACTAACAGTATATTTCGAACGAATGAGTTCGCGAATTTGTATATTTATGATGTCTACAATATCATGAAATTAGGAGGTACGAAAAGCATCACTCGCACTAGACCGATACCCATTTCATTTGACATGCAATATTTTCATATACATTTATACGTCTTTCATTGCTTTTCAATGGACAAAGGGATTTGAAAAGAAAAAAATTGTATTATGATATTACAGTAAATCTCAGATCAAGCGGGCGAAGTAGGGCATGGGTCGCTAGTTAAAAATATATATAAAAACATAAATAGTAGGTATTACCTAAGTGTAAATAATGGACATATATATAAATAGTAAGTCAGTGAAATTATCAGTGAACCCAAATATGTATCAACTGTGGGTTCACTCGTCAAAATATTACGAAATTTTAATATTTACTTATTTAAAATACTCCTGTTGGAATATATTTTTACTTAAATAGAATGTTGTTAATTTAATTAATCTCATTTTAAACTTACCAAAAACAAAGTAGTTTCATATGAAAAAAATAATGTAATATTTTTTTTCGTTTATAGATCTAAAAATCAATGGACTGTATGTAGCAACAAACAACATAGTAGTACATTCAGCAATAACGGATACCTTCACTTGGCGGATTTATATCAGCAGGGCGAATAGCTGGAAAGCTGCAACCTTTCCAATGTACCACAATGATAAATGTATCACGATCGTGAACAATTGTTTTAACAGTTGGAAATTTTAGTAATTAATTTAAAGGCGCGGTCACGACTAAAATACCACTTGATATATTTAATTAGTTACAGCAACATGATAAATAAATGAATTGAAATTTTTAGTTATGTGCAAGTATCAAATTTACTATATGAGAAAGTGTGAAATAATGAGTAGAGTGAAATAATGCTTTTATATCGTTATAATTATCATATAGTTGAGTGTATTTACTATACAGCCATTGACTTGTAAAACAATGTATATGTATGTGTATATATTATGTGAGTGTATATTACATAGTGTTAATGCTTATCTTGTAACACTTGTGTTTCTTCTGAAACTGACAATTTGTAACAGTCTGAAATGACCACACAATTTCGCCGGTACTCAAATTTTATCAATTTGCCAATATTGTGTCAATAATATTGTAACTAACTATTAACAAAATATGTAACATTAATAGTTATTGTTTTACACATGTAAAATTTTATATTCACATTAATATACGATACACCAAACCGGTGTTCGCAAGTTAACAAGACACATTTACATACTGTACTCGAGAGATCTAAAAATAAAAGTGCAGGTTATAGTGTTGAGAGATAGAAAAACTAGTGATAACTTGAAGGCTAGCTTTTATCTATATATTTACATCCAACTTATGTTCTGACATGCATAGATTGTCTAGTTATTGAATATATTATGATAGTTCTGCCATTACGTCTAAAAGCATATTATATACAAGAAATGCAAAACGATAGAATTATTACACATTTAATGTGTTGCCACCCTTGTTTAAAATATATATGTGCCTATATGTTTGCCTTTTCGAGTACACCCGCTGAGGCTAGCGTGAGTGATTCGGCGGTAAACAGATTATTATCAGATGGCTTAGTCGATAACGTGGCCGGGCTTCTATAAATAGACGTCACTGTTATCGCCTTCTCGTAACTATTTAATTAACCTCACTCCACACGTACACAGATAGCACCCAAGACACGTCGCGTGAGAACATATTGATCTTAATATCGAATCAACTTACACATTATTACTTTCTATGTGATCAATTTTCTTTCGCTACAACGAATTGGTGTCACATAATGAGGATGGAGGGCGTCCTGGATAAGGATGTGACCATCACGTCGCATTTATTGTCACTTGCAGTTGTTAGCCGTCAAATATAAAATCGGTGTGAAAATGTCCCGCGTGTGTTTGATAAGAATTATTACAGGATTTTCTAGCATTTTTATAATTGATAGTTTAACAACCGTACAAGGAACTACATATAAATTCGGTACACAGTTGCAATCCGCTTATCAGTTAATACTCGTAAAAATATTATCTTTGAGATGATTTATGCATATAAACTAAAGCGAGACATCGCGTAACCTTCTCCCGTATTCTCGGAAACGTTGGCAAGAAGCCAGAAACGGCTCGCCAGGGAAATGAAGTATTGGCGACGCCCGTCTTATGCTACTCTCACGATCTGTTTATGGAAATTTATACCCAATATACATACAGTTGTTTATTTTGAGTATACACTGTACTATAAATTTGTTAAAATCAGCGCATATTTCGCTGGACAATAACAATAATGTAACCAATTTAATGGTACAAAGAAAAAAACTCTTTGATACTAAAAATTGAACGAGGAAAACTCAAGAACAACAAAACGTGATTAATTTTGTTATCATTTTAATTGCAGATAGAGATAGACATTTGTGCTAAAAGCTTCAAAATCGAGTTGGTAGTATTTGTAATATTTGAATTTACAGTAAGCATGGCCACACAGTTACTAATGCATTGTCCTGTCATAGATCACGATAAGTATGACTTACATGTCAAACGGGCAAACGTACGGCCGGTTCATTGAAGCGAATACAAGTCACTTCAATAAACTCTTAACATAAAAGGGTTGAAATGAGCGTGCGCCGTAATTCAGCGAGCGTGGGCAGTGCATAAATCCACAAGAATTAGCCGTAAGCAAAACTTAGGAATTTTGTTTGCCAAAGTACATTTTGCTACATCTGATGTACCACAGAGATTTCTTAGTGCTATTTCGATTATATCTATGTAACTGTCACTATAAACTCTATGTAAACATCTTCGGAGTTGTTTTCGAAATGTCAGTGAGATGTGATGAATTCTATCACAATAATGTGAATTCCATTGAATCTTTTATTAGCTATTTTAATCTCCTACTCTTACTTATACTTATTTATAATAATACTCACATATATTAAGAAGAACCGTTTTCAGATTGTAGTATGATATTTTTTTGCTATTACTACGCTAAGTGGCCAAATTTGTACATTTACAAGTATATATAAATAAAACGGCATGTAATAAGTAAATGGGAACTGACACTAATCGTCGATATGGATGATTAAATCGTGCAACAATCATTCTTATAAGCCGCCACGATCGACACCTGTTACTGATATTTGATACTGCGCTTTACATAATATGCGTGGCCGCAGACGACCAACACCTGAGGCCAATACAGTCATGCTACTGTCACACCAAATGAATAAGGTCAAGCGAAAAATTGATTGATACCAATTTTGTATATATATATATATATATATATATATATATATATATATATATATATATATATATATATATATATATATATATATATATATATATATATATATATATATATATATATATATATATATATATATATATATATATATATATATATATATATATATATATATATATATATATATATATATATATATATATATATATATATATATATATATATATATATATGTATATATATATATATATATATATATATATATATATATATATATATATACTCTTTTATCTAAATAGTAATATTTTGTTTTAATAATTTTCAAGTTATTCAATAGGTTAAACGTGGAACATTTAATTTTACAGCACAATCAAATGGTTCGAATAAAATGAAGCGATTAATTGGCAAGTTAGGTGATATTGCGCGCACGATAACGCCTCTCGATTTCGCGTGTACCTACACCTCGACTCGATTAATGTGAAGAAACGGAATAAACTCAAGAATGACTCGGTCCAATCAAATACTAATATTAGTGACTGCATATCTTTTTATTCAATATATTTCATTTTGCATTTTAATGTTAGTGCTTCCTTTTCAGAGTTCTATAACTAAAAAGGAAAACTGAAACCTGTAAAACTACTTCCTTGTAATAATAACTTGATATTAATAAAATATAAATCTGAATAATTAGCACTACATTATGTAAAACAGTTAATATATTAATATGTATAAATTACAAAAATTTAAAGAATCTTCCCTAGTATATTAATATATGGCATGCAAGACTGACAACTTATAGCAACATATCCTTGGTGTTTATTGGCATCTCACTGACCTTTCCACCTACAAATCAAGTTTTTGCTTCCATTTAATTCAATTTACTCATAATATGCGTCCAGTTTATTGAAATGAAACAATAATTAAAAACAGTCATCGCACCTGTAAGTCCCTAGCCCGAGGCAACTATAAATTACACCAACATTAATAGACTCTCGGTTCCCATAATTTTTGTTTGTCGCAGACTATTGACTGGATCCGGCGCCGCGGCGCGGTCCGCACAATTGTAAATCGTACGTAGCGTCCAGTGGAGTACTAATATTATATTGTATGTTTAAAATAAAATGTAGGAAGATGTTAGTGACGTCGATACGTTTTTAATTTGTGTCTAACCAATTATTAAAAACCAAAAAATCGTACAAATTATAATACATCCTTATTAGTATTTTTGTTGACGGGCGGCGTGGTGTTTATTACTAAGGCAGTTTTACGAGGTGTAGACAGCTTAAAAGATAGCGAATACCTTATCGGGGGCAATCCGAGATTGGAAGTGTGGGTAGAGACATAACAGTATTAAAATGTAGCCTCTTTAATATAACGACCCAATAACTGTAACAATGCTATAAAGGTGTTAGAACGTCTGTATTTATGTACTTCTACAAAAATTATTTCATCGCCTAATCGATTATTAGTCTGACATCATAATATCCAACACTAGACAGTGGACAGGTGCCAGCCCGCTAAATAAAAATATCATATAATTTATTAAGTATAATTCTACAAATGCCTTTGAGATGAGCGTTCGTACAGTTGCACCTCATAAAAACAAACTTTAAAATATTTTTGCGAATATGAGTCGCGACATTTCGCAACAAATATAGACTATACATATTTCTTAATAAAATAAACTAAATGATATTGCTGTCTCGTCTGTTTGAAAAAAAAATCACGTTACAACGTCAGTACCTTTGGATACGTATATATGTATTTGCTAGAATCTTCACATTGTAAAAAATGATTAATATCCCAGCGATAAAATGACGTCAAATTAATAGTTCTAAGATGAACGTTGCGTACAGATAAACATATAGTATTTACTGGTAAATACAATACTTTTAGGAGAATATGACTAGTTCATACTTCTTGCACTTTAAGAATAATTTTAAAAATAATATTTTTTCACGAGACCATTAATAATGAAGACCTTCATATTTCAATCGTCACACTATAAACTCTATATGTGCTTTGTGTAACTGTAATCTGTAAAATTCTGTTCTATCTGTCAATTTAACACTGAAAAGCCGAGATGCAGTAATGTGAATTATACCCAGATGAAAGATTCTTCTTTTCGTCTAAGTGCCTATGACAATAAATTAAATAAATATATTGCTTTATTTCCAGCCTGTTTTTTCTATTAATATTTTTGTAATACTGAATGCAAATCTTGAAAACTAATGGACGGACTTCAATAAACGTTTTAAAAATGTTGGGTCTACACAACATAGACTAATACTGTCTTGAAGACTGATACCATTTATATTATGAAACTAGTCTAGTTAAAATATAGAAATCTGAAAATATTATAAAAAAGTCGTCATGGCGCAGCTCTACAGAGGAACGTGAGGAACGTAATGTCTTAATATTAGGTTCCCTCTGCCTACCCTACTGTATATGAACTAGGTATGTTTTCCGCTAAATCACAACACTTCTCTAAATGAGGCCCTCAAAGTATTGTTTAGGCTGTTGTACATTTATAATACCACATACGTATTCGTACGTATCTTAGGGCGCATTTTCATTGGTCGATAGGGCCCGCATTCGGGATGCGGGAGATTTCTGTAACGCATGCCATAGGGCCCGCAAAGTGTTTATCGTTTTCACAGGTCGTCAGGGCCCGCATACGGGGTGCGGGTGATTCCTATAATGCATGCGATAAGGTCGTTATTCCGAATATGGATATCACCCGCACACGTTTAATCGACCGAGTTATCGACCAGTGGATTTCATTGGTTGTTAGCTCGCATGCGGGTACTCCGCGCATTCGGGCTAACTACCGACTTATCGACCAATGAAAATGCGCCCTTAGTCATATAAAAACGTAAGATGTGAGTAGTTATAGGATATACAGGTGGCATCAGTTTAGGTTGAAATTTCAATAACACAAACAACGAGGTAAATAGCAAAGGACGTGAAGCTCTTGTAAATGTTACAGTAGGCAACAAATAATTAGTAAATAATAAGTTTAATGAAGGTTCAAACCATCAAAATTTTTATTCCGAACATATTAATCGCAGTATGATCTTTACGTTCTTTTCTCAAAAAAACGGGTTGCCTCAAGGGAGTGCTTTAGCCCCAACTTTGTTTAATATCTACACGAACGACCAACCCAACGCTGACCACACAAGGAGGTTTCTGTACGCTGATGACCTTGCTTTAGCCACTCAGACAAAAACTTTTGAGGAAGCTGAAGGGATTTTACAACATTCCTTGGAAAATTTTTCACGTTACTATCAAGACAACGGCCTTCGGCCTAACCCCTCAAAAACACAGTGCTGCGCCTTTCACCTTCGCAATAGTCAAGCTACCCGAAAACTCAATGTAATGTGGCAAAACACGTCAATCCAACATCACGACACGCCCACCTACTTAGGAGTCACTCTTGACAGATCTCTTACTTTCAGATCCCATTGCTCGCAAACTAAGCAAAAAGTTAACTCCCGCAATAACTTGCTCCGACGTCTTTCCTCAACCACCTGGAGTGCTACACCGCATGTTCTAAGAACCACAGGCCTGGCGCTCTCCTTTTCTGCGGGAGAATACGCCTGCCCAGTGTGGCATAGATCTGCTCACGTAAAGGAGATAGATGTCGCCTTAAATGATACATGTCGGACCATCACAGGATGCCTTAAACCAACGCCATTAAGTCTCCTATACCCGATAGCCGGAATAGCCCCTCCCTACGTCCGCAGAGACATTGCGTCTAGTATAGAGAAAAGCAAGCAGGAGACAGATGAGAGACACCCACTCTATGGAGCACAGGAACACACTCATCGCCTTAAAAGCCGTCGCAGCTTCCTCAAGGCGACAGCAGCACTAGCGAGTGAACCTGCTAAAGCTCGCCGCGAACTGTGGATGAAAAGGATACCTCCTCCTGCTAGCTACATAAAACTAGACGAAACTCTACCTGCTGGTAAAACTCTGCCTTTTACAACTTGGAAGTCACTAAATCGACTCCGGACGCAAGTGGGCCGCTGTAAGTTCAATTTGAGAAAGTGGGGATACAGTAGCGACAATGACACGCGGTGCGATTGTGGTACTGACCCACAAACTATGTCCCACCTACTAGAGTGCCCATTGTGTACCGACACCTGCACAATGAAAGAGCTCTGGGCAGCCACAGATAAAGCTGTAAACGTGGCTAAATACTGGGCCCAAACAGTATAAATGCCATCCTAAATGCAAATGCCATTTGCCATCGACACGACGAAGTTCAAATGCAACAGTTGCGCCCACATATCAAAGTTTCTTATTGAACAGAGTTATCAATCAAAAAACAAGAATGCAAATTTTAATTGTACTCAAGTCGGGTCGATGTCGCGCGATATTATGATCGCAATTTATTAACGCGACGAAGCGCGGGGCGGGGCGCGCTGCACGCACTGCACCGGGGTGGGAGATAACCGCCAATTATGAATAAACTAGCTTTACTACTATGTTAATAAGACTTGAGATTTTTCCTCGACGATTTCACCAAGCGAGAACACTCATTAATGGTTTTGTGTCTCCGTTATCAGAGCTCGTAGAAAGCTTTGCGATAACCTATACTACGAGTCTATAATCTATATACTGCAGAAGAAGCTCAAACCGTTACGTTTATAGGATTAATTTTATAGCTACGTCTTATTTTATTACAATTGCTTGCATGTATAAAATCGAATGTAATTTATGCGAATTTTAGATGAGGTCGGATGATGACGCCCATGGGGATATGTAGCATTTGTACTAACGATGATAAACGCCCGTAGACCTATCGGATTTATTTACCACTCCCACTCGCACTCGTTTCGAGCTCCAACCGCATGATCGTAACATACGCATAATATTGTATCATTGTCACATTACCGTAGCTGGCGCATTTAACTTGAGTGGCTCGACGCGAGGTGCTAACCTCGTGTGCTAGCGTTTCCCGATAGGACGAACGAAACCCGCCGTGGCGTCGACACGTCCTCATTTCTTAGTCTAAAAATAATTTTACTTGATCATTTAATTATATGGAGATTAATAGGCGAGCAAAGATGCCAACATTTACGTTAATAAAGTGTACGATATGGCGTGTATCGCCGACTACTAGAGCAAGCCGGCGTAGTCTCGTGTGAGCTTTGTTTATGACGGCCATTTAACATTATTATATTTGTTACAAATACTAAGACGGGAAGATATATTATATATTGAGACATGATTAAAACTATTTGTGATTTATTATATCTTTTTGTCACTATTATATATAAGGAATTTAAACCTTATGTGTAATATTTTTAAATAAATTCACACAACAATTTCCATTTTTGTGTTTATAAAACAAATAAAATATTAAAATTAGTATTGCTAACTTATTCTTAACCTTAAAACAAAAAAATATAGAATATACACAGAAATATTTTAGAAAGACTATTTATTCACATTCACCGTGAAACATAACAAAGTGAATTGAGTAAAGCGAAAGGTCAACAATACATATGTACACCCAGTGCAGTGGCGCCAGATAAAGGAATGTAGGTAAGTTAATAAAAATATCGTGGCAAAATATGTGACTGCTTCTCATATTTCTTGTAATCTTACGATTTTTAATGATAGTAAGGATTTACTTTATTTTAAATAAAAATTAATATATTTTAGATATCCTTTTTTATATAAAGATTTTTTTTTTAAATTTGGTAAATTTATTGAGTGTTTTGTACTAAAAGTAGATGTAATTGTTGGTTTTTAACATACACCATTTTGTGAAACATTGATTACTTTCCTTGGAAATCATTTAAACTATAAATTAAAACAAAGTATAAATAATTTTAACTAGAAATAAATCTTCAAATATTATTGTGTTACAAGTGCTTAAAGCTAAAAAATAACACCCTCAAAAAAAAAACAGCGGCGGCAAACAGCTAAAAGGGTTATTTATACTTGTTTAGTGACAGAGCGCCTCTCAGCGCCTCTGGCTGACCTAATTATAATTTAATTTTGGATACAGAAATTTAAACTTACCTTTGCCATATAAATTACATTATTTTTGTCCTGTGTCTTAATTTTGCGCGCTCACTTTAGATGTAATTTAAGATTATAAAATAAAAATTTATATCCTATTAAAATATATATTTATATAATAAGAGTATAATGTAAATATAAATTAAAATATTTGTTAACTGTAAACATTTAAATTCATATAAATTATATATATTTTATATTAAATAGTAGGTTGGATATATGAATAGCATAATAATAAGAAATGAAATATGTGCCACAAAATTCACTTATTATATTTATTGTATACACTAAATGTTTTAATTTAATCTTAAACTGCAACTTGATTATACAGAATTATTGCTTGGCATATTTGCTTTTCAAAATGTAATATATGACAGCATAAAAAATACAACAAGACTACAATCTGTCACCACAAACCATGTCTCGCACCTCGAGTCGCGCCCTGCATGATGACGTGGACGATTTGAATACAATACTGCGATAGCTCAAGTTCTCCAGTGGGAACACATGCATAATATCCCAAATATAGGCCCTAAATCTACACATTCTTCAGTACACTCCGACATATAGGTACATAAATCTGTTAACCTTTTTTATAATTGACGACTCAAATCGTAAAGGATTTAAGTGCCAATTGAGTTTCAATTAGGATTAATAAGCAGTAAAGTTCCAACAGTTAGTTATTGATTTCGTGCCTACATATTTCATCCATTGAATGTTCCGATCAATCCCCAAGGCTACATTCCGCCGATGCGGCGCGACGACCATTTGCGGTCGCATATCTCAATGTGATTTCTGTTACTTCACTAACTAACTAACAAACAGAAGTGTCGGCATAAATATATTTGAAATGAAGATAAAGTAGGAGTTGAATTGTATATTGTAATATCCCTGATATTATAAAGCGTGTGTAGTGGGAGCTGGGAGCGCTTACGTAGCACTATCCTCACCTCACTGCATCTGCTACATTCCATCTATCTCCACTGACGTCACGGAGGGTAACTGGAGGTCAGTAAGTGATAGTGTTCAGTCACGAGCGATTACTCAATGCCTTACAGTACACGTTCTACTCAGAATGTATCGTGCAATATCTATGTACTGAAAAATAACCCTCAGAGTCACAATACTTTCAATGTAGTATGCCAAAATATATTTTAAAAGACGATATTTTATTTTACCTCTATATTCGTTATATATTATATGTGAATAGATAAAGTAAGTTCAATTGGCAGATATTCGTATATATGCAAATTGTTTTCGTTTAATTCAAACAAATCTTAATAGTCTGTTGAAATATTAAATATATCAACGTACATAACGTTTATCTGAAAATAGCGATATTCTAGAAAACGTCGCCGAAACAAGTTTATTTCCAGCGCTGGGTACAGTGACACCGTCTGTAGGAGACTGGACGTCCTCGATGAAGATGCAATGTTGATTTCAGAGCAAACAAAAACATATAGACAATGGAAAATGTTGCGTCCTCGATAGTGGAGGTGGCGGCGCGGTGGCGATCGCCGCCCGCCTCTTGCCTATTTGGGAACCCGGGCTCCCTATTTGGAAGGCTGTGCTTCGAGTCAGATCGATATCGTCCTGTAACTGCTATGCAGCACACGGCATGGCCCGTCAACCAACAATCAACCACCTTTATAGATTTTATAGACTATATTGTCTATTACCTTAGGATTTATTCATTACTACTTTTTTGTAAATTATAACTTTTAAAGTATATTATTAGAAAGTATAATAAGATGGGCTCATAACACAAAATTGGAACAACATTTTCTGTTTACCTAACAATTGCCTTAAGTTATGATATTTGTTTGTTTTAGGTACAATTGAAATTTAATACAAATCTGCGCTGTGTATTATAATAAAATTGTATTTAAGATAATGCAATATATAATAATTATGTAATGTTATTACATTCAGTGTATAAATTAAATTTTTATTACATATTATCTAGTTCAATTTATTCAAAGTAACAAAATATAGGTTAAAATATCAGACATACAAATATATCCAATAGCAATATATAAGTACCTCATAATGGATAAAGGTAGGTTACAGAGATGCTTGTGTAAATCTTAGTAAATAATAAATGATAATATATAGTTAATCATGCAGTATAAGCCAACTATAAAATTCACATTTTAACGATTTCACGCGTCTGGTGGTAACTCGACCACTGACCAGCTTTTTCTTCGTACTAACACTTCTTTCATTCATAAATTCGTTAGTACTACGTAGTTTTCTACACCAATTATACTAAGCGCCTTCATATTGACGACTAGTTCTTTTCAGTTTGCAACCAATCATAATCGTTTAGTCTACATACGTCACAGGCACTTTAACTTCATTCAATCTTCATTACGTTAAATATGGCGAATTTTATCACAAACAAATACAATACGTTTCATAATCCTATATTTTTGTGAAATCAAGATACTAGTTACATAGTAAAGTTTGTTAATAGTGTTCAATGTTAGTGTAGGTAGAAAAGTGACACAAGTTTACTGTCAAAAATAACCATATTTCTACATTATCGTAAAACTATAAATATATAATTACGTGTAAAATATTGTCACTGTGTATTCTAGAAAATAATAAGAGTGTTTTCAACGCCTATATCTTTTAAATGCCTAAATATTTCGGTATAATATGTTAATTTATAATATTCATTTAGTGACAATTAACGAATTTTTTTCCTTAAAAGTGTTAAATATTACAGTAAGGGTATAAAATTTTAGTTATAAATGTTATGTTTAAACATTAAAACAAAATGTAGGTTTTACAATAAGACTAATTTTCAAAAATAATAAAGATAGTATAGATAGCGAAATTTCATTACAATATACAGTTGTCCTAACATATTGCTTTTGTATATTAGTTTGGCGCTTTATAACTAAATACATCGTATTAATAACAGAAATTTGCTGAATTAATAAACTTTGTAAACTAAGCTTTTTTTATCATTACCGAGGTTGTTTTTTAAGTTTAAATATATATTGTTTACGATGAATAGTATATGAGAGGATTTAAATATTAAAGATTATAAGTTTAATATAAGTATGTATGCAAATATTTTACGTGGGTCAACAGTGTGTTACCTATTTTATTATGGATATACTACTTGTAATTTACACACGTCTATAACGTACATAAAGCTGATACAATGTAGTGTTTTACTAGTACAGTAATATTTTGTCTATACATTAGTTATTTGTAATCTGTAGAAATTTCGTCGCGTTCCATTCTAATACTAAATAACTCGTAAAACGTCTGGGCTCGCGTAAAATACGCTGGTAAATTTATTAGCAAGCACACATTTATATTTTATAATGTTGCTACAGAAACTTTTACTCACAAACGAAAATTGTAAACATAACAATATTTTAAAAGTTTTTTAAGTTGATTTATTTGCGATAGAATGATTTATATCATACATAAATTAATTTAATATACGTATATTAACATAATATATACAAATATTACTATTACTTATAAATTATATAAAAATAGTACTGTAATCAGTATTCGCCTATACGATTGGCAAAGTGCGTAGGTGTGACGACTGCGCGTGCGCGTGCTGTTAAGCTGAATGAGTGCTCGTTAAAAAGCGACCCGCCATGTAATTAGCTGCCGGCACAGCATAAAGCATTAAAAATAAAACAAAGTCGCCCTGTCCCACGGCCCTCGGGCGCCGCGTGACTACTCTCACGGATCCATCACGAAATTTTACACTCGCACTGCATCTTATTAAGTGTTATGAAAGGTCTCTCGTAAGTAACTGTACCTTATAAGGTAAGAAGGTTACCTCCCTTTGCGAACTTCGATAACACTACAGCGATGCCCACGAAGTTGCAATTTCCACGTTAAATATCAAAATACTTCTTTACAAATTTCGATGTTGCTTTTTAAATAAACAAAAATCATTATGTTAACAAAAGTATTTTTTTATATAAAATAAAATTATTAAACCGTAATAATAAGTAATCCTTGATTTACCACTTGTAATTTACAATTTCTTCCTCAATTTGTTGCACTCCTTAAATAGGCAAAAATAGCCGCCCAGGGGTGCCATTATCACGTCGGAGCGTAGACTTTATCTCTCAATTTAGTGATAATTTCATAAAGACAAGGAGGCGGCGTTAAGCATGGCGTATCGTGCGGGAGGTCTGCACTTGCATCGCTTAAAGAAACTACTAATTGCGAGCCGCTTTAAGAACGCTGATCGAGAACACGATAATGTCTTTAATGCCGGTCTTGTGTCGGTTCATTCTGATCTGGCGACTCGCTAAAACGTCCTTTTGATTAACATTTTCTCACTTAAAGTATTTGGTTGATTTCTTTATATCTTTACTTCTACTTAAGTATTTTTTCGTAGAGATATTTTTCTCTTTTATTTTTAATACATTATTGTTCTATTTCAATTCTAGTTAATAATAACTCGCATTGCAGTTGCGAAGGTAGGCATTTGTTGTAAACAAAACCGCGTCCCATAATCATAGAAGTTATGCAGGATCATTTACGATGCAAACGCACTCAGGACATATGCACGGTCTCCGCGACCCTCGGTTCAGTTTGAACGCCTTCAAGAGAGCACAAATTGCGACCAGTTACATTACATGCATTATTTAAACACGACAACCTTATAAGAAAGTAATAATGTGATAGTGTACGTATGTCGCACGCGGTGAGTCAGTCGGGGCGCATTGACCCTCGCGCAGACGCCGACGCACACTAAGCTGTTTGATACTCAAATATTACATAACAAACAGTTTATTGACAACTCGTTTTTACATTTATTCAAAAAAACATCCTCTACACTACTACAAATCAAAAAGTATCTTCCCAAGGATATCAAGAGACTAACAAATATAAACGGAAAAAATAAACGTTTGAAAGTTTACAAGGCGTTTAACATATCATAGAAGCTTATACAATTCTGAATAGAATGCAGAGACCAGTTTTAGTTGTCTGTGGTCATGGTCGGTTTTAATTACTACTTAAAATCATATAAAAATATTATTTGGCAATAATTGAAATTATATAGGATACTGAAATTACTTATATTGCTATAGTATGCAATTATATAAAATCCAACCATTTATATTTATTTCAATATAATTTCGAATATATACTTGTTAAGCTGTAATTTTAGTCAAAATATTTCATCTGTTATAATTAAAATTCCATGACAAAATTAAGACCAATTAATATGCGTAGCTCTGTCTGAGTCATTCTTAAAATCTGGCAATAACGAGACAAATTTAATTTTCTTAAAACCTTAATAAGTATAACTATTAAAAGCAGTATAAATAAAAATTAAAATTAGCATTAACATTTTTTTATCAAAAAAATAAATTCATAAAGTGGAAAAGGTAAAAAATGTCAGTTTAACAATGAAAATGTATTATACCATGAAGCCTTCAAAAACAATGTAATTGAACTCATCATTAAAATTGAAAACAATACAACACAAAAATCATAGAAAGACATTTAAAGCTGCGCTTATATAATGGCAATCATTTGATCTCTGAACACTCGCACAGCCATTAGTAACAACAGTTCTTCAGAAAACATTGCGTGATTGTAGGTACACCAGCGCGTCAGTATATCATTCATCAGTTGTTCTGTACGCGTGTAAATTTGCATACTGCAAGATCGGTCTGGCGAGCATCGATGGAATTAAAAGAGGGCCGAGAGGGTCGATCTTGTGTCGATAATGTCACATGACTAATGGAGCAGGCGCCGATCACCGATATCTACAAATAAAAATATACTTGGACCACCGCCGCAAGCGCTGCGTGAGCTGTCTTTGCTTACTGGCCGCGTATCGATGCGACGCTAACGACTGTATCTTACGCAAGATTTCGGGTAATAGTTGTGTATTGAAAAGTAAGAAATTATAAGTAACTTGGTATAACATATAATATAATATAATACAGTGTGGAGGAGCTCTAAACACTTAAACATTTTTGTGCACGCTTTGTTATTCATTCTATTGATTTATAGATTGACAAAACCGTAACCTTAATAATTTGCACACTAAAAGAGTAACACTCTTTTATTACTTTAGATATTACTAAAAACAAAAATAAAACAACTCAAACGTACATAGGCACATAAAGTAAATAGTATCTACATTCCAACTTGGTATGAACAAAGCTTATAGGTACCCTCGACAGATTGCTGTCGGGTGGTGGGTTGTTGGTGATTAGCATTTAATTTTTCCCAACTTACGATGTGGTAGATTAATTTATTAAAATTGTCAAATATTTAATTAATAAATAATTGATCGGCCTTCAACTATACTTTTGTGGTAATACATTGAGACGGGTGCGTTTATATATGCTATACAGATGTGTTTTTAATTATACACTAAACTTAGTGTCCCAGTGGTATGCGATTCAGTACATATTGCGCTTAGGAGTTTAGGAGGCAATGCAAACACTAGCAATTTAGCTATAGCTTTAACTTGAGCGATTGTTAAGCCTTACGGTAGTTACATGTCGTTTTAAGAATATTTTGATTTTGCACACTTGCCCCACATACTACTATAACGTAACATATTTTAATGATGACAAGATTTGTAATGACACATACATAAATTATTGTAAATAGCACAATTAAATAGCACATAACCACACTTCATTTCAGAATTGCACGTCTAGAGTATTGTAATAGTCAAAACTATGGCAACAGGCTTAGCAATCAGTTTCTACTGCCTAGGCTTATTTATTTTTTAACAGGTATATATTTATATATAAGTGATTCTTTATTCATATTTAATTACATTATATCATTAAATAGTATTTAATAACTACAATCAAGAGGACAGTTGTGGAGCAGAGGCGTAGCGTTTGCCTGTAAATGCACCGATTCGTGGATTCGATTCCCACTCGGGAAAGATGGATTTTTCTATTTCCATTTTCTTCGCTCTGGCAACTAGGCAAAGCGCGGCGTTGAATTCCGCCACTAAACACGCAATGCCTCGAAAAAGACGGAAAGCGGGGACGGAGAAGGCAGGGACTAGCAACGGAGTGTCTTAACACTAGGTTCCTTCTGCCTACCCTGCAATATGCTGGATAAAGCGTGAAGCTTAAAAAAAATTAAATAAAAATTCAAATTATATGATTTGCATGATACTTTAGTAGTGCATATCTATAAACACTTTAAGGATTACTTCTCTGTTAAAACTTTTAGAAAAGCATAGCTTGTGAGTGCTTAAAGCAGAGAACTGAGTATTTTATCACCATTTTCTGTCTACCATGATAAAAGTTAAGAATAAGTCAAGTCATAACTTGATGTAAACGTAAAAATATTGTACACTTAATGGAAATTAATTTGTTGATATACATCTACACATATGTAGTGTAGGTACACTTAGAAATAAGTGATTGGTGGATAGTTATAAAACCTTAATTATTGTAAGATATATTGCATTTTACGACCGGTTTAATAAAGCCTCGTAACAGTTATTTTACGAAGATGTTGTCGATAACGTGGGTGGTATGTCACCTCTTATGCAATCTGAACGAAAGCACTTCAGATAAGCCAATTACTGTCTGATAGTTATCTTCGCGTGTATAAAAATGTATTAAAACGCCCATGTAAATATAGTTGTCAACGTCAATAGATGATAATAACATTTGTTTGGACTATGATATACAAAGTTACAGAAAAAAAAAGATGGGTGAAGTCATTTTCATTTTATCATGGTATATTTAATAAAGAAATTATTTAGTACTTTCTAATATTTTAATGTACTGTCCAAAGAACTAATTGAAACGTAGTGGGATTGTTTAAATATCTCACAATTTTTTTAAAGTTGAGATTAAAATGAAGAGAAAAATGGTTCACAGAAACTATTTTTTATTGAAAATATATAACTTTTTTCCATATGATATTGTGAATCAACGTTCATTCTAAAATTTGTAGTGCTAAAAGTTCATTTCTTTTTATTAAATATGTTATAAAAATATTATAAACTATTATAAAAATGTAAAGATAACTGACTAAAGAAAAATTCAAATTTAAAAACAACCGAATATTATAAAGATTTAGTCATAGCAGCAGATTACCTACAGAAGTTTATTACTGCTATGCAATTATCAGTTCATCACGACAAAGCGGCTCCCACTCGATAGACATTTGTTTAGATAAAACATAAATAAATAAATTGGACAGCAATAAACCGAGACGGACTTGACCGATGACCGAAAGTGGGCGCGGCGTGGGCGGGGCATTCTAATTATCATGTGATGAAGATTAAAGAATCACTAATAAAGAAAGGTAGTTAACAATTGGAACCAAACTATTATTATGTCATAAATTGTCAAACAAATTAAAATTTTGTCAATTGACACACAATAATAATTCTTATTTTTATACATAGGTATGTACCTACATGCTTTCTACATTTAATAGTAAAACTCAATATCTGTCAGCATTTATTGGCAAGATTTAACAAAGCATAAGCGACACTGCTAATTATTCAGTCTAATTATATCACCGTTGTAATCAGAGGGCGGTAGACGTCAATATAGTAGAAAATGCGTCAACAGTTACGTGCAAGAACAACGTGAGAGTTCGTAGGTCAGCGGAAGACACACAGAACCTTGCCAAAGTCGGCACGGTGGATAGAGACATGGAGGAGGCAGCTATGCAGCTGGTTCGCCGCACGAGACGACAGACACTTCCGGTCGGCGTTCACGCGTCATCACCACTAAATATAACAAAATGACAATGAGACATTTCGCAGCCGCGCCTCGCCTCGCCTCCGCCGAGCGTCCTCGCCGCGACAAATACCTGAAACTGAACGCCGCCCTGTCGCCTGCCTGTCTCAACCTTAGGAGGTTCAACAACCGACTCCCGAACTAGAGTGACACGACGCCTAGATATATGCGGTATGCGGTTTAATATCTACCGAGATCGAAATAAATCGCTAGGATTATTGCCAAGTGGAAAATCATTTTAATATATTGGACTCGAGGAATTCTCTTTGACAATATTTTGACAGTGTGCGGTTTGTGGGATTTAGACGTTCAGAGCAACGCAGGTTTTTATATCGTTTTATTTTCCCTGCATACGCTTCTCTCGTTCTATTTTTATATACTTAATCATCTATTTTAATGTTCGTTATTGTACTGTTATACGTTTAGTTTGATATGTGTTTGAATTTGAAAATTAAATATATTCCTAAGAAATGTATATTGTGTTTATATTACGTTACTGCGTGAAGCTATATTACGGCAAAGTATTTTATTGGTATGCTTTAAAGTATATTAAATTATACATTGAATTCGCTATATGCAATACGTTTTATCTACTTAATATTTTTCCTTTACTTTTTTTAATACAAGTTTTTGTATTTTTAGACACAAAAAACTCCGTTTGCCTTTTATACCTATATCTATTAATAATCAATGAAGTTATTTTAATATAATTTACTCTTTTAAAATTGTAATTTTTTACTTGAAATCCATAAATATTTAGCTAATTAAATCTAATCATTCGTTATCAGCGTACAATTCTTAAGAAAAGAAGTTAATATTTATTTCACTGAAATGGATCAGTCATTACGTTAACACACTCGCCAGATAGGTAAAGGCGAGAGAAACTGGCGCCACCCGACCATCTAAGGAGTGCAACTGTACAACCGGACAGCCTATTTAGAAATAATCGGCCCGTATTTTGACTTGTCGTGCAACTATACTGTATGTGTATATGAGATATACTTGGACCGGATATACTTGCCGAGTCCAATCATATAAAAGCAATGGTTGGTAGTAGTGATGATGGTGTATATGTTGTTGAAAATGTATAGCGCCTACTGAAAAATATCTATTAACCCTTAAATGCATAATGATGGAATTTTCCTTCAACCGAATTTTGCTCATTTTTTCGTTTACTCAAAGCCCTAAGATCACAATTCTTGTATGTGGTAATTTCTATGGAACATGAGTAATGTTTCTGAACGAAAAAAAAAAATCTTTAGCTGTCAGTGTCTGTTGTAAAATGTCATTACAAAAAGTGCGTAGGCTTGTGTATTGTTCGAATAGTTTAGATGAAAAAAAATAAATAAATAGTTACTGTTTATAAATAAAGTAATTTTTATTTGATGGATTAGACGTAAGTATTACGATTTATATTATTATTTTCGTTCATACGTAGTAAAATATTTAAAATAAAACCCAAAATAATGTTGATGTAAATTTACATCATCATGCAATCATGATTATTGCGATTCTAAAGGAGCTATGAATAACTATTTTGACTAAAGTTTTGTTTTGTTGTCTGTTTTAGGTGCTAATATTTGTCACAATGAATGATAAAGATATTGAAAAATATTTAGCATTACTTGAAGATGGGTGGCTGTCGAATGATGATTTGGAGGTGTCCGACCAAGAGGAGGAAAATGTTCTTGAAAACCACAATAGAGAACAAGTACTAGATATGTTACAAAGTGATGAGGAGGACACAGAAAGGCCACAAAATCCTGAAAGTGACCCTCCCATAATAGAAAGTGAAGAAATAAACATCCAGGTGCAAAGCATGAGGGTTCCGACTGGACATATGTTTCCAGGATTGCTAGACAAACGAAAATTGATCTGGAAAAAAACAAATATCAAGTTTGATGAATCCAAAATCACTTTTCAAGGTAATTGTGATTTAGGACCTGAGATTTCACATTTGGATTCCCCATACACATGCTTCAGTTACTTTTTTACAGAAGATTTTATGAAAAGCATAGTGGAAGAAACAAACCTGTATGCAACACAACAAAATCCTCAAAAATCTACAGCGTACAACATATCAGATTTGCGAAAAATTTTTGGAGTGCTTATATATATGTCAGTCCAGCATTTTCCCAGTACTAGATCGTATTGGTCTCCAAAGTATGGCTACGAACCAATATATTCTGTTATGACAAATAAGAGGTTTGAGGAAATAAAAAAATCATTACATTTCAACAACAACTACAACCACAAGGCAATTGGTGAGCCAGGCCATGATCGACTATTCAAGATATGTCCCGTTATTGATGAATTAAATAGTAAATTTTCATCAATTGCTATGGAACAACGTTTGTCTATAGATGAACAAATGTGTGCAACCAAAGTGGCGCACTTCCTCAAACAGTACTTACCTAACAAACCCCATAAATGGGGTTTCAAATTGTTTGTTTTATGTAGTCTACAAGGATTTGCATATCAATTTGAGCTATATTCTGGCCAGGATCTCACAAATAAACCTGATAATGAACCAGACTTGGGCGCCACTAGCAATGTTGTCCTTCGCTTAGCTCGAGGTATACCGAGAGATGTCAATCATATTATTTATTATGACAATTTTTATACAGCTGTGCCATTAGTGTACTATTTGGCAACTCGAGGAATACATTCAGTAGGTACAGTTCAACAAAACAGAATACCTAATTCAAAATTACCTGACAAGAAACAACTGATGCGTACATCTACCCCAAGAGGTTTCCATGAAGAAAGAATGACTACATTTCAAGGTGGGGATATGAGTGTAGTAACTTGGAAAGACAATAAGGTTGTCACATTACTCTCGTCCTATGTTGGAGCTTTACCGTTGAATAATGTATCTAGATATGACAAGAAAATAAAAGAAAAAATACAGATTCCATGCCCTAAAATTATAAGTGAATATAATACCCACATGGGCGGGGTTGACCTTATGGATAGTTTTCTTGGAAGGTATAGAATAAGGCTCAAATCAAGAAAATGGTACATTCGTATTTTCTTTCACCTTTTAGATCTGGCAGTAATAAATGCGTGGATAATACATAAAAAAAATTAACTGCCAAAAATGTACCTAAAAAAGATATCCCCAATTTAGGTGCTTTTAGAAATGAACTGGCTTACACACTATGTAATATAGGAGTAGCCTATGAAAATAAAAGAGGTCGGCCAAGTTCTAATGTTCTAGAGAACGAGATACAAGCAAAGAAGAAAAGGAGTGCTGTAGCCATCGCCCCACCAAAAGATGTTCGCAGAGATGGTCAAAATCATTGGCCTCTCGTTGGTGGATCCCTGCGGTGTAAATACCAGCACTGTAAAGGTTATTCTACTATAAATTGTTCAAAATGTAATGTTAATCTTTGCCTCAATAAAAACAATAATTGTTTTTATGAATACCACAAAAACTAAATATAAATAATCCAATGGACATTTGTACCTGTAAGGTTACTACTGATTACATAAAGATGTAAATTTCTATCAACCCATTTTTTACCGAAAATATAGTATTTCTATGAACAAATATTTTTTTTATTATTTTTCCCTAGTTATAAGGCTAATCCCAAACCTAAAAATAAATAGTTAGCTTAAAAAGCAATAATCATGCATTTAAGGGTTAATAAGTGTGACTTTTTTCTATTTATAAGCAATGAAAAAAATTAAGCTTTTATGGTAATGTTCTATTACACTCGTTTATATTCTTTATTGCATAAAAAGTAAAAAAAAAGAAAAGCATAGCATACAATGGCAGGCTTATCTCTATAAGAATTTCTTCCAGCCTACCAGAGGAAGTGAATGGTATCCAAAAAACGGAATTAAGCACCATGCAAGACCAAAATCAAAACGAAAATTGTTAATAATCATATACTTACTAGTATATACATGCTTAGTACCTACATCTAACATAAACAATATTTTCAGACTTTTTTATTTTAATTTGTATAAAAAAATTATTGAAACAGAAATTTATATAACAATATGTGAAATATAGTTGTAGATCATAAAATTATAAACAATGTTATGTGTAAAGGTTTGTGTTACATGTATTATATCACATGTATACCGTACATAATTGTTGTTTATTTCGTTGTTTGTGCTGCGAGTGTTTAATAAATACTACACTTTCAAAATAATTTTTAATTTTAAGTTTGTTTTATGTGGTTAACCACATAAACGAAGCAATTTATGCTTTTTTCCTCAAGCGGGGACGGAGAAAGCAGGAACTAAACGACGGAGTGTCTTAACACTAGGTTCATATGGTCCCTGCAGTTACCTCTGCCTACCCTGCCATGGGCGGAATAAAGCGTGAAGCTAAAAAAAAACAAAAATTATTATGAACTTGGATATATGCCTGCCTGATTTCCATGTGATATCCGTTTTATAGCCCTTAAAAACACATGAAAAAAAAATTATTGCTATTTTTTTTAAATAATGCGAAGCTGACGAGAAATCTTACAAATAGTAAAAATCACTTTTGATTGAATTTACTTTTTAACACACATTGGATCGATGGAGATATATTACTCCTAATGTTATGGTACTCAAGCTCTCTACAAAATTTCAGCTCGGTGCGAATGTTTCTTAATTGAAATGTTTATTTTGTCCGGTCTATAAATAACATCCAAACTCATCAGCAAATTAATACCGACGACAAACGTCGATAGAACATTTTTGTCGTTTAACAACGTAACATTGAATGAACATACATACATTTCAAATAGGTCAGTGTTAGTAATCTAATAAAAATATGCAGTAAATATGCTAACAAAACAAATTTATGCACAAACAAGAAACTGCATTGTAATTCTCTATTAACATATTATGGATGTTTGCAAAACATAGCGATTTATATGTAAACATATGAAAGTGCGTGAAATTTGAAACGTAATGAAGTCAGTATTGTAGTTTTTAAATTAATAAATATATCTTTTATTTCTGTTGCGCAATGGGTAGTAAAACAATAAAGACAATTGCATACATGTTTATGTAGGGTCACATATTGCGTATACACAGGTCAATCACACATTAATAATGACCCGCTTATTTATTTTTTAAGAACTAGCAATACTGTTTTGTTTGATAAACCTTTATTTTAACTTACACTTTAGAAATAAATCTAGCCAATATATAGACATTATGAGGAAGAACATTTTTAAATAGGACATACTCGCAGATTGGTAGACGGCGGGACGACAAGTAGTCGGAGCGGTTTCCTTATCTACTCTCTTGCTCAACATAATTAGAATTTTCAATTATATATCGGTTCTAATACTTATAAATAAGATTCAATATTTTGATTTATAAAAAAGAACCAGATATCCAGATCTTTTAAAAATAGTACTATTTTATTTATTTATTATTTGACATAAGTGATTTTCCCAAAACACTTACAACAGTAAAATCATATTATGTAATTGGTATGGTATTATGTCATTTACAAATATCATCAACATATATTTGACTTCATTTGATTTTAGGGAGTAAATTTTATTAATTGATTAAATATTATATTTAAAAAAAACTTCTAATATAAATTTTCAGAAGTCACATAATTATTATAATAATTTATTCTGAATGCATCAGTAAGCTTATAAAAAGAATTGCAAGCTCAAACGGTGATATATCTATTAATGCACTATAATACTCATAAAAGATAGGTTTTATTACACCGTATGTAATTGTAGAGGCAATCACAATTTACAGTTTACTATAGTTTTATGTTAAAATCATAAATATTCATAGAGTGGCACTAACAAACGGTGCGACGCAAACATTCAAGCAGTTCGGATATGAAAGTCACACTACCATTTATCCATAACACGTTTCGCAGGCGATTGAGAAGAGTGCTCGGATCCATTACATGTTGCGTGAACTAACGATCTCTCACAGCGCGGTTATCGCAATTACTGTTCTATACATAAACTCGACATTCGCTCGCCGGCGGCTGACTGTCGATAGCAGTGCTTGTCGACGCTGGCCGCTGGTGGGTAATCTGCAAAATTGACATTTGGCGCCAAAAGGAGCACTGTGAGTGATTTTGAGTGCACCATTTGGCGGGAACTCGAAGCTGATAAATGTTTATTGAGACATATTCTAAGTGGCGCCATGCTTGAGTTTTCATATTTATTTTAGTACACTTTTATACGACCATCTATTCCACATGAACCTATAAATTTCATATAATGTTAACAATTCTATACGTCTCGGTTCCATTCATATACCAAATTGGTTTATTGTGAGTATTTCCGTTGCTACCGAGCAATTGCAAATAACTAGAAGAACGGAAATGAATGAAATGATTTGAATTCATAATACGCGTTGACTTTATATAACACTCTAAATATAATAACAATAATACTATATCATTATCAAATGCAAAAAATATATACCTATGTTTGGTTTGATAAGATAAACAATAACGACATGGGTTTCGCTTGGACATTACCATGGACCAATCATTAAATTCAATTATTATATATGAGAAATAATAATACGACGAGGCTGCCAAACGGATAATTAATATTACTTAAAGTCTAAGATTTGCAAGTTGCACTGATACCATAACATGATATAGAGACCAGGGCTTGTGTACGTTTGAATTATAATAACTAATTGCTAATTTATGCATTAGTAAGGCAATAAAGCATTACGAGGCCACACCTGCGGCCGTGATGATTAATTTCTTTAAACAAATACCATAATCCTGTAAATTACGCTCTATTTTATTGAAATATACATACGAGTATTCCTCGACTGTAATATGATTATATTATCACGACGACAGCGTGTGACTGTGAACGGTGGTTGTAAGTTTGATCCCTGAGGAATAATTTACTTTCAATTAACCGTACTTCTAAAAAAAGCAAGATTTTAGATAATAATTCAGGTAAAAGCTAGGAAAGGAGAATCTTATCTCTAAATTCTATTTGACTACGATTCTTCGCACGAGATAAAAGGTGAAGCTAAAAAATCAATACATAATGGTCATTTTTTTCTAAAAATTTTAATTTATCTATGTGCATGCACATGCGCACCTGATTTTAAGACGAGCCTCTATTAATAATTAATTTAATCAGTGAACTGTTATTATTATTTTAAGTAAATATTTTAAAAAATTTTTCTAGAATATACAAAATATAATTTTATGGTATATACTTATAGACTAGGAAACATTCCAATGAGAAAATGAATCATAGATTGAAGCAACTACTTTAATTACGTAAACGCATATCGTACGATCGCCGATTTAAGCGTAAACACTGCAAGTTTTCCGCTACGCTGTTCCGTTGAATTGGTTTGAATAAGTAAATGATCACCTCTTATCATGGATACTACTGTATTAGATAAAATGTGTGGAAAACTGTATTTTTTATCTCAGGCGTTTCAAATGCTTGTTAATTTGGGAAAAGAGAATCTCGTATCTAGATAGTGCTTCCACTTTGAATTTTTAATAGGTATATATTGCATATATATCATGTATGTGTACGTAATTACAGAACCAAACGCTGTGCTTCGTGAATTTTGCAACTGCGCCATTCACTGCATTAGCACGCTGTAGTTTTCGTTGTTATTTTAATATTAGCTTATTAACATAAGACAACAACTTTTGTATAAATGATTTTTTTTACTAAATTGATTAAAATAATACAAGTAAATTTTAATCATGTACCAAGGTACAGTATATAGGTATGTTTGTAATATGTATGTATGCTTTGTGTTATATATTTAAAGCTTTGTATCCATTTGCTTACTTTACTACATAAATTCATTAAATACATATATATATAATAATCGAATTTACCCTACCAACGTTACCCTACGTACTACTTTTGTAATGACATAAAAGTCTTTCTCTCTATCTATTCAAGAGCGTTGATTTGATAAATTGCTATCACACTCCTTTTACACTACAGGTAAGTAGAATTTTACAGTCACACAAGCCGCAAGCCAATCCCTAACAACCGCAAATAAAAGGTTATAAAGTTAGCTTATGATTAAATCTTTGCCGCATTATGATCTGATCTGCCGTGTCATGTCTCAGATGCCATAGAGCCCATGTCATCCGTGAATTTTATATATATATATATATATATATATATATATATATATATATATATATATATATATATATATATATATATATATATATATATATATATATATATATATATATATATATATATATATATATATATATATATATATATATATATATATATATATATATATATATATATATATATATATATATATATAATGCGTTACTAAAATCATATAAGTCTTAAATGTCTATTTTTTTGTCTAAGATATATGGCACGTTAAGAAGTAGTATAAGGAATAGATATTATACGGCTTCTCGCAAGCCGTAATGCTCCAAGACAACTCAAGCACATTGCTTAGGCAGGGCGGATGCACGTGTGCCACAGCAATCGACTAGCGTGCTGAAGCGCAGCTTGCATTTCCGACTCACATTCATTGCCGCTCCATTCATACAACTGCGTCATTCATTTAATTCAAGTTCATAACGAACCGGGCGTACGTGGGAGGAGTAATTCACCCGAACGGCCAGCTCCCTCAACCTGTCACTTAATGAAAATTTTAGTATCGATAAAAATAAAAGTATCTTCTTCACCTCAATTCTCATCATTGCGATTATGATCCACGAAACACAAAAAATTTAAGGGTCCGATTTCGATTATCGATTCTCAGTACTGACACCGGAGCGATTTAAATTCTCTAATGTGTGCAATAACTTACGTGTCTTTAAAAGTGTATTTCTAATTAAATGCGTCCGTCCGCGCCTTCGTCGGAGGATGTACCTTAAACCTGAACGGACAGTTACAAAATGGTCGAATTTAAAAGTGAATTAACACAGGCAACGGAGGCTGAGGCGCCGAGATGGCATCGCGCGGGCGTATCGTCCCACAGTGCCACACTTTTCTAACTTTTTGGTGTGTCGGGTCGCGCGGGGGCGTATTATGTGCAATTGTAGCACGCGAGGGCACCTCCGGCCGACGACCCGCCGGTCTCGCGCCGCATAATCCGACAGTGTTATGGCCAACCCGGCGCCTTTGTTGACTACCGGCTTAATTAGAACCCGTGGGTGGCGTATGACACGCCAGGATCTGATCGTAAAGGCGCTAAAAATTCTACCTGCCCGAATCCGCGCCGACGGCATTCCTATCTCGCGTTTTCAAAATTAATGTCTATTGTCCGAATTTAAAAGGCGGCTTGTGATTGCGGACACCTTTATCAGCCATTCCTGTCATTGTGAATAGGACTTCTCGTGAAGGAATTTTACATTATAACGAATGCTTTAGAATAATTATTTAACTACATTGTCGAATTGAGTTTATTTGTGAAATATGAACTTAAATTCTTTGGCTATGAATAATATCACGGAAGCATGTCGAATAGTTGACTGTACGACACTCAAATATATTGACTATCTCATAATATGGAAATTACGATGAACATGCAACATTGTGCATTAATATTATAATTATTATTTTTAAAATATTAAAGCGAAATTTAAGCACTTAAATTATATATTAAAAAAGGTGCTGTATTTCTAAATATCTGCAACCCACAAATACATCCTAAGGTATCTGTTGTATACCTATTAAACCGCAATAGAAAGTATCGTATTTATTGCATGTTTAGTTCGACTACAGTATATACCTATTTAATTTATATTGAAGAACAATTTTGTTGTATTTATAATTACAATATATAAATATTTTGTAATTTTTGTATGATTACAAAAAGAATAAAATGTTACGAAAAAAGTCAAAAATCTTTAAACAAAACTAACTAATGACTAAATCGAGCAGCATACAATATAGTATATACTCATAAGGTGTCAGAAAAGTTTTCCAGTGTGTGTAATTTCGGCAAGTGCCATAACGTTATAATAGTAAGTCTCTAGTAAACATGAAAATCATTGAGGTACTACAGGGACTCTTGTTTATTAAGTATGAAAGCTACTCGCTGTAATAAAAACGCATCGGTCATGATTAATTAAAAGTAATCGATCAGTGGTTTTCCATAATAGGCAAAAATTATTATATTTTATAGGAAAATATTAATAATTACTTTCAAAAATTATTTAAAACATTTATAAAAAAAACATAATTGATTCAGATTATAAGGACAATTTCTTGAACTAGAAGTTTCGGTTTTTTTGTCTTTGAATATTTTAGTTTATTTATTTAACAGGAGGCTATTGCAGCGAGCACATTGCCACATTGATCGTCACACAATCGATCGCTTGTTACATGCAAGTCAGGGCAATGAACTATATACTGAATTGGAAGACCTGTGACAGCAAACGACGAATGCAATTTACGATTTACGGTACTGAACATCACACTTTGGTGCTTCTCGAAGAAAGGACTATTGAACAAATATACGTACATTAAAATTATTTTATATCTTGTATCTTATCGACATATATACATTTATATTTTATATGTGTTAAATATTTGACTAAATTAATATCTTAGCAATATCATATGGAATATACTATTTTATAAAAAAATTAATTGTCTCAATGTTAGACTAACTATTATAAAAAACTGAGTAGTATAACACAAATATTCTATCATAATATAATAATATTGTTTTAAACTAAAGCATATGTAAGTATAAAAGAATAAGTAACTACTTAATAACAAATATGATAAGCAAAAAATATAAATTAATTCCTATTCAATAAATCTTTTCAACCATTTATAGAATAAGATCATGTGTGGTGTAACGTTATAATGTCGACTTTGAACAACACAAATCGTGAAACTGAAATAATATTAGAGCTTTTTACTTTTATTCTCGTGCTTTCAGAAGAACTGACAGAGCAATACAACTAACTTGTCAAAGTACTTTAGGTAATTCTACTGTTCATAAGTTTTCTTTGTTTTTGTAATTCCACACAGGTCATTACCATTCAACGTTTAAGAGGACATGTAATATGTATAACTAAAAAGGTAGCATACGACAATTATCCGACAGAGTCGCACAATGTCATGCAATAATCAGACGTGCAAACACATTTTCATTCCAAACGCGACGTTATACAAACAATCTTGTATAATATAAAATGCATAAACATTCCAGAAATCAGGATTATTCTCATGCACAATTACATGCGTGTGCGCAATATTACGTATTCATTAGTGGCACACTACAATTCTACGTCCCATATTGGCCCTGACTTTAACTGTATATGTTGTAGATGTATCTTATTAATAATATAATTCATTGATTTCCTTAATTCGATATATTAACACAGTTTCAATTAAAGATTAGATAATAACGATAGGACAATCTATATAACTACATGTTTATTTTTTTATCGCGAAAACTAATAAATTTGAGACAAAACAATAATTTAAAATTGATAAGAAAGCCACAGATTACATTTGTGTACATATCTGTATATAATAAACATATCCACCGCACAGTGTGCAAATGGTTTAAACACGGTTGACCATTAGCGTAACTGAAATCAGTTCTAAAGTTTCCAGATACTATTCCATGTGGTTTTCGATAAGTAGCATAGATATCTTTACTACAATATATCTATGTATCATGTAAGTGCGATATTGATAAAATTAAAATTATCAAATCAATTACTAAAAATAATCTAAATCATGTGTGGCTGTACATATAATATCATATAGAGTACACATTTACTATTGTATAAGTGTACTATTAAGATTTTTCGACATAATTTGGAATAATGTAGTAAAATATAAATATTAATACGTCATTTCGACGTAACCCGCTAACATTTGAGTTAAATTATGATACTAGAAAAAATACATTTTTATTCCAAACACAAGTTATTATTGACTACGTGCATTGATATAGTACGCCTTCGGGTTACAAGATCATTTGATAAAGTCCAATCATTGTGCCAAAAATAATACGTGAACAATATCTAATTATAGTTCCTCGTTTGGTATAAACTTATCGTGTTTTTTTGTAAAGCATACATTTATCACCAATTAGCAAGGCCAAAAGTGCATTAAAATGTGTACAATATCTATAACAATAAAAAGAAATTATTTTTATCTAAATTAATTACTGGTCATATAAATAAACGTACATAGACAATATATAGAAATGTAATGATTACAGTTTTACAGCAATAATGTTAATCATCTTCGTGCGACAAAAACAATTTATAAATAATTATGGTAAGATGTTTTCGATTGTCCTTATCCTTTGTGAGCTGGCACTATGGGATCGCCCCCACATGAAGTAAGCATTTATTTATTGGTTGTTAGCTTAGCGAGACGACACCAGTGGGTGGCAATTGTTCTTTAATTTTAAGCCTCCAATGTCACCCACAACTGTCTATGATGAGCGAGCAACGTTGCTTAGATGTATTTCAAATAAATTATTACTCGGTTATCATGAAGCCAATAAAGTAAGGTTAACCGTAGTATATGAATATGTAAATATAAGTATGTTTTATAATACATACATGTATCCCTATCACGTCGCGTCTCGTTGTATCGTCTAGACGACGACGACAACTTTTTTCTCTTCTCGGTATTACAATTTTTGGCACGTTTTTTAATATATTCTGGCAAACATTGTTGGTTTTAATTTTTACGAAAAATGAATGAAAGTTGTCAAGAAAGTGAATCACTTGTAGCTAAGATGTAGCCGCGTGTCCTTGGTGTCTATTATAATTATGTTATATGCATGACATCGTCCTGGCGCTCAGACAAGGTTAAATGTATAAAATATTTTGTAATTTTATGAACACTGAGACGAGAAAGTATCTTCAAGGCAAAAATGTAAATAGCAAAGGAACGTTAAGTAAGTTTAACTACATTTAATGTTTAATGCCGTGGTACATAATATGACAAGCACATATATTTGTGGTTTATATGGACTTTATAATAAGACTGTGTAAAACATAATTCTACTTATGTAGTAGGTAATGATATATAATGTTAAGTAAGCACTTCTTACGGATATAAGAAATTATAGATATTATATTTATTAGGTATTTTCACAATATAATTGCATATAGGTAATAAATAAATAAATAATAATAATTGTTTAATTTTACAGCTTACTCAAATTTGCTTTTTAAAGAAAAGTATTTCTGCCAACAGGTTAACCAGCGTTCTTCTTCTTCTTCTTCTCTTTATTTATGGCGTTTCGAGCGTGCCAGTAACCAGCATTGTTTCTATTTAGTTTAAATGTCATAATAACTTGTAACATGACGTTTTCTTGACATGACTGTGTCACTTATTTATCATGGTTTTAGCAGTTATACGCCTTATCTGTGTGCAAATCTTAGTACATAGGTGCTCACTCCATTGTTATCTATATTTTAATAACGTACATATTTTTTTATTTGATTATTCTTAAACAATTGGTAAAGAATTGAAATGTTAGGCAAAGTTTCACCTTTAAATGACCTTCCTTTGTTTAATTTATTCGACTAATCAAAAACTTGTACGTATTACTAAGTTTTATAAATAAGTAGACACGCTAAATATATCTAAACAAGTAAAATTAAATAAAAAAACAAGGAAATCGAAAAAGTTTCTTATTGAAACATAAAATTCACATTATAATTTTTTATCACCAAGGAGTTTGTATTTCAATATTGAAAAAAATCAATATTAATGATAATAATCAGTAATATTCACACAAAAACCAATTAGATAACCAATTATAAGTAAAATAGATACTAAAAATCAAGATAAGGGGAGATAGCAATGTTATATAAATTATTATAAATGTTATTATGAAACAGAAAGCGACAACACAAAATCTTTGCAAAATTACGTTTAACAAACGTAGTCGTAACACGCTGATAAGATTGCAGTCGTACGACGTTCGAGTGTTTACGACACGAAATAAAAAATAACCATTTCAAATGATCTTGACACAATCGTTTTATTGTTTTAAATTAAAATGTACTCGACTTGATTCTAGCTCCAATTACTTTCAAATATTTGTTTTATAAGAATAATACTTAATGATTATTATTTTTTAAAGAAAAATATATATTCTATTCTTTTTTTGAAATAAATTGTTAGAAGTTGCTAGTTAACATGTTTCGTAATCAACATTTAAGCATTATCGATTGGAGTGCTCACATTATTTAAATTGAAACCATGAAATACAATAATAAAAAACTATTCCGTATTTCCCTTGAGTAACTCAGCAAAGGTAATGGACACCTGTTATCTTTGTTATGATAGCGTACACTTTAGTTTATTTAATTATTTATATAGTTATAACATTCACTTATTTCATGTCGTATCTAATTGTTACTGTTACAAATGTTTTCATTATTATAATGTGACAATTTACATAAAAATATACAACATAGTATCTACAAAAGTAAATCCAAATTTTACCATGTTTTTATATTTACATATGAATTTATACATTTTTACAATTTATACATTCATTTCATATGATAAAATATTTTACATACTTTTCTATGTATTTATAAAAAGTTTTAATATATTCAAATATAAGGTTGTAAAATTAAATTCAAGTAATATGTATATTCCAAGCATACGTTCTTATTATATAAAAAATAAAATCAGTAGTTTATAAAAATTACTATAAGAAAGTTAAATAAATATAACAGTAATTCGTAGGCCTCTACCTCTCGGAGTCTTTGGCCGATAGTAAAGATAACTTATATCTTGAATCAAAAATAGATCAGTTGACATTTCTCCGTACAGCATTAGAGAAAAGATGCCGATCACCACTCTCACGTGGCATTGTTTTTATTATCCGTTACAGCGAAGATATCGATGTGATAACGATACGTCAAAATCATATCAATATTCCGTGAGAGCCTTATGTTTATAGCGGCACAGTTGCTTTACACAACAAACACACTGAAGTAGTAGCGACACTTAGTACTAGCCATGTACAAATTAATTAATCACGTCGACCTACTCCTTTAACAGGTCAGCAAATGCGGAATGTAATTATTTACATAAATATTCTAATCCGCTCGTCGTACGAGCCGTAGTTATCTAATACTCTATGCACTCGAACGTAGGTATCGTAAGTCGGGCGAAATATTTATGAGAATGCGTCGCGACGACGATGGATTTATATTCAGAAGATTAATTATAATTTGAATTTAATTGCTTGAGCTCGTGCGAGTTGTGGCAATGTGGAAGGCGGGACTCACCGGCAGGGCGCGTGGTACGGCGCGCGGGCTCGTCTTCACGCAGGTCGGGCGCGTGGCGGCGCGCGGCGACTAGGCTGGCCGGCGCCAGCGCCAGCAGCGGCAGCAGCAGCAGCGCAGGCAGCATGGCACTGCCCGCACTCTCCTACGGTCTCCCACCTGATCAGTTCCCGGCGACGAGCTCACTATTTTCGCCGCGCTCCTTCGTTCGGGCGTGTGATGTAGCGTTCGCGATCGACGACTGCAGCGCGCGTCTCGTACACGTCAAAGCTGAACGACGGCCGAGCCGGACTGAGGCGAGCAAGGAACGATTTCCCAGCTCGTGCGCGCGAGGGGGCCGGCGCGCCCCTCGCGGAAAACGCGGCGTAAGCGCGGCCCACGGCGCGGGCGGGGAAAACTGCAGCGCCGCCAGCCGGCCGCCCGCCCCGCCGCCACTGTGTGCAGCATGCACGTTACGTACTGCACGTTGCATCCTACAACTCTTTATTATACTTAGTGACAATTTCATAATGTACAAGTGATCATTTAATAATATACAAGTTAAAGATACAGAAAAATTCTAATGTTATAAACTAAATTGAAGTTAGTAATGTACAATAGTTTTTTTGCACTGAGTATCACTACATTACACCACTGGTGGACTGGTAGTGTGAAATAAGTAAAAATTTACTATCTGTATAATCTTAAAATTTATTTAAGTACCTACTATACACTGCAAATATATTTTATATACTTTACTACATTATTATATTAAATTTATGCCATCGTGGCTTAAGTGTGATATTGTGTATTTTAAGGTGGCGATTGAGGATTGGACTCTCACTTTTAAGCAGTAAATTTTAATTTACCTCGCTATGATAACAAAACAAAGCATGACGCTAGTTTCCGCCACTTAATAGATAATATCCCGAAGAGCGAAAACTGGGAAATGGTGGGTAAACGTGTATACTGCTTCATGAACTTTTCCAATTCTAGAATTTTATTCAGATTAAAATCCAGATTATGGGAGGTCATTATATTAATTTATAGATTCAAAATTCGTATTGGCGTACAACCAATTTATGAATATAACACCATATAGGTACATAAAAACAAAATCTATCTCTAGTCTATCAGTAGTAGAGAAAGCTGTTGTCGTACTATATATACGTCATTACGATAAGTAGCGTAATTAACAAACAATAAACTTTGTCAACTTTAAAAATACCCTTTTTTTATCAATGAATTTTTTTTTATATTATGGTGGAGAAGAATCAGAAAGAAAAAAGAAACACCAGAGAATCGTGGTGTGGACACGGACCAACACTGACAGGTATATTTTAGAGTTTTTCTATTCCTTGACCAATAATTGTATGTCAGCGGAAAGTAAATTTACACTTAAGGCACTTATAGTTTAGAAAAAAAATAGATAATTGGAAATTGAGGAAATAGGTGTCATCTCATAACATATTAGGATTGTAAGTGCAGTTTAGTATAAGTATATAATCAGTAGATTTGTAGATAAATTGAGTATCGTTGTAATTTATTATATCCTAGATTGTACGTAATTTATAACATACGTCTAGACTGGTATTTACACAATTTGTATGTTTATTTTGGGGATAAAATAACGTTAAATGAAGAAATATGACTACATAATAAAAGGAAGTTAGTATGCATCATCAATAACACGCAAATGTATATTATTCATATCACAAATAACAAATCGTTTGTATCTGTTTAATTTATGTCACGCCACACGAGTATTCAATGCGTCTTGATTTCTGAAAATCTTAATATTTTGACTACATGATTTTATTTCTTATGTACGTACATGAATTTGGCTTTATGCGAATAAAGTTAAAACAATAGGTATATATATATATATATATATATATATATATATATATATATATATATATATATATATATATATATATATATATATATATATATATATATATATATATATATATATATATATATATATATATATATATATATATATATATATATATATATATATATATATATATATATATATATATATATATATATATATATATATATATATATATATATATATATATATATATATATATATATATATATATATATATATATATATATATATATATATATATATATATATATATATATATATATATATATATATATATATATATATATATATATATATATATATATATATATATATATATATATATATATATATATATATATATATATATATATATATATATATATATATATATATATAATTAAATATATGTAAATACTTAAAGATGAAAATTAGTTATTTATAAGTCATATAGACTTACTTAGATCACAAAAAATGACCGTTATGAATTTATGTCTGTAGTTGATTTCATATAAAATTATTACCGATCGGACGAACATCTGATAAAATAAGATTTTTAAATTTTAAATTTAGAGAAAATTGTAAATTTTTATTTTTTAAGTTATATTTTGGATAATCTATTATCGTGGGTGTACGAATAGTACCCATATGTGGGTGTACTCATATTTTTTTAAATAAAAAGCCAAATAAATTATATACTCCTTGGTATTTCAAAGGTAACAAAGTAACTTTTAATATAGAATGTTTATATTTTGACGACATTTCCCTTTATTTGCCAAATTTAAGGCTACATGAAACCGAACGCTCTGTGTGCTAGAAGGAAAACTACTCACATTTACTCGCCCGATGTTTATAAAGATAAATAAAAAATATCATTTGAAGTTATTATATACTTACATCAAATAGTTTACACGTCATTCGTTCATAGGGATCAATTAAACCGCAATCATGTCATTGTTTTGAACGTGTATAAACTAATAAATTAACTTGACATGGTGTCATGCGTACAAAGTCGCCGCCGCTGCTAAGTGAACATAGAATATCATTCATATTGTATGTGTATGGAATTCCCATGAATATAAGGTATGCAAGTTATTTTAAACGTTTTGATATAGTCTCATTTATGAAATAGATTTAAATAAAGGCAACAGAACGAAATTCTACGTACATTAAACAACTTAGAAGATTCATATCGATTAGAATTATTACTTAGAAAATAAATATCTAACCACTAAGCTTCATATTCTTGTTAAGACGCGTCATCACAGCAGTAACGAAAATAATTAGCCTTATACAATAAAGCACCTTGATACATAAGGCAAAAAAATGTTCCAAGATTCTCTTTTTTCCGCTTACCATCTGAATTGAAAGTACTTTTTGTTTTTAAAAATGATTACAAAATGCATATAAAAAGAAGATTTTTCATGCCATTCATGAATATGAGAGGCTTATACAAAATGATATACATACAGTTTTATTTATTTATTTTTACCACCGGAACCGTAGTGTTAAGATTCTGTTTTCCGCTTTCCGCCATTCGAGGCATTACGTATTGAGTGGCGGAAAGCACCGCAGCACTTTACCTAATTGACAGAGCGAAGAAAATCTATATAAATCTATATATCTCACCTAGTAAGAATCAAACCTACAAACCGCTGCGCTTACAGGCCCACGCAGCACGTCTGCGCCACAACGCGCGACGCGGTATGATACATATATAAATAGCCATTATTCAAAAATATTCTTTTATCATTCTGAAAAATATTCTTTATGACAAATTCCTTTACTACTTTGTCGTTAAACAAGATATCCTAAAGATTTTGATTTCACAGCGAAACAAAGCCTCATTGCTCGTATCTGTTTTTTGTATTGACATATTAGTATGATATGTGATAAAAACATTTTGCAATATATTTTGCTATATACTTGAGAACATTTCATCTAGACAGAAACGATCTTATCAGAGGGTTCGACAGAAAGACAGACAGACACAGGTGGACAAGACCATAAAAGTGACCATAAAAGTATTACATATCAGTCGATTCTTATAAGATATTTTTTGCTGGCCTTCGGTTATTAAATTGGTACAGAATTCTCATTGGAACGATCTCATTGGTATCATTGATACCTTAAAGCACAGAAAAAATCAAACTTTGAAATTAAAGCAATCAAAAGAGAAACATTGTAAATGCTCAATTTGCAAAAAATTGACCATTTGGAACTACAATGGTACATGCTCAATTTTTAGCATTTTGTATATAACTAGCGGCGTAATCAAAACTCACAGAGTGGGAATTTAGTGATGTACAGTTATGATATTTAGCAATGGCTTAGCTTTTTTAGTGCGAAGAAAGGAAGGTCGTACGGATTCCGTACAAACATTATAATTATAGGTTTTCCGCTGAGGGAAATACAATTTATAAAAATCGACGAACCTGAAATTCGTTGTATTCACTAATTATTATTATATTGTATAATTAAAAGTACATATATTATTTTATTACGCTAGTCGTAAATTACCAATTATCAGATTTTATTATAAGGACCCTCATTTGTTTTTTGTGTAACCTATTAGATGAAATAAATTAACGATATGATAGGTATACGTCTTATTGACTTGAAAATATATTTTATATAAAATATTACTATTTCCTTTGATAACCCTATCAAATACGACTTTCCAACGATTACCCTTATTGTGATTGTAGGTATTGTACGTATCTATTAGAATGAATAGAATATATTTAATCGTCCTTGGATATTTTGATAAAATAAAAATGATAACCATTTGATATTATCAATTATACAGAATTGTAATGAAAGTGGAAAATATCGGTCATGTGCGAGGAATATGCGTAACTCGCACATCGAGTGTTCCGTATCAATTTCGTAATTATAAGTCAACGTAAAATGTAATTGACAAAATTAAATTTGTGAACATATGCGCTCATGTTGTATGAAAAATTATTTATAATACTTTATTACCAAATAAATTTTCAATTATTTTCTTTGCTTGTAACTACCTAATATACCATTACAATACCTGTTAAATCTAAACTTAATAAGTTATGAAACTTAAGCTGTAATATAATCCCCAAAATAACATAGTTATTTTAGGGATACCAAGAGTTCTAGATATATGATATTAATTTCACATTGAACCTAAGAAAAATAGCCTAAGCAGATGGACAATATTCATTCTATGAGGACTCTGATCTCTTGTTTTCAATTATTAAATAAACTTGACCGGTTGAAACTATGGGACCTAGAAACAAGGAACATTAACATCATAGGACAAGATTTTGTTTGAAAGTTTACATTAATCGTCACTTTAATTTTATATATTTTTTAACTTCACGCTCTATCCCGCACAAGGCAGGGTAGGCAGAGGGAACTGCAGGGACCGTGGAACCTAGTGTTAAGACACTCCGTTGCTCAGTCCCTGCTTTATCCGTATTTATATATATATATATATATATATATATATATATATATATATATATATATATATATATATATATATATATATATATATATATATATATATATATATATATATATATATATATATATATATATATATATATATATATATATATATATATATATATATATATATATATATATATATATATATATATATATATATATATATATATATATATATATATATATATATATATATATATTGGATTACAATGAACATTTTAATAAACTATTTAGCAGTGTGTAAATAAAGTGCTTAAATGTCTGCAATTTGTAAACGTTTGACTTCAAAATGCGTATTTCCTCCAGAAGGAAAAATATTTGTAAAAAACTTTTACTTTAAGGTGGGTCTTCTTATATGTCAAAACAACTAAAATATTTTCTCCACTACGAGTAAGTTAAGATAATGTTTACTTTTGGCCCAGTCACGTAAACCTTTCATTGCAAATCTGTTATTTATAAGACTTATAAAGTTAATTTGGTAAAACGCGAGGGACCTCTCGGGACCTACTACAAAAAATAGTGTTGGATAGATAGATATATCACATAGCTTTAAGCATTTTGAAGTAACCGACTGTACCTGCGGTAGTAGTAATCTAATATAGGTATGAACTTAGGCGTCACATACACTTGTACTTAAAAAGTATTCGTTTTTATTAGTATTTTCTGGTATTTATAATTGAAGAAGGCAACGACGAAGCCGCTGGTTTTTGCTAACGGCTTTTAACGACATTAAGACACATATTTGCGGTACTTTTGGTAGTAAAAAGCATTTCGACATTATGTCACATCACAGCTAAATTATGCATCAATTTTATGCAATAGTTTATAGCAAAATTTTACAATATAACTACCTGCCGCTGCCTGTTGTACTTAAACAATATAATTTTTGCTACATTTTCGGCGGGTCTCCATGAAATTATCGGTATACCTATCTCAAGTTAACTCTCACAAGCGAGTTCCTCTGAAAATGTAATAAAATTAAAAACTTCACATAAATTTTGTTCTTATCATCACGACGAAATTAATTATCTATATTAAAATCATTAACAACATTTAGTGTTTTACAGATAAGTAAAAAACAAATATCTTCTTTTTTTTAAATCGCCAATGGAGAACATCCTATTTTATGTATATCATATACAATTGTAACCTTATAAACTTACCGTAATTAGACGTATATTTTTTGTTTCTTATAAATTATTTTTCTAATTACACATTTACCGTTTACCTGGAATAATATGGTAAGTCAGTAAGACGCCATTTTCCTGAGATTAAACCCTGACTTGCTTCAGTAACAATATACGTTTAGCCAATGATGATAAAAAAAGTTAGTATCGAACTTTATAATTTAGTTATATTGCATTTTTGTTTGCTTCTTAAGTGCGATCATCATTACGCCGCAATATTAGGGGAAATGCGTGGAATTTGGATATAAAAATCATCATTATCGTTGTACTTACCTACCAAGATTTAATCTAATACAATTTATAATTTTATTTGTCATTTTCACAATATTTGTTTTGTTAATAGTAGTCGAGTTTCATAATGTTTTTATTTCAAGTACAGGGTATACTTAGATCATCTCTTATATTTATTTTTTAAACAAACAATATAGTTTTTTTTACCTAAAACGTTCAATTGAAATTATGAAGTTTTTTTTACTTTGCAAATTTACCCATAACCACTACTTATCTGAACTGCGATAATATAAATGATTTTACATAGATAGTAATTTGATTTATTACGGGCATTCAAACCAAAAGCAAGAAAATCAAAGTAACTACTAGTTACAGAAAAAAAATTATAAGACAGGAGAGTAACGTTTCAACAGATTAATCCATCAATAACATCGGTGCTACATGGGCGAAGTTAAATGTTGGTGCTGAATGTATAACTTACAAATTATTATATAGTTTAATATTATAATTATCCTATTATTAGGATACATATTTTAGGGTACTAATTTATAATGGATGTTTTTCTCCCCATAATTTATTACACTAAAAAAGTATCTACTTTTAAAGTTTTTGAATTGATCTTTTCATCTAAAGCTATTGTAGATAGTATAAACAAGGTCTCTATTATAATATATCTAAATGTAAATAATCCAAGTTAGAAATATAAGGTTTTATAAATAAGTATACAACATATTGTTAAGAATATTGTAAGTAACATGTAATTTAATTCAGCCAAATGTAGATACAAGCAAAGGATTTTCAAGTAAAAACTAAATTTGGTGAGGATATTTTATTCCATAATACAGCATAAAGACAAACCGGAATGTCACATTTCGTTTTCATTTGAATCTTCTTGATTTTCATAAAAATTAATTAAAAAAAATATCCACCACGCGCCACATAAACATATCCTTAAATTGTGTTTAATAATTTCTTCTAAATTATTATAAAAATGCTAAGTTATAATTAATTGTGTAAGAGCAAAGTACCACCGAAGAGTTCTGAGCATAATCGCACGCAAGCACTTCAATGACACCATGTCTGCAATACATATACCTAAATTAAATCTCGGCTCGTCATGAGAAGTCAACCTTAAATGCAAGTCGTCACGACGCCATCCGACGAAGTCGCTCCGAACCGTGTCGAGTGTTAAATACATAACAGCTTACTCTATCTAGTTAACTTCCGTAAAAATAAACTATCATAATACAATAAGTCGTTCGAATTAAACGAATATACACTGAATATGCAGTATGTGCACTTGACTGCTGAAATCCAAACTGCTGAAGGCAGTCACAGAGCGATGTGAATAGTAACAATAATTAGTTTAGACGACACGACATTAACTTAATTGCATCTGAAAGACACTTGGCTAAAGTTTTACACTTAATAAATTAAACCTTCGAAACTACAAAAATACCACTCGTAGATATATGGCCTGAAACGTTGATACTGGGAATCGATAAATAAAAAATAATTACTCTTATAACGCTTGTAATACTAAATCGAAATACACACGGAGCCAGCTCATACCAGTTGGTCAATCGCAAATGTATTCTTTGAAGTAGGTTACGTTTAGACACGTACCCTGTACCCACTACAGGCATTGCTAATAAACTAGTGAATCAAAGTCATAAAGTGAATTAACTTTAAATACTTTATTACGACAACTTATTCCACATTATTATAGTATACATATAAAACATGTTATGCTGTGATCCACTTTATCACGAGTCAGCTACACATGTACCTATCCACATCACAATGCGATTAATTGAATGTACAGTTTCATATTTCGTTTAGATAAATATAAACACAAAAAAATGTAATTTTGTAATAACTTTACACACTATATTTGTTCAACGTCATCAGAGATCGAACAAACAACGCAATCCCGTTGACTAATACCATTGCACTACAGTACAGCGTGACCCCTAATTTTGTACAAATCAAGAGATAGGTAGATATCAATATCTCAAACAAATGCATCGCACTAGTCAAGTCGTAGAATAGAAAAAAGAGTCGCGAGTACTCAGCGCGGCAAGCGGTTTAGGAGAATGCGATGCGAGCTCGGTCAACGGGTGACGGTAGTACATTAATTTCGCACATACATTGTATTTATAGCAAATAAAGTGAACATATCTTAAACCATAGTCTCTTTCAGTAATCAGATAGTCTGTGAGGGCACAGGTTAGCGGTTGGCGTTCTTGAGCTGGTTGGAGAGCCAGTCGAGTCCCTCGTAGAGGCCGTCCCCGGAGGTGGCGCACGTCGCCTGGATGTACCAGTTGCGGTTGCGCAGCGAGTGCAGGCCCAGCTTGTCCGTTATCTCCGCCGCGTTCATGGCGTTTGGTAGATCCTGTGATAAACATTCTATGTAGAAAATGCTTCTAACATAATCTTTTATATATGGTTTTATTTTGTGTGGTTGAAACTTCAAAATGCAAATTATGGCTCGCCCTACCAAATTACATAGTAATATATTTGTTAAGTTAAGTTACTACTACACCTATATGTAAAATATTCATTACTTATTTATCTTTTTTAACTTCACTCAAAAGTTTTGCATGACAGAAACAAAGATGCTGAGTTCATTTCACTGTATATGTGACACATTCAATTCAATATATAGTATACATAACAATCTAATATAATAGTATTCTTAATGACATATTAGAGAAATTTCAAGTAAAAAATTAGCATGATTTTCAAACATTGTTGTCAGAGGATAGTACTGAGAACTACTGAGGATGCTCATAAATGTGTTAAATGGAACAGTTAAATCATAAGAAGTAAGGTCAGGTACAATCTTGGAAATAAACCAGGCATATGTTAGGTGTAAGACGAAGCATGAATATCACCAAAATAGACAAAATAATTACCTGTTTGTTTGCAAAGATCAAAAGTACTGCATCCCGTAACTCATCTTCACTTAACATTCTCATGAGCTCTTCGCGCGCTTCGCCGATACGCTCTCGGTCATTACTGTCTACTACAAAGATGAGACCCTAAAAATATATGCAATAAAATTAAAATTTTCAGTAACATAATGTGAGAGACACAAACTATTTGTTAAGTAAGTGTACTTTTAGAAGTGAAATATCAAAAGTTTAATCATCATGCATATGCAGATTTTCCAAAAACTTAATGTAAAAGAAAAATTTGAAAATGTCTAATGAAAAATAGAACAAAAGATAAATCCTATATTTTCACTTACAGTAAGAAATTTATTAGTGAAAAGAATGGATGAATTTATCTTGTAAAAGTAACATGAAATAAATTCATTAAAATAATTATTCGTAGTATATAGTGTTTTAAATTGTTTATATCTAAGATATAAAAAAAAATATCTTAGATGTATATGAAAATAAACAAAATTAAAAAATGAATCAGTTTTATGTAATGAGAAAAATATAAAAAAAATCAAAATATCAAATAATCTTACAGTACACATTAGTATTAATAAATCAGGTAGACAAATACCCTTATAAAACATTGGGGGTGCAGGGTAGTGAACATAATATTTATAATTGTATAAAATTATTTAAAAAATTAACCTGTGTGTTCTGGAAGTAATGCCTCCATAGTGGTCTGATTTTGTCTTGACCACCTACATCCCATACAGTAAAACTGATGTTTTTGTATTCTACAGTTTCCACATTAAATCCTGGAATCATCAATTACACAAATACTATAACACAAAATTATTAATTATTTTTTATATCAAATATATTAGAAGAATTTTACACTATACAGACTATTGATTGAAATATTCATTTCCATATAAGAATAACATGTATATTTAAATATATATGTAAAAATATGTTACATGACACACATTACGAAACTTCTCATTATCATTTCATCATCACTATATTAGAATATGGACACTTTCTCTTTGATACTTTAAAAAAGATGTATTACATATGGATAACTTCAATATCTTATTCTATAAGATGATTTCAAAGTTTTTAGAAATATTATAATTAAAAAAATATTATTTAAAATTTATCTATTATTTTACTTTTAATATTTTTAATATGAAAAATATACTTACCAATTGTGGGAATTGTTGTTACGATTTCTCCTAATTTAAGTTTGTATAAGATTGTGGTTTTACCAGCTGCATCAAGACCCACCATCAATATTCTCATTTCTTTTTTGCCAAATAGGCCTTTAAATAAATTTGCAAATATATTCCCCATTTTGCTTTATTCTGATTTTTCTGAAAGTGAGTTAAAATTATAATGAATACCATTCACATTTCACTCTGACTCATCCGTCACTATACGTTACTATAATCAATGATAATGACATGGCAAGTCGTAGTTAGTATTCGATATATAGTTTCTTACAATGAAAACAATCAACAATAAATAAGTTTATTACTATATAATACAGGAATTAGACTTAAAGATGTTACTAGTAAGCCCCAAGTTACAGTTTTTCGACTTCGACAAAGATTGGTCGACACCGCTGTTGGTAATTCTGTTAAGAGTCGCCACGCAGGGTTTGTCTTACAGAACTGTTATAAGTAATACTGTAATTATTCTTGATTTTCAAAGAGTTTTTAGTAACGGAGCACACTTACGTTTTTATGAAGCAAATATAAGTAATATGAAGTAAAAACGTTTCAATCCACTGAAGTCTCTACTATTCGCTGGATGTCAAAATGGCGGCGAACGTGGAAGTTATTCGTGCCTATGCCACGTATCGGTAAAAGTGGCCAGCTATAAAATATGGATTAAATTTATTTTCATGTTTAGATTCTTCATAACTGAACTTCAAGTTTTTCTTTAATTGTTTATATCAAATAAATACTATAAAGTTAATGAAGTCATCTCATAACAATATAAATAAAAGTTTTTTAAGACTAAATTACTCATACAAATTACGCAAAGTAAGCCCCAAGCAATGATAATATTATTTTATAGATTTTAACGTTAAATTTATTTCATATACCCGTTACCTACTGGTGCGGGTACACAATATATATTTTTGCTCATGCAATCTACACCGGGACTGAATTTATATTAAAATATTATTACATTATAAAAATGTATAATGATCGATTGTAAAGTATCTGTAATGTCCTATTTGGATAAAGGATATTTTGAAATTTGCTTATATTTTCAATTGTAGTTTGCTAATATTAATTTTAAATAGACATAGACATGTACAAACACATTACATTTTATTTTTTTTTTATTTTCCTTCACGCCTTTCACGCACGTAGCAAAGGGAACCGCAGGAACCATAGGAACCTAGTATTAAGACATTTCGTTCCCTGCTTTCCACCTTTTTTTAGGCATTGCGTGTTAAATGATGGAAATTTAACGCCGCGCTTTGCCTAGTTGCCAGAGCGAAGGAAATGGGAATGAAAAAATTCACCTTTCTCAAGTGTGAATGAAACTCACAAGCTGTTGCGTTTGCAGACGCTACGTCTCTGCACCACGACGAATCTCAAAACATTTTAAGTTAACTTTTATTTTTACTTAACTATTTTTTTTTAAACATTTTAAGTTAACTTTTATTTTTAGTTAACTATAGATTTTTAGTTAACTATATTTTGAGTGCTACTTTTTATTTCAGTCTTATCGTTGTTACATATTGTGATAATTGAGAACAGGAATTTTTTATAAGCACCTAAACAAAGGCACAGGAAAAGCTAAAGATGCCAAATGATAGCATGATTTATTATGACACAAATTCTCAGTAGGTATGGTGTATTGATCTATGAAGTATTACATGTTTTTTACATAATTCAACAAATGGAAGTGATACTAATATGCAGCTTATAATAGAGTAAAGAATACTGGTTTGTACTTCTTTAACTTGTGCAATGTTGCTTTAGTCTTTTTCAGTTCCAACAGTAGCGCTATCTTTAATTGCCCCCACATAACTGACTTTTTAATATATGTACAGAGTTGGTACTCCTTAGATCTACTAGTTAATAGGCAATTCAAATGTCAAAATAAATATTCTGATGAGTGTGGCGCGCAATTTTTATTTTTAAATTCTTCTATAAGTATTGTGATAAGTACTAGCAAGACATAAGCGATGCTATAGGAGATTCTTTATAATATATAAATAATTTTCACTATATCTTGTCCAGCATAAAAATGTCTAGTTATGACTATTTACAAAGTTGGCTATTTGAGCCACCAAAGTGTTCAGTTTTTAGAATCAATAAGTTACTTAAATTTAATTTGAATGTGCTTCAAATTTGCTTAGAACATGTAAGTACAGAGTTTATAATTGATTTAGGTATATATTTTTGGTAATGTTATTTATTTTGTTTACGTTGTTATATACGTTATATAACCTTTACAGCAAAAAAATAATTTATGTTTCACCACAATACCTAAAACTTATGTCTTGAAATCGGACTGTCTTATTATTGAGCAATGGCCTGAGGAAATTACACAAGATAAGTCGAGAAACAAAGTCATAGTTGATTCTCTGTGTGCAGCTGCTGTTTTAAGAGGAGCACATGTTTATGCTCCTGGCATATTAGGCTTACCCACAAGTAAGATGCATATAAACTATTTGTAAGAATAAAATTTGAGCCTTAAGACCTACACTATGAATATGACAGAAATCATATCTAATAGTCACATTAAATTCATTTCTGTTTCAGATTGTAAAATTAATGAACAAGTTGAAATTTATGGTGATATAGATGGTCAGTGTAAAAGAGGACTTAAAATAGAGTATACTGGAAAAAAGATCTATGTGGGAACTGGTTACCTAAAGATGTTGCGACATGAATTATTTGACAAAGGAGCACAACCAAGGTAAATATTAATATTTTATTTTCAACTGACACGCTCGAAACGAAACAAAGAGAAGAAGATGAATAAGAATATTTTGTTTTTAAATTTTGACCCAAAACTGATAAAAAAGCTTAACAAATGTATTCAATATTTTAGTGGTATTGCAGTTCATACATTACTACCAGCCTCAAGGTTACCAGTATTAAATGAGTCTATTTATCCAAGAGGGCAAGTTTTGTTGCAAAATCTACCATCTATTGTAGTTGGATGGGTTGTTAATGCTAAACCTTTTGAACATATTTTGGATATGTGTGCAGCTCCTGGAAATAAAACCACTCATTTAGCAGAAATGTCTAATAATGAAGTACAGTATAACTTTATAAATTAAGTTATTATGAGCCAAATTCAAAATTTTGTCAAAGATATAAATTTTATGCAAAAATATATATAAATCTTATATTAAATTAAAAAAAATCTTGATACAGAGCTTTGTTTTCTTATTCAGAGCAAGAAAAGGAGAATCATTCATATTCCTGATTGCTGAGATGGAATAGTTTATAGAGTCCACAACTTGGGAAACTCAACACTCAACTTGGGAATGGGAATCCATTCCCAAGTGGGAAACAATGTTTATATGTATAACTGTTCTGCTGCACCATATTGACCTTTATAATATACTATTACTATATAATATTACTATTATAAAAGAAGAAGAATCTTAAAAAAGGCAAAAGGGTTAAATTAATTTGGTCATGTTTTACTAAAACTGAATCTACATAGTTTCATTAAGCTAGCAAACCAGCCAGCAACATATGATTGTGGTGGAATTTTTTATACATTGTGATTCTTTGTACATGATTTATCTTTTTAGGCCATCATAATTGCAATAGACAAAACTGAAGCAAAAATTAATAAAATTAAACAAACATGTGAAACACAAGGTGTGACATGTGTCACTGCCTACATTTATGATTCCACTAGATGCCATTCTGATGAAAATTATAATAAATCTCATCCTCCATTTCCTTCAAATACTTTTGACAAGGTTCTTTTAGATGCACCTTGTAGTGGTCTAGGACAAAGACCTCAGTTAAATAATAAAATGTCACCAAAAATGCTCAAATCCTATAAATATGTACAGAGAAAGTTGTTTGATGCAGTAAGTATTAACATAATTGCAATTTTCTCAACTCAACGCACATTATCTATGCACACTACTGTTGTATATATTAAAATCAAATGTTTGCCTACTTTAGGCATTCCATGACATTAAATATAGCAGAATTCAAAAGTAGATGGTATTGGAAACATAAATCATAATTTGTAACTTTTTTATATCTTTGAATAATTTGATATTAATTTCTTGGAGCCGTCATGATGCAGTGGCATACCATCTGACTGTAATCAAGATGATTGTGAGTTTGTTTCCCACATAGAGAGAATGAGTTGTGTCTATCATTGTCTTCATTTTGATGACAAAATAAAGCACTGCGCTGTTTTCCCTTACTATAAAATATTTTAAAAAGGTGCAAAACAGAATATTTTAATACTGGGTTGCCTCTGCCTGCTGTGTGCTCACGTACACAAACAAAGTGAAGGTATAAAAAAATCTTCAGTTGCAAATATTTTCAGGCTATTAAAGTTTTAAAAGTTGGAGGTAAATTAGTATATAGTACATGCACCATAACCATAGATGAGAATGAAGGCATGGTTTCTTGGGTATTAGATAAATATCCATGTTTAGAACTTATTTCTGCCGAACCTATACATGGTGGCCCTGGTCTTCCAGGAGTAGGCCTCTCAGATGAGCAGAGGTAAATAATGAGACCAATATTTATTTTATCATTTATTTAATATAACCACAAAAAATTATATATACAATAACCATAAGCAATAATAATTAGACGAAAATTATAAAAAACTTAGTAATTGATTGATGATAACCCCAATAATACTTATTTCTTTACAATTTATGCCCTTCACCAATTTTTTTGTTTAATAGACATTTACTATATAAGGATATAAATGTTAACCAAAAAAAAAATTTATAGGGAGATGGTACAACGTTTTGGACCAGAAGATGATCTGCTACGACCAGTGGATGAGCTATACAAAAGTACTATAGGTTTCTTCATAGCTGCATTTACAAAAGTAAAAGATCATATACCATGAATTTATATAAATTATATTTGATATATTGTTTGTTTTTTTTTATATCTTCTCCACTCTTACCCAAGACCCATCTTCCGGGCTCAGCAAAACTTCCGTTTTTGATATTCGAAATGGATAGACAGTTTTAGCACACATTGAAAATTTGAAGTTAGTTAGCAATGAGACCATAGCTGCTTTTGACACGACCATTGAAAATCTTTTGCCTGAAAGAAAATATAAAAAAATATAAGCCTATAATAATTTAAATATAAATTAGCAAAGTAATCGATCACAGTAATTTATATTTTAATGTTAAACTTTTTTATTAATCAATGGATAAATATTATGAAATATTTCGTATAATAAACAGTACGTCGTCAAATGTCATAAGAAATTTAAACAAGTAACAAAAAATATTAAAGTATCTTTAAACAATTATTATTTATGGAACTATAAAATCATTATCAAACCTACATAAAATTATAACAAAATCGTGGCAAATATAAAAACTGACGACATAACGTTTAACATTAAATTTTAGTACACACGATTAATATTTACTTATTACTGCTAAACCAAGTTTAATTTATAATTAGTTCAATAACGTGACTCGTAGTTAAGTTTTAGTAGCAATAAAAATTTAACTTAGTTTTGTGAACGTGATATTAAAATATAAATATAAATATGAAATTGAGTGCATAGATAATTTATTTGTATATTACTTATTTTTAGATATATATGTTATATATGATTTTGTCTCAACTTGTGTGCGTGTGCCTGAAATGCGTCGCAACTGACTGAGTAGCAAAATAGTCTTCTTTTTTATAATATTGCGTTTTTTTATTTTACGACGGGTTACGACGATTTTATTAACGATTAACGACGGAATTTCGATCCCTTCTCGGGGAAATTAGTAGACTATTATTTCTAATTTTTAATTATTTCTCTTAAAATTTTTAACATGAGAAAAACAGATACATACCAATACAGTATCTCGGTCCAGATCCGAAAGCCTGGAAGGCGTCTGGCATTTTATCTACTCTCCCATTCTTCATGAACCTGTCCGGTTTGAATATATGGGGTTCGGGGAAGTGCTCCGGGTCCATGTGCAGACCGGATATGGGGATGACCATGACGTCGCCCTTGTTGATGCGGATGGAGGTGCCCGGCAAGGTGTAGGGCTTGCAGCACTGGCGGTCTATGCGCGGCACCGGCGGGTACATGCGGAGTGTCTCTGGAATAAAAAAATGTATAAAATGATGTAACCATATTGTTTTCGATTCAATTTTCGTCTATAGGTGCATAGTTTTCATAACAGTTGTGAGTTCGATTACCTTAAATATTGAATTATTTTCACTTTTACTGTGTTAGACAAAGTGAGGTGTAGCCTCATCACTCAACAGGTATGTTTCGAAAACTGAACAGAAAGAGGAGTAAGATCTTCTGTCGTCACACTTCAGTATACAGTAAATTAATTATGTATATTAAATACATTTTAATAAAAATAACTAAAAAACATATGATAAAAAATATACTCTGTGGAAGTCTGTTAATTTTTTATAGTAGAAATATAAATTTTCTCTTTAATAAATAAAGCATACCATTTAAAAACGATTCCAAGTAATCAAGTTCAATTAGTTGATCATAAGTCACTTCTTTGCCCTTAGTGACGTCTAGTATATGAGCTCTTAGTTTATCTTGCATTTCTGGATAAACAGATAAAGTGAACAAGGCGCATGTTAACAAAGCACAGGTGGTTCCGAACCCGGCCTGAAGGAAGAGTAGAGCTTGTGCGTCTACAGTGTCATCGTCTAAATCTGAAACGCACCCAAAAAAGGTCTATCTAGATACAATTATACAAAGTTTAAATATATACTATTTTTCTTAACTAATAATACCCAAGTGGACTCACTTAAGACGAAGAAAATTCTTCGCGGCTTGAATCTTAGGTATATAATAGTAAACGTAACCTTGGGCCGTGTGGTATTTGTGGGTTCGATTCCCACTCGGGGAGAGTGGATATTTTTATTTTCTTCGCTCTGGCATATAGTTAAGGGCAGCGTTGAGTTCCGATATTAAATACACAATACTTCAAACAAAGGCGGATAGCACGGAAAAAAAGTATCTTAACATTATGTTCCCACAGTTAATAGGGTTCCCTTTGCTTACCCTGCTATAAGCAGAATAAAGCGTGTAGCTATAAAAAAAGTAAACGTAACAGTTTGTGGAAATAGATGTTTGTGATGGGGGTACACGCAAAAAATACAAAATATATTTAGATCACAATATGCAGTAACATACATTAGAATAACAAATGAGCTAGGACCTCGCTGCTGCTAGGTGATCTGGTAACACACGATATTCAGTACATTAAAATGTTATTATAAATGTGAATACTTGGCTGAAATAAAATATAATGATGAAATCTAGATATTTAGTTTTCTTTTCTCTAATTTTTATAAGAAATTGTAAGATAATATATTATATTATGTTCACTTTCCTATTTAATATTATTTTTCGCCTACCACGCGCGTCATGTCCCTGGAAATTGTCTTAAGCGAGTTTACACTAATTACTAGTTTGTTTTTATTTACGATTGGTTTAGTTTACTCACAAATTTTGTTTTCTTGACCACTTTTTACACTCTCCTCTTTCTCTTTCATCGCGGCATCTACCAACAATTGCAATAAATCGTATCTCCTGTAACGTCACAAAGTTTTCTACAATATATTTGTGGTTTAGTATTAATTTACATCACAGGACATCGATATGATATTTTTGATATTTTTGCAAATTAATTTGGATAGGTACAGAATACGTGATCCTCATATATAGGTACAGTCTTCTGTTACTTATTGTATCTTGAAGATAGTCTTCGTCTTGTTACAGAATAGTCGGAAAAGGGTAAACTAGTACTTTATTAAATACAGGTATACTACTTTTCTATTTTATTGTTTTAAATAAATAGTTTATCAGCATTATAAGTATTATTGTATTCCAAAAAAATAGTTTATGTATTCAGCAAATAATTAAGTATATAAGCAACAAACAACATCTAGTGTAATAAAGAAAATTCCCTGCAAGATGGATACGTGATGAAAGAAAACTTACTTTGATAGACCAGACACTCTCTGGGCTTTCGATGTATGTATTATTTTAACCAGTTTTCTGTTAGTGTCGTCGTCCATAGGAGATATTGGCACAAATTTAAGCAGGGAAGGCGCTAATAATATTAAGGAAAGGAATAATATCCTCTTTGGTATGGACATGTACGAATTTCCCGCCGCCAACTGAAAAAAAGAATATAACCTGTAGGTATACAAATAAAATAAATTTGATTCATTACTTTTATTATGTATTGATAGTTTTATTTTACCTTGTAGTACTCTGCGTTTTCATCTTTGAGAACGTCAGTGCTGATTCCAAAAGCGCACACACCAGTTACCTCTAGTGTTAGATGTCCAGTGAAAGCCTTCAAATCAATGTCCTCTTTATCTGTAAATTATTGTTAATCGTTTTGTTTCAAATATATTAAAACTATTGGCTATCTTCAAACTACCTAAACTATGTTTAGTGAAAATAAATTACTGTACTATAATATTACTGAAAATAAATTCAGAATACAAGATTTAAGTCGAAATTCCTTTGACTGACAGTAAAAGATCCTTCAAGATCCTATAAAAAATTTCCAAAACTTTTAGATTGTGTTTGGTGACTTAATTTGCCAAAATGTAATACATTGTTAGAATTAATCATATTTGAAATTATGTAATATAATGCCTAAGAACAGTTGTTTGAAAACATTAAAGTATTAAGATATTTTTTTTATTATGGATCAAATTTCATAAAGACATTAGCCAATATAATTGTATGTAATTCAAAACATTATTAATCACCATGTCGGGCAATGAGATCCACTAACTGATCGCAGCACGTCTGAACTAACGGGAACATAGTTTTAAGCCGCGATGAGCTGAATGATGGAGTCATTAGACTCCGGACGGCCTTCCATTCGCTACCCTACATAAAATATTAAAAAAATTACTAACAGCACCTGCCAAGAAAATTAAATACAATGATTCAATGAAAGTACGCGTACCTTTACCTATATACAATAAAAATGTTATTTTAACTTAGAATTGAATAGATTTTTTTAGTTCCTTGAGCATAGCGATAGTGTGTAAGACCGGTTGGTAGAAAATACTATATTACAGAAATCTATACATGGCAAATTATTAAAAAAGACATTGAAAGAGAGCTTAGGTTGGTAAACAGCTTTCTTCCCAAATACAGGACATTTCTCATTGTATGTATATTACACTTTGTCTCCATAAGCACTGCCATTAGAAATTTTTCTATCTGCCTGACGAAAGCCATGTTATTATGTTATATACAAAAACAAAGATATTTTAATTTACCCTTAACAGTAAAAGCGATCTACTGCTATATCTTGGTTCATTGGTTTTGATAGCATTTCTGTCAATAAAGTGGTCAGCGTCAATAACTGATATTGTTTTTATTAGTTCTGGATCTCGAAGAATATAAAAAGGTTTAGTTCCCTCAAAAAAACCTGAAAAAAAATCACAAAAGTTATTTTTACACTAAGAGGTATATAAAAGTATATAAAAAATTCTTACCTCCGAAGCGATGTCCTTTTAAATCATTATAAAAATCTCTCATCACCTCTAATTGTGATTTTAGAGACAAAATTCCTAATGCATTGCTTCCAAAGAAAATGATAGGTTTTATGTATTTAACGTTACGTTTTTTGAAATAATCAAATTTGTTAGTGTAATAATAATAAATGAATATTAATATAGTAATTACAGACAATAACTTAAAATTGTCTGATAATAAAGAAATAAATCTATTTGTATGGAATACTTTTTCCATTATTTTTGTTGAACAAAAGAAACTATATAATATAATTTTTTTAAAAAAATGTGCTCCAATATTTAATTTTCTCAGTTCACGTTCACTTTATAACAAGTGAAATGTTCAAATGAAGTTTGAATATAACAATTATAAATATCAAAATTAATGGGGCTGTAAATTTTTATCTATCGTGAAAGAATAATTTTTGAATGATGACAGTCCAATCCATATATAAAAAGTAGATTTTATTATTTTTTTATATTAATTTTCTTTGTTATATAAATGAACAATTAATTTACTACACATATGAAGTTAAATCAGTTTTAATTACTAAACATACAGGAATTTGTACTCAACGGAACCTTGGGTGCCAAGGTACCACCCATCGTACTCTTATATATAAGTACAGTGTGTAAAGGTAATTCACAATTCTAAACACATGCATTCACACTAAAATTAAAGTAAATTTTATCAATATAAATTCCTTTATTTAAAATAATCTCTAAATAAACAAACCTTCACCTAAATACACTGGATAAAATTTATATTGTTCAATAAATGTGTAAAAAAAGTTATTATTTATAAGAGTATTTGCTGTAAGGTTTTGGATTCGAAATTGTGATAAAATCATTTTGAATTATATTACTTTCATTGTTAAACAAAAATCTGTAGTAACTTCAAACAATAAAAATATAAGCTAAAATATTTGAAATCAATATATCTTAATCTCACAATTACGTAAATAATATTCGATTTACTATCACCAAAGGGTCGTTATAATAAAAATATATTTATGTATATTATATGCATACAAATAAATTAACGTAATAGGCAAGAGGTTGGTAAATACTAGTATTCGAATAGATTTAATATAAAAAATATATTTTAAAAATAATACTCAACATAGGTAACAAGTCACAAAATCTATTAAACATCTACCCATAAAAGACTACTAAAAAACTAGGCTAGGTAATGAATGAGTCATTACATATAACAGTCTAGTTATAATGGTTTATTACATACATGTTATTATTTTTGTATATAATTTGTATTTTTATATATGTATATACCAGTGGCAAAATGTTATTTTTATAAAGGTAAACTGGCATGAAAAAAATAAAAAAAATTAATCCAATCAAGATAATATAAGAATTTCACGGAACAAAAATATTTTATAGTTTCAATTGCATCTAATAAAATTTATTTATAGTAGGATTATTACTGGTTAACCACAAATTGTTTTTATTATTAGTTAATTTTAAGGTAACCTGATGGGATTCAATTCTATTGTTATGGACACTTGGCCACGAGTATACAGTACACAGTTCAGTATTGTTTATAGTAATTTTGTCCATTACAGTATTTTATTACAATATACTATCCTATATTTGATCTGTGTGTAAATTTTCATATTCCAAAAAATATTATTATTACTAACTTAAATATATAATATAGCTTAAATAATTATATATTTCTTATTGAATTGATTTTTATGAAGAATATAATCTCACTGTTACATAAACTTTTATCACATAGATTCACTTTGTGTTTAACTATGAGTGTAACTGTTTATATTATGATAATATCTGTGTGACTGATAAGCTTTTATCATGATATTTAAATAATATGCCTTTAAAATTAATATTCCTTGACAACACGGATTTTTCATTAGCAATATAAAATTACAATGAATATATAGCCTTCAACTATATTTTCCAACATGCAACAATATCGTAAAGAAAAAATTTGTACATTTAATTATTTTAAATTATATATTTGTTTGAGAATAAATTAAATCTGACTATCATTTAAAAGTGTATATTGTAGGAATTTAGTATACTATTATGGTGTATTAAATATTTTACCAAAACTACCAACATGGCATTTACATTACTATTAAATAATCTTTGTACTTTATTATAATTTGTTCAATACACTGTTGTTATACATATTATTTGTACATGGAATTATAAATCTCTTTTTTAAATCTAAATTTTTTCTATGTGTACCCATAGTCCATTTGCTGGCTTCAATAACATGGATGTCTTATGAAATATCACTGGATATTCTGTCTTAGAGCATGGAGTAAATTTGAAATTTTTCAACATAGCGACAATTGCTGTTTTAGCGACAACCATTGCAAAGCGAGAGCCTAAAAAAAATCATGATTAAAATGGGTCCATATTGGTTTTAATAGAAACTTATATAATTAAAAAAAAATTAACACATAAACCTGTGTTTCAATTGATAACATTTTCCTAACAATATGAACTCTGTTTTTCCTATGTTTACATTTCATATCACTATTGACTTATTTAAATAATTATTTGCATTTTACTTATATTTTGTATGTCACATATGTACACACAACATTATTTGACTTGCAACAATTTGAAAACAGATAAGGTATTATGTTCATGTCATGAGTAGTTTAGACCCACACTGTAATTTGTCATATGCAGAGGGAACCTAATTTACCTAAAAACCAAAATAGAAGTGGAACAAAAAATCAGAAAAAGTATCTTTAGTAGTAATTACTAAATGTGATAAGCAGTTTACCTCGTCATGTAAAAATCTAACATATCAAATACAATCTCATGAATTCTCTCATTTGCACTCAGGGAAAAAAAATAATGCCTTTAATTAATAAGAACATGCTGTACTCACCTATGCAATTGCGAGGCCCAGCCCCGAACGCAAGAAACAAATGTGATGGTCTCTCTTTCTTCTGCTCCTTCATAAATCTCTCCGGTCTAAACACTCTCGGCTCTGGATAAATACCGGGGTCCATGTGTATTCCGTATGCGGGGATGGCGACTACTTCACCCACGTTCAAGAAAAGATCAGAATTCGGTACTTTATAGAGCTTAGTGCATATTCTGTCAATTCTACTCACAGGTGGATACATTCTTAATGTTTCTGAAATATATAATTTACAATATCTTATCTTCTGTTTCAGATATTTTTTTATTATCTTATATGTATATGTTAGAGCCGTATTTTTTAAACATTCCGAAATAATATTACACCATGATAATACTACATTAGCGTAATACTTATTTCAATTAACAATATCATACCAACCTGTAATATGATATAAATTTTGCTTATAACTACTACATACCTAATATAACTGCTTCAAGATAATCAAGCTGAGAGAAATGATTGTAACATAACTCTTGGCCATTAGTAACTTCTTCTATATGTGCCCTTAACTTCTCCTGAATATTGGGTTCAATGGCCATTGTGTAGAAAAAAAAGGACAATAAAGTACTAGAAGTTTCAAAGCCCGCCAATAGAAATAGTAGAGCTTGAGCAGTCTAAAGTATCATCATCCAGATCTATAAATAAAAGTTAGCACATAATTGGATTTATTGTATTTACAGATTATTTCTTTATTTATATTAGTTCAGTTTTTTTTAAATTAAACCTCACCCAAGGCAGAGTCTAAATATGATCTATATACTCATGTCCCATGTAAATAGCAAGTACACTGTACCATTGTACATACAAGTCTATACTTATACATAATTTTAAATGTGAAATAAATAGTAAAATAATATTTTTGTGTAATTATATTTTCGCGATTTTTGTACATTTTAAAAAAACAATTTAAACGGACATATTTTAGAAACTCGACATTTCGAACATTGCAGTAGTCCATAAATTTAACTGGGACGATAAAAAATTACAATAGGATATTTTAATGATACATACGTATTTTGGAGGACTGTTCATTATTTTTAACTTCTTCTTTTTCTCTTAGAGCAATGTCTATCAAGAGTTGTAAAAAGTCGCTCCTCCTGCAATATACAAAATAGAATATAATACTCTAAACATATAGTAAATATTGAAGTAAGCTTACACATTGTACTTACGTAGATTCCTTTGCCATCCTTTCCGCTTTAGTATTTTGTAATATTTTAACAAGTTTTGTAGTTGATTCAGGGTTCATAAATGATAAATTAATGTATTTAAACATTGAAGGCATAAACAGTAAAATGAAAAAGAAAAACATTCTTTTTGGAATGGACATATAAGTGAATTTTTCAGCTATCTACAAAATAAAATTAAAAAGAGTGTAAAATGAATAATAATAAAATAAATGTAATAAACTATATAGTAAAAAAAGTCTTAATAATAATTACCTTATAAAATTCTGCATTTTTATCTTTTAAAGTATCAGTACTAATACCAAATGCTGTCACTCCAGTTACCTCAAGTGTGAAGTGACCTGTTATTTCTTTAAGTTCAATGTCAGATTTGTCTTGAAATAAGAAATAATAAAAAAATCATTAAAATTTATACCAATTATATTTATATATAAAAGGTAAAAATGACACCCTATTCCTAAGCCTCCACTATCTGTCTTTGTCTATCACCAAGCAGTATTTCAAAAGCTATAGCCGGGTAAGCTAAAATTTTATAATTATGTATTATATAAATATTTTCATTTCTGCTATAAAAACAAAATATAAAAATATAATATTAAGAATATAAACAACACACATGTTTTTCCTTGTATTTTTTGCTCAATATAAATAACAGGTAGATGCTAAAATGTTCACAGAATATTTAGTTCTATGTAAAATATTATAAGAAACATAATTGTATCTAGTATTACACAGCAGGATACACACAATCATGAAAAAAGTGTGGCCATGAAATAGGAGACCTCTGTATGTGTACCTCTCTTGGCAATTAATTTAACATTATAATATTTTGTATTAATGTGTGTAAATAGTATATAAATTTTATCTTATTATTGTATTTAATATTTTTTAATATTTTTAAAATATTATAATACTTACCAAACTGATTTAAGAGTTCTACTAATTGGTCAGCGCAATGTTGCATTAAAGGAAACATATTCTTTAAGCGTGCTGAACTGAAAGTTGGTGTAATTAAACTTCGTACATCTTTCCATTCTGACCCCTAAAAGTTCATTGTGCTTTGAAAATTAAGTAATAACATTGATATTAATGACACTTTGTTTACTTATTGAAGTATATATTGGACTATTTTCTTTTCAAATATTTTAAATAAATACTTCTACTTAACCTTTATATTTTAATTATACAATTATACATTTACAATTCAATTCATTCATTTACTTCAATTTTATTCTTGTTATGAATTTTAGAAAAATTAGATAATTACCTTTAAATTGAGAAGAGATCTACTCATATACCTTGGTTCATTTGTTTTTAATGTGTTTCTATCAACAAAATGATCAGAGTCACTAATTGTTACTGCTTTTATAATGTCCGTATCAAAAATAAATAAAACAGGTCTTTGTCCTTCAAAACACCCTAAATATAAAATATAAAAAAAAATATTATACCCATATCCTTAATATAAAAATTTCAATCAAATTATACAGTTGTACACAATTTTATAAAATTTATTTATTAAATTAACAACGTTACTTACCGCCAAAACGTTGTCCTCTGAATAAATCATAAATTTCCAACTGGTATTCAAAAAAAGATTTTTTGGCCATTAAGCGTGATAAAGTATTTCCAAATAATATAATAGGTTTTTTGAATTTGATATTACGTTTTTTGAAATGATTAAAAGACCGTGTATAGTAAAAATAAAAATAAAATGCGAAATTCATACACAACAAAAGCTTCCAATTTTCGAAAACAAATTGTAATGATTTTTGCGTAATATCACTTATATCCATGTTTGATGATAAATAAAAGAAATATAATCTAAATAAAACTTCCTTAGAATATTATATAGTAGTTTCCCAAAGACACAACAAACTAAGAGATAGTTTTTGAAAAAATATTTATTTGACAGCCGACAAAACTGAACGACCAAAAGAAGATACAAAAGAAAACAAAATATTTTAAGACAATTGACACTCTTGACATATGTCAATTGTAGTAAAAATTAAAATGTAAATAGTAATGACATTGTATTATAGCTTTTAGGCGTGTTAACATAATGGTTCGTAAAAGAAAGCTCATGAATTGTTAAATAGAGAAATTTTAATCTTTTGGGTTTTTCTATAATATTACCTCGTTCGTTCATTTAAAGCGGTAGAAAGGAAAAATGACGCCAAAGGCGGTTACTAGTGCCATTACATCAGTCGTAAGTGGAGATTAGACCTAAACTAAATATATTTAAGAAATGTTTATAATATACATGGAAACTGACAGAACGAACAAAATTAAATGACTATTTTTTGTTTTTTAAATAATATTATTTCTTTACGTACTTAACTTTATTAGTAAATTCGTGTTTTGTTTTACTTTATAATTAAGTATCTTTTTAATTTATTGATCTTTTTTTAATAAAACAAAAAGCTATTAAGTTTTAGATTTTTTATTAAATAATTAGCATAATTTACTTTTAATTTTCCATTGATAGATGGATAGAGACATTATTTTTTATTTTTATAAAAATTAATAATCAAGCATTATTCTAAATGTTTAGCGGTATAATTGTCTTTAATGATTCAAAACATCCATGGCCAAAACCCATAATAAAACTGTTGTTCTGAAATCAGAAAAATAAACAGATATCAATAAAAATTGAAGTAACAGTATTTTTATTATGAAATTAATAATATCTATTTTTATAGATTCTTGTATAAAGTTATTACTTTATACAAGAAAGAACAAAAGGTTTTACTTAACATTAATAAACAAGTTGTATAAATGTGTAACTGTATTAATTATATATATCTAACAAAATATTTGTTTTTTTTTTTAATTTCAAGCTAAAATACATTTAGTATGTTGGTACTCAATGTATTTTAGCTGCAGTTGAGCACTAAGTAAAACAGCTTACACAGATTTAATTTTTTTAATTTCTAATACTAAAATAATCTTTTAAATACCTAGGAGCTTTATAACTTTCTATTGAAAATATCTTTGCACTATTGCATCTCGTGCTGTAAAACCACATCCTTCTATATTCATTGATGGATTTAATATACTTTCCTCCTCATTTTCATGTAAGAGTGGATCCATGATATCATCAGATAAGATTGCCACATTGTGCAATGTAGCACATGCACAAATCACTGCTACAACTGTTTCAAGTTTAATCCCCATTCCAAACTGGAATTGTAGAGTTTCATTTAATGACAATGTTTGAATATATGTCAAATATGATGATAGGCAATTGGCATAGGGCAATGAAAAGAGAGAAAATTTCTACAGTATATAACATAGCTATTAAGCTGTAGACCTGCAGACATGGAAACCTCCTTTTCCAGACTTCAAATGCTTGTTCTAAAACATTTCTTGTCTTCGTTAAGCTTTTGTTGTACCTCTCTTGTGCAGTATTACTTGGTGACAAAAATGGTGTCATTACTACTGGACTTACAGTATAACTAAAACCAAAACCACAATTGTATAATTATAAACCACATATTGTAAAATTGTATTGAAAATTGTGCTTACAGATTTTATCAGTTAGAAATTATTAATTTTCATATGTGACTTACTTACTGTCTCCTAGTAATATTCCTTGTAATTCACCACTGTCAATTCTTTGTTTCAATGAGCTACTATTATATATAAAACTATCCTGAGTACTTCCTGGCCATCTTGCAACTAAATTAAAAAATTGTAAATCTGGTCCTACCACAGCTTGGACATTCATAGAAAACCATCCTTCTCTATTTCTAAATACTTCTGCAGCATTACCTCCAGGATTTTTTATTTTGATATGGGTGCAACCCAAGCACCCCACAACACCCGGAAAATCAGCAATTTCATAGAATCTTTGTCTGTATAAAAAGGGATATAAAAATTTCATACAATATATTTTTACGAATGTATGTTAAAGGACAATAATTAGTCAATTTGATTCAATATATACATACTTGATTGAACTTATTCCCTCTAGTTTTGATGGAAACTTAACCAGATCTTTCATTTTTTTTGCTAATAATAATGATACCGTAGCAATAATTCGGGAAACTGATTGTTGACAAATACCCATTACATCCCCTCGAAGTTTCTAAATAAGAAATATGAAAGGAACTATGTTATTACATATACCAAAGTGTTCATCAGGCTATCTGTGATAGGTATTATTATAATGGACTTAAGTATGATAGAGACATACCTGGAAACTTCCTGTTGCATAGTATCGTAGCGATATTAATATCATTATTTCAGGAGCAAACGGAAGTCCTCTTGCAGTTGGTTTCCTCAGATCAGATTCAACCATGGGTATAAGATTATTTTTAACAACTTGTGGCGTAAAACGGTATCTAGCAAAAAATTCTTTAACACTATATTTTGTAAATGGGTCATCAAAATCTCTTAAGTATTGTCTAGAAACATGTTAGCTTTGCTCTTTGAGTAAAATCTAAGAAATGTTGGAATTCTTGTAAATCTTCTGTATCTGACATAGTTGTTTTCTAATAGTCTGATTCAGTATCAAACACATCAACATAAGCGATTTACAAGATGGACGTTACTTAGTAAAATTATAAAGAAAAAAATATTAAACTACATATTTTACACTTGGACAGAATGTTGTGTTGATGTTTATTGTTTACAAATTTCTTCGACTTCGCAGATAAAAAAAATTTACACATTACTTTCCTTATCGTCCTGTCATTTATGTCTTTTAGGCGTGCTAGTTGAACAGATTATTAATCGTTTGCACGTGGAATGGAAAAGATACGAAAGACATTGGTCAATTTAATAGTAGAATAACAAGCGTTTGAAAGTAAAAAAGATGTTATTTTCGATTGCGCGACACCTTCCACAATTCAATCCAAAGAGAAAAATAGTAGTAGTTAAATATCCTTGATTCTTTTATATATATATATATATATATATATATATATATATATATATATATATATATATATATATATATATATATATATATATATATATATATATATATATATATATATATATATATATATATATATATATATATATATATATATATATATATATATATATATATATATATATATATATATATATATATATATATACTATATAGGATATGTCACCGTGAAAACGCATTTATATATAATGTACTCTGTGATTAGTGTGATGTATATATAATGTACTCTGTGATTAGTGTATCATCTATGCGTGCTGTTGATTACTGATTAATATCACCAGTCTTAGATTTTAAGTTGTTATAATTCAAATATATTAGTTAGTAGTAGTTACTTATCTTAGAATATCTACAATTAACCATATAATTTTTTAGAAGAAGAAAATTTTATTTTGATTTTGGTTTACAAAAATGGGAAAAACATCAAAGGATAAAAGAGATATATATTATAGATTAGCAAAAGAGGAAGGCTGGCGAGCTAGAAGTGCTTTTAAACTACTGCAAATAAACGAGGAATATAATATCTTTGAAGGTGTTTTAAGGGCTGTTGATCTTTGTGCTGCTCCCGGCAGTTGGAGCCAGGTTTTGACTAAAAAACTTAGACAAAATACAACTAACGCTGACGATGTGAAAATTGTTGCAGTTGATTTGCAAGCCATGGCATCACTTCCTGGAGTAAAACAAATTCAAGGGGATATTACTAAGGTTTCAACTGCTAATGAAATAATTAAAGAATTTGAAGGTTCAAAGGCAGACCTGGTTGTATGTGATGGAGCCCCAGATGTTACTGGTTTGCATGACATTGATGAGTATGTTCAATCACAACTTCTTCTTGCTGCTCTTAATATAACTACACATGTTCTGAAGGAAGGTGGGGTATTTGTTGCCAAAATATTTAGGGGCAAAGATGTCACCTTATTATATTCACAGTTAAAATTATTTTTTGATTTTGTAACTGTCTCAAAACCCAGGAGCTCAAGAAACTCTAGTATTGAAGCATTTGTAATATGCCAAAATTATAAAGTACCTCCTGGTTATGTGCCAACAATGGTTAATCCTCTACTAGATCATAAGTATTGTGATTTTAACCAATTTACTGGATCAAATCGGATTATAGTACCATTTAATGCATGTGGTGATCTAAGTGCTTATGATTCTGATACATCATATTCATTGTTATTAGATGGACAAAAATCATATGAATATAAAGAACCAGTGCAAGAGCCAATTAATCCACCTTATAAGGATGTGCTAGATAAGACAAAGACACTAGCAAATAAAAAATGATTGATTCCTTTATGCTAAAATGTTATTTTATTTTTATTATAAGTATAAGTTATAGGTCAATGATTGATCAATGATTTCATTGTTTTTGAGAGGCTTTTTAAGTTTAACTTTAGAAATAAGAAATTTAAATATAGAACCTATGTTTTGATCAACTTATAAATGTTTCCTTCATGTGTATGTTTCAAACTTTTATATCTTTCCTACTATGTATATATGTGCATACATATCACACTTTACTCCTAATAACCATAAATAATGGTCCAAACATGACTCTTTCACATCAATGTTAGTAACCACATATGGGATCCTCATGTTATTATATTTTACCCATGTTTTCTTGTAGGACTCTCCTACTTCTACTTGAGAAAACAAGCAGCAAATTACATGAATATAGTGTTACGCAATGCGTAATCAAATCTACATCTACAGGGTACTTCTCGGAGATAGAGCTATAACATTTGGTAAAAAAGTATAGTAAATTAGTATACCAGAGGCAGATTTAGGGAGGTTTACAGAGTAGGGGCCCTCACAAATGATATAATGAAAATTCTTTTTATGTTGAGGTTGCATTTTATCACGTTTTTACGGACAGTGCCAGCACAAAAGAAAATGATGTTGTTTGATAACAGTAAGTACTGTGTTTTTATTTATTATTTTAATCCATGTATTATGCATGTTATGTATGCATCGATGTTCCTATTAGTTTTGTTTCTAAAGTCAGAATTATTTGTACAATGATTTTTCGAAACGAATTTTTTTTTCAAATAATTCAATTACGTGTTTCGCTATACAGGTTGGGATGGTTTGAAAATTTGTATTAGAACCAAAAATTACATGATTTATATTCAAATTGATTGGACTATGGTTTCGAGCGTAGGTCAGCAGGATAGAGAAAAGAAGATACTTTTTAGTGTGATGTCTTGTTAGGTATAATTTAAAACTGGCTGATAAACCGATAAAAATAGCCCTTGACAATTTATAGCTCAATACTCATAGCATAAATTTTTTAGTGCTTATGTTGATCTTAACAATTTTCTAAATTTCAAATTTTCATTAAATTCCTTGTTATCAAAATTATTGTTTACTTTAATGACCTTTTACTAAAATGTCGCCGTATAAGATGCCAACTGTTCAATATTTTCTGAAAAACAAGGTAATTAACGTAAATTAATTAAAATATTAGTATTGCTTAGAAAGTGCTTTCCATATTGTTTATATTGACTCAATTTTTTTTTAGAAAATTTATGATCCCAAAGAACCGGTATGGGTTTATCTAGAAAAAGAGATGAGAGCAAATATTGACAAGAAGCCTTACAACGAAAAAGTTGGAACGTGGCTTAAATATTTAAAAGATTTGAAATATTACTATTATTGTGAAGGTATTATAAAATTTTTTGTTAAAATACATTTTTACTAACAGATAAAATACCTCATATAGGTACATAGTTTGATATAAATATATTTGATAGAAGGATTCCTTTTGTGTTCTGATTACTTTTATTCGTAATGTGTAGAAAAACGCAAGTTAAAAAGGCTAAATCGAGAAGTTGGACCACCTTGGTATTGCGAACTTTCTAGCAGCCAAATAGCAATTTTAAGTGATTTGAAATTCAATATTCATCAAGATTTACTAGAAGATTTACCCATTAGGATACGAAAGTCACTATCCGATTTAGGTATCACTTTAAAAATACCAAAAACTGTTTTAATGCAAGCTATGAAAGACTCTGTTGAAGACCCTGGAGTATTTATTTGGAACCTGTATACTGCGCACTATAAAAATCCACCCAGCGAATTGCGAGGAGGTAACATTGATAAAATACTACTTTTACAGCTCATTTGTTATGGTCAATTGTCTTAACACTTGGCAATTTTATACACACAATGTTGTAATAATAAATGATATTACTACTTATCATCCTCACCACCTGGACACGTGGAACTCTACTACTGTGCGGTTCCGTAGGAACTTTTTTCCACGTACCACACAACTGTGGAATAGCCTACTGGCGGCAGTGTTCCGGATTCAAAAAGCGCGTCTACCTCCACCTTAATGGGCCGGCAACGCACTTGTAACACCTTTGGTGTTATATAGGGCCGTGAGCGTAGTTGATCACTTACCATTGGGTGACCCGAACAAAAAAGAACTTAGTAATTACATCGGTGAATAATTTGTTCAATAGTAATGACTAGTTTTAGGGTACTAAGGATTTAGACGACAAAGTAAAATACGTAGAAAATTAATTTATTTTTATAGTTGTATTCTTTATAAAAATATTTTCTCAGAGTATGATATGAATGCCATGATCTTGATATCATGTCTCGTATTTGTGGATATAACAGAGTGCATAGAAAGGCTGGAAAAATTAACATATGGGTCCCGACCACCGACAGAAATTACAGAGAAAAGTGAGTAATAACAATTTATCCATATATACGATAACACTTGAAAATGTTCAGTTAAAATAAATAATTATATAATTTATTTTCCTATTGATTCTTATAATTTATACAATTTTGTAGAAACTCCAAAAAATACTCAACCCAATACTCGTTACGGTGAATATCTTCAAAAATGTTATATACCGTGTTATAGTACTCACTCTAAACCAAAGCAAAAAAAGAAACCCTTACCGCTTGGATATAAAGTCAGGCTTCGAAGTGAAGAGGTATTGAAATGATTTTGAACTTATTTTTATGTATACAAATTATATATGAACATTTTTACCTATAATTGTATGTAACTAATCTAATTATTTTTCAGAGTTACGAAAGGCTTTGTAAGGATCATGGATTTGTAAGATATTAATTTATTTAAATGTTTTATATTTTAGCATATTATTTAGACGATTCATGTAATTTCTTCTCATTATAGCTTGAAAAAAGGAAAGAACGAAATAAAAAAGAAAAGCATTCTGAGAGAATATGTAAATATAAATTCTGGGAACCACCGAGTACATTACGTCAGTTTTTTTACACTTATATGAATATTTGTCGCTATACACTTTAATTTTATTAATAAGCAAAAATAATTTCTTATTATAGGTAACACTGATCCTAAAATGGTTGCTTATGTAAATAAGTTAAAAATGTTTAAAAAGAAAGCAAAAGCAAAATATAAAGCGCCTTATAAAAATGTACAGTATCACGTTGGAGGAGTCTCATTCGTGGGAGGAAGACCACGCTATTTGTTAAATAGTAAGTATATTTTTATACATCTACATTATTAATAATTATATAAATCGTCATTTGATAAAACATTTCTTATTACAGATGTTGCTCTGCTGCCAACTGGATATATTCCGTTAAACGGTGGAATAGCGTGCTTTAACGGAGAGTTTGTAACTCACATACAAGGCTATTGGAAATATCCGCGGGATGTTAATGAAATTTGTGACGAAGATTGCGAATGTTTAACAAAATGGTAATTGTACTTTATTTTCTTTTGATATTTAACTAATACATTTGTAAGTAGGTAATATACTTTTCCTACTTTCTTTATCACAATGGGCTCCTCTAATAATAAGTTTAAGTTAAGTGTGACTGTTTTCACACTTTTTGTTATTATACCTGCTAGATTTTAGATGCTAGATTCAATGGATAGCACAGCCCGCTTCCTTTTCCACTATTGATATGGATATAGTTAAAATTATTTAAATAATTCTAGGGAAGACACTGTAATGGAATATTTGAAAAAATCTAAATGTACTTGTGGCCATCTCTATGACTTTAATAATGAAGGAAAATGCCTGGAAAAATATTTCTACCAACCTACAAGACATGGACCTTATTGGGTGGACAAAGCTAAAGTGTTTCAGTTAGATCCGGTCGAAGATTTCATAAGAGACACTGTTAGAGAGTCATTGATGTCTGCAGAGCCTACAGTATGCAACATTATAATAATAATTATATACTCGTTATATCAAGCACATACCTATGGGTATTTATGTTATACGTTTTTACAGCCCGAGCCCTCTTTACCTACTATTTCACCATCCGGTCTGAAAGAAAAAGATTTACTGGCGGTAATTAATTACAAATGATCTTACGTTAAAAACACGTGATTATCGTTCAATTTCTTATAAATTTTACACATTTTATACTTAAATCAAAATTTTCAGGCTTTTTTAGCTGAACTTTCGGATACTCCGTTACTAATACCACATTTACCAAAAGCAAATTTATTAAATAATCTACAGGAGTGGGCTCGAGAAAGAGTGAAAGGTCATCTTACTTTTGCTACCCAGAGTATGTTAATCACTTTATTCTTTTTATTTAACTCTCTGATTCCCAAATTAATTTACAGTATACGTTATTATACTTTACCAGCCTTTAGCCCATAGAAAAGAACGTAGTAGAACTGAGATAATCCAACCCAGTAAATGGACTATTCGACACAAAAATATTTTTCAATTCGAACCAGTACGCAGACTATCGCGGTCAACCAGATAATTACTTTAAGTTTAAATCGAATATTATAATATTAGTATATAAGCTGTATATTATTGTTATAATAACATCTTAATATTTTGTAAATAAACGTTTTAGAAAAGTTATTATTGCAATCGCAACGTAGATGGCTCGACCTCAAACATATGGATTTTAGAGCACGAGCGTATAGAATACCTTTTACACTAAAACAATTGAAACATATGAACTGGTCTCACCGACACTTGGTGCAAAAGCTGGTAATAACTTTTTAATTTCATTTAATTATAAATATCTAATTAAAAAATCCAAAAGATTATTAATCAATGGATACTGAATAAAACATAGTTACTAGTAATTGACTGCTTTATGATACAACATTTAAGAAATCAAACGCGAAGAAGTTGTTCAAAGGTTTTCATGGCATTAGTTCAACTTCATAACAGATACTATATTTTATTTTTAGTTTGAAATACTGTTAAACGACTTTGTAACCAGAAACAGATTAAAACAGCTTAATCAGACTCGATTGTGGTGGTCGACAATGAAATATGATGCATATCCAAGTAAAGCGTTTTTGTAAGTTATTTAGTATATTTATATTATTTTGTGTTACAAATTTTTCGTAATATTTTGTGTGTGTGTGGTATATAATACAACATGTTATTGCTAAAGTAAAAAAAAGGACTACCAAGTAATTTTTTTAATAATATAACAGCATATGAAACCAGTGAGGATTGGCGGCCGAGGCGAATGTAAACGTAATGCAATATTTTATATTTTTGTTTCAGAGATATTTATTTTACGTATATGCCTGGACGTATGAAAGACACGTTCCTCATAAATCCTTACAGCTCAGAACTTACTCCAAAACATGGATCTAAGACATGTCCACTATAAAATGTTATATATTGTTTTGTCTTTGGTTATTGTTGAGTTTTATAGTATTGTCTGTGTTTTTTTAAAGTTAGACATTTAAGGAATTATTTAGAATATTGTAAAAGTATGTCTTAATTAAAAATATCTATTGTCATCATTATTGTCATGTCTTTTATTTTTTGCACTTTAGGAGTAGAAAATATATCTATTGAAAAAAGTTTAATGTTCAAGCGACTTTAAAGTCTTTTTAGATCTTTAAAGAATATAATATAATGATATCTCTATCCCTAGCGCGGTAGTCAGAGGGAACGGAGCGCCAAACGCTGCGGTATCATCATCTTATGAACATCTTAAAATCTAACTTTAGAAATAAAATTAGAGTAGAATTATATTATTTAGTTTTCTCATTGAAAAGATAATAAAGTGTTTAAAATTGTACTGATGAAAATTTTATTTTTAAAACAGCATTTGTGACACAGCTTTTGAATAGAGCTTTTAATGATCAACCAAGTATCACTTTCTGCTGAACATGCTGTTGAAAATGTTTAGTATAAAATTACTGGCGAGAGTGCTGTCATAAAGACTAAGATCACTGATATTAAATTAAAAAAATTAAATTGTGAAACTTTTCGATAAAAATCAGCTCGAAAAATAATTATTTAGATTTGTTTTCAAGGTTTGCAGATTATAACTTAACCTCTTTAATTATTATACTAACCTGCAAACTCACTTTCTCTAAGCTTTAAACTCTTTATAGTCCATTCCACTTGAGATTACGACAGTAACGCTCACTTGCAAGTGGAACGGGAAAAAACTGCGGTGGTGATCATGATCGTTGTTAACGCTTAGAGGAACGCACCCACTTGGGTATGTGTGTTTATGTCAATGTCAATATATGTCAACTGTCAAATATTAACAAAATATTGTATGAGGTATCTGAACCAGAAGAAACTGGGATTAACTTCTTAAAATGGCTGCTAGACAAGCCATTCAAGTTGGTACAAAAAACGTAAGGCCAGTTCTATCACTGAGTCAAGCTGAAGCCAGATTACGTGTGTTAAACTTATACAAAGCATGGTATCGCCAAATTCCTTACATAGGTTTGTAACCTGTTATGTCATCAATTTAATTTTATTTAAAACAATCATTTAACACTATATTATGGATGTGTATCTAAAATACACCTTCTAAAAACTTTATAGCAGGCCAATAATATAAAATTATATTTCAGTTAAAGACTTTGATATTCCAAAATCAGAACAACAATGTCGAGCGAAACTGAGAGAAGTTTTTGTGAATAACAAAGATGTTACTGATATCAGAGTAATTGATATGTTAGTCATTAAAGTACGTATACACTTCATTCAATTATTTAAAGCTTGAAATATGTGTATGTTATTAACTTTCAATAATGAAATAAAATGCTTTCCAGGGTCAAATGGAGCTTAAAGAAGTAGTAAACATCTGGAAACAAAAGGGACATGTCATGGCATATTTTAAGCCCACAGAAGAACCTAAGCCCAAGGATTTCTTATCAAAGTTTTTTTCTGGCTTGGATTAAAATTGAAGTTTAAACAAACTATTGTAAACAACCATTGTATAGAAATTGGGAAATAGATAAATATGTTACTTTATAAACATTTATTATTGCTACATACACATCCAAACGAATTCATTTTCTTTAAAATGTATACCCACATAGAATAATATTCTTTAAATAGAAACTATGTTGATTTATCAAGTTTTTATTATAATACTAATATTTATTGAATTATTTTATTTTTTATTGAAATATACAATATAACTTCAGATAAATAAATGCATGCATTCAGTTATATTCAATACATATATGGTTAAATAACTTAACTACCTACTGATAAAAATTAATGCAAATGTTTTATTGAATTTTAAACCCATTATTTGACAGACACTACTAATACAGATACCAATTATTACATGAAATATGTAAGTTAGTGAATATTAAAGATTTTATGTTTTAAAAATGTTAACAATTTTTATAACTTATCTTCAGACACCTGTACAATATATGTACATATAAAATTTTATATTGTTAAGATTTAACATTCCATGGGTTATAAGTAATCTGCCTTCTCTTACCAAGCAGATCATTCATGCAATCAATCAAGCAGAAAAATCATGTTCCACATGCATATAAATTACACTTCACAAAATTGTCAATATTAATTATATTTTGATTAAAAAGGACAAACGGATTTATTTAAAGGTTTGTCTATAAATTTATTTATGAGGTATACTTACTTTCTCAAAAAGGAACAAAATCTTATTTTATTATTGTTACTTTTGCTAATAATAATAATTACTATAGCTTTTACAAATTAAAAAAAATCTTTTAATTTTAGAAATAGGGGAGCTCACATATACCTACACATGTATATATTTTAAATATAATTTTTAGAAACAGTACTTAGTGGAACCTTTATAAATATAATGACAAATAAAGTGTCATTGCCCACCAGCATAAACAAATTAGGCCATCAACATATTTTTTCCTCTTATTTGTATTTAATATTTTTAGAACTTAAAAAATTATACCTGTATAAAAAGTTATGGCTGCAGTGTCTGCTGGATGCAAGATTGCCAAGCCTATATTTTCAACCAATTATTGTGAGGCGCACATACGTGTTATGAGTTTATACAAAGCATATTATCGATATATTCCATACATAAGTGAGTTTTTTAGTTGTTTCTATACTATTTTTTAAATATTTTTTTTTCTTGAAACTTTCTTTAGATATTAATGATTTTTTTTTATCAATTATTGATTTAAGCAAAACCTAAATTTCATATTTTTTAATATTACTTATCAAATCCGCAGTAAAGCATTTCGATATTCCAAAGACTGAAAAAGATTGCCGAAAGAAATTAAGAGAATATTTTTATAAAAATGCATGTGTGACGGATCTTCGAGTTATTGATGTTCTGGTAATAAAGGTATGACAAAATTTGTAGATTTACTACTTATATACTTATAATTTATATATCTAATGTAATGAGTCCTTAAGGTTTATTATTATTAATATCTATATGCCCTTGCTTTCTTTGTCTTCGATTTAATGAATAGTATGCTGTTAGCTCTGCGACCTCTTCAGCGTCGCCTTATCTTAGTGGAGGCCGAGCTAAAAGAGCTCCGACCTTGGCTTGGTTGCACAGAGTGGCACCAACAACTAAGAGCACAGTGTCGCAAGGGCGTATCCTGTGACAGTCGGACGGTGCTTGCGTACACTGTTCGTGGTGGAGGACATTCCCTACAGGGTAGGGCACTTGGGCACGGGTTCGCTTACAGTGGGGTGTAGCTCTACCTACATATTACGCGTCGTTTGCTTTCGTGATGGGTTTAGCATCGTCGTTTAATAAATTGGGGAGCCCATGGCTGACGCGGCTTATTATATGTGTCTACGTAGACGTTTATCACCAGCGGGTTTGGATGATTTGCTAGTTTTGCGAAGTAGCTGCTGTAGAGTTTTCTACTCAACTCTTTCATTGAATCTTATTTTGTGTCCTTATGAATGTTTACGTTGTACATAAACCAAAGTGCCGCTGGCAATAATTTATTCTGCATATGTCATTGCTACTTTGTACATTTTCGTGGTTATAATTATTTTTTATTTATAATTTTATTACGAAAGAACTAGAAATAGAACTTTGATTTGATTGATTATACAATATAATAACATCACTTTTATCAGGGTTTTATGAATCTAAAGGAGATAACCCATCAGTGGCAGCAGAAGGGTCACATTATGGCTCATTGGTATCCTAATCAAGTTAAGCCATGTGATTTCATTGGAAAGTTTTTAGCCAATGAAGATTGATTGCTATTGTGCATTATCTGTAAAAAGATTTTCACTTATACTATTTCCCCTGTTGTAAATAAAATATAAAATAAAAAAATATACTCGTCAAAGAAATGCATAAAAAGGTATTGTTTTCATTTTTATTTATCGTAGTTATAATTTTATCATATTTACCTTCACTCTTGTATCCTATAACGAATGTCAATGTAGGCAGAACTGACAAGGTATATAGTATTATGATATTCCTTCTTCCGTGTGACTTTGAGACATAGACGTTTTGGTGGCGAAAATTTACATTGCGCTTTGTCATACCAGAGCATGGAAAAGAAAATAATTAATTGCCTTTCCGCATTAATAATTTCCTTTTCTGTAATAAGAAAGAGAAAAAAAACTATTCAAATGGCCATACGCCATATTTACAGATGAGGAGTAAGAATTGTGGAACTAACACTCACATCTTAGGTTTTCAATAAGCTTGATGAGGGCTTATAAAAAAATAATAACACTCTCTTAAATAAAATTATAACATAATAAATTATGATTTATTTACATACATACATACATACATATCTTCACGCTCTATCCCTGGCGGGGTAGTCAGAGAGAACGGAGCGCCAAACGCTGCGGTCCCTGCATACCTCTTTCGCCTCGTCCACTGTCATTAACCTCTTCATGCATGCTCTCCGGGGAGTCCTCATGCTTTTTACGTGACCTTCCTCCAGTATCTTCGATACTGTGTTTTCGAAAGTCAACCGAGGTCTCCCCTTACCTCTCTTACCACACACTTTTCCATCGTATATCTTTTTTACCATTCTTTCGTCACTCATTCTTTCGACGTGCCCAAACCACCTGAGCACGTTCTTCTTCATTCTTACTGTGACATCCTCGCTGGTACCTACCATCCTGTGTACCTCTTCGTTGCGGATTCGGTCAGCTAAGCTGACTCCGCATATCCTTCGAAGAGATCGCATCTCCACAGCATTCATCTTTCTTTCATTCTTCTTCTGTAATACCCACGTTTCACTGCCATATAACAGCGTCGGAACCAAAACTGCATTGTGTACGGCCAAACGTGCAGCGACGCTGACGTTCTGCCGTCTCAACAACGCAGCTAAGGCACCGTTCATTCTGTTACCGGCAGCAACACGTCTTTCCACATCCATTTCGTATCTACCATCTCTACTTAACATACTTCCCAAGTATACTACTTCATTCACTTGTTCTAATAAATTTCCATTCACGAAAATCTTGCAATCTGTCCTTTCCTCGTCTCTTTCAAATACCAGAACCTTTGTCTTACTTGCATTCAGGCTTAGACCATTAGTTTCACACCCGTCTTTCAGAATGGTGACCAATGCCTGCAACTCGCTTTCTGATGATGCAATAAGCACTGCATCATCTGCGTACAACAAGCAATTTACCTTCAAGTCACCCACTTTTACACCCATATCACTTTCTTTCAGTCCTTGGAGACAGCTATCCAAATACAAATTGAACAACCAAGCCGACATGGCACAGCCCTGTTTGACACCCGATTGGATGCCAAACCGAGGCGACATGTCGGCTCCTACTCGCACACAGGCTGAGTGATCTCTATAAAGAGACTTTACAGCCTGCAGCAAGGGTCCGCTCACATTGTACCGGGGTAGTATCTCCCACAATTTCTTTCTCACAACCCTGTCAAACGCCTTCTCCAAGTCCACAAAAGCACAGAAAACCTTTTGGTTTACAGCCAAAAACTTCTCTGTGATCATGCGGATGGAAAAGATCTGATCCATGCATCCTCTTCCAGGTCTAAAACCTCCTTGGGCCTCCCACAGTAGCCGTTCGGATCTTTCTTGCATTCTTCTCGCTAAAATTTTTGCATATACTTTACCACCTAAGCTAATCAAACTGATAGCCCTATAGCTTGCACAGTCTATCTGTGAACCTTTGCCTTTATACAAAGGCACGATGACTGCACTTTGCCAATCATCTGGGACCTCCCCCGATTTCCAGCATAAATTGCACAGAAACCAGAACAAGTCCAAGATGCGAGGTCCACCATATTTGATCATCTCGGCAGTAACTCCATCCGCTCCCGCTGACTTACCACATTTCAAGCTTCTTATTGCACTCTCAACTTCTTTTATACTGATTTCGCCATCTGCTACATCAAGACTCGGCTTGTCGCTGTTACTTGAGGCAGAAGCGTCATCACATTCATACATCTCCTTATAGAATTCCGCCCATCGCTGCAAAACGTGTGATCTGTTTGTGAATATCTCACCGTCCTTCGAAAGCACCCCTTTCATTCTAAAGGTTGACGAACAACTCCGTGAATCACTAACTTCTCGCCAGAAAAGCTTCGTGTTATCCCGGAAGTTGCTCGTCAACCTTTCATCTCTTTTACTCTCGTTTATTTCACGCTTCATCTTTATCAGTGCTTTCGTTTGGTGCTTTTGCAGCTTATACTCTTTCTTTTTAATCTCTCTCATACTTTTGTTCTTACCCGAGGCTTTATAATCCTGCCATGCCTTCTTCTTTCTTTCTACAGCATCTTTCACTTCATCATCCCACCATTCGTCACGCTTTTTACTAAAGCCTCTTTTCCTTTTACCACATACCTCTGTCGCAGCTTCCACCATGCAGCTCCTAAGGTTCTGCCAGCATACTTCAACGCTTTCATTTCCTATTTCACAACTGTCAAGCTTTTTGGAAACCCTTTCTATATATTCCTCTCTGATCTGTGGATCTTGAAGCTTCCAGCTTCTTATGCGATAATTCGATTCCAAGTATGAACACCTCGTGCGGTTACGCCATCCTACGAACAAACCCCTAAATCTAGCAATTACTAGATAGTGGTCCGTTCCCAAGTCGGCACCCCTAAACACACGTGTGTCCATCACTTGTTTTCGAATCCGCTGATCCACTAGGAATAAGTCAATCATACTTTTCTCTCCCATGCGCTCCCACGTATACATGTGAATTTGTTTGTGGTCAAACATCGTGTTTGCCACAAACAAATTCCTTTCCTTGCAAAGTTCCAAAATGAGCTTTCCAGCCTCATTCACTCTTCTGTCACCATATTGCCCTAACACACCTTCGTAACCACTTCTCGCGGTTCCGACCCATCCATTCATGTCTCCACATAATATTAATTTTTCATTTCCTCTAACACTGCCTAGAACATCCCTGACACTCTCCCAAAACCCCTCAAGTTCGCTCAATGAAGCTGAGGATACCGGCGCATATGCCACCAACAAGAATATTCTTGTAATCCCCAGCTTGACGCGAACCCAAAGCAGTCTAGGGTTGATCGCCTCGTACTCTACCACTGCACTAACCAATCGAGAGGACAATAATACACCTCCACCTTGACACCCGCGTTCGCTCTCTGGAACGCCGGCCCAGAGAGCGACGCGGCTGCCCGGCAAATCGGTTGCATCATTGCCCTTTCGCTTGGTCTCAGTCATACAAATGACATCCAAATCTCGCTCATCCATCACATCTAATAGCTCATTCATCTTCTGGTCCATCCCTCCTCTTACATTCCACGCAGCTATTTGTAGCTCCGTCCTCCACTTCCCGCCGTTCCGGACATGGCGTGCTGGGTGGCGGTCCCCAACGCCGCATTCGTCTCCACTTGTCACACCAGCGGGGACGCACTGGTGCGCGTCGCCTCGGGGGGACGCCCTAGCATTGTGCTCCCGTATGGTGCTCGTGGCTGATGGAATGTTGCAGCCCTGGGTAGGGCTGGCAGGGGTCGCTACGTGCAAGCCTTCCATCTTCGACCCCCAATTTATTTGATCACGTATATTCCACATCACATGCCTTACAAAGGCGAAATCTGTTAAACTATTGCAAATGTGAACTTCTAACAAAAAATGTGAAGCTAAAGCAATAATTATAAAAAATACGACTAGTTCACTTTTGCAATCGTTTTTAATATATTATAATACGACAAACATAATATAATTATTAAATAGTTATATGAAATGATGTGGCCACTTTGTTTCTCCAGAAAATAATTATAAACAATTTAATAAATACTGAAACAATAATTTTTTAATAAATTATTTTTCACAACCATAAAATTACAATATTTTATGATAACCATCATAATTAATACGTGTACTTTACAATTTTCTTATAGCTGCTTATTATTAGCTAAAAATATATAGGTATATTTGATATAATATGTAGGATATCTATATATATTCTTTGTATATATAGTTAGTCCTTTAATAAAAGTATTATGTACGCAATTTATAGATAAAAAATCTAAAAATAGAGTTTTTTATTACAATAAAAAAAATAATATGGTATAAAAGTAGTTCCACTTAATTACAAAGTATTCGGGATGTTTAGTCATTATCAAATAATTAATTAGGGGAAGATAAGAAGATATTATATAATATAAACATAAAAAACCTATTCTCGATAGAAATAACGATGAAAATAAATATTTAACGTAGTATTGTGTGTAATATAACAACTGCTATATTTAGCTCCTAAATTTGTACTGGCTGGGCACCTTGTGCACGCGCCTGTATTCGACATCCAATATGCATGATAAGTAACTTTACTTCTAAGGTTATGACTATATGAATAATCTGTAAAAATCTATAAATAAATTAGCCTACGTCACTCCTTGGACATTTCATAATAACTACATTCCTAACAAATCTACGTCCTCATCGCAAGACGTTGAAGACAAAAGTCTTCGTCTATCTACCAATATAACTAATGAGGTCTTTCTTTTTATTGAGGTATGTTACAACAGCATCTTCACAAATTCTGTAATCAAACATAAAAAGTACATTAATAATCAAAATAATTAAAAACTTTAATAGTTTATACTTACACAATACTAGTCTGAATAGATATTACTTATTTACCCGTCTGGGGGAAAATTAATTTATATTAGGGTTAATGATACTTAATATATAATATCTATATATTTCAATATATTTATGCTCTTAACTTTCAGTATTTCTAATTATCAGGGCTTGACAGATAATATTCATCAGTTACTTAAAAAAAAATGTTGTAAAATATTTAAAGTAAATACCTTCGTAATCGATGCGGCCGTCGTGGTCTATATCGCCGAGCGCGAGCACCTGGTTGAGCTGCGCGTCAGTGACGGGTTCGCCGATCATCTCGAGGGCGGCTCGCAACTCATCCCGCGTTATGTATCCGTTGTCGTCGCGGTCGAACACTCTTCAAACATATTAGTTTACTATTTGATTATTTTTTAAAGTGTTCATTTTATACTATTTCATTTCCCCAAATAGTAAATAAAGTAGTAAATTAAATAAATTATTCTATCGAGTAGTACTCGGGCAGCATGTGTTCCGTATCCATTTCGTGATCGTAAGTATTCCGCTGAGGAAAATACTGCCATGCCATATTCCTTGATTTTGTATGAAAAGAACTACAGTACAAATTTGTAATAGGGTTTTTATGGGATATGAATAAATTTCCAATTTTCGTACTTTCCCATTTGGTTAGATTATAAAATGTCTTAGTACCAATTTTGATAACTCTAGGTTACCGGAATGTACCTAAAATGTTTTGTTTGCGTTGACTAAGTTTCATTTTTTCTGAGTTTAAGAGGTCACTGACTGAGATACTTAATATTATTTTCAACTCGTTCTTCTACATTATTTAGAAAAAACGAACGGTCTCTCACAGAAACTCAGACAGACAACAAAGTAATCCTTGATGGTTTTTGAATAATTCTTATTTTTGTCTCATAATTATGTTATTGTAGCTGGATTTGCAGCATGTTTAAACCCAGAACACAAAAACTCAAACCCTATGTATATAAATTTGGCGAGTTTACTGGTAATCAGGGACTGTCAATAGAATAACATAAATTATTTTAAAACCTTTTAATTATCCTAAAACGTTTAAACATACTTGAATGCTGCTAACAAATCTCTTGTTATTTCTTCCTCTGAATCCCCTCCACTCGTAGTAACGTCTAAGCCTTGTATCGCTTGTATTTTTGTCACCCACTGCATAAACTCATTCTCGTCTATTAAGCCATTTCCTGTAACAAAACAGTATCGTAAACGAAAGTCATAATCTCCTCATATTTTACTTAATGTTTATTTTATCTCTTTGTCATTATTATCTGCCAGGTGCGACACAAGCAATGTATATTAAATTTAAGTGAGGGCGTACAGCCAAGTAGTAGTGATCTTTTCTTATTAGGTAATATATATTTTAATTATACTACAGGTGTAATTATTAAGAAATTATAATTAATAGTAAAAACACTAGTCAAGTGGAATTATTTTAGAATCTAAATCAACGAAAACCTTATTAAAATTAAAATACCTACAATCGCATTTCTTTGTACTTATTTTATATAAAAATAATTACGTAAGTTTCTAATTTTTTTAAAGAAATTGTTCCTGTTTGTTATTTCTTTAAATTGTACCTCAAAAACTAATAGATTTTAATTGGATCCGGATATTTGATATTTATTTCAGCTTGATACCTTTACGCAAAATTGAAATAATAATTATGACCGATAAACAGACAGACAAAGCAAGTAGGTAGAACTTAATGTTAAGACACTCCGTTCTTCGTTTTTCGCCTTTCAACACATTACCGACAGAACTGTACGCCGCGTTGGAATCGTAAAAAAATTACATTTAGAAGTAAGCAAGCTATAAAAATATTAGTAATGCTAAAGGCATGTTTAAATGCGCCCACTGCCCACATAATCTTTGTCCTTAATGCGCCAGTCAACATAAGGGTTATAAGTGTCGTTAAATCTTAATTAACGGTATGAGGGAAGTCATTATAGTCGTGACGTCGTAAGCCCTGGCACTGCCATCAGCTATTTTTGTCATTGATACAATGTAAATGTACCTATGTACCTACTATTACTATGTACTATTTGTGAACGTTATTAAACGTGGCACGTTGTAAGCCAACAATTTAATTATTCTGCTTTCTTTCTTGTAAAGTGAATTAAAGTACTTAATAAAAGTAAACTTGCAAGTACCTATTATATTTCTTATCAAAGTTATTGATGATAATTATTTATGATGATAATATTTAAATAATTAATTATATGCTATACTAATAAATATGTGTAGAAATTCTTACACGGGTATATAGGTTTAGGTACTAAACAATATTTTAATTAAAAACTAATGTAAATTAGAAATGTAAGCGCAAGCAGTAGATCTTAGATTTAGAGAATTTAAAGCCAAAGTGTATACTCGTAACAATCTGATAGAACCGGTGGATAAGCATATTGAGATCGTACTTCGTAGATAGAGCGCGTTGCGTGCGCTGACCGGGTATTTTTGTTCAGCACAGGTGCTTCCACCACGTCACAGATTTACACAAAATAACGTAACCATTCTTTCATGTTTCCTTCATAATTCATTTGTATTATTACCATAAAGTTTATTATCTGTTTAATGTTAAAATTTTCCTCATAATCCGTTGCTTTACGACAGTTTTTTCAAGAGTGGAAATGAATATTTATTAATAAATATTTATATTAAGAGATAAATGATAAACACATGTTTGTGTTTGTTAATAACGTAGTTAATGACAATTTTATTCTAAATATCGAGCTAAACGAAATTCTGCCATTCAATATATAACGTCTCTAATATTGGGTGGATACTGGGGCACACAGTTTCGCTAGATTCTTCTCTACTATATTTATTACAATATCAATTTATTTATTATTTGTCAAGTTTGACATGAAATATGTTTTTTCTGAATCGGAAAAGATTCAAGAAATTGACTTAAACTAAGACAAGGACAACTAATAAATAGTTTAATAATTGTCTGAAAGAAAAATAACCATATGAACTTCTAGAAAATAAATAATTTTTGTGAACATAATATTGAGTGGTAACTTTGGAGGAAGGGGGTGTGAGCATTAGTAGCCGTGCAATGGCGCGAGGTCACCGGAACTTGGTGGCCCGCACCTGCACGCTATTACAATAAAACTTCGAATAAATTATCTCAATCGATTCAGTCTACTTTTATTTACTTTCCTGCTTTACTTTCGTTACCACGCATTTTTTATAGCAAATAATATGATTATATATATATATATATATATATATATATATATATATATATATATATATATATATATATATATATATATATATATATATATATATATATATATATATATATATATATATATATATATATATATATATATATATATATATATATATATATGTATATATATATATATGCACATATTTATAAATATATATAAACATACATATTTTGTCTGACTTATGAGTTGTTAATATAGTATATTACTTTATTAGAAGATATCGCTAAATGACCTAATTTATCTTAACAAGAGTAAAAATCAGCGCAAAGTCGTGTTCGTTTTTGGCAACAATTCAAATCAAAGTGCAAAGTGGGCGATGTTCGACTGAAAGTACTTCAGCAAGGACATATATTTTAAAATATTATGACATTTTGGCTTGTGATTTAAACATATTAAATAACGAACGATCTACAAGTTTGTGGATGTTCATTATATTCAATGTAGGTGCGAACTAAAAAGTAAATTTAGATTCACTGTTTTCTTGAAATACAAAGAATTTAGTTTACATAGTAATTGATTTATGGCAATGTAGCTACATAATGTTTACCGTATTTAATGTTACGGTTACGATTTACGGCTACGGTTAGTACCTATATATTAGTATAATGTAATTAAATTATTAAAGAATATTTGTCACTTACCAGTTTTACTAGCGTCCTTTATGAGATCAGCTATGAGTTCGTCGCTCACCTCTATACCCAGGTTTCGAAGCATGAACTGCAACTCTGCCGGTGTTACGTGACCATCGCTGTCCCTGTCCAAAAGGCCAAATGCTGTTCGTAGATCTAGAATTAGAAAACACACACAATATTATATTAAACTTAAAAAAAACTCTTTTTTTAAATATTTTTATACGAAATTTTAGTGAAAATATTAAACTATTAAATGTAGAACGTTTAGAATCACGTTTATTTTTAAATGAAATCCTTTTAAGTAATGTCAAATTATTGGAAGATTTTATATTCGTCACATTGGTATGACACTTAATTTTCGTATTCAGAAACGTACTACTGTCAGCAGTACCTTAAATTGATTACAGATAGACTTTGTTACTCTTCTCGCTTCTTGGCTATGAGTTTGGATTTATATTAAGCTTTGTAACATCCATACTTCTACAAATTTATTGTGAGTAATAAATATTGATTGGCTTTACACAACTCATAATCGCTCAGTTTTATTTACAACTTCGATAATATCCTTGATCAATATATCTCTTTAAAAGAAAATTTAATAAGATGTTTTATTACTTTATATTGACTGCGATTCATAATAGCATATTCAATATTATCGGTAATAAATTTGTCATTAACTTTTATTGCAAAGTATCGTATCATATTATTAAAGTTATTAATTAATTGCTCGAATATTTGTATTTAATCTATTATATGTATATATCTATTGATACAATTTAATAAGACTTTCTTGTCTGATAGTAGACAAAATAAGTGTAATCTATATGCTATGCTAATAATAAAATCTGCTAAAATTGTTTATAAGAGAAACAGAATTTACATGCTGAACTCTACTAACGATTACTATTTATTTACATGTGTTTTTTTTAATTTTTCAGGGTTCTACATTATATATTTACTTTATCCGTCTGTCTAGCTATTTACCAAAATGATTTTTCTTAAGATATCCAGAGGCCCTTGGTCCACTGGGAAGTCAGAGTTTTAACCTAATGTGAATTATCATAGTAGAAAAGAATTTATTATGAAATTTGGGAAGAAGTAGAAACTTAAAGTATAAGGGAAAATATGAAAACTTTGAGCCTATATTCCGGTACCACCGGTCAAATTTAATAAGTAGTAGATATTCATAAAAATAAATATCTATAAAATGTTTTATATAGTAACCAAATTAATATACTACAAGAAACGAAGGCATTCAAAGCAAGTAAGAGATTTATATTTTTTAATTAGTAAATCTCTACGCATTTTGTGTTAGAGATCAGTAACAGTAAGCCTACTAAGTACTACGATTTGTCTACACGACTATTACTTGCAATTACCCATTTACAAAAATAAAAGTAAGTTTTACTTAAGGATTTTTTATCCTATCTGAGACTTGGTGGTGTCACTTACGTTTAATAAGTCACGGTAATCACTATTATATTTGATTTCAAAAAGTTAAACAAAAATTCGATTTGACCGTTGTTGTGAAGTTTTTTGGTTTAATGTTATCACTTGAACTTATTTTTCAATAATTGACACTTTTATATTATTTTACACTTGATTTAAATTATGATTTTAAATAATGTTTTCTAGATTTTTGCTCTTTTTACTTACAAAATTCATTATCTTTTTGATAACTCATGGCTCGATAAACAATATAATGACAAGTTTCTGTATTATTTTAGGTTGATGTACAAAATTATTGAAACTTAAATAACATAACTATCTGTGCCGTACACTGGAAATGAGTTTTATGAAAATGAGCCTTCTCTTATTATAGTCTGATTCTTTGCCTTGTAACATTCACAATATTGACAAAAGATTAAAAAGCCGTTACGTAGATATTTTATACAGCTCTTATCTTTCATCTTTGAATTTTAAGACTATCAACAAACATGCTTTTAGTTTTTTATTATCAATGCATAATCAATCAGCTTGGATAAAGTCTACAAGGTTTTAAAAAAACTTCCTCACCTTAATTTAAAATATTAAATTAATGTATGTAGTGTATTTGTTTTATTTTTAATTTTAATTACATTTAACGGAATTAGAAAAGTAGCTATTTTATATCATATCATAAAAAAATAATAATATGAAGTGTGTAGGTAGGTAACCAATAAAAAAATATCGATTTCGAGAGTTTCGTACCAATTTCATGATTATACGTCAGTGTACGGAATAACTTAAAAAAATAAATATAAATTTGTGAGATGTACTTATTTCATATGAAATAATTTATAGGCATAGGAATATTTTCCGTGATAAAGTTTAGTCTACTTGTTGATGCCTACAACTTTTATTTAAAGATTTATAGATTTTTTCTTATTTAAGATACCTTATTACTGGACATGTGTTTTCGTGAAGTGCTCCAGACCATAGATTTTCATATTAAAAAAAAAATTCTATCACTCTCAAAAATTTATATAAATGAGCCATTTTCTTATTTTTCTAGTTTGGCTGATCTATTCGAATGGTAGCAATAGAAAACTGTGATTAAACTTAAGATCAAATTCAAAATATTCTTTATTGAAATGGACTCTTAAATTTGTCAACAATATTGAAGCTATTATTTACAAACAAAACATAACTAAATTCATAATAACAAATATTTAAATTTAAATATAGCTTCATCAAAAGGGGAAGACAAAACGCTTCTCAAGAAAATCCGAAAAAAAAATATGCTCTAGTGACGTTGTAAGTATGTTATTTCAATAGTTCCACTTCATTTTACTATAATTATAATAAAATATAAATATAACAAAAAGTGTCTGGTGTACTCCTATTTTAGTAGAAGCACAACTGTGCAATTTGATCATACACATGGTGGTATTTATTTTTTAGAGAGTTTTAATAGTATAGATTTTATAATAATAAATAGTTTTCATAAATATTAATCAAGTTTCTTATTTTACTGGCCTGAACTAAAACTAACGAAATAATAAGTACTAGTAAGAACTTTGGGACATAAATGTATTTCTTTCCTATCTTATTTAACGCTAGATATCAGTCACTCTATGTAAATAATTATTTACAATTAGTGTTTACATATTGTATAATTTATAAATATTGGCTCGCTGAAAGCGTACAATCAAAAGAAAATTCCATCTTATAGTAGTTTAATGTCTTGTAAATGCTTGTACAATATTATTCTTCAGTGGAATTTATCACAGTTCCCAAAATATCGCCTACACATACTTATATACGTGTGTCGTGGGATGTTCTTAGTAACAGTTTTTTTTCAACTAATTTCTTTGTGGGATTGAGTTATCAGAACATTCTTGACATTATTAAATAGCTTCAATAATCTAATAATATATATTTTTAAGCAATTATATTTGTAGCAAGGTATGTTGGATAATTAAAAAAAATAATAATACTGCTAATTTTTCCCACATGTAAATATATCATGAAAATTATTTACATATGTACTTCATAGGTGTACATATATTAAAAACCAGGCAACACCGAAGGCTGTATTGTACGTGGTAATCGCTAACTAAATGATGTTAAGCCTCCGTATCATTAATCATACTCGAGGTGATTTGAAGCCACTATAAAGTCATAGCAATTTAGTAAATAAAGATAAAGGAATTTAATTACTGTAGAGTGCAAAGCCTTTATGTCGGCGATATTGAACTAATTTCATGTATGTAGAACAGATATTATAAAGAGTTGTTATCTTTTTTATTTATTATTTTATTTAAAATACCCGCTGATCAAAAAAAAATTTTCACAATATTAATAGGAGTACATTGATAGTTTCGAGGAAAATAATTTTGTCTGTAAAATATACTTCCCGCAACTACCAATTGACTTCATCACCTTTGTACCTTACTACTTCCATTTACCATACTTATATACCTACTATATTGGTAGGTATAGTAGGTTCGCAAAAAACCTAGACTCAAAACGATCGTTTTTAAACCAAAATTCGATACAATGCGTGTAGAGTCGTAACTCAACACGAAGCTTTATCTTACTGTAACGGTAAAATAAAACCTATTGCCTAGTTTTATTCAATTTTTTTTGACAATTTAATTGTTTAATTATAAGAGATATGCCAACTATGACTTATAGCTAGACCATGATTTATAGCTAACTAATACTTTTACTGTGAATAGCTGAGTAGCTATTTATTTAGAATTCTGGAAGATGCTCAATGTTAAAATGTAATGGTAAGGTGAAGACAATATCATAAGATATTATTATTGCTATAACTTGACAGATGATATGATTGTACTTCACAAGCTGTCGTTTGTAATTACAACTATTTAGTACTTATTCATACTCACCTCAGGGAAAAACAATTAATAACCCATTGATTAGGATTTCCACTCTTTGTAAAAGTCATTGTCGTGTAAATTCTATGTGAATAAGTCGCACTAATCATAAAGTATACCATTTCCGTGTGATTTAGCCCATGTCGATCAACACTTATCTACCAAATTGAGAATTGAGAATTGAGAATCCATATTACAATACATAGGTGCTATTGCGATTTTTTTATTTTTTTTTGTATCTATATAACAATAAAATAAACAAATACACATGTAGTATATGCACACATAGGCCATGCCTACTTTTTATATGAATCGCCATCGCATTATAATTAGTAGGTATTTATATTAACAGATATTAAGTATTAAAACATACTTTCCAATCGGTATCTTTGCATGATCACAAATGTATAGGTTTTAACCAAAAAGATTTCATTTTTAAATTTTATTGTAAGATTTTATTTGTATGTATAACGTATTAGCGTAAGTATTACTTATACGGAGACCATGAAATTTGTTATTATTTTGTAGGAAATCTGTGAACTCATGCAAATTGACCTTTACAATCGATTTTTGTAAGCTGATACCATAATGGACATTACAACGTATTTCACTTAGTTGTAATGTTACCTACTATATAGGTAATAGGTAGTAACACCTACCAACCTAATAAGGTTTTCTACTGAGTTTATATTTTAGATGTAAACAAATAATAAAACAATTATTTTGTAAAAGATTTAACTCACTTTTGAGCATCGCTTCGCTTGGTGCGGGCACTGGCGGACGATCGTCTACAGGAGATGATGACTTTTTCTTATTCTTTTTCTCATCTTCTAGCTGCAAGTCGATAGAATTTCTTTTAACGTTAGACATACACACAATTTTTATATAACACTATGCTTTCGAAAATGATTACTATTCCCTTTCAAAATAGTATATTTACTGTGCAATGTCGGTAAAATATGTATGAGCACAATTTTATCAAATTCTGAACGTTATCAAAGTTTTCGTTCTCGTTATCATGTAAAGGTTGATCAATATATTGATATTTTAATGTCTAAATAACAATTAAGTTTGATCACATACATTGAATTAATTTCAATTAAATTATTTTTTCTTTAATAGGTTATATGCGTGTGTTATAAATTATAGCTTCACGCTTTATCCCGCACGTGGCAGAGTAAGCGGAAGGAACTGCTGGAACCGTATTAACCTAGTGTTAAGACACTCCGTTCCCTGCTTTCCGCCATTTTCGAGGCACTGCGTGAGGAGTGCGAATCTTACTGAAGCTCCTAGTTGCCAGTACAAAGAAAATGAAAATGAAAACTCTAGTGAGAACCGAACCTACAAACCATCGCGTTTACAGACAGACGCTACGGCCGTGGCGACACGACGGTCTTCAACACTTTTTACTATATTTTGAGTGCTACTTTTCTGTCCTAATGTTTTTACATACTGCGATAATGTTGGACAGGTATTTTTTATAAGCACCTGAGAGTTATGAATTAAAAACTTGAAGAGTTATGAAATAACCATTAAACAATAAAAACAATTCGAGCTGTTTATATTATATATATTTATTTCATCTACGTTAATAAGTTATGTTTTCAGACCTATATTTATATCCGTCTCAATTATTTCCATGAAAATAATGCAATTTGGGCGAACACAGTAAGATGTTGCTAAGACATTATTTGAGTGATGCTTGAGAGCTTTCAATTGAAGCCACAGAAACAAACAAAGAATAAAACGCAGGTGGAAGCCGCCATGTGATGGTTAGATGAACTTAGTGAATGAAGGTAATATATTTATTTCTTTTTATTTGTCTTACGTGTTTAAAATCTTTATGTTTTTTTCTTCTTTAGTTGATGTGTACCTACCTTTTTTATAATTGTAGAATATACTTTAGAATAATTCTATAAATTGTAATTACTACTACGTTTTTGCCTATTTTATTATTATTATTTTAGTTTAATTTTAGTAGCTGTAGTCACAATATGGCGAAATTTTACTTTTAGTTTAGTTTTTTTTACAATTCCCAAATAAAATCTCGATTCAAATTCTAAAAAATCTATTTAGACTTCTATAAATATTCAGAAACTCTAATACTTTCTAATACTCTTTTAATATATCGAAGTTCAATAAACAAATTAGGCGCCCAAAAATCTGCCGCCCTAGTTGCAAGTTTACCCAGCCTGCTGGTAAATCTACCACTGCGTCTATAAATACCTATAGACCACAATCTATGAAAGAATTAAATTTAATTAGATATATAAATTGATCAAAATAATTTAGTGGATGAATTTAAACAGATGAAGCTTACAATAAAGTATCTAACTAATTCGTGGTTGGCACAATATCAACTCGATACTTGGCCAGTAAACCCCGCTACAAAATTTAACTTCATAAAAAAATATGACAAAAAAATTCAGGCAATGAAAGACATCGCTTATAAATTACTGACTTATTACCAGATGTACCGACAAATTATTATACGATGTACCGGATAGTCGGTAATGCCGTTACTTTTTTGAATTCTATTATTGTATAATGTTTTTATTTATTAAAAAGTAGGAGACATCTTAAAAAGTAAAACAAAGCAACTTTCTCTTTAGCAATCACTTTCCAAAATTAATATTTCTGGTCTGTAGGAGTCTGCTCACTATATATCTATAGAGCTAACAGGACAGTAAAGACATCGGTAGAGTCATGACAAATATTTTATTATTCATCTTTATGCAAATTATGGAAACTTTTTTTAAAATCTCCGCTATTCACGTCTTCATTGATGGAAGTACTCTGATACCATTTTCGCACTACTAATGAAACTTTTCTATTAATCAATGTTTGTAACTAATCGTAACTAATAATGTCATCAGAGCAACTATTTTTACTCATACATATATGTATATGATAATTTTCTGTAACTTTTCTTATCAAGTTTCATATGGTACATTATATATTTTTAACAACTGATAGTTACTTACTTCTTTTATTACACCTATAGAACTATGGTAATATTATGATCTTGAGTCTATAGTACTATAATTTTTTTTTTTAGCTTCACGCTTTATCCCGCACATGGCAGTGTAGGCAGAGGGAACTGCAGAAACCATACGAACCTAGTGTTAAGACACTCCGTTGCTTAGTTCCTTACTCTAATATTTAATATTGTAAATGAAAATTGAACACTATCCATTCTGCTTCTGTACAACCGACTAGTCAGCTAGTCTGCCAAAGTCATAGACAACACCTTATTAGTAACAGCAAATATGACATTAGCCATAAGTTATACTAAAATCCTCGAATACTATATACTAAAGGCTTGTATATTAATAGGAAATATGTCCGCAATTTTGTTCATTGATTAATAGTGAGATTATATATAATAGAACCTTCTTATCATTGAAATTCCTTTAAAAAATCTATATATTAGGAGAAGACAGAAAACAAATTATTTAACATTCATTAAATCAGACCTAGCGCATTGTAGGATATCGAAGCTGCACCTGAGGACTTGCGATCTAGATTTAAATTTACTGTAGTATCTTTAAATTTCATTGACGGTCACTCACACTGTCCGAGATCTTTGACTAAGTAACCAAAAGTCAAAGTGATTGTACTAGTGCCGCCTAAATTTTACTATTACGCGCTTTAGCTTCTAGGGCCTGAATGACGAACTACCAATATAGTCTGGGATCTTCTACTTTTCCTGTTTTGCATCAAAGGAGCATATTCAGAAGTTTGATCTAAAATTGAGAAATGCTTTCTTACTTAGGTGTTCCTACTGCTTCCTTGCAGTTGTCGCATTATCTACTCAGAAAGAGTCAATGTGTCCCCATTTAGATTTTTAAAGTGATGAAGACTAGTAGTGAATAAGGGGTACCATTTTTAAAGCTTAAAGAATACACAATTCTCGTAGAAGAATTCTTTATACTAATTAGTATAATGCAATTGCATTATCGAATAGTTCAGTTATTTAGTTCAAGATATACACATAATAACTAAGTAAATAAGTATAGAGTTAGCCATACATCGCTTGCACTAAATACTTGTCATTCTCGTCGTACTAAATGTTCTTATTTTATTATGTTTATCTTGAACTACATAAATCAAATATTCGATTATTCTTTTAATATAATTATGTTTTAAAAGGTATGTAATGATATCATCGTGTGATGTTCCTACAATATGTGTTTTTGCGACTCTCAGATCTTTATAAAGCTCGGATGCGCTTTATAATCTAACTCAAAACTATCTCTAAAGAATGCTTTAAATGTGAGCTGAATTCGCTAGGTCTAGCCAATATTTCAAAGGTTTTATGTTTCAATCATCAACCTTGCTAAGGGGATTTTACTAACAAATATCGTATATAAGGAAAGGCCAATGAAGACATAAGATAATGTAAGAAATTTCCAGTACATTCAAATTCTCAATCTAGCTTTTAAAGGTAATTTACCCGTAGATTAATATATCTAGGGGTGAAGTGCGGTCTTCATAATTATTTGTAGAATATTTTTTTATAAGCATGATACCACAATATATATGTTGTATATGTATAAAATTTTTGTTGCTTTAACATTTTGTTTTATTTATAACTATTTACAGCTAAGAACATAAGCTTGTTTCTGTTATAATGAATTATCCCTATATTACATTTATAATATTATTTTGGCTCGATAATGAGACCAAAGTCAAGGGCAGTGATGTTTCAAATTAGGCACATAGTTGTGAATATTTTGAAACATACGTGGTGTAATAACATTGTGTTGGCACACTAGGGAACGCATGTTTTAAAAGATTCCAAACATTGCGTCGGTTATACAAGGAATGTACATGAGGGTTATATGTATTCTTAAAACACACCAAAATATAAATTATAGTTAATTTATATGTAAGTTATAGGAATATTAGACAGTAAAATTATACAATTGTCATTTATCACTTACCTTTCTTCTACTTCTTGAAGTGGTCGCCATACCCTAAAACAAAGAATAAAGTTAAATTGTTATAGTATGTCATGGATGAAAATTAATAATAACCCTACAAGCTTAAGTAAGTATAATGATAAAGAAACTAAAAATAAAAAATAATTTCACTTTGTTCATTAACTAATTTTTGCTAATGTAAGCATTACATATACCACTACATGATATACATCTGATTTTATTATTAAGATTCGCTCTAGATAATCTACAACAAGCAAGGATAAAGATTCTATTAAAAACTGAAGAAAAATGTACAAAGTTTTTCATTTTGTTGTGAATGCTTTAAAATAAATGTCTCAGAAGGAAAAAAAAATATAATTGAAAAAGAAATTTATTAAGTAATCAGTATAAGCTAAAATTATTATATTAAATACTATACGAATTTGTCGCTTATGGACTGCACAAACTGACCGCCTCCAAGGACTTGGCATTTTGTCAAAATTGAAACTTCGTTCGGAAATATTTTAAAATTCGTTTGAGGTAGTTAATAGGGATACGATTACGTTTAAAAGAATCTTACCAATTCTCGACATGTCATTTTAGTTACACGCACGTACTTGCAGCTACCCAACGTCGCTAAAGCTTTTACATGATTGTTTTTATTTTTTGCAAAAGTTTTAGTTTAAACAAGTGATTAGCATGTTTATAATGAACTTTAATATTTCTTTACATGAATATTTTAATATTTTATAGACAACACACAAGAAGTATCACGTGTCGATCAAGGAATATGTTTAGAAAAAAATAGTTTGTAGCATTTTAAAATTATTCTGTTTCTTCCGATGTTTCTCATTTAGAAAATATATGTTTAAAAGCACATTAAGATTTATGATACACTTACATCTCGTTTGAAACACAGCAACCGGAATCGTATGCTCTTAAACATATAAGCCCATTGACAATGCGAATCCATCAAATAAACAACCCCGCGGTAACCTGGCCGTGTTCTTGATTCTGAAGTAGGTTTCAATCAAAAATAGAAAGAGCAGTGGCCGAGTTCCCTATCTTTTATTTATAATCGCAAAACAGAACCGATGCGTGCTACTGTCCAATTGCTATTTACCGCGTAACAAACGGCTTCGACTAGAATTACTCATTTTTCGCTTTTACACTTGTGACATTTTGTTGTTTTTACATTTTGGAACTTGGTCAAAAGAAAGTTCATATTATGTATATAATAGCAATTATTTTAAAATACTCATATACAAATAAGCTCATAAACAAATCTACATACAAGTATGTAGATTTGTATATAAGCAACACATGCTGGTTCAATGAAGGAAAAATATATAAATATGATTTAATAATTTTAACGGTAGGCACCTTTAGACATTCTAAGAAACGTAATATCAAAGCCAAATTATATCACAAAAGTATCTTAATTATTTTCGTTTTTACTAAATATTCGGCAATTTCTATGACATTATCACTTACATGTAACATATAGCACTTATATAAAAACTTTAAAATCTTAGTATGAGACTTGTATATACAGCTACAAAATATACATGGACCAATATTTCATTATAATGAATACTAATGTCGTAGCAAGCTTTATGAAAAAAAGTAACCCTAAACATCTCTTTCGATCGATATACAGTCAAACTTTGTACAATGAACAGCCTTGCAATGCCTTGTTGTGTCTATTTTATATTGGTGTAACCTCACTAATGGCCATACCTCTTGTCACACAATATATAATCTTTAGCATTGATTTATGTACTTTTTTCATGGTTTACCTAATAATATTTAGGATAATATAAATAATTTATCGTCCGCCTGTCTTCATGTCGGTCGCCTGTTCTTTTAACAGGATCATTTTATGACTTGACTAAAATTAATGTCGTATAAGTAAGTGTGAAGTCCTTCTTATCTGTGATAAAAAAATCCAATTACTAAGTTAACGCTAAGAGGAGGTTACTAGTAGATTTGTACTTAGTTTTGCCGCGTTTTATATTTATATGGTAATCAAAACAGTTTTAAGACAATAAATAATTTGCAAAGGTGTTAATAAATATTAAATTAATTCTTCCTAGCTAAATTATTTGAGACAAGTACTTTTTTATACTTTTTTTCAGGAAAGATTTGCCTTAGAAATTAATATACTAAGAGAGCATTTAGTTAAGTTCCAACTCTAAATAACTAAAGTCCACAAAGATAAATTCTCGGGCCGCTGCTAGTTTCAATTAAAACATTAAATCCATAAATTGGAACTTTCAATTCAAAAAAATAGTACATACGTTTGCCTGTAAATTAAATTTTGTCAATTTTTATAACATATATTTCCTATTCATCTACAATTATGAAATTGTCACTCCCATTTGACTTGGCCTATTTAATATAATCTAAATAAGAGTAAAAGAAGAATATTAGCCATAATTTATTACTGTGCATATAATAAACTTAATGGATAAAAATAAATGAACGACATGGCTCTGCATGTAGATTGAAGAAAATTTGGCATTGTAGATTGTAGAAAATTTTCACATAAACAAAATCTAAATATTTAAAGCTTAAATAAAACACAACTTAAGCGAACTATACCAATTTATCATTATTATTTCTTTTATGTTCAACACTTAACTTTTTACTACGCCATACAAAAAGAAGATAAACATAAAAGTTGTTTTAAATAATTATACTCAGGTGATGCTATTAGCTTAGTTATGTACGTTTCTCTTTAGTAAATTAGTTCAATTAGTGATCGCATTTGTAAAAGTGACATCAGTAAAGTGAAAATCATCGATTCTTGATTGAAATTAAAGCCTATAACCTTATTATTCAACTTTGTATTTTAATATGCTTAGCTTTGAGATATCTAAGTTTAAAGCGGTAAAAGCATATTTTGTAACGGTTACTGCCTAATACAATTATTATTCAAGTAAGCACATATATATATTACATTGTTTGGTTGTCTGGTAAAGTGTCCGAATACACTAATATATGATAACGACAAGTGCCTATAACTTGTTTGAGTTAGATGTTTCTCAAATTAACAATATACATTAAACACGATAGACAAATAATTATTTTAACCTGTATAATAAATTACAGCCAAAGCCAACCTATATAATATGTACCTTGTTGCTGTTAAATTAAATTATTGTTTAACATACATATTAACCCAAACCAAATTTCGTGAGAAAAGATAAAACCTAATAATTTACACTGACGCCTTTTTTAAATTCAGCATTGTATAAACTTTACTAATGAAACTAAATTTTATGCCAGTTAAATATTGTCTCTTGTATTTTGTATTTTGTATTTTGTATTTAACTTTTTATTAATTGTCAAGGTTTAATTGTAACTTAGTACCCAAGTATATAACATAAGGTTAAAATTTAATAAAATAAATATTTCACATCCAAAAAACAAACACGATAATCTTCACAAATTTAACACTCACTTTTCACTCTTTTTATGACATGTTTACTTAATGATATTTTTAATAATCTTGTTAACACACAAATAGGAACATGTACAAACTTATAAGTAGGTAGTTTAGTTGTTTAAGTAAATTACTTGATTGGATATTGAAGATACCTATGTCAGGAGAGGTGAATATCACAACGCCGATGGCAGCGAGACAGTTCGTGGTGACGAAGAGTGGCGCTGGCCGTGGTGAGCGACGTGGCAAATAATCACGAGTGCCTGATGTCGCGCCCGGTCTTTGTACGTCTCGCCTTCTGAGTTCGTTTATTACGCGGGTATTTCGGTATATCACAGCCATCAGACAAATCACGGCCGTGCGACCCGGTCCGAGCGAGCTCTAATAATAAACTTGTTTATATTTTTTATATTATTTATGATTCTGTTCAAAGTCAGCCTAAAAATTCTACTATTGCGGACCTCGAAGACCACGTGTGTCTCCAAATAGATTACGTTACGTTTAAATAAGGTAAATAAGCGTAGGCAATGAAGTTCTAAGCGTAGGCTCGATAGGAGATTCGAAAGATAACATGAATCGTCGCCAAAATCGGATTTTGGCGAATTTACTGTCATAAGACGAACCGACGCTATGCCAACGAATAATGTGCGAGTCAGAGGCGGGAGAGGGGGGGTAGTAGATTGAACAAGGTACGGTACGTACCGAGAGCGTTTCTGAAATCGCGCTGCAGAAGGCGCCGAATCCGGATTGCGCGGGAGGAGATTGCGGTGGAGAGCCGCTCGAGCGGTCCATGGCGCGGCGTGCCCCGGCGGTCGGCGGAGCACTGCCGCTACGCGTTCGCCACCGCCACCGCCACCGCCGCACCGCGCCGCTGCACGTTACATAAACGACGCTCCGCGCTACACGCTACACGCTACGCGCTACTCACCATTACTCCAGCACGTAGGGTGCTCGCTCCTGCCCACCTGCTCGTTACCGATGACTTTTGGCATCACACAACGTTCAAAGTCATAACAAGTGACAGTTAATCTATTACAATGTACTCTGAACATTTATCTATTTAACACTTAGTAATACATTTTGTTATCGCTGAATCTATATATTATTATCTTTTAGAAAGTCCTTCACATATCAGTAAAAGATAATTTCCTAAGTTAAGTATGTGAATGTCATTTAGGTCTCATAAGTAAATAAATATATATACATCCTACTGAGTAAAATGTATATATGGTTATTTATAGAATAGTATACTTATACATCTTATTATCTTGAGCAAATAGTGCGTACTTCATTTAAGTTAAATAATACATGCTTAGGTAATGGTCGATTCATCACTTGCATCATCATTTTTTCATAAATCTTAACTCTCGATAAGCTTACTTACAGTTACAATTGAATGAAGAAAAAATATTAACATATGAATATTATTTTTAATAAACATTTTAATTGATTGCAAAATTATTCTAAGCTTAAACACGTAAAAAAACAAATTTAAACACGTAAAAAAATCAGAATCCAGAAAATTAAAAAGTAGTATAAACGAACTTATTAATATTTATATGTTTAAAATCATGTTTTAAATCGGTGACAATTTTTTTACTCGCTGATGTTATTGTTTTATTATGTTATTTACTCGCTTTTGTTATAATTTAGTAGTTATCTAAGATGTCGTAGTAAAGCGACATGTTGTTAAACTGTTGTGACGCGACGTTTGTGAGTGTGATACCAAATTCCCGCTGAAGGAGAATAAATTTTCCATTTTTTGCCCTGGTAACTAAGCCAACTCGGCAGTTAGTTTTACCACTCAACTGACAATGTTTTAAAAATTGGACGGAAAATGGGAAACTGAGTTTTCTAACACGAGGTTATTTTAGCCTATTATATGCGGTACATACCGTGACACTTTTTTATTATACATTTACATTTTTCCTTTTTGTTTTAGCTATAACTTAGCTTTAACTTTTTGTTTTAGCTATCTAGAGAGCACTCCAAAAATAACGGATTACCTTATAACTCTATCTTAATCATAATATAACATTATGATACCAACACTAAAGTACGACCTATCATAAAAAAAAATCACAAGAACTAAAATTAAAAAAGAAATACAAATTTACACAGTACATTAGTACATAGTTAACACGTGACTAGGTACTCCGCCTACATACTTCTCCTTTTTAGTTTTTTTTTTAGTTTTACGCTTTTAGTATTCCGCATATTGCTCCTGCAAAAAGCGCAATCTCTGCAATAGGCAGAGGGAACTACATGAACCTAGTGTTAAGACACTCGTTGCGTAATCCCTGCTTTCTCCGCCCCCGCTTTCCGCCTTTTTCGGGGTGTTGCGTGAGTGACGGAACTCAACGCCGCCCTTTGCCTAGTTTGAAAACGCACAAACCGTGGTGCAGAGGCGTAGCATCGTCGCGTTTGCAGGTAGATGCTACGCCCTCTACGGTCCTGTTTTTAAAGTTGGTTAGAAATTTTACATATTGATATTAAAATTAACCGCAATCGGCACTTTGAGAAAAAGCCTAATATATCTGTTTAGCTTATGTATTAATCTTTGGTATACAAGTTTATATAAGAAAATAAGTATTTGAAGTTTAATATAATAGAGTGATAATCAGTGACACATATTAACAAAACAATTTAGCTACGTATATTGACCACGGACTGGTGCAAAGTACTCGAAACATTGGACTTCCTAAAAATAAAACCAATATACGCGGTTAATCATCCATGATAACTTTTTTTGAATAATTCAATAGAACACGTCTAGATTTTAAGAATTTTTAGAATTATCCTCATAATTCCAAATTATTGAAGACTTCAAACAGTATTAAGCGTAATACCATGATAGGTGTTGACTACAAGAAGTACTAGCTTTTAAAAGGTTTTTTGTTTAGCATAATTTTGATAGTACCCTTTACTAGACATTTTTAATTATAAACTATGTAGTCAAACGTACATACGTAGAAAATTTTATCAACTAAAACAAAATAAAGTATACAATAACAACGTTAGCATTAAGAAATATTTAGATAACCATTAATAAATGCATGACCTACATGCATACATAAGGAAATTTGTATAAATATCTTCTTCAATATAATTGTTAGTATTTTGATAATGTATATTTTAAACGCTGTCAATTCTGAGACTTTAACCAAACAGCCAAAAATATAATTTTTGTATTCTTTGTCATGTCTTATAAATGGATTCTTAATGTTATTATATAATACATAGCTATCGATCCTCGACACGTATAATTTCTTCATGACACTAAGATTGGTTTTAAAGGTATGAATACGTGATGGGAAATCAATTGCTTAAAAATAATTAGCAAGAAGAAGCACTCATGTTGGTGCTTCTTTTAACATCTTTTTAGTTTTAAAATAAAAATCTGTTCTGTTACCTAAACCAACCTGGCTAAATCTTGAACAGACACATTTATTATGACACCCTACGAAAAATAGTTCAGCGTGTTGTTTACATGCATTGTCATCACAAGGGGAGCTCAAATCTCGCTTGCACAGTTTGCAAGAGGCGGAGGTTTTTAAAAACTTCATTGTCTTTTCGATACCATACTTTAATAAAAAAAAATTACACTTATGAGATCACTTTATTTTTTGTATATCCGTCGGTCTAGATATTTTTTTAAAGTAATATGGATTGTGGTTAAATAAATATCAAATATTTAGGTTTATAATCACTTAAAGCACAGGAAAATACAAAGATCTATAACGTTTGTACGAAATTCATCAGGTAATCAGAACTTATACTTCTCGTACAGAATTATGAAAGACAAGTCCTGAGTCACCTGAGACTTGATTACCAATGAAGGAAAATGTCCAAAATTTTCTTTGGTATAATTGTATATTTTAAAATATTTATTCAAAAGACTCATTTTCTACGTATTTATTTCAATACTAAAGATTTACTATGCATCGGATGAACTCTGCGTTTTGCGAATTCTTTGAAAGTGACAAATTAAATATTCGTAATAAAATAGTACACTATTAATTGAAACGTATATATATAACTATGTACATATAGGTATATAGGTACATGTTTTAATACATGATATGAAAGTAATAAGCAGCTGAATAAACAATTATAATTTGTCACGATTTTGTACAATAACTTCAAAGAAACGTTAATAGCAACATATTATATTTAAAGCAATTGTTTTTCAATTGCTAACGTAGTCGTGGAAGTGCGGTTTTGTAACGACATGCTGATCTCCAAACGATGTTTTTTGATATTATATAGAAGTACTATACTCATTGTTTTCTTTAGTAATTTGGTACAGTGCAGGAGGATTAAACGAGTGGTGGGCGGGAAGGAGATAGCATGTGGTATTTAGTTTTGTTACTTTTTTATTTTTATTCACATTTGATATTAAAAGTCTTTATAAGGCATTTTATCTATTGTAATAGATAAAATATGTTTAAATTTTATTTCAAGTGTGTCCCATTTTAGTATCGTTCCTACTTTAATTACTGCTACAACTGAACTACTATATATAATGTTTTCTTTTATATAACGAGTTAATTATCTCTTTCAATTTTGCTATATAGATTGAAATGGTGGAAAATTGTTTTCAAGCCAAAAAAGTCCTATATTATTTTAATTATATTGACGAAGGCTATAAACGCACCCATAGATCTGTTATAATTATCGTTACAATATAATGATCTGTTACAATTTTTGTTCAAAAATTTCTACACATGTGTCTACTCATCGAATTCAAAATCAAAAAACTGCCAATTGTTTTTGACTTAGTTTTTCTTCAACGCCAAACACAAAATTAATCTCCAATCAAAAAACAAAGCTAAGTGGAAAAGGTCATTCCACAACTAAAAACGTTGCACCTTAACGAATATGATATTAGGAAGATTCATTTGGAATCAGTAATGACTAATAAGTTTAGCATAACGGGGAGAATTAGAAAGATCTATCGAAAAAGAATTAATATCTCACTATAGGTGTGCTCTACACACACGAACGAATTACACGTGTACTATCTATATTTATATTGTAAAGTGTAATATGAAATAGGATTACTTTGTATAATTTACGCATTGTATTGCATTTGCAGGCACGCAAAGACAAATTGTATCCATACGTAATGCGACAAATTACAAGCATTTATGTGGCAGGTACAATTTTGTCAACGCGGGCTGCTATAACATCAGCGCACTGTGCTAAAGAAAAACCAGAAGATTATCTACTGCTTCTTAACAATTATTGCACAAGTGGCAATGAAACGAAACCTGTCGCTCGAGTTGTAGATATTATCATCCATCCCCTGTACGATAAGTAAGTTAGCTAGCATATCAGTTTCATACATATTCCCTCTTAAACAGACACGATAGTGCTTGTTACTTTTTAGGGACAAGGTACCCTCTTCTATACCTAACAATAACGTCGCTGTGAAGGCCAGTAGGACTAACAGCAATTACCTTACAACCGAAAAAATAAAAAAGTATGCACCACAAATAACAAAACAAAAGTGAGATACTTTCATATTTGTTAAATATAATGAGATATTCTATCTATTACATTACGTATTGTACTGTCGCAGCATAGAGATTCTCATTCGAAGGAGAATGGATTAATTTTCATTAACCCACTTTGGTAACAAGACGAAGCGCGGCGTTAAGTTTCACCAATCTGTAAACGATCATACCTTATCGTTGAAATCGATCTCTTACAGGCAACGATTATATTTAATATCGGATCTATTAAAAAACAGCAGAAAGATGCAAAAAATATTGCATTATGTATTCATTTTTTTATTTTTGTAAGATTTTTTTTATTTTTTAAATAGATTATGAAGATATATTTTTGATTTATCTATTTGCATTTTATTATCATAATCAAGAAGAAAAATAAATGTTACCTTAGTAACTTCCGCAGTAACATTTATTTTCTTAGTTCTAAAAGCTCCTGAACCACCCGCCGAGCTTATTATTTTCTATATTATGAAATGTACCTCGAAAACCTCTCTCATCAAAAACAAATCTGTTTATCACGGAGAGGGAATAAAAACAGCTTACCTAGAAACTAATATAGAAGTGTCGTCAAATAACTTGTACGGTTTCAGATACTCTAGAGCACATGACATTGCAGTGTTACGATTGCAGCTCGAGGTTGGTGACATAATGTGGCTTAACGGTCTTACGCTACCCAAGTCTTCGTTCGGAATATCAGGTAACTGTGAATGAACTGTTAACGAGCTCGCCTTCAGCTATCAGCGCTGTCACAGCCAATGAGCTATTATTATCACGTGTTGTTTGTGTGCCTGCCAAGTAAATCAATCTAAATAAGATGGTATATATTATAATACGCATAGTGAAATTGAAAAATTGTTTATTTTTATATTGGGTATACATATATGTTATATATGTTACATTTTTCATGTATAAATCACTATCAAACAAGGTTTTATGCTTTTATTTCAATGAGAGTTACGAGCTTATTCACGAATTTACATTATACCTTCATTAAAATTGATAATATAAATTGTTATACCGTTAACAGCTAGTACATGTGAGTTATTTAACGTCATTTTTTCTTTTTCAAATTTATATTAATAGTAAATAAAATAGCCTTTTATTCTTTCTAATATAAAATCAAATCATAGGAAAGTGTACTATATATGGTTACGGGGTAAAAGATCCCGCAACAAGCGAAACATCGGAGACATTGGCCGCAGCAGACCTACACCTCATATCACTTGACCAGTGCACACGTTTACTAGGACCATACGTAGCGCCTGATTACAACAGTGGAATGATATGCGCTATTGGCGAATCTGTTGATGCTTGCCAGGTATTTATTCCTTTGAAATCTTTTGTTATTGTACCTACGCAACGCTTGCACTCATTTTATAAATAAATTGTGCCCCTTTGCCAATAGCCGTTATGTCTAAAACGTTGTATAAATAGGCACTTTCAAATTTAGAACTTTGAGAAGGTAAACAAACCAAAACAATTAAATTATGCAAAACTACATTTTTCCTTTTTTTAATTATCGCTTCGTATTTCACGTTTCTATTTTATATGCACCATTCAAATCCAGAATTATTGCACATTGATTTCAACTTAAGAGTCAATCTTAGTATAACAATCCGGAAAAAGCAAAATGAACAATGCACTTGTAGGTTATCGTAAATACACTAATATTAAATAACTTTGAGTTGTCGTGTTCAAGGAAAGTACAGTACAGTATTAGTACAGTATTAGCATTTAAATATATATATTGTGCTTTTAACGGAACTCTATGGTTAGACAAATTGTAAATTTGAGTTCCACTAATACACTCAATACCTCGAAATATAATAGGTCAAATGCGAGCCATAATCGGAAACCGAGGATTTCCGGGCGAAATAAAGAATACCTTATTAAAAAAAACTTATTAAAAAATGTACTTAAGTCATCACTAATGTTAATTTATAGATATAATTTTATGAAATCGAAATTAAAAATTTTTTTGAAGTGCAAATAATAGAATGTGCATCTGTTAAGTTAAATGGTAAGATTTATAAATTTTAATCGTGAAAGTATTGTGTTTTTATTTATACTCTTAGAAAATTAAAAATAGAGTTTCCTTAAAGATGTTCACTTTGTATATTTATTACCAAAATATTGCATATAAATGTTTATTGAAATAAATTTACTTTGTTTATATATTACTTTGTAAATTTCTTTATTTTTACATTTTTGTCTCCCTCTCTTTTAAAAAGCTGGGTAGAATATACTTGTGCACAGTACATTAGTTTTTTTAGCTTAATTCTCATCTGGGAATTCCACCTAAATATTATTCCAAAACTTCCTTTACGTTTAAATTGTAGTTTCATGAAAATCAATTCAATCTGGTAATAAGCCAGGACAATCAGAAAGACACATAAAAATGTTATTTTTTATTTTATAGATAAAACTTAAACGTGTTAATAACTTTATATACAATTAGTAAGCATTCACTATAAAATCAAAAACATATTAATAAGGAGAACTATTATTTGACAGCAACTAATATTTAGTTGATAGTGACGATTAGTTAAATTTTCTTACATCTGCCACTAATTTATTTTTTGTAATCAATTATGATTGCTCTATTAATTGTCTTAAAACTTACTTATATAAGACCATGAGGTCTAATTTTTGAATTTTTAATTAATACTCACCGTATTAGCCTCAATAACTTAAATTAAATATTTAGTACCTTAATATGCCCTGAAAAAATCTCTATGCAAAGCATAGTGAAAAACACTTATAACTATAATTCTTGTAGTACATGTAAAAACTTATTAGCTGATTTTCATCCAGAACTGTGTGTGTGTGTGTTATATATTACAATTAGACTACTCCAATGCTCGCTCGCTCCCTACTAACTTGCGCGTCTGCTCTATTAAAACTATTAGATTATACACAAGTGTCGGAAATAACGTTTGAAGCTAAAATGTTAAGAATGCATAAGCTGAAATATATTTTTTTAGCTTTACGCTTTTATCCCGCATATTGCGGGGTAGACAGAGGGAACTGCAGGAACCATATGAATCTAGTGTTAAGACATTCCGTTGCTTAGTCCCTGCTTTCTCCGTCCCCGCTTTCCGCCTTTTTCGAGGCATTGCGTGCTGAGCGGCGGAACTCTAAGCCGCGCTTTGCTTAGTTTCCAGTGCGAAGAAAATGGAAATAGAAAAATCCATCTTCCCCGAGTGGGAATCGAACCCTCAAACCGTCGCGATTACAGGCAGACACTTACGCCTCTGCGCCACATAAGTCTGTTTTTAATAAAAAAAAAACTAAATATATACCTACATATGTAGGCAGGATAGTTTTAAATACAGGGATCAATAATAAATTAATTAATCTGTTGTTTGTTATTTATAGGGTGATTCTGGAGGACCGTTAGTCTGTAATGGGAAAATTGAAGGCATTTCCTCTTATGGGCTTAGTTGTGGTGTGCCTGGAATACCTGGAGTTTATATCAGCATTGGCTCCCACTTGCAATGGATAAGGGAGGTTATGAGAAAAATTAATTCGATTTTAAATAATGACACTACTCAAGCTCAACAGTCACATCGCCCTGCTTGCAGATATCAGTAACAGAAAACAGTATCTTTATACAAATAATTATCTTTTATAATATAAGGTTTTATGATTGAAAAAACATTTTATGATTGACAGAAAAAATCAAACTAGTAAATCAACACAATCCAAAGATCGTTTGTTGCTACGTTGCTGCCGGGCATTGTGGAAAATAATCATAACCCACTTGTAGATACTGTGAGGTACTTAAAATTATGAAATTAAGCAAGAAGTTAGAATTTACAGTGCTAATGATAGACAAATTCCAAAAAATGGATAATTTTTAGTTTTGTAAACCAAAAAAATACATAAAAACATATTTGAACAGTTAATGTCATACTAAATTGCATTATTTGCAGGCGTATGCACTTTGCCTGCAAATTATGTTAAATTTTATAAATTTCGGTTAACCTTTACGATATTTATAAAATCGTGCAGAACCCCAAAGCCGTCCTTTAAGTTGATATATTCCTACAAATATTTATAGAGGATAGGCGAGACTTGGGTCTTGACACTCTTCAACAATTTATATTGATATTGAAATACACTTTATTATTATAATGAATAGTTTCAAGTAACCTTGCCTTATACACATAAATTTAAACTAATTCAACACAAATATAACATTTTATTGCTCCTGTGGATTATGTTAACTCATATGTATTAAAGAACTATCACTTAAGTTGTTTGTAAAATCTTAGCACTAAAATCTCTAGTGGTAGTAAAACAATCAGTATATTCAACACATTTATTCATCAATTTATCAAACAAATACAAGTCTATACAACTATAATAGTTAACAATTAAGTGAAGTGACTGCTAACAAATTTTAGTATAATTTTTAGGAATGTTAATTTGTTATTTGTTGTAAATATTGCACTTTTATTATAAACAATATAATAACACAATAAATATAATTTTAATGTGAATATTATCAAAGAAAAAATTATAGCTCAAACATAATATTTTTAATGAGGTAGTAACTCTGAATATGCCACCCACAAATATAATATAACTGTCCATAATATACTATTTTCTTCTTTTTTACTCCAATATTTTATATTGTTCTAAAATTCAATGTAAGATGGGAACAAAAATAATCAGATAATATTTTATAAATTATTATACATTAATTAGTTAAAATTTGTCTGTTAATATACACAAACAATCCTGTAGGCAAATGTTATTAATACTTAATTTTGAAATAATAATTTCTAAATGCTCCTATGGCACATTTCTGTGTGCAACATAAGTATTGAGGCATATACATATAAGAGTTGCATTACATAAAATGATTTAAGTATTGTTTCCAAAAACAAATTCATCATAAATACTATAACTCATTGTAATAACACTGTTTATGATATGAGACATACTTTGATGAACAAATGTATTACTTAAAACATACATCTTGTTACATGAATCACTTGTTATTTCTGCTTCTAAGCCCCCTGCTTACTTATGAAATTGTGACTCATTTTGGTAATAATTAAATGATTCATATAGAAAATAAAAGAAAGTGTACAAAAAATTCTACTGATATATGTGTCATATGAAATGAGAAGGCTGTATGAACACAGTGTATTAATAAACTATGTATAAAATTCTAGATTTTTAAGGTTTTTCTTAGTGTATATCTAGGCAAAAATTGAACTATAAATAGCTAGTTAACTAATTTAGTACCCAGTGCTTGAGTATAAAATGAATCCATAACTTAAGCCTTTAATTAATACATAATATCTTCTAATTATAACTAGTCACAGTAGTTATTTTGGAGTGTTATTAAAAACAATTTAATGCCACAATTATTTGGATTCTACTTCAACAATATGTATTCTATCAAATAGGAAAATATGACGTTTTCATCTGGCACGCTCATGAATCTAAAGAAATCTAAAGAATTTAAAGAATTGAATTGAAACATAATAAAAAAAACACAATTTCCAAGTTTGTCAATATCTAATATGTAATATCAATAAATTTATAACTTTGCTATAATGCTGGCCTATTGTTCGTTGTTGAAAACAATACAATTAAGTAATATCAATTTATATCTTTAGTTTTTATTATATTAACAACAATATTATTCTAATATTCCAATAAAATACACCAAGATCAAACATACACCAAAACCTACAACATCACATAATTCTTTGAACTATAATTTTATAATCTTACTATGCTTGTAAATTAATATTATAATCTAAAATTTGCATGCATTGCCACACAAAAGTATTTATTAATCTCACATGTATTGGTTATAAACTGTAAATGTTTTAAAATAACTATAATTTCACTATGTTTTGATATCAACGAGAGATACAATAGTTCTTAAATTAAGAATATTTCTTGTAAATAACAATATATTTTTCCTTTTCTGTTTTTTTAAACACACTCTGACACAACAAAAGTTTTATATGGTATAGCCTTATAAAAACTTGTGTACTTGCGGATCAACGTATCCATATCATTTTCATGATAGTATTATTTTTTTAATATACTTATGAATTACCAACTATCCAATTTTTAATAAATTTAAGAAAAAAACATTTGTACTACTGACCAAATTTCATTTTTCTAGTATAAGCAGACCTTTAATAAGTATTCCATTGAATGTTAATAAACAAAAAACCGGTCAAGTGCGAGTTGAACGCGCGTGTATAGGGTTCCGTACACAATATAGTGAAATATTTCCCCTGAAGAAATTTCCCCTGAAAAATATTTCCCTAAAAATATTTTTTATCGAATTTACTATTTTATTTTCAATTTATGAAATCCTTATAGGTCCTTTTTCTGTAATTTACAAGCCATAAACTATATTCAGTAATTTTTTCAAATTTTTCGGCCTAGTAGTTTCGGAGGTTTCATGAATATCATCGAAACTATTTATTTAAAAAAAAATTAAAAAAATATATTCGAGATCCTGATAGCAAGCCCTTTCATTTGATATATGACTCAGTAAGGTTTGCAATTTTTTTTTTAATTACCTAATTTATCCCCCGAAAATTACCCTTACAGGAACACGAGTGATTCTATAAGGGTTCTGTTTTTTTTATTTTTGTACGGAACCCTAAAAATCAACAAAGTTTAGTTTTCAAATAAATTTAATTGACTTACTCTTTACTTAAGCCGATGTGGTGTGGTACCGAGCCGAAAAACAAATGATAAAAAAGTCAGTATCAACTAGTGTTACTTATTCAAATATTTGTGAAATCTTTTACTCTGGATGGCCCAATACTATCGATTGGCAATTTGTCTCTGGAAGTAAGCTAACCTTATAATACATGAGTGAAGCAAGCATAGTAAACACATATATTAAAATTATGACCACGAAAACCATGACTTAGATTCAGAAGGTGTAGCTAAAGGACTTTTTGGTGTCCTAGGAGTCGTTGGCTGTGATGATTTTCTGCTCTCTTGGCCTTCTTTACTAGATTCTGATTCTTCTAACGCAGTTTTTATCTGAAATGATTGAGTAATTAATATTCCAATTGAAAAAAAAACACCCTTACCAATCTAGCACTCAGACAGGCAACATGTTAAAAGTAAACTAACTCTTTACTATAATTAGAAGAATATAAGCTCAAATAAAATTAAATAACAAACTCATACTCTTATTACCATTATATAATATCAATAAATGTGATCAATTTAACAACAAATATTCAATTATTTGTCTATTTACCTTCATATTAGTCTTGTCATGCATTTCTTTTTCATATGTTCTAACATCTTCTATAGTCATGTTGAACCATTCATCCATCCATGTAAATGCTTGCCTGTGTCCAAGAAGAAGTATTTCCCTAATGGTCTGTGTACAAAATTATTGTATTTAGGAATGTATGCATATTTTATGTACATTATAAAAACATATACAATATTTTGCACTTGCAGTGCCTGTGAAACATTTAGCCAGAGTACCGAATTCTCATGAGGCAATAAAGTATTTACAATTTTCATTTTCCATGTCTGGTAAAATAAATTGCAACAATTTGTCCCACCACTTGTCAAAATTGGCTCTACCCATCCATTTGGGTACCTCATGTAGTAAAACAAATGGAGTAAATCTTGGACAAGATATAAAGAAACAGAAAATAATATGAATCTTTGCATCTATATAAAATTATATGCTTTGTACTTCAAAATTATACAGATAATAAATAAAATAAAAATCTGACAGGGAAGAATGACATACAGGAGCTGTTAGCCAGAAGGGTGCTAAATTTGGTAACAATATTTAAATATCCTGAAGTTGGTTAATAACAATAAATAATTTGGATTATTTTTTACTTAAATGAAATGGGAAATAAAAAATCATTTATTTACCAGGGAACTTCAACAATTGAAAGGTTGGGAAACTCTGGTTTATTAAATACAAGAGAGCAGAATGCCAATAAGTTACACACATTCAATTTTAAGAATTCATTTGTGAATATTTAAACAAAATATTTGTAAATTTATGAATATGAAAATAAAGGCGATTTCTAATACATACAGCTTGGACATAATCCTCTACTTTGGTCTGCAGTCCCCAAACTTCAAATTTAGCATGAACTACTTTATAACAACACATAATAGGCTCATGGTTGTCTCTCCATCCTTCAGAAAGTGGTCCCCGACCAGATTTTTCTGACTTAAACAATTTAGGGTCCTCTTCTTCTTTATAATGATGAGGTTTTATCTCATCAAAAGCTATGTCCAAAAAATCTACATCTCTCTGTTCCAGTTCTTCCTGTGTTAGGCCTAAACACTGAAAATATTTGTTTATATTTTTAAATATATTTTTTTTGTTGTTACATAATTTACATAAAAAAAAAGTATTTATAACTGTACTTTTCACTTTCCTCAGAAAACTGATAAATTAAATTAAATATGTATATTTTGACCTTGTGTATAAAATAAGTAGTGTTTGCTTCAGTAGTTGGTGTCTTCAATTTATGTTATAGTAGTTGTTTTATTTATTTCTGAATGAATATTACAAAAATAAAATAAAAGAAGAAAGTCAAGAGTATAACAAAATATTCATTTAACATAATTTTTTTCAAAATATTACTTTGACATAATACCTACCATAAAAATTTGTTATACTTACATTTTCAGTAGTCCCATTATTATTTTCATATCTTGTTTGAATTGAAATAGAAAATTTTGGTATGAAGGAACACTGAAAATCATAAAAATTGTACACATAAAACATTAGTCAACCTATACCTATAATTACAAAATTGAAATAAACTAAACATGTGTAAAGATAAAAAAATATATTTTAAGTAAATGATTAATAAATACTTACTGTGTATTCTACCATGGTCCATTTAACATGAAAAAGAAAATATATTTATATTTTATAATATAAAATATATTTATAATATATAAAAACATGACAATAAATACATTTACCAGTTATTGTATATGGGTAATAATTCCATGCTTTTTCTGTCACATAAAAAATCTTTGGTAAAACACTTTGGATCCAATATGGTAAATGTCTGTAAACAAAGTGATTTTTATTACCAACCAAATTATAAATTTTACTAATCTACAGATTTGATGGATATTAATAATCTTTTTACTTCAATTATATTTTTTTATAATTTCTCAAAAGCTTTGAATATTTTTTTTGTTTAACTAATTTGCTATGACAAAATTTTGTGTTAGGTTATGGAATATTTGCTAAATGCAAGATATAAATAAAAAAAATAAAAATTTAGATATATATAAAGAAAATATAAATTAAAAATCTCAAATTACAATCATTATATTATAACATTAACCGTTTATTTACAATAGATATTGAATTATACCTAGAGAGATGTATTCTTTTTTCAGTAAATTGCCCAATACCATTAACCTCGTCATTTACTTGTTCATTAGCAATTACCTCCACACCCTCACCATCGCCAGATTGCTCAAAACTATGCCGTGCTATCATATATAACTGACCGATGCGGTACTGTAATGTTTTTAAAAATAATTATACATAAATATGTATTAACACAAACATACTGTATAATAGGAAAAGAAAATAGTAAATTTATACCTCTTCAACTGTCATTGGCATGCATATTCTATATTCTTTCATTAAAACCATTATGACTTATGAATTTTAATAAAATGTATAACTATGAATGTACTGTTTAATGCCTAATTCACAAGATTGTTAATTTCCTCAATACCTATTTCCTACAATCAGGAATTGACAATTGACAAGTCGTCTCAATATATTGACATTTGACAACGAAAAGTCACTCGTATATTTTAATGACGGAGACAGTGATGCCAGTCCATTACCGCAAGTGAGGAATAATTTCGTATGTGATAAATTGGTAGATCTACCCAAAAGTCATATTTTTCATATCTTTTTCATAACATAATCAAAATTTGTTTTAGCTCCATGCTTAATCCTACACATGGCAGGGTAGGCAGAGGGAACCGCAGGAACTGTGGGAACCTAGTGTTAGACACTCCGTTCCCCGGTCTTCGCGTTTTTTAAGGCATTGCGTGTTGAATGGCGGAACTCAACACCGCGCTTTGCCTAGTTGCCTGAGCAAAATGGAAATTAAAAATACCATCTTCCCGAGTAGAAATCGAACCCACAAATCATCGCGTTTACAGGCAGTTGGATAAAGAACTTAAAATCTTGCTTAAAACTGATTCAACCACTACTGCTGAGGTAAATATCACCACTCACCAGTTTTTCTTAATTGTTAAATTACCTATATTTGCCTCTAATGTTATTTCTCTTTCGTTAAATTACCTATATTTGCCTCTAATGTTAGTTCTTTTCTAATACATAACAAAATCATAAATATCCATATCATTAACTTTAACCAAAACCCTTAACAATAAGTGAATAATTCCAAGACTACAACAGCATTCGTTCTGTGTAAAAATGCAAGAGTCGATCCTCCGTAGAATAGACAGATAAATCACACACTTTTTATTTTTTATTCAGCTCATTTATTTAACTCGCTCAAAATTACAAAACTTTTTAGATAAAAAGGTATACTTATCTATATAAAAGGATCCATCTCGCCTGCACACTAATCGCTCATTACTTTCTAGCGATGGAACTGGGCTTAAGAATCGATCGTTCACAATTAATTATTACTGAGATTTTTTTATGTAAGCCGTTAAGCGTCCCATTGCATGATAAAAGCCTACCCTATCTCGTGCCACCTGTCATGGCCCTCGCCCTCTGACTGCCAATTTTGGAGATATGTTTCTTATTAGATATGTATAGTCATCTCTCCACCACATACGCGGGCGGTCAAAACGACGGCGACCATCACGTGGCACCTACTCTATTGTAATTTTTGCTCATCGCTTACTTTGCATGTGGCAGACATGTCATTTTATACCATCCAACATCCCAGTTTTTACGCGCAGAGTTGTGTTCCCAATGCGGACAAATCTTCTAACACCTAGTACGCTGCGCTCCATGGCACGTTGGCAAACCATGAGTTTGGACTTTTATGCTTTAGTCAAAAACCATGTTTGTGCGCCGTACGTCGAGTTGGGCAGAATACACATGTCAATAAGTTTACGCTTCAGTGTCTCCCTTCATAAGTCAGAAACTCTTTCAGGCGTTTTGTATTCGTCTTTCAATTTCTTTATCCTGCCTGCTTTTGAAGGATGCTAGATGGCCCGAGTGTATGTTCTCGTCTATATTGACGATATTTACTCATATTATCGACTTATCGCCTACTTCCACGCCTCGCTTAGTACTGTTGCACATGATTTAGGTCTGTGTCATTCAAGTCAAGTCTAACTTCAGGGCTTGCAATGCTTAACTCTTGTAGCATGATGTCATCCGCAAAACGATAGTTGATTTCACAAAACGTGGCTCCGGATGTTTGCATTTGAATGATGGCTGTGCTGTGTTTGTATATTGTCTTTAGATATTATGCCCAAAAAGTTAACATACACCTATGTTTATACACCTATAAATTTTTTACTTTATAAAGACGAACTATATTATTGAATGAACTTAAATCTTTTGTGTCAAATTATTTATTATTTAACCTAAATATTTGATTCATCTGACATTAGCACTATCCAGTATCCTGCATCGTTAATTAGGTTTCCGAATTTTTTACTTCTTCATAATTTCGGGCGTGTGCATCGCCATTTACCATATCGCTTTTTGTTGCATTTACGACTTCAAGGCAATCTATAAATTTAAACTATCACCACGATTGGTGATTAAATCAATTTCAGAAGAAATTGATATACAAGAGTACGTTACAGTCAAATATTTTCACTAGACCACGTTGGTGTTATTAATCGCAATATTGTTTGCATGGACGTTTTGACGGCTGCCATACTACTTTAGAAGGAAACAAGTGTTAGGCTCTTCATTTTATGCCTTCGATCTAAATTTGTGTTACAGCATCTATTTACTAGAAGGGAAAAACAGCTTAAATATTAATTTAATTCCAATAAGCCCTTCAATAGGAAATAAAGCACAGAATAACCACAGAACCGTCGTGGCGCAGAGTGTAAATGCATTTCCCATTCGGGGATTGTGGATTATTTAATTTTATTCGATTCGGCAACTATACAGTGCGGCGTTAAGTTCCGCCCCCAACAATTGAAAAGCAAAAAGCGGGTAGCGGAGTATTGTAATGACAGGTTTTCATGGTTCCTGTGATTCTCACTGCCTACGCGGCTAAGAGTGCGGTGGGATACAGGGCTGTAGCTAGAATCGAATTTGAAGTAGGGCAGTATAACCAATACTGGTAGGGCGGAAGAAAAAAAAATATTATAATTGATCTGCACTCGAAACACGGGCCCCTAAATTGATCACCTAAAGATATATAGGTACATTCAATAGCTATTCGTAGACAAATAATGTGTTTTATCTTAGTTTTAGTATTTTTAAGGTAGGGCATTGCTCCACAATGCCCCCCCTTAGCTACGACCCTGGCGGGATAAAGCGTAAAGCTATAAAAAATTATTACAATTTTAGTCAAACTGTCTAATTAGTCTAGTGACACTGTTGACTAACATTGTAAACAACTATGATGGCTTCAATTTTAAATTATTTCTTTCAGTCAACGAAAACTGCCCATAGTGAAGAATATATGCTTGGATGACCCAACTGATCTTCTTTTTTCCTGTTTCTTGTAAATTTTGCTGTTTATTTAAAACATATGTGTATATGAGTAGATAGAACAATTTGTTTAAAAATAAATATAATTTTATTTATTTTCTTTTTTTTTTTTTAGCTTCACATGGCAGGGTAGGCAGAGGGAACTGCAGGGACCTTGGGAACCTAGTGTTAAGACACTCCGTTACTTAGTCCCTGCTTACTGCGTCCCCACTTTCCGCCGTTTTCGAGGCATTGCGTGTTGAGTGGCGGAACTCAACGCCGCGCTTTGCCTTAGTTGCCAGAGCGAAGAAAATGGAAATAGAAAAATCCATCTTCCTCGACTGGGGATCGAATCCAGAAACCGTCGCGTTAGCCGCGTTACAGGCAGACGTTGCGCCTCTGCGCCACGACGGTCCTTTATTTTCAATCAATGAATTAATTTTATTTTCAAATATATTGTTGAGTAGCAGACCACCCGTGGATTTGCTGGTTGGATGTCTTCTGATATTAATATTTTAAATATAAGATATTGTTCTGTCAAATTACTTTTAATACAAAACAATCACCATTATAAAAGCAATATTTTATACAAGTGAAAGGTACTTGGTTGTAGTAAATGGGGTTTTATCTCATATAAATTTTCAGGGATTATTTTATTAATAATTATAACTACTAACCAAAAAAGCAGGTAGTGTGAAATCACAAATAGACTTTTCAATTATATATATATATGTAAATAAGATGTATAGATTTTATTTATAATACTATGTAGAGTTAATAAACTACATACATTAAGTAAAGTAAACAACAAATAAGTTAACAAATCAAAGATATATGTTATATATATGTATATATATATATATATATATATATATATATATATATATATATATATATATATATATATGTGTATATATATATATATATATATATATATATATATATATATATATATATATATATATATATATATATATATATATATATATATATATATATATATATATATATATATATATATATATATATATATATATATATATATATATATATATATATATATATATTTACTTAAATTATGACATTGAATATTATTCAGAAAACATATACAGATGCTAGATCATCATAATCATAGGTTCTCTTTAAAAATATATCCACTAATGAAACACCTGTTATATTATGTAAGCCAGAGTTTATAGGCAAAGCAGTCAAATTTATATAAGTTGAATTTCCAGGTTGTAAAGGTCCTAATTTCCTATTAGAAACACCACACCATAGCAGACTTGAATCTTGAAGTGATCTAAGTTTAAGAATTAAATCCAATGTCCTGTCACTGGCATTGATTATTTTGCATTTAAAGTGGAAAGGTTCATTTACTGGTATTTTACTAGGCAAATTTTCATATGTCACTCTTATATCTCCATAATCAGGACTCATTCTTTGCAGCTGACTAGTTTGCAGTCTACCTTTCTCACCTAGATTTGACCTCCAAACTATATCTAATTTACCTATATTTTTAGCTGCAGCAATTAATTTAATATCTTTTGAGATGTTTTCTTTGGGTGTTAGGCAATATAAATATTGGCAACTCTCTTGTGGCTGTAATAATGTTACATCTCCAAATACTGATATTCCAGTATTGTCTTCGTTCAGGGATTTTACTGTAAATTGATGAGAACTTTCTAACGAAACTTGCTCAAGTATCATTGGACCTGATGTAATGTTTTGCACTTGTGCTTCCACAAATACATCATCAGATTCGGCATTATAAAACTTAGTTTTTACATCAAGAGGTTTTAAAACTTCAAATTTAAAAAATTTTCTAAAGGAAGCCAGTGTATTATAGTTTGACATATAAGATACTTCACACACTAATATATGTGTACCTAAATCCTTTATTTCATGATGTATCACATCACTAAGTGTTTCATCAATGTCTAACATTATAGGTGATTGATTTTGCTGTGTAGGTAATGGGATTCTTTGAGAACTAGTTTGTAAATCGGCTTTAATCGAAACACTTTGAACCGGTTGATTTGTTTCATTATGAACACAAATATAGCATGAAAATGTTTCTCCTAAGTAAATATTACCAAAACTTTGAGGCAACAAAAGAAACTGTCCCGCAGCTAATGTTTCCATTTGTACAACAGACGTAGCATCATCCTTCAAAAAATTATTCAAAATATTTCCAGGTAAATCCTTAAAATCACAAGTGACTATTTTAGGGCTGATCAATGCTGGTTTCGTCAACCTCATGACTTTTAAAGCCACCAAATGATCGACAACTTCTTTAGTATCCATAATTAATGTTTTTTTGATCACTTATATATTACAACAGTTAAAGAAAGTAATCATCATAGATTGTATTTAAGCGTAAAATTAAATCTACAACAACCAATACTCAGCAGCACAAACGACAAATTACATAAATGTCATTACCACAGAAAATATTGACACGAGTAAAAAACGTCCGCTCGATAGAAAAAAAATGAGGAACAAAACTGTTTTCATTGTATCTATAACACTCCCAATTAACTTATTAAAATTTTCTCTGGGGGTATGAACTTTAAAGCAGTTCCTTAAATTTGAACAAAAATTAAATTGATTCACTGTTTCATAATCATTCGAAAGACTAAATAATTATTCTTTTAAATGATTCTAAAATAGCCTGAATCATATAATTCGAAAAAAAAAAATACAATATACATTTTTTATAGGTCGTTAACGTTGTAATATAATTTTACTACTATAATGTCTATGAATCACTTAAAATAAACACCTTGAAAGTAAAAAGACAAGATTAGATTATCTTTGCTTAGTACAATTACCAAGTACGGACTACTATAGCTTACGGAATATTTTTTTCTGTCTTCGCGCTTTATCCCACACATGACAAGGGAACTGCAAAAACCTAGGACCTTAATGTTAAGACACAGAATATTGATTTATATAATTTATTTTACTTACAATTTCTTGATTCAAAATTTTAAATGTATTTTTTGTCGTCTTGTGCAACAAATGCCTGTTGGCTTCATTCATTGAAATTCAGTGAATACAACAGGCAGTAGGTTAAAATTTATAGTCCAATAAAATCGAAAAATCCCAAAAAAAAAACAACAAACTTAAACTACAGTTCATTTCTTTCAAAATAAGCGCGTACTCCACGTAAAAGACCCATACCTATACCTGTAAGCGGAGTAAAATATCACTTCGTAAGAAGTTGATATTATACAAAATTTGTATCTGCCTCATTATAGGGCTACATACACTTGTGTAGTGATCGCAAACACTAAGATAGATCTCCTTCAGATAATCCAAAATAATTTCATAGAATGGCAACCTTTTAGTAAGTTCCTAACTTGGATCTACACAAATACTCGAACTAGAATTCCTTATAGCGTTATGCAAATGCTTAGCCAAATATTATGAACACGCAGATTCGAGTAACGATAAGGGGATTGGAGTGGGAGCACGTCAATCCCTTTCGTGGTCCCTCTTATAAATAGCACGTCATAGCACCTTCGAGCCTCGGCTGACCAGCGGCCTTAGCCAAGACGCAATTGTGATAGTACTTATGGAATAGAAACGGAGCGTTTGGTTTTTGGCTAAGGCCTCAGGCCGGCTGGTCCATAACCGTCATCTACATACCATTTTCTAATCTGTCATAGTGCTCATTCTGTTAAGACCATTTGTAGCCACAACATTTGTACTTTTGAAAATATTGGATAATTTTTAAACTTATCGCAGTGAGAAAACATTATATACAACCTAATATTTGTAGTAAATTTCATATAATATATGTGGATAGGATTTCAAACATAAGTTTGTCAATTTGTATATGTAGTATGATCCTTAGCAACTTACAATCTTGAAATAATAACTTTTATTTGAGTGATATTATCTTGACCAACACGAAAACCGAGCAAATTTCACTGGATGTAAAAAGTGGAAATTTGACATGTGAGTTTCTTGAAAAGTGATCTTAATGGTTGTCTGTGGTTCAGTAGAGTATCCGTCTAGGCACTCCCTTGTGGTGCCCTCTATTCGAAATTGTCAATTTTCCATTTTATTTTTTAATTCTTGTGTTTTGTGATTTGAACACATTAAATGTATTAATTACACATTAAATATCTCAATAATAAACATATTAATTATTTAAACATTAACGTGTAGTGATACATATAACACAATACTCTTGGTCAAAGTATGCTTACCAATGAATAGTGATAAAATGCGTTCGTAAATATTTCTGATGTGGCCCAATCATGTTCACTTAAAAGAAACCTAGGTTAATAGTCTCAACGGTTGACTATTAAGATAAATGTCATTTTTGTGAACTTAAAACAACGTAAATAATGGCATATCAATCACTCCTCCAGGAATATATGCTTGTTCCGCCGGTAACAAGAGCTTATACAACAGCTTGTGTGATAACAACTTTGGCTGTAGTAAGTAATGTAAAATAATTTAAATTTTATTCATTTACGAAAAACTTAAATTGCTAATCATTAAATTTTATATTTCAGCAATTAGATCTAGTGTCACCATTTCAACTATATTTTAATCCTATAGTTATTTTGAGGAAGTATCAATTATGGAGACTAGTAACAACATTCCTTTTCTTTGGGAATTTAGGGTTTAATTTTTTCTTTAATATGATCTTTACATATAAATATTGTAGAATGTTGGAAGAGGGATCATTCCGAGGAAGAACAGCAGATTTTATTGTCATGTTTATATTTGGAGGTGTACTAATGATTGTATCCTTTAAAACCATCATAATGATTTATATATAAAGAAGTGCCTCAATATATTGATTGCATTAAAATACATGCAAAGAAATATTCTATATATAGATTTTCCTTTACCAACTTTTCAGATATGTGCTTTTTTTGTAAATTTATTATTTTTAGGACAAGCTTTCACTATTATGATAGTATATGTATGGTCCAGGCGTAATATACATGTTAGAATGAATTTCTTTGGATTAATGAACTTTCAGGTAAAATAGACTATTTGAAGTAAGAAAAATTTAGTTAAATAAATTTTAATATACTTATAATTAAACTAGTTTGAATTTAATTTATTTTAAGTTATAAAAAATAATGTAAATGCTACTGCTACTAACTTTTCTATATAAATTTTAATTTTTTTTTAATAATGTATCTTCTAAGAAAATTCCACTGTAACTATCTTTTTTAAAATAATTTAAAAGATTTCTAATTTTTTTTTGGTTCTCTTTATAATATGTTATATAAAAAAAAACTTAATACTAACATTTTTTTTCATAATTTGATTTATATATAATACACACACATTTTTAGGCGCCATATTTGCCTTGGGTCCTACTTGGTTTTTCTGTATTACTTGGAAATGCAATATCAGTGGATTTGGTGGGAATGGCCATTGGACATGTTTATTTCTTTATAGAAGATGTACTCCCACGGCGCAGGGGTGGACAAAAAGTGTTAAAAACACCTATGTTTCTGTAAGTACTTTTTGAGTCAATCTTTATTCCTTGATTTTATTTAACTCTCGATCCACTTCCACACTTTTTAAAATTTGCAAAAACAATGTAACATCAGTTTTTCTATACAACAATTTAATTTTTTCTTTACAGAAAAAGATTATTTGATCCTCCAGCCGAAAACCAAGACTATGAACCATTACCTGAATTAGCTCAAAGACCAGAGGCCAGAGGTTTCAATTGGCGAAATCCAAATGTTCCCAACGACGATGATGAAGCCTACAGATAAAATATTTCACTTAGAAGATTTAAGCATAATGATAATGCCAAAATATTTTTGTTTAACATTATTTTTGATTTCAATATACATAAAAAATGTAAATAGAGAAATATGAAATAAAACATTAAAATCAAATAAAGTATGTATACATTTTTTCTAATTTTGTGTGTAGCACAAAAAAATGATAACGGTAAAGTAGTAATTTTATGCTATATTTGTTATATAAGCTAGGGTGTATGTATATTAATGTATGTACTATATTATGGGATATGTAATTATGTTATTTGTGATCACATTACATATTAATACTAGTATGTTGTGCTTGTTTTTTTACTTAATACATCACTATCAAACTACTGGCACTTTTTGAATAACTATTTAAAATAGTCATTAGAAGCTTCCGGAGAAGTCATGTCTATTAAGTAAAATTAAAATTTTTTGCCGAATTTTATAACTATGTCAACAGAACTTAAGACTTAGTACTTGGTTAGCTAATTTCACGGCTATTCATAAAAAAGTTGATCAGCGCTGAGCCCTTGTTTACCAAAAAGCGGATTGTGCATGCTTACTTTAAATACTGAGTTAACAGAAGGAAAACCAAACAGTGGAAGGGTTAATTTCAAGAGCCGGTTCCGACAAAGAAGCTTTACCTGACCTACTGGTATCCAACAAACCAAAGCCTTAGCCAAACAAGGATCTGTAAATTTAGGGGGCCAGCCCTGATTGGGTCGTCAGAAGAAATCTAAACGAGCTAAGAAGCAAGGAAGAAAAGTTCTTAACTTGAATCGAAAAATCAAAATTGTTAAACCAATTTTTTCAAAGTTATTAAACTTTGAAAAAATTGTTTGCATTTATTCCATACAAGAGCAGTTGCACAAAATAACACAATTAATATATAATGCAAGATTTGATTTTTACAATAATATTGATTTTTGAAAATAGTTTTAAGCTAACAACCAATAGATGGCATTTTAACAAAAACTAGTAAGTTATCTACTCTTCGCTAGATGTCACTATTCTGATATAAGTTTTGTTACATTTGTCTACATAAAGCAATATTTAGTTTTATGAATGAGTCGCTATTAACATACTTTTATATCTTTTTTTTTAGCTTCACGCATTATCCTGCACATGGCAGGGTAGGCAGAGGGAACTGTAGGAACCATACGAACCTAGTGTTAAGACACCCCGTTGCTTTTTCACTCTCGTCGCTTTTTTTTCGAGGCATTGCGTGTTGAGCGGCGGAATTCAACGGCGCGCTTTGCCTAGTTTGCCAGAGCGAAAAAAAATGGAAATAGAAAAATCCATCTTCTCCGAGTGGGGATCGAACCCAGAAACCGTCGCGTTACAGGCACACGTTGCGCCTCTGCGCCACGATGGTCCTCATTTATATCTTTTATCATACTATTTTATCCATTATATTAAAATATCGATGTTCTCTTTCTATATATGCATCTCTGATATTGATATCTTTTATAGTTTCGAGACGTTTTGAGCGTCCAATATTTTATATAAAATGTTCGTATTCCTATAGCACCGTCTTTATGATGAGATGCGGGGTGTGGACGAGGAAACGAATGCTAGTTAGTGTACTTGTGTAAATGTGCACCATGTACAGTGAGCTGTAATCCTACTTACTGCAAGTGGATAGCTCACCGCACCGCCGTTCGTGAGCTGGTTTTCGAGTTGATCCGCTGAAATTACGTTTCTTTTAGTGTGCTTTGCAGTAGAGATTTCATACCAAAAACACTGAGTTGCTCAAGTTGATACATTTACGTTGATCTCAAGTGTGTGCGCAGCACACACACGGATAATCTAAAGCTCTCTCGTTTTTGCAATATCTGCTATGGTCTAATCTAATAATAGTTGGCCTATCTAACACAAATGTAAAAATTGTACTTCTTGAGATCAAAAATTAAAATCCTGACATTTTTCATAAGGTATTCTAGACTTTCATTTTTGGAACCATATATTGCACATTGTTCTGTAGCCTTGTCAAATGTAAAAAGTTTTAACAAAATCTGTCTAGAAGTTTTGTGTGAAAGCTGAACAATAAAGAGACAAGCAAATTCTACAAATCATAATTTTCGTGAAGCTAGAAAAAGAAATAGATATTCCGCTGTATATTGTACGACATGGACTACTATATAAGTTTGTAATAGAAACCTGTTCAATTTATAAATTAGTAATATTGAGATTTCTTCGTTTATATTTACTGTAAGTTCTCATTTTTCATCAAATTTGGTAAATCTAGGTCAATAAAATACAACCAATAAGAATCGACAAAACTTAAGTTGGGGTCGTGTTTTTTATGAAATGAAGTACGGTATAATTTTAGTAATTTTTTTAAGATACATCTATAAATCTCCAATTCTCGGATTTTTGCCTGTTTATAGTGCAATTTGTAACTTATGACAAAAATTCGTTGCTCTAGGTCTGCGGGAATTTAGGTTTTAATTATGTGTATGGTAATCACACACATACCTTTTGATTGTGTTATCCCAAAATTTGATTTAATATAAGCTTTAGCCTGATTCATTAACTTGATTTCGATATTATTATATTATATATTTACAGTTAAAAGGAATCTCATCTGAAAATGGAAACTAATACATTATATCACTGAACATTCGTCTTCCCCTGTAGGAACTTTTAGGAACGTTTTCATATGTTGTAACGTTATGACCTTAAACATAATTGAAACTTAAATAAATTTAATATTTACATATTAGTACCATTTTACTTAAATTACTGAAAAGTTACTGTTTATAGGAAAAGTCGCTGTATTTTAACACACAACATTTATTCTGTCAGGGTGGTTAAATAAATAGATTTGACTTTGGCTTATTTAAGTTTATTTATAATTTTCTTTTACATTTGCAATTTCCAATTTACTCATAGCGCGAACCATCACTTTGAACATGTAGTTGTGACATTTTAAAATCAATCAAATGTAAAAACATTCAATTAGTATTAAAGTAAAATGTGTGGTATGAAATGCAGGTATAATACCACAAAGAAATCGAGCTTGACTTTGCAATAAAAATAAATCGTATAAAAAAAGAGTGTCACTTTTTTGCTCGATGAATATTGTTTTGAATTGACGTTGCTAACCTTTGATTAAATTGTCTATAACATCGACTTTATAAAGGGTTTGATAGTAACATATGATCAAAGACATATTGTTATTTACTATCATATTTAAACCACTCAATGAATTACCATTCATAGTTATTGTAATGATAAGGTATCTCGCGTTTACACAGTTATATATACATGGGTATACAGGTAGTTACAAAAGTGATTTTTTTTATTTTACGTACTCAAAATAATAGCATCTTTTTAGATATAATTAGGGAATTTGTTTGAGACATTAATCGCAACAATTCAATGAATAAATAAAGAAGTCAGATATAAGACAATTAAGTAAATATTACAAATAAATTACGGAATAAATCACATTAGGTTTGTTGATTAATCAACATCAACAAAAACGTAGGCACACGTCAAACAGCTACTACCGCAAATGACCATACACAATTTGAATATCAATAAATGAAAAAAGATATGAATATAAAATATAAAGCAATATACATCAGGGACCTTCCAACTCGATTTACAAAAAACAAATATAAATTTACAAAAGCGTTGCTCGATTTTACTTACAGCCCAACAACAATTACAACAAAGAGCTAAATTAGTATCAGTCTTCATGCAAACAATAAACATTCAAGTAAATATGCAGATAGATTAAACTATTGATTTAATTTTACTCGTTTAACCATTCACTTGTGTACCTCTGTACCTTTGCCCTGAGTATGGCTGCCTCTAGATGTATATAAATATACAATGTTGACTAGAGGAGGTAAGAATCAATATACACTATGTTGTGAGTTTAAGTAACAAAAATTGTAAGGAATTTATTTTAAAAGTACTGTAATAAAACTGTCGTCAAATAGTAAATGGCCAATCGTTATAGGTGCTTTGTATAATACAGAACAACGAATCTGTTTATTATTACAATTTTTTATTATTTACAAATGTTGCGATTCCATATAATATGGTTAACGATGACTACTAAGTATACATACTAGAATAACAAAAAGAAATGATAAATTGACAAAACAAGACGACATGAACATTCGAAGCGAATAATAGTACACGCCATATTAGATAAAATATCACTCTGTGACTAGTACAGCCCCGTCTACATTCGTGTCAGATCTTATTAATATTACTAGTTAGGTATTTTTTATGATTTTGTAATTTAAATATGTAACAATCATAATTAGTAACTAAAAAGACCGATATTGTCATTTTTGGTGTCGTTGTTTCTATACTAAATTATGAAGGGTTTTGGACAAAACCTGTATTTAAATAATCTAAAAGATCACAAGTAGACATTTTCATAGCGCTACGATCGCCAGTAGCACCGTTATGTCGTCGGGCTTGCCGCCTGCAAAGGAAAAGTTTAATTAGGAAAAAAATATACATAAATATAAGAGTGTATTTTATGTAAATATTTATGATATAGTATTAATTGTTAAGTGAATAAAAATATCTTTTTTTAGTTTTGCTCCATTATCAAAATACAAAACAAAATATACATAACGAATATAAATAATATGCAAATTAGTGCATTAAACGCAAACAACTGACAACGTGAAAAAATCACACCCTTATTTTCCTAACGTTAATATCATCAAACCAAAATATACTTACCGATCGCATCTATACCATTCTGGCGCGCACTTTTCGCAAACGGCGACATGTAACAGCCGTCGAAGGACAAATTGCGCGCCATCCACGCTATGGAGTTGGCGACGGCCTGCAGGCGCTGCGCGTCGCCGGCGGAGGCCCGCGCGCGCCGCATCTCCGCCACCAGCACCGTCTCCGGCACGTTGTCGAAAACGCCGTCCGTCGCCACGAGGATCACGTCGCCACACTCCACTTTGAACTCCGCCGTGTCTGCTGATTCTGGCCTGGAATTGGTTTCAATGTCACTGATTCATATAGCATATATTCGTAAAACGCGAGTTCCTTGATATTGTTAAAAATTATTAACGCATGGCAATTCTCGCTATTGTTCCCGTTATATATTTAGGCAAAAAAATCTAGTGGTAAAATACTCTGTTTCTCGGTTTCCGCAATTTCAAACATTGCGTATTATGGTGGTACTCAACCTCGCCTTTTGTCTTATTAGCAGAATGAGTAACTGAAATTAATAATCTCCCCTAATGTGAATCGAACATATAACTGCAGCGTTACATGTCAAATGCTGTATAGCTAAGTTTACAAATTTTTAAGTAGATTTATAAAAAGTTATACTCAAATTATCAGGCCTCTTTTTTATATAATTTCCAGATATATCACTGGAAATATCTACGTAATAGAATTCAATCACACGTTCCTTTGATATAGTATATATGGAGAAAGTTAAATATAAATTCTCCTGATTTTATATTATAAGAGAGTAAACAAACACTCATTTTACAAACTAAACGATTCACGTGAGGGCTGGCAATTATCCAGCCACCTAAAAATGCTAATATTAGTTGAAGTAAAAATACAACAACGCTGTATGTGGAAAGACACCACATCACATGAGAACTAAAAACACGACACGTAAGAAATCTCATGACTTTAAGGATATATATGTATATGCTATATATCAACTAGTATTAAATACGGCTCACAACTTCTTTTATAGATTTTATGACCCTTTTCGTCCTATTCAATGAAATTTGTACGGCCATATATAAGAAAACGCTGAAAATCACATAAATATTTTAGCTCCACATTGGACCTTTCAATTAAGACAGAAGACAGAAGGTGACAGAAGTTTACTATAAACCTATACTATACATATAACATATGTATAGTATAGGTTTATAGTAAAACGCTATCCCACTGCACAACGATGGCTTAATGGATTTTTGTGGGTAAATTGGGTTAAACAAAATATACCATAAAAACTTTTGTTTTGCAACATTTCCTTCTTTTCTAGCAAAATCTGTTTTTGGTACTCAAAAATATTTTTAAACTAGCTACAGGTAAGATTTTAATAAACAATTATGAAGCTTATGAAGACCTATGGTAGCTCATATGAAGTGACTATAAAGGAGATACAATATAAGGCGTCAAATAACCAAGAGCCTAACATATCTCACAAAATTTGAATAAAACACACAAATTGAATAGAAACCTTTTAAATCAGCTTTAGGTCAAAGCTGGTCGAGAAAGAAAAAATCTATGTCGATTTTTATCCTCTTTTTTAAATAAAACCTAAATAAATCCACAACATACTAGACCGATTGCTCTTAAAAAAAATCTTATTTAAAATCGATACGAATATAACTCACTTAATGATTAGTAAAAAGTATTTTTAAGGCCAAATTACCAAAAAAAAGGTTTAGACTTAGAACTTCTGGATGCTTTAAATATAATACTTTGTTATCCGATAAAATATGCTAGAACGTACGAGACTCAATACTGGTGGTTGGATAGATTTATAGAACAAGAAAAGGACTTTTTTCCCCTATCACTAGGAACATACTAACTTCGAATTAAATTGCTATATTTTTAATAGATATTCATAACTTTTAAGTTAATATATAATAATGATGTATGGACTATTTTAAGCTTGTTGTTTATCCCTCAATATTTAATTTATCTATTTAAGTTTTTTAATAGATAAACAAGAAGTCGCAAGAAGATGACTGTGTAATTTACTTTAAAAAAGTAATGTTTTTCCATATTATCTTAGTGTAACTATTGGCTATTTATTTGTTTATACATGAATATGTTCATTAGGTATTGGTAGCCACCTCTTCCATGGGCCTCCCACAAGAGCAATTTGAATCTCTTTAACTTTTTAATTCTTTGTGGTATTTTTTTTGCAAAAACTTTACCACTTTAGACAATTAAAGCAAACATCTAATATAGACTAAGAAATGTGGCCTTGATCATATTGCCTACTACAGGCCTATTTGCTACCACTGTCATCATCATCTTTCAACAGTTCCCATTTATTCTATAGGTTAACGAATATTTTTAGAAATCACTAACGCCTCACTAGAAAGCTTAGATTTTCCCGAAGTTGTTTATTACTGTTGTGTGCCTCTTTCTTTCTCTAACTTGCCACATTTCCAAGTTTATCAGGGGTCATATTTGGTAATTTTTCAGTTTATACACACTCTTCTTTACAAAAGCCCTTTTTGAATGATTCCTTATGATCAGTGCTACTTAAAGTTTCTATATTCTACGCGACTCGCAACTTTAAAACAGACCTTTTTCAACCAAGCAAGGACTAGCAACACTACTAGCGAGGTCTGTTTGCCATATGTGTATAATATATAACTTGGTTTTGAACCTTCTGATTCACTAGGAAAAAATTAATTATATTTTTTTTTACCATTCCCTCCTACATATACATGTCAATTTATCTGTGGTAAAATGTTGTGTTTGCTATTTGTCTTTTAAATTCGAGCATACCAGTCTCACCAAAAAAGAATTCTTGTTATCTGAAGCAAACCTCAAGCAGCCTCGAGTTCATCATCTTTTATTATACTGCTGCACTAACCAATAGAAGAGTGAGGACAATAACTACAAAAAAGGCTAACATCATCAACATAAGCACACAATATTTATATGAATACAAACTTATAATGTAAGCACTCATAAGCAATAATAAATATGAGAATAGTAAAAGTAAGTTTTATATCATATCAATATCTAAATAATCTATAAAAATACATAACACAACAGCATCTTACATAAAATAACTTCAAAACAAACAAGGAACTTAATATATTAATTGTTGCTATGCATTTTAAGCTAAAGCTAAGTAATATTCCTTTTTTTTAATGGAATAGATAATTTAAAACATCTTGAGAATTTAAGTAGGTAGATACAGATAATGTTAAATGGTTACAAGGTGATAAAACTTACCTATCACTAAGAACATTCCTATCATGTCCAGGTGGAGGTAGGCTTAGCTGATATGGTGTATTGAAGTAATGTTGCTGTTCATGTGAACGATGTACAACACGGCCGCCACGGACAACCATAAAACCACTGTCACCTATGTTTGCTGCTCTCATTATACTCTCACTTCGATCTAAGATCATAACACATGCTGTACTGCTGCCTGTCAAAATAAAATAAATTTGTGTAATAATTTAAACATTAGAAGCTTCTTTACATTTTTGGCAATCAGTACATTGCAGCAAAGTGTAGTTTATAAAAGTGACTTTTGAAATCATCACTTTTTTTATATAGTATTATTTTTTTATTTATTCTACACAGAAAAATCTTAGATGCAATATGTTAACAAAATAAAAATATAAAAGTGTTACTTTACCCAAAATAGGTTTTTTGTGTTCCAAAAGCTCATAATAGGACTTGGCTAAAAGATCTCCAGGTTCAGACATCTTGAAATGGCCCATTTGCACCAACCTTTCACATGTCCTCATAAGATATGATGAGAACTCCCCGGGATCAATTCCATACGCACGCCAACCCCCCACACCATCAGCAACACCTAATATAAATTGATACTTTTTTACTTTTTAAAAATAAGCAAGAATTATGTACATTTAACTCTTATTTCAAAACCTGCGTTAAACATGTAGCAAAAACAATAAGTTCTGATTCCATATAAAACGAATTATTCATTATTACGTATACGTAAATTATTAATGATTTATTTATGTTTTTTTGTTATGATAACGTTACTTACCAATAACGTCTGCATTATTAAAATTTGTCGAAAACCATGCGTCGTCTCCAAATTGACCCTTATGAGATCTTCCATTAGCAATGTCTTTGGGAAATCCACAAACTACTGATACTAAATAAGGATATTTTTTATTGCAAGCGTTTAATTCAGTAGCACTGGATAAACTTGAAAGTCCATTTCTTAAAGCACGTGATAGTACTCTCCCTGTCCAATATATTGACTGCATCATTCACAAATTGTTCTAGCTTTTCATAACAGGTCCCATTCACTAACATAAAACTAACTTCAATGGTTCCATGATAAAAATCACACAATTATTGAACATTTATTACGTGATTACACCATACTGTATACGATCTTTGATCGCAGAATAGAATATGTATACATGTAAGTATGTAGTATAAATATATCATGTGTATTTAATCTTGTGACTCTCAACCTAAACGAAACATTTTAAGTCATAAACAATACTTATATATAAAATAGTAACATTTAATTTAAAGGACAGCAAGGTTGTATTAATGTTTTATATTTTAGTGTAACAAATCTTAAATAATTTTACTCATATTTTAGTTAATATAATCAATTTAAAATTATAATAAATATTTATTTTTTTAAGAAAACTTCCATAAAAAAATGTCGGCTTACTGTTGTCCACTGTATTTTAAAAATTATTAATTTATTTTTTACATTTTCAGGCATTAAAATTTTTATTTTATAATGTAAATATTAACTATTGTATATTAAATGCAAAATTAGTTTCATAAAAAATTATAGTACTCGAAAATAATGTTTTTTTTTACTATCAATTCAACATTATTTAATTTTCTAGTAACATATTTGTTTCGATATTGATCCATAAACAACTAATTTGGACTTTCTGGGATTCTGACGTTTCAATTTCATAGATAATATCGGAATTAGGAAGGCGTTGTAGAAGAAAGATCAGTGGCCGAATCGGAAATACTTTTTGATGACGGCTAACAAGATATTAAGCCGAAATTGAAGCCGATTACTAATTTTTGTCATTATTTATGATATCTTCTCAATTTATATCATTGTATTAATTCTGCGAGTTAAAGAAAAGGCATAAAACTGGTGTTCGATAAGTCTCTTGGCAATATGCCTGCCGTCAGGGGAGATGGTATGCGAGGGCTTGCAGTTTTCATATCGGATATAAGAAACTGTAAAAGTAAAGAAGCAGAAATCAAAAGAATTAATAAAGAATTGGCTAACATAAGAAGCAAGTTTAAAGGTGACAAGACTCTCGATGGATATCAAAAAAAGAAGTACGTTTGTAAACTCCTCTTCATCTTCTTGTTGGGTCACGATATTGATTTCGGTCACATGGAAGCTGTGAATTTGCTCTCATCCAATAAATACTCTGAGAAACAAATAGGCTATTTGTTCATATCAGTCCTAGTGAACACTAACAGTGATCTCATTAAACTTATTATTCAAAGTATTAAGAATGATTTACAATCGCGAAACCCAATTCATGTAAACCTAGCTCTACAGTGTATTGCTAATATTGGTAGTAAGGATATGGCTGAGGCTTTTGGTACTGAAATACCTAAATTGCTTGTGTCTGGAGATACAATGGATGTAGTAAAACAATCTGCTGCACTTTGTTTATTAAGATTATTTCGGAAATCTCCTGAAATTATTCCTGGAGGTGAGTGGACTTCAAGAATAATTCATTTGTTAAATGACCCTCACATGGGAGTAGTAACTGCAGCCACATCTCTTATAGATGCTTTAGTCAAAAAAAATCCTGATGAATACAAGGGCTGTGTTACTTTAGCAGTTGCCAGATTAAGCAGAATAGTAACGGCTAGTTATACTGATCTACAAGATTACACTTATTACTTTGTACCTGCACCTTGGTTGTCGGTAAAACTACTGCGCCTACTTCAAAACTATACACCACCTTCTGAGGAGCCTGGTGTAAGAGGTCGCTTATCTGAATGCTTAGAAACAATTTTTAACAAAGCTCAAGAGCCACCAAAATCTAAGAAAGTTCAACATTCTAATGCCAAAAATGCTGTCTTATTTGAAGCCATAAGTCTTATTATTCATAATGACAGTGAACCTAATTTGCTAGTTCGTGCATGTAACCAGTTAGGGCAATTCTTAAGCAATCGTGAAACCAATTTAAGATATTTAGCTTTGGAATCTATGTGCCATCTTGCAACATCAGAGTTCTCTCATGAAGCAGTGAAAAAACATCAAGAAGTAGTTATTCTCTCAATGAAAATGGAAAAAGATGTGTCAGTGCGACAGCAAGCTGTAGATTTACTCTATGCTATGTGTGACAAAACAAATGCAGAAGAAATTGTTCAGGAAATGTTGGCATACTTAGAAACAGCAGATTACTCCATCAGAGAAGAAATGGTTTTAAAAGTAGCTATTTTGGCTGAAAAGTATGCAACTGATTTCACTTGGTATGTAGATGTTATATTAAATCTTATTAGAATTGCAGGAGATTATGTTTCAGAGGAAGTTTGGTATAGGGTAATACAAATAGTAATAAATAGAGAAGAAGTTCAAGGCTATGCCGCTAAAACAGTTTTTGAGGCATTGCAGGCACCAACATGTCATGAAAATATGGTTAAAGTTGGGGGTTATATTCTAGGAGAATTTGGGAATCTAATTGCAGGTGATACTAGATCTTCACCTCAAGTTCAATTTGAACTTCTACATTCCAAATATCATTTGTGCTCTGCTGCTACAAGAGCATTATTATTATCAACATACATAAAACTTGTTAATTTATTCCCTGAAATTAAAAATAGGGTGCAAGAAGTATTCCGTGCAGACTCTAATCTCCGTTCTGCTGATGTAGAGTTGCAACAAAGAGCATCAGAATACTTACAATTAAGTATTGTTGCCAGTTCAGATGTCTTAGCAACTGTTTTGGAAGAAATGCCTGCATTCCCAGAAAGAGAGTCTTCTATATTAGCAGTCTTAAAAAAGAAAAAACCAGGACGTATACCAGATGATGTAAGAGAATCAAAGAGCCCACAGCCTAATACAACTCCGACACCAATTATAAACAACACTGTTAATACAAATAATTCCAGTGCTGATTTATTAGGCCTGTCTACACCTCCAGGAGCTAATAACACTTCTACAGGAAATGGATTATTTGATGTCTTAGGCGACTTGTATACTACTCCAAAAATAAGCCCCACAACTGTACAACAAAATAATATAAAAAAGTTTTTGTTTAAGAATAATGGAGTTCTCTTTGAAAATGATCTCATTCAAATAGGTGTCAAAAGTGAATTTAGACAAAATCTCGGTAGAATCGGACTTTTTTATGGAAACAAGACACAATCTGCTATACAAAATGTCCGCCCTGAACTGCAGTGGACAGATTTACATAAACTTAATGTGCAAATGAAACCAATGGAACCTGTGCTAGAAGCAGGCGCCCAAATTCAGCAAATGCTGACTGCAGAATGTATTGAAGATTTTGTTGATGCTCCTAGTATGTCTGTTTCTTTCCTATACAATAATGTTCCACAGAAAATATCCATGAAACTGCCATTAACACTAAATAAATTTTTTGAACCTACGGAAATGAATGGAGAATCTTTCTTTGCGAGATGGAAGAATTTAGGAGGTGAACAACAACGTGCTCAAAAAATTTTTAAAGCTCAAGGATCTATTGATCTAACTGGGACTCGTACAAAACTGGCTGGATTTGGGATGCAATTATTAGATGGTATTGATCCAAATCCTGATAACTTTGTTTGTGCTGGAATAGTTCACACTAGGATGCAGCAGGTAGGATGTCTTATGAGATTGGAGCCTAACAAACAAGCTCAAATGTTCAGACTTACTGTACGATCAAGTAAAGAGTCAGTTTCACAAGAAATTTGCAATCTGCTTGCAGATCAATTTTAATTTCACTCTGTTAATGCGTTTAATATTTATAAACACATTTAATTATTAAAGTTGCTCTCAGTGTTTATAGTAAATTAGTTTTTAATATACATATATATGTATACCAAGACAACACTGATTGTTATTTCTTATGTTAATATTTTTTTCTCATTAAGAAATTTTTAAACATGAAATTATTAAAAATATATATATAAATGTTAATCATTGAGTAAAAGACAAGAATAATATATTTTGTTAGATTATTTCTATTGTTCTCTAATGTTTTTCGTACCAATTTTTATTGTCGTCTATTTAAAATAATTTATAATAACGATTTAAACTTTGTAATTCCGAAATTAATAATACCTTTAGAAATTGGTTTACTTTTATGAATGAAAATATTAGCTGATTGGGTTGCTGATTTTTATAGTTATAATATCAAAAAGTGAAACTCAGTGCAAATTATTTAGTTATTATATATATATCCAGGTATAAAATTATACCAAAAATATTTTATTTGTATATAAATTTGATTAGTTTTGTTTTATTGTACAGTGTTTTATTTTTGTGAAATGATAGCTTTGAATACAGCTTCTCTTGTAAAAATATTAATGTCCTTGTTACCTACATTATAGGTACTCTCACGTTTCGGCATATTATTATGATTTTACTAAGTAAAAATTTGACTGAATGATTGCATACATATTTATAATTTTCAATTATTTTTCACACTGTCTGTTTTTTCGTTCAGTCTTGTACAAATATTTTTGGTTGAATTAGAAAAATAAGCCATGTCAGAAATATCAGTGTTTTGCTGTAGTAAGATCTTATTTAAACAATCTATATAACATAAATTTAAGGTGTATCTTGTAATTATACTCTGTAAAATGTTTAAAGTTTACTGTTGTTGATAATGGTGATTCTCTTTCATACCATCTATTGGGTTTCGACATGTTCTAAGATATAGGAGTAAATGAGTAAATTTAAAATCTCTTATAGAATGTTTGCTACTGTTACATGAAATTTCTCATATAGCCACCAAGCTTTAAATCTTTTTTGTGCATTGTTGGAAATAGAAATGTAGGAGTTTATTGTGTAGAATTAGCATAAAATGCAGGCTTAAGGTAGTTCTATGTTACTGTCTCATTAGTTGCCCAAAAACGTACCATATTAACGCACCTATGAAATGATGTGGTTTCGATAGTGATATGATGCAAAAAAATTTTGAGCGTCATAATATCTACTCATTTGTATAAACGTCATATGGTAATATTTACATGGATATTTTCTAATTGATATGAATAATTTAAAATATTTTCGAACTATTCACTCATGAGTTTATTTATATAGGAATCTCATAAAACTACACTTTTTTTTAATTTTGATATCATAAAATTTATTAAGATATAGTTTAAGCAGTGTAGCAATATGGCACTGAATATTAAATGTTGTAACAATTATATCAGTAGCTTGTAAAAGCTTTGTTTGCATGGTAGACTTGTTTGAGGATTAGATGTAATAAAATAAGTACCTATATTTGAAAAATTGTGTATTTACAAAAATTGAGACATATTACATGTCATATGTATATTATGAATTTAAGTTACAAGTATAAATGTTTATTGGATAGGCTAACATCATATAATGTATTGTTATCTATGTAACATATATTGCATGATAAATTCAAGCATGATTCACTATGATAAAACAATATAATTTGCCTTTGTGCTTTTAAATCATATTGTACCTTATTTATATTTGTCTAAAATAAATATTTAACCAGTACATATGAAGAATTATTTTTTATTTTTCTAATTATTATGTCCTTACTAGCCATATATATCAAAAAGTTTTAGTGCCTTGGTGTATATAGTATGTATTTAACAGTGAAACAGGGTTATTTTTTTCTACTAATTGAGCAATGATTTTATTAATACATATAACATTTGTATTTTAAGTATGTGCTCAATGCTATAAATATTCTTTTAACATATTTAGATTAGAAATATTATGACTACATACACAAAATTTCATCACAAATTTGAATACTTTTTCTAAAACATACTTTTTACAATGACACTTCAAGTAATTTGAATAAAAATACTTAATTGCGTATCTTTGATGTACATTTTCATTCTTAATACTCATCACCGAAGTGAACAATAGGTATTGTTAATCAAACCATTCTTCAACATTAGGTGAATTCTCCAAAACGTCATTAGATTCACTGGAAAGAAAAAAATATAGATACAGCACATTATTGTTTATTATGTTATTTACAATATTAATTGAAGCCTGTTATAGTGGTCATTTGGTCACATGCTTGGTTTTGGTTTGTGCTTTGGTCACATACTCGTTCAGCTTCACATTTGATATGCAAACCGATAGTGGCCTAGACGTGGCTTTATCGGCCTGGGGCCCGAATTTTTGATAAATTATTAGTAATGTGATAAAATTTTTAGTGACAAGTGTACTTATAAATTAAAAAATATATTTAAGTTATAGGGAACGCACAAAAATAAATTAATGACCATGTCCTTTGCATGAACAATGTAGAGTTATAGAATAGAAAGAATGGCATTCCTCACGTACACCTTGTTTTTTCAAGCTGGTCGACGGCAGTGCGGTGGGCAGCCAACGCGCCACCTCCGTTTTTAAACTTGGATTGAAAAGTGTAGGAATCCAAGGTATTTCAGAGGTTTCAAACCAAAAATGAAGTTTCTTTCAGAAATAACATAAATATAAATAGAAGCATTCCTCTAATTCAAAACTATCACATGCACAGTCAGATTCGAAATGCCCAGTCAAATATAGTATCAAATGTCAGAATAATAACATTTACATACATAGCTTCACGCTCTATCCCTAGCGGGGTAGTCAGAGATAACGGAGCGCCAAACACTGCGGTCTCTACATACCTCTTTCGCCTCGTCCACTGTCATTTACCTCTTCATACATGCTCTCCGGGGAGTCCTCATGCTTTTTACGTGACCTTCCTCCAGTATCTTCGATACTGTGTTTCAGAAAGTCAACCGAGGTCTCCCCTTACCTCTCTTACCACTCACTTTTGTATCGTATATATTTTTTACCATTCTTTCGTCACTCATTCTTTTGGCGTGCCCAAGCCACCTGAGCGCGTTCTTCTTCATTCCTACTGTAACATCTTCGCTGGTACCTACCATCCTGTGTACCTCTTCGTTGCGGATTCGGTCAGCTAAGCTAACTCCGCCTATCGTTCGAAGAGATCGCATTTCCACAGCATTCATCTTTCTTTCATTTTTCTTCTGTAATATCCACATTTCACTGCCATATAACAGCGTCGAAACCAGAACTGCATTGTGTACGGCAAAAAGTGCAGCGACGCTGACGTTCTGCCGTCTCAACAACGCAACTAAGGCATCGTTCACTCTGTTACCGACAGCAACACGTCTTTCCACATCCATTTCGTATCTACCATCTCTACTTAACATACTTCCCAAGTACTTCATTCACTTGTTCTAATAATTTTCCATTCACGATAATCTTGCATTCTGTCCTTTCCTCGTCTCTTTCAAATACCAGAACCTTTGTCTTACTTGCATTCAGACTTAGACCATTACTTTCACATCCGTCTTTCAGAATGGTGACCAATGCTTGCAACTCGCTTTCTGATGATGCAATAAGCACTGCATCATCTGCGTACAACAAGCAATTTACCTTCAAGTCACCCACTTTTACACCCATGTCACATTCTTTCAGTCCTCGGAGACAGCTATCCAAATACAAATTGAACAACTAAGCTGACATGGCATAACCCTGTTTTACACCTGATTGGATGCCAAACCGAGGCGACATGTCGGCTCCTACTCGCACACAGGCTGAGTGATCTCTATAAAGAGACTTTACAGCCTGCAGCAAGGGTCCGCTCACATTGTACCGGGGTAGTATCTCCCACAATTTCTTTCTCACAACCCTGTCAAACACTTTCTCCAAGTCCACAAAAGCACAGAAAACCTTTTGGTTTACAGCCAAAAACTTCTCTGTGATCATACAGATGGAAAAGATCTGATCCATGCATCCTCTTCCAGGTCTAAAATCTCCTTTGGCCTCCCACAATAGCCTTTCGGATTGATATATAACTTATTGAGATATAACTGAACTGATTACATTTAAAGAAAAATAATAAAATTGGACAAACCTATCTAATGAAGGATCATTGCTAAACATCTCTGTAGGGACAGTAGGTGGAGCACGCTCAGGCAACAGCTCCAAATATGATTGTCTTGATTGCAGGTGACGCTCTACTTCTTCTGGTGTCATGTGGCCATCGCTGGCAGATAAACCAAATCCTAGTGCTGGTGATGATTTTGCTATCATTACACCACTAGCTTGATGCTGTGAACAAATACATTGCCAGTAGTTTACATTTTTATCTTTATATATAATTTTTTTGAGAGGATGAGTGTCCCCATTTGCAATGATAATATGTTTATAAGAAGATTTTATAAGAATAAATTCCTCTTTATCAATAAAATTTGAAAAAAGTCTTGGATTTTTATTTATGTGCAGATCATGTTTTGTCTTACAGGAATATTAGTATTTGGTGTTTTTTTAGAGACAACAGCTCTTTTCCTTTTCATAGTATTATTAAGACCTTTATTGATTGAAGATGGTGTAGATAAAGCTTGCTGCCCAGAACTGGTGTCCACCTTTTTCCTGGAAAGAAAAAAATAATTTACTAATTATATTGTGTTGAAATCAAAGAAATTACAACATTTTGAATGGATACACAAAAATACAAAGAAAATCTGAGTTTGATAGAATAATTGGTAGTTTTGATGTTTTGAAACACCACTACATGAAAGGTATATTTTATGATTAAAATAAAACCTACTTATTTTTAGCTGTTATAGTGATATGTAGTGTTAAGTAACTGACCTAAAAATATCAAAGTATATTGAAAATTTTTTTCTTATACCTTTTCACAACTTCTGCCTGATTATATGCAGCATCATCAGAAGATTCTGTATCTTCACTGTCTGAAGTTGTGCTTTCATGTTTTTCATACTGCAAAAGTCTATCAAGCAAAAAACTGCGATCTCTTGAAACTTTCAACAGTCTTTTTTGACTACATCTAAGAGCATCTTGAAAACATTCATTCTCCTTAAAGAAAAATCCTTGAAATTTATTAAATTAAAAATATATTGCATGTTAAATTTATCTTCTTATTCAAAATTATAATATAAGATAAAACAATTATAACAAAGAGGTGATAATATTAATGGATCATACTAACATAAATAAGATATTTTAATTTCTTTTTCAAATTTAAATATTGTGCTTTATAATTAGGTTCTGGTTCTGGATCACTACTACTGTCACTAGAATAATCCTTTCTCGAATCTCGACTATTAGGTGTCTCGGCGTTTGCACTATTACTTGCACTGGCTGCTTCATTTGCCTGCATATTCGCTATAGACCGACAGTACCATCCATCAAGCATCTTCTAAAATTATATGATCAAATGACTATATCAACCTTATTGTTTAATAATACTATACATCAATATTTAAATTATGGTTATTTTTTGAACCTTTGGATAATTTTCGGATGCCAGTGTAATTATAAAATAAAATTGAAGTATATTGAGAAAGAGAATTAAACAAAGCAAAATATATTTCGATAAAATTTATCAAAAATATTAATTAAACTTTGACAATTGACAGTAACTAAATAGTTCTAATTTCATAGTTTCTTCGTCGGTCATTCATAATTCATGAACAACAACCACAGATTAACCCTAATAATATGGGTTATCTAATATGGAATCTACAGATACTGAAAACATTCGTGCTGACAAAAACTTAGAAAATTTTACCATACAATTTATTCAAAACATCGTGATTAGATACAATTTTATTTTTTATTTCATTATTTTGGCCATGGATTTTAATTTTCTTTTTCTGAGTAATCGCTTTTTGATGTATGCTAGATTTTAGACAAATTAAATAAGTCTTTTTTAAAGTTTAATATTAAATATAATAAATATTTACAGATCAATAGGAAAAATCCAATTTAGCGTGGATTTTATAATAAAGTACCAAAATGTCATTTTTATAAAACAAAATTATTCCCATTTTATAATACAACAATGCTTTAGTTTAATTCAATTATAAATAAGCTTTAATTTATTTGTAATTTCTTAACATATGATTGCACATCATATTTTTTTATGTATTTCGGTAGTCAGTATTATTAACCAATCAGATTTTGTAAGTAGGCAAGATCAAAAAGTCAATACGGTTTTCTTAATTTACTTTTTTGGTCGTATAATACGCGATTTTCCACCAGCGCTAAAGAAAATTGAACTCTATCTAGACCGCATGTGCTCTTTCAGCTGAGTGTGGACCGTGCTCGTCGCGGTTAGTCGGTGCCGGATTCATTCCTCGTGTTGTTATGGCTCTCGGTGGTGAAGTGAATGACGATAATGCTACGAAACAAACATCAAAGAAAGTGAAAAAATGTCCAGTGAATACCCATTTAAGCGAAAAAAGTGGGAGCGAGAATGGCAACAAAGGTAAGGTTTTCATCTATCAATTGATGGCACTCAGTTATGTAACATTTAGTGTGGAGTAAATCTTTAAAAAATAGCATCTAATTTTAGTAAAGTATTAAGAAAAATTGCACCATGCAATCATGTGACCGAAAAACATGTGATCATATTTTTTACTTCTTTTATCAAAAAATACTCACCTGGATATTATTTTATATAACATAAGATTCTAGTACTTATAACAATTATTCTTAATAATAGTACTTCTAATTTAAAATACATGATCTTTATAATGTATTACATCATTACACAACATTCTGATAGTATTACTACACTACTACTAAAATAATTAATAAAATATAATCACAAAAATATTTGTTATAAATATATAGCAGCTTGTAACTTTATTTATTTAAATATCATTTTTAGGGTTTATAGAGGTTGCAATGGTGAAAAGTAGTTTAAAATGGCTATGATTATTAGTGGCTTGCAGTAGTCACCTGACCTATTTCTCACAGAGTCATATTTTTTAAATGTTGCTATGATTACAATGGAATAAATTAAATTTGAATAGTGAGAAAAGCACTTTCAAGAGAAACTCTTAAGTTTTATTTTTTATTAAATTATTTTAAATATCTGAAATATATCTTTTTAAATTTTAATTAAATTCATTTACATATACTTTTATGTATTTCATAATTTATTGTCCCTTTTATACTATTCTAAAAGGTGAGGAATCAATTTTTTTTCTAAAATGAGAACTAGCATACCAATATGTAATACAGACTTAAGCCATTTAATTATAAAAAAAGTAGATAGCAGATATATGTTTAATTTTAAAATGATATTAAATGATCCTGGAGATGTAAAATTGATAGCTTAAGTTCTATATATTTACACAGAATACATTCTTGAGAAATAAAAATAAATATTAAGAGATGATATATACATAATAGTAAAGTTATTTCATATGAATAACTTAAACTTTATTAAAAGATTTACTAATAGTCTGACCTTAAGTCTAATAGACATTTTTAATCTAAAAAATGAATGTTTTATTCATTCATTTACAACTTACATAGTCTTATTTAATTGCTAGCAAGACAAAAAATAATTCAATGCTGTTGTGTGGTAAAGACAATGTATTGGATAACATATTCATGTGTAAAAATTACTATAAGAAGAAATAAAACATCTGGTATATTTTTTTGTCTCTATAACCTTAGGACTAGGTATAAAATAATGATTGTTAAGATCTGATTTAAAAATTTAATATTTTATTATTTTGTAAAATACAAAGTATCCCTCATTAGAACAAAGTCAGTCGTAGAAATTTTGATGTCAATCATAGAACAAAAGATTTATTAATGGCATGTTTGTATACTTGACTATGATTGACTTACTGTACAAAGAACACTTCAGCAAATGATCTTTGTATTTTCTTTATAAATTTGTATACATGTGTTCATCATATGCATCCCGCATGTCATTAATCATATTGACAATAGTTGTACTACTTGGGAGAGCATGTAAATAAGTTCATAACAAAACTTTAACATGCAACAATATTATGTTACAAAAAATTATCATGCTAAATTTTACAAAATCTCATACTTCATATATATTTTGGTTCAGTCAACTTATGAATCAAAAAACTTATTAAATCGCTTATATCTGCGGAAATTTTTATTAACCAATTATTAATTTGAATTTGAATTGCGTATACAGGTGACAGAGTATAATTATCCTACTATGTATTCACCTTTGGAATATTGAATCCATTCCACATAAGATCCTACAACCATTGCATACACGAACTAAGTCGGCCATAATAACATCGATATTTAGTGTATAAACAATTGAGGGCCATCGTGACGCAGCCTCACTCCATTAGACTGACTACGTAAGCGCGACAGTTCTGGATTTGAACTTTTACTTCGCTCTCCTATTTTGAGTTGCACGCTGGATCTTGAAATAAAATAAAAATCAAATTAAATCTGCTATACGAAAAACGAAATAAAATATACTCTGTGTTCCGCTTTCTGTGATTACCCCATTAGAAATAGGCGGTAAGCAAAAACAATGTAATTTTGATATATACATAATAAATTATTTATATATAAATGATTTTACTTAGGAAACGAAAATTGTTTATGAAATTAGGTATAGTTTATAGTTGCCATACGTAGGGTTATTTAATCGATATTTCCTTGAGTTTCCTCTATAGTTGTAAATACCTTTAAGACGAATAACATTATTAAATGTATTTGTTTCTTTCAAATATATTATTGTTATTTTTTAAGAAAGTGCATTTCATATACACCGTAGTGTTATAATGTTTCATAAAAGATTTATAAGAATTAAATATTAATTTTAGAATATTAGTCGGATTCTTATTTAATTCCTTTGAAAAAATAATCACACAAGGATTACCTTATATGATCTCTTTGCATCTCTTTACTTAAGTTACTATTATTTAAAAGTAATATTCTCAAGGGGGTAATATTCTCTGTAGAAACGTAATACATATAAGCAAAGACTCGTACTGTGTGTGGATATTATGACCACTTAGTAGCTAGCCAAAGTTAGTAGTCATCAATAAATGTGGTAGGACAATTTAAAAAACAACACGCGTGTACACAAGGCTATGCATCTAGTAATTGTGTGGATGATATTGCATTGATGAAATTATGTTTACACGAACCCTTAAATTTTATTTATGTCTGTATTTACTCTAATATAATAATCATATATTTAACTTATTTAAAATTCACTAATAAAAACGTATTAGATCGTACGTTGACAGGCTTAAGATTGATAGTCGTGCTAGTGCTGCAGTGATAAGGCATGATAAGATTTCATATGATGAGATTTTTACTTGGAAGTAAAAATATTATCTCCGACCAAATTTTTTACTTGTATGATTTTCACAAAAATTGTGTTCTTACTACCGTGTCCTTAACTAAAAGACAAAACTAGTGTAGGTTCATTAAATATTATGATAGTAAGTTGAAAGCTTTAAATATGCTTCACTGCTTAGCATTTCATTGCCTCGGTCACCTCCATTCTAGCGTATCGCTATTAAAAAAAAAGGAATAATTTGCTATTTTTATTTAAGCTTTAAAGTGACCTTTAGGATTTAGGTTAATGGTTTTCTTTACACATCTAGCCTTTTTTTTTAAATTAGGGGGAATTAACCAGACTATTTTAGGATGGGCAATTCTAACGCTAATTCTCTCACATAAAGTCACTAAAACGCAAAACGCAACCAGTCGTGACACAGTAATTTATAGTACAAAAGGACCGTTAAGTTAACTTGCCTACATGTATTACAACATTTACTGTAACACATTTTTGCCTAATTAATATGACATTGTACCATTTAAAAATGTAAAAGTGACTTATTTTATATTAAAAGTAGTCATTTTATGATGAAAAAGGAAATGTACAGGTACGCTTTATACACAGTTGTTTGTCTCATTTATGTTACCTGATAAACAAAACTTAAAAGGCAGTAGTTTGGGCAAAATAAAAGTTTTACTCTTCTTCTAATGTCAAACTATACCAAGTGCCAGAGTCGGCGTGTGGCCAACAGATAGAATTCTGGCTCGTCTTACGCAACGTCATTTAGTATAGTTGCCATGCACTTAATAAATAGGTACATATTTTATTACAGCAATGACCCTCAATATAGCTTTAATGTGACATAAGTTCAAAGTCAAATAATTACGATACACCAGGTTTTTAGCATCATATAACATTTTTCATGCTATCTTCAATTAAAATAGTCTTTATAAGTGGATGTAGGCTTGGCTCACCTTACACATGCTACAAACAGTGAAGCGAAATTAATATAGAATGTAAAGTTATACTTCTGCGTAGCACAACTGAATAATGGCCAACTGATTTCATATAAAATAAATGATTTTTATTAGGCGAATAACTTTAAATAAAACTGACATTGACTTTAAAATCGGTAATCATACTATTTTCAAATATTACAAAGATATTTGTCATCGCGACTAGTAAATATGTCAAATTTTCAATAGTATTTGGATATTTTTTTAACCAATTGGCTATCGAGAAAAGACTAAGAAGTAAAATAAAGCTAAGAAGCCAAATAGTAATAATATAATTCCAGCAGTTAAAGGTTAAATATTCAGAGATAGTTGGAGCGCAACGTGGGCTTCTCTTTGCATAATTCATTGATCGGCGCCGTTCAGACCGTAGAAAACAAATTTTTCGATTATGCGGCTTGACGTCACACTTTACGCATAAAAACAAGAGATTGAGCTTGTTATAAAGATACATATAGTTATATCCTGTATAGGTAAGAAAAATGTTCTTTAACTGATCGTCCAAACTAAATATAATCTTCTATTTCTTAGCCTTCTTCAAATAGAACAGATTCTTTATTTTATTTAAAATTTCATAAAAAGATTTTACATTACGTATTTATTAAAAAGCAAATTCCGAGTTTTTTTATAATATGTTTCAACTATAACATTTGGACGACAGAGTTCACACGCGAGGCAAAGAAATCGTGTCAACGTCTGTTTATCAAGAATTCTGATTTAATATCTGACTTCATGCGCGCCTCATTTCTGTTATCTTGTTTGGTGAACGACAACGAAGATAAAATCTACGTTCAGTAGATATCTTTCCCTATTTTTTGTACGTCTTTACGAACTATTAACAGTCACATTCCGTTTATGATGGTATTATAAAATGAGCCTTATTGTTTCTCATTATCTTGTGATTGTTGTTTGTGTTCTCTTATCAAACACTCCTACTTATTCGTTCACGCAGCTAAATTAATGATCGAAATGTGGGTCGTTGTAAATTGAATTATTAATAGAAAAATAGCTACTACGCATATTAGCTATCTTTTATAATATAATGCCCAAATTTCTTTCTTCTCACTAATTATTAACATACGTAGGCTGTGAGATTATTCAAACAATGAAAAATATTTCTTTAATTGATAAAATACAGTAATCTTTACAAAGAACTGCGTTGAAGGCGTCTATTGTTGGCGGTATCCCGTAGCTATCTATTATTGACTCGTCGCTGGAGATATTTGGCTTTGCGCCAGTTATGACCACGTGTTCACTAGTCACAAGACAAGACATGCGTGCTCGATCTCTTATACTTTGTTCTAATGCTTTTCTCGCATTCAGGGTTCATTGATCTGCTGTTATATCTTTCTCCTTAAAAGTATCATTATGGAAATTTTATATTATTTCACTAATTTTTACGGGATCTTGTATATGTTTAAAACATCTATTTTCTAAATCTTTACAGCCCCAAAAAACGAGAAAGTGCCTAAAATGAAAAAAGAATCAAATAAAAATATAAAAGCAGTCAATTGCAGTAATGGTCATGTCAGTACACCAAATGGGCGCGCAGATGACGAGGGAGGCGGCGGCAGCGCCTCATCACCACGTGTGTCTTATGCAGCAGCCGCCCGCAAGGCACTTTCACCCCAGGCTAACAACACATCTCCGCAATATCCGCAGAGCACAGGTGTAGCATTAAAAACATTGGTCTTAAACGTTTCATGTACCTTCGACATTAACCACCTTTGAACCTGATAAATTTAGTTGTAACATTGTATTTTTAGGTACAAAATAATATTTAAAATAAATGTGGTATGTTTTAGTTAAAAAGTTTAAATATGTACTTTTAATTCTACTATTACATTTTGCGATTATTTGTAATTAGAAGAATACTAAAAAAATATATGTATTTTATATTTTCATTACTTTGTTTAATGTCGTATTTATTCATTTTAGAGTGCCCTAAAGAAAAACTTAGTGAAACAATGTCAGTGGATACTTCCGGCAATTCAGACTTAAAATTAAATGGTGAGAAATCTTCGATAGATGATAATAATGAACATAGTAATGATAAATCAAGTACCAAAGAACCAATTTTAAATGGAGCTGAAGATATAAATGTAAAGGTTGTCAATGGTGATCCAAAAAATATTTTAGAATGTGATATTAGTATTAGTAATGCTAAAGTAGTCTCTAATGGAATGAACAATGATTCGGATAACACAAAATCTAATAAATCAGATGAAAGCAACGATATAATTTTAAATCCAGAGTTAAATTTAACCGTTTTTGATACTAAATCAGTAAATAACAAAAAGAAAGATAACAAGAAGAATATTTTGGTAGAGAAAAATAAAGAAATTGAATTGATTAATTCTAAACTGAAAAATAGCTTAGACGAGAAAAAGGATGAAGAGAGCTTAAAGAAAGCAGACAAAGATAAGGACAAAACTGATGATGAAATTTGTAAGGCTGTAAACGGGGACAAAGAAAGAGAATCATCCCCCAGTGAAGATGGAGACGAAAAAAAACGCGATGCTGAAGTTGTGTTCATACAAGATATGGGATTTACAGTGAAAATTGTTAGTCCGAGGGCAGAACCCTTAGATATTCAAGTGTCCAGCATGGAACTTGTACAAGAAATACACCAAGTGCTGATGGATCGTGAAGACACATGTCACAGAACATGTTTTTCCCTTCAACTCGATGGTGCCACGTTAGATAATTTTGCAGAGTTAAAGAATATTGAAGGACTAAAAGAGGGTTCTGTTATTAAGGTATTTGTTTATTAAAAATATGAATTACCTCTTTTAGGCCTTTTATGCTTATCCGAATGAATTAGTAATTAATTTTTTATATAATATCACAGGTGGTAGAGGAACCATATACAATGCGTGAGGCTCGCATTCACGTACGTCACGTGCGCGATCTCCTCAAATCTATTGATTATGTAGACGCATACGCAGGTCAGGAATGCAGCTCTCTTGCTTTTCTTAACATTATCACTCAAGGCGATATACTAGGTACGTATTCCCTTTAAATATTAAATTTTACGTTAATTTTTTATTATTTAAAAAATATTTATAATTCCGCTAATTACAGAAAAGAAAAAATCAAGACCGGAAAGTGTCGACTGTACTCCTCCAGACTACATAATGCCTGGTAGCACAGAGCGACCGTTATTGCCTCTTCACCCAGGTCTTACAAAGGAAAATAAAGCCCCACAGTGTTTAAAGGTACCTAACGAACATGTCTAGTATAAATAAATATAATTTATAATAATGTTATAGTGTAAAACAAACATTGTATTTATTTTAATCTAATATTTCTTAACAGGTTCTTACAACGTCAGGGTGGAATCCACCTCCAGGACCACGGAAGATGTGCGGTGACTTACTTTACTTGCATGTTGTCACTTTGGAAGATCGCCATTTTCATATAACGGCGTCTCCACGCGGTTTTTACCTTAATCAGTAAGTTATTGTTATCTTATAAAATATCATAAGTTTAAGATATATAATTATTCAAAAGGCCTGTAATGGTAAAAACTATTTGCAATTTAATTTAATTAATTTAAAATCATTGTCTTGATCGTTTTAAATATGGTAATATTGTAAATTTTTTAAATAAAGTAATATTGAGCTAGAGTAGTAGATATATGTATATGTACAGTCAGTTTGCAATTTCATATATATTTGTTTAAAATTTCAGGTCCACCGAAGAAGAGTTCAATCCTCGTCCGTTCAACCCGTCCTTATTATGCCATTCCCTCATAGAGCTTTTAAGTATTGTATCTCCAGCGTTTAAGAGGAATTTCGCATTGGTGCAGAAGAGACGCATGCAGAAACATCCGTTCGAAAGGGTCGCTACACCTTACCAAGGTTTATCAGTGGGCCTCGCCGATGCTCGATCACACAGTGGACGCGATAAGAGCAGAAGATAGTAAGATATTATTTTAGTCTTAGTTTAGTTCTTAATGTGTATTTAAATTTATTTCAAACTTTTATTTGGCAACCTTTTCAAATGTCTTTAATCAATGTTTGCTTGAATGTCGGCAATAAATTAAAATATTTTTTGAACTTCGCTTATTGGTATTTTCAATCATAACTGCTGAAATAAAACATCAAATATGTTTTTCGCCGTCGATAAGTCCCCCAAGAACGTCGAATACGACTTTACTCCGCTATATTTGGTTATGTTGTTATTTGGTTATTCGATACAATAATAGACTCTAAATAACATCGCAGTCATTCAATTCTTTTTTGTTTAGCGTTCTCGTCTAAGCTGGGATACGAGGAGCACATCCCGGGGCAGACGCGCGACTGGAACGAGGAGCTGCAGACCACGCGCGAGCTGCCGCGTGCGACCCTACCTGAGCGCTTGCTGCGAGAACGTGCTATTTTCAAGGTAACCTTTGATTAACGACATTAAAATTTTAAATAAAACAATTTATTTTAAAATTTAAATAAAACGGATTTTTCGCGTGTATCTTAATTTTCTGGAAACTCGTTGCTTCGAACACTTTGCAGCAGTCCGTGGTCGCGGTTACACTGTTTTATTTAAAATGTATAACAATCGCGAAAATCAAAAATATTATATCTTGTATGAACACAATGAATGTGTGATAATCAGACAACACACGTTTTTTAACCACGATGTTTCTTGTAGCTACATTTCCCATTCGGAAGAATATTTATATATTTTCATTACCCATTCCTCTCAATGTGCACTGTTTCGTCTGCCTACCATGCTTTGGTATTCCAGTACAACAAAAAAATCCACTCACTATATATACAGTGAGCGCATCTTTTGTTGTGCTGGAATAAAAACTCATGGTCAACTTGTGTTTATTGCATGTCTAATCGTTGTATTATTTTATATTGCTTGTTCTAGGTGCATAGCGACTTCGTAGCGGCAGCCACGCGTGGTGCCATGGCGGTAGTGGACGGCAACGTGATGGCCATTAATCCTGGGGAAGAGCCCAAAATGCAAATGTTCATTTGGAACAATATATTTTTCTCCCTGGGATTCGATGTTCGCGACCATTATAAAGATCTCGGTGGTGACGCTGCTGCTTTTGTAGCACCAGTGAGTATTATACTTTATTGAAATGCTGATCTATATTTATAATTATAGTGAAACCAAAAATAATGCGCCCGGCCGTAGTTGTGCGGAAGCACAGCGTCTTCCTGCAAACTCGACGGTTCGAGTTCCACTTAGGGAAATTGAGTTATTTTCATTTTTTTCCGATCTGGTAACAAGGCAAAAGGCCGATGACTTCCTGTACTCAACACGTAATGCTTCAAAAGGCGGAATTTGGGAAAAGGAGTATCTTAATAATAAATTCCTAAGGTTCCCTGTTCTGTGTGAGATACAGCATGCTAAAGCACCAAAAACAATACATAAATGCAGTAGAACGGTAGTTGACGATAAACACGATTAGCTGTGTTTCGATTTATCTAATCTCCTATACTTCAAACTTTGTTCTTTTTATGAAACTGAATGATTTATTTAATGGAACACGCTCAGCTCTAGAACTAGTGTCAAATATAAAAATAAGTTGTACCCGAGTCACTTACAACGTGGCTTTCCTCGTTCCCTCAGCGCAACGACCTGCAAGGCGTGCGCGTGTACAGCGCGGTGGACACGGCGGGGCTGCACACGCTGGGCACGGTGGTGGTGGACTACCGCGGGTACCGCGTCACCGCGCAGTCCATCATCCCCGGCATCCTGGAGAAGGAGCAGGAGCAGAGCGTCGTCTACGGCAGCATCGACTTCGGCACCACCGTGCTGTCCCACCCCAAGTATATGGAGCTTGTGAGTCATATTTCCATATGCTGTGAATTGTAGTATTATGACAAAGTTGTGTTTAAAATGAATACTTATATTGTGTGTTTTTAACATGGTTAAAAATTTATATGTCTTTTTTAAAATCATACATTATTTAATCATACATTATGATTATTTATATTTCAAGTTAATAAATTCAATTGCAACTAGTTGATTAACTTAGTTTTTCTTATTTTGGTCTGTTTTACTCTATTTACTGTCTGTTAGGGAATATTGGTATTATAATTATTGTTAGGAGTGGTTAATGTGTTTCTGAAGTATACACCCCTTTATGGGTAAAGGCATCCTCTATCATATTATGAGTTTACGTGGGAAAGTATTCATGTTATTCGAATCCCATGTAAATTTGAATCTTTTTTGTTACTTTGAATTTTTAAATACTAAATTATAGTTAAATTCTCACTATATTTTTTTTATTTCAAACAATTTAAACTATAACATATTTAATGAGTAAAAATATACAATAAATAAACATCTAAATTTTTAAATATTCGACTCTGGTTTACCTTCATTCCAATTGCACACTTCGCCACTGTTGACATGTTTTGAGAACGTCAGTGAATTTTTTTATTTAGTGTGACATATTTTACTTTTTGTGCTTTTTAAAATTTAAACATCCTCTAACTTCTCTCCATGGTTGTTTAGAGGAATTTGAGTATTTGTTTTACTTTGTTTATAAACATCAAAGTATCCAATACGATATTTAAAATTAGAAGAAGATATAGACTTTAAAGAGATTTTTATTAGCTTATAGTAAAATTAAAATATAAATAAGTTCTTGATATTGTGGTAATACAAAACATCAAAATTTCTTTAGAACATCGAGGTGGTCATCACTCTTGCATTGCTGAAATACTTAGTTTTAACGTAGTGTAACGTAATTTGAACCCACGCCATGTTTGTAACAACTTATTTATGCTACCAGCATATACAATACGTTATATTATACGTATGAGAATTGTGACGTAGTATGATAAGAACGTATGGCTGAATGGTTAGACAGTTTGGACGGTGTCCAAAAGGCTAGTAGCCTTTTAATTACTATAGTACAAATCCCGCGAAGTTCAAATTTTACAAACACAAAAATCTCACTATGTTATATATACATAGTGAGGGATAACACTTAAAAAATAATAAAAACACACATTTTTAATAACTTTTCTATTGTTATACCTTCGTGTCCTTTATTTACATTGTGTTTGGTTTAAATATCATATAGGGATTTTTTAGTAAAATAAATCATAAGGATATTTAAAATTTGAACATAGTTTATCCGACAATTTTTAATTTCACAATATTTTCATATTTTAATGTAATACATAAAAATATTACATTGAAAATTTTATTTAAAGTTTATGTACATATCCGTAAATATTGTATACTTTCATTTTTAGTTAAGCAAAGCTGGTCAACAATTAAAAATAATGCCACACTCAGTGATCAGCGCTAACGGCGAAACTGTAGAGTTGTGCTCCAGTGTCGAGTGTAAAGGCATCATCGGAAACGACGGCCGCCATTACATACTGGACCTGCTCCGCACTTTCCCTCCAGATGTCAACTTTTTACAATGTAATGTATTTATTAGTTTTTTCAATAAACTTTATATCTATGCAATGTATTGTGCAGTTGTAAAATTTATGTATATTTTCAGTGGAAGACGATGAGTTGAGAGAAGATATTAAATCAATGGGCTTCCCGATTATACATAAGCACAAACTGTGTTGCCTTAGACAAGAATTAGTTGATAGTTTTGTTGAGTAAGTATATAAGTGCATATATGTCTTGTTTCTCATTCTTAACTTTTAAAATGACCATTATTATATTTTTATTTTAGAGCACGATACTTCATGTTCATACGTTACGCTGCCTTCCACTTACAACAGTTAAGTGCGAAACGCCAACGTAAGACTTCTGAGCAAAAATCGATTGAAGCTAACAAAGAAAATGTAAAGAAAGAGGCTGCTAAAGAGACTGAAAAAGAAACGAAGATTGAGGGCAAGAGCCAAGAAAAAGAAATAAAAGATAAGAAACAAAAGAAAGATGACAAAAAGGAAAAGCTTGACACTGCCAAAAAGGTCGAAGTAAAAGAGAAAGCGAAAGAAAACGAAGTAGAGACCGTTGAGGTAAAGGAAAAAGAAGATGAAATATTGCTCAACGAGAATTACTCTGAAATCGATACAGACTTTGCCAAGAAAATTGTGGAGAGCATAACGGATTCCATTTGCAGTGGAGACAAACAAGAAAATGATTGTAAGTAATAATGTTATGGTTTTTATTTTAAAACGCTATATAACTTCTAGTAGCCTATTGCTCAAGTTTTTTATTACCATTTTTCACCTCCCGTTCAGTAATGTGTGTTCGTAATGTTTATTATATTATATAATGTAACATCAGCGGGCGAGCGGTCCCGCGCGGTGGTGGCGGCGGCGGCGCGCGCCGTGGCGTCCCTCAAGGAGTCGGAGTTCGACGTGCGCTTCAACCCCGACGTGTACTCCGCCGGCATCAAGCATGCCGCCGCGCCCGAGCAGCTCGCGCGCCAGCGCCACCTCGTCAAGGAGGCCGCCGCCTTCCTGCTCACCACGCAGATTCCGGCTTTCGTGAGTGAATGCTTTCTTGTGCCGTCTCATACTTGCTAATCCCATTGCAATGTATTAAATTAAATATGTTTCTATATACAACCATATATATTTATGGGTCTTATTAATATGTTCGAACATAATCAATTGTAAAATCGCGTGCGGCAGGTGCGCGAGTGCCTGGAGCACACGTCGGCGCCGATGGACGGCGCGGGGCTGACGGAGGCGCTGCACGCGCGCGGCATCAACGTGCGCTACCTGGGCCGCGTGTGCGCCGCGCTGCGCCCGCACGCCGCGCTCGCCTACCTGCACAGCATCGCCGTCGCCGAGCTGCTGCTGCGCGCCGCCAAGCACGTCTACACGCCCTATCTGCAGGTGAGCCCTGCTTTGATTGTTTTTTTGACACGTAAAGTTTTAATTAAAGCAATTTAATAATATCAATACAAAGTCAACTTTGTCACACCATAAAACTATGTTACATCGAATATACCTGAATAATTTTAGTAAATTACTTTTACGTAAACGGCTCAAATGACTTAATAATTGATTTTGGATTCACTTGAGATTTCTAGAGAGAGTTTTCCGAATTTGTGTTTTAAAACATTTAACAAAAATAATAATGCGGCAGGGCTGCGAAGCGATGTGCACGGGCGCGGCGGTGGCGCACTTCCTGAACTGCTTCCTGGGCGCGTGCCCGAGCCCGGCGGTGGGCGCCCCGGAGGCGCCGGCGCGGGCCCCGCGCTCGCGCGGCCGCCGCTCCAAGAAGGCGCACCACGCGTCGCCCGCCTCGCCGCCGCCCTCGCCCGACTGGCAGAACCTCACGCCCAAGTCGCTGTTTGCGCAGATCAAACAGGAGCTCAAGGTGCGTTATCGTAAAGAACTCAATTTATTTATCACTAACATACAATTATTTATTATTATTTAATAAAATTGCTTCATCAATTTGCAGTCATACTGGGGTTATGAGCTGAACGCAGAAAACATGGATGCCTTCATTGAAAAACACTCTCTACAAAAAATATCGCTACTGAGGTACTTAAATCAGACATATTTTGATATTATCAAATGTCACTTTAATTATGTTTATTGTCGTAATACAATATCAAATCTCATTTATTCTTTTAGGTCCTTTGCACTTAAAGTTGGATTACAAATGTTGTTGAGAGAATACGATTTCGATAGCAAGAATAAGACCACGTTTTCTGGATCTGACATTATGAATATCTTCCCTGTCGTTAAACATATCAATCCGCGGGTGAGATATATTTACATACATCAACATTACGGTATAAAAACAAAAAAAAAAGAAATGAATAATTATTTAAAAAATTGCAGGCATCGGACGCGTACAACTTCTACACGACTGGACAAAACAAGATCCAATCGGGAGCTGTGTCGGAGGGGCACGAGCTGATCGCGGAGGCTCTCAACCTGCTGAACAACGTGTACGGCGCCATGCACGGCGAGATCGCGCAGTGCCTGCGCATGGTGGCGCGCCTCTGCTACGTCACGGGCGACCACCGCGACGCCATGGCCTACCAGCAGAAGGCGGTGCTCATGTCCGAGCGCGTCAACGGCATCGACCACCCATACACTATTACTGAATACGTAAGTGCTGTAATTATTTTTTTAAAAAATACTTAAAGAAAACATATAAAACGCAGCGGGACTTGAACCCGCGCTCTTTTGCGGACCGGGCTAGCGCTCTCACCATTGAGCAGTGCCTGCGTTAAAATTTTTATGTTTTCTTTAAATATTTTTTCTATCCTCAGTGTGGATTAACACTTTAAAAATTATGAAAATATTTTTTTCACAACACCGTGTTCCGTCTAATTACCAGAGCGAAGAAAATGGAAATAGAAAATTCAATATTCCACGAATGGTAATCGAACCCATAAACAACTGCGTTTACAGGCAGACGCTACGCGTCTGCGCCATGACTGTCCTCAAATATGTTTATATTTATGTTTAGTCATTAGAAGTTTAGAAAATAGCATTATATTTGAACAAAAATATATTATTCTAATAAATTAAAATGTTCCAGTCCCATCTGGCGCTTTATTGTTTCGCTAACGGACAAGTCAGCACAGCGCTCAAGCTACTGTATCGAGCGCGTTATCTGGCCCTGCTCGTGTGCGGTGAAAACCATCCTGAAATGGCACTGCTAGACGTAAGTATTCAATTCTTTACATGTTTTCTTTTGCATTACTAGTTATATAACAAATACATAAAAGAAAATTTTATTTAATTAATTGAGTAATATTAAAAGAAAACTACAATTTTGATGACGCTGATTAAACAGAGAGTATTTTTTTCTAAAATGTAGGTTCAATTGATGTTACTATGTTAATATTTATTATTAATTATAACCTTCCAAATTGCTTAAATTTTGCAACAATCATACAGGGATTTTTAATTATAGGCTTTGTAAATTATTTTGATTTGTTCGATAATATTTAAAATATATAAAAAATCATCTGTAAAAATGGCACATTACAACTCTTTAGTAAGTTCACGGATTACATTCCAATTCGTATTTGAACCTAAGAAACTGTGATTAAAATAGCAAAAAATGTATAACAAATTTCCATTTTAAAATATTGCGCTATTTTCTCGGAGTCTCTATATGCTGTTGTTCTAGAGTTGGTCATATAACAAATGCATATTATTAGTAATATTAAAATATAACCAATATTATGAGGACCGTCGTGGCGCAGAGGCGCAACGTCTGCCCGTAACGCGACGGTTACTGGGTTCGATCCCTCCCAGTCGAGGAAGATGGATTTTTCTATTTCCATTTTCTTCGCTCTGGCAAACTAGGCAAAGCGCGGCGTTGAGTTCCGCCACTCAACACGCAATGCCTCGAAAACGGCGGAAAGCGGGGACGAAGAAAGCAGGAGCTAAGCAACGGAGTGTCTTAATACTAGGTTCCCACGGTCCCTGCAGTTCCCTCTGCCTACCCTGCTTTGTGCGGGATAAAGCGTGAAGCTAAAACAAAAAAAAAAATTATACATTATTTCGGCTTCAGGTCGTAGACTTATTTTATTTATAAGTATATATTTTACGTTTTAGCCATATTTGTTGCTACTATCAATTAATATAGTAAATATTAGCTTAACCGAGTAGTGCTATTTCTGAAATTGTAAAAATTTAGATCTGCGAAAAATACGAGTTGTCAAATTAACTTGCTAAAAAATATAGTTTTCAAGCTTACTACCGGTGAATCCACGTTTTGCTATCTTCTTTGCTGCCCTAAAGCTAGGATGAACACTTTTATTCTTATTTATTGTCTAGACACTGTAAACCTACATTTTAAATTGAAAATGTCTCTTGTGTAGCTCCTTAACGACCCTTCTTTCACAAATTCTATTGATAGATTGTTTGTTGATTGTTATTTCTTTGTGCTTTTGCTACTGAAAGAGACGACGAAGACGAAGCCTTCACGTATAATTTCTAGTACTTTATCACCACTTCGAGAAGATCGAGTTCCTAAGAGTATCATTTTTCCGAATAAAATGTTTATTGTCTTATTTTGATTTTTTTATTTTAATTTATTACAATTAAAATTACAACCATACAATGTCAATGTCATCCCTATTCATTATAATATTTGTTTTGCCCAGAGCAACATAGCGTTGATCCTGCACGCGGTGGGCGAGTACGAGCTGTCGCTGCGGTTCGCGGAGCGCGCGCTGCGCGTGACGGGCGCCACGCACGGCGCGCGCTCGCTGAAGGCGGCCGTGGCGCGCCACCTGCTCGCGCGCACGCTGTCCTGCCTCGGCGACTTCCGCGCCGCGCTGCAGCACGAGAAGGAGACCTACTCCATCTATAAGCAGCTGGTGGGTCCACGTTCCGGTGATACGTAGCATTTATTAACAATTATCGTATTAAAATAAATATATATAGGCATATTATGATTTTTTTTTCGTATAACTACTAACTTTTAATTACTCTCACCGATAAAGCTATCGAGGAGTAAGTGGTATACATAAAATTGAAAATTAAAATTAGAAATCCCTAATTAGCGTTAAGACTGTCTTTTGCGCATAATTAGTGTTTTGTTTTCTTGTTTTCTTTATTTAAACATTGAATGGTTCGTTCAGCTGGGCGAGAAGCACGAGAAGACGCGCGAGTCGTCGGAGTGCCTGCGCCACCTGACGCAGCAGGCAGTGGTGCTGCAGAAGCGGCTGGCGGAGGCGAGCGCGCGCGGCCTGCACCAGCCCGCGCCGCTGCACATACAGCCGCCCGCCATGGCCTCCGTCATCGACATGCTCAACCTCATCAATGGCATTCTCTTCGTGCAGATCAGGTGAGGCAGCCTTGCTGTTTTGTTATTGTTTTTTTTAGCTTCACGCTTTATCCCGCACAAGGCAGGGTAGGCAGAGGGAACTGCAGGGACCGTGGGAACCTAGTGTTTAGACACTCCGTTGCTTAGTCCCTGCTTTCTCCGTCCCCGCTTTCCGCCGTTTTCGAGGCATTGCGTGTTGAGTGGCGGAACTCAACGCCGTTTTGTTTGTATACTTTATAAATTAATTGAACCACAATAATTTTTAAAGATAACTTTTTTATGACGATTTATATATACAAATTTGATATTATATGTAAAAATATTTTTGTATTAGTAGATTGGATAAGTGTACTTGCAATACAAAATCATAATAAACCCTGGGACTTCTAAAAAAGAGTTATTTTGAAAAATTATAATAAAATCCCAAAAAAATTATTTATGTTTATTAATATTATAATTGATTGTACAGTCCACAAGACATAGAGCAGTTCAAAGCGGAGATTGAGAAAAGACAACTAAAAGACTTGCCGATCCCGACGCTGGAGGCGGAGGCCGCGCCCGCGCCCAAGGAGGCGCTCAACGGCGCCGACAGTTGAAACGCGCGCAGCTGAGCCTCTTTGTCGTTGTTCGTAGCGCTTGTTCATGTTTTACGTGACCGATTTTGTTGAGCTTTCGACACTTCTCTCAACTCTCGCGAAAAACTCCACAAATACATATAATATAACTATTATATTTGATTTTTTTATATTTTTTATTGATTAAATTCTAAATACTATTAAAATTAATTATACATATTGTTATGTATTAGGAATCAGATTTTATTACCTTTTTTTTGTTATATTAAATGTTATTTCTCGTTTGTTTGCATATTAATTCGTTATTTTGAGTTTATATTTGATGTGAACGGTTAAAAGATGCAATATTCACTCTCTAAATCAGCTTACATAACACATGAACGCCAGTGTTTGATCATATAATAATTGTTCCTTATCGTCAAGGTATGCCGTAGTGAATAGTGTGCTAAGGTTTGATGTAGATTTTTTTATTAGTCAAATTTTGAGGATATTATTTCGAACAAATATTCTATACATATAAGTTTTATTTTCTAAAACGTGCATGCAATTCGGTCCTCAGCTCGACGGACACCCAGAGTAGTGCAATCTCTCGTAGTGATATAGCAATAAGTTTTGGTTGTGAGCCCGCGACGCGGATCGCTTAAAATTGTACTGGTGCTACTGCCGATGTGTATTCCCTCTTATCATTGTTGTGCGGCCCGACTGCAGTACACTCGTCCCTGTTCTATTTTATGTATGTGTTACGTTGTTCATTCTCTGGCATTCGAAATAGTCAGTACACTCGTAACCCACTATACGTTTCAGATTGTTATAAATCTTTTTGTTTCGAACTTGTTTATTATTGTGGTTGTATTATTGGAAAATCTGAAACGTATTTCTTGATGTACTACTTAAAATACATATACAGAGTGTCTTCTGAGAAATTTTAAATGTATATCTTCTTTAGAGCGACGAGCGAGGTCTCGAGCGTAAATCACTGAGAAAAACTGCCTTAATGTTTGTATTAATTAATTTCTGAAAGTAGTATTGTTATTAGTTAGTGCCATATGTGTAGTCAATTTAGGTTGTTTAATATCTTTCTGTTAGTCTGTGATACTCAGTGATTGTCACCGAGCTACTTGCTTTGTCGTCCACAACACTACTCTTGTAATAGATGAATACAGACGCTTTAATAATATTTAAAAATTACTTACGAATCAAATAGTCACTATTTAAATGTTCAAGTGTTACTGTAAATAGCTTTTATGTCTTATGACAATAACAAATCATGTAAAAGATTATATAATCTGTACACAAGCAGGACGCTGATATATTAGGGTATATACTATATTATGTACTATAGGGTATATAATCGAAACAATATAAAATTAATATGTGGTGTGTGAGTTTATATTCTAGAAGTTGCTTGACACTGTGAACGTTGATATCTGTGAACTATTTATTTACACATAAAACAACATCACATTATATGTTTTGTACATTTTAGACACTCAATACATTAACAGACATTCTAGTATGAAACTTTTTAGAGACAGATATGAAAAGGTGTTGTTTTCAGTAAATATTTAATGTGCTATAATGTACACATACGAAACGATTGTTAATTCCTTTTCATTCACAGGCACTAGTATTTTATTGTAATTAAAATGACACAAACTTTGATACACAACTAAATAGTTGAAACTACTTGATGTCTCTGGGTGTCCTTAGATGTTATAATATTTTTAGTTCAAAAATAGCAAGCTTAAGCAGTCTGTTAATGGTTTGGGTTCTAAAAACAATTGTTAGTATGTAGAAGTGATTGCGTAGTTATAGCGACCCGTATGTTAATGGTTTTGTCGAGTGTGCGTTGATTCGGGCATCATTATTCCTAATATTAATTAAATTGTAAGGAATTGTTCGATGAAGTACGTGCCTAAAACATATAATAATGTTGTTGTTACGTTTCTCTAACAATATGACGATCATGTAAATACGGCGCTGCTCGTAGAATAATATAATTCGTTTTTAAATAAAACGTGTTTTATTTCTAAAGTGATTTTCCACTCCACTTTACTATCCACTTTTTCTGTACACTCATGCACATAAATAATTACTAATGTTTTATACATTAATAAGACAACAGGTATGCAATAAGAAAAACAAGTGATTTTTACTTTAAATTAATTTAATTCGATATCTGGGTACAAACTTACTTTAATTTTTTTTTGTTAACTTCACGCTTTATCCCGCATATTGCAGGGTAAGCAGAGGGAACTGCAGGAACCATATGAACCTTGTGTTAAGACACTCTGTTGCTTAGTTCCTGCTTTCTTTGTCCCCGCTTTCCGCCTTTTTCAAGGCATTGCGTATTGAGTGGCGGAACTCAACGCCGCGCTTTGCCTAGTTTTCAGAGCGAAGAAAATGGAAATAGAAAATCTATTTTCCCCGAGTGGAAATTGAACCCTCAAACCGTCGCGTTTACAGGCAGACGCTCACGCCTCTGCGCCACGACGGTCCTCACTTACTTTAATATAATTGTATAAATACTCCTACAACTAAATTTAACTACTTTACATCCTAATTACATTATTCAATGTAATAAACATTTGCTTTATGTATTTTGCAAATATCAATCATGTTTTTATATAATTAATAAATAATAGTTCAGTACTATAATAGTACATTTTTGTTACACAAATAGAATGAAAATAAAATAACATTTGCTAGCATCATAGCAAACGTGCGTTTCGACCTCGCAGTCAAATGGGGATAACCAAGAACTGTGTACCTATTATTATAAAACAACACAATTAGTTGTACACAAGCGATTCGATAATTGATTTATAATTAATAATTGATTGTTTTTGTCACGAAAGAATATAAATTGAAATGAGTAGTTTCTGATATCATTTGCGAGCGCGGGGGCGCGGGCGGGGGCGGGCGCGCGGGCGGGGGCGGGGCCGGCGGCGGCGCACGCGCGCGCTGCGTCCGCGCTCCAGCTGCGCCGCCACCAGCTCCGCCAGCACGCCGCGCTCCGCCAGCATCGACAGGAACGTGCAAATGAACTCGTCGTAGTTGTGCGTGCGCCGGCAGTCGTCCACCTACATGATAGTTCAAAATATTTAACATTGAAGAAAGTTTTATATACTATTAATGTACAGTTAATAGTTTTTTTTCGTAATGTGACACTTGGTCCATATGCTTTTTTAACTTATACTATGTGTTCTTAACATAAATATTAATTTTAATATTAATATAATATGTAGGATTGATATTAGTCATAAAGAACTCTCATCTTTACATTATTTTTTTTATTATTACTTTGAATTCAACAGTTTATAGTTTTATTGGTAATAAAAATTCTATTATGTCTTGGATAAATAAGTGCAAAACAAAAAATTATATTAATTATAGTTATACATGCACACTCCTTTATATACCTTAAATTTCAAATTATTTCTGTAAGAATAAATATGTAACAGCACACCTTATACATGTCTCTCTTATCGTTTTCGTCGTTCAGAGCCTGCTGACACGACTGAACCTCTCCGATAATGCTGCTCATTAGAGAGTTCAATTCAGAGTGGGTGAATAATAACTTTCTCATTCTGAATGGTTGTTCTGGTATCAATTCAGTGCATAATACTATTGGCAAGTTATTACTCTTTACAAGTGCTGTGGTCGATGTTGGATAGATCTATAGAAAAAAAATAAACATTTTTATCATTATAAAAAATAAAATCATCATTTACAAGTACTTTAAATTAATTACTGATTAGTACAAGTTGCAATAAATAGTAAAAAAAATACGCAGTTAAAGTTAGCCTGAGAGCTATAACAATGAAATCTCTAAATTGATTGCTAAAAGATTAGCTTAGCCTGTCTACAACTATAGCTTATTTATATGTAGAATATACTGAATCTGATTAAATATAATGAAATGGAAAGTACTTACATCAGATAATATTTCATTTTCTCCATTTATAGTAACAAATTTTACTACTGTAGATGGTTCTACTGGATCAGCTGTAAAAAGAAACACAGAAATGTCAACAAACTTTGTAAACTAATTTAAAATCGACATTTAAAAAATAAAATGCTACTAATATTTTGATTGTACTTTTTTAAGTTATTAGATATCTAGTGCTGTGCACACTATGTTTTATAATTATACATAATATATTATAATTTACACACTTATAGTAAGACCTTAGTTCATAATCTTTAAAGGCTACTTGCTGGTTTTTGTAATTTTGAGTAACTTTGTAGAAAATTTAAAAAATATATGTATGTTATTTATATTCTTTATTGTTTTCATCAAAGACAAGATCTATAAATATAAACACATTTGATGTTTGCAAGTTACAAATTACTTTAACTTTAATTAATTAGCACTATATGATGCTACAAGTATTGTAATTTTATAAAAAAATATTTTGTAATTATAATTACAACAACCAGTTACTTCAATAGTCATAATTGTATATATTAATTAATAACTCTTTATAATCTTACCCAAGCTCAAAGTGTTGTCAAACTGGGCTCTTTCCATAGATCCAATTTCAATAGTTATAGAATGAGTAAAATCTATGCTTAGTGATGATACTTCAGATGCTTCTAAACCATTCAGTATAGCATCTTCAGATATTTGAATGGTATTATCATTAATACTGCTATTATTAAGTGAATTTGTATCGTCTGGAAATTAAATTAAATTCTATTTAGTTAATTGCTAATTTATTATTTTGTTCTTCTTCTTCCTAGTTGTGGCTTTGACTAACTACACAGTCCCGTAACACATCACAAATGTAATGTAATCTCCGTAGACAACAGTTATACAAATACACAATCCAGATTGGCTTCTGCAAAGAATTCCAGTACTGTCTTGGCTGGAAGGGCTTTCAGGCCTGGCCTCTTCTGGGAATATTTGATGTTTCCCAAGGATAGCATTATAATTAATCATTTTAATTATTGTAATTAAAAAATATTTTAAAATGTGTTTATGTACCATTAAAATCTTTACTTTTATTAAGTAGATATCGTAGGTGTTTGCCAATTTTAGATATTGCTTCTTTCACTCTCTTCTGATTAATTTCTAATATATTTAATCTTTGTGTCAAGGCTATTCTTCTATCTGGTACTACAGCCATTAGGTTAAATCTAAAATTATATATAAATTTTATGACTAATATAAGTGAAATGAATAACAGTTTCTGTATAATTTAAAAGAATGTTTATATGAAACATTGTTAAATACTTCACCTGATGTCATGAACTTGCTCTCCTGCATCTCTACCTAATCTCTCAGCCATAACTCTTCTAAAGTTATCTGTCCAATCTTCATCTATAGCCCATGGGCCATGATCTGTAGGATATGGTTTTAACCCATCTAATTCAAATAGGTGACCATTGATTGGTACAAAACTAACAAAATGATAAGCTTCACCTGCAATTACAGTAACTTGTTATTTTTTATTTATAAATAAAATTAAAATTATTATTAAACTAAATTAACTTAAAATAGGCATTGAGATAATGTTTTTCTGTTGTAAACTAAATTTTTGTAATTAATGAATTCAGATTAAAACATCAATTTCTACATGCCTGTGAAACGGCCAGTAGAAACACCTGCATTTTTTTCAGTCTTTTTACGAGCTTGAGGAATAGCATGAGAATTGTGTGCACATGCTAGCTCAGGAGTGTTACCTATGGCCCATCCCTTATTCTCAGGATTCATACCAAGAGTGTGATGCTAGAAACATTTAAGCCATTAAATAAATATCAAAAGTTGACAATAATCAATTTGTTGAAGTATGAAGATAACACCTTCAGCCTGCTTAAAGTTTCACCTAAGTGAAGGTTAGGGCAATTCAACAATATTGACAGCAAAGCATGTGTGGCACAGCTATTGGGAACCATTTGTTGAGCAAAGAAAATATTATTAATTGTTTCTTCGTCTCGTACAAAACTTTCCGTTTGTTCAACAAATTTTCGTCTAGAACGTCGCTCCTCTATCCATCGAAATAAAAAAATGAATCCATACACAGGACTTTCAAGAGGTTTATGTAAATCATATATTTCTTCTACTTGAACACCTTTTACGCCGAAATCTTCTAGTAGAAGAGTAAATAAACCGGGATCGCTTTCTAATTCTAACCACCCTTCCGTAAGATTATTTAATTCAACCGGCATTGTTTTCATCTATATGATTTTTCGAATCAGTTTGTTATATTTTTCTATAAATACTTTTGGTGTTTTATAGCATTTTTGCAAACATTAAACAGCCAACTCCCAAAGTCCCAACTAGAATTGTTTATACTTTTGACATTTGACTTTTTAAGTTGTCTATGGATTCAGGCACAAATACTTATTAAATTTTATTTAATTTATGGCTATTTATATTACGGAAAGTTATAACTTATTTCAGAAGTGTCTCAGAGCTCGAGTCAAGACTTCAATTCCATAAGCAATTTATGATAGGAGCTCAATCTAGAAAAGTAAGGTTAGGATCAAAGAGGAAAGTTTAAGACATAGACATAATAAAATCTTTTATTCGGCAAGACGAGAACGACAAGTATAGGGTGCACGCATTGGGTTTAGAAATGCAAAACGAGTGGCTAACTATAAAAGAATTCAGTATCCCCTTAGCTTTAAAATGGCGCACCCTATTGACGACTGGTCTCCAGCACTATTAAAATTGTAATACTATTAAAATTATTTAATTTAGTAAGAGGGGGTAAAGCTACCGATAAATCTTGCTACATCTGTAAAGAGGCAGTAGGGACAGCTAAACATATGCTGGTGCGGTGTATGGTACTCTTGGATAGTGGTCAATACTCGCGGCGCCACGATAAAGTACTGGAAATCATACGTGAAGCCGTTAGTCTTTCAGTAGCAAGTGCACAGAGAAATATAACAACCCGCAAACGAAACGAAAGAAGGTTTTCATAAAAAACCCACACAACCCACACAACCGACTCCTTGGAGGCTGGGTTATGTGAGATTGTACCCACTAAAACCCCCTGCAATGGCCGCCTCAACACCGAAAAACGGAGAAGCTACGGGATCGCTTTCGCGATCGAGCACGTCCGCGGCCTCTCCTGTGCGTTGCTCCGCTCGTGGCTTGCGGAGCCCTTTTCAGGAGGGCGAAGATGGTCTCGGCCTCCCCGAACCCCTCGCTGGTGCGTACACCGGCAGTCTCCGCCCCACAGTGGTGGCAAATCGCCGTCGCCTCGCGTCCGATCCTACACAGGTACTCTCCAAAGCAACCGTGACCGGTCAGTCCCTGTGTAAGTCGGATATATTTATATGTACATAATATATATATATATATATATATATATATATATATATATATATATATATATATATATATATATATATATATATATATATATATATATATATATATATATATATATATATATATATATATATATATATATATATATGTATATATATATATATATATATATATATATATATATATATATATATATATATATATATATATATATATATATATGTGTATGTGTATATATATATATGTATATATATATATATATATATATGTATATATATATATATATATATGTATATATATATATATATATATATATATATATATATATATATATATATATATATATATATATATATATATATATATATATATATATATATATATATATATATATATATATATATATATATATATATATATATATATGTGTATGTATATATATATATATATATATATATATATATATATATATATATATATATATATATATAGTTTCAAAATAAAACGCCATTTCTCAAGTATGACGTAAGCGTGCACTATCCTGTGAGAGCAGGAAAGACATATATCCCTTTGTAATAAGGTTACTTTTTTGAATGAAAGTTTGACAACGTTTGATAGTATATCTGTAGTACGAGGTCTATGGGAAATGTGATTCTGTGCCTAAACTATTAATAATTGTGAATTGGTTTTTTATATATACCTTGAAATATTTTCCCCTATAAGTAGTTTTGATAACGGCCGTCGTGTCAGTATATATGTGTGTATATATATATATATATATATATATATATATATATATATATATATATATATATATATATATATATATATATATATATATATATATATATATATATATATATATATATATATATATATATATATATATATATATATATATATATATATATATATATATATATATATATATATATATATATATATATATATATATATATATATATATATATATATACACATATATATATCTATATATATATATATATATATATATATATATATATATATACACATATATATATCTATATATATATATATATATATATATATATATATATATATATACACACATATATACACATAGATTCTTAGCTAATGTGTCGTGACTTGTAAGTAATCACAATAAGACCTACCTACCTGGTAGGTGTTAATAGTTTTGCATTTTTATGAGTACTGAAATGACGAAAGAAACCTGCCACATGCTTCAGTAGTCGGTATATTAGTTAGATAAGCCTGTTATAAGAATCCTATTATTTAAACTGTGCATCAGTGCAACCAAGGTCATTTCAATATATATATAGGTTTTATCATCTTGAAGTCATAGTATCTATGCAGGTACTTATAACGCCATTAAAAAGCAATTAATGAGTTATATATTTATTTATTGAATTTTCTTTTATTATATTCATAAATGGAGTATTATTGAATGAGTATCAGAAGAAGTGCAAAAGGTGTTAAATAAAACATTTTTTTCGCAACAACATTTATTTTGTATGTACACTCAAATTTTGTAAGTTTGTAAAATGTACAAATTATAAATGCACAACGTCAGCATTGTTAACCTTAAAACAAACAGATAATTATAACCAGAAGGTCATATAGTTACAATAATAAGATATTGGTCCCAATTCATTGCAATCTCACTGATCAAATAGAAGATAATTCGATTGATGTTTAAGCGTTGACAATTGGCATCTATTTTTTTCTCTTTAAAACGCATTAGGCCAAATTTAAACAAAGAAATAACAAAAATGAATTACTGATTTATATTTTTAAGCGTCATTTAAAAAAATGTAAAATTTATGACTTTAGAAATTGTATTCAAAACCAAGATAGAACAACGCACATCCTTTCGACGTCTTACTAGAAACCAACTGCAGTAACATGTTAGCTCAAAGTCGGCAATCTCATGGTTGATATGATTGTTTTGATATGCTAATACTTATTTACAAATGATATGTATGCAAGGACATTCCAATAAAGCAGCTGCCTGGTTAAGTAATGATTAACATAAATTATATGTAAGGTTAACTAATTTTGCGTAGAATAAAAAATAATAAATACTGTTATACATAATGAAAAAATCACCACAAAGTTGTGCAATAAAAACTTGTACAGATACAAATTAATATGCCTTGGTGATTTAAAAAAAAGTTTATTTATTATAGTCGTTAATTTAAGACTAGAATAGAAACAAACTGATTGGTTCTTAACTTGATTATAACCTAACGTTAAGGTTAATTGACGGCAGGATTTTGGTGAACAGTGAGCTGTAAAATGCTATCGTACGAGTTCAGTACAAATATGATAACAACGCACTTTTCCTGCCATCAAGTGTCTATAACTAACAATGAAGTATCACAAGTCACTAGCTACGAAGTATTTACTTTATACACAGATACTGATCGTCGTGCCAATAAATTATATGCCTATGCAGTACATTATAATATGTACAAAATGTAAGAAACAGTTATATTATTGTTATTTAGGGTTAGCAGTTAAATGCGCAGGATGTTGTCTTACGCTTTAGTTCAATATAATTACATCTTATAGATACAAAATCAACTTTAAATTCCCTTAAGTAGTCTCTTTTATTTACTCGAAGTACAATCAATTGAGCAATGGAATATATCGTTATAAAATGAACAACCAGACCAGCCATGGGCGTTTACATAATACTGTACCAAAAGTGATGATAACACATTAATATCATAATTATTAAACTATTAATGGCACAGCTACTGTAATTTGTTAATATTTTTTTTATATTTTTGAATAATTTTATGCAAATAATAAATGTATCACTCCTTAATTCTCTACATTTGGAGAAAAGGCAATCTAAATTCTTCTAGTATGTTAATTTACAAATGTTTTATAATAAATATATACAGCTCGTGGATGATTAAGTATCTACTAATATTCACTCTTTAATATCACATAAGTACGCTTCGTCTCTACAGTCGACGGTCTTCTAAGATTAAATATAATAAAGTCGTTCCATGTGTGGACAGTGAATGCATATTATGATATAATGAGATAATACCGCATAAGGACGATGCATACGTGTAGCTCCGGGGATCAACTGCTCACGATGCTAGGTGTATTTACAAGTCAAAGTCACATCACATGAAACAGCAGTCGATTTAAAGTAACACAAAGGTCGCGCTGGTGGCGCCGACCTTTCATCTGATGGCTTGCGGCGGACGGTACGGCGGGGGCGGCGTCTTCGGCACGGGTGAGTGCGCGGACGGCGCGTGCACGGGCACGATGGGCTGCGGTATGGGCACGTGCGCCTCGTCCAGCTGCCCTGGTATCACACTCGCGTCGGCATGCGGGGGCAACGGCGGGGCATCCACAGCGCTGCGGGCGCTGCTGGTAGCAGGCAGCAAGCGTGCTGGGTTTAGCTTGATGGCATCATCGTATGTCGGTGGTGCACCCGCTACCGTGTCGTAATCTGGAGGTTTCTGCTGCATCGTCTCCTCGTCTGGCATTGATATAACGTGGATAGGATCGTCAATCTGGAAATTAGCAACATAGTCTGAATCAATAAAGTTTTATATTATTAATATATCCCACAAAATGTGGTAGTTGATTAAAGGCAATAGGACATGTAGGAATATTTAACTCACTTGGTGGGTGTCTGGCGAATTGCGGTCATTTTGCGGCTGCCTGGCGGGCGACTGCAACCAGCAGCACATTGCCGCGCAGATGAGCAGCGCGCCAGCGACGATGCAAGCCACGCCCACGTAGCGCACGGGTTCCGCGTAGTCCTCGGCCAGCCCCAGCCAGTTGATAAGAGCGCCTGCGCAAAGCAGAACCATGCCATAGCGGTATGGCCGCTGCGACTGTCTACCCTCGTCTAGAGACATGCCTGTAACAATATACGAATTTATATAAGTATACGTCCGCATAATGTTATTATGCACCATTCGGTCAGTACAAGAAGCCCAGCAAGTTTCTAATCCACCTATACATCCACGTCTATTTAAATGTATAATGTATAAAAAATTGTGTTTAGTACATGTATCAATTGTTTATTTATAATTGTTTACATGTTAGATACTATGTTGTTACAATATATAAATAATAATAATAATTTTATGCAAATAATAGCAAGCAAGCGCCAATGTGACAAGTTGTAGTTCTAGTTAAAACAGCAACAGATAGAACTGATGATGACTTCAGAAAATATTGCTCAAAATATCTTCGTAAGATGTCTTCAAAAATAAAAAGAAGCACTAAATGCTTATTTTAACCTAATTACACATATCCGTCTTGTTACTCATTATTTTTAAGCCTTCATAAAGCCTTTTAAGAGGAAAAAATATAAGTCAGTTATATGACTTGGCACTAACTGGAACATAAAATGTATGAACTCATCATAGGCGTGGATAAGCGTTGTCATGCAGTGACTGGGGCAAAGCCATAATATAACGGCATTCTATTTAATAGTACCTAAGTCCGAAATGAAAGTTGGGAAAGTTTCACTTTGAGGTTGAACAATAATTTGACTAAATTAAATATATTTTCATTTTTATATACATTTTGCATTACTACTTCACTAACATAGATAGATGGTACATGTGCATCTAGTTCTAATGAATAAGTACGTTATCACTGACTCTGTAAGATGTTTTTGACTGTTATATTTAGTGTTATGTTTTGATTAAATATATTATGATATTTTTACGGGACAGTATTTTAAATAGTAGGTAGGGTAAACTTTGTATAAATAAATGGGGCCCAAAATTGTAAAGACAAGGACCATTGAAGCCATATCCTCCCTTTTGGAAGGACGCTTAAGGAAATGCAAGTGTTTTAAAGTGAAGACTTTGGGTTAACATAAATCGAGGTCAGACAAAGACAATAGGTTCTCAGGAGATGTGGGTCAAGTTCGGAACGTGCGATCGAATGACTGTGACTTGATCACGCATTGGTAAAACATGCACACAGCTTAAAATAATTAAATTAATCTATTTAAGTTTCCACGGCTTTCCACAATTCTATCAATGCCGACATTTACCAAACGATTTGTTTTACGCATGAAGAAAATAAGTTAAAATTTAATATTAAACGAAAGAACTTACATGCTCCTGTGTGTCCTCGTATATCATAATTATATGCTATCGCATAGGTATGCCAAGCCATTGTAACGTATCTTAAGTTACTACTTAAAATAAAATTTACATTTATTTGGCACTAAATATATAAATGTTTATTTGTCTTTGTTGGAATACGAGTATGAAATACTGTAAATATTGAAAATAACGAGATCAACCATATTTATCTTATCAATTTTGTGTGGGCTATGTAGATTATTGTTTATATTATTTTAAGTATAATCTTCGACGGTGATAAGAAGCATTATAATGTTACATTTGTTTGACTTAAATATCTTTCTTACGGTAATTATAGGTAAAATAATGTAACGAATCAATTAATACAAGCTAGTGTTTAACTGATATACTAAGTCATTTATGATTAAAAGTAACATAAAATGTAAGAATAATAACATTGAAGAGTTTTTTTTGTTTTATGATAATATTAATACATTGCAGAATACATTCATCATAATGACAGAGAGATTAGTCATATCTACTGTTCCAATTGCTGACTAACAAAACAGATTTATTGTTTATAAATAAATGACAGTGTTAGAAAGAGTAAATGTAATCATTATCTAATAGTTACAGAATGTTCGCTTGAATAATATATGTGAGGTACGTAAGTCAGGTGACCCACGTAAGGATCTACCCACGCCGGCACTAAGCAGGCTTCCACTAGCAGCTAACGCGATAGCATTCGGTAATGGGATTAAAGACGACCCTATTTAAATCACTGAGGCTTAAAGTGTAAATTAAAAAATCAAACTAAAATATAAATACTTATTTCATACATATAACATATAGATGGAAATGAGTTAACTTAGTATAAATATAATATGCGCAGTTGTCTATAATATTGCTTGCGACTGGGGCTATAAAATAATAATTTTCTATTTTAAATTAACGTAGTCTTAGTTTTATAAACCGGTTCATAAAAAGTTCGTATTGAGGTGTTTTTCTCACGACAAATACGTTTGTTCTATCTGCTTTTTATTTAACATATATAAGTTTTACATTTTATATACAGTAAATTAAAATATCACATGACTCGCACTAAATGGTAAATAATATGAAGAATGTTACACGTATAGTTTTAGTTTGTTTAGTTATATTTTGCGTTTTAGTCATTTACAATTTATGTAAATGTTTTGTTTAATTAAATATAATATAAGATGCTAGAGTACTAGAAAAATCGTACTTCTAGTCATAACTGACAAGCTTGCTTAGTATAAATGTCTATCTGATGAGTTTGCTTTCATTATAATCAAAACGTCATTGGTGCACAAAAGTACAAGTGGAAAGCGTTTCTTCTTGTACATTTGTATATCTATGAGATTACTATAAAAAAAAGAATACACCATCCACAAAGGTGTCAAATATCAATCACATATGTTTATGGCATTGCAGTTAAATTGCGATATGTCTATAAAGATTTCCTGTTTTAATGATTTTATTTAATTAAAAAGAAATTATAACCACAACACAGTGTTTATTCAAATTATATCACATAAAATACCATATTTAATACACTTCCACGATGTAAATCTGAATCAGTACAATTCACAAAAAATATATTTATTAATTCAAAGAATTAATAGCTTATTGCAATTGCTTATTGTTTGGTCTTATTGAAATTTTAGTAGTACATCTACTCGTAAATATGATAGTTCTATATATCATATTTCATGCTATGTGCGTTTTCTGAAACCTGACAGTTGATTATAATAAAATTAAAGATTTTATAAATGTCACATTACACGAATGATTTAAAAAGAAAATGCTATTTATTACATCGATCGATAATATTTATAACATCGATTTCATATAAAAATGAATGTACAATTTTCATATTATATATTTTTAAGTGATTTTGATCAAAAATAATTTGACTAACAGCGGCCTTAGCCAAGGCGCCATTTGACAATTGCTTATGTTAACAATATGTATGGAGTTATCGACAAGTCACGTGACTTAAGCCAACGAAAAGAAAAATGGTAGCCAAAAACAAAACGTCAACAAAGTCATTGAGTCGAAATAGATATCTGAGCGTCTCTACAGTGTCAATCGCTAATTGACAGCCATGTTGCTCATTTTGAAAATCGCAGTGTTAATTGTTAACGCTCACCTATCGAAGTACGAAACCCTGCAGAAAACGTTAAAAAATTATAGAAAAAGAATTTTTCACCTTAATAATTACAAATTTGTATGTAAATTACGAAGTTATTAAGTGAATCGATTATTAATTAATAATTACGTAATAAATTTTACGATTATATTACGAAATTTTATTATTTTCGTTTTATTTTTCACCATTAATAATTTTGAATATATCGGTTAGTAATTTTAATTATTTTGCTTTACTATTATCTACTTTTTTTAACATATACTTAAATTTACATTTTCTATTTCTATTAATATTTGTTTGAGAAGTGTATTTCTTTAATCTGTTTTAATCAAATTAGTAAACATTAAATTCTTACACATGCAACATTAAAATATGTGACGTTACAGTCATCACGTGACGTTTCAAAAAATGCAAATCACAGACAAAGTCTTCTATTGACACTGTAGATGAAGAGTTTGATGTTGACATGTGTTGTTGGCGCTTTATGGAATAGATACGGAGCGTTTGGTTTTTGGCTAAGGCCTCAGATATACTTAAATTGTGTTAGAGACAATGAAGCCATGTTTTTTAATCTAATCATAATTTCAATATTAAAATGAAATAAATAGCTTTACGTTTATTTCAGCATGAAACTTAGTTAAGTTATAGCAAGCTACAAGTACCTACATATAACCTGACATTACTTTTTAAAAATTTAACAATTGATTTTTTTTCATTTTGATATCTATTAGGATCGCTAAGGGACCAGCTACTTCCTCAGAACAATGGCCGTTATGCCAATTACGTGAGATAAGTAGACCGACAACACAATGAATTTGAAAACCAAGAAAATGTACCGGTTTGTAGATCGGGAGCGCACTCCGTGTCGATCGAAGGGGGAGCTTTCACGCAGAAAACTGTAGTGCTTTGTTATAAACTGCCATTTCTTTACGTGTTTTGGGTGTAAATTTGATAACGTAATTTATTTATTCATATTCTTGCTCACAAAAACATATTCTTATGATGTAACAGTAACCTTTTTATTTACTTAAGCGTAAATCCTAAAATTATCTAAAAAGATCTTTTAACATACAAGGCTACCTGAACAAGATTTTTACTTAACATATACATAAACCATTACAATGTTCACATAATATTTCTGTAACAAAGGCATTATTAATTATATGTATAGTCAGGTATAGTGTATTTTCGAAACCTTTTTTGGAAAAATAATAAAAAGTAGTATCTTAAATTTATTATATTTTTAATTATAAGCCTATGTGGTCAAAGTCGCATGTTTTGCATAAAAATATAATAGAATAATATTAAATACAATTTGTCAGAAATAAATTATTTTTGGCAAACGTGACATTCTCTTTACGATGGAATTAAACAAGTGACCTTTTGATACGGAAACCGTAGCCTGATCGTTCATAACCTTCAACAGCATACATGTTATGCTTATAACGAATATGTTTAATTATCAATAAAAGTACAGCAAAAATTGTTTTATCTATATACCTTCCATAAATATAATAAAAATTCATTGTTTGTTCACATACATTTTTAAAATGATGAATGAAGACAGATTTATACAAAACTTTTTTACTATACAATTACTAGATATGAAAAGGATATATCTATATCAAAAATCAAATGATTTGAAAACTGGAATATTTGATGTATATATAAAAGACTATGCATAATATAAGCAAATGGTCCATTAGTGTAAGTACTCATAAGAATTCAGCGTGATGAGCATTTATGAATAACATTTAAACCTTAACACCTGAAATAGTACATAGTTATGACATGTAAATTTCTTAAAGGAGTCAAATAAGAAATTAAAAGTGGTGTGAAATATCGTTATTTTGAATAATGAAATAAAAATTAAAAAACTTAGTTAAATATGTAAATTTTTCATGGATATTTTTTGTTACAATATTTTTAATTCTTTAGTATTATATTCTGTAGATTTGTAATAATATACTATATGAAGTGTATAGATTAATATATTAACATTAAATAACACAATGTAAAATAGAATCGCCACTTTCATTCTCAGAGGAGAATATCAACTAAGCATAATAGTTCCCGTTCGCTCACACTGACCAACGCTATAAGAAAAAACTTTCACTTGACTAAGTATATCTTATCGAGCACGTTTTCTAGGTTAGAATAATCTTTATTCAATGTGTAAATATTGAATTAGTAAATTTACTTCGATAATCTTATTCTCAGTGAATTCCTTTTTTAATTATGTTAGAAACTTCTGGCAATAGATTTAGCCGGTTAGATTTAAAAATATGTTTAAGCCAATTTTAGAATGTTTACTGAAACGGAAAAGTTCCTGAAATTCAAACGTGAAAGGATTAAAAATTATCATTATATTTACAAGAAATTATTAAATAATAGTTATAATTTAATCATATATATGCTATTACTCTGTAGCCTATAGGATACAGTTTAGTATTAGCAATAATAAATACTACTTCAGTCACACATAACAAGACAAATTATGAATTTTAACATTTTCCCAAATGCTTTGTTACTATTGGAACGTTTGATTATGTAACATTTTACCCTGAAATTTCCAAATATTAATACATATATCAAAGAACTACTATATAAAATTATAATGTTGACAACACCTTTCATCATCATTATTTATCATGTTTTAACTGTACGCATGATTATGTACGACAATAGAAGAAAGACCCAGTCTAAAACATAATAGATCGAAATAGGTGTCAAATAAGTAGTAATATATATATATATATATATATATATATATATATATATATATATATATATATATATATATATATATATATATATATATATATATATATATATATATATATATATATATATATATATATATATATATATATATATATATATATATATATATATATATATATATATATATATATATTACTACTTATTTGACACCTATTTAATATACAAGTAAAAAGTAAAAATTAATTATATTTTCTTCTATCCTTCTTGTAAAGGTATCGGTCACGTTTCCACGTAGGTAATGAAGCAAATAAGCACGAGAGACAATTTTCATGAGCTTGTGAGTAAAAATAGATGTGGTAATGAGTAGTAGAGTGACACATTCCCTTAACACTGAACCACTGAAAGTCAATATCGTGATGCCGGAAATAGTCCCAGACTGGCTTTGGCTTGTGCGTCGTGAAATATGTTACCATGAATGCAGCGGGCATTGTCTGCTTTTCAAGTGCTTATTTCAAAGTACTTAAGATAATTTAATAATTCAAGGCTAAAAAAGCACACGATACTTTATATATAATAATAGATATATTTTAAGATATTTTTATAATCTTCCTATTTATCCCATGTAAAGGGGACCTAGTTCGTTAAATTTTCGGAACGTAGCAAGATGAGTGACGGAACCCTAAATCGAACCCAGAAGTGTCGTGATAGCATGCAGACGCTTTTCTACTGCGCCACGATGGTATTGAAAAAATTTATAACGTGATAAACATTTTTGAAACAATAATAAAACTTAACACCTTAATTTTATGAAAAAAATATTATTACATGTAAATATAAGAATGATCCAAAATTGGCAAGATTTTTGAGCTATCTATCTAGTAAAGTTCGATGACTTACTTGTGCTATGTTTCAAATCGGTTTACTACACCGTGCTTTATCGACTGGTACCAACTGTTGCACAATAGTTACCATGAAAATTGCGTAATGTGCAGTTGTGTTGCATCGACTTGTTTTTTACGTATTTATACGACAAAATCAATAAAGTATTAAATAACAAATAATAATAACAGACGATACGCCTGTTATTTACTATATAAAGTAAACTAGAGTTTACTTAGAATTTACAATGTATAACGCCATTTCTTTTGTTAGATCTACAGCTGTACAATTAAAAAGAAATTATTGATCAATTAAATTCTGGTTAAAGTCAATTGGTTAAAATCAACTTGAAGGCATTTTATTAAATGTAAAATTCTGAAAGTATTTCTAAAATTCTCATTATCATAAGTATGTACTCCAGGGTGCAATAGTTAAAAGACTATGGACTTTAGTAGGCTTCAACTACTCGTAACAAACGGTCTTATGTTTTCTTTTAGATTATATTTAATGATATAATGTGATCTATATTATTATAAAACGTACACTACAATAATTATAATTCAATTTAGGCAATTATTGTTACAGTCAAATAAAGCCTATTTGCTTAGATTAGTCACAGGTAGTTAAGTAGGCAGCCAAATTATACTACCAGTTAAATCGTACAAAGTTAAAAAAAAATGTCAGTGTGATTGTAATATATAAAACATATATTTTTTATTAAAATTATATAAGAAAAATAAACCCGACATAAACTGCCAGGAAGAGGCAGTATAGATTAGAGAAGATTAAATTGACCGATTGATTGAATTGATCATAAATGACTAGTTTGTAAATGATTACAGAGTTTAAGTTATAGTAAGTTTAGATGCAGATTTCTTTACAACGCTAGTCAGTCATTATTAAAGAATTAATTCATAATTAATGGGATAAAAAATACATTTACAGCATATTGGTTGGGGTTGTTGCTTTTCAGGTCTACGAATATTGGAACTCACAATTTCAAATAATTCTCAAATTAGTGATTAAATTTTTCTGCGCTTTGAATTCGTATATTTTAATTAAATATATTGTAGCTTCATAACATAACACATAAAAAATCAGACGATAGAATCATAATATAATTAATACAAAACAATATTATTGTACCCACCTGGTGTGTCTAAATGCAGAAAATCCAAATTAGTGTTGGCACAAACACACTTTGCTAGTATATATAGTTTATATCACACTCGATTGACTATATCACAGGTAATGACTATAATTATTTATATGATGACGTCAAGTATGTACCTACAAGCACTGAGCACGTCTGTTATCACTTAATTGTCAATAAGTTTGTTGATAAGTTCACACAACGTCCGACCTCGTCGCTGAGTATTATACGTATGACGGTAAAGGCTCGGACACCGGCTTATAATTATTCGGTAAAAAGCCGCGACTCCGGTTGTGACGTAGGATGGCGTACGCGACACAGCGTTACCGTGGCTTCCATGTAAGATTATTCATATATTTCTAAGAATAAGTTTACTTTCCATATGTGACATCCCTCTTGCGATGTAACGGGAAACACCCAATATAGCATTAATTACACACACACACACACACACACACATATATATATATATATATATATATATATATATATATATATATATATATATATATATATATATATATATATATATATATATATATATATATATATATATATATATATATATATATATATATATATATATATATGTGTGTGTGTCTCTTCTTGAGCATAATTTTTTAACAGTAATACATTGACATAATATACATAACTTCACTTACATTGCATAATATTCGAGATTTTTCTAATTAGTTTTAAGTTATCTGATGACTTTTGTGTCATAAATATTTTAAATATACTTGACTTTACTTAATTGACTTTTCTAGAAACTATCATTCGTTTTAAAATAACATTTGGATTTAGATGAATTTGACTTGTTCGATTTCCTTATAAAATAATCATAAATAGCGAACCCATCAGAGATTACTCGATGATATCTTTTAAAAATGCCTACTTTAAATATTTTTATGCGAGTTGCATATCTTTTAAGCTCGAAATCACAAAAATAATACTTTGACTAAGAGTAGTGCCAGAAAACGATAGTGTATAATAAAAATTGTCTGTCTAGTCTGGCTTTAATAAAGAAGCAGTTATTCTGTACATTATGTAAAATGAACATGAATATTATTTTTTGGGAACTGTAGGCAAGAAGTACCCTAGTGTTAAGGAATTCCGTTTCCCACTTTCCACATTTTCTAAACGTTGAGTTTCGGCAACGCAGCGTCTCGCTTAGCCTTGTTGCCAGAACGAATAAAATAAAAATATTTCATTCTCTCAGGAGTGGGAATCAAACCCACGTACCGTCGCTTTTATAAGCAGACGTTGTGCCTCTACGCTACGACGGTCCTGTCCTGACGGTAATGTCCTACGACATTTTTCTTGAGTTTAATATCGGGAAATACCAACTAATATAAGAATATCGTGCCCGTGGTCACGTATGCAGTTGTATACGGATAAGGATATTTAAGAACCAATCTGCGTATCAGTTCATCATTATTGTTATTGCAATATATTCAGGCTTTAGTATAAGTCATTAATGCAAATGATAATTACAGACAACTCGTCATTAAAACAATTTTTGGTATTATTCCATTTTGCGTCAAAATGGAATAATACAAAAAACATAAGGATAAAATGCAGTAAATAGTGGTTACCGGCTAGAATACACATATGTCACAATCTTCCTGTACAATAAATTGAATTTCCTGATTTGGTAAGAAGAGAATAACGATAAGAACTTAATTCAATTATCGTTTATATCAATGTATAATTATTGCTCTAACCATTTCTTTTTTCAAAATACTTGATAAATTGCAGTCTTTATAAATATAAAACAAAAGAACTTTCCGAATCCTAGCTATGTATGTACGCTTATGTAGATCTTTTAAATCACACAACGGATATGTATTAATTTCGCTAATGGACAGTGTGGTAAAGCCGATAATATTGGAGGTTTATACCTAATGTAATGTCGAGTATATTAAAATTTTGTACGCTTACATTAGATCACCATCCAATGTAATTTGCTAGCTAAACCTTACGCGATAGATCGTAATAATGTGATACATATCTTATACGTGCATATCACATACCTAGTACAGTATAGTATGAGAAAGATGTATATAACATTCTGTGATATTTTATCTTTCATAAATATACAGGACATGATGGTAGTCTAAAACAAATAATGTTATATAAAAGTATTATTATTTTTTTAATACGCTATAAAGGCATCAAAAATATCCATAAATTGGATATTATAGAATGCAGAAATTAAAAGCAAGTTCATGTTATTTTTATATTTCAATAAAATGGTGCCATTTGAAAATGTTATTGGGGTCGAGACGAAACGAAATAGTTTAAGTGTGTAGTCCAACCTGAAGAAATAGTCAGGGAATCCATAAATACTTATAGGCAATTCAAAATAAAAATTTAAGGTACTTTATGACATCGTTACATATCAAACTATAATCTTAAAGTAGCGTACAATATAAATTAACTACCTGATTTGTATTAGTGTTTACTTTCTAATTTTGCTACATGGAAAATGTAACCGTTATATTAAAAGTTTTAGTCAGGCAAAAGAAATAAATAAATACTTATACAAATCTCGTAAGTCTACATCGGACAAACATCTATCTTATTTACAATCAGATACCACCTAGTCGCCCCATGAACTTTTACTTATTGTTATTGTAGTAGTTAATAATTATATTTAAAGGAATTATTAATGACATACATTTGTGGAGGAGGCGTGTGACTTAGTAGAAGTGTTTGTAACTCACATAAATATATGGAACGCTCGTAAAATAAACGTAATATATAATGTTCTGTGACATGTCGAATATTTGTAACGAAAATTATGTATATATTTTGTGAAAGTATTTTGACAATTATTAGCTTCACACTTCATCCCGCTGATAGCAGGATAGGCAGAGGGACTACAGGAACCGTGGGAACTAGTGTCAAGGCACTCTGTGCCCTGCTTTCCGCCTTTCGAGGCATTGCCTATTGAGTTCCGCTTAACGAAGGAAAATCAAAATTAAACAATATATTCGACCAAGTGGGAATTGGACCAACAAACGGTCGCAATATGAAAGTATGTTATAGAGTGGATATAGGTAATATTATTCAAAGTTTAATGTTTATAACAACCTATTAAATATTGTTCCAGTGTTAAATATAATCTAAAATCGTCTGTCTTCTAAAATCTTATGTTGAATCATTTCTTCAACTGGTTCCACAATTTTCGTTACGCACACCCAGTAAGCTAGAGCTACTCTTGCCCCTGAAAGATATTCCTCTTATTGTTGCCTTTACCTTTACATATTGATGTATTCGTAAAACAACAACCTGTAACTTTTATACTGGTGTTGGTAACATAAACAAAACGTCACTCTTTTAGCTCAATTAATACGTGGGTTCATTTATTATTATTAGCATACTTCCGTATGGATGGAAATAACAAGACTGTGAGAAATACACAAGCAAGACAAATCTTAAGATTCTAGCTGTAGTCTATTTACGCTCGGTGTTAATGACTTCACTCAGATATATTAATAACGTTACTTGACATTTGGGTCATTCTATTATGGTTTGTGACGTTTCGCCGTTTTATTTAGGGGCCGAGCTTATAGTAATCAGATTGGTGGTAAAATCAATTTGGGAGCGCTCAGGAATGATCACGCCAGGTCAGGTGCTAATTTTAAACGTTTGTTTGTTTTTGTCGTAGTAAACAAATTTTTAAAGCAAACATGATGATAATTTAGAAACGCAAAAATTGTCATTATTCATTGTTGTTTTGTTCATTGATATTTATTACGTTCACAGTATTCGTATATGCACTATATTGTAATTATTTTGAAAAACCTATTTACCTATTTTATATTTACTCGTATTGATTTCCGCCACTCAACACGCAATGCCTCGAAAAAGGCAGAAAGTGGGGACGGAGAAAAGCAGGGACTAAGCAACGGAGTGTCTTAACGTTTCCACGGTTCCTGCAGTTCCCTCTGCCTACACTGCCATGTATGATAAAGCGTGAAGCTATGAAAAGAATGAAAAATGAAAAAATATAATATATACCTATATTAACAAAATATCAGTAATGACTTTCTAATTTACCTCGATTATCAATGTAAACATAGATTCTGGGTTTCGTCTTAAAATCTTTTATGTATTATATTAAAATTCAAAATAACTTACACATATAACCTATGCAAATAAAAGACATGAGTGTAATGTAACTATTTCTTAAACAAAAGCCTATATTATGTTCGTCGCATGGAAATTTCAGGTCAATCAATAGCGCGTTGTACCGACAGAAATGGATAAACTAAGTGGACTAATCCAATTATCATCAATTATTCAGTAACTAAGTGAAGCATAACAAAAAACCTTGATTTGTACTTTTTACTGAATTTTAAATATCGATTACTTTTCTGTGAGTATTTGCTTTCAATAAAATATACCTAATTATAAATGTTGTAAACGGGGAATAAAACACTTCATTAAGTAATATTTTATAAAATCGATGAGCTATTTAACTAAGAAGGAATACCCATAAGCTAACATGACGCAATTTTTCTTGCAAAAATAATTATTTTATTATTTATTTTACATTGGCATTTAATTTACCAAGTTTGTTTACCATAGCAGGTAAATAACCTTAAAAAACGTACGATAGCAAGTAATAAGTAATACCTACTCATACACTATTTTCCTAGTAAATTGCGTATTTTATCAGTAACTAAATAAATTCTTTGAATTAATAACGTATGTACTTACCATTGAACAAAATGTGGTATCTCAATTAGAGTCCCGTAGATGCTTTCCGATCAGGATAAGAAGAGTATGAAACCTACTCATCGACGACAGCGTCAACTACCAATTTTGAAAAATCAACTGAAATAATCGTGTCTAGTATCTTGTAATAAATAAAACTCAGTTTTAAGTAAAATTACAAATTGACTTAAAATGATTTCGTTGATATTCAATTGCTCTGATAGGCAATAGTTGTAGTGTTTTAACAAAATACGAAGCTCAGTATATTACACTGCATGGAGCAGATACGATATAAACAAATTAATGTTAAATCTCGAATTCAACCTTCACGTAACACAAAAATAGTTTCCATTACACAGACTCGCTAAACAACAGAATTAACTTACGTTTATTATTCGCTACTGCTAACACCAAATTTTTGAAAACGTTCGTGAGTTAGTAATGTTTTTTGTAATATTCATTGCATTCGTTTCAGTTCATATATAAATTATTTTTTTCTTATACAAACATATATTTCATGTAGTTGATATTTATAAATATTTTTTGGCACTAATAGCCACGTCATCAGGTCTATGGCCTGATCAATATTTGTGTTTAAATGAAACTGTTTACGAGCACATTTTATAGCACATCAAAAGTGTGTATTGTGATTTAGTGTCGGGTCTACACAACATACTTTATGAGATGTCTGTATATTGTTTTTTGCCTTCAATTATTATTAGGCTATACAGCGTTTTAATTTTGCTATAGATTAGATAATTTGGTATGTTTTTAGTTCCCAATTTTAAAAATTTAGGATTCCCCATGTGCCATTTGATACTTTTTTATAATAAACAAAAATAAATACGAGCGACTACGTTTATTATAAAGTATTTTAAAAATAATTTAAAATAAATACAATATAATTATACGTGAATATTTTATGTCAATATATTTATTCTTATTATGGCTTAATTTTTTTTCATTCCTAACGGATACAAATTGAAAGACAAAAATAATTTATAAAATATGACTTCATTGCTTTATTGTGAATAAAGCGCACTAATTCACAGCAAAATAGCGTCATACGACGCGCTCTAATTCCTTAACATAAAAGAAGGTCTTTTTGGTAGAAACACACCAAAGTAAGATTATACATTTTAATAGAAATTTATTTAATCTAAAATATATATGGAATTGAAATTAGTTGAGTACGTAAAAAGCTAAATAAATAAAACATTTTTTTTGTTGGTGATAAGAAAAGTATAATCGATTATGTTCACGTCACGGAAACATTATGTGATAATGAATTCATAAAATAAAGAACGTTTATAAAATATATACTTTCAAGAAGTCATTAAAATATATCGATATAACGTTCGGTTAACGTTAAATAGATACATTTTAATTGTAATCATATTTTTGCTTCACTCAATTACGCTCCGAAAAGTTACTAAGTAAATTATGTCACCTATAGATGTTGAGAGCTATCAAGGTGCAACCACATTTTGAGTTTGAATGTGAACGCGGCGGTTGTGGGTTTCATTCTAATTCAGAAAGCGTGAACTATTTTCCTTTTTTCGCTCAGATAACAAGACAAAGCACAGCGTTGAGTTCCGTCATTCAACACACAATGTCTCAAAAGGCCTTCGTTTTGAACTTATTTTTTTAAGAAAATAAACTGATTATTCAGAGTAGGCAGTGTTAAGACATTCCGCTGCACATATTTTTTATCATTAATTCTTTTACCTATATAAATGTATACGAGGATCTAGATTACTGTTACTTTACAAAATCAACATTAAATCATTATTATCTGTTTTAAGGTTTAGACTTTATAATAATTATTGTTTTTATATTCTCATATTTCCCGTGTTTGTTGCGAGTTTAAAATCGACACGGTGGCTTATATACGAAATAAATATATTTCGTATATAAGCTATTCTCCATAGTTGAATTATAACGAATTATTTTAGAATCAATACTTAATCAGTCAATCCTACAGTACAACAAACAGAATTGAACGACATAAGCGGCATTTATATAGGTACATATATATAATGACACATAATAACGATAACGACTTAATAATAATATAATTTTAGTAGAATTTACGAAGAAAAATTATAAAATAATCTATGTTAATAATATTACGCTAAAGAGTTGGTTGGTTTGTTTATTTGAATGTGTTATTTTCAGGAACTTCTGGTTCGGATTGAAAAAATATTTTTGTGTTCATTTGGCCATTAATAGAGTAAGAAGTAATAGAAAAGTAATAAAAATATTGTGCGAAAGGGAAAATTTATATATTTTAAAGCTTTCATTGATTACAAAAATGGATGCTGTTTAAAATTGTTCCCCGATAAAGTTGTAGAATACGTCTGAAGCAGCATATGCCTAGCTTTTAAGGTCGACTTACTATAAACATTTTTATGGTAATCAATATAGTTCTCAATAATATGTTATTTGCGATGGTGTATTAATAAATATAATATGATATTAAATATATATACTTAATTAGTGGGTACGTTTAAATTTCAACATCTTATAGTTTAACATAGAGGTTGCAAATTTGTATGAAGTTCGGAAATCCATTCAAACGAAATTGCGGGCGGTTGCTAATAAATATAGAGAGGAATAAGTATAGATAATAATAAATATTGATAATAATAATGACTTGTTTTTTAAAAATAACCGTAAAAGAAATACAAGAAATATGTTTTGTTGTTGTTTGTTTCAGGTAGGAAGTAAAGAATTTTAATACAGAAAAAGATTCTTTACCTCTACAATACAGTTACATATTAATTTTCAAGCGTACAGCATAATAAATGAATATATTGTTCGATATATTTTCTCAGTGCCTGGATTCTTGTTGTAATTTGCGGTTCGCGCTAATCAATACATAAATTATAAATCGCAGTTATGTTCGCCATCATAATTTATATGTGAAGATTCTCACTATGCAAGCCTTTATCGGCCAATAAAATACGACTTACTTTCAGATTTAAATATTTATAAAACAAATATACTAAATATATAAAATTTAATATTTTCAATTCCAATTTAAGTTGTTAAGAGAGGCGCTTCCCTTATTAAGATAATTTGCCGCAATTTAAAACTATTATTGGCATAATTAGGTCGCAAGACATATGTGGCATTGTCATGGCAGTAAGATGAGAGGTAGGCTTTCTGTCATTTTAAGTCTCTTATATAACTTCTCTACGTCTGTTTACAGTAAAGTACATATATATAACTATTTCATGATCAACACAACGGTATTGATGCGGGGAGGTCGGCTGATAAATAATAATAGATAATTACAATCACAAATTAACATGATATATACAACACTATTTTCTCGTTATCTTGGTCTACCTCAAATCTCAAGTTCTTTACTTATAGCAATGTTGTATTTACATCGGATCTGAAAAGATATAGAAATTTTTACAAAGATCCCAAGAAGTGGCAGAAATTGTCTGATTCATATAATGTAGTGTTAAATAATATGGATACAATGCCATAATACTCGCACATCGAGGATGGAGGACTGTACCTGTTATATGTATCTCGCTGTGGCAAATACTCATTACCTATAAAAATTGACAAACTTAATTTTTGTAACTTTCTTCTTTTTAAGTTCATCTTTCTTATCAAAATTTCAAAATTTGAGTCAATAAAATTTCAATTATAGGTATATAAATATATCTATAAATTTTCAATTTCCCCAGTTTGTACAATAAATTTAAGTTTATTGTCAAATTTAATAACTCGAGGTCAACGGGCAGTACTATGTAGTTTATTTTCTTATTTGTAATTACGCGACGATTTTCTGAGCTTTAAGAAGATATCGACATGTATACATGACAGACAGACAGTCAAATGGACAAAATCGTGCTCCGAGGAATCCTTATGCCCTTAAGAAGTACGGAACACTACAAGTATAAATACGTGGGTATAAAAGCATAAATTATACAATTCAATTATTTATATTACAAAGAAAATGTATTGTCCAAATATAAAACTTCTTTATAAATATTAAATTTAATATAGCTATAACTATACATAAAACTATGTGAACTGATGATGCGTCAATAACGCAATGTCCATATGGTTTTAATTTATTAACGGCGCGCAAGTACCTATATACCAATCAGTTATGTTTTCAGCCTTTAACACATATTAAGAGACATACTTGACACCAATTAAAATCGTACGATGCATTATATTTTTCGGAATATAATATCTCAAATATATAATATCTCAAATATCTCTTTGGAATATAAAATAATTATATGTATATATTTAGTAAATAATACCTGTGTCAAGAATATAAGTAGCATGGCAATTAAAAATATTTTTACATACTTTCCAAAGTGAAACAAATGAATTTGCGAGGCGATGATTACTTGCCACACGATAAATTGTGACCAATTCCTTGAAAATTAAGCACATTTAGTTTTATTAAAATATATGCACAAATACAATTTGATTTTTTACTTTCTTAATAATAAGCCAAAAAATACAAGTAGAATCATCGGTTCTGAAGAAAATTATTCTAGAATGAGTCGTTTAGTCTAATCCCCGTTGATATTAAATGATGAGTCTTTTAAGTTTTCTACAATTTCTCACTAATTTACTGTCATAAAGATATCATTGGATAACAGTTATAATAATTTACAAAGTCATTACACATTATAGCTATAAGTGATAAGTTTACTACTTAATAGACCTATAAAATGAATACCTATACAAAGAGAAGAAGATAGCATAATGATACGTAAAACCCGAATAACATTACATACTGTAGAAATAAACATCTAAATCCCATTGTTTGCATAGATCATTGAGGAAATTGCAGGGATTCACTTGCGTCATAATATACTAAAGAGATTTGTACCTTCAGTCGAATCACTTGCTAGCGAAGAGATGGGTACATTAGCACAATATTATATGTAATATAATATTTTTATTCATCCAAGAGCATGTTCCACAAAAGTGCACCTAATACATTATTCATTAAATGTATGTAAAAATATAAACATGATCTGAAGTGTAATTTTAATTAATTTTAATTAAATATGTATATTTTAACGTATGATTTTTATAAATTATATTTAAAAAATCTTAAAATTTTAATAAAATTAATAATTGAACATTTAAATTATTTACTGTTCAGTATACTCTATATTGAAATCGCTGAAATCGAGCGTGACATTCTATATCTAACAGTGAGCCATTTAATAATGGAAGTACGCTGTAACAGCTAGAACGACAATTTCTTTGATGCGTCCCAGACGCTGTTCATGAATAATTAAACCAGCTAGATTGTCACTTACCTCGTAACAAGCAGGCAATGACGTGATTTACTGCCAATGAAACAGAATCATTTGAGGTAATTATTTGTTAAAACAATTATTAAAAAGTAAATTATACAATTACATAGTCAATTTCTTTTATTTTGTGCTTCAATAAGCTAATGTCACAATGTAAAAATTTTCCCTATCTAGCTTGTATAGTTAACACTAAATAATTATTGTTAGTTAAAAGGTTTGTTTATTTATTAATTAATATTACTTAGCTTATTGTAGGTAATAATTTGATTATAATTAATAGTTTTTAATTACATGTTTCCGATATATATATTCAAATACGTATTTTCGCAACTAACAACATCTTTCTCACAGTCGCGTAATAAGGGCTGTACCGTAAATAAAAATTTATGTAAGTGCTATCACGTGTAATTGCGGATGTCATGGATATCATAATTTACTATGAACTGCCTTTTTCAAGTTATGTTTTGCTCTTAATTTACAAACTAAGTATAGGTTTAGCTATATGAAATTTTCACATAGATATGTTTTTAAATAAAAAAATACTTTTACCGCCATGGAATGGCACGACGTCATATTATAAGACGTTACTTTCGATTATAAGGGCATTTTTAGTGAAACTACTGTTCCCAAGCTTTATTCATTAATATAATCACCTGGTTTCATTGAGTTCGCAACGAATCGCAAAATAATGAAGGACACGACGACTGATACCGAGGCCAGCAAGTTAGCGTTCGTCAGAGCGAGAAATCGAAAACAAGTGAATAAATAGGCAGAACTAACTGGTTCCAACTGCTTTATATTAGATATTTCTTTTCAAATTTAATGATATAGGTAACAAAATATAAAACCCGACTTCGTGACCCCTATAGCGTTGAGCTTAACTCATTGTATTGTTCAAATTGTGAAAGGTTTATACATGTCTCAAGTCTTTGTGTGAAGTAGATATTGCAATTCATATAAGATTACAGTCTCTCTTTAGCAAGAGTGTCAAGGTATATGAGAACAAGTATGTAGGTGTAGGTGCGTGCGTCTTTTTCAATTACATATTTAATAATTATTTTTGGTGTTACAATGTAAATTTAATGTATATACCAGTCTATGTTAACATAAATACATCAATTAATTAGGTGTCAATCTTAGAATTATAATTCTTAGAATTATATTACTTTATATGTTTAGTTTCAAGATATGACAGTAAGAACCGGACTTCAAAACTTCAGACTCTATTCGTGATATTGGTGACCCTGGGTGTTAGTGATGCGGAACTACAATCACTCTCCTCAGCAAAAAAATTGAAACAGTATATTTTCAATGATATGCATTTAAAACTTTATTACTTATACTTTATATATATCAAATTGTAAGCATTTTTCTTACTTAAATTATCTCGTTGATAATTTTAAATTTTGTATCGTTATTATATAAGGCTTGCTTATAAAGCTTGTGTGGAGTGCATAAAGCTGGCATAAAACTCAAGTTTGCCATATTTGGCTAATTTTCAAATGAAAATTATAAATTATTTACTTGTAAAACGAGATTCTTTTAAGAGTTGACATATAAACGTTTGTTATTAGTAAATTTTACATGGTTGTCTCACCTGCGCCGCATGAATTTTTCCAAAAGTCGTAGAACTTGCTACAAGAACACATTTTAATCTAAAGTCACTTAGACAAATTTATTTTTAAACTTCACTTCTAAAGTTTCGTAACGTTTCAGATGATGCGATTCAGTCGATGGCGTTACCGGAAAACTTCGTACGTCTCGTAAACAGTGTCGATGTAAACAAGTCAATGTAAAGGCTGAGATCGCGGTCGTCTCAGTACCGTTGGAGAGTAGAAAGCTGGGAGTGCGTACCCGTGTTTATGGACAGTCATCATACCGGTAGCGGTACGTCAATCCGGACGGTAGCGATCGGCGGCAATGTTCGCGCGGGCTCGGGCTCGAGAAAGCGCGGCGCAACGTGCAACCGATTCGTGCGCCCTCCTGCGACTGCCGCACGGAACGCTCGCAAACTCACGAGCCCGCCAACTTCCACGGTGCGGCGATTCAATCGGATAGCTACACTAAACTAAAGGGAAATAGACAAATTTCGCTTCGTGATGAGATTGTTGCCGACGATACCGACGGAAATATATTTAATCGAATATTTAATACGCGTAAAATTAATATTTAGGCTTCGGTTCTATACAAATTGATAAATCTGTAATCTCTTTTATTTTAGACGAAAGTGAATATATATTCATTAAAATAAAAATCTAAAACTTCATTATTATAGTGGTTTTTAGCAGTTATTCTCCAAATTATTGTCATATAAAAGAGTTCAACGACTTATATTATATGTCATACGACATTAACTACTTCGTCGCGACAAAAGTGTTATCGTTAATTTACCTTTTTATAGCATTATTTGAAGATACTGTAAGTTGTAACTGAAAATTGGAAATGTTTTCTTTCTCATTGCGCATAATTTGTACAAAAAACTATTATAACACACGTACGATGTAGAGACTTTTTGTATAGGTAATACCTACTATTATACTATTACCTAGCATTATGGAAGCCATAGAAGTAAAAGCAGACTAGTACGCATCTAGGTAGTAGGTAGCTATTAAATTTTAATCGGTGCACTCTGTTGAAGAAGCTATAATAAATAATAATACTTTGCACCAAATATTCTTAAACTAAATTAATATTTTATTGAGCATTCCTTTGTAATTAGCATTCATAAAATTTTTTGTTCTATTAGTAACAAATATAATTTTAATTATAATGAATACTAACGAATTATAGAATATTTATAATAACCAAACTTGTGTTACATGTTAATACGATTATTGTTATATGCCTTAAATATTCTTTACCTGCAATTGAAGACTGACTTTAGCCATATGGTCACCACACTAAAAAATGGCATAGTCTGATAATATATGTACAGTTTTTGGATATATTAAGGTTCTATTAAAATATAAGAATATTGTTTATTATCTATTTTATTAAATATACGTATAGTACAAGGTAAAAAGAAAATATATAAATATATGACAGTAAAGGCAACTAAATATAAATTAACTAAATAATATCAAAAAAATATAAATTAATGCGTATTATAATTGCTTACTAAAGCATTGCGCATTTGCGGAAATATTGAAGGCTTACAAATAAAAATAGATTGGAATCGTTGATCATAAAAAAAACTTATGGTAAACAGTGCTACGAGTGGTAACTACGTACGAGTATGTAACACAAGGTCGCTTGGCATAGTTTACAATTATAATACGATCGCTTATAGAAATCGGGAAGCGTTTAACTTGTCTGTGACGTATTATATGATAAACGCCTACCATACGTTTCCTTAAATATTTAGCCTCTTATTTATCCAATAACTTATGTTTCATTGTGTGGTACGGTATTGGCACTGCGACGCATATGTTATGATCTCACTTCAATATACTTAAGTTGGTAAATATTAAATACTAAATATATTTACTAATATATTATTTAACTATCCATTCCTCTCTTGAGTTTGGAATTACGTTGATTTAAATTTATAATTATTTATAAGCCTTTATATGCCTATAATTTTATTTCAGATTTTTCTTAGAAACTTTCCACAGGCACATAAATTAGTAGTTTTGTAGTTTCTTTATTGAATAATATAGAATAAGACAGTCATTGCATAGAGGAAGTTTATATATTTTTTTATTATTTTTTAATTCATTTGTACAGTTAATAATTAAATTTTATTGTCAACGTTATCTCTATTGAAGTTGTTTGGAAATATTTTAAGAATTGTGGCTATACGTTAATTTGTTTACAAGGTGTCATAAAAGAACAAGCCAAATATTAAAAAATATTTGTATATCTGTATATTTTCATCAACATAATTAAAAATTATAATTGACGAGAGAATTACTAATACTTTTAAATATAGGAAATAATATGTCTTGATATTTGATTTTCTATTAAATTTTTTTTTTAGCTTCACGCTTTATCCCGCACAAGGCAGGGCAGGCAGAGGGAACTGCAGGGACCGCGGGAAACTAGTGTTAAGACACTCCGTTGCCTAGTCCCTGCTTTCTCCGTCCCCGTCTCTATTAAATTAAAATAAAAAATATCAAATAGTAATCTTTTAAGTAAATGTGCTTTACAATTTTAATATGGAAAATATGTACTCACAAGCTTGACGAGGGCCCGTAGTCGTACAACAATTCAAAATTGTGATTTTAACATTTTTATTGATGTACCTACTATAATTGTAGATAGTGTAGTAAATGTGATGATAATTTTCTTTATAAACCGTGAATAATAAAATTGTTAAAACTAAAAGAAATGAATATATATAATTGCAACCTTTAACGATATCTAAGTAACCTTCTTCTGCTACGTCATAATAACCCTATCTCGTACATGCTTAATTATATATTTTTGCTAAACACTACAGCTTTACACCTTATATTTAATTTTTGCGTTTGTATCATAGACCTATTTTTTTAAATAAAAGCGTGTCACACTGTGATTCTGATTATAAAATTATAAAGGTACATTTTTAAATTCATTTTACAACGTATTCCGTTGTTAGCATCTTTTACAGTAGATTTTTATAATTTACTTTTCTCATTTGGCAAAAGATTTTTTATATGCTTAGCACAGAACTGAGAATAACTAAGGATTTGATCCCGCGCCTGCGTGAATTTCTTCGCAATTTGATGAATTGCGCATGGCTTAGTGGTTAGAGTGCTTGAATGTTTTCTATGAGGCGCGGGTTCTAATCAGTAGCTACAAAATATTTTACTATTTTATGATAGTATGTCTAAAAAAATAAGTTAAATCAGTAAGCCTTAACTAACTCTGTTCTTAATTCATATGTTCCTATAAAACTTTCAGTTCTATCAAATGTGAACTACTCATATATGTAGTTTTTGCTAAGGTAGCAAGTATTAATAGGTTAGTAGATAGCCAAAGCTTATGTTCACAATAGCAGAAATTCAGTACACCTCCACTTAAGACCAGATAACCTAAGATACCAAAGTTCATTGTCGTCATTTACTACTATGTTCATAATTGTAACATATTATTTATTAAGGAATAAATCTTTTCTGTTTAAAGTATGTAAAACAATAAAAATGTATTATGTTTAATATGATCAGTGGAATATTAAAAGGAGATCCTGCTGTAATAAACCTAAAGTCTTCAAAAATCATTGAGAAATCTGAGTTAACGTAAGAAATATTATATATTAATATGGTAATAGAAGTAATATTACTATTTTGCAAATACCTAATTTCGAGCTAAATTGAAATGAATACCTTTTCTTATATGGGCTACTCTTGAAATTGTTTAATAATCTTGTCAATTAATCAGCATCTACGAGTACAAGTATTTATTCATAATAAAGATAATATTAACCTATTATAAGATATACATTGTGGAGCGATTATTCTCTAACAATCGAGAAATGTAAACAAATCTATAATTAAGCTTTTAATAATATTGTAGAGGTCAGATATATTGAGTACTATACCGCAAAATATATACATATATATATAGGCGATAAAGGCCGGTCTCCAGTCGTGGGAATAAGTTATTTTATGTATTATGGGAAAAAGTCGTTTTATAATTATTATTTTTATTTTTTGATATTACATTGGTGTTACAAATATGCTACATTTTAGTTTCACTAATATTAAGATATGTTCCCCATTTTGAAGAAAATTTATATAAGTGAAGATTGCGATCATTGGACCGGCTCTTTGATTGGCCACTTAATTTTTTCATAAACTATGTATGTCACAGGAAGTTTGAAACGTTGCTAGGCAACAGTACCGCTCATCTTGCCTTCCCACAAAACCTATGTGCGCTCGCGGTGCGTGGTAAGTAGTGAAGTGTGTTCCTGTGTTAGTGGTGATATAATATCCGAGCCATCAACAAAGTCATGTAAGTTACATTGTTTTAGTTAATGTTTAATGATTGTGTTAGATCTGAATAGCAAATTTATCTGCGCTTACAGACACTACTAAGCTTTTTGCTTAATTTTGTACGTTTTTTAATAATTGCTTTCGTTCTGTTCATATACCTAGTTGCCATCAATGGACCTGTATGGTGACGCCATCATTGACACGGTCCAATCAAAAAACTAATATGAGCGTTAATAAATAGTGATTGTTATATTGTAAATTAAATATTTTAGTATTGCATGTAGATAATCCTAACTTTTAGTTATAATTGAATTATATTTATATATTCCAGAATATCAGCAGAGGAAAAAAGAGGAAATAGTATTGGTTACTAGTATGAAACTCACTATACTTAAAAAAATCCTTGAAAAAAACTATTAGATACAGAAGCAAATCGAATCTATAGCGTTCCAAAAGCCACATTAAAAAGATGATTAGATGGGAAAAATCAAAAAACTGTCGAAGAAATTCAAATAGTGGGATCAAAAAGAGAACAACTTAAGGCTTTAGAACCTGAATTTAGCGATCACAATAATTGAAATGGAGAATTCTTGTTTTGGTATAACTCCCAAATATGTCAGACAGCTTGCCTTCCAATTAGCTGATAAAAATAAAATTAAATATCGTTTTAATAAAACCAAAGAAGCTGAGCCACATCTATGAACAGTACCATTTTAAAATTGATTCAACAAGAAAAATTTGAATAAAAAAAGTAATTCTTATTTAGTGCTTCATTTGCGTCACCTTCATTGACCCATTAATACAAATGTTTCAAAGTCTAAATGTTTCAAAATGTTTCAATGATAGCAACTTAGTGGTCCATTCAAAGTATACGGTGGTCCAAAGAAAGCAACTCGTCATTGAAGATTTAATTTAGTATATTTTCAAAGCCTCTGAACTTTCTTTGCTAATAATTTATATATCATTAATTTACATAAAAAGCATCACATTCCATTAATTGTCTTAATTTGTCGGTGATATTTCATTGAGATATGGTGTCACAAAGTAAAGTGGTCCAATGAAAGCAACAAATATCCAGTATCTGCATGTTGAAATTTTTGAGTTCGAGGTCTCAAACTGCACTATAAATTTAAGCCAATTTGTACCTAGACCTTTATATATATATATATATATATATATATATATATATATATATATATATATATATATATATATATATATATATATATATATATATATATATATATATATATATATATATATATAATTTTATTTATATCTTTACTTGGGCGTTACTAAAACATAAAATACAATTTTTAATCTGTCTTTCTGTTTTGTGGGCTCTGGAACGGCTGAAACAGTTCTCACCACTTTATACCGTTTTTCCTGCGTTCAACGCGCCTAATGCTTATTGTCAAGAAAAAATTATGCATATAAAACGATAATTTTCCTTTATAAATATATATTTCATATTTTTTATTCGTAGAACAAAATAAAAGGCCATATGAAAATTTCGGGTGTGTGTGACCGCTGGTTTCGTACCAACGTTATGATTGTAGGTCATCGGTAAACTTAGATTTGCGGTTGTGCCCATGCTATGTGCCTATTCAATTCGTATGAACTACATATATACGCTTGCAATGATTTTTTTCAGTGACAGACCTATAAATTACAATTTTTCAAATCTTTTCTATTTACTTTAGTAAATACTGCAAGTTCTAACTCCTTTTTTAAATTTTATATTGAGAAAAATGCTCTTGACACACAGACATATCGATAATAGAGTAAGGCTATAAGAGTTCAATGTTTTTTCTTTTGAGGTACAGAACCTAAAAAAATACCTGGTGAACAATGTCTTTAGTAGAACAATTTTCCCACATAAATCACTGGGAAACGCAAAAATAATTAATTGGTCTAAACAAGGTAATAATATATTTAAATATTTTAAATCTAACAATTTATAGAAATATTTTATCTCGTTTATTATATATAAATAGTAGATGGTGCTTAATTAACACTCTAGAAAGCGGGAAATAACCTTATCTCCATTTCAATAGCATTGAAATCTCGTGATCGTTCACGTTCATAAGCCTAGAGGAAATTATATTACATATCCTCAAAAGTTTTTTAATAAAATATGCAAATTATTCTACAAGTATCATTAACGCTAACATTTTTAATTGCAGTAATTTACAATAACCATTGTAACATTAAACCAATTTAACATAGTAAACTATATTCACTTTAATGTCTATCTAATTTTAATGATAGGACAAGTATAAACAAGTGATTTAATATTTTATTTGCATATATTTTTTGTGACTAGTCGTAGTACCACCATTTTTGATAAAAAGTAATTTATATCTTAACATACCCAAATGGTACACTTGATGATCGGGTGCTGTCATACCGTGCATTGTGCTGTGGCTCGTATGATCACATCTACAAGAAGTTCGTGACGAGGCACTTACCTAAAAAAAAGGAATATACAATGTAAATATTTTTTCCTACATAATATTTTTACTCCAACCTACACATGTCGGGAAATAATTGGATGCACTTTTTTATCATACAAATATATATTTTACCTCTAGAAGAAAAGAACTTGATATCTTATGAAATAGATACAAAGGTTTTGTAACACAACTCTAACCACAATGGCTAGGTCCTACAGTAAGGAAAATAGAATGAATAAAAGAGTAACCTCAATCCGACATTTTCATTATTAGAATAAAGCCCATATATGAATCTGTCGCAGCCTGTCCAGATTGAAATTGAATTTTGTTTGACCAAAGGATTCAATTAAATCCGAACGTTACTCTCAGTGATTAAAATAAAATAAATATTTTATATATCATTGTAAAATCTAAATGTTATCATTACTTGCTAAGATATTTAGGTGTAGTGTTTGAAAGGTTAATGTTCTCACATTTGTGTGAATGACCTTAAGAGTCAGTCAAAGTTAATCTAGTTTCACCTGAAAACAGTATCTTGATTGATTATTTTAATAAATATTTTATATTTTCACTTTAAGGCGTATTTTCATTATACATTGAAACTACTAAGCATTCTATGAATATATTTGTTCGCGAGCTCGGCCGTTGTGTAGTAGGTAATGGAAATCTAGGCAATGCCTAGTTAGGTAGGTTTAAAGGGTTCCTTTTAAATATATGTAGGTATATTAACACTTATCTCCACTTTTCGAACTCTTATCTCTACCTAACCAAATTCGAAATAATTATATTAGTGCCGCTTTTGAAGCAATATGTTGAAATTATTTTATAATAAGCAGTTGTAAATAAGCCCAGCGCATGTGGTGGAATATGGTATTCCTACTGAATACTTCTACTAAGTAGGAGTACAATATTCTTACTGAATACTTCTACCAAGTAGGAGTTAACTCTAAACTAATTCTTGATCAGTTCGTATGTAAGTTCGAAGTACCAGTAGTATCTCTCAATTTCTTTATTCGTTAATTGTTTGTTATATTTCTCTGTGCTCTCGCTACTGAAACGTGAACCATTTCTCGTATGTGGATCCCAGTACTTTGTTACGGCCGCGAGTATTGACCGGTGTTTAAAAGTATCGTTTGGTAGGGTAATAGATTTTATTATATTCATATTTTTAATGTTAATTCTTCTAATATGAAGAATTAGGCTTACTTAATGTAATTTACTATCGCTTTGATTTAAGTTTATAAATAAATTTGTAAATTTATTTTATTAGCAGAGTCTATACAGAGGTCAGATTTAAATAACAGATCTAAACTTTTTAATATATTTAATTGAAAACTAATACTTGGTTAAATAGCATTTTAAACATAAAAAAAAATCTATTAAAACTATCAAATCATTATTTTAATATAGGTACCTATTAAAACACCTATATTAAGCAAACGCCTCTCCTATAAGGACTGATAACTTTACAATAACGTAAAAATCATCTGCGGTTAATATTATATTACAATTTTTAATTTCGAGATATATTTATAAGTCATATATCTTAATATGAATAGTCATTTAACTAGACATTAAAAAGACAGTAAATCGAATAATACAGAAGACTTGTCACTTTTTATTTGTTTATTATTTACAACAGCAATTTAATTTACTAAGGTTTCTATAATAATTTATCTGCATATGGGAGAGATAACAAAATAATTAAACGGAATTTATTAATACTCATTTTCATGACATTCATTTGACCGAGTTTTTCAATGTAACTTGTCTTATAAATAAAATATTTATTACGTTATATGTGTCATCATTAATTCCAACTTAGTAGCTTAATATTTTAAAAATGCAATCAATATTAAAGTACAGCTTTCTTCTTTACGTTTTCATAGCTTCATGATATTTTCTAAAATTAACCCCTTCTAATCAATACATCGTGGTCCCCGTTTAGAGTCTAGACGGTTGTATAGAGATCTACTTCTTATGATAGTTTTCTCGCACCTAATGATACCTACCTATAGTACTCTGTGTTTTATTACGCTATATGTATAAAAACAATATATTTATAACAAAGGTGTAAATCTTATTCTATCGTAAAAATATTTTTATGTTTTACCTATTCCTTTTCTTAATATATATAGTTATAGTATAATTATAGCATAAATATAGTTGTTAATATAAACCTTGAACATTAATATAAAACAATACAGATCTTGACAATTTAATTTAATTATGTATTTAACTGTCAATAAATCAAAAACTCGACAATGAATCTATAAGAAGAAAGGACATGCCTTACCATTGATTCGTCTGTCCGTGAGATTATCCTCCTCATCCCACCATGGTTGGTCGCGCAACCTCCGCGGTTGACGATCAAAGTTTCCATAATACTGAAACTCCATCACTAATACATACTAATTCGATATTTACTTACACTCGTTTTAATTCTAGCACAAGATAAAGACACACCACTACTCAATTAACGTCGACGCGATACTGATGTTTTGAATACGACTTAAGTGTATATGAGATAAAATTGACTCTACTACCACTTTCTTAATAATAACTTTGTGTGTAATTAATTTCGTCTACATATACATGGACATAATTTAAACATCGTGTTGACGGTGGAGACTCGATAGTTAGTATTACCTTTTATACCCTGCGGACCTCCGTCCGGTATTGCAGAAGTCTTAAACTATATTTGAACAAGTGCTAGCAAATAGTATAAGGCGTTTCAATATATAAAATTGAAAATACTAAAAACAGATGTTTCTCAAGAATACCAATTTTGTCATGGTAGTGACTGTTTTAGAGATAGCAATAATTTAGACAAGGTTAAGTAAATATAATTCTTAGTAGTGCACTAACACTAACACTCATGTTATTTTTTTTTTTTTTTTTTTTTAGCTTCACGCATTATCCCGCACAAGGCAGGGTAGGCAGAGGGAACTGCAGGGACCGTGGGAACCTAGTGTTAAGACACTCCGTTGCTTAGCCCCTGCTTTCTCCGTCCCCACTTTCCGCCGTTTTTGAGGCATTGCGTGTCGAGTGGCGGAACTCAACGCCGCGCTTTGCCTAGTTTGCCAGAGCGAAGAAAATGGAAATAGAAAAATCCATCTTCTCCGACTGGGGATCGAACCCAGTAACCGTCGCGTTTACAGGCAGACGCTTACGCCTTTGCGCCACGACGGTCCTCATGTTATTTGAGATTTCAATTCTCAGGTATTGTGTATTATGTTGGTAATTATGCAGAATATGCTAACAAATAAAACGACGTGACGTAGGTGTTTCAAATCAGATTTGATATTTTAGTTTTACTTTGTGTATGTATTATATATGTATGAATAAGAAGCTAGCGGTCTACGTGGGTATCACGAATACTATTTCCTTCTGCTTGTTGAAAAGGGAAACGTGCCCTATTTCATACTCTTAACGTAAATACGTACAGTATTTATTTTATTATAACATCAAATTATAAGAAATTGGTATCCTTGAGATAGTTAGTTTACAATTTCGAACTCGTAATTATATTATTTACGTTACGCTTGACACTTAATTACACTTTTGTTTATTGTTGATTACATTTTTTTGATAATTGTAAATTGATTTAACAATTGTAACATTCTGGTCTATATTTTTGTATCAAATATCGTATAAAGCTCTTTTGCATAGAGACAAAAGAATTAGAGTGAAGACTAATTACACAAAGAACAAGGGTAATGACTATCAAGTCCACATCTATAAAACAATACGTTTTAATATCATAAAAATTACTGAGCGAAATTACCGGCTTATATTTTTATGATAAAAAGAAGTGTAGCAATTTTTGATATTTTGACATACTTTCGTATTTAGCGTTTTGTGCACACATAGTGACATCGTTTTAACACTTTCGATTTATTATATTTGTATATCTCATAATCACATACGTAAATTTAGTTAATTGGTTATCGGGCACATAAAATTAAATTATTTAGAACATTTTCTGCCGTGAATTTATAACATTCAGCCTTTAAATATCTACTTTTAGTATAAATATTTTGTCATTTGCATTATTTCAAAATGGACTGTATTTCAACTTTGTTTTTTAAACGAATACATTAAATATATGTAATTATAATACTATTTATCTATTAAAAAACATTTTAAAAGTCGTTAGAACTTTAGTTAATTAATTAACAATTTTGTGAAATAAAACGCTGTTTTCGTTAACAATTTATATGTATCGTAACCAGTTCACTCACCTAACTTACAGAAAAATATATTTCTGATATTTATTTATAAGCAATATTGTATATAAATATGTTGTTATCTTTAGGTTTTAAGTTGCTTAACTTCATTTTAGTAATGGATTTAAAATATATATGTTCTATAATATTTTCCACATTACTAAATAATGTTGACTGAATAGTTCGAAATATTACTGGATAAGAGAGGAAAACAGTCAGGTACGAATAAAAAAAATCACATCACATAAAGAAATAATTATAAAAAAGATTTATAATTTATTTAATCTATTTTTGCATTTGCTGTTAAAATGTTAATAGTACAACGCAATTTTTTTTAGCTTTACGCTTTATCCCACATATTGCAAGGTAGACAGAAGGAACTACAGGAACCATATGAACCACTAGGTTCATATGGTTCCTGTAGTTCCAAGTAACACTAGTTAAGACACTCCGTTGCTTATTCCCTGCTTTCTCCGTCCCCACATAACGTAATTTACGGCAATCGAAAATGCCTTTTTTACTAAGATGATGTAACTTATCACTATCCTTTGTATTAAATAAAAAATTTGAGAATAGAAATATAAAAAAACATCTTGGGAGTCAAACTCAAAGTTAACCTTAATTAATGTGAATTATTTAATGTTCTTCGACAAGCTGTTATTACATTATGATACTAGTATCCATTCCTTTCGTTCGCTTAAATATTTTCATAAATATCTATATAAGTATCGTTGTTTAAATACTTTTATGAATTCTATTTGTGCATGTCCATAAATATATATTTCCAATGTAGTTGCTAAGTATTTCAACAAGTTTGTTTCTTGCTTTTTTTAGTTGGTATCATCGTTGTAATTTATTTATTTCCATATATCGTTAAATAATTAAATACGTTATTCACGTACTAAATGCATGTGATACATAGAGGTTATTATATATGTTATATAACCATGATATCATTTGCTTAACCTACCTACCCACCGTGTACTTATAATAAAAGAGGATCTATATGTATTGTATAAATTTGAATCATATATATTTATAATTTTGTATCTTATGTATCGAATTAGTCGACATGATTATTGTGACGAAACTTTTATCACAAAACATTGTAACGTTATGCTCAAGTATTTTATAAATCTATAAACACATTAGAAATAGACCGGTACTATGGAACTTACTAACTACAACGAACATACATTTGAGGAAAAATAAAACTTCTCGGTACCTACGTACAGCGTTTGTGATGAAATTTAAATTTATAAATAAATTCCTAAATAATTGTTAAGTAATTCTTTAAATATGCAATCTAATACGCTTGAGTGACTTTAAAATAAAAATAACTATTCAGATATAGGTAGTAGAAAAAATACTCACACCGGTATTATTAAACCATCCGTACATATTTGTTTATTGAATAAATCATATCACTACTAACCACTGAATGTAAGGTAAATAAAGCAATTTTAGTGAATATATTTAGTTGAACGAAGCAAGCTCTATCGCGTGAATGTTTCCGAAACACTGACTGCTCAACTAATTTAAATCGTGATCGTTGCACTAAACAACACTTTAAGCCTCCGTCAAACACACCGCAGTGATATTTTTTTATTTATACCTAAGTGTATATAAAAACTCATACTCTAAATGATAAGTCACAGAGTATCTGTAAAATACGTAATTTTAATATATGGCAATGTGATTGTTATGTACTTATACAAGAACGACAAGGGGTAATTTAACAACTTGCGCCGTAGGTATATTGGAACTTGAGGTGTGTTAATTGTTCTAACTCTTGGTAATATCTAATGAAAAACGTAGGTATGCATAAGCCATATAAAGTTGTTATTATCAATTTCAAATTTGAAATCATACTTATTCGTTTTAAATACAAATGGGGCAAGGATGTTATACGCTTATATTTTAATAGCAAATAGAAACAGATAGCATGTCTGAATATTTGCTTAAATTATACATATATAAATGTTCACTCTTGTAAAATACTTAATAAGACAATAACAATCTTGAAATTTAAGACAAGATAATTAAAATTTACATTTAAAATAATATTTTATTTGCACGTGTCTTTAGCAACGTAGGTAGGATAAGATTGCAAATTATTTTTGCGTCATACTTAGTTCGAGTAAATAACAATGAAGTAAACATCTTACATTAAAAGTAAACATATTTACTGTCCAATATACTATACAATGAAATCTATTGTCATGGAGAACCATTTGAAATAATTAGCAAACTAAATTTATCTAGATTCAAGAAACATAGTAACTAGACATTATTTCACTCACTACACTTCGTAACTATTATTAATATTAAATTATTAGTAACAGTCCAATATAGTGTATAAATTAGTCGTTGAATTGTATGAGGGTTGAAACATTTCATCCACTATGGGCACCTTACCACCACTGCAGCAGTACATCCCAGCAGGCTTGTGTAGCCTGGTACGTGAAATGTAAGAAAAATGAAACATAAGATGAATATAAAAATTATGTGATGAATGTTAGAGATCTGAATGTTGATGGTGTGACTGACACCAAAGTGACACAAGTGATTAGTCGCTTTCTGGGACGACGTACTAAAGGAAATGTGTAAGTGTCAAGTTGTACGTGTGTGTGTGTCCCATGGCCTGAGCCTACATTGAGTTCGCTTTAAGCTGGGGATATCAAAACCATTTCTTATACGCTAGTATCCTTAGCTTCATCAGCTTTAGGGAGTTTGGGGGCTAAAATGGCCTTATAAATGTTTATGATTTGCTATTGAGCTTCACATTTGCGAGTGTTTGTAATCATCGCAATACCGTACTTTCTATAGTATTTGAATACATTTACAATTACTTACGATAAAAGTTAAAAATATTTATCAATAATCAAAATAGCTAGCAACGTAAAGAAATTTTAATTGTGAAACCTTATAGAGAGGTGTCAGGGCCGCTAACTAACTAGATAGTATAATGTGGAACATTCTTCCTAGAAACCCATCAGAGCCTCTCTAATCAATAGTAACATCTTCCTTACAAATACATTATTTACTTATTAACGTTCAAGATAAAGCGACTTCTCCTATTGTTTGTTAATTAAATATGATCAAGATTTAAATACTGCGTAAAATGGAAAATTTGATAGTCTTATGTATACATACTACATATAAGTATCTTAAAAACAAATAATTATAATAACTCGTAAGCCCTGACAATGTTATTCTTAGTCATTACTTTCTTTGAAAACTAAAATTTACACAATGAAAATATGCAATAAATTTATGTGCAAATTCAAAACCTTACCTATAAGTATGAGTGTAAACTTACGGACATCACTGACTGTTTAAGAGTCTATATGTATAACGTGGAATGCAAGACATTAAACAAGGAGATACCTTTCAAATTAGTAAATTTTTTAGACTATAATATGAAGAAACACTTTTAATTTTAAATCCTTCTTATAAACAGTATCATCTTGCAATACCATATAAGCTATTGTTACCATGTGCAAAGTATTTTTCTCAAGAACATTAAATATATTTATAATCACTTGAGTAAACAAAAAAATTGAAATCATAATATATAAACAATAAACAAGAACTCACAATGTAAGTAAATTCTTAAAACTTTTATCTCAGGACAAAAATATTACAACATATATTTTATATCATCATTTTCATGCAAATTTTAAACTTTTAAAATTTATAACTTGTCAGAATTCGTATTGATTATACAAATTGCCTACAAAAAGACTACGGTGCAGTTTTCATCTCGGATGTGAACGGTTTTACTTTTTTTTTTGTTTTTCTTGAAGTATTACAATTTCACGTTAATTTAAAGAAAAATTATGTTTTGTTTATTAGTTTTAAAATTGTTATATAATTACTTAATAAGTTTACGTTTAAGGTATTATTTATGATGTACGTATATAAATACTGTGTGTAAACGTAGACAAATATTGATAGGTATGTAATAAACAACTTAACAAAAGTTAAGAAACGATAAAGCAGTTCTTAGATATTTCTTTATTAGCAGATGAATTAATATTCAATTTATTATATATTCAATTTATAGCTGAACAGAATATTCCTGAAGGTCATTACTTAATACCTTATAGGTAAATACGTTTTGATATTAACATAAATATGTAAAGCTATTAAGATAAACAACAAAATAGATTTTATAAAAATGTAAGCGTGAAATTTACGACACTAGTTATGTTACACCGTGGTATGTATGTGGTTACGATAGTAGTAAAATAGTATAAATAAATACTTAGGTGTCAGGATATATATAAACTTTATTGCATTTGTAACAATTCATAAGTACTGAATTGGACACATTGTTGGCATAGGTTAACTTATCTGTGACAGATAAGTTGACTTTTGATGATTTGTTCTTGAAGAGAAGGTATATTTTAACAGGCCTGAGTTCAATCAGAGTATGCACTGGAGTAATATTAGTACTTATAGATTTATATATTTATATCTTATGTTTTCATCAGGACCAGTGGCACAAAATACTATTATCTCTTTCAAAACCAATAGAAAGTGTTGTTATTAATGTAATGTTCCTTTTTCAATGTTTTTCTAATAGGCTTAAAACTTTAAAAGATATATGAATAATTAGCTTCATATTAATTGTAATAAAATGAACAGCCGTCAATGAATCTCAAGGGACTCTCCCGCAGCCACTAATTAGATTGGCCTCTTAACGGTGAGTCTTTGCGCCGAGGCGCAGATGTGCCGTTAGAAAAGAGCCACGTTCTCTTTCGATGATGACGGCAAATGTGATGTGAGACGAAGGAGTAAATGCTTCCAACATAATGAGAATTGGCTACCGTGATGGGATCTTAACAGTAAGGAGCGTAATCACGCTCTTGGACGGGCTCAAAATCGTTTTATAGTCCCACGTGCTTATTTATATGTTGCCGTCGTATGTGTGAGCTTACAAAAATCTTATTTTTCTTTCTGTTACTAATATGTATTTTTTTAGTTTATGTAAATAACATTTTATTTATAATTTCATCTTTAAAGATTTTAATTAAGAGAAACATAATATATTGTTTACAATGAACGTTATTGTTTTATGTGTGCTTCTTCAGAACTTTATTTGAGTCAAACAAAAGATATCTTTAAGAAAATTATATTAAAAAAATGAGAAGGTTTTGGTTAGACCAATTGTTTCAGTTTTTTCTCAGTTTTCGGAAGTCAAGCTAACTGTAGTTTAGCTTATACTTATAATTTTTTTTTTGTAAATAAATGTAAGCATTTAAGATGTGTAAACATTTCAGTATTAAATCAATAATAACACTTTTAATGTCGGTATACACATAACTACATGGTCTAGTGGCGATCAATCTCACATCGATCGTACGTAGGTACACAGACGTTTCAAAAGCTGTCTCGTAATGGCATATAGCATATAATATGTTATAACAGAAATTAACTTATATTAAATTATAGTAGCTACTCTAAATACTTAGAAATTTCTTTATTTATTTGAATAATCTTTGATAATCAGAAATAAAAGTAGGTACTTTTTAGATAGGTTAATTAACTTCATGATGAGATATTTAGAGGTCTGTAGCAGTATAAAAAGAGTATAAAATAAGTTATTTTTTTTACAAAATAAATATCTGTGATCAACGGTAGCTGCTTATTATTTTTTTTAATAAAGTAAATGCAATGTTGTAATTAAACGTCAATTGTTTTTTTAGTTCTGGACTGATGGGAAGTTTTTGGTTGAATTTTCAGTCTTAATGTTTTGTTCGTAAAAAAATTGCAATTGACATTGTATCTAGATTAATCAGTCACTTCCCATTCTACGCGCATGACCGTATACTAACAATTTCGAAAAAACTTCTATATATTTGAAATTAACTTAAGTATAATTAAAACAGTAGAATCAATGCAAGAGAGTCATTTTTTAACGAAATGTTAAAAATAGTATGAATCTTACCTTCACAATCCTTCCCTGTTCCAAGAACGTAAGCACTTCGCAGAAGATGGGCCATAGTATCGACAGATTTACGATGCTGAGTTTGTGTAAAGTTTAAGTGTACAATATGATGTTATTAAAATTACATAGATGTTGCGAAAAATAAGTTGCTTCTCATCTAAACGACTACAAGAAAATCAAAACTTAATCTGGATAATTAAGTATAAACTACCGCACAAGTCGGTTAAAACAATAATCGGCTACATCTCTGCTGCCGATAGGAGTTTGATATGTGATCTTGTGGAAGAAAGCCTTGAATGTACTTTGTATCGTAACCGATTCACAAGTGATCTTAAGTGAGCGCTAACCGAAATTATAGGCTGAATTGAGAGAGGAATAAGAAAATAGCTAGAGTCGGCTTGTTATTACAATACATACCTACTCTATATATAATATTAAAAATTTACAAAAGTAATAGTTAAAAAACGTACGTTTTATAAATCAAATGCTTGTTTATATTATAATTGCAAACATTTTTACTATAAAACAAATGTAACACAACCATTGGTTTGAAAAATATGTTACTTGTATTAGACACTGCACTAGAGAGTATCTTCGAATAATATAAAATATATGAATTATGGATATGTTATAATCTGACATACCACAATAATAAATAAATATTGTACAATGACAAAGGTAAATAAATAATGTTGTTCATTATTACATATTTTATTCATATTTTATTTATTTTATTGTTATATTTTTGACATTTTCTATTTTATCTGCCATACACGACTTTATATATGTTCTAGTTCCAGCAAGGTTAGAGACAATAAACTGTCTTGGTTATCTTATTTGCAATATTCATGAAAGTAAACACCTTCAGTGTAAACATTACAGAAAATAGCTCTATAGTGTATAAACTCATTAAAGTAATTTTACAATATAATAATAATAATAATAATAATAATTAGACATAGCCCCACTTACATATGTTCTAATTCAGAAAGCTGCCATTCTCAACACATGCCGAATTGTCCGTAAATTTTTATCTATTACCACATAATAACACAGTACCACTCTATTAATTGCTTGGTTAAAAAACCCGCGTTAATGAGTTATTAAAAACTAAATTTGTTTAAAATAAAAATGAATAATAATAATAATAATATAGTAAATTGTGTCGATCCATTTAATTTTCATGTTAGTATGTACAGAAAGTGGCAAAAATGTATCATTAATCTATCTGTAGATAACTTCGCTTTACTAAAAAACGTACTATATACGAACTGTATAATTATTATTCTTAAATGAATCAGCTCTATAACTTTCTCCGTTCTACAGTGGACTTAAACAAGAATCTAGTAGTTGTAATGATTTTCAAAACGTGTATGTTGGTAAATAATACGAAAGTGCGCATTGAATATTTTATATAAGAATATTGTTTATACATTTTATCTATGTTGCTTTTTTCCTACGTTGAAAATTTCAATTTACGTCCCCTTCATTTTATATATTATAACATTTTTGATGTTCGCAGCTTTGTGTGTGTAGATTTTACGTCCCTGTTGTTACTTTCATTAAGGTACAACTTGTTGTATTCAAATTTGTATCAGCTTTCAGTTTAATTTCAATTGTAACTTTGAATTTCTCACGCTTTTTAATAAATAGCAATTAGGCAGAGACAATTTTGATTTTAACTCAAAGCTTACTACTAACTTAACTTACTAAAACACCCTAATTCGAGACATTTTGTCGAGTGATAAAATATGCAAATTCCGAAGCTGACTTATGGGAACAATTTATTCTCTTGATTGATATCGCCACTTACACCCGTCGTATAACGTGTATATAACACATGATAGCTTTAATTTTCAATTTTTTTTATTTCCCAATGAAATGACAATTTTCTTATTTTGTATCTGTACTCATTATAATAAGTACAGCTAAAATATTTATAAAAATATATGCAAGGAGATGTAAAAACAACAGTAGAACATGAATCTACGATTTTTTAATAAACATCGGGTCATTCGGATCTACTAACGGATTTAATCAAAATTACACTACAATATTATCAAGGCTGTTATTTTTTCCACAGTGGTCTAGCTATAAAAAATGAACAAAACAAAAAAAATGTTGAACAAGATAAGATTTTCCGTTGATGTATAAAAATGACGGCACATTTGTGGAAAAAGTTGTTGAACGTGATGAAGTTTTCAAAATCCAAGATCAGGAACATCTTGTGAAAAACCATAATGTACTCATGACTAAACTATATGAAATAATGTTATGGCATCTTAACAATACTTATCTTAGTGAATCAATGAAAAGTGTCTTATCTCAGTTGTGACAAATTTCGTATACCAATAATGCTTACGACAGTATTAGTTGTGCACGAAATTTTTCACGACTTTTGAAAATTTACTTTATTTTCGACATCGAGATGTCTAAAAACGCATGAATTTAAATGTTTCAGGAACTATAAGTGAAACATATACAGTTACAACATTACAAATATATTTATTTACTATATGTGTTTTTAAATACGAGTATTATGTCTAGTTATAAAAAGGAATTACGTAAAGTGCTTGCGACAAAGAGACTACGAGTATATATATAACTATATTCAGGTTTGTACAAAATATTTTTAAATAAGCATTTACAAAAATACGCGAAACACTTTTATTCAATCAAAATGTATTTTGCGCCCTAATGTTAATAGAGCGTGAAATTGTGATAACCGCCATCTTATCAGATGTCGATGTACCAGTTTCCTTCAAATTTAGGTTAATTTGCGATCCCTAAGGGTGCAAACTCATTTTATATATAAGTATATATGTATATAAATTACGCTTAAAGCAGGTAAGTATATAAAGAAATAAGCAACGTTAAAAACTAACAAAATATTAAAATTAAGACGATAGAGCAGGTATGTAGCCTTCGATTACATAAAATACTTGTCTAATTATATTTAGTTGAACATCATTAATGCGAGTAAACTCTTCAAAAAAATGAACACTAAAGCGAATGATTCGTAAATTCTGTAAATTACACATGTAAAATATATTGACCGCAATACCAATAGGTTACTGTCCCTAAAATAGTAAATGAAGTTAATGGTGTTTAGCATACGTCGTCATGGAGACAACCTTGCTGACCGGTAGCTAGTCGCGGCTTATCGGATCTTTCTCACATGAATCTAGTAACGTAACGTTTTATACGTTCTTAAATAACTATAAAAAAAGTTTTTACAAAGCACTAGCGACGCACCGCGGCTTTGCCCACTTCTGTAAGCTGAATCACGTTCGTTATGAAATTTTATACCTTTTATATATTATTGTTCGATTTTTTAATTTAATATAAATATTTGACAATAAGAAAAAAAATATTTTTTTAATAATTGTACTAAGTAACTAAGTAGAAAGATAATTAATTTATTTGACAAAATCTATTCTAAAGCTTCACTTGCGAGTAGTTGTCATAGTTGTTGTTGACCTTCTTGAACGCCAGGACTACAACTATTCTATGTTCATTTCAACTTGAAACTGTTGGCGTGCCATAAATCATAAAAATAATTTCACGTTATCTTTAAGAAAACTGGTGCAATACCGAAATTTATTCGTTTACGTCCTGTAATTTTACAAAATAAAAGAACATATATCAAATATGCTTCTGGGGTGATTTTTTAAGATTATATAAATACGTTAGTATGAAACAAAAAATACGCCTTTTAGTTCTTGCTACAACAAAGTTTTACTACAAAAGTAATATTTATAAACGTTAGTGTAATTAGTTACTAATTTATTTTGCATAAAATATTAAACTAAACTAAAACTTAGTTAATAAGTCAATAATTTATTAACTTATTAACTAAGTTTTAGTTTAGTTAAATATAAATTATATACTCCATATAAATATTTTTGTGAAAACTTTGCTCATTCAGCAAGAACGACGACGGTTTCTCGACTTGCTCAAGTAGTTCTCCGTTGATCACAATGAGTCTTCCATCCATTCATTGCTTTCTATTCTTCTCTTATTAACTCTAGTATTTAAATCTGGACGACTGTAAAGAAATCCTTCCTGATTGTTCAACAGGTTGTTTTGTTTCACGTACGGTACTAATTCTTTTATTCATAATCGTGGGAAAAAGTTTGTAGAGCAGCCTCTACATATGAGAGTATGTTAATTGGTCTATAGTTGTTAATATTTTCGGCTTCATTTATCTCTATTAAGTGATTTATTTTTTTCTTTTTTGTTGATATGTTACTTAGTAGCTATTAATTATATTAGGTGGCAATAAAGATTTCTATAAAATTTCGTGACGAAAATAACGGTATATAAACGGACCTACTTAATAAATCTTTCTTGTCACGAACAAAATTGGCTTTTCTTCACTTTAATACTGCGACAATATACGGCCTGTAATGGTACCTATTATATAATATAAATATGCAATTAAACAGAAACTTGCCAACGTTTAACAAAATTTCATTACTTTAAATAATAATGACATACTATGTTGATAAATTTTGTAAATGCACTTGTAACTTTTTTCTTTTAAACGTTGTAGTTTTTTAAATAAAACATTGCTCTATGAAAATGATTTTAAGCTATCAAAAGATGTTATTCTATCAAAAACGACAAATTATTTTTTTACCCTCTTTTTCTTCCATCCAATCAAGTGAGATATTGTTACTGTTTAAATAACAAACAAGTAGTCTAATCAACTAGGCGTTATAAATATGATATTAAGAAAAATTGCCATTATTAGGAATTGCTATAACTAGTTGGAACTAGTGTTCCAATACCTTTTACTTAACATCGCTTATCTCATCTCATCGGTCTAGCTTTCTTTAACGTGTATTAAAAATGTACCATCCCAAAAGTGCATTTTGTATAGATTTAATTTAATATCAATTAAACTATAGACATTTAAGGATAAAACTTCCCTATATAAAGTGGCTCAAACTTAAGCTAAACAATAGGCACGTTTAAAATATAAATTGTTTTATGATCATCAAAACAATAAAATAACATATATAACGTCCCATAGGGGGTATGGGGGTCTGAATATATCTGTAGAATATTTACATTTTTGTGTAACGTAAGCCTTGCTCTTGCCGTTGATTTCAACTAACATTAGTTCTATTAAATTATTAGTAACTACTAACTAACGTCTTTCAGAAGTTTTAGGTTCTTTGATCATTTTTTTTACTTTTATGACACAGAAATAAAACATAAACCTTATAGTTGATCACTTTGTTATCGGTTTATAACGTAGGGGTTTCAAACTGAAATTAATATGAAATACCCAGGTCCATATGAGCACAGATAATCTCAAATCAACCAAATCACAATATATTAGTATATTTTATGGCATGTTTAGAAACTTTTCCGAATATTCAAAACATATAGGTATAAACGTAAGGAAATTGCCGTTAACTTAATATATGAAATTTAAGAAGTACTTGACCGATATATATGTATATTTAATTAAAGAATTGAGTAACTTCTTCTCTTCAAGACTTTATTAAAGTCGATATAAATCAACAGTTGTTGAGTTTGCAAAATTCATTTATTAGGTTAGATGGATATGTGGATAGATGAATTGGATAAAAAAGTAGCAATGGCGAACGAGGTATATAGGATACTCTAAAAAATGTATAAAATCTCTAATACTAGTTGTATTGATATGAATACCATAGTATATTGAAAAAACTCGATCAAATACGAATAGTATCTACTCGCGCACTTAGGATTCTGTATTTATTTCACGATTGTAGTTTAAGTTTTGTAATGTTTTAAACTATGATATTTTCTCCCTTACATATACTATAAGTTCTCACTTTCCGTCATAAATATATCTAGGTCAATAAATACAAGTAAGTTAACTTATTTAAATTTGCGGTCGAACGCTTAGTATCTACGTTTTGTATGTATGTCATTCCAAGCCAAAACTTCCAAATTGTTAAGACGATTGCATCTAAATTCGGTAAGAAGATTTTATTAAAATTTCGTGGTATATGACGAAGGGCCAATTAAGACGTGAAGTTGAAAAAATCTTTTAAATCTAAGCTTTTCTATCTTTTCAGGATCCTTCAAAAAGCTATCGACTAGTACATCTAAAGATGAAATGCGGCCTTTGTAATATACTTTCTTGTCGAGAAATTTAAACGTTGCCGCTTCGGATAGCAATGCTTTTAGCGCCAAATGTAAATCCAGGATCTTAAAAGATATATCTAGTGTTTCGTCTTCCTAAACAGACATTTTAATGTAGAAAACTCGTTTAGATACATAATTAACAGCAGCGGGCATTGCTCTGGGTTCCTTGTCAGTTTCGCAAGATCGTTCACAAGCAAGAACGGATACCACGTACCGAACTTAGTAGTATCCAACTTAAACCAATAATCCCACTTTTCCTCAATATGGAAAATTGTGGCTGGCATACAACAAGACTAGAGAAAATGATTTTAGATAGTAAGAGCAATCGGTTTAGTGTCGTATCATAATATGGTCGTTCTTGGAAGTAAGGAAAAAATTGCTTCTCCAAACAATGTGGGTATTTGCTCTCTTGACTAGATTTTACTATGTAAAACGTGGAGGTATTTACAACTTAATGGATATTACATTTTTATACTATATAGAGTATCTCTATCGTTAGGCCCTGGAGCTGATTTAGATGTTTTTAACGGTTACCTTCAAAGTCAATATGAATCTCAAGTTGTTATTTATTTGGCTCCTCATATAGTAATTCTATATTGGGCACATCGTACGAGGTGTGTTCAAAAAGTATCGCGAATTTTGTGTTTTTTCAAAAATTATTTATTTATTCATGACTATCTATTTTGTCCCCTTCAAAGTAATCCCCATGAGATATTATACACTTGTGCCAACGGTTTTTCCAATCTTCGAAGCACTTCAAAAAATCATTTTTTTTTATCTTGTTCAGCTCCTCCTTCGATGCCGTCTTTATCTCGTCAAGTGTAGCATAACGTCGTCCTTTCATGGGCCTCTTCAGTTTAGGGAACAAGAAAAAGTCACAGGGGGCCAGATCTGGGGAATACGGTGGCTGCGGCATCATTAGTGTGTTGTTTTTGGCCAAAAAGTCGCGCACAAGCAACGATGTGTGAGCAGGGGCGTTATCGTGGTGCAAAAGCCAATTTTTGTTCTTCCACAAAACCGGGCGTTTCTGGCGGATTGCTTCGCGCAAATTGCGCGTAACTTGCAGGTAATAAACCTTATTGACCGTTCTACCCTGTGGCAAGAACTCATGATGCACCACGCCCCTGCAATCGAAGAAAACTGTCAGCAAAACTTTCACATTCGACCGAACTTGGCGCGCTTTTTTCGGTCTTGGTTCGTGCGGCAGCTTCCATTGAGATGATTGAGCTTTGGTTTCCACGTCATAACCATAAACCTACGATTCGTCACCAGTTATGACCCTCTGGAGCAAATTTGGGTCGTCGCGGACAGAGTCCAACATCTCATTAGCAATGTTCATGCGATGCTGTTTTTGGTCGCAATTGAGCAATTTTGGTACGAATTTCGCGGCGACCCATCTCATGCCCAAATCATTGATAAAAATCGAATGGCACGAGCCAATCGATATGTCTAGGTCCTCAGCAACTTCTCTAATGGTGATTCGACGATTGGCCAATACCATTTTCTCCACTTCATTAATTTTTTCGTCTGTTGTTGAAGTGCTCGGGCGTCCGGCACGCTCTTCGTCGTTCACATCTTCTCGGCCTTCTGAGAACATTTTGTACCACCGATAAACGTTGCTTCGGTCCAAGGTAGCTTCTCCGTATGCCACAGTCAACATTCGGAATGCATCCGCGCACTTAATTTCGTTTTTCACACAAAATTTGATACACGTTCTTTGATCCATTTTTTTGAATGGGTAAAAATCGAAGACGATCCAAAACACGTGCAAGCAAAGCAGCTGTCAACAATTAAGTGAACATTCAAAATGGCCGAGGTTGTCGGCATAAGTGAGAGACATGAGTACCAACATAACGCCACAAAAAAATTGAAATTCGAATATACGTAACCCGCGAAAATTCAAAATTCGCGATACTTTTTGAACACACCTCGTATGTGCTTCTATAGTTTTCGTAATTTGCCTCATTGGTCAAGAGAAGCTTGTCTACCTTACTTAAACCTTTTTTTAGTACCCAAAAGGTTTTTTATCGACAAGATATTTACCCCAATCAATTTTTTTGTAATGTTTCAGGACGTGTAACACTATTCCCTGAATTATTTTAAGGGTTGACGGTGGCCTTTTCGAATTAATGGTCTATTGATGACTAGGATGATTAACGCCTACAGCTTTGGCCGCACGACGATCCTTTTTTAGTTTTTTTTCCTTCGTCTATTTTGCATTTGATCGCGTTTTCTATATTTGTCATCTGCTTCGATAGTTGGTAATAATTTCAGCTAGATTCTTTCAAGTTATTTGAAGTGGAGAAATGATTGTCACAGACAAATGGGGAACAAAATGACTTAATATAATGCCTTCATATAGTAAAACTTTGTTCAATAAATGTATTTTTTGATCCATTGCTTAATTTAAATGTGCATTTAAATAACTTCTTGAGCTTTATAATATTAATATAAATTTGGTTGCAATTATTTTCTTAAATATATAACAAATTTAAAAGGACTAAAATAATATAACTTTATTTTGATAAACATCATGTAATTCCAGGTAATCCAACTTCTGCAAATAAATAAGCATTTGATTCCATATCAAAGTACACCTCAAATTCCCATGCACTCACATATATTTCTATTAAATTTTCATCCCTACAATGCGCTATATTTTCTGAAATCAAAGTATAAGACATAAGTACCTCATTATGACCACATATTTCATTGGCTAATTTTCACACACATAAATTTCTTATGAGAAATCTAATTAATGATACTAAAATCATGCTAGTATGTGAAATATTACCTGTTATAATTTTTTTTAAATGAAATTCTTTTTGTAAGGATTCATTGATTTTTAGAATATTATCTGCAATATCATTTGATGACCATGTATTTATGATAGGGTCATCCATTGTTTGTAACTTTGCGAGAGCTTTCATTTGAACACATATTATTGAAACTCCTGTGAAGGCCAAGGATAAGATGTTAAACACAAAAAGGAAAAAGAAATGAATTTCAAGAAATCTACACATTATCCTTGTCATAGTGGTATTATGAATTAAACTATTCCTTAAACTAAACATATTATTAGGTATTGCTTAACAATAATAACATAATTTTACCATCAATAACATTTTTTAAAGCTTCAAGAGCTTCTAGTAAGCCGTCTACAAGTGATTTTGTTTGTTGGGGATAGTAATCTTTTTCATATTCATGTAACTTTAAAGAAGATATAGATTTACAAATCTTGAGTCCTTTTTCTCTTATAGAAAACCAATTACAAAGTAAGGCATGTAGCTTTGATATATGTGTGTAAGCAGTTTTTGATATTCCAGGACTACTTTCCTTTATGGGGCTCGTAATTTCTGAAAAAAAAAAGTTTTGTGTTGAACGTTGCAAGTTTTCCAAAGGTGTTTATATATCAAAGCTTTGGTATGATATTTAATATTAAAAAAATTATTTATGCTACTACAAATACATAAAGTATGTTTTTATTGTATATCTTATACGATTACTATCTTATACAACTACTCTTCTATAGTATAAAGTAAGAGTTATAGATATGTTCTATTAATATTTTTTTAAATGTTGAATGTAAGTAATATTTTACTTTGGGTAAAATACCTTTGGGTATAAAAATCTCAACATTTTCTGCCTTCTTTGTCGGCGTTTTCGACATGGTAATGTAATAAATGCCAGTTTAGAAATATATCAGTAAATATTTAAATATTTCTCTATATTACTGAACATTTGTACAGAATTAACACAAAAAAGACGAACATAGGTATCGTTTAGCATTTACTATTTACACAGATCACTTATATCTGTCATGGAGAACATTACATATAGGAAATCATAACTAATACTTTTCGAAGTAGCGCCATCTGTCACAATTAGGATAAATCTTTGTTATTATTATATGATCAAAGGCCAAATTAACTTTATTTCACTTTGAAAATTATTCAAACAAAAAGGGTAATTAACAGTATTCAAAGAACATTCTAGTGGTAGATACTCGTCAAACTGTTCATTTTTTGATTTCGGCTTTTTCAGTAGTAAATGATTTTTAAAAATAACATAATTTTGAACTAGTCTTAGTTTAGCTAGTGGCTGCTAGCTGGTTTTTTTTTTAATATTTCGTTTATTAATCTGGTGCCTACACAAAATAGCAGTTTTCTTTTAATGTTCTCTTTTTTTTTCTTATTTTAATAAGATTTATCAATTAAGTCCCATATTTTTATTCGTATATCCTTAAAACTTCTTGAATTGATAGTGTTTGTGTTTATTTAGTTCTTGATAGATTTATTTTGTGCTCAATTGGAATCTTTACACTATTTCTAGATTGTTCAATTTTAATTGTCATATATAGTAATTTCACTACTACCATTACTTTGAGTACTTGCAAAGTTAATGCATAGATTGTTCATAGTTTCTTATTTCTCCCGGCCCTATTAATATGGTTACAAATAGCAATATCTGATAAATCACTAGTTTTATAGTGTGAATAAGTCCCACTTGTTTCTTCTATTAATCGTTTTTGTTTTTCTTTTATGTGAAGGAGTCTGTGGCACTCTTATTGTTAGACTAATTAATAATCTATGAGCACCGTAACCCATTATTTGATTTTTTGACAGATGAACACTTAAGAAATGTTATTGTTTAGTGTCAATAACTTGAATTATTCTGTAGATTAAGTTTTAAAATAAAATGCAATTAAATTAAATTGCAATAAGAAGTAATACACAATACAAACTTCAGTGAGAACTTGTATAACATATTCTTAAAAATTATGTCTGGACCTATGCAAGACGTCGTGGAAGAAGACGCTGCTGATCTGCAATTTCCCAAAGGTATATAAATACTTAATTAAATATAGTATATTAATTCCTTGAATTTATTTATAGTGAAATAGTGATTCATAATTATATTTACAGAATTTGAAAATGCAGAAACTCTCCTTATATCAGAGGTTGATATGCTATTAGAGCATCGAAAAGCACAAAATGAGTCAGCAGAGGAAGAACAGGAATTTTCAGAGGTTTTTATGAAAACTCTGACTTATACTAATATGTTTAAAAAATTTAAAAATAAAGAGACCATCACTGCTGTCAGAAAGTATGTAAAAACCGAAGGGGTTTTATGTTTATTACATAATTTTTACTATTTTTGGCTCATTTATAATAACATATTTTGTTTATTCTAGCCTCCTACAATCTAAAAAATTACACAAATTTGAAGTTGCTAGTTTAGCCAATTTATGTCCAGAAACACCAGAAGAAGCAAAAGCTCTCATTCCATCTTTAGAAGGTAGATTTGAAGATGAAGAACTCAGGATACTTTTAGATGATATACAAACAAAGCGCAGTATACAGTACTAATAAAATTTGGTTAATAATTTATTTTTCATTTATAAAGCTTTTTAAGATTCCTATCTTACTTATAATATAATATTTTGCTAATTTCATATATGGTACTAAAAATTTAGTAATACATATGACAAATTTTAAATCTTTAGATAAAATTAGCACTTATACTGATTTTACATTTTCTCTATATAAATATGTAAACATAATAACTCATAAAATAGTGTTTACAATTTGTTCTAGAAGTAAAATTAAAGTTTGTTGAAATTAAATTAATTGTAAATCAACATGTGTCTAACGAAAATTCATTTATTCTTAATAATAATTTTATTATAATTAATGATCATAAAAATATATAGACAAACAATTTCAAAGGTTCAATAAAATGATTATAATTTTTAATCAGCAGTATTAAAGATTGTTATTACTGTGTAATATATCTCAGTGGTAAATCTGAAAACCCCTGCATATAATATTTTTAAACCTTAGTCACAGCAACATTTGCAGCTTATGCGACCAAAGACAATCTGTCATGGCGGAGTAATCAGCTGTTAATTGCAATGCCGGAGAGTAGAAATATATTGTTTCGTTTTGGTCATTTACGCATAAATTTCTTGTTACTTTTGCTTTTTTATAACAATAATATAACGAAATATTTTATTGTAAGCATAATTAATAAAAATTAAGAATGGCGCGAGGTCCTGTGTCATCTGTCAATTTTATTCATTCATCCATTGTAGTGCAGGAAAAAATGTGACTTGTTTGATAAATTCGGTTTTATCTTATAAGTGCTAGATGAAGATTAAATATAGTGATTCTATGTTTACTTATTGTTTCAAGAACTTGCCGGTAACATTATTGTATAGTGTAATCATTTATATAAGTACGTAGTGCAGTTTTTACAAGGCCTAACAAATTCCCTCTACAAAGAATCTGTGCGGCGTCGGCGGTTTAGTTTATTTTAATGGACATTAAAGTGATGTTTTAATTTTTATGTATTTTTTTGTGAAAATATTGTTTTATTAAGTGAGTAAAAGGTGACAAAGCGAAAAATGTCGGGTCGTGTTCGAAAACAATCGGATTGTCCTGTAGGTAAGCAAGGCCCTATGAGGGCGACGCTGCCGGTATCATCAGTAATGAAAGGATTTAAAAAGAATGCTGCTAATAGCCCAACGTTGTCACCTACAAATGTTTGGAGACGAATATCTCCAGATCATGCACTTTCTGGGCAAAGAAGTCCTGGAGCTGTCAATTACAAAGGTATGTTTTTAAACATATCTGACTTTTGTATATTAACAATGTTTTAAGATTTATAATGTAAGTGATTAAGAATATGATGTTGGATTTTAACATACTAAATTATTTTTCCTTTTCCTATTTGAATTAAATCATAACAATCTTCAGCATATTGAATTTCATTTATTTTATTTAACTGTTTTTTCATAACAAAAACTTAATTTTTTTTATTATTATTTTGTTTTTTATTTTATTACTTTTATACTATTCTTTATTGAATTGACAATAATCTATGTTCCTTGTTCTATTTTTTTTTTATTCTCTAAATTTATAATTAAGTTTGTAATCAAATTTCACAATTGTTTTGTGTGAGTGAACTGATTATAACACATTGTAGTAGTATCAGATATATATTTATTAGTTTGGTGTTTTGTTCATCTACTCAAAACATATATGAATTATTTTGGCTAAGTTCTCTCTTCATAACTTGTTATGTGGAATTGTGATAATTATTTTATTTACATATTAAATTGTATTTATGTATTTCTAGGCAAAGGAAGATTTGGTTCTAATGCTATCAGACGCACAGCTTCCCTAGACACACTTTATCATAAAGGACAATGGCCTAGGGATTACTATTTTCATGCAGGGCAACTACAAGTTGATAAATCTACACAAGTGAGTATAGTTTAAAAGGTGAAATAGGTGTTGTATTTTATTTTAATAAGCTTTATTAGTCCTACAGTACATATGGAATGTCTGACTTGATATACAAATGTAAAATCTAACTTTATAATTTAAAAACCTTGATTAGAATCAAATTCTTAAACAACATGTAAATAGTTATACATGTCTAACTGCACTGTAATGGTGTAAGAATTTGATAGGAATGGATAGAGCATAGTTAATTACATTGCATGACAAATTCATTTTATTGTATGTAAGCTTTGTATTCATGTGAAGTAAAAAAAAATATGTATATTCATCTATTTGAATACAAATAGACTATTTACAATTAGATGCAATTGATGATTCATTAAAAGAATAACTGATAAGCTGAAACATAAAAAATACTAGGCTTTTATACATACAATGGACTGATTCAATATACTAATTACCATGAAAATTATTTCAAATAAAATCATTATTATGACATGAAAATTTCAAACACAGTGCTAAGAATGTATCTAGATTCTTAGTGCTAATCACATCCTTTCACTTTCTTTCGTAAATAAATAAATTTAATTTATACTTCTTGAAAAAATATTTTACATGCTCTTGTATATTAGGTTTTGTATTGTACCTTAATATAATATAAATGGTAGCTAAATAACCCATAATAGTACATTAACAATTACATTTATCTTATTCTGATCCATTTTACACTCACACTCTTATTTTACAATTATACTCTTATTTTAATTAATAATTTGTTCACTTAATATGTATATCATTTAATATATCAGATATTGCCTATGCCAATATCTGATATTTTAAATCGAATATAATAGAAATATTTTTTTAAATATATCTGCTATTATTTACTAATAATTAAGATGGGGAGTTTTTTTGCTGTCATGAATTACTTTTTACAATGTACAGTACAGTGCGCTGTTTGACAATCACTCAATTATGGATGAGCTTAATACATATTCATTTATTTTCTGTCTATACTTTTTAGACTGACGATGGTGGTGGAGTGTCTGGACGGTCATCTAGAGGTTCGGAAGAAGACAAGCTAGATCGTTTTCGACGAAGCCGCCTTCAAAGACCACACAAAAATACTGCATCTGGCGATTATTCATCACATTCAATGAGTCCTGGATTTTGTAAGTTTTAATTTGTATTACTACTATTGTTTATGGTATACCAATATGAATTATCTTTTTTTTAATAAAACAAATTACATCACATTTGTTTCTCATAAAAAAGAAACTATCTATATTAAGTTTAAAAGAATTTGTTAAATTATATTTTGTTAAAATTCATACTACAAGCAAATTTTACTTTTTTTGGTTATACATCATAATAGTAGTTAACTATAAAAACCTAAAAACATCTTAATATTTATTTTGTTGTCCTTCTTTTAAATCGATAGTGTTTTTTATATGAACTGTGTAAGATGTTGATATGACTAAACACAAAACAAGGTACTTTCTATTTTTACAAATAATTTGATATCTTTTGTCTTTAAACTTAGGATTTTTTAAGTTCATATTACTTGAAGATGAACATATTTTTATCAAGTTATCAACATCTACTATCAATAAGATTTTTAGGTAGTGCTTATCAATTGCTTTCAACATATTAATACTTGGTTTGGTTTGGCCCTCAAAGACTAATTTTGATCATGATAAAGATGAGGGTTACAAAAAAATGGTTAAATATATTTTTTTTCACATAAAAAAACATTACAAATTACATTTTATAATATTGTTGTTGCAAAATTATCTAAATGTGAACACAGTGAAGTACAATGTTATTTATAAAATAATTAAAACATTCTATTTCTGTAATATGTAGCATACAGTAAATTAAGGACCGTCGTGGCGCAGAGGCTCAGCGTCTGCATGTAAACACGACGATTTTGTGGGTTCGATTCACATTCTGAGAAGATGGACTTTTTCATTCCCATTTCCTTGCTCTGGCATATGGCAAAAGCGAGACGTTGAGTTCCGCCACTTTATATGCAATGCTTCGAAAAGGCGAAAAGTTGGGAACGAAATGTCTTGACACCATGGGAACCACGGTTCCTGCGGTTCTCTCTGTCTATCTTGGTATAAGTGGGATAAAGCGTTAAAATGTGTGTGTGTGTGTAAATTTCATATGTACTCATTTTAAATTTCCCTTTTGTCCTTCATAATCGTTATAATTATACCTAAATCAAAACAAAGAAATTTTAATATAAACCATATACCTTTTTGAATATTTTTAAAGTACTATACCACATTAAGAAAATAAAAAAGGGCTTTTAAGACATCGTAATAATTTAAACCACTCTGAGCGCCAAACTATCGAGCTACGTCGAAATTTTTTTGTAACTATTTGTTTATTTTGTTGGATGAATATACGAAGATTGGAGTTTTAATTTTTAAACGATTACAACTTGAACGCGCGTTTGGGGTATGTCAGACCGTTGGTATACGGAGGACTTAGCACCTAATGCGAAAGGATAAAGTGAAATTTTGCAATTTTGGTTAAATGTCCCTTAAAAAATATCGGTAATCACAAATACAACAAATAGTTACGTGGCTGATATTTAAGTGTGAGTCTAAAACCTATTTCTGTGATGTTCATTACGAGCTGGGAAAAAGCGTAGGAATTAAAAAGTATCATATACTACTATGTATTAAATAATATTTTGTTTATTTCTTACAAGGCGTTAATTAATGTTTCCGTCTGCAAATTTCAAATTATGCAAAAAAAAATCAATCACATAATATTGCATAATAGTCCGTCTTGAGAATATATAGTTACATCGATTTCAGTTCGACCTATGCATATTATAAAGTTATATGACATTATTAAACTAAATTACTTTTTTATTTTAATGAGTTGAGGTGGTCCTAAATCTACACGTACCTTTACTCTATCGCCATCTTCGCAGCCTCCTAAAATTATTATATTTTATTATTTTACTCATTTAAACATTAGTTGGGTTTTATAATCACACATGACGTTCTATGCATAAATCAAATCAAATCCACTCTTTTCGCACAATGATCAAATAACAATAACAGAACAAATACTTCGAGCATGTTAATTATACATATCAACGACTGACCTAGAATATGTTTAGACTAATCTATAAAGAGGTAGAAGTAGCAACAGCTAAATTTGTACATAATATAATTCTTTATATGATCCCTATTGCGCTATCTTATTCCCTATTTAGTTATATACTGACAATATAAACTTCTTCAACTTATTTTTTTATATTTGTAGGTCCCTCTTGTTACAGTTTAAATTTTTTTAATTTGTTTCAGAGAATTGAATCTTCGTAATTGTATTATTTTTTTTATAGCTTCACGCTTTATTCCGCATCTTGTAGGATAGGCAGAGGAAACCGACGTAACCATAGGAACCTAGTGTTAATACACTCCGTGCCCTGCTTTCCGCTTTTTCCCGCGGCATTGTGTTTTGAGGAGCGGAACTCAACGCCGCGCTTTGTCTACTTACCAGAGTGGAGAAAATAGAAATGGAAAATTCCATCTTCCCTGAGTGGAAATCGAACCCACCAACCGTCGTGCTTATAAGAAGACGCTACACCTCTGCGCCACGACAATCCTTAATTTATTATTTATTGTATTACTATATATATTTTTTATATTCAGGGTCCCGATTTGGCAGTGGCGGTGTTCCTCTTAGAGCAGCTCGTTCCTCAGTTGAAGGTCTAAATCAAGAGATAGAAAGAATTGTCCTCTGTCCAGCCAGTGGAACTCAAACTCCATATATCGACCGAATACGGGATAAAGTATGTTATCTCATATGTTATGTATATTTTTGAGATTTCTATTTTCTTGTGAACCTCTCGAAAACTCATAAATCCTACACAATTATAGAAATTTTTATAGTATTTTTAAGATTATTAAAACAATTATGTGTTGTGCTTATGAGAGAAGAAACTGCTTAGCATTCCATGGATTCACCGTGCGGGTGCCGGGTTTTGTATAGCAGTGCGTAATGGAAGAAATTTATTTATCTGTAATAAAGTCAAACAGTAAGTGATTGTTCACTCACGTCGGCTAAATTAGCAGACAGATGTAATGATATTTTTTATTGTATTGCTATAATTTTGCGAGGAAGAGCTGGTATAGTTAATTTAAAATACTACAGAAAAGATTTTAACAAAAAAAATAGCAGCATAATATAAATAATAATAATTTGCGTCCACATAGGACATCTTGTGTATGACTAGCATAATAAAAAGTCATTACATTATAAATGTTATTATTTCCAGGTGACTCCAGAAGGTCACCGCGCACCGCTGGCCGAGCTGTTAAGACGCTCAGTCAACACTCAAACGCCTCATGATCTATGTCATACGGCACACTCGTCAGGTCAGATCATACATATAGTATATTTTTCATCTAGTTTTATTTATTATCTTGATTAATATAAACATAATTAATTATTTTATCTATTTTACATACAAATATTACATGCTAATTTATTTGCTTGACATATAAGCTTTATGTGTATTGATGGTAAAGTCCTATAAATGTGTGCTTTGAATTAACATACTTTTTCTTATACATAGTTGTAATGTACAGTTTAAATTAAATAAAAATTGCTACATGTAATATAAAAAGGCTGAACTAATTATTCTGATACAACTGTTCTATAAAAAACAAAATACAGAAACTTTTAAAGAAATATATTAAATATATTAGTGACATGTTTAAATAAGTGTGAATTGTGGGCATAGATCCACCATCACGGGGTTCCCTCTCCAGCGCGGGCTCTGCTGAGCTTCTAGCGACAGGTCTTATATATATCTACAATTTTGCCCTGAACACACTGATACATTTTGTGTATTTACTTTTAATTTTGCAATATAGGTTGTGTTATTGTGTAGTATTTATTTAAAACAATAATATGTTGAGCTTTCTAATTATTATAATAGTTTTCAAAGGAAACATCAATTAATAATTAAATACACAAGTTATAAGACTCATAGAGAGAAAATTCAGTGTGTTGAGTAGCATAGAAACTCCCTCGCAAATGTATAGTTTTGCACTAATCCTGTTATAAGTGTCCCAGCATGACATTTTTAGTGAATATTTTATTTGCAAATAGACCTAGTAATATAGAAATAATGCTAAGCAAATGTAGGACCTTGTTCCACTACTGTATGATAAACTTTTGTAAGCCTTAATATCTCTGCCTCAATATTTAATAATAAAAGACTTATGACAATTTTTTATCAAACAGTAATGTGACAGATTCCCATGGAAATTATTTTTAATATTTCATTTTACAATTGTTATTTTTATAACTGAATTTGAATAAGAAGCACATACACTTAATGAAATTATAAACATTTTTGCAGGCAAATTTATTGCATCTTTTGTTTTTGTAGATATAATGACAAATTTTTCGCTTCTTAGTAAAAATTTATTCCTGTTATTTATAAATATATAAGACTATAATTTATGTTACAGGTGGGAGTGTTTGCTCGTCTCCAGATCTCGATGGATCAAAGCTCGGGACTTCCCCACAAATAAATAGATTCTTAGCACGTGAACCTCCAGATGGCTGTGAAAAGGTAATATGAATATTATTCATTGCCCATTTTCACTTCTAATATAGTTTACCTATAATTGAAACATAATATCAAAATTGTTGATATTTACAATATTTCTTAATTTTTAGTTAATAAAATTAATTTTTACTGCATATATTTATCATCCTTCAAACTGCACATTTTTTGCATATACTCATAACCTCTTGTGTCTTAGCTTTTTTGAAACTTAGCCTTAATTAGACATATTGAAACTCAAATTGTTACAGGTAAACCTAAAAGCCGGGGAAGGCGCGTACACGGAGCCCCTGTTAATGAAGCCGAGCGTGGCGGGCTTCACGCTGCGGCCGTCGCTGGGCTCCGCGTTCCAGCCGCTGCAGCCCGCCTCGCCCACGTCGCCCGCCTCCCCCGCCTCCCCCGCCGCCGCCTCCCCCGCGCCCCACTGACTCCCACCGCACCCAACTCTACCGGATACGGAACACCAGTGAATTTTTTATCTGTGTTTTTGTTTTTTTTGTTATATGACCCTTAAATTGCCCATTTTTTTGTTTCACTCATTTTGTAAAGTTATGTGGTTCACTTTTGTGGTTATAGTATTTTGTGCCTATTTAATATATTGGCGATTTTATTTTTTACAGCAGTGATAGTGGATGTATTTGAAATTATGTTCTGCAATTTAAGGGTCACTCGATCCACATTGGTGTGTGTCAGTTTAGTTCATACCAGTAACTTTGGCAATTTTAACAAAACCAAAGTGAATATTGGCCAGATTTAGATCAAAATAGGATATTGCTGTAGTATTGGTAAATTCTAACCAGTGCAGTTATTTAGACAAATGAAGTGTGTATTCGCAGAAACTTTATATTTTGATACTTGTTAGACAGCATCCTATTTTATAGTTGTGGCTGGCATTATAATGTGGATTGAGCTTAAGTAACTTAAGAAATCACTTAAACCTGATTGATACATATTATTAACAATGTTGTGACAATTTTCAAACACCTTAATTTTATGTCAGTCTCAAATTCGAATATGACATTTATTCTTCCAACATTAGATATAGGATTCTGTTTCCGGAAAGTTGGTGACACATGCGTGACGTCACGTGACGTGACGTGCCAATATCATTGACAATGCTCATAGCAACATCACTACGCCCCTGACTCGATACGACGAATTCGGTTTAGAGAAAATTTTGAATGTATAATCCATCCAATATGTAATAGACACCGGAAAGACATTTTGAGACTTGTTTATAGTTGTCACTTGTTGTACGGTCGCACGGTGGGTCTTTGTGCATTATATTCGTTTATGCGTTAAGTGATCATGTCTGAGAGACAGACTGCGGCGATAGGAGCGGGTTCGATATTTAAAATAATTTTTATACTGAATATATACATATAGAACATTTTATAATGTTACGAAACTTACGTCCTATGACGTCGACGCTACATGGACCGCATAGTTAATAAGAAAACTAAACTACTACATTTAAATAGAAAACCTCATCACATAGGATTAAAACTGAACTTTTTTACGGCTATATTACACTAACGTATGGAGAAAATATGCGACCCGCTCCTTGAGCTCTGGCGTGGAATAGTATTGTACTAGTACCTGGCTCCAGTCGAAACTTTTTTAACATATTTTCGTGATACGATAGAACCTTATGAAGTGGTATATAAAGAAATGATGATAAATATAATTTCCTTCGACATGTAATTAATTGCATTTTGAATTGTGAGTGTCAAGTAGATGCTTAAGATTGTTTATGACGTAATACCTTTATTATTAAAACCGGTGACGACGCGTGTACACAGACATACATACATCAGTCAGTCGACTCTTTCATCAACATGTTCTATGTTGTTTCTTCACTGAAGTATGTCACACTTTTATGTAATGTGGACAAAACAAATATATGACGCAGGAATTAATAGAGCTTTTTCTTAGCATGATTGGTGATTAATGAAAATTATAATAAGTAATTGATTTAGGGTCATCTTGATTGATGTCAATATCAATGCAATGCTGACAATAAATAAAATTACTTAAATAAATTTCACATATAAATAAAACCTACATATAAGTGTAGAGTAATATAAAATGTGCTTCATTTTGATTTAGTGTACATTATAACAACAATCATCCATCGAATTAAACTCTGTTAGACATTTAAAGTAGTTACTGATTCATATTCGTCGTTTCTTACCTTTTGTAAGTAGTGACAATAATATAAATGTATAAGATATTTTTTATTGGGATACTTAAGGCATAGTGCTGTATCCATTATAAGTAATTTAGTTGATTGACGTCACAAGAGACGAAGCGACCGAAGCGAAGTCACCGCTACTGTGTTTTGTTTCAATTCTACTCACTATTTCCGTATCTACGTCGAGCGGCACATAGTTTTTGTTTGAGCGTAATTTGTTTTATATTGTCTTTGTTTTCGAGACGACACAAGTCGGGTGTAGGAATGCGGGCGTGCAGTGACGGGAAATTAAATATGATCTCAGAATATTGTTTACGACGTGTATATAAACTAAACTCATGTATGTATTACGTGTTTATCGAATTAGTTCTCTGGTGAATTTGCTGCGTTTTTGTCTTGGTAATAAATTAACTTGGACCAAAATTATGACAGGCCGGAGTATAGGAGCGTTGGAGACGCGACGCGCGGGCTCGAGGTTCGAGGCAGGCTGTTTTTCTAAAGAAGAGAGCTTTAAGATGTGGGATTTGACATAAAAGGGGAAGATGATAGACTGATTTTTTAAATCTTTACTCATGCTTTGGTACAGGTATCTTGACAATGATTATAATAGAGTAATTAATAGAATGTATACTCTAATAGCACGTGCGCCATTTGACCTTCACCTCCCTCGCGATTTAATTTAATATCGTCCATCGGATATACGAGAACTGATATAGTGATCTTTTAACACCTAACAATGTGTATATATATATATATATATATATATATATATATATATATATATATATATATATATATATATATATATATATATATATATATATATATATATATATATATATATATATATATATATATATATATATATATATATACACATATACATATAGGTACATATACATACGGGCGGTGAGCGGTAGCGGTAGCGGCGGCCGCGTGGTACGCGACATCACACTTGTAGGTAATAAAGAATACGATTGTATATAAGAGTACGTATACTTGGTAGTTCCCGGAAGGAGGAATGCGCGGACGTCGGGTATCTGTACTGGGTACAATGGATAGACACGGTATTCGTTTTTATATCATTCGGATAGGAAAGAATGGACCATGCCAATTGGATCTCTCATTTTGGCCAAAACGCATTTCTATGATCGAGACTGATAATGTAGAATGTTGAAAACATAGTTAGATCTGCTTTATTATTTTTTAAACTTTTGTAAATTTCAACGGCGAATATATATATTTTTGACGGCTCACCTTTGGAATATAGAGTATTTTAAATCTTGTCATTGCTCAAATCGAAATTTTTATTAAGAGCCACACTTATGATGTATGCCGAATTTCGAATGTAAACATTGTGATTGTAAATTTCGAGTTGCTTATATCTATATATTATAATTTGTATATGTGTATCGAGTGTTATTTAACAAATGAATGTGATATGTAAGTGAATATAGATTGTTGCTTGACAACTTCCGGTACTGATGCCCGCACAAAGTGGACAGTACGAGTTGTGAAGTGTTACCGAAGGTGCTGAGCTGCGGTGATCTTAGTGTAGGAGAGATACAGTGGGACAGTACACGCCGGACTTGCGGTAACCAAATGGCAGTTTTCTCTCTTTGTTTTCAGTGAATGTGACAAACGATCGGAACTGGAGCGGTTTCGAGGATATGTACAAATTTCAGCATTGTTCTATAAGTACCTACATGTATGTAGATTTAAAAATAATTCAGTAGTATTACAGAGCCGATAATGTCATGTATGATTTCGCATTCATTATAAGTACTAAATATGTAATGAGTATATTCGCTGCGCAAAATGAAAAAAAAAAACATTATGTTATGGAAGACAAAGCCGAGCCAGTATTTAAAATCCGGATTACTGTGTAGATTTTCTCTCATAAGTGCAATATCTAGCTGTAATGTTGACAAATATTGTAGCGAGCCGCGTACGTCGCGAGTGACTCACTGGCAGTGAGTGCGCCGTCTGTACTGTACGGCGGGTTTGTTTGGTGTCCTCTCAGATCCTTTACTTAGTTGCACATTTATAACAAGGCATGTACAGTTTCTGTAATCATTGTAAGCTTCATTGCATCGCTTCCTGTTAGCTTCCGTGATGTTTATAGAAAGGCGGGCGAGCGAGCCCGTAGTAAACTCCCCCCCAGACCCCTCCCCCCACACGTGAAACCCAAAACAATATTATGCTTTACTAACATAATACTTACAATATTTAGATGTATGTCACAGGTCCAGGTTGTACTTTAGGATTTATCTTTTCCAATGTCGTTACCTACTTTAAGGTTTAGTAAGTTTAGGTGACCCGAAAATATTAGCTGTTAATAAATGTGTGCTATAAAAAGGTACCCTTACCGATTAATTTTATGTAATCCACTGGGACGTGGGAAAGATTTCTATATAAAGTTGTTGATACATTCCACTGCGATATTCAAAATATTGTATATAATTGTAACTGGGGACTCATCCATCTATTGTTTTTGTGTGACGACTAATTAATTAGATAGATTTCGTGACGTAACGCCGCATACCGCACTCACGTTCCCACCCGCTCCAGTGTTGAGTTTGTATTTGCATATACCACTGTAACAACTTTATGTAGAAATATCAATGTTTTTTAAAGTACATAAAGATATTTTTGTATGTTCAGGGTAGGAGTTGTGCAAGATGTACCATGAAAATAATTTTGCTAGGACCTTAGATTTGATAGTTCTTTTATAGATGGTTAATATTATTTTAAAGTTTGCTTTTAGACGATTGATAAGTTTGTAATTTTTATTACTATGATATTAGATTAAATACTAACATTAAAACTAAACCAAAAGTGCCCATTGAGATATAAGTTTATAATTCGAGCGAGTCTTTTGTCCGGCATTTTGTTAAAAGTAATGTTTAGGCGACAAAATTAGTAATAAGGAAATTAATTATGGGAGGGTTGTTGAGTTTTAGTTTTCTAAAATTGTTGAGGTTTATTGAAAAAATTAAAAATATTTTTTTTTACACGCAATGTTCGACAAAAGGCTCGTTGTTAGAGGCATTAATTAACATCAATAATAATAGTATCGATTTTAAGTAATGATAAGAATGGTTTTATTATAGTTTTGTTTCAGAGAAGAAATTCTAATTACTATTTTTGTTTCCAATATTTTATCACTTTTACCTGTTTTCATTGTAATGTATCTTGCTGTATTGCAGACATATCCAATATACAGACTGATTTAAGGAAAGATTTTTTATTTCTCATCAAATTAACTAACCTAACCCAACCATTTCATCACAAAAATATCTCCGAAATGGATCAAATTTTTGAGTAACTTGAAGTATTATTAAAAGAAAAACAATATCAAGTATCAATATCTATTTTAATTACGCAGTTTTCACTCAAATCAAATTATTTAACAAAATAAAGGAATCCTTGGTGCAAAAAAATATACAATGTTATATATAGACATTTAACAATTACAATAAATCTTAAAACATTTATCACAAAGTATAAACAAATAAATGTCTTTAATAATAACTATGTTCCTATATGTAATTTAGTACACAAATGCACTTGACAACCTTTTGTTACACAAGTTTTATTAATAATACAATAACCATATTTTTAATTAAATGATAAACATATATGAGGCTAACCTGCATATAAAAAGCTGAAATATTTATTGGTGTTTAATCCTTTTAACTATTTTTACCAATAAATTAAATTAATTTTAACAATATTGAATTAAACTGCAGAAGATATATTATGCAAGAAATACAAATATTTTTTTTTAGCGGACATAAAAGTAATTTTTTATAACCCTTACCCAGTAAAATTATAAAGCGACCATCTCAAACCAGTATACATAGTATCTAAACCAACATATGTAGTATTAACACAGTGATAAGAATACAAATAATTTATTTATTTATAAATGTCTATCAAAACACAAATTTAGTATGCTGTATTAGTGCCCTGTTATAAAAATGTATTTACATGTCCAACATTGAATTAAAAAGTATTCTTTTTCTTACTTTTAATTCTTTGATGTGATCAGTGCATAAACAGTCGGAGTGTGCCAAATAGTCATCCTGAACAAGGAGAGATGGTGAGAGATCGTGAAGGAAGCTGTGATCTCTAACACAAGTATGGCGAGACGACTGAGAAGAAGTGCATAATTGTTTCTAATTCAAGGTAAAGCAAAAAATATAAATTATATATGTACTGTTTTTTTTTTTTATTTGACCAGTAGAATGAGTCAATTAGTCACATTTGGACTGACAACTTAATTTGTTAACTAATTAACTACATCTTAATATAGATAAATTTACATTTTACTAAACACTGAAAAACATCTTCACAATTTTATATATAATTAAAAGTTATAGGTTATTTATAATTTTATAAACAATAAAAATATTTTTTAATTTTGTTTTCATTTGAATTGTATATTAAATTACAGGGATAACATTTTTAAAAATATAGGAAACGCAACAACTTTATGATGACTTGTTATAACTTATTTACCTCAGACCAACAGTTAACCACCCCTGTTTTGATAAAAATGCATGGAATACAAAGAATGCTAATGCTAAATATTAAGAACCAATAATTACTATTACGGCAAATATAATAATAATATTCTTTAAAATGTTTTAAATGAATACATGATATTGTTGTCATTAAAGTAAGTGTTAATATTAAAATCACATATGAATCCGTTCCGTTAAAGTACAAACAAATTCGAACTAGAAATAGGCTAATAAAGTGCATAGACCTCTCATTCAAATTGTTTCATTGGTATAATTTAGCAGCTTTACGCCGAGATTCTGCGTCTTTGTGTAATAAAAGTAAGGAATGAAAATAATTCGTTGACTAATTTTACCCTTTTTGTTTTACATAATAAAGATATTATTACATTTTTACCAAACTTTCTGAATTGATTGCGAAACTATAATAAGTAAAAGGTCCATTTTTATGTCATATATATATATATATATATATATATATATATATATATATATATATATATATATATATATATATATATATATATATATATATATATATATATATATATAAACAAATCAACGTTTTATTCCAACAAACATAAATGAAAAACGAGTAGCTAAGAATAGCTAAATAGGATATGAAGCCGTAACCAGTGTAGAAAAAGATTCGACCATCTTTTCTACAATCATAAGGATATATTCTATAAATACACGTGCTCGTTACCAGAAATGTATGCCGCAAACTAAGAAAGTATTTATAATATGAAATTATTTACGAGTAAGTTTATTTTAAGTGCAAGTGTAATATATTTTCTTGGTCTTATACGTCTTCCGATCTTTTCCAAAAACTACTCTATAATAATATACATTATTTCAACAAAAAGAAAGGTTTTCGATAAGAAAATTCAATTTAATTTTTAATTTAGGACCAAAACGGCAAAAATGGGCCATCAGCTTGTTACGTCAATGCTGCACTGATTATAAACATTGGCAGTCAAAACAACAAATAAGTATTATTTTTATTGAAATTATTGTTCAATGAATTACTTTTGTTAATGAAAACAAAAAAAAATACAGGTATAATAAGTTATTAAAATTCATGTGAAATTTGTGAGTAACAGAACTGTTATAGATGTGACGTGTCCAATCTATTTGCCGTTTAAATATACACTAGTGTTTTATTATTTTTGCAATTTGTAAAAACAGTCACTATTCCTATTATTAACATGTTACGTTCCGGATCACATAGTTCGTCTTCTTGCAACTAAAATTAAATATTAAAAAAAAAATAAAATTAGATGCACTTCATGTGCTATAGCCAACTGAGCTATACACATTTGCTTAACAAATATTTTAGATAAATATTTTCTCAAATGGAACTGCTGATGTCATAAGAATCAGATCAGACAAAATATAGCGGATGCACTATTACTTATTTTCACTTTCAGATCACACATACTTCATATTCATATCAAGTTAAAATTTCATTTTTCATACAATCCTGGTAACTAACAGTTCAAATCGGAGTACACGTTATATACATGTATATGTATATATATATATATATATATATATATATATATATATATATATATATATATATATATATATATATATATATATATATATATATATATATATATATATATATATATATATATATATATATATATATATATATATATATATATATAACATACATGTTATATATCTATGTATATACATATACATCTATTTTAGATGTTACATACAATCAGTACATTTTCTAGTAAACTAATTACTAATTAAAAATGCTACTACCTGCGGAAGTCACTTTGACAGACTTATTGGAATAAGAAGTTAATGACAAAAATTATGTAGAACTGGATGTGTCCTGTGCCCTTTTTTGTTTCTTTTCCGCAATCCACGCGTGTATCCTCTCTTTCAGTTCTGTGTTGGATTTGACTTGATCCATTGATAACGGAGAACGGTTGAACGGATCCGATTGGTCGCTTAGTAAGTGCCTGAAAAGATATTATGTTTAAATATCACAATTAATACAGATAATAGCGTATATTTCCTTATTTTTAATGATTTTTTTATATTTATATAATGCACTCGCGGTTACCAATAGTGTCGCGGCCAAACGGAAATAACTATAGAATTCAGACTATTGTATGACACATTCTATTAAGTATATTACCTCAAGTAGCTCGATACGTATAATATAAACAATAATAATAGCTCTTTATTATACCCAGAAAACTTAAAAAAGTACAATAATAAAAATATATATACAGGTGTGGATGTTACGGCGACCTTCATTTAAAGCATAGTATTAACTAGCCTTCATAAACTTGGTAAAATTATAAAACAGTAAAATTTTAGAAGATAAAAAAAAATTTTTTCAAACAAAATAAACAATTGAATTATTGTTCCAAAATAAAACGCCATTTCTCAAGTATGACGCAAGCGTACACTATCCTGTAAGAGCGGGAAAGAGATAAATCCCTTTCTAATTAGGTTATTTTTTGAGTGAAAGGCGACAGATTGACAACGTTTAATAGTATTTTTGTAGTACGAGGTCTATACGTCATTTGTAATTAATTTTGACTATCTCACGCATTACACAGTACGTATAAATATCGTGAAATAGGAAAAATGATCCTGTGCCTAAACTATTGATAATAGTGAATTAGTTTTTTGTACATAGCCTTGAAATATTTTCCCCTAAAAGTAATTTTGATAGCGGTCGCCGTGTCAGATATACCTCTATATGTATAAAAGGCGTCTCCCAGGCAACCTAAGGGCTAAAGAATAGCATATTAAGAAGAAAAAAGGTAGGGTGTAAAGTTAGGAATTAAGAAATATATTATATATAATATGTAAACATAAATAATTGTGATATAAAGAAATGAAACGCAAAAAGATATATTTAAACATACATACCATTCATAAAGAAAAATTTTAATTTGAACCAATTACTCCTAAGATCTAGCATCTACAACTTTATAATATAAGCACATATATTATACTACAAATAGCACAAGTACATACAAATATCAAATACCTGGCTATAGTAGTCCTGTCCACGGTTGTCCTGGAACTGGGCAGGATGACGGGGTCCAGCATGATGGTGCTCATGATGGGGTCCAGGAAGTCGTCGGGCGCGTTGGCGAGGATCTCCTCGTCGCGCTGGCGCTGCTCCGCCAGCTGCGACACGCGCGCCGCCACCTCCTGCAGCGACGTGATGAGGCCGCCGCCGCCGATGCGCACTGAATGTCACACGATTATCACTAAATTGTTAGAATTCCATACTATTTGTTGTGGAATTTTTGATGACAGACTAAGATTTAAAAGATTAAGATTTAAATTTTTTTTTAGCTTCAAGCTTTATTCCGCACATGGCAGGGTAGGCACAGGAAACTGCAAAATATAGGAAGCTAGTGATAAGTTACTTCGTTACTTAGTCCCTGCATTCTCTGTCCCTGTTTCTCCCCTTTTTCGCGACATTGCGTGTTGAGTGGTGGAATTTAACGCCACCCTTTGCCTAGTTTCCAGAGCGAAGAAAATGGAAATAGAAATCCATCTTCCCCGAGTGGGGATCGAGCTTACAAACCGTTACATACATATGTTTTGCTGCGGAATATTTGTTCACAGACTAACATATAATTCTTAGATAGTATAAATAAGAGCAGAAATTATTTTTTATGATTTTTAAAGTGTTAATTTACTAAGGATAGAAAAACACTTAAACAAAACATATAAAAATTTGAACCCGTGTCCTATTGCGAACCGCGCAAGTGCTTTAACCACTTAGCGCTTGCTCTGTTCACAAGAGGGCGCGGGTTCAAATCCCGCTGCGTTCAATTTTTTTCATGTTTTCTTTAAGTAACATAGTCGACACACTGTACCATGTTTGACACCGACCATGGCGACAGCTAATGATGGTAATATTATCAAGATGTACTCAATTCACGACATATAGCTTATTATAATCATGTTTTCTGTATCGTAACTTGTGCTTTAAACGTTCTATATTATAATTCAAATCCTTCCTGTAAGGAGCCTAGGCCTTAGGTATCAAAGCGTCAATTTCCATAACTCATAATGAAACGTTTAGAATGCGGGCCCACCCAAAACAGCCTCTGCCAAAGTGAAGAGCTGCGGCGAGTAGGAGCGTCCGTCGTCGGACACGGCGGCGCAGAAGCGCTCGTTGCCGCCGAGCTCCACGTACATGCGGCAGATGTCCAGCACGGTGCTGGCGGGCTCGAACTCGAACTCCTTCATGTCTTTCACCTGTACGGGGATAGGGATAAGAGTGCAATGAGAGAGATAGAGTGCAATTTTTTGTATAAAGCTTCACGCTTTATCCCGCACATTGCAGGGTAGGCAGAGGGAACTGCAGGAACCATATGAACCTAGTGTTAAGACACTCCGTTGCTTAGTTCCTGCTTTCTCCGTCCCCGCTTTCCGCCGTTTTCGAGCTATTGCATGTTGAGTGGCGATATTCAACGCCGCACTTTGCCTTGTTTCCAGAGCGAAGAATATAGAAATAGAAAAATCCATCTTCCCCGAGTGGGAATCGAACCCACAAACCGTCGCGTTTACAGGCAGAACCTAAGCCTCTGCACCACGACGGTATATAGCCTTGAAATATTTTAGATAGTTTAGACAAAGGCCGCATTGTCAGACACACCTGTATATATAATCTAACATATAAATTTTATATATCAAAAAAATTAAATCACAACATATACATATAGTTTTAACTAGTGTAAAGTTACCTTAAAATTCTTCTTGTTGGGCCCCACGAGGTGCAGCAAGAAGTAATTGAGCATGGAGGCGATGCGCTCCACGAGCGTGGGGTGGCAGAAGACGTAGGGCGCGTGCGCGGTGAGGCGCACGAGCGCGCGCACCGTGTCGCGCCCCAGGATGTTGTCGAAGCGCGCCAGCATGCCCGTGTGCGACAGGTTGGCTATGTTCTGTTCGCGCTCCGCCGCCGGCAGCGACGCCCACGCACCGGACTCCCTGCATTTCAGATTAATATGATGATGCATGATGAAAACTTGAAAAAAATTTATTGGGTTAGATAGTAAATATTATATGATAATATGGATATAATGTTAGGTTCATAATTAATGATCCTACTTTTTAAATAAAACAATTTAACCGGATTTATCGCGTATATTAACATTATTTGGGAAACCCGACGTTTCGAACACTTTGCAGTAGTCCGTGTTCACGGGTAGACACGGGTAAATACAGAAACATCCTAATTTCAATAGAGAAGACGGTTGGAAGCTTTCTACCACTTGGGATCCACTTATAAAAATTTTAAAATCCCAAACACACCACACCAGAGGGCAGGATACAGTCAGCTCATTCTGCAGGAATCCAGGGCAGTACGCGAGGCAACTCAGGAACCGATGGCGGTAGTTTGATATAATAATTATATCAAATGACAGACGAATGCCACCTCAGTCTACCCGTGACCACGGACTACTGCAAAGTGTTCGAAACGTCGGGTTTCCCAAATAATGTTAATATACGCGATAAATCCGGTTAAATTGTTTTATTTAAAATGTATAAAAATCGCGAAAATCAAAGAACTTATTAATGATCCTACTTATAATTTTTCATGCATTATAGGCAGAGTAGGCAGAAAGAAGTGTAGGTACCATAGGAATCTAGTAAGACACTCCATTGCTTAGTCCTTGCTTTTCGCCTTATTCGAGGCATTGTGTGTTGAGTGGCGGAACTCAACGCCGCGCTTCATCTAGTTGCCAGAGCGAAGACAATAGAAAAAGAAAAATCCATCTTCCCCGAGTGGGAATCTAATCCAAATTGTGGCGTTTACAGGACAGACGCATCACGACGGTTCGAAATTATTACACATTTAATGCGTATATCTAAACTTTATAATATAAACGTACTGTGCAGTTTGCATGGTGCGTATCTGCGCCATGTTGCCGAGCGCCTCGTCCAAAAGGAAAATGGCGTCGTTCATCAAGAGATTTACGAAACGCAGGAAAAGTGGCGGATGTACGGCTTCCATATTCGCCTCCGCTTCTTTGGCTAGCCGGCTGGAAATAATTTTAAGTCTTTTTAAATTTAAGTAAGTACTTTATATTTAAATTAAGTGTAGGAAGATAATATCCATTCTTAGAAAAAAAAATAACTTAAAATAAAAAGCCTTGTTCTAGCCAGATAGAACTCAATGTACAACTTTAGGACACTCCATTTCTCACTTTCTGTCCAATTATCAAGACATAACACGTTTAGTGGCAGAACTCAACGCCACAGTTTCTTACCAGAAAAGAAACTTGTATATAAAGCCATTCTACAACATATTTGACATCGGAATCGCACTAGTGCGAAGTAGGAGCCTATCATTTAGTATTTTACAAAACAATATAATAATAATAATCTCACGTAAAAGCTTCCCTGTGTTCTTCGTTGTTCCACAAAAAGTCCATAACCAGGTACATAGGGCGGCGGTAATTAAACTTCTGTTCAAATTGAACACTTTGTCCTGTCATCTCAATGCCGACGAATACATCCAGGAGGGAAGGCACGAGCTGGAAATAAATTAATTTTGCGTAAAGTAAAATTACCTGAACAAATGTATGTGTCTGTGACTAATAAAAAAAAACATGCGTGCGTACAAAGTACACATGCCAGAAGTGAAACTTTTTTGGCGAACTAATTTATAAATCTTGTTTATATTTATACAAATCTAAAACTTTAAATTTCCAATATTAAGAGGAAGGGAAAAGGAAGATAGGTTAGGAATTTAATTGTCATTAAAATAAAATAATTAAAGAGAATTATTAAAATAAATTTATTTTATATTGTTTGAAAAATAATATAATCAAATCTCAGATGTTGAATATTAAATTAAAATTCCTCGTGATTTTTTGTAAATATTAAAAATACCTAATCCAATTTAAATATATACAAAATTTTTGTAAATTAATGATAACTCTAGCAATTCCAATTTTTAAATTAAAATTTCGTCAAAAGAATTTATGAAATATTGTTATTAGTATTTTATGCACAATGATTTATTGAAATCTCAAATGACGAATTGTAAATAAAAATGCCACGTGTTTTTTGTCAATATTAGAAATTATTAATTAAGTTTTGTTTGTGAATTCAAAATTTAGAAAAGCGAATTAAAGAAATATTTTTATTTTATGGTAAATGATTTATTAAATTATCAAATGACGAGTGGCAAGTGGAAATACCACATGTTATTTGTAAATATTAAAACTACCTAACCTTCAAACCAATTATCATAAAAAATTATAAATAAACAAAAAGATAACAGATATATTACTTACTTCGAATAATTGCTTGATACAGGACAACTTAAAATTTATTCACAAAGTTTTTCACAAAGTTTTTATTTATAAAATTCACTTACTGTTTATTCACTGTAGAAGTGCCTAATGATATTGTAAATATTACGCTATGCGACAGCAATGCACTCTAAAGTTCTAATAATTAACTATTAAACGAATACACAACCAATAGGGCGTGTATTCTTTCTCGATATCCCGTATTCTCTCTCTCTCTTGTTCAATCTTTCTCACTATAGCTCTCTCACACCTCACACTCCATAGCACTATGCGTGATACGACGTTCGCTCTGTCTCACTTTTTCTCTCAATCTTTCTCACTCGCTTGCTCCCTACTCTCACTCCACGGCTAGTTGCTCATGCTACGTTCGCCCTGTCTTACTCTCTCTCAATCGGTCCCGATCACTCTCTCTCTCTTTTCCGACACTTCCGTTGCATACCGGCGTGACGTTTCATTTGTAAAAATTTTACCCTCATGCGCCTAAAGAAGTTTCACTTCAAAAATAATATTTAAATATTAGCAGTGTGTTAAAGAAAAAAGAACACATATTTATCTTTTCTTTATTTACAATATTACATATAACTTACCTGTAACCTATGGGGATGTTCTTTAAATAGTTGCTCTCTATAGAACGACGCCATATTGCTAAGCGGTTGTTGATCGTCGGGGTGATTGGGCAACATCGCTTCTAGGCATTCAGCTAAACGGGCCCTAAGGATATTTAATAAAGAATATATTAAGATTTCTTAGATTTTTTACTTTTCACACATTTATACTACATGCCTAAGATACTATTTATACTACTATTACTTTTTATACTAAATGTGAAAAAATATTTACATCAAACTCAAGTATCAAAAAAATTAATTAAGAAAATAATTATAAATAGTAATTATAAGCTTTTTCTTTAACATTTATATAAAATTACTATCAAAAACTTTACGAAACATTAGTTATATCAGAATAATAATAAAGATTTTAGTTTGTTTTCCAATTAAGAAATTTCACTTAAGCTTGATAAAGCGTGAAGTTAAAAAAAAAGGAAAAAAAGCCACACCTCAAATGTGGATTGTACGTCCTCGTGGAGTCCCCCATGAACATGAGCACGAGCGTGAGGGCGGGCTGCAGCAGGCACGCCGTGTCCGCCTCGTCCGTGATGGCGCCCACGGTGCGGCGCGCCATCGTTATCAACACGATGATGTTCTCTAGCACGAACTCTGGTATACACCTTGAATTGATGATTTTATATATGTTATTTTTAGAATTATACAGCATTTTTGGTAAATAGTTTCCTATTGCAATGTATATAGATTTTATTTTCATTATTCGCCTATTTCAGGGATATTTAGTATTGTTTATTTAGTGAAACTTTATAAAGAAAAACCAAATCAGCCAGAATCAGAAAATGAAAATATGTGTTAAACGTTTAAGACATATGGATATTGACAAAATTTCTTATTACAATAATAAGGAAATCAACCATCCTTAGTCAGTGATTTCTCCTAATAATGGCTAACTGCCGTTCCAAACTTAGAATTATTCTCATGTTAAGTGTTTAAATATTTATAAAATACATAGGAATGCATAGGTAAAATAGCATGTAATGGCGTCATTTATTGGTAACTGATTGATCTCAACAAGCGGGATCCATAGTAACAACATATACCTCAGGGTGTCCGGCGGGGGCGTGGTGACGGGCATGCGCAGCTCCACCAGCGTGAGCGGCGCGTAGGCGTGCGCGTCCCGCTGGCAGGGCGCGCGCGCCGCCACCTGCACCAGCCACGTGCACGTGGTCGCCTGCAGGCGGTGCAGGTTCGTCAGCATCTCGTTCTCTAGTAGCGCGCAGCGGAGGCTCACGAATCTGTATGTGCAAGGAAATTTTTAATTTCATTTGTTCTTATGATACAATAAAATAGTTGAAACAAAAGAAAATATTATTTAAATGTTAAAATGAAATATAAAGGCTAATACACTAATTTATGTGGGTAGGTGTGGATGTAGCCGCGACCTTAATTTAAAGTATACTGTTAACTTACCTTTATAAACTTCATAAAATTATAATAGTAGTAAAATTTTCAAAAACAAAATAAAGTGTTTTTTTAAACAAAGTAAATAGTTCAAATATTGTTCTAAAATAAAACGCTATTTGTCAAGTATGATGTGAGCGTACACTATCCTGTTTTTGAATGAAAGATGACAGATTGACAACGTTTTATAGTATCTTCGTAGTACGACATCTTCATGTAATTTGTATTTGATTATGATTACCTCGCATTATACAGCACGTACAAATATAGTGAAATGGAAAAAATAATCCTGTGCCTAAATTATTGATAATTCTTAACTAGTTTTTTATATTTAGCTTTGATGACACTAAAACAGATAGGTAATTGTAATTATGAACTACCACATTCAATTCACAAATATACTTCAATTCACAAAAAAACTTTAATCAAAGTTAATATTAATATAATTAATATTTATGATTTAGTATAATTTAAAAAAGAGTACTGACCAAGTGTCTTTAGAGTCAATTAATTACATTTAAAAAAAAAAGAAAAAAGAAAACTTTAAGAGAAGTCCCTTACAGTTCCATCTCACTCGTCCTTACTTGGTCATAAGAAACCGCGCGCGCTGCCTCAGCGGCTCGAGCACGTGGTGCGCGGCCGCCACGTCCGCCAGCGCCCGCTGCGCGCGCCCCAAGTCCTGCCCGCAGCGGTACAACTTCTCTGCACACACTCTTACACCTGGAATAAAATTATTAAGTGTAAATTTTATATATCCGAAAAGAACACGATAATTATTATTAAAATCGAATGAAATAACGCAATACGTATGGCAGACAAGTATTTTATATCATCTATCGTTACCAAACTACACGTACAGAGTTCGTCCACAAATCGTATTTTCTGAAATATAAGTTATTTACAATAATACAATAACAATTTTACTGTTATTACTATTTATTATTCTGTATCGACATATAAGATTTTTTTATTGAGATGTTATAAAGAGCGCTTATGTCATTGTATGAAATAGAAGTTGTCATTAAATCAATATCTCATATAATTACGATGTTTATTTATTTGCGAGGGAGTTTTTTTTTGACAGAACATGTATGAAGAAGAATTAGAGATAAATTTAGGGACAAACCAGAAAGTACAGAAAATATGTGAAAGTAAATGACCTCGCCACTCAAGTAATATTTATTTTAATTTTTCACATTAATTTTAAAAAACTTTTTGAAATAATATATAAATAGTTTAGTATAAATATCCCATTTTTTCTTTGATTTACATGGTCCTCATATTTTTATTAAAATAGATGTATTTAACTTTTTTTACAATGTTTCTACTTAAATATATTTTTTTAATCCACGTTTTGAAATATGATTTAAAAGAATTAAAACATTAATTTAACAATATGAAAAAAATATACTTTACTAGGCTCCATATCTGTGGCTAGGGGTTAAAGAGTGAATCTCATCTTCGCAATACGAGAGACGACAGAAACAAAAGAGAGAGACAACGTTAGTGAACTTTGTCTCCAAGTAGAGAAGGAAAGAAGTTTTAGCAAAGTTATCTAAATATAAGCAATTTCACTTATCAACAATTTACCTAAATCGATACATTTGTGTGTCATGAAGAAGCACTCTGTAACAAATGTATAAGATTCCGCAGTCGGCCGTTTAATAGTTTGACCTTCATCCGTCTCTCGTGGTGGTAATAAGCAAGTTTCACTGGACAAGCAATCCAAATGAACCGATTTCGCAGCACATTCTTCTGGCTATAGAGAGATAAAGAAATAAATTTTTAAAATCTATATTTTCAAGGAGGACCGTTGTGGCGCAGAGGGATAAGCCTCTGCTTGTAAACGCGACGGTTTGAGGGTTCGATTCCCACTCGGGGAGGATGGATTTTTCTATTTCCATTTTCTTCGCTCTGGCAACTAGGCAAAGCGCGGTGTTGAATTCCGCCACTCAACACGCAATGCCTCGAAAAAGGCGGAAAGCGGCGACGGAGAAAGCAGGGACTAAGCAATGGAGCGTCTTAACATTGTATTCATAAGGTCCCTGCAGTTCCCTCTGCCTAGCATGCAATATGCGGAATAAAGCGTGAAGCTATATTTTCAAGTGTTAACAAACATATTTGAGATCTCCCCATTTTTCCATTTACAGTTGTAATGATAATACTGGCTTTTGGAAATATATTCTGTCCATCTACTATAATTGTAGCATAGTAGTAGTAATGTGACTGACAGATTTTGTTTTCCGTTTCAGTAAAAGAAAATATTTTAAAATCATTCCTACATTTTGGTTCGAATTATGCTACAACAACCTCAATATATTATGTTCTTAAGCATTTATGTATGTAAGGATGTCATGAAACAGCCACAGTGCACATTATCTGGATGTAAACAAGATGGTTTAAAGGTTCAGTTCGATTCAATCTTTGGATTCCCACTCGGGGAGAAAGATAAATAAAGATGGAACTCATTGTCTCAACTCAGGGAAAGTGTGTTTCTTCATTATAAAATTAAATTACACTATTATTTAGTAATAGTGTAATATAATTCATTATTCCACTTACTGCAACTGCACCATATGTTGGATCAATTTTTAATGATTTTGGATCATCTGCCTTAGTGCAGAATGGTTGACACAGATGTAGGAGGACTGCACCAAGGTTTACCATAAACCCATCAGACACACAATTCATTGAAGCAACACTCATTTCACCAGCCTATAATAAAACATTTCCTCTCAAAATTTTTATTAGCTAATATCTGGTATACTATTATAATATGGTCTACATATTAATAAAAAGAAAGAACCAATTGGTGAGTGAATTGGTGACATTTCATACAAAATTTCCCTCTCCTTATAAGTATTGCAATATAATTAAATTGAGACATCTTTTAATTTAAATTATTTTAAACATTATGTACAATTAAGGCATAAAAGTAACACAATTTCTCTAAATTATCTTAGTTTTATAAACAGACATTTCCTATAGTCATACAAATATAATTTTTTGTTAAGTTAATCTTTTATTACCTGAACATTCCATAATTTTCCTCTAGCAACATTACATTTTAAACATTTGCCTATCCATGATAGTAATCTATTTTTTACTTGAGAACCACCTTTTAGCAAGGACAAGAATATTTTGTGTAAGTTATTTGTAAGATGGGATGTTGCATTCCAAACAGAACTTTCTATTAGAACTGTAGCTGCCTGAAATTATATAAATATTGAAAATATAGAAAAATACTGATTTAATTTATTAATATTTTATCATTATTTATTGTGTAGATAGTTTGTTAAAAAATGTATGTCAAATATTAATACAATTTAAATTCTTAAAATAATTTATACTATAAAAAGCTTTATATTTAGGATGAATAATATTAATCTTATATTATTAACACTGGTACCTGATCTAATGGATTATCAAAAAATTCATGTATTGATGTTCCCGTCCTTGGCAGTACAGAGAGGTTTAACAATGCTCCTATTACAGAATCTTGATAGTGTCTTCCACTATTTTCTACCTTTGGTTCACAAGAATCCATTAATATAGGTGCCAAGTTAGGGTTGCCTTAAGGAAGGAATTGTATTAACAATGTATTTATGTAATATATTTTAAACATATACAAAACAGGTATCTCAAATACTTACTTGCAAATAATTGTATAGATGGTAAAATATACATAGGTAAATTAACTATATTTGAATTCATTATATCTGTTTGAATTCTTTGAAGTACAGGTATCATAGTATCTTTTAATTGTGAATGACATTCACTATCACCTGAAATTGTCAATATTATATTGTTTTTTATTGATTTATTTTTTGCACAATAATATTATATTCACATATATTAGTAATGCTTACCCTCAGACACAAACGCTTTGATCAAATCATTAAAAAATATGTGACTTTGAGGACCTACATATTGTAAGATAGCTACTAATTGGAATGAAAAGTCTTGTCCTTCAAATAAGGCTGGCTGTTTCAGTGCAGTAACAGCATTTCTCAATATGAGTTCCACCATTTTATCTAGTGCATTCTTAATATATGGTTTATCTGTGAGGTTGTATCCTTGAATATTTTCCATAGAACTGAACAAATAAGGAAACACTTTCTTTTGTACAACATGATCTTTAAATACTGTGGTATTCTTGGGTATAACACTTTTTTCAATGTCTTGTAGTAATAATCTTTCAAATAGAGCTTGCTCTAACGCTTCTAAGTCTATATATATTCTTGGATTCATAGCTTGGGCTAATTCTTCTAAATATACCAACTGCTTATCTGCTTCTCCTTTGACTGCATTAGGATTTATAGTGAAATGAAAAACATCCTCAACAATACTGTTTATTGTTTTGACTTTCTCATTCTCCTGTGATTGTTTTAAATTAATATCTAAGGGCTGTGAGTTTTCACTACGTTCCTTGTCATTTGTGGATTTAACTTCTGGCACTCCTAATAAACCCGCAAACGGGTTAGTTGGTTCTGACATCGTAATTTAAAATTTGACTAACGAAGAAATAAAATAATAACAAATACAAATTTAATGAAGATTTCACATGGCTAATGTAATTGTACCCCGTCGATGTGGTTTATTTTAGAAATATTTCATTGTATTAGAATTCTTACAAGCAAATGGGCATTCACAATTATAATATGGTGACTGTAAAAATTTAATTTCGTTATCACAAACTTGATAAAAATTGACACTGTCAGACTGACGATGAAAAATTGATAATGACATTAGGTAAAATGTTCTATATAGAATAAAAATAAATAACGTTCCTTGTTTTCTTTAATGTTTTTAACTACTTTTAAGTGTATAGCCGTATGTTATCTTCTTCTTCTTTTTATTAATGGCGTTTCGTAGCCGTATATTATAAAATTGTTACCAAAATATTAATAATACTTGATGACTTAATAATTTTTAAATGTCGTATCAACTATTTAAAAATAATTTTGTACTAAATTAAAAGTTAAATAATATTAATAAATCACATTTATTATTTCTAATTTCGATTATTTTCTTTTATCTGTATTACTTTTGATAGCCAATTTGCTATTTAGTTACCACAGCCAAGTTGTCCACCCTTACAATATTTTAAGGATGTAATCGTTATCATACTTTTAATTTTAAAAATACAAGCTTAACTGAAAAAGAAGTCACAATGAGAAATACTTTTTGTATAATACAAGTAATTATTTAATTTCTTCAATTACAGTATACAAGTAAAATAAATATATATATGGCTAAATAAGTGAATAGTTTACAAAGCAATTTAACATTATTGCCATTGTTATGGTACCCCTGTGTCTACATTAACGCCTTCAATATCCGTGTTAAAACTCGGAACTAAATTAACACAAAACTTGCTTTTGTTTCGCTGCAGTCGTCGTCTGAATTCGAAATCAATAATATTCCGTACTTGATTTGTTACGTCTACGTCTTTATGCAGCAATGCTATGAAAGAATTATATTACATGGCGTATAGTAGTCGCACATAGTGAATTGTTGATTTAATGTAAGATTGGTAACACTTAATATTATGTATTTACTTGTTAGGACATATTAATCAGATGCGTGCCCCCTATATTATTTTAATCGCATAAAGTGCTTGGTCTGCTCAATTTGTCACACACGTGCAAATTTATTGCTACACATATTTTTCATAAGAAATCTTTATTTAATCATTTATTTAAATGTAGTAAACACTTCATTGACTAAAATTGTCAAAATGGCGTCAATTTCTTAGTACACCATTTTGTAATTAGTCTCGATTAAAATTTTGATTTTGTTTGTATGAAAAATTTGTATAGTTATTGCATGAGTTATTAGTAGGAAATACTCTTAATTAATATGTATTATTATAAATAATACAAAGTAAGTTAATTATTTTTAATAAGAAATATTAATGGTGATGGGTAAATGCTTTTATGTTAAAAGTTCTACGGCATACATAGTAATTTGTAATTGAAAATTACGTCCCAAATAACATTTCTAATAATATTTATTTGTATTGCTACCTATTTAAAACGGTAGGATAAAGTCGCGAATAGCTATACGCCTATACGTAAGTCTGTGTTAATGTGTGAGTGAGCGTTGTACGCGTGACCTCGAAAAAGGAAGGACAAATAACTTGCCGTTCTAGAAGGCTGACGTCATTTATATCGTGGCGAGCGAGAGCGCTGCGTAGACCAACTAGCAAGACATTGTGAAATGTGAACGGCCACCCACTGCTTGCATATCTACTTGAATTACTACTAATTTACTCGAAAGTTGTGGCTATGAACAGTTAGTCTACTGACTTCTGCCATACATGTTAAATTCATTCCTGCGCAATTATTTCTAATTTGTGATTCTGGAGATACATTCCAATGACAATTGTTTCAACGATTATTAGGTATAGTATAGAGAATATCGAAAGTTGCTCTCGCTTGAACATGATATACATTTTAAATGCATCGATTTCGTTTAAATTATATTGTTTACAAATTGTATTATCTGAATACTTTGTAAAGTTAGTAGGTACGTCAGCCTTATAATGGCAATGGCATTTATGTATGTGTGAGTATAAGAATAAGTGCATTCGTCCTGAGATGAGTTATTTTTACTTAATGAACACTAAGTTTTCTTTTGATAGCATTGTTTATAATGATCGAAAATATCTTTGATCATTTGTGCTATATATTTTAAAACGCAATCTAATTAAATCACCTGTTTAATTTGGTCGGGTTATAAGAACATGGCGGCCGATTTATATTTCGCCAGTCACCAATCGTGTGACGCAATTGTTAGGTTAAAACTTATAAAAAATGTCACTTTATTATCATTCAACATGTAAATTGTAGTTAATTTTAATAACTTCGTATTTCTTTAGTAAATAGAAATAACTAACTCGAGATAGATTTCAAGATTTTAATATTTTAACTAAATCGAGGTCGAAGTCAAATAGAAGCTATATTTACTATTTAAATAAGTATAATATTAGAAATATTTGACGAAAGCATGTAAAATTAAAATAAACAGAGTACAATTTGTTTGTACTTTCTTATTTTCTTTATCTAGGTCGAGAGTAGTCTAATATTTGATAGATTTCCTAACCTTCATCTTTTTTTTTATTCTAGACAGATTTCTCTTATATATTAGGACTTAATGTTTATTATTCTTTATTTGTAAAATCTCGAGAAGATATTGTTTTGCTTCTGAATTTAATTTGATTTTTTTTAAACATGTTTAATGTTTCAATTTTTTTACGGTAGATGGAGGAGGTAAACTGATTTGGGTATTAATTAATGGAAACCCTACAAGAATCGTTTATAATGATTACTATAAAACAATAAACGTTATTTTCATTTTTCAAAATAAATTATTGACTTTCAAATTATCATACTTTTGTACATAAGCATATATCATAGAAATATCGCATTTATAATGTTATCACTTATCTTTGTATGATAAGACAATAATATAATTATATCTTATAGATGATTTATAAAATTTCCCTGAATCATTCTTCTCATATTCTCGTTTAAAATAGCATAATAATATTTTTCTTATCTCAATTTCAGTGAACATATCAAAATGGCAGTACCAGCTACAAATACAGATGATTTAGAAGACGGGGAGATTGAAAGTGATGGTGAAGAAATAAACGAAGTACAAAAAGAAGAGAAAAAAGAAGAGACGATAGCAGAAAATGAAGAGACAAAGGATCATGATAAAACAAATACACAAAATTATTACCATTCCAAATCAGGTAAGAAAAAGAAATCCAAATCTAATAAAGGCGAACAAAAATTTAAGGATAAAAGTAAAAAAAATCGAAAATATGCGGACGCGACAGAAGATGATTTTGCTGGTAATATTGAAAAAGCAATAAGAAAAGCTATGAACAAAGGCGAGGAAAATGAAATGCAAGCCGATGGAGATATGGAGGAGCGTCGTAAACATAAAAAACGTAAGAAATACGATAGCAAGGACGGCCCCAGCAAAAAGCGTAAAAAGCAAGATTATTCTGATGAAATGGATGAAAGTGAAATGATGTGCGTAAGAGGGGCGTCACCAGTTCAAAAGCAGTCTCCTAACGAAATGTATGACGATGATGACAGGGAATCATATGAGTCTGATAGCAGTCAAGATTCTAGGGGTCATCAATCTCATCGTCAACAAAGACACAGACCACCTCAGCGCGATCGTAACAAAAACAAGAATGATAGGAGAAGGGGTGGCGGAGCACATCCTATGCAAGATCCTGACGGTGTCTGCTTATACTATATGCAAGGAAAATGTCATAAGGGCGATGATTGTATATATTCACATGACGCTCAACCTCCTAGAAAAATGGAATTATGTAAGTTTTATCTTATGGACTGTTGTGCGAAAAGAGATAAGTGCTTATACATGCATGCAGACTTTCCTTGTAAATATTATCATACTGGACTTCCTTGTATATATAAAGATGAATGTAAATTTGCCCATGGTAAACCATTGAATGATGGGTTAAAAAATATTTTGCTGAAGCATATTGAATCTGCTCCAAAGGAAATTCTAGGTGATTTCCCAAGGTTAAATAGAGAAGGAGCACTAAAAATGATACAAACCACGCAGTTGAAATTAATGCAACAATTTTCAGAAAGTACTGATAATCAGACGAGAAGTAATATTCCTTCTCTTTTTGATTTAAATATACCGAATCCGCAAAATATTTCTGAAACATCGAACTCGGGTAATCAATACAACTCGGGTAATGAAAGGCAAACAAAAGTATCACCTAAAGTACGACAGTCACGTTGGCAAAGTGATTCAAGTCAAAATTTAAGTTTATCTCCAAATAACAGTAACGCGAACAATGCAAATGTTTTAAGTATAAAAAATTTAACGGGTGTTCTGGCACCTCGACAAATTTCAAATTTAACGAAAATGGGTATAGATAATTTAGATCAATTAGGCCAGTTGACAGTATTACAGCTAAACAGTATAGGTATATCTTTAAAACAAATCACAGAAATACAACTTAATACAATGAGCATACAAAAGTTAGGATTAATTAATAATTTAGAACAACAAAATGTGACTTTAGGTTCAAATACAGCACCAAAAGATTTAGATTTACGCATACCACCTGCGGCGCCTACATCTAATAATGTAGTTGTGTCAGCTGAATTGCCCGGACAAGATGTAGATATGCGTTTTCAACAGAGTACTGCTATAGTTAATGACGATTCTTCTACTAAAGTAGGTAGAAAAGATACAAATGCTAAAGATATGATCGATATTGATCAATATACAAAAGATGCCTTAAAATTTGCTTCAAAAGATAAGGAAAATATTGACATTTCAAATGAATCATTAGATGCCGCTGACAAAGGTAATCCAATAAATGAAATAAAGGATGTTGATCATAGAATTTTACCATTTGCAGACGGTGATTCTGGCTTACATAGGCTTAACGTAGAAAGTAATTCTTTACATGTTGATGGCGATACAGATATTCGATTTTTACAACCAGAACCAATTTTCAAAAACCCAGAAAAGCGCCACCGTCGTTCAACAACTGACGATGATGAAGATAATAATTTGTTAATAGATGAAAAGTGGTATTCGAGCGATGAAGAAAAGGGAACGAAAAAGAAATCTTCACCAAGCTCATCACCTTCAAAGGCATTTATGTCACCACCTTCTTCTACACCATCAACAATAGAACCTACAACTGTTTTAAGTAAACTTGGCGATCTTTCAAAAATTGATATTAGCGAAGAAGTAACAAAATTGCTGAATACAATGAAAAATAATTTACAAGACAACAAACCTGTTGAGGCAGCAGATCAGAATGTATCAAGAGATCCGCGATCAAGACGTTCACCCGTTAAAATTACAGAAATTAATAAACCTCCAAACAAAAAGCCATCTCGCGTATCGATTTATGAATGTATAGATGGTGAACCAACAGATGGTCGTAGAAGAACTGACGTAGATTTAAGGCAATCGGATTATAAAGCTCCAAGTTTTGGTGATACAGATTTGAGACAAAATACAAGTGGTGATATTGATTTGCGTTTAGGTTTACCTTTTAAACCAATTCCCAATTATACTCCTGCATCCGAAATTAATGGATCAATAAATAATCATCCGCCCATCCCATATAAATTAGTACCGATTCACATACCTAGACCAGATTACACTGATATACGAAATAGTACAGCAAAATCGCAGGCTTTGACTGACCCTAGATTAAGAAAAGTTTTTAGATTATCAGTTGATGAACCTAATAGTGATAGTGAAAAATCAACTCCCAAAGTAGTCAGTAATGCACCTCGAGTAGATCCTCGAAGGAAGCCTAAAGATACAGTGGAAATTTTAAATCAAGAGCAAAAATCAAATACATTAGATTTACAAACTATTTTACAAAATTCTACTTGGTACAAAGACTTGAGTTCCACAAATAAAATTTTTGTCAATCAAAACTTAGCACCTGTGACTCTTATGATAAAGCAATATCAGCAGGAAAAATTATCTGGTAAAAAATTAGATTTATCTTCTATACAAAATAATGCAGTGTTAGGAGGTATTTTTACTAATTTAGGAATAACATTAGGAGAAAATGGAGAATTCGCTTATTTACCTAAGCCGAAGGAAGCTTTACTGAAAACGCCTATTAATTTTAATCAAAATACAAACCCATTCAACAACATGCCAGGTGGGCCTGGACCGATGGAAGGGAACATAGGTATGATGAACATGCCGCCGATGGGTATGGGAGGTATGAACAATATGAACCATATGCACAGCTTCAACCAATCCATGTCGGATCCGAGAGGCGGGCCAACTCCGGGCCTCCTAGGTATCGCGCCTAATATACCTCATAATTTTAACAATAATAAGTTTGGAGGTCCCCACAATTTTGGGAATATGGGATATAATGGACCTCCTGGGAACGACTATAATTATAATATGGACGGTGATCAAAACTTTCAGCGGTTTCCGAATAGGGGCGGGCATCGGGGCCGTGGAAACGATAGATGGAATCGAGGGTCTTCCGGTAGGGGTCACAGAGATCGAAAGAATTATAACGAAAGGGGGAATTGGAAAAATGAAAGGCATTAACTGTTGTAAGTGTAAATAAAATTATTCTTAGTAACACATACCCTTCCACATACACATGATGTGATCAAGGTGATAATTATATTAGAAATATTAGACTCGTTAAGATAGCTCTTTTTATAATTTATTTTATTGTAATAGTGTAAGACTTTTGTGTAAATGCTCTTTGCTAGTGTATATATTCAAGAAATAAATCAGTTCAATAAAATTTTTCATCTTAAGATTAAATATTAATATAAAATTATGTAAAAAATGAATTAGGTTCATTTTCAAAGTACTCATTATACGAGCCAAATGTTTAAAGACTGAGTGCAGGTATATGATTGAGTTATTGTTTTTATGATATATTATGATCAACATGTGGTAAAGCTAGTACTTGATTTAATACTACAATATTTAGCTCATTTTGAGATAGTTGCCTTAGATCTCAAATAGAAGAATGAGCGGCACATCATCATTAAGTAATTAGGGTGATTCAAATATGTCCAGTAATATTAACTGACTGAAAGCAATATGATCCATAACATATATGAATTTAACGTATTATTTGTATAAAACGTAATGTAGAGAAGATATCTTTTGTCTATGTTTATCTGTAATAAAGATTTGTAAAAGTAAAAGCTACTGGACTTAAAATAAATTTATGTTTAATATCCAAATGTCTTAATTTAGCACCTTTATAGATATGTCAATTTTGTCACGACAAACTCATTGTGTATTAAACTGTTTTTTTACAGACATAAATATGACGATAGTACAGCGAACAATATGAATGGATGTTTTTCAGTAATCACGTATGTTTGGCAGAAAAAGGTAAGTATGTCGTGCCAAAACTCAGCGGATTTGTAATATAAATGAAACGTGATGCACAGCTTATTATTTATTTAATGTCTGTAAAATTGACGTAACAAAGTTAGAAAGATCTATTTTCAACCTGTTACCTCCTGATTTTAAATTCACCGTCACTTGAGACACTTTCGAGAATGTTGACGCTGTAAGGACAATAATAATGTAGGTATATAACATGATATATGAATATTTAAAAATAATTATTATATACATACACAAATTCAATGAGTCCATATCTTCTTGGTCATCAGAGCAATTATAAAATACAACACATTGTTTTGCAGAAAGCTTTGCCTGGCTAACAAAGTAATTATATAATAGCTCCAATTCCTTTGGTGCTGTGTTCACATTGTTTGATGAGCATACTAGTATGACTCCTTTTACACCAACTCGAAGTGCAGGCCAACAAGATTCAAATCTAGTAGACAAGGTCTTATAAATGTTAAAGAAAAAACATTTAAATTTTAAAAATAACAAAGTATTAGTAATAAGTGCTTATTAAACATCAAAAATGAAAATAATAATATTAGAAGTATTAGTCGCTCATTTAAAGAGAAATTTATAGATTGAATCACTAAGTTGCTTAAACAGAATTTGATGATATTATGGTCATTAACAAAACATATTTAGAAATTTAAAAATATGAAATCATGTTTAATTGAACAATGTGGTCTTTTTCCTATTTAATATTAAATAAATAAAGTACAAATTATATATAAATAAGTAGGTAAAAAAATATAGGTGAAAATGACACAGTAAATTTCTTTTTATAACGAACTACTAATTACTAATTGGAATTCCATTAACATTACTTGTGATCGCCACTGCAGTCCCACAATTCAATGTCGACCTTGCATTGTGTATCATTCACATTAAGATGAGAAAGCTCAAATTCAACAATTCGAACTCCTTGTGTTGGTCGAGTGTTGTTGGCTTCTTCAATGTTAACGGATTCCGACAAAAAATTAGCTAACCTTGTTTTGCCACTCTGGAACGAGGAAATTTTGAACTTAAATAGGTAAATATTGAAAAAGTTTAAACTTTGAAGGTAAGAATTTTGTTTTACTGTTCACATGCATACATACATCAGAAGGTCCAATCATCAAAATTTTTAGCTTGTCGAGTCGCATTGTTATGTAACTTTTTGAAGAAATATAACACACTTCAATAAAATACTAGTAAAATCTTATGGCTTTTCAGCGAAGCCGCAGGTATCTGCTTGACGGTGATATTGTTTTGTATATAAATCCATCACCTTGACAACTCCGTTATCGATTTAAAAATGTAAAAATAGTATCTAAAATAACACATTAAAAAAGTTATATTTGTGTATCGTAGTATATTTTAAAAAGTAATGTAATATTTTTTGTTATAATATATTGCTTAAAAGTTGTTTGTAGGCGTTTGTATTTTTAAATCAAATATATGTTCATATTAATTAAATTAAAAAATAATTATACTCTCGACACATTCGATACTCAAAAAAAGGTCCCACCGAGATTTGAACTCGGATCGCTGGATTCAGAGTCCAGAGTGCTAACCGTTACACCATGGGACCTGCTGTGTAGTAGCTTCAACTTACCCTTGGTAATTTTACTTCATAGCACGTGATATTATGAGTACATAACATCTTCATCGATTAATGCATATCTATATGGGTTTCTAATAATTAATAATAGAAACTATTATTGTAATCTTCTTGTTCTTGTCATATTTGTATCTTATATTTAAAGGAAATAATAATGACGTTAAAAAATACCAAACATTAATTTCAATCCCTAACTCAACTTATATATCCCCATAAGAAATATTAATTCTATATTTAAAGTGTATGACAACCTGTTTCATACTGCAATCTCTGCATTACAAATGTTACTGACCGACCTGTCTAACTCTGAGAAATATATGAATATAAGTAAGTAAGCCCATAAACAGCTCGTTTATATTCACCAAACTTAGTTCATCCGTCATCATCTGAGCTTGACGTGTAACTTATTATTCAACTTTATCATTGCGTTGATGTGTTGTTAACAATGTACACACTGATGGTACTTGTAATAAATGGTGGCTAATGATTTTATATTTAGCGTGTACCGAAAAAATCATCCCTTATATCTTTTTAATCGTTATCACAATATATTCGATAATTTGAATATTGATAAAAACTGTAAATATATGTTCATAGGACCGTCGTGGCGCAGAGGCGCAACGTCTGCCTGTAACGCGACGGTTACTGGGTTCGATCTCCAGTCGGAGAAGATGGATTTTTCTATTTCCATTTTCTTCGCTCTGGCATCTAAGGCAAAGCGCGGCGTTGAGTTCCGCCACTCAACACGCAATGCCTCGAAAACGGCGGAATGTGGGGACGGAGTAAGCAGGGACTAAGTAACGGAGTGTCTTAACACTAGGTTCTTATGGTTCCTGCAGTTCCCTCTGCCTACCCTGCCATGTGCGGGATAAAGCGTGAAGCTAAAAAAAAAAAAAAAAAAAAAAAAAAAAAAAACTGTTTAACCACATATTGCCAGGTAGACAGAGGGGAGGGACTCTTCCCCCATTTTCCAAGAATTTTCAATACATACAAATATTCTTGCGGACGGATTTATAAAGTATATCTGGGCGCGGAAGTCAACAAAAAGAAACATGAATGAACTATGACCCAAGTTTACTTCAAATAATATTTTATCAGTAATATAAAAAATATGAAATTAATATTTTTGGTACACCTACACGGCGGAAAGTTGGCTAAATAAATATGTATACACTTCTTTAAACCTTATCGTACGTATTTGTTTCTTTTAAAATTTTTCAAGCGTAAGTTTTTAATGATTATCTAAGTATAATAAAAAGTATAAATGTAGATAAAGTGATAGATAGTAATTATAGTATCCGTCAATAGGTGGAGTTACTAGTAAGGCTTTTTCTTAAATGATTTTTACATCGAAAATAAAACCAAGTTTTAACAGTTTCTGATATTATGTAATGAAAATATTTTTTATTTAAATATTTTTGATTGTCTAATTCGTAGGTACTACTTTACATTGCAAAAAAACTACCGACGTTTTAGGAATTTTATAACAAATATTGCAGAATGAAATAAACACTTAGTTTAATTTTATACGTTACTTAGTTACGCCCGGAAGTACAGCAGTATAACTTGACTGCAGTGAAATAACTGTTACTAGACACTAGTCTAGAACTGGATGTGTCGTTCTAAGACTAGGTACATATTGTAACCCTCTGATATTTTTACTCTATGTTGATAGAGATATTTTTATTTATACATATTTTTATATGTATTGACTTTATAGGTACTATTAATACTTACATAAGCTATATACTGATAACTTAGCAGAGTTTAACATAACTTTAGTACTTCGAAGTGGATTGTTGTGTTCTTTCGCATCATGTGGAGTAGTATGGAGAAACTAGGAATAATTTTAGATTTATCATTTAATATTTATGTAAATTGTGTGCCAAGTGGAGGAAGTCACGGTCGCAGATACAATTTATATATGGCATATTGGAACAGCGGCTCTCTAAAATCACGATGGTTGCAGTTCCAATCTCAACTTACGGGAATGATTTTTTTAGTTCATTTTCTTGCTCTATAAACAGCGCTGCGTTACTTTGCAGGTACCTAATATTTCAAATTCTTGGTGATATTAGGTAACGTAGAGTCTTGAGAGTACGTTTTCACTATATACTCTGCTTTACGGAATAAGACATGGAATTAAGAAAAGCAAACATAAACAAAATTTAAAGCTCTATAATTGTTAAAATTTTAATAACTTATTAAATATTTTACATGTTTTTTTAAGTATTTTTTCTATCCTTATTGTGGATTAATACTATAAAAATCGTAAGAACTATTAAATTATTTTAAAATTAACATTGACTAATTGTTCCTAATATATTAGTTATATGTATGTGTATGTAAACATAGTTATGGGTATCATAGTATGAAGTATCTCTGTTTTTAACTCGTATTTATAAACGTGACATGAATGAAATAAAAGCAAAACACTTATTAATTCTTGCTTGTTTGCAGGCGTCAAGTCCTATTTTACTTCCCTGGCCGCCCACACTCACTTTGAGCAATATATAGTTGCGAAGTTGATGTTTGGAATACGTTTTAGATATTGTATTAATTAAAGCTTAAATAAGTAAGGTTTATTAATAAACATGTTATTGTTTACACATAATAGCGGCTGGAGCGGCGGAGTCTTCCGGGATTTTAACATTTCTAATTCTATTATTAATCAGCATTTGCCCGTTGTAAATATATTTTAAATAGATATATTTTGTGTTTATTGTACTGTCAAAATTAATTAAAATATCTTATTTAAAAAAAAAAAAATAAAAATAATTTTGTTTCTATTATTTCGTAATAGGAGCTATTATAAAATTTTCTAAGTTTTCCAATGTTACAAAATGCAAAGATAATATTTACCTATATACAAATATTAACCAGATGTTCTTGCTTATTACAATCCTAAAGGCACCCACTATCTGTCCCATAAATCATGGAAGCATCCGGGTTCGTCGCTCCAGCTTGTACTTTGTGCACCTTAAGCAATAGTAGGTAGAAGCCTAGGTATCCTAACGCTGTTCCTAGGTCGACGACCGCTTCGAGCCTCGGAGTAGTAGATTCACAGGATACGATAAATTTCAATAGTGCATTGACTGCACGTATTGTATTATTATATATTTTATGCATTTTTGAATAGCATAATAGAATCTTTACAAAACATATTACATAATAATTTAATATATTAATTTAATCAGTTTTGCTACCTCCTCAGATTATTTTCTAAAGTTGGTATATAATATCTCCATAAAAAATGTAAATGTGTCTTTTTTTGATATAACTATTAGGACATTGTTTTTATATTTAAAGCAAAAAAAATCTAGAAAGTACAACATATATCCTTCATCTAATTACAAAGACGCAAAAAGTCCAACATATTCACGCTTCATCAGAATAATGGTCATTAGTCATACAGTTATTACATTTAAATGCTTTTGTAATAAAAGTAAGAAATAGACGCAAATGACATAAATGTGAAGCTATTATGCTAAGTGCGGTTGCTGAGTTACTGCGTATCTGAGTAATAAGTACCTAATCTTTTTAGAACTACCGGCTCCTAGTAAATCATATGAAAGAATTGAAGATTTCACGTCACAATACTTTTACATAAAACATGGATATAGGAATGTCAAGTTTTAAACAGACTTTCTAACTAAGTTTAGGTTGTGTTTCTCAAGGTTGAGGGTCTTAACACTAGGTTTATATGGTTCCTGCAGTTCCCTCTGCCTACCCTGCAATATGCGGGATAGAGCGTGAAGTTAAAAAAATAAAAAATAAAATAAAATAAAATGAAAACGGTTTTCTTTGTTGTATACATAAAAATGCATGATCTCGCTTTCCATATATTACTACAGAAAAAACCGTGCCAAATACTCACAAATATTTGTTTTGCAGTAAACTTTCACTGCATTTATTATATTACAAATATTTGTATTGCACTTATATGTAAAGACATGTATATTATGTTTGCTAATCGTTACACCACCACGTCACAGTTAAGACACGTTTGTAGTAGGCAAAAATTAGTACACATTGTACTTTGAGGAATATATCTATCATAACTAAGAAAAGAAGAGGCAAGATGTTCTACTATACTATATAACACGTAATATTATTATTATTTGAACCAAAATTGTAGAATGTGTGGTACATACCACTAGATATATAATGTTTACTTAACAAAATCGCTAGATATGTGAAAACAAAAAAAAAGCATTTAAAATTTTACTCAGCAAACTAAGCGGAACTAAAAAATAAATGGCTATAATCATCAACAATACCAAATTGCAGTTTTACTACATAAAATAGTATCAATTCAGCGGTCAGCCATATAATTGTGCTTTTGAACAGTCAATTCACGCTCTAAACAAACGCTGCAAATTGAATGCGAGTAGCAATTGAGGTCCAATTACAATTTTATCGTTTATCTTCAACGAGTGTTTCATTTTCGCGTGCATTGCAATAAAATCGTCGCATTGTATGGGTTACTGGGTAATTGATTAATGTAGTATCTATACGGCGTTATCTCGGATCAGAGTACGCACAATGTCCAATAAAGTAGGCGATGTTATCAGATGCTGTAAATGAATCAGTGCAGCTGAGAATACGTCTCGAATTTAAGACGCGGTTTATTTATGCGTATATTACATTTGCGTATTGGAGGACGCGAATTTTAAAATACAGTGCCCATTTAAAAGCTTGACATGTCGTTTTACAGCGAACTTTTATTTATGTGGGTACTAGGTGCTGCCCACAACTTCCTTTGCGTGAACTTTTTGAACATTTACATATTACTCCCATTTACCTATCACCTGATCTCATTGAAATATAAACACAGAATATAAATACAGTTGGATGTTTGGAGGTACCTCAATTTTATAGTATTAAATAAAATGTAGATCTTCGTGTCATTCCTTGTCGGATCGTGTAACTTAACTCCTTATCTTATTCAAAGATTGAGACTGATGATCTTAATAAAGTGGGGGTCGGTTATACAACCACATAAATTACGCTATCCCATTCGCATGATGATCTTGATCATCACCTATTTCCATTCACTAACAATTCCATATGTACAATTTTCGCTAATGCGCCATTTCTTTATTTCCTTTATATTATTAATTAAATACCAGTTAATTAATTATCATTTAATTTAGTTTTTAATCTAACCGGATTAGGTTAGGTTATATTAAATAATAATTAAATATATACAAATAATTAAATTAATTTACTATCTAATTAATTAAATTGAACCACTATTGGTGATTAATTGTTATTTTTGTCTTACTTTTTCTACCCTTTTTTAGGTAAGACTTATTTCTTCAAAACAATGCTGCCATACAGTATGTAAGTATTTATACATGTAATAGTATATAATAAATAAATACGGGGTGAGTTTGATATAATATAATTTATTTTGAACGTCTGAATGTCTGGGCTGAGTTAAGTGTCCTAGGACACTATCTAATATATAAACAATACCGATATAGAGCCATAGGAAAAATTGTTCAACATGATGATATGATGACTTTCTGACTTCTGTCGATGTAAAATATGAGTATCTGTTGAACCAAATTGTAAGAGAAATTAATACGTCGGCTTATTACATGTGATTTAATAAGAAGAGCATGTGATGACGTTAGAAAATTTAAATATTTCGATGCACTTTTAGTAAGTTCTGGTTCTTAAAAAAAATAACATATTATCTTACTAACATTATAATTTTTTTAAAGTACTGTTGTAATAGCGGGTGGTAAATGGAAGTAGCATGACGTGTGTCATAAAGTCCATGCAAAATAGCGGGGGGCTAATGCTTTATACTAATATTGTAAAGCACATTAATCCAGCAGCTATTGCTTCGATTTGGAAACATGGATATATCTTGAATATCCTATATGTCCCATATATGTTAACTATGTCCAGCGGTGCCAGCGAAAACTAGGGAGCTATAATTGCGTAAACAAGTTATGTAAAAAATATATATGACAGCAGCATTTTTTTATAAGCGAAAAATAAAAGTCGACAAATGTCTATCTTCTAAGAATTACTTACAGTAACTATTTTTTTATAAAAACATAAAAACATTTATGTATTCATAAATAATACAATATTACTCATTCTAGAAATAAATTAAAAAGATATGTTGCGCGTTTACTGTTTAACATAATTTCTTTTACTGCACATCGTTTGAATTCATATCTAAGAAGTTATGAGTGATTTAAAATGCAGCGATGGACCCGCCGCCGTCGCACTTTTGAGATACCATATAAAAAATATTATGTTTATACTGTCTCCACAAAAATAATTTAAGCATCTAGTCAGATCAGATATCCTGTGTAGTATTGTTTCATGATTTACTAACAACACGCCTCGGCTTTGCGTGTCTGCAGTCGTACACGTACATGCTAATGAGGTGTTAGTATTTAGTTTATATGATAAAAAATTCTATATGGTTCTTCTAGATATACTTAACGATTAATGACTGATTTAAAAAATCTTTTTCAAAATAACATTAAATTATTTTAACTAAATCAAATATTAACTGTGTGTTTACTATACACTGTTAATATTTGATTTATAAAATGAATAAGTATCTGTTTATGTGGGCAACGGTTTGCAGGTAGGTGTCTAGTTCAGCCAGTTCACTTTTTATATAAATTTCTGTAAATTCAGTAGCTTAATATTTTTATTATATTCTAGGATTTACTTTCCTCTAAGGTATAGTTATTGTAGGATTACAAAGATTTGTTATGACGCAAACAGTTACGGAGTTTAAATATATTAAATATATTTTCTGATATAATATGCGTGTTAATTAAGATTATAAAAAACAAAAGCTGTGAGTTGTAACTTATAAAAAATGCAAAGCATGTAGAGCCAGCATTATACAAACAAACAGAAATAGTACTTTATATGTAAAATGAATTTTTACTACAATACTATTTAATGCCAGACAATTTCAAACGACGCCTTGGAAGTAATTTCGACTGAGTTTTCTATCTAAAAGCTTGTAAAACGCGATAGCTAAAGGCAGAATAAGAGTTGTTTATGAGTGGCATTGAGAGTTGAGCTTGTATACGCGACCTATTGAATGATAATTCGGATTTCTACTCGTAAACTGACAATTTATAGTTTTATGTCACCATTACGGACGTATAAAAGTAATATAATGTGGATTACGACAGACGTAGCATGACTTTGGTGTAAATCAAATATAAAATGTCTATTTTAAAGATTATTAAATCGATTTATTACATTTTATGGTTAATTATATTTTATTATTAGCGGAGGAAACTCTTGAAAAATACTACGCCTATACTAATGATTTGTATTTGTGAAATTATCTACAAACTTATTACAATGTTTTACTGTATCCATGAATAAAAAAAATCTAAAATATCTATATTCATAAATAAAACATAATTTTCTTTTTTTCTTTTTTACGGTGGAATGCGTTGCCAGTACATTATAAATCAAACAATAATTTATTCAGTGTTAGTTCCAATATATCCGCTTTCGTTTAATTTCTTTTACAGGTATAGACTGCTATCAATCATTCATCATCGTTCAATAGCATTGTGTTTTCCACTTTTTTTTTATGATTATAAGACGTAGACCAATTAAGTATCTTATATGCTATAGCATTGGAAAATATTAATATTGTTCTGTTTATTAATATTACTATACAAATACTGCCATGGATAGTAAAAGTTTAATTTGGAGCAAAGAAAAAGGCCAGGCAAGTTATTTTCAAATTAATTTTTATTTAGCTTTGAGCAAAGAACAACTGCTATGGCTTTTTTCAGTGGCTTCTTCAGGTGCAGAGCAGAACGATCGATGCGTGCTTTTCTTGCGTACATATCGCAGTCGTCCATTACCGTCAAGTTACAAGATTCCTAAAACATAAAATATAATTTAGTTATTACAAATTTTGATCAAATGTGCTTTAAGTACGCACACTATATGCAAGTTATATCTATATACAACATGAGAGCTATACTAAAGTATGCTGGTATCTCCATGAATTTTTTAAATTATTGTAATCCTCCTGTCAGGGCTTTGTATTTAAATAGCTCTGGCATGTTTCCTCACGACTTCGTGTTGCATGAATTTAGATTTCTTACTTAAACACAAGCTTTTATCTTAAAAGCACGAGCTCCAAGTCTAATATTTTACATTATATATTATTGACACATTAAATTTAATTTCTATCACAGATAATCATCTATAAAAGCATAATAACAACATATTTTTGTAAGGTGATTCCAAAATATACTTAGGTATATGTACATATGTTTAAGTTTAAAATAATTTTACCTTGTAATGATTGACTTGCACTTCGTTAAAGGGCGCTGACCAACCTGCAATTCCCGCTGTTCCAAGACTAGCCAATGGATAATGATTAAAAGCTGTCAGCACTTTTTTCGTAAGCATAAAACTCTTGCTATAATGTCCTATGGGACTAATAGTTGCTGAGCTAATTATATGACTTGCTAATTTAGGCACAGGCAGCCGTTCGCCACATTCAGACTCATAATAATGACCTTTATCGTCGTCTTTTTTAAGACCATTATTAAAAATATTTTTACCATCTATTAATTCTATTCTTATCGAAGTTAAATTTTTATCTTTGCCTATTCGAACGTCATCTCGTTTGATATAAATATTATTTTTTATTGTGTGACTATTGTATATATAATTATGGATACCTTGCATAAATTCAAAGAAAAACACATTTCGAACCAAAATAGCTGAATATTTTTCTGGGTCCCATCCTTGATGTGTCAGTCGTTTCAACAATTGAGGCCAAGTGTAAGATAATTTTGGAAGTAGTATCTCATCTATATCTAGTGGTATAATATATTTTGATTCTGCTATATTCCTGTATAGACAATCATTATATGTTATCATGTGATCTCTTCTCCTTTGCCATAATTTTCTTTCATTTTTATTACTAATAGGAACTTGAAATAATCTAACATGACCTTGAGATCGATAATAAAGCAAAATGTCCTCACTTTCCTTGGTTATTTCATCAATATAGATATCTATCATATTTGCACCAAGCAATTTATTTGTTTCAATCCATTCAATTAAATTTATTGTAATATCATTTTCAAATTTTAAATTTTTAACGCAGATTGTGAAAACTCTGTCATATTTTTTACTTAAATATGATTTTTTCAAGTAAAATCCGTTGGACGGATCATCACAAGGCTGAGTTACAACAGATACTACAGATGGTCCATTTAAGGGTCCAGTTAAAGGACAGGAAAGAAGAACTGGGGTGTCCACATTTAAGGATGTTTTATCCCATTCTTGCCACCACATCTCAAGTGGCTTTGCAGCTACAACTTCTATAGAATTGTCGTTTTGGTTTACTGGGCGTGTTTGACAGTACAACTGTTCTTCTGTTGTCGAGATCTTGCGACCTGTACCCAAAAATGTGTAAAGTTAATAAATTAAGCCACCATCATTAAATTAATGATGAGAAAGGCTAATAAAATTAAAGATAACGTTAAAATAATATTCAACATAAATATTAGTTAACATAAATTTCCACTCGTCCTATTTGTACATCGCAATTAAATCACAGCAAACTCGAGTTGATTTTAAATACATACTTTACTTAGTCCTAGTTAGTTTGTACTAAACATGTAGTTGTTATATGAGTGAAATTCACATTCTGTAGTATCAATTTACTCTGTGATAAAAATTACAATTTTAGTACAGGAAAACAAATAGTTTGCGTTTTATTTTATATAAGTATAGCAGGGTAGGCAGGATGACCTTGCTAAGACACTCTATCCTTCACTTTCAGTGGTGGATCTCAATGCCGGGTTTTGTGTAACAGACCAGAGAATTGAAAGTAATTATTTAGAGATTAAACCAATAATATCCTTGTTCGATGTCAGACGCTGTTCTACAATGCTATAGTGGCTTCAAATACAAATATAATAACAGAAACAGGCAATGTGCTGCGGCATTATAATATTTATTTGCTAGAGTAGTTTTGTAGTGATAGTCAGTTGGCCGGGACTGTTATTACAACGGTGCTTCGATTGCAGCTTGTCTTTATCGGGCAGGATAACTTTTCCTACAAGATTGCATAGTTCCTGTTATGTCAACTTTAATTGAAACGGTATCGTAGATTTGTTAACTAGTTTATACGATCTATATCCCCGATTTAAAGCAATATTTTAAAAATATGTGGTAGGTGTGAAAATTATAGAGTTCGTGTAATAAATAACAAAAATATAGTAATTATTAGCAACAACAATTTATGTAAACATTAAAAAACACAAAACTAATATTATGTTTTAATTTTGTATAACTATACAATGTAGGAGTTTATCTTGTGAAGGAATTTACACGATGCAAGCGCCCGACTCAGGTGACAAATGAGAGTGAACTTATCTGCACTCTCTCATATGGTGATACTGCACGACCGGCTCACCTTTTGTTTTTACTGCCACTGCATCATAAACAAAGTATAAACAAAAGAAATTAATATATTTTCTGCGTAATCAATCAATATATATGTAGAATATTAAATACTTTTTGGATATCATTATTTTATTTAGATATCTAAAAATTTCTATGGGAGAATTAACATTTTATAATCAATGTAAATGAAATCGTGGGCCGCATCTTGTTATGTATTACTATATATAATAAAAATAAAAAACAAAAATTGCACAGGAGCGTAATATTGTTAAATATTATTTGGTAGTAGGATGCGACACTTATTTATTTTAAAAATAATTCCTTAGTATCGTGCAGTAAAGTAAGAATACATGTCACGAATACATGACTATAAATTATGGACCTGGTAGTTCTTAAAGCGAATCCCCTGTAAGGTGTTAATATATTACCAGTGTACGCAAGCATGTTCAGAGCAATTATTTAATTACTTTGAACTAGCATACTTAAATTGTTGCAAGATTATTTTACTTAGTATAAATTTTTGTACATACCTTTGGTTTTTTTAATCTGTAATTGTTCAAAATTATCTGTTCAATCTACTAGATAATTTCAGAGTAAAATTATTATTTATTAAAATATATAAAAAATATTAGGTACTGGATGCCTTAAAATAATGCTACAAGCTATGGCTAAGTACATTTAATACAGCAAGATTTATTTATATTAACTGTACTTTTTTCAATAACGTGGGAAGTCACATACTATAATTGGGCTAAATTAAGGAGGAGCACCAATTCTAAACTTGACAAATTAACAATTTGCGGGCTTGTGTACTGATTTTGGATGATATTAATTTTAGAAATAAATTTGTAATGGATTTTGGACAATTTTATTCTTCACTCTATGCAAATTTTATAATTCAAATAGCGCTGCAAATTTCATACAAAATGCTACAAAATCATTTTTATTTTTGTTTTCAAAATTTTTTGCTACATGAGACAAGATAAGAGACAGCTTTATACCTACGCGACCTTGAAAAAAATGGTCTTTGCAAACGAAGAGACAGATAGATTCTTTAAGTAATTTGTTTTTAACTTTGAGATAAGGAACTCTAAACACTAGCATTTCAATGTTATATGGCCAACGATTATGTGATCAATTTGCAATATCGATATTGGACAGCTACTAATTAAGGGACTCAATTATAAAATATTTGTCTTTGCCGCCTGGATGGTGATAAAACTGTGACGGCGATAATACGGTCATATGCATAATGTATGATGGGATGTCTTATTTTAATTAACCGACAGTATATCAAGATACGTGAGCCTTAAGGCGAATTAATAAAACTTGTCAACTGCGCCACCTAGGTACACCGAAGAGCTAATAAGAAAGTGAACGCGTCATTTGTTAAGTGATTTTTTAACAATCTTTAAATTTAATTTTCTTTGATTTTATTGTTATTGTATTTACACCCTATAATAAAATGTAGAGTTTTACTATGCAATAAATATAATAATCCAAGCAGGATAGCTTTATTGGAAACAGTTGAATTTCAATATTTGTAACACATGCTATTACGAGAGATAACGTTTTCATACTTAATCTGGACGGTTTTTAGAGTCGACTCGAATGTTTTAACGCAAGGTTCACGTTACCTATATTTACATAGCGTTAAGCTAAAAAATATAGTACAAATTGACTTATACACATTTTCTGTTAGAACAATTTGTGTTTCTCTTTATGATGTTGTGAATAATTAACTAAGCTGCAATATTTTTTAATGAGTCAAATTTGAAATATAATGTACATAGAATATCTATATACTTATATAGAATACATATTTTAATGCATAATTAATCGATCCCGCAGCGGTGTCAATTAACTCGAATCTTTTATTTATTTACTTTGTATGCACACCAAGTTAGATAAAAATCGATTCTACAGATTCTTATTGGTTGTTGTAAGAACTTGATTATCATGTTAAATAAAATGTCATGAAGAGTAGTATGAGTTATCAGATAACAATTTTTCTTTAAGTATCAAGTTCATTATTAAAAAAAACTAAAAGCTTTCATGGAACTCAACATTAAAGGTATACTAAATAATTAATAAAAATTGCATCGTTGTTTTAAGTTAAGATTATTGTATGATTTTTTTCTATTCAAGTCTTGACTAGTTTACTTAAAATTATTGTAAGAAACTCAAAAATCTAGCTAATCTAGGCCGAAAACATCAGACGTATTAGGAGTGAATTACAGATGTAACTTACTTGGTTCACCAGCTTTTCCTGTTAGATGTGAGACAAAACATAAAGCTACATGTACTATATTAAATAAATATTTAATTAGTTCACCTGGTTTCCACACAAGAAAAACATAAATACAACTTTTATGAGGTATGCAGAAGGTATAAAATATTCGAAATATGCTTAAGAAAATCAAAGATCCTATTATGTTCAAGAAAATTAGATGTATCAGGTACAGTACTCACCGTGAAAAATGGCAAGAATGCGTATGTAACGTTGTGGTGTTCTCTCGTCGTAATAGGCAGAATAGAGGGACACGGATGTTGCTCTCACTCTTTGCCATGTTGCATTATTGGTTCCACGGAACCAGGTGTGATTCTGAAATTGTTCATAATATGAACTTTATAAAGGAAATATTATAATATGTTTTACAAATTAGTTGTTAACAACCCGAACCTTCTGTTGATGTTTAAAATATACGATTTTTAGTCTTGACTGTGAAATCTGCAAAATTAATAATATTCTATTCTTTTGCTGTGTGTCTTTGTATAAGTGCTACCTTAAATTTATTAATATCTCCATAGATCATACAATAATTTAATAAAACATTTATTTAAAAAAAATCAAATTATTTGTTTTACTTTAGGTTGATCATTTATTTATGTAAATTTCGTCTCCATTTAAAATATTAAATGAACATTTATTATTCAAGTTTTTTAAATTAAACACTGTTGTGAGATGAGAGTGAATTATTTTAATGATATAACAAGCAATTTTGTATATGCCACTATCAAAAAGAAAAGAAATGAGGCAATTATAAAATACTGAGAGTATAATTTTGTTTATTGTTGGTGCAGGTTGAGCATTTACGATTGTATATATTTTATAAGTATAAGGTTTCATTTGCATATATGTATAATATTATAACCGTTAAGTCAAATCTCTTAGAAATATCATCTGTAATTAACTATGAAAAGCTTTCTTTTAGCCGTTCAAGTATAGATGTAATCTCTTCATTTGAATTTAAATCTTTCGTTTATTTTTAATCAGGAATACTTATCTTTTCAAATTTATATGCAATAAATGTACACATTCAAGAATATTGTTTATATTCCACATATTGATTAAATAAAATAACTCTTAGTTTGCTGTAACATAGTCGTTATTTCAGTACATTAGGAAATGATGCGCTTTCGTTTTGTAAATACACCACTATATTTATTTTGTTAAATAAGCCGTGGGTAACTTTACCGTCATTAGCTATTGTCCTTTCAAACGGTTGATGTGTTTTCTTTATGTAATTGAATTGCTACACGAATTGAAAGAATTATAATTGAAATAAATTGCTTTATTTCAATATATATTTCAAATAAATTGCAATATTTTACTTGTATATAGACTTGGTATATTTGTGATGATTAAGCAATCAATTATTTGCCGGAGCTTCGCACTAATTGATATGGAGTACAAATACCAATTTTAAGTCACAAGTAGAAAATTTGTATGTAAAATTGAATTGTATCCATAATATGTCTTATTATACGCACCGTATGGATCTTTTTTTGTTATTTTGCACATTTGTTTCGACTTTCGTTTTTTCGCGTTCATTCAATTTTATGGTTCGCGTTATCTTGTAAGATCTTTATATAAGCTTTTTCTTGTGAATTTGTATCGCAATAATCTTGGATTAACGTTTATATAGAGACGACATTCAGTTTAGCAGATAAATCTATGCTATTGAATTAATTCTTATATATATTTACATTTTTTTTCATAAATATTACAGGTAATATAGAAAATAAACAAAACCTTGACAAAACTGAGGTCATAAGTTCTACTGTAGAACATTGCTGTCAAAGGACAGACGTGACTAAGCGCAGATCACGTTAAGCTCATAACGAATTTCCTTTGACATTCTTTTCTTGTCATGGTTTGGTTACAGTTATTTTACCTATTGACCGCAATTTTAATTACTATCCTTGTTCATGGCGACTTAATAATTTTTATTCATATTCTTAAAATGTAATAAAAATTAGTATCATACTTTTATAGTGTACTGTGTGTATATTTTATAATTATTTGTAATAAGTATATGATTTTTAAATATTTTAAATTATTTATTGTTTATCATATATGCAGAACAATAATTAACTAAAATATGATAGAATTTGTAATTCAAAGAAGAGGAAATTTGTTACTTGCCTACTTCTTGTTTTTACACGTTTTAATTTTTATTGATTAATGGATTATTACGTTCGTAAAAAAATAATGGGCGCAATAAGGCTTAAATAACATATGAGTCCAAAGTACGTGGACTGATTTCACACGGACCAAATATCAACATGTAATATATAATTCTATTCGACTTTAATACCACATAATCTGTTCCCAACTGGATCTTGGTCAATTATCTTATAGTAGTTACAATGTAAAAAATTGATGGATTTCATCGGCATAATTACAAAAAGGGTAACGTTCTTATAAACAAATTTAGTCGATTATGTTCACAGTGGTGTAGTAATATCTACAAAAATAAGCTTGATAATGAACTTTTTAAAGTTATAGTTTTATATCAGAAATTAAATGCATATATTTAAATAAAATGGCAGTACAAGTTCTACCCATATTAAGATAATGTAAGTGTCATTAATTCTATGATCGAAATAATAAAAAACAAAATTTAATTTATTGATCATATATACAACAACAATGACATTTCATGCAATTTTAAAATTTTTAACTTAATTATTGATAAATTTGAGTTATTGCTCTATCTAGTGATAAATATTTTTGATAATTTTTATGAAATAAACAAAACTACTTAACGTTTTAAATTACAAAAGCGAATGATTTTCATTATATATAGAAAATAGTGAATAATTTATCACAGCGGCGAGGAGTTATTTCGTTAAGAATGGAGTCAGAAGTCAGGCACGTTTCTTCGTTAGAACTAGGGACTTTGACCATAAGTGGAAAAGATAATCGATTTATTGTCCTGCCCGACCTCTGCTCCTACGCCTACCCATTTACATCGGTGCTTTGTGAAAGTGTTAGGTATGTTTTAATGTAATATGTAAGAGCTATATTATTCACTTCTAAAACCAAAATTATATCAAAAATACCTTAAATTTTAAAACTTTACACTTTTTCAATAGTATAATTGATTTATTTGCATAGTTTCAAACCGCAAATTTTACTACTGGTATTTATTATACACATAATTAGTATGTTAGATCATCTAATATGAATAAAAGAATTCAATAAAGAAAAAAAATTATAATGGCTTTGCTATTTTCTTTGTAACAAATTTGTAAATATAAAAAGTACAGACTAACTTAATATAAATTAATAGAGTAAACATATTTCCCGCTGGTTGTTTATTTAACGGTGACATTGTTGTAACTGTACAGAAACATGAGAATAAATAATTTTACTGTCACATACATTCTACTATAATGAATATGGTCACCCCATGTAATGGAGATGCGCGCACGCACGGCGGCAGCGTCTTTCCATTAGAAATATCCGATATTGATTCCGATTTATTTTGCTTCTGCTATCGAATAGATTATCAGTATTGGTATTATAAAACAAGTTTTAACTTATACCGAGAACTCCATACGTGCTATTACAAGATTCACATTATAATGATTTATTTGATCTACGTTTTGTACGTAGTCATGGTGCATTCAGTGTGTATCATTTAATATAGCAATGGCAGAAATATCCGAGCAAATTGTTTAATATGCATTAAATTATTGTATATAAAGTTTTATTTTTTCCTCAAAAGAAAATAAAAAGTTCTATTTAGAGTTTTGTTAAAGGCTTAAACTTTAAATTTTCCTTGAATTTTCTAATTTTGAACACATATTACATATTTGTAATAAGATACTAGAGAAAACAAGGAAGTATATAAATAACAATGTTCTTTTTCAATGTGTTCTTGCTAACGTATACTTATTCTTGTCTAAGTTATTTGCATAGGCAATATGGGAATAGCTAGAGCGTTAAGTATCGTTAATTGCGGCATCATAAATATGTGCTAACTACATATTGTTAGAGTATAACATTATAGTTTAAGTATGGAAAGTAAAGCTTAAGCTCTAGAACCTGTTTTCTTATAAATGATATATTATATTTGTATATACGTTATTTACTTTATTATTTAAATTAAAAGTTAAATTTAGTTAAATAATTTTTTAATTATATTATGAGCGAAAATTATATTTAACGACGAACGATATAGACTTTTTTTTGTTTGATAAATAGATACTGTTTAATAGAAAATATTTTTGTAATATAATTACTATGGTAGAATATCTTTTTTATGTCTTACTACCCACTAGGAATAACTTAAAAGGACGTTCACTAATGATTTTAATTTATTGTAAAATTACTTTTATATATGGATATTAAAGTTTCTTACAATATATGGCACTTTTGGAAAAGCTGGAAGCTTATTGCAAGTAACCGGCGAAGGCTTGTCGAGTTCGGCTTGCTTCTCCACTGAGTAGGCTACTATAGTACGTAACGTTGATGGATTCTCTGGTACAACACCACGACTTCTCCAATGCATCCCCGAGTGCCATTCATTAACACTAACAATCCAGCTTACACAAAACACAGTGATAACACCAAGTAAGAATTTAGTCACAGCGAATAATTTTTCGTGACATGATTATAATTATTTAATATTCATATTATTAGGTTAAGGTTAAAACTCAAAGTTTTTATAAGAACATAACGAGGGGTTGCTGCGGCGTCGTCGCAGGGCTTGCTTAGCGCCGTGCGCATGCGCTCGGATCGCGCTACCATGGCGGACTGCGTCGGAACAGCTGATAGTGTATCAACAAAACCTTCCTCTCTAATCGTTCTAACTCCTACAGCTGTGGAAATCTAGTTTTCTATACCAGTTAGACTTGCCATCCCTTTATGCCATGTCGGTAGGCGTTAAAGAAATTCTAAACATGACTGGTTTCTATAAAAAGCAAGGATGTTACAATCTCACGCGGAACACGATATTTTATAGCAGGATGGTCTCGCTCATATGGTCATTTGTTTAATTGCGTAAGATCGATTATTGACGGCTTGCAATGTTATCTCTAATTTTATCGTACAGCCACAGACAGGACTTAGATTATAAATAATTATTCCTTGCAGCTTTAAAGCTTGCTTTGGTAATATTACGTTTAAACGGCTTTTTTCTACAAGCCAAGACTTCCTTAGGCATGAAATAGATTTCTTTAATCGAAATAATTTGTATAATTGAGGTTCAATAAAACTTTATGTTACTCTCCTTACAGTATTTTTTAATATTTCTTTGCTTTTGTCAAACTGGTACTATACCTAACGCCGTTCTTTATTTCATAAAAAATATATTTATAAATGTATTTATGGCGCCCTTAATCACTACTTAAGTTGTGTGTATTTTTATTTAACTATAATTAGTGATCTATTTCTAAATGAAAGTTTTGTTTACTAAATTATATATTTATTTCCTATAGGAATGATAGCGGACGTATGTTATGCGAAATAGTATAGTACTTAATTTTCTTTGGCAGAAAGCTTTGTGTGATGGTAAAGTATAACTAAGTCCGACAACTTCGAAAAAAATAATTAACTTGGTTACATACATATAGACTTGTATTTAAAATAGAATTACTTGACTGGTATTATATTATATGTATGTATATACTGGGCGCAAAATAGGGTATATTTTGTGATTTTATTGTTTCGGAAATATTGACAATTGAAATTATTGTTTAGTTGTTCAAATAATACATATTTGAACAATTAAACAATAATTTCAATAGTAAAAATAGTAATGTAATTTTTTTTAAGTAAATTTCTAATATTAAACGAAAGTGTCAGTTGCTATATTGCTATATATACAAATGATAGAATTATATAAAAGCAACAGTCATTATAAAAAGTTGTTATTGAGAGTTCTCCTTTAAAATTATGTATTAACTATCGTACGAGATTAAATCAATTCTTTATTATTTTTAATTTCGATTTTCTACAATTTTATATAGCGTAGTAATATTTTTCTGCGTTATATAGAATGGACTTTTCCTTGGCTACACACAACAACATACCTTGTAACAAGTAACAAAATATCAAGTTAATATAATTTACAACTACCGATGAATATTTGGTGTATTATATGTAAATACGACCAAATAATATAATGTATAGTATAACTCACCATGAATTATATCTCACTAAGCTATGATGGCCTGACTTTATTTGTATATACACTAACTTTTATTCTAAAAGGTCAGTACCTTAATACAGAAGAGTGGTCCTGAGGTCAGAGGTATAGAAGGTAGAACAACATTAGAAAGTTGGCTGGCAAGATGGGTTTTACATACAAATGAAATGGGAAAATTTTTATTTTTATGATTTTTATATTTTTAATCCACATTGAGGAAAGAGTGAGGATTTGTTACTCTATTTATAGTATCTCTGCAAAAATCTCTTTCACGTTATTTACAGAGAAAATGAGTAGGATTATCTAATTTGAACCTTATACTATCTGTCACACTTCAAAAAATGTATACCAACTCTACGCGTTGTGAATTATTATTTCATTAAATTTCAAATAATAATAATATTCATGCATGTAAAGCTAAAAATGATACTAACTTATAAAAGTGAAAAATCGTTAAACATTCATCCGAAGCAGACAGTTGATTAAAATGACTTAAACTCAGGGAGAACACTAATCGCTTGAATAGTTTAAACTGAAGTATAATGACTAAATTTCAAAGAAATATTCAAATATATATCTTGTACCATATAAATAGTAAATAATTTTTATAATAAATAAGCAAAATTTCAACATAAATAAATATTGGTACAAGGTTCGATTTACAAACGTCGTTTGTCATTCATCATCACAAAAATGCAAACTATGTTTCGCTTGAGAAATGCAAATTATTACCAAATTACTTTATTTAAAATTAAAACATTTTATGTGTATATATTATATTACCAAATTACTCTGTTTAAAATTAAATATTTTTTTGTCTTCGCGCTTTATCCCGTAAATTGCAGGCAGAGGAAACTAAAGGAAGCATAGCAATATATTATTAAGACACCTCGTTGCTTAGACCCTGCTTTCCGCCTTTCTTTCGAGGCACTGGGTGTTGAGTGACGAAACTCAACGCCGCGCTTTGCTTAGTTTCCAGAGTGAGGAAAATGAAAATAGAAAAATCCGTCTTCCCCGAGTGTGAATCTCTGCGCCATGACGGTTTATATTAAATCATTATTTTTAGATATTCAAAATATCTCAAGTAATTTACTATAAGATATATTTCCGTCTACGCTATGATATATATTATTCCTCTACACTCTAGTATGTAAATGAGAACCCAAGACCTCCTATTTAATAGTCAGTCAGTCACTAGTCTCCAATATTAGAAGGTGAATTTAATTTGCACATTTGCGTTTTATACTTCCGCTGATTCCGAGACTATTATGATAAATACATACGATACATGCCTTTACACGCTCTCGTAAATAACTTACGACAATTTAATAAATACATCAGGACATAAATGCTTTTTCAATAGCCTTAGATTGCATCGCAAGTATTAATTTGACTCAGTAGAGCTGTGCACTTTATAATTGTTCGACTTGACGGCAATATAAATGTTCCATTCGGCTTGTGATGTACATAATTATAGTGGCTATAGGAACATATGAAACCTTGTTGATGAGAAACATTTAAACTCTTTTATGACTATATTTGTATTAAAATTGTTTATTTACTCTTCATTTAAAGTAGATGCACTTTTTATTAATATCTAAAACGTATTAAATATTGATTTTAAATAGGAAATTGTATAAGTTAAAGTTGCAATTATTTCGGTACACATTATCTTTGTGGTTTAGATTAAAAGTTTTAAAGTATTACCTTTATATTTAGTATGTACTGAAGCATGTTATTATTTCCTGTGGCTAGCTCACGGTATCGTAGACCACAATAAAAACAGTCTTTGGGAGTTAAAAAAACCTAATTGGATCGATAAAAGAATCTCTGCGGTTTCTTTTAGCGATAATTTCCGTCTAATTTGCGTTTATACAATAAAATATAAAAAAGATAAAAAAGTGTTTACATTATATCTTTTTCTAACACAAAACGATATTTTGGGATATATAACGTGTAAACATTGTGCATGTGTCACAAGAATCGCGGCTTATATTAAAATGCTAGCTTTATCTCCGCACGAGCATCTTGTTCGTTAGCGCGAGGGCTCGTTCGAGTATTGAACCCACTATCGGTGTTAGACGCAATTGCAAGGTAACTTACACGGCTTATTTATTCCTCTCGTGATACAATGCAACACTAACCTCGATTAAAACAAAGATATCCGGACAAAATATTTGAATTATTTTTTTATGAAAATATGTGAAGTTCTTAGAGATAGTTTTAAGACAAACTTTTTGAATGAAATAGGACGGTTTATATAACTTATTTTTGCTAAAATTTATATATATATATATATATATATATATATATATATATATATATATATATATATATATATATATATATATATATATATATATATATATATATATATATATATATATATATATATATATATATATATATATATATATATATATATATATATATATATATATATATATATATAATTGTATAGTTGAAATGTATTTATAACATATCACGTACAGTACAGTCTTCAAATTATTATTATAGATTAATGTATACGTGATGATATTTGTACGTAATGTAAAGTAACTACTGGAGAATACAAAAAGGAATAAAAGTTTTTTTCTTTTTTAAATCAGAAAAGCTTTATTGAAGCTTTAATCTTTATTTCACATTTAGCTATGTCAAATAGATGACTTAGTATTAAAACATCCCATTCTTTCACTTTCTGCAGCTTTAAGAAATCAAAGCACTGCAAGTTGGGTCGACTAGAGCGGGAAAACAAAAATAATTTTATTCAATTGGATATCTAGCCAAAAACTACGCCACTATGGCCTTAAATTTAGTAATATGTGTTTAAATCTTATACATTTATTTAGGAATTAGGAATGAATAGTATCTCTTCAAACTTTCCTTGTTCTATTTCGTAGTATCTGAATTATACATCAAACTGTTACAAAAATCTAAATGATGCAGGCAGGCAGAATTTTGTCAAATGGAAATAGTTTAAGAGTTAAGCAGAATGTTGTTACGGACAGGTTCAATTTTATATTTACACAAGCATGCATAAAAATGACAACGAACGTTTTCATTTATTTATCGTATATATAATAAAACAATTAATTATTTTATCAATTTCTAACTACAAAGTGCAAAAGTCAATCACATTGTAGCTGTATTACAAAAATTTGTAAGTGGCCTATAGTGTTCAGTGGCATTTTTATTCCACACCGTGGTTGCAATCTCAATAAACCAATTTGCGACGGGTCTCGATGTTCACGATAGGATCCTACATTATAGGCCTTTTGTTTCGGCGCGACGTGCATTACGATCGAGCGGACCGATGGACTCAACAGCGGTATTCACTTAAAACGCTTATTTATTGCGTCTGCGCAATGTCACTGGTCTACAACTTATCTTCGGATTTACGGCCGTTTAAAATTAACTTATAATAAATCAATTATAAGTTATAAATAACTATAATTACCATAAATATATCTTAAAATATTTAATTTGAAATATTAGTAATTTTGTTCGTGTACCGTGTATGTATTTACTATTCAACATATAGAAAAAATATTAGTACCTTGAGTAGGGATCGACCTATAATCATATTATGGCGATTATAATATATATTATTGCGATTATAATCAAAAAATGTCTCAATGTTGGATGTTGGATGGCAACATTATTTTATTCTTATTTAGTTAACGAGACGAATTTTTTTTTAATAAGAGTTATAAAAACCCTCTACCGAAAGAGGGCTGTATACCTATCCCTTATAAAAATAGATGTACTTAAACAATGAGTTACTCTTATTATATTAAAATTATAAATATGAATTGATTTAAATTTGGATCTATTTAAAACTCCGTAACATTAATATCGCGACAAACTCTTTATATAACGATCTTATGTTCTGTACCAAATTTAACGTCTTACGTATATTTTGTTGAGTGTAAATAAAATTTGAATAAATATAGTTTAAAAAAACTAAAAAACACGCTTTTTTAAGTATTTTTCAACTAAAAAGTAAACAATAATTCTTAAAACAAGTAATACATACAAAACAGTAATGATCGAAAAATACTAATATTATTGTGAGAAAGCTTTTTCCTCACCCTTCATACTCAATCTCTATAAATATGCACAATATAGTTTCAGTTGCTTAATATACGAAAAATATACAAAGCGCAAAGAAGTATTTAAGTACTTTTTAGTTTGATATACTTAAAAAAGCATGTTTTTTTAGTGTTTTTAAACTATATTTATTTTTTATTTTTTAGTTAAAAAATAATATATTAATAAATAAAAACAAAATAGAAGTCAAATAAGAATAGATCAAAAAACAACATTTTCTCTAGTACGGACGGGATACGAACATACGACTACATGTAAAGTCACTGCAAAAACTCATAGCAAACCCGCGCCTCAGACTGCTCGGCTAACGAGACTCATACAGTAGTTGGACATACTAACAACTTATATAAGCCACGGTCTCTCAGTCCAGGGAGAGTTACTCAGATACAAGTGAAACTAAAAAAAGCGTATTTAAAATGTTCAGTGATCGTTGTTTGAAACAACCAAGACGTAAAATTAGTATTAATAAGCCCCATACTAAATTGATATCTGTATGTAAATTTCTATACTAGTGTAACGGTGATATAAGCATTAACCTTGTAAATTTATCATACAATGTAAATGTGATTCGTTTTGTTTTCAACATTCTCACGATCTGAATAGATGCGGTAAATAATCGCAAAGAGCCTACTTTTAATAGACTTATTATTCTCTTATAATTGTGTATGATACTACAGTGTAATCCCGTTTTGCCATGGATGTGTGCCAATTAAGAACGCTTATGTTAGAATAAAAAGCGGGATATGACTACATTTCTATTTTTTAATGGTAAAAAAGTCAATAGAAGCCGTCGTGATTTAATGGCAAGAGGAAGAGGAAGCGTTTTACATACCAACAAGTATCATAGTAGCTATCTAAAATGATTTGATAAGTTTTCACAGTCTTCAGGTAAGATATGCGAAGTTTTATAAATTAATAATTTTTTTATAAAATAAAGTGGTTAAATATTTAGTACTTAAAGTTATTAATGTTCAGAGTACAGCAATATTATGTTAATTATTTTACAATGTCCGAATGGTTGTTCCAGTGAAGTTAGACATGTCTTGTACAAATATATATATAGTATATGTATATCAAGCATACGTATCAATAGCGTGGTTAGCTGATTAGGCTCCATTCATTCAATCTAAGGTTCTAATCTATACTTAGAGCTTAATAAGCTCATTATTATTTTAAATGATCTTTTTATGTGTAAAGTTCGATGGTGCCTGCTACTTTGTGTTTGTGGACTTTTATAAACTTTGCATTTTATGTGTATCCAGGCTAATTTGGGGTAACGAACCTTGTAGGTGCACATACTTTTTTTATATAAATGGATATTAAGAAATTTTTTGTCAAGATCGCGTGAAAATATCAATTTAAAATTATTATCGTATCTAAGTCTAGTCCTATAAAACACACAAAAACTTCTAAGGCGACGTAATCAAAAGAAGCAAATATTTATAGTAGAATTTGAAATTGATACGAAACCCACTACTACTACCACCACGAAATAACTCTTTATGCTGCACAAGTTTTTCTTAGAAAAATTTAACTTGTTAAGGTAGAAATTATGGATGTATACTTAGTTTCTACAGATGGGGGAATCTATCCAAATCCATTTAAATAATATTTCATACAACCATTGTATATAAAAATTATACAAGAATAATTTAATTTTGTGTCTATTGTGAGTTATGTATGCTGGTCTATGTGAGATACTGCAATACATTTGTTTAAAGCGGTAATAAATAAAGATGTAAACACTTTTATGCACCTCATTTATGATTTAAATGCCGCCAGATCCAATTATTCATTGAGCGGCAACAATAAAAGCTTAATTGATTTTGTATGCAATAACTTTCAACGGCGCGAATCCCTCGATGCTTGCTACTTTATAAAGTACTTGCATTTTTTACTGTCTAGCGGTACAGTATATAGCTATGACGTAAAATTTATTTCATTTAATTCTAAAAAAAATATAGTTTCTGCAGAACAACGCTAATAAATAACTAAGGTGTGCATTTTGACAAAATAATAATATGTTTTTTGGGAATTCTATAAGAATATTTAGAACTACTCTGTTGGTCTGTCCTGTCTAAATCCATAATTTCGATATTTCAGTATGAAGAATCAGTTTTTTTCTTGTGAAATCTGATAAGATGTGAACATTTATAAAATATATAAAAGAAAGCATATGATTGTTGTATATTTAAAATCATTCAATTAAACCAAAATACACATACACAGTAGCTTAAACAACGCCTCGCGTTTTTTGTCATCACAAGTAGAATAAAGAAATTGATTAATTATCTTTGAATAGGAATTAAACCCACAACCATCGAGCTTTAAGACATATGCTGTGCTGCTTCATTACGCTGTATTCATTTATAGTTTTTAATGTTGCTATATATTTATTTAAATTATGTTACGAATTATATAAAACAAAGAAAAAAAAATATATATTATTTGCAATTTATGCTCATTAGTTTATTCTAGCCTATAGTATTAGGCACTAAGTGTGTATCTAAATCAAAGTGAAGAATTTAAATACGATTGTTTATTTTTAGCAGCGTGGAAAGTAGTAACCCATTGAGCTGTCATTTTTGATAAATTCTTGTAAATTTGCATATAAAAGGTTTAAAATTCCAAGACCTAACTCTACTATACTCTATTATAAACAATCGCATACACATATTGCAAAAAATGGAACATATTATTAATAAATATAAATAGTACAACCATATTTAATTGAACACTTACATATTTAATATTTATTCACTATTTGGTACGTGCTAAGAAATTGTTATTACATCTATCTAATTCAAAATACGTTTGCATATATTGACTGTGTAAAGGTATCATTATAACTGGAAGGATTCCCTTTCCGGTTTGCGAGGCTGTTGAACTTCCTAGAACTTTAAAGGGAGTTTATATTTACTTTTTATTAAGAACCATTCTTGCGTAACCTGCGCCTAGTTTTTATGTTGTAATAAACATGTTCGTAGTGCACACCATGATGCCGTCTGGTTGTTAAAAAACAAGTCCTAGTACGATAACTATACAAGGTAATTGAATAGTCAATTTGTTAGAGTAAATTGAGGAATACCTATTGTAAAACTTGTTTGAAAATAACCTTAGTTAGACATCTTAATCTTACTTCTATTTATTTTGTATGTTATGTAGTAATAGATATTATAATCTATAATAGTAAAGACTGAACTTTTAAACTTTTAATTTAATTTATTGTCCTAAAGATATTCTATAAAATATTTTTTTTTAGCTTCATGCTTTATCCCGCACATGCCAGGGTAGGCAGAGGGAACTGCAGGAACCATATGAACCTAGTGTTAAGACATTCCGTTGCTTAATCCCTGCTTTCTCTGTCCCCGCTTTCCACCTTTTTCGAGGCATTGAGTGTTGAGTGGCGGAACTCAACGCTGCGCTTTGCCTATAAAATATTGTATCTAAATATTAGTGATAATAACTGATATTGATTGTCTGATGGATAATTTATATTTCTATTAATATACAAGAGTTTGCTACTCGATATTGAGTACCAAGTAATTATAAAAATATAACTTGATTTATTTATTAAATAAATATATTTTTAAAAATAAATATTATATAAAAGTAAATATTTTTTTATAAATCTACTAGAAGGTACTTTATAAATATATAAATTATTTATCAAACAGTAATGGTTGATTGCATGGGCAATGTGAATTTCTAATAGGCAATTATTACATGTTTGACTACTAGTCGAAAGAAATTATATCATACGGCAATTATTAAAATGTACTATAAGTGGAGGACGGAGCTACAAATAGCTGCGTGGAATGTAAGAGGAGGGATGGACCAGAAGATGAATGAGCTATTAGATGTGATGGATGAGCGAGATTTGGATGTCATTTGTATGACTGAGACCAAGCGAAAGGGCAATGATGCAACCGATTTGCCGGGCAGCCGCGTCGCTCTCTGGGCCGGCGTTCCAGAGAGCGAACGCGGGTGTCAAGGTGTAGGTGTATTATTGTCCTCTCGATTGGTTAGTGCAGTGGTAGAGTACGAGGCGATCAACCCTAGACTGCTTTGGGTTCGCTTCAAGCTGGGGATTACAAGAATATTCTTGTTGGTGGCATATGCGCCGGTATCCTCAGCTTCATTGAGCGAGCTTGAGGGGTTTTGGGAGAGTGTCAGGGATGTTCTAGGTAGTGTTAGAGGAAATGAAAAATTAATATTATGTGGAGACATGAATGGATGGGTCGGAACCGCGAGAAGTGGTTACGAAGGTGTGTTAGGTCAATATGGTGACAGAAGAGTGAATGAGGCTGGAAAGCTCATTTTGGAACTTTGCAAGGAAAGGAATTTGTTTGTGGCAAACACGATGTTTGACCACAAACAAATTCACATGTATACGTGGGAGCGCATGGGAGAGAAAAGTATGATTGACTTATTCCTAGTGGATCAGCGGATTCGAAAACAAGTGATGGACACACGTGTGTTTAGGGGTGCCGACTTGGGAACGGACCACTATCTAGTAATTGCTAGATTTAGGGGTTTGTTCGTAGGATGGCGTAACCGCACAAGGTGTTCATACTTGGAATCGAATTATCGCATAAGAAGCTGGAAGCTTCAAGATCCACCGATCAGAGAGGAGTATACAGAAAGGGTTTCCAAAAAGCTAGACAGTTGTGAAACAGGAAATGAAAGCGTTGAAGTATGTTGGCAGAACCTTAGGAACTGCATGGTGGAAGCTGCGACAGAAGTATGTGGTACAATGAAAAGAGGCTTTAGTAAAAAGCGTGACGAATGGTGGGATGATGAAGTGAGAGATGCTGTAGAAAGAAAGAAGAAGGCATGGCAGGATTATAAAGCCTCGGGTAAGAATAAAAGTATGAGAGAGATTAAAAAGAAAGAGTACAAGCTGCAAAAGCACCAAACGAAAGCACTGATAAAGATGAAGCGTGAAATAAACGAGAGTAAAAGAGATGAAAGGTTGACGAGCAACTTCCGGGATAACACGAAGCTTTTCTGGCGAGAAGTTAGTGATTCACGGAGTTGTTCGTCAACCTTTAGAATGAAAGGGGTGCTTTCGAAGGACGGTGAGATATTCACAAACAGATCACACGTTTTGCAGCGATGGGCGGAATTCTATAAGGAGATGTATGAATGTGATGACGCTTCTGCCTCAAGTAACAGCGACAAGCCGAGTCTTGATGTAGCAGATGGCGAAATCAGTATAAAAGAAGTTGAGAGTGCAATAAGAAGCTTGAAATGTGGTAAGTCAGCGGGAGCGGATGGAGTTACTGCCGAGATGATCAAATATGGTGGACCTCGCATCTTGGACTTGTTCTGGTTTCTGTGCAATTTGTGCTGGAAATCGGGGGAGGTCCCAGATGATTGGCAAAGTGCAGTCATCGTGCCTTTGTATAAAGGCAAAGGTTCACAGATAGACTGTGCAAGCTATAGGGCTATCAGTTTGATTAGCTTAGGTGGTAAAGTATATGCAAAAATTTTAGCGAGAAGAATGCAAGAAAGATCCGAAAGGCTACTGTGGGAGGCCCAAGGAGGTTTTAGACCTGGAAGAGGATGCATGGATCAGATCTTTTCCATCCGCATGATCACAGAGAAGTTTTTGGCTGTAAACCAAAAGGTTTTCTGTGCTTTTGTGGACTTGGAGAAGGCGTTTGACAGGGTTTTGAGAAAGAAATTGTGGGAGATACTACCCCGGTACAATGTGAGCGGACCCTTGCTGCAGGCTGTAAAGTCTCTTTATAGAGATCACTCAGCCTGTGTGCGAGTAGGAGCCGACATGTCGCCTCGGTTTGGCATCCAATCGGGTGTCAAACAGGGCTGCGCCATGTCGGCTTGGTTGTTCAATTTGTATTTGGATAGCTGTCTCCAAGGACTGAAAGAAAGTGATATGGGTGTAAAAGTGGGTGACTTGAAGGTAAATTGCTTGTTGTACGCAGATGATGCAGTGCTTATTGCATCATCAGAAAGCGAGTTGCAGGCATTGGTCACCATTCTGAAAGACGGGTGTGAAACTAATGGTCTAAGCCTGAATGCAAGTAAGACAAAGGTTCTGGTATTTGAAAGAGACGAGGAAAGGACAGATTGCAAGATTTTCGTGAACGGAAATTTATTAGAACAAGTGAATGAAGTAGCATACTTGGGAAGTATGTTAAGTAGAGATGGTAGATACGAAATGGATGTGGAAAGACGTGTTGCTGCCGGTAACAGAATGAACGGTGCCTTAGCTGCGTTGTTGAGACGGCAGAACGTCAGCGTCGCTGCACGTTTGGCCGTACACAATGCAGTTTTGGTTCCGACGCTGTTATATGGCAGTGAAACGTGGGTATTACAGAAGAAGAATGAAAGAAAGATGAATGCTGTGGAGATGCGATCTCTTCGAAGGATATGCGGAGTCAGCTTAGCTGACCGAATCCGCAACGAAGAGGTACACAGTATGGTAGGTACCAGCGAGGATGTCACAGTAAGAATGAAGAAGAACGTGCTCAGGTGGTTTGGGCACGTTGAAAGAATGAGTGACGAAAGAATGGTAAAAAAGATATACGATGGAAAAGTGTGTGGTAAGAGAGGTAAGGGGAGACCTCGGTTGACTTTCGAAAACACAGTATCGAAGATACTGGAGGAAGGTCACGTAAAAAGCATGAGGACTCCTCGGAGAGCATGCATGAAGAGGTTAATGACAGTGGACGAGGCGAAAGAGGTATGTAGGGACCGCAGCGTTTGGCGCTCCGTTCTCTCTGACTACCCCGCTAGGGATAGAGCGTGAAGATATGTATGTATGTATGTAAGTTTTGTGTCTTCTCTTATAGAAGAAGTTAATTAGCTTTCCTCATGAAAATGGGGAACTTGTGTTTAAATGTTATTCATACTCACTTCTACTGCCGGAGCTCCTCCCATTACCTAATTGAATTCGAAATGATCCTACGAGTGCCGTTTTCAAAATTCTCGAGGTCGACATCTTTTAGCAAACTCTTAAGAGGGTTATACTAATATACCCATCGCTATAAATTAAGTTTAAGTCAATTCCTGGTTAGTTCAACAGTAGTAGTTTCCCATTCAACTGTAAGTTCTACTAGAGTATTACGTGTCTTATGTTTCGAAAGTAAACAATGATTTTCGGTCTAAATGAAGAAATATCAATATCCTTAGGGAATCTATACTGTTTCTCAAATGTGCTTGTATGTTTAAATATTTAATATCAATGAAAATATCAAAGAAATAAAGAGGGGGAAATACATTTTTTATGTTACAAATTCTTTGTTACCTTATTATTTTGATGGAAAAGAAATTATATTTTCTGTTGTGGTATAATGAATTTATTTGTGATACAGATGGATAGCGCAAAAACTTAATTTATTTATAGAAAACTACTTTTAAAACGGCCATTAAAAGTATAAATAAATTAATTACGTTAATAAGCACATAGTATAATATGGGAACATATTCTTAGCATATTATTAACATATAACGTGTGGTCCGGTTAAGGCTGGGCAGGTCGACGCTTTAGGCAATACGCATCTTTGAAATACGTTGCCATTGTGAACCGTTCACTGAATAAATATTTTAGTTAACGTACCACCCAGGCGTACACGCATGATTGATCTTTGAGGGGCAGATATAAATGGCTTGAATACATGCTTATATTATCGGTTATACCGATAACGTTTATTATTTATTTTTATATTTTTTTCTGGTAGACCGAGAAAAACTTTACTTGATCGACATAATATTATTTTCTTATTATAAAGTGATCTTTATGGCTGTTATGTATAGGATGGCGTTATATTGAAAATTTCACAGCATTGACCTACGCTATTTACCACGAAATGTCTCAGTCAGAAAACGGAGTGATTTGACATTAGATTTCTCTCTGCCTTCCTTAAAGTTATCTACATATCATCATGAAACTACAACGGTCCTATGTTATTTCAGGTTACAGACAGTATAGCTTATAAAAGTTGACAAATTACATCTGCAAGGCATATGCACAAGTTTTACACGAATACAGATACAGCTTGTAAAGTTTTTTCTGTAATATACTTTATTTGTACTCTAAGTTATCATTTCTTGTCAATTTTCATAACGCTAATATAGCTAAACTGGAAGTATCCTATAGGTTTTCCAAAATAATGCATAGTCGCTCGTATATTTTGATTGCATTGAATATTCATTTCATTTTTTGTGTGCTCGGAAAGATTAGCATGACATTTTTGTTGTTAATATCACATCCATTGGTTTTTGAGGTCTTGACATACGGAGAAGATATAGAGTCAGGTAACAAAGTAAGAAAAATTTAAATTTTCTGTGAAAAAAAAGGGAAAAATAAACATTTGAATATTGTCGAGCATAGCGTACGTAGAGTCAGGTAGTAGCTCCAAATTCTTTTTGTGATATTTTAGATAAAAACGATAATAAGTTGTTTATTTTATTAATTCCATAGACGTTATTTTTACCTAAACAGATTTTTCAAAATAATATTTTACCCCCTTAGATATAAAAATTAAAACTATAGTAATATATTTTTACATAATAAATAAAAATCATTAAAATTATAAATAAGTCAGAAGAAAATGTGTCTTTTCATATCGTTTTTATTCGTTTATTTACAATAGGTGTGTTCTCCCGTTGAATGCGGTGCACTCTAATTCACATATGAGTGTGACATGTATCAGTTTAAAGAAGCCGACACATAAAAGCAACTTGTAGGTGGTCGTGATATTCACGGAGGTGTTAATTATAGATACTATTAGTACAAAGATAGACTGTTGTATTGAGTTTTATTTATTTATAAATCGTTGCGTTACATGAATGCAAATAAACTACTAAACTAATGGACGAAGAATTAATTATGTTACATATTTAAATCTTAGGCAAAAAGTATCTAACTTATAAAGTTGGTAGGTTTGGTTACTAAGTGGAAATGCTTAAGGTAATATTTGGAGAAGTTAACCACAAAGAATGGAAAGACTGTTTTTTTTAATTAAAAATAGATAATAATTAGATAATTTTGTAAGTTATAAGATCGTCAACATATTAAACTTTTTTAATCGAGCGAGCTTCATTCTGCATAAAGCTGACTATTTATGACATTTTGTAATGAGTTTCATTGTTTACTAAATTGAGGATTAAACCCATAACTACCGTGTTTACAGTCAGAAACTTTCCCGAACTACGATGGCATTATGGCTAGGTTTCTATAGCAAATTATTTACTCGCAAAGTAAGATTAATCTTATTGGGTACTTAATGTATTGTCTAGCACACCACAAACCATTACTGTAGTCTGTAATCGTAAAACCGCCTAATTGTAATAATGGAAGTTGAATTTTTTTAAATTACAAAGGTACAGTCTCTCGAGACACTTGTAATTTACTTTTTATAGCTTATAAATAAATAATATCGTTCGTGTTCCATCAGTATGTCGTCCGCTCTTTAAGGTTAAGTACTTTTATTATAGTTAATGCTGTCAACATTTTGACTTGCCTAGTAGTTGTAAATGGTCAATGGTAATAATTTACGTCTAAAAGAGAACGTATAGATCTTAAGATCTGAAAATAGGAGCTGCTTGTTAATTCTATATAATCGATTTACTTTTAGCAACAATCTAACAAATAATAATGTGTAGGCTGTGTTTATACTTACATTATTTAATTTAGCAAAGTTAAAACCACTATACAAATAACGATGTTTAACCACAGATGATTTCTCAATTTATTTATGTTTTAAAAGTGAAAATTGTTAAAATTTCGCGTCCCCAATAGTATAGGGTTATGAACATGTGTTCGCAATGTGCAAGAGACCTGAGTATCTATTAAGTTTACATCTCTAGAATTACTAACGAGCAAAATATTACCTCTAATTTTAGCTCTCGCTGAAAAATAAACCGAAATGTTAAATCGAAGTTATATAATGTTAAGTAAAAAATATATGTATACATATATATTTACTTAATTATACATAAAGATTTATTAACGTTGATTTAAAATAATAAAGATAGAAATAGTTTAATTAATACATAACTACAAACTAATAACTAATTAAATTTAAAGCCTAAATTACTTTTCACTGTGATATCCCAAAAAACATTGTAATATAATAAGAAAATATAATCAATTAATACAATTGCCAGAATTACGTAAATAAAATAAAAAAAAATACACATATTTTCTAATATTGTGTAAAAAGATTTAAAATTTACGTTGTCGCCATTAACTATAGTAAGAAACAATATTAGTGTTTTAAGCTCAATATAGAGTGTACATAAGCTCGCAGTGATTACTCAGGAGCGCTCGTTTGGACGTCAATCACGATATTTTTTAGTGGTTTTTGCTCCTAGCTCTACTATAATTGCACATCATAAATCCTCATTGTCGACGTTCCATGATGAATACGAAAGTAAAATACGTTATTAATCAAAATGAATATTGTATTACGTAGTATTTTGTAGGCGACTAAGTTATTTTTATGAAATGAGATAGTTAATTGGGATCTCAAATCGATATCCATAAAAATTCAAATTAGTTGCTGTATTTAATAAAAATAGAATGCCAACGAACATGTATTATTATATAGTCAATAAATTGATAAATGTCATGAAATTTATTTGAAATGACGCCTAAGTAATAAAGTATATAGATGTGTATGTTTGAATGTTTGTTACTACGAATAATAACGGAATTTAGAGACATATAAATAGAAATATTTTTAGAACAGGAATACTTATATAGTATTTCAAGAGAATTTTTTAACAGAGAATTGTTATCATATCAATGGAATGATTTTCCAAAACTTATACTTATTTTAAGTTGTTTATTCCATTCAATATGGTCATATGAGTCGTACATGTTGTCAACTAATTTATTATTGCTTCAAATTAATTTATTATATTGATGTTATTTAGAACAATACCTTATATTCAAGGGTAAAAATGTACAAGATATTTATAAGATGGAAAATATAGCTTTCGAAGGCTGTATAAATCTATTTTGGTAAAAAAAACTTATAAATATTTAAGGCGTAATTTCTAGTCCACTGAAAAATCAAAAGGTGTAAAGTATCGAACGACGCTAATATGTCAAACAAAATTATGATATAGAATGATTTAGAAGATAAGATAGATTTGGTCATGACAATATAATTAAAATAAATTCTAAAAATAATCAAGCAAAATTGCAAACAAACGCCACTGTTCAATTTATAATAAAAAAATCTTGAAACTTGAATGACTTCAAAAAATAGCGAATATTATAACTTGCGAAGGATATTAAAGGGGATAATTTTGTTCTCATTCGTGCGCTACCATAATTACATTACCTATTGCATCATTACCTGCATTATCTAAAACATGCTATACTTTACACTTCATTTTATTTTTATTCTTTGTGTTTATTTTAAATGAAAGACTTGTTTACGTGCTGTAGACGAGTTGTTTCGATTGTATATCGATATTTTACAACAATATATATGAAATTTCTATTTTGGTATGAAATAATAAATTGAATTGTCTTCAGATTATCTTTTTAACCTTAACTTTATTTATTGTAACAGTTTTTTGTAATTTTGGTTTGATATGTAATTCGGTCTCCGAATATATTAATTATTACGTTCAATGGATGTGTTTCAAAATGCAGTTGTGCCCTTATTAGAAAACAATTCTGTTATGAAAGTTGAATTTTGAGAAAACATATGATTACCGTAAGAAATGGTTTCATTATAGTCTATAACTTTTTTTTTGTAGCTTCACGTTTTATCCTGCATATTACAGGGTAGGCAGGGGAACTGCTTAAGACACTCCGTTGCTTAGTCCCTGCTTTCTCCATCCCCGCTTAAAAGTCTATAACTTTGTAAAAAAATAAAGATTTAAGCAAGACTACAATTGGATGGAGAAATGTTGCATTAAATTTAAACGTATAAAATATATTATTAATGATTATTTTCTCGCTGCACTATTAAACAGCCTCAAAACAATTTTAAATACAAAGGTGACTCCTTATGTCCTAGATGATATATGAACGTTTTTATGTCAAGTATCATGACGTATGCTGGTCTCGTGATATACAACGATGTTATCTTAAAACATGAAATATGACCATGTGCGTTGTCTCACGTCTTTTACATACTCGTATGTTATATTATGGAGGTGTATGTTGTAAAATTACCATTTACCGTGATTCGAATATATAAGTAAAATGGTGTAATTATTTAATTTTACTATTTTAGTTGCTTTATCTTTCTTTAAGTATTATAATAAATTAGTTGGATGGACCAATTTCATGATTCAATGGGAGTTTAATCGTTAAAAAAGTAGAGGACCGTCGAGGCGTAAAGGCGTAGCGTCTACCTGTAAACCCGACGATTTGTGGGTTCGATTACTACTCGCAAGATAGATTTTTCTATTGCCATTTTCTTTGCTTTAGAAGATAGGCAAAAGCGGGGCGTTGAGTTCCACCACTCAACATGCAATGCCTCTACAAAGGCGGAAAGCGGGGACGGAGAAAGCAGGGACCAAGAAGGGAGTGTCTTAACACTAGGTTCGTATTGTTCCTGCAGTTCCCTCTGCCTACCCTTCCATGTGCGGGATAAAGCGTGAAGACATAAAAAAATAAAAATAAAAAAGAACTTGCCAAATTTCATAATTTCACGCCAACGGATAGCACTCTATAGGTTTTATACAGCGAATTTCATACGCTACATGGCGAAGGTTTTTTATTGTAATTATAAGAGTTTTCCTATGCTCCAATGAACTGCAAACTTGATCATTAGAAAAAAAATCAGATGGATATTACCACGCAGTCTAGAAAAAGAAACGAAGGAACAGTCGGATACACGTACAGACAGGCAGATGGACTACAAAGTGATCCTCTAACGGTTTGGTTTTTATCGAAACCAATAACCTAATATAAGAATACTATAAGGTACTTTCACTATATTAATAAAATCAAAAATAAAAGGACAAAGAATTAACTGGAAATGGCGATGCTCTGGCGCGTGAGCAACATTCAGAGATAATTTGACACGTCCCGTCAGATAACCAGCTTGCTTATCCTACGACAGTCGGCTAAAAGCCATACCATTAATCTCAGTTGACAGCTCAATTACCTTTACTCTCGCGCATATAGCACCAGGTTTTGACTTGTGCATCGCGTTGCATTGTGATAGCTGAACATACAGTCATTATATCTCCGCTACATTCAGATAGCTGTCATAAAACTTGATGGCACTAAAGTACCATTTTGTTTTATTGGTACACACTCATATAATTTTCAATAATTGGCTGTTGCGAGTTACGGCTAATAGTCTTCTTGGTAGGTTTTTATTGGGAACATAAATATTTTCGTGCTGTAAATATAATTTGTAAAATTAAACTTATTTTATTCATATTTTTATTATTAGGGTTCCGTACAAAAATAAAAAAACGGAACCCTTATAGAATCACTCGTGTTCCTGTCCGTCCGTCTGTCACAGCCAATTTTCTCTGAATCTACTAGATGGAATCAGGTGAAATTTGGCACCACAGATGACCTGAATACAGATGTGTGACGTAAAAAATATTTTTTTGAAATAAGGGTAATTTTCGGGGGATAAATTAGGTAGTTAAAAAAAAATTGCGACCCTTACTAAGTCATATATCAAATGGAAGGGCTTGTTATCAGGATCTCGAATATATATTTTTTAATTTTTTAAAATAAATAGTTAAAATAAATAGTTTCGATGATATTCATGAAAAAAGCCGAAAATTGACCAGATATAGAGGTAAGCATTATAAATATTAGTGAGATCAGATATTTTAATATTTTAATATTTTTGTTTTGAAGCGCCATCTCATTATTCTTAATAGCAATAGAGTTCTTTGTGATCCAACTAAACTACATGATGGCTTTAGAATTGCCCGTACAAAAGAGATAGTTCTTGTACAATATTCTAGATGGCGTAACTGCTGTAAACCACTAACATTTCAACAAGCTTTTGTCATCGTTTGTATGTTGGCAACGAAATTTTTTTTTAAAAAGCTTATTATGGATTGAAGTGATATATACTTTTATGAAGTCACTCTCTGCTCTGCTTTTTAACAGAAAAATATCAAAAAATGTAATTGAGCTCTACTAAAAATACAAATATTTTGGTTAACTTATTATTTATTCTTTGTATTAGAATTATCATTTCGGAAAATATATTCGTTTTAAATTTGTTATGGCCTCCACGTTAATGTGCAAGGAAAATGCCTCTTGTATCATTGTGTAAACAAATATTAAATATTTTACATTTTGTCGAATAAATTCAACCTTTTGTTGTATGCTTATTTATGTGATCAACACACATCACAATTTGTAATTGAACATTTTATGAAATTCCACAATTCCATGATATGCAAATATCGTGAAATTTTCGATTCTTCATTAATGATAATGTACACATACCATGTCGGTACGTCGTGACATAATATGTCGTGGTCATACCGTAGAATCGAAAATTTCACGATATTTGCATATCATGGAATTGTGGAATTTCATAAAATGTTCAATTACAAATTGTGATGTGTGTTGATCACATAAATAAGCATACAACAAAAGGTTGAATTTATTCGACAAAATGTAAAATATTTAATATTTGTTTACACAATGATACAAGAGGCATTTTCCTTGCACATTAACGTGGAGGCCATAACAAATTTAAAACGAATATATTTTCCGAAATGATAATTCTAATACAAAGAATAAATAATAAGTTAACCAAAATATTTGTATTTTTAGTAGAGCTCAATTACATTTTTTGATCTTTTTCTGTTGTATTGTTTCCATGAGGAAACAATACATATTTAAAAATTAAATAATAGTGATTTTGTATCACATTTATAATTATTATTGCATATATTGTGTATTTTAATATAATGGTAGGTTAAAAAAGAGAAATCAGTAAAATTACTTTTCTGTAGAGACACTTGCCAAGCTTTGGATGCAACCGTGATAAAAATAACTAGTAGAATAGAACGATTAGATATTTTATAATGAATTTAACATATTCTCATGACACATATTCTCTATTACATACATACATACATAGCTTCACGCTCTATCCCTAGCGGGGTAGTCAGAGAGAACGGAGCGCCAAACGCTGCGGTCCCTGCATACCTCTTTCGCCTCGTCCACTGTCATTAACCTCTTCATGCATGCTCTCCGGGGAGTCCTCATGCTTTTTACGTGACCTTCCTCCAGTATCTTCGATACTGTGTTTTCGAAAGTCAACCGAGGTCTCCCCTTACCTCTCTTACCACTCACTTTTCCATCATATATCTTTTTTACCATTCTTTCGTCACTCATTCTTTCGACGTGCCCAAACCATCTGAGCACGTTCTTCTTCATTCTTACTGTGACATCCTCGGTGGTACCTACCATCCTGTGTACCTCTTCGTTGCGGATTCGGTCAGCTAAGCTGACTCCGCATATCTTTCGAAGAGATCGCATCTCCACAGCATTCATCTTTCTTTCATTCTTCTTCTGTAATACCCACGTTTCACTGCCATATAACAGCGTCGGAACCAAAACTGCATTGTGTACGGCCAAACGTGCAGCGACGCTGACGTTCTGCCGTCTCAACAACGCAGCTAAGGCACCGCTCGTTCTGTTACCGGCAGCAACACGTCTTTCCACATCCATTTCGTATCTACCATCTCTACTTAACATACTTCCCAAGTATACTACTTCGTTCACTTGTTCCAATAATTTTCCATTCACGAAAATCTTGCATTCCGTCCTTTCCTCGTCTCTTTCAAATACCAGAACCTTTGTCTTACTTGCACTCAGGTTTAGACCATTAGTTTCACACCCGTCTTTCAGAATGGTGACCAATGCCTGCAACTCGCTTTCTGATGATGCAATAAGCACTGCATCATCTGCGTACAGCAAGCAATTTACCTTCAAGTCACCCACTTTTACACCCATATCACTTTCTTTCAGTCCTTGGAGACAGCTATCCAAATACAAATTGAACAACCAAGCCGACATGGCACAACCCTGTTTGACACCCGATTGGATGCCAAACCGAGGCGACATGTCGGCTCCTACTCGCACACAGGCTGAGTGATCTCTATAAAGAGATTTTACAGCCTGCAGCAAGGGTCCGTTCACACTGTACCGGGGTAGTATCTCCCACAACTTCTTTCTCACAACCCTGTCAAACGCCTTCTCCAAGTCCACAAAAGCACAGAAAACCTTTTGGTTTACAGCCAAAAACTTCTCTGTGATCATACGGATGGAAAAGATCTGATCCATGCATCCTCTTCCAGGTCTAACACCTCCTTGGGCCTCCCACAGTAGCCTTTCGGATCTGTCTTGCATTCTTCTCGCTAAAATTTTTGCATATACTTTACCACCTAAGCTAATCAAACTGATTGCCCTGTAGCTTGCACAGTCTATCTGTGAACCTTTGCCTTTATACAAAGGCACGATGACTGCACCTTGCCAATCATCTGGGACCTCCCCCGATTTCCAGCATAAATTGCACAGAAACCAGAACAAGTCCAAGATGCGAGGTCCACCATATTTGATCATCTCGGCAGTAACTCCATCCGCTCCCGCTGACTTACCACATTTCAAGCTTCTTATTGCACTCTCAACTTCTTTTATACTGATTTCGCCATCTGCTACATCAAGACTCAGCTTGTCGCTGTCACTTGAGGCAGAAGCGTCATCACATTCATACATCTCCTTGTAGAATTCCGCCCATCGCTGCAAAACGTGTGATCTGCTTGTAAGTATCTCACCGTCCTTCGAAAGCACCCCTTTCATTTTAAAGGTTGACGAACAACTCCGTGAATCACTAACTTCTCGCCAGAAAAGCTTCGTATTATCCCGGAAGTTGCTCGTCAACCTTTCATCTCTTTTACTCTCGGTTCTTTCACGCTTCATCTTTATCAGTGCTTTCGTTTGGTGCTTTTGCAGCTTATACTCTTTCTTTTTAATCTCTCTCATACTTTTATTCTTACTCGAGGCTTTATAATCCTGCCATGCCTTCTTCTTTCTTTCTACAGCATCTTTCACTTCATCATCCCACCATTCGTCACGCTTTTTACTAAAGCCTCTTTTCCTTGTACCACATACCTCTGTCGCAGCTTCCACCATGCAGCTCCTAAGGTTCTGCCAGCATACTTCAACACTTTCATTTCCTATTTCACAACTGTCAAGCTTTTCGGAAACCCTTTCTATATATTCCTCTCTGATCGGTGGATCTTGAAGCTTCCAGCTTCTTATGCGATAATTCGATTCCAAGTATGAACACCTCGTGCGGTTACGCCATCCTACGAACAAACCCCTAAATCTAGCAATTACTAGATAGTGGTCCGTTCCCAAGTCGGCACCCCTAAACACACGTGTGTCCATCACTTGTTTTCGAATCCGCTGATCCACTAGGAATAAGTCAATCATACTTTTTTCTCCCATGCGCTCCCACGTATACATGTGAATTTGTTTGTGGTCAAACATCGTGTTTGCCACAAACAAATTCCTTTCCTTGCAAAGTTCCAAAATGAGCTTTCCAGCCTCATTCACTCTTCTGTCACCATATTGACCTAACACACCTTCGTAACCACTTCTCGCGGTTCCGACCCATCCATTCATGTCTCCACATAATATTAATTTTTCATTTCCTCTAACACTGCTTAGAACATCCCTGACACTCTCCCAAAACCCCTCAAGTTCGCTCAATGAAGCTGAGGATACCGGCGCATATGCTACCAACAAGAATATTCTTGTAATCCCCAGCTTGAAGCGAACCCAAAGCAGTCTAGGGTTGATCGCCTCGTACTCTACCACTGCACTAACCAATCGAGAGGACAATAACACACCTACACCTTGACAACCGCGTTCGCTCTCTGGAACGCCGGCCCAGAGAGCGACGCGGCTGCCCGGCAAATCGGTTGCATTATTACCCTTTCGCTTGGTCTCAGTCATACAAATGACATCCAAATCTCGCTCATCCATCACATCTAATAGCTCATTCATCTTCTGATCCATCCCTCCTCTTACATTCCACGCAGCTATTTGTAGCTCCGTCCTCCACTTCCCGCCGTTCCGGACATGGCGTGCTGGGTGGCGGTCCCCAACGCCGCATTCGTCTCCACTTTTCACACCAGCGGGGACGCACTGGTGCGCGTCGCCTCGGGGGGACGCCCTAGCATTGTGCTCCCGTATGGTGCTCGTGGCTGATGGAATGTTGCAGCCCTAGGTAGGGCTGGCAGGGATCGCTGCGTGCAAGCCTTCCATCTTTCTCTATTACAAATCTCATTTAAATGTCAATCTCATTTAATTAATATTATTTATCTCTATTGATGTGAAGCTTTTAATGGTCAAAAATATTGCAATAAAGGAAAACAACCAACAAACCAAATGTAATTATTTTAATGACATATTCAGAGATTTAGCATAAAAAAGTACGAAAATTTAAAAGTATTAATAGAACATTTTAAATTGTTGTCGTAAAATGGATTTCTAAGTTTTATCCGTAAAGTGTCAAGGGATGCCGTGAAGCTAATTATGCACGAGCAAGGATTTCAAAATAATTCAAATATCTGACGAAGGACGATTTCCTATTAAATAATTCATGAGGCTGCTACGTCACATCTGCCGGCAGGCAAGACGCGAGCAGCTCTAACTACATTAGTATCGTTTAGTATACGTAGCTGTTTCGGTATTTTTGTAACATATTCTTATGTTTAAACTTGAAATACTTTACTATAAGTGCAGATCTATAAAAAAATGTGTATCTTAAACCTAGTAAAAGGCACTTTTCATTTATTTCCTAGATACTCTATTTTTTAATTCTAATATTTAATAACGTTTCTCAGATAGTAAAATTTTCTACTCAATTTGTACATGTGCAGGTGATAAAATCATCATAAATTGGAGCTCCCACTCACCTTGGCAGTACATAAAGTTGGTACGCGTGTAAGTAATGCTCTCTGTTTTAGTCGAATATTTAGTGCTGTTCACACGTGACTCGAGAACATTGTGAACATTAGGGTAGGTGTTGAGAACCATTCATAGAATACGGCCGTTGTATTCAAATTATAATTTTAATGTGCCTTTCGTGATACAAATGGAGACGGTTTTATGTAAAACTTTCAATTGGGTCATGTTTAATATGGTTTACTGTAGATAAACCTAACACCTGTTTGTATACTTATATACGTATTAAAAAAGTAGACTTTCCAATATGCAGAATTACTTTTTGTTAGTCCTATGTAATAAATGAAATGAAAGCATGTTATAATATAGAAAGATTTTCGTTTGGATCTTTAAAATTTAGTTTTTTTTACTCTCATGTTACGTGCGGAAAATGCCAGTGTGAATCTGACATGAACAAATAATATACCGATTAATATGATGTAAGTAATTTAACATTGCAACTTATTTAATGCCCCGGCTCTACACAGGTGTCGTGTTTGTATGAACGTTCCGTTCAAAGTTTATTGCCATTACACAAATATATTTTATTTAGAAATTAGAGACTTATGAAAGTCTGACATATAATTGGTTCTACTACTATATTGTGCATGTATATACAAATAAACTTTCCTCGTGATCCATTCCGCCGCCTCAAAATCCGTTACGAAGTTTTAAATAGCTATGTATTCCTGTCGGTAATTTCGTTATTATTACTATTCGTTCGTTATTACTATTTTCATCGAAATTTTCTATTTTAATAATAAATAGTATTAAAGAACACTTGAACAGCTATAACGATTATATCTTTATCTAATTATGTAGGCAAGTAAGGCAGAATAGCCAGAAAAGAATGATTGGGTCAAAAGCTTTACTCGAAGAAAATCCTCAAAAGAAATATATTCTGTATATTGCCTATATGCGAAAGCAAAATCAGCATTAATTAGTAAATTACAAATATTATTTGAGTAACTGATAAAATAAATTTTAAAATTTAAATAACCATTAAAGTTCTAATGTTTATTCAAAATATAATTCTACTCTATTCAGAAAGATATAAAAATAAAAATAACATAAAGCTGATATTTTTTGATGTATGAAATAGCAAAAACTCGACTCGAATTCAAAAGATATGTACGAAGTAATGAAATATTTCGGTCTCGTAAGTAAACAACCGTCCGGATCAAACATTAAATGAAAACGAATAGAGATTTAAGAGTTATACCAACGGTCAGTTTCATTTTACAGAATACTATGCTCGGAGCCTTTCATCAAAGTTTCGGTTGCGAAGCGTCGGAATTGATTTTGAAACGATAGTTTCGCGAATATGAATAATTGTTTTGTTTACTTTTGGAGTGCACATTTTTTATACTACTATAAAACAGTATAACATGAGGGCCTGATAACAATTTTGTTTCAAACACGTTCTTACTTACAATACATTTATTTTTTTACTAGAGGTAGCTATAAAAAGTATTACTAATTATATTTTTATTAAAAATAAATGGTTCTCCTGCGTTTTTGTCCGCTTGAACTTTACGATGATTTATTTACCATGAATTATAATATGTCCAAGGTGGCGCAAAGGCGCAACGTCTGCCTGTAACGCGACGGTTTCTGGGTTCGATCCCCAGTCGGGGAAGATGGATTTTTCTATTTCCATTTTCTTCGCTCTGGAAAACTGGGCAAAGTGCGGCGTTGAGTTCCGCCACTCAACAAGCAATGTCTCGAAAAAGGTGGAAAGCGCGTACGGAGAAGGCAGGGACTAAGCAACGAAGTGTCCTAACACTAGGTTCTCACTGTTGTTAAGGCGTGCATTGTGGCGTTTCTAATACATTAGGTTCTGTGTACTTTCTATATGTTTCTTAGATTTTAAGTTATTCAACAAAAAAGCGTCATTGAAATCCGTCCATATTAGTTACGTTTGCAAACAAATAGTACCAGAAAGAGAAAGTAAGAGAGAGAGAGAGAGAGAGAGAGAGAGAGAGAGAGAGAGAGATAAAAAAGTTTAGATTGCTCTAATCCATGATTTATATATGAGGTTAAATATTAAGGTTATACTTATATAGGTATATGTTATGTTTATTAAAAATATAAATTAATGTTAATCAAACGACAGTAAAAATAAAATAATTTAATTTTATCTATAAGTAGGCTACACACAAAGGAAATATCAAATCCATATCTGAGCGCGATGCTTCCGTACAACTATTGTGTCGGATAGGCGAGTTCGTTCCCGCTATCTAGGTCAACCTCGTTTTTTCCTATTTTTATCTCCAATTTGGCTAAATCTAAAAAGCTGGTGTAATTTGTAACTATAAAGGATTTTAACTTTAAGACATCTATGTTTAAAATTATTTATTTTGAATATAGATGTCTTTAAATAATTTATTATATTTTCAATGTTGGATACGAATTGAATATTAGGTATTGTTTTAAGGATTTTGTAAAGTTATTTCAATCAAGATAAATGTTTACCAAATATCAAGACTATGTAATGAAGGTCTCAATATTAATAATTCAAAAAGGAACCATTTCGTACGATTGTCAGCGGTCCGGCCATTGAGGTGGATAAAAAAGGATACCTACTTCAATTTATACACGATGATATACATAGGGAGGTCACTTTGAATTATTTAGTTAATATTTATTATATTCTATGCTATAGAGGAGAATAGCCTTATATAAGTAAATCAAATATATATCCATAATTATGTAACATATTCATATTAAACTATGTGTTATATGCCATGAATGATAAGCTGTAACCATACAAATTAACTTAATGTGTTATCCTGATACCCATATGTTTCCTTAACGAGTAGATATTCATTATTGACCACAGCGTCTTAGCTTGCCTACACATAGGCTTGCAAGTTGTCGAATGATATTTTTCAACTAGGCAGCTTAAATATCTTACATAAAATTAAATTTAATACATTCTTATACTTCTTATGGACTATATTTGAATATCCAACTTAAAACTTATTTATTATATTATAAAAGAATAAATTTGACAGACAAAATTTAATTAAAGTACAAAGTTTACTAAGATATTGTTACATATATACTAATTGTTAAAAATAGTATTTAATAACATTTATGCACTTAATTATATTTACAAAAAGCCCTATTTCACATAATGTATATTAAAACAATTATTTATAATATGTTATTTGGGAAAAAATAATATTATTGTTTCGATGGGGAGTGTGAGTTCTGTGATGTACCCACACACATATGGCTAGTAAATCCCATTGAACAGGAAGATTGGAATTTGGATTTAGAGCTGACGTACCGCCGTAACGTTCAATGCAGCCGTATTCGTTTCTTTAGGATGTGCACTATCCGTTAACACATTATTTTGAAATTATGGATAACAAAAATGCTTCAAATTAAATTAAATTCTACTTGGAGTAAATACTCAGGAAAAGCATCCAGTGTTTAGTTTACAATATAATGTTATTTATATATTTTTGTCTTCACGTATTATCCCGCACGTAGCAAGGTAGGCAGAGGGAACTGCAACAACTATAGGAACCTAGTATTAAGACATTCTGTTGCTTAGCTTATTGCTCCCTGCTTTCACTGAAAAGGCGGAAAGCAGGAAGCTTTCCGGCTTTTCTTTGAGGCATTGCGTGTTAGGTGGCAGTACTCAACGCCGCGCTTTTCTTGGTTTCCAGAGCGTAGAAAATGGAAATAGAAAAATCCTTCCCCGGTTGTGAATCGAACCCACAACACGTCGCGTTTTCAGTTGGTTAGATACAAACATAGACATATACATATTACTTGAAACTATTGTAGCAATCATGGCTAAATGAAACTACCTTCATTCCTTGAAACTTGTCAGTGCTCTCTGCCCCAGATTGTCAGATATTCATGAAATTTAGTTTGCTAATATTGTGTTTCGAATTGTTGTTTTAAATATAAGTTAGTTTTGTTATTAATTAGGTTATTGTAATTACCGGAAATAATACCAAAAGATTGCATCGTAACGTACCTAAATTTATAATGATTTTTTTGTAACAGATATCTTTTTTATACAAAATGTGTGATATGGGATGGATGTTATGCTCAATATGAAGAGGTGTGTTGACAAGCAATATAGAATAGAAATATATATACTCGCGTCGAATCGAGCACGTGCTTGTCAATGTATTCACAAAGAATTTTATTTTAATATTCTGTTCAATACATACATACACTTACGTGTAGATTTATAAATTGATATAGACACTTAAAGAGAGAAGAAAGAATTTTTAATTGATGTGAACTTGGTGCTCTAATTAATAATCAGATAATTATTTCACAATTATACTATAAACTAGGGACCTGTTCACTTCATCGCCCACATCGCCCGTTAAATTAAATCGTAGTTCTGCTAAAGGACATCTTTTACCAGTCGATGCTTGCCCCTAGACGTTCAGCGTGGCAGAAACAATGATTTGCCAAGAGTAGATACTGTAGTAGGCTGCTAGAAAAGATCAGACAGACGTCAGTCTAACCGTGACCACGGACTTTCAAAAATGATGACATATGCGAATAGTTCCTTTAAATTGTTCAATTTAAAATGTATAAAAACGCGAAAATTTAGAAACTATTTACCACTCTTACTAAGTGAGAATGGTACGAAATTATCTCAATTAAGTAATCGTGGTGTTTTAATTGTGTCTCTTTTTATTTTTCTACGATTTTATTATTTTGAGGGTTTCATTCAATGTTCTGCAATTTATTTATATATTCAGGCTTCAGTGCAGTTGTTAATAATAGTTCTATTTTTGGATATGTATGTATTGTACATATTGTTTCTTAAAAAATGTAATTTAAATTTTTATAAGTTCATAAAATTATGAATAAAAAATAATATACTTAATATAAAGCAATATTGAACAACTAGGGTATTATTTGGTAACAAGTAGCAACGCCCTTTCCCTAACGGGACTATTCTGCCACGACGATAATGTGAATTAATTAAATTTTGCATTTATTTATTTCAATAAATATCTTAAAAGGTTTTTTACAAACCTCTAGTAAAAGTTTCTTCTCGTTCAAAATATTCTCGTTTCCGAAGTCTTGGACGTATAAAATGTTTGCTACGTCGTTAACGATAAAGAACTAAGACTAAACTGACGGAACAATTTCTAGAGGCAATTATGATGTTGATGTTGAAAGTTCTCATAAATGGAATTATTCTTTAGCTTTACTCGCAGCGAATAGCAAATCCTAATGAAAGCGAGCAAACATTACCCACTTTTCAACTTGATATTGTTTCCGGCTAAGCAACGCCTCCCTGCCTTCATTTCATAGCTTCTGTTTATTAGACTTCTTGTAGATTGTAATTGTGCCTCAGAAGAGGTTAATACAAGAGAAAGATTATAGCTTTAATCATCTGTTGATTTGAGTTCAGTGGCACTCGCTGTTTTTCTAGGAATAAATAGTACGGGAAATTTGTTAATTACAGTATACACATGCTTTAGAATTTAGTAATATTTATTACTTTTGAAAATATAGGAAAAGAACGAAAAAAAAACAAAGAATTATAGAGGTAAATAATGATACAATATGAACTACAGACAATAGGTATATTTTAAAATTATATCTTTTATATATGATTTAATAATAATATAATTTTAAACTATAATTTAAAAGTAATAAAATTATGTGTTCCGTACCTGGTGGTAATAATGCGTTTTCCTAACTGCCTTGTGTTTAAGGTATTCAAGAAAAGGGGACGCCCTTTTTTGCGTTTATTTTGTCAGTAGCAACCGCTTAGCCGCTTGGCTCGCGAGTCCCAGGTTCGACTACAATAATACATTCAAAGAACCATTTCTAGAAAATGTGTCTTAGTTATTTTCTATAATTGCACTTTGCGTTTCCTAATAACTTAATAAATTAGAACGATAATAAAGTAGAATTGTGTATATAACATTTGTTCAGTTCACTCGAATTAAAGCACTAACGTTGTAGGTTGTAACAATTCGGGTTAATTTGTGACAGTATATTCTCATACAAAATGTGGAGCAAAACAGCAAAGGATAACAGGAGAACGGTCAAACTCAAATATATTCAAATAACCCTAGTGGGCAATAGTGCAATAAAGGTTTTTATAATGCAATCCGAAATCCGGAGGTATATTGTGCGAGGACACTGCCAATTAAATGGTATTTTTCGTACTTTGATGTGGCTCGAATTTAATTATAATTGGTCTAGATCAAATCTGTAAAGTTCTTACGTCTTATTCATTGCACTCGTATACTCGTATATTCGTATATTCGTTATAATATTTTACGATGAATAAAGTGCATTATAAAAACATATTTAAATTTTTATGTGGAACTATTACACTAATTAATAGATATTTGTACATATTATTACTACTTTAAGGATATAGATATTAAATTGATATAGATATAAACAATGTAATAAAGTGCTCTATAAGATATCTGGAATCATAGTTGTATCAGGTTATTGTTTCAGTTTATTACAAAAGCATCGAAACTACAATATGTTTATTTCAATACAACAACGCTGCGTTGAGAGGATTGCTTAGATCTTTTTAAATTCCCTGGAAAATGGATGCCTTTGTTTAGGAACTTTTTTTTGTATTTTAACATAAGTCGATCACGACGAATTTTAAGGTCATTGTTCTGACTCCTCTTTGTTTACAATGTCCTTATAGTAATGAAACTACATATTGATCCATTAGACTAATTTTAGTAATAGTTTTTGGTACAAGGAAAAGGATAAAATGTCACTTAGCGTAAGTTACATGTAGTGGGGAAAATGTACCTTTATTGTATTTTGAGATTTTAAATGAATAAACGATGGTACTATTATTTTAACTTTCACTTAAAACCAGTCACTAAAAAGCTCCATAATTTTTTAGAAGTAATATTATAGCACAATTTTTTTTTTTTTTTTTTTTTTTTTTTTTTTTTTTTGCTTCACGCTTTATCCCGCACATGGCAGGGTAGGCAGAGGGAACTGCAGGAACCATATGAACCTAGTGTTAAGACACTCCGTTACTTAGTTCCTGCTTACTCCGTCCCCACTACACCGCACAAATTAAATACTTAAAAAATATTAATAGTGAACCCAACTTGTCATTTGAGAATTTTTTCAATCTTATAAATAATGAATTCAAAGCTATATTTACTTCTAAAACTATTAACTCTGGGGGTTTCTTGTCATTTAATGACTGGGCGACTGTGGGAATACATAAGAGTAGGCGAATATAACATATAACCATGGTAAATCATTTAATGAATATGTTAGGACCTACTCTAAAATATTTAGAAAAGTATGTTCCATGGCAAAATGTATACACATAAAAAATAAAATTAAAAATTCTGTGGATAAAGTTAAAATGACATGGAACATAATAAATTGTGAGACTGGAAAGACTAAGAACCGCAGAAATAAATTTAAATTGAAAATTGATAATGGTTATACTACTTCAGAACAAGAAGTTGCTTGTACTTTTGAGAAGTTCTTTGCCGATATTCCAGTCTCTACAACCGAGGCTCTTATATCTTTCACAACCGTCGCCGAATCATTGCTTAGGGGGAACATAGAGAGAATGCAATGTAAATTTTAAATTTAAAGTAGTAAATTCAAAAGAAATTGTTAAGGCCTTTAAGTCCCTTGATATAAAAAAAACAGTAGATTTATGGGGCATTTCTGTTAAACTAATTAATTACATAATAGACGGTATTGGTCCTTAACTCGCGACTATATTTAATAAATGTATAGAGTATGGTGTGTTTCCTGACCTAATGAAATATAGTAAAGTCATACCCATTTTTAAATCAGGTAGTATCCCAACAACTTTCGACCGGTTGCTGTACTACCCTCATTTAGTAAAATTTTTGAAAAAATCATTTTAAATCAAATATCAGAGCATTTTCGTGTATATAATCTTTTGCACGATAAACAGTATGGCTTTACTAAGGGTCGCTCTACTGCAGACGCTGGAATAGCTCTACTAAAGAATATCTATGAGGCCTGGGAAGGGTCGCAGGATGCCCTTGGTATGTTCTGTGACCTGTCCAAGGCCTTTGATTGCGTTCAGCACTCTACATTGGTCATGAAGCTACATCATTACGGCATAAGAGGACGTGCTCTCGATCTTCTGAAGTCTTATTTGTCTAATAGGTTTCAGAGGGTTGATGTTAATGGTAAGAGATCCCCTGGGTCATTAATCAGTATGGGAGTCCCACAGGGGTCTATTCTTGGTCCTTTCCTGTTTTTAATATATATAAATGATTTACCATATTTAGTTGAAAGGAGCCACGAGATAGTATTGTTTGCGGATGATACTTCATTAATATTTAAAATGAAAAGACAACAAAATGTATTTGACGATGTAAACAATACCCTCTCGAAAGTAGTACACTGGTTTAGTGCTAATAATTTACTATTGAACAGTAAGAAAACTAAATGTGTTATTTTTAGAACGCCCTGCACGAAAATTGTGAAAACCAATGTACTCTTAAATGATGAAGCCGTTGATCCTGTTGATTCTACGATTTTTCTCGGTATGACCATTGACTCCAAATTACAGTGGGGAGCTCATATTGAGGGATTGGCGAATAGACTTAGCTCAGCAGTTTTTGCAGTTAAAAAAATTAGATCCTTAACTGACGTAGAAACGGCTCGCCTCGTTTACTTTAGCTACTTTCATAGTATTATGTCTTACGGCATCATACTATGGGGTAATGCAGCCAGTGTTAAATCAATTTTTGTTTTACAGAAGCGAGCTATTCGTGCAATCTATAATCTAGGACCTAAAGATTCTTTAAGGCAAAAATTTAAAGAAATAAATATATTGACTGTTGTATCTCAATATATCTTTGTAAATGTGATGTACGTTAAAAAGAATATTAATGATTTTGAGAAAATCGGTGATTCACATAATATGTATACTAGAAATAGGCTTAAACTTACAGCGCCTATAACTAGATTACAACGAGTCCGCAATTCTTTCATGGGGCAGTGTGTACTCTTTTACAATAGGATCCCAGAAAACGTCCAACAATGCTCTGTATCACAATTTAAAAGAATTGTGAAAAGACGTTTGTGTGTTAAAGGTTATTACCTGATTAATGATTTTTTAAATGACAACACACCTTGGGAATGAGATGCTCGCTCCAGTCTGTTTCAAATGTGTCATTATCAAAATGAATTAATGTAAAAATATTGACTACTTAAAAAAAAAAGAAAAGTCTGAGGCATTAACTTTAGCGAACCGGTGGTAGTATTTTTGACGTTAAAAAATGAATCATGTATTCTCATTTTGAATAAAATTATTTGAATTGAATTGAATTTGAATTGAATTGTAAATGTTCTGAGCGTAATACTGAGAGTACATAATAGCATTTGATGTCAGTGTGTAGGTGACCTTACATTTGTTGTGTCAACACTTAGCAGTAATAGTGTTTTATAGTGCTACTGAGATATTGTGAATTCCTTTTAAAAAGAATTGAAATGATTTTAGTATATAATATCATCTTGAACCATATAATTTTATTTTAAACAAATAAATGTTTTACAGGTACATACTAAAATAAATAATTTCTCATATAAGAGCAATGTAATCCTATTCTGTTTGAAAGACTATTTATACGCTTCGTCCTACCTTTGTTTCCATGTACTCTACTATATTTTGCTACGTTTACTTTTATTATGCTATATTTTTTACAATAAAATCCATTTTCTTAAGGATGCTTATTTTCATTGATATAGTATTTTTGTTCCACCTGTAATTCTGTACAATGAAATGCATAACTACGAGAAAAGAAATTGTCTCAATTTCACTAAACGTCCATAATATAGTTGCGGAAAGTATATCTATTTCGAATGAAGAGTATATCTACATAAGCTGGTATATGTGTATTGAACGAATTAATTTTAAAATACTTTTAAATTTAAATTATCTTTACTATTATTTGTAATAAAAATTCACTTCACTTTTTCCACGGGCTGACGCGAATAGCTCTCAACGTCACCAAACGCAATAGATGTCTTATTTTACGACACGTTAGCTGCGACGCGTTACTTCCACTCATATATTTCATTTATTCCGCCAGTCGTACTTGTAATGAAGTCAAGTAAGAGTAAATGAGTTCATTTCAGTTTATAAGCACTTAACCTGTGTTAACGTTTACCTGAATATTGTTTACCTTATTTTCTTTAAGATAATTTTAATAAAATTTGGTGTTCACTAAATATTCACTATAACAAGTAATTAAGTTAAGCACATATTTTTATATGTACTTATACTACATTTATTGAAATCATACGTTTATTATAAAAGTTCTTAAACATACTTTTTATATCTCTCATGTACAGTGAAAATGAATGGGAATAATTAATGTTTATGGCAGAGGTCGACCGCATCTCAGCAGTCTCGTGCTTACAATGTGTTTTAAAACTCAATTCTTGACTAATTTTGTTACTTTTACAAGAAAAATGGTAATTGGAAATCTGGTAAAGAATTCTTTCACACATTTTCCGTATCGTAGACAATGTGAGCTTACGTGTGTGACCACAATAACGTTGATTAGATGAATAAACTAGGTCTCTTATATGGCTCATTAAAGTGACATACTGAGGAAAATGTGCGATAAATTGAAGCGTTTTTTCGTTTCAGTTTGTTTTGTCTATATAGAAATCTGAAAAATTAGTTAGAAAGCTACTAACAACTGCGCTATTGTGATTTTTATGTGATACAATTTTGTACTTTGTATTAATAACTCACTAGCTATATAATAATAATAAATATTAACAATTAATTGTAGAAAATTACCACATTTCACGATAATAATTTATTTTTAAAATACAAATTTATTTCGTTTGTTATATTAAATGTTGATAATATTTATTTATTATTTGATATATACCTTATTGATTTTATTTGTACATTTTTTAATAAAGTATGAAAAACAATATGACGGATCAATATCTGTCATATTTTTTTAATAAGTTATCTCTACATGGGAGATATTTTGCGTCTGTGCATTTGTGTACGCTAATCTTAGCAACGGTTTAACTAAATCAAATGCTTCACCAAAGTAAGCTCCCCTTTTATATTTATTGCTTATTTTACTTCAATCGGTTCAAAAGAAATTGTCTTACTTCTGTCAATTTGATTATTTTACTTATACAAAATTGATTAAAAATAATTATTTTATTTATTAGAAATATATAAAATATAAAGTTCATAAACAGTAGAAATCTTATATAATTTACAAATATTTTGCTATACATATGTATAAAATTAAGTGATTAAATCAGTTATAGACAACGATAAAAAGAACTTGAAATGTGATTACAATTTAAAAATATAAAAATAATTAAAACCAAAAACAATTTTCCTTTGATACAAGATTTCTGTATTTTATATACGGCCCATTTATTTAATTATTATTTATATAAATAATCGTTAGTAATTGCTTTCGAGATCGTCGCTTTGAATTGGAACCAATATCAATGTTAAATTTGCCAATACTGTATACGGCAATTTTCCTGTGAGAATCGAGCAGCAAATGACGATCTATAATAATAATAAGTTCAGGTTCAGATTAAGATCATTACAAATTCATAACATCACAGAATTTATAATAGGTTGACTAGCTGAAACAAATTTTTGACATTTTTTGTAAAATAAAATGAAAAATAAATGAACCTCTATTTATAATATTATTTATACTAATGAATAAAATTACCGGATATGTATATGATATATTTATAATTCAATAAAAAAAAATAGCTGGAATTAATACGTTCATATATACGATACATATGTGTATTATAAATCAAGTCTTATATTATATTACAATGAAATCTCTGTTCTTATGAAATATGAACCAAATAATAATAAGCATATTCTTAGAACCACGACTTTCCGGAGGTTACTTTGTATGCAGCATGTTCTTCACGACGACCTCATTTTTCATACTAGCAACATTGTTAGGCATATTTTAAATAAAATTTTTAGATTAACTAAGCAATCCATATAATTAGACACTAAACGACGTTAAATCTCAAATAGACGTTAAATAGTTGCGACGCTAAATAGTTGTGATTTCGAATCACTCTCGGAGTAATATTATAGTCGTGGCGCAGACGCGTAGCGTCCGCCTGTAAACGCTACAGTCCGTGGGTTCGATTCCCACTCGGGGAAGATGGATTTTTCTATTTTCCTTTTTTTTCGCTCTGGAAACTAGGCAAAACGCGGCGTTGAGTACCGCTACTCAACACGCAGTGTCTCGAAACACTGCGTGTTGAGTACATAAAGAATATAATATATTTTCTTACTTTTTGTCTGGTGCAGAGTTTTAATTAAAAGTGAGTTTAAGAGTGCAAAATCATTGTTTAAAAATAAAAGCATTAAATAGAATGATTTTTTACTTACTCTTTACATAGTATACGAAATGAATGCCTTTAAATAAATATTGACTTTATACACAATTTGTAAACCTAACAACTTCCACATGAGAGATAGTTAAATGCTGCAAAGCATTCTCGGATGCCATTTAAGTCAACAAATGTCGGACTTTACCACATGTTTCGGCTTAAAGTGCTATAACTAGACCTGTCTAACTACAAACTATGGTCGTCGAATGAGTTCTTAATGACGTGTTACTTATTGGGACTATTTTTGAAGCTTCTAAAATTTAATTTCTTTAAAGCTTCTATTACCTATTTTAGCGTATACAGTATAAAGAATAATTCCAAATGATGTATCTAAAGCAAAAATATATGTCAAACAAAATAAATACATCTCGGAATTATGTCGTGTCCTTGGTCGCAAGTAAATAACACAAGTAGTAAACGACATTGTAACATAGTATATACCTATGGAGAACCTTAAAACACTTGATACCATTTAAAGGTTTTCAATCAGCAATGAAAGTCGTTGTTACAATACTACAGTTTATTTGGTATTGAGCTACTCAATTTAAAATGCCCTTTCATTATTATAATTAAGTCGTAACTAAATTTTAAATTAAAAAATAAAGTGAAAATTCCATCGTACAAATATATTATAACTACGAAATATGTAAATGTAACAAAGATTTTTGAACTTCTTCCAAAGTTTTTGATTTTTGGTCAGTCACTTTCAGACTAAATAATAAATATTATGAAAATTACAATTATATTTGTTTGTATATATTTTATATATAAATATGTTTATTTATGTATTTTTATGGCACATAATTCAAAAATATTTACAAAAAATGGGTTCAACGATAATTCTTTTGCAGACTTTTTTTCGTACTTTTTCGTGTAAGATATGATTAGTAGGCAGAAATAAAATATAAAATTAAAAACACAATGTCATTTATACAAGAAAAAATAAACTTTAATTCATAATATTCATATTTGAATAAGAATTTTGTAATTATTACAAATATATCAAAATATTTTCAAAATTAATTTCACATGCTGAACTAAAACATAAGTATCAACTATATGCTATGGATAGTGTGTTTATGTGTCACGGTACTCTTGGAAAATATAGTCTGGTAGGAACCTGACTTAATAAGGTTAGAGGGACTTAGGTGAGATTTATTTAATTCCTTCAAGTAGCCTCATTTAGTCTTAATGGAATTAGACGATTTTTAGCTTAAAAGATAATCTTATATTACATAATTACATAAAAAATAACAAATATCTTTAATTACACAAAAATATCAATCATGTGCAAGCTGGACTTGCGGTACTGAAGGTTCTATACTGATTTCAAACGCAACAAAATAAAACGTGAAGTACATTTCCACAAGATATTTTTTTTCGTTTGTAAAACTTCGAACTAAGTAACTAGTAATAATTTTAAGGTCAGTTAATACGTCAGCGTTAAGCCCGCTTTTTGATAAAATAAATAAGTTTCTTCTCAATGACATATTAAATAATAGAGTTGTAGGTACTGTAGGTTTTTATAACACTGTAAGTAAATACAGTTGGAAACACTAAACTAGAAACTATTTGAAAACATATTACAGTAAAATGTATAACGCAATATACATATTAGGTAATAATTTAAATACAATTTTTATGTTTAAATTATAAAGGTTCTTTATTATAAATGAAAGTACATTTGGACCTCACACGAATTAAATTTAGTACTTACATCACAGATATGTTTCCGGAATTATATTGTATATTACACCTTTGATGTATGTATGTACATTCTCTTTGAGACATAAATGAACCAGTTGTAAACCACACTCGACGGAATTACTGAAATACTCTGTTGACTAGTTATTGAGTCTAAAGCGGATTACTACTAATTTAATTTGCTACATATCATATTTGAATCAATACGTGGTACGTACACAAACCACACTAAACATTTCAATTTGTGAGCCGAAATAGGTTTTAGTGGCCTAACGAGTACCGTTAATGGATTTATAAAACTCTATAATACTATAAATAGTAAACTCAGAACTGTTATTAGGTAATTTTATATCAAATGCTAGCATTAAATCATCACTGTCTACCGATTCAATACTAATGGCTTCATATTGAAGTGAATATTATATTTTAAAACTATTCCTATATAGTTTGTAATAAGTTGTAATATAATATTTCAAATAAAGACAGATCAAATCATTTTTTGTACTTTTATTTGTAATTAAAAGTAAATAAATAAAATAGCAATATGTAAATAATATTAGTAAATCAGTTTCATACGCAAAAAATGGTTGGTGTGGATTATATACAGTATTATAGCAATGTAAATCGATGTTTGATTTTGTCTTTTCGTACAATTTTTAAAAGTTAAATCGTCGTGTGTGTTTGTGTGTGTCGATCATGGCCATTCATTTTGTTTGAAATAAGCTCTAGCTCTATGATTACTTACCAGAAGGCAGATGGAGGAAATTAAAACAACTCTCAATATGAAGTTCCCTGTAGGTTTTGATTGATTTAAATTTTTTTTTCGTCGACTTAGAAAATTATTTTTATTTTTTTATCGTATTACCGGCGTGGCGTTTTCACTTCATGGATTTATTAAAAGAAAAAATAATTCATAATTATAATTTGTGTTAAAAACTTTTTAAAATAAAGCGTTATAATAAAGGAAAAAACCTTGGGCATCTCGAACATTTTAGGGTAAGGCGAGAAAAGATAATTATCACTTGATGATAATTAATTTCAGGCCACGACGTACTAACCAAGTTACTAACAGGCTTTTTCATTTTATCGTAGTCGTAAGTCTTTTGCTTCTTTTTGCACATAAACACTAAATGCTTAAACAATTACATTCCTTAATAATACGACATTATCATTTCTTAATGCACGATAAATTACTGATCTCTTAAAAATGATCGCTTGAAGCACTAACATTGATCGCATGAAATTTGGCAATAAGATATATAACTTATACACAACAAGAAAGAAAATTCAATAATTTTTTCAAATTTTAATTGATATTAAATAATTAGTGTACAGTTGTCTCGTATAGTTTCTGGTGTATTATGCTTAAGAACCTAACTCGAAGTATACGGGCTATTAAGCCGACAATATGTTCTTTGAAATAAAAGCGAGATCCAAATAAAATTTTCTTAGAATTAAGGTACTTTTTCTTTATTTTGCTACAGTTACGGATTTGAGCGTTAATTGAGTGGGTTAACCTTTAATATATTATTTAGAAATAGAAAATTCAATTATATACTTTAAAAATTTAATATACAACAAATTATTTTAAAATAACTAACAAGATCCAACAAACTTAAGTTTGCGATCGAGGAATTGGTACACAATTCATAAACATAAAAATGAAAATTGAAATAATAACAAATTTAACCTCTTTTATAGTATGATATGTTTAGTTTAATTAGTTTATTTGATAATGTTATCTTTGAATTTAACTTTTCTATATATAACTTATTTAACCAACAAATCCATAAAATGGTAACAAGTAAGAATGTCATCTCAAAAATATCAATGATGATTTAGTTTTATAATTGGTTGCTACAATCCTTAATGTAGCATGTTGCTGATAACAACGTCGTAACAATGAACAGAAGCTTAATACTAACCGTTATAAGATTTAGATAAATAAGCTAAATTATTCCGAGAACAATAGATTCTATTGTGGATATTGAAACTTTGTATTTTTTAATTTTTCAAAGAATCTTTAAAGTATCTGACTTCATTATGTTTTAAAATGGAAATTTATGTACTAATTTATTCGGTTTAATTTCATAATTTAATTTCAAAGGTTTAATTTCGAAGTAAATCCAATTCATATTGATTATATATGAATGTAAATACATAGATAATTAATATGGATTGAGGATCGTTGTAACATGCGTTACGTCTGCGTGTACCCTATATATATTAAATAGTGACGGTGAAACAATTTATACTATTTTTCAGTATCCTTTTGATTTTTATTAACAAATTGTGTTATATTCACTACAAATTACGCAATTTTTATTAATAAATTATATTATAATATTAGAATAAATTAATCTAAATGTATAAGTGGTGAATTTGACAATATCCTTAAAAAAATACATACTGGGGAGTATATACTAAGTGTATAGATGAACGCTGCATCCCACATAGTAGGGTAGACATAGGGAACTTTGTGATAAGTACTTCAGTATCCCTTATCCTTTTTTTTTTTAAATAAAATTATATAAAACCTTCCTGAAAAATTATATAAAATTTTCTTATTTTAAAGATTATTGAAATTTCAATACGTTCTCGCCGCCTTCGACTTATTACTATCGCTTATCTGCTTCAATCTTAATTAACTCTATAAACTGTAATTCTAACTTAAAGCTGCGGTAAAATGTAAAATGTTTGCTTCATTAAAGATACACATTGCTATGTCTACGCTTATGCCAAACGCCAACGAGTCTGCTAGTCAAAATAGATACTTTATATAAGTTGTGTGCTATCTATAGATTAATATTTCCCTAGACTAAATGCTAATATGCTCAGCAAAATTTACCTTCCATCACGCGCAAATCACTCTAAAATTACTTCACATAAATGTATGTTTTAATATGATAATAAAGCCTAAAGCAACATGTAGAATAGTATTTACACTTTTTCCTTCAAAAAATAAAAATAAACCAAATACTTTCAAAAGAAACTGGCTTATAATGGCAATGCTTACGATAGTATTTAACCTGGAGTTTTATGAAGATTTCCGTCAAAACTAAAAAAAAGACGAAAATAAACCAAATGACTACTAAAAGAAACTGACTTATATTATTTTAATAAAAATTGGTGATTTTGTCAATTATATTAATTATAATTAGAAAGCTATTAAATTTAACTTTTTATAAACCAAAAACCTTTGGTATATACATTTCACAAAAATGTCAATCATCGCTGTATATATGTATTTGGAATATATGTAAGGGGTATTTATTAAATTATATTTTATAATAGTTTTGTGTATGCCCTTGAGCGCACTAATCTCAGTAACGGCTTATCTGATTTAGTTGCTGTTTTCCGCTGTTGTGTTTTAGTATTATTTTTGATGTTTAGTGTTCGTTTATTTCAATTGGTAAATTCAATTTGAATATAAAAATATGTATATAAAAATATAGTTTTGGAGTTCAATATTCATATATATTCAAAATTCAAACGTCTGATGTCAGAGTGTTATACTTGGAAAATGACTAGATGTCGCATCTAAGCGTGTCGTAAAGTGTGACTTTTATTGCACCTGATAGAGACTACGGGACTGCGGGAGGTTTGTCGCTATAAAATGTAACCCTATAACTGTAAACTGCAACATTGCATGTAGTAATTACAAAGTTATTACTTCATGTACAGAAAATATGTTGACTTATGAAAGCTTAATAGATTTAGACACTGAATTTTTTCAGCATCATACAAATTAATGTAACATTCCAAATCATTATGTTACCAATTTTCTTTTTTACTTACTACAGGTATACATATTATATAATACATGTTTACCAAAATTATATTGACAAATTGTGATTATTTGAATTTTATTGTATAAAAAATGTACTTCTTTATACAAGTGTAAGCCGTAGCAGTTTCCGTAGATGTATTTCTAAAAATCATCTTTTAGTGTGTCTTTGCACTCCCTCAGGAGTCTTAATGTCAAATTTCCGTATTATGTGGTATGTTATGCGATGTATATCGGTCCCTTAGTAACGCTAAATAAGAGATTTATATTATATCGTGATTTTATCATAGGAACAAATTACAAATATATAACTAATATTTTGACATAGTACTAAAAAGTAATATAAATAGAATTGGCGAGACGTATGCCTGTACTCATCATAAATTGTCTAATCTTAAGGTCGTCAGCCCTTCTGCTGTCAGTTATTTAGAATAAACATCAAAGGTACCTTTCAAACTATTATGAATACAAAATTTTATAGAAAAGATATTTAAAAACATTAAACATGAAAAACAAAAAAATAGTCATATTTTTACAAATGTTATAGTGTATACTGGGTAACAAAAGTTATAGTGTATATCAGAGACCTTAGTGACTTGAGTGACATTAGTATTCTCTAATATTTGTAACATTTCCAATTTGTGACATTATGTTTAGACAAAAGCGTAAGTGACAATATATCTAGATTATATGTATTTATTTAGTAATCCTATACTATTTCTATAATATACTCATATACATATACATATGGGCGCATATTAATATATATTTTATGATTTTATTGATAGAAAGTATTTTGTATTGAAATTAATGAAACCTATTTGTAATGTTAAGTTCTTTATGATATTAATTTTGAATATTGAACAGAAAATGTCAGTTGTAAAATATATAAAAGGAGTGAATTATGTAATGTCAATCTCTTCTCTATTAACTATTGTACGAGAATAAACCAATTGCTACCACTCTGTTATTTTATTCTGAAAAATGGACTCTGCACAACGAAAGCCTGGCCTAGCGCCGACATACATATACATACACATAAAGCTGTAATAATATCAGTCCTTCTCACTAAGGTGAAAATTTCTGCTTGCGATGGCAAGAATGCTTGTATTGTTCGCGAGATATAAAATGATTTATGAAAATATGTTAAATTACATTGACGCACATTCTTAAGATATTCAGTGAGACCTTGCACCCAGTTATGTTTATATTAAATATTTTAAATGTATATGGATATATTAATATGTCAGTTAGTGTAATTTGATATACAAGGAAAATGTAAATATTGTGGATACAAAACTGTATTGCAAAAACTTGAAAATTACATTTATTGTGGTGGCTCGCTATTATAATAATTACAAGATTTCTTTTCTTATTATATTTAAAACAAAACGAAATATTACGTATATCTGACTTAAAAACTGAAAAGGGTCACACCTGGTCTTGTGTTAAGTTTATTACGCGTCTGTCAGGACGAAGAGTAAAATATTTTCTTGGGAAATGATATGTCGGTGTTAAAACATCGTAAAATAAGACGCTTATTACGTTTCGCATTGCCCCCTCACTTTATAAACTAACAATATAAGAAGAGGAGGAAGAGGTAGTATTACTACTCCGTGCTAATAATACATAATTTTAACAACACATATTATTTATTTTTATGACGTATAAGTTATCAACTGACATTTAAATATAAAAAGGATCAAATGAGTTATGTGATTCTTTTACCATTGTGAAATTTCAATACACAAAGGTATTAGTAACGAACAAAGATTTGAGAGTCGAATATTCTGAATGGAGCGATAGAGAAAAAAAAGAATCGAATAAGGGAAGACACATATTATACATAAACTCAGATATGTACATATCTAATTATCCCTGCTTCATCACTTGTTGTCATATTTAACTTTATTTATCGTAATGAATCGTGAGAAAATAAACATGATCATATCAAAGATGAATCGTAGGAACGTCCCACATACAACACATGCATAGGTGAAAAGAAACTAGGTACCTAGTTCTTGATTCCACCAGAAACCTTGAAACACGCGTCATCTGTTACGTCAACTGTACCAAGTGTAAACACTATCTCTTTTCGAATCGTCGGAGTCATACCCTGCAGAACTTTGACATTGAACTTGTACATGGTGGTAATTGGTGGTTAGTCTGGTTTAACATCAAATTATTTTAATCGTAAGTTGGACAAATTGATAATAATTTAGAGGAGGAAATAAAAAGTAGAAAAAATATTAAAATTAAAATAATTATTTTATCACGCCAAAACATGCAAGCAATATGTAAACAACTCATTTCGTTTACAAATTGAATGCTTCGCGCCTATTGACAGAAAATGGAAATGTGGGCGAAATCAATCACAGTTCTATATTTAATACATTCCAGATATGATTACGGTTCATTTACGACGAATTGTGTTTCTGTTTCAATAATTCTACCTATAATGAATTAGTCTAATAGAAATTAACTCTAAATTCAATGTGAATACCAATTTGGAAGTTAACATGGTATAAATAGGTAAAAATTATATCGGTCGTGTAATAGGTCAAACAAATCGGTCCTATGCGAGTAATATTCGTACCCTGAGGGCTCCAAACTAATTTCGTCAGCAGTTCAAAGTTCTAGTTACAAAAATTGATAAATTTAAAATTTGCTGTTTCTATGAAGCGAACTAAACATTATAGATTTATAATTTTTAGATTTTTCGCTTTGGTTGTACAAAGTGTATTTTATTTCAGAAAAAAAAATGATTCTTTCCGAATTGCTAAGGATAATGGCCTTGACAAGCTGACAGACATAAGTGATCTGGTAGGTAGACGGGCAGATGTCAAAACATGTAAGTAGTATGACGGTTCCCTTTTATTCTCTTGACAACCCTAAAACATATGTATACTTGTCCAAATCACTTATTACATGCTTTTTAATACACAACAATACAACAATATGCAAAATGTACACTCGTAGTATTACTTTTTAAAAAAAAATATGAGCAATATTAATGAAGAAATTAAGTGTACTAGAATTTTGTATATATTACTAAAAGTTCCATCTTATCAATAAGGAACTCTTTACATACATAGGAAATTAAGTATAAATATTTCATATTGGTTTGACATAAAAATATTCGTGTTGAATTGAGGACCTCCTCCGTTAACTTTTTACACAATTGCAATATAAATATCTGTACATAATGAAATATGTCCAATTCGATAGTACTCTGATTGAAGCTTTTTTATATTTTACTCTTACAAAAAGAAGATTTAAAATTGTAAGTGGATAACAGTGCAGGAAATTAAATACTTAACAATTTTATTTTGGGTCAATTCTCTTATTTTTCTCTGTAAAAATGTACAAATTACTTTTATTTTAAACAATACCTATATATAGCTATGTACAAAATTCTATACACAGCATTTTTCTTACATTTCATAATATAATATACTTAAATTGTATTATTTTGATATGAATCGGAGAGGCTTAATACGTATGTAAGGAATACTATTTGTATTAGGAAATAGTTTACGTCTAAAAGTTTTTACGAACCACAGGAATATTTTGATTTTAAATCTAACATTTATCCTTTACCATTTAAGATTTTTATTATTTGCCATTTCAAGCTTAAATTTCACTTATCAAATTCGATATATAGATGACATATAGCGTACACGCTGTGTCATGCCGATATACATCAATTCAAGTACATTCAACTACAAATACGAACAGTCTAAATAAATGACTTTTGTATGGTAAGTAGCTTTTATATGTTACATCCCTTTAACGAAACGGACTCAAAGAAGAATCTGAAACGTAAACGTAATTAAAGAGTACAGTTGTATATTTGTGTTTGACAAACAACATCAAATTTTAAATTTGCAGAATTATAGTCCTAAAGGTGGTGTTCATTCAGTTGCCACTTCAGTACAAGTCGCTCATTCGCTAGAACTGAAATGGTAATGAGAGTTCGGTCTCGTTATAATTGGTGTGTAAATTTTATACTTTCAACTGCAGTAGGTTCTTGAACTTAATAATGCTTAATAAAAGTTTTACTGTTTTAAATATTTTTTACGATTCATGATATTAATATATTAAACAAATGTTAGGGTAATTAAGTACATGTTAGAAGTGAAACATGGAATGAAACATAACAAATAGCTTTTATGGATGTTACGATTTTTTTTTAAATTTTTTTATGTTTAAAGTTAAACGCTTTATAAAGTTACGTAACATTTGTTCACCTCCCGTAATACAAAAGTGTTGGATTTATTTAGGTCGTATACCGACGTGACAGAAACTATAAAAGTATGTCACAAGAACCAGCAAATTTTAAAGGGTCTATAATTTTTCTCGTCCAAAAATAAGTCAAGTATGAGTAATCTGAGAGAATCTCACGTGTATCAAAGTGTGTGGTTTTGCACTTTGTAGATATAAACGATTTATGGAGGGCTCATAAACAGGCATTCTCAAACTATGAGAAGTCTTGAGCTGATTTATTTTAACAATGAACTGTTCCATATAGATCTATACCAGCACGAACAGCAGTGAGCGCAAATGAATTCAGAAAATCCGTTAATATAATGGGCAAGTAAACTTTACACATTTAAATATAACCACGATTTGGAGACAGATTGCAACCGAATTTCGATACTTTATTGAGTAAGGTAATAGTTAAGTGATACAAAAAAACAAAATTCATGTACAATAAAGAATTTCTCAAAAAGTAGTCGTTAATTAATTAAGATAAAAATAAATAAATATTGGTAAAAAGCATTGATTTTATGCATTAAAGACTCATGCGTAGAGAGAAGTTAAAGAGTACTCAATAAGCTGCTTTAATAAAAGAGCTAAAACATTCGGTTAGATTTTCATTTCACGTCTCGGATTTTTTTTCAGTGTGAAATAATTCTACTCTCACCAACAATACCGCTTGATCAATCAGTGTCGACAACATCTGACTTTTTGATTTAAATTACTTGAAAAAATAGATTTTTGTGTTTCTGCTTATGAGTTTATCAAATACGTGAACAGTTAATAAGCTGAAAGAAAAAGCACAAAAAGCCTAACTTAATCATGACATTTAAAATAAAATAGGGAAAATGAAAGTATGTGAACTACTGAAAACGGCCCCTTAAATTAAAGTTTACTAAATTGAAAATAAAATTAGCTTACTAAATTGTTTTGTAACATTGCATCAAGCTATTCGCATTTATTATGTACTAAATAATATTTCTACTCCTTTTTTTATAACCGTGATATAATATTAGAGGATTAATTGTTCTAACTATAATATTTTAATTTTATATGGAACAACGGCGTTGTGAAATACCGTGCTACCGTGTTCCATTTAAAAGTTAAAAATATAAAAGACAAAATTGTGTTCTGAGACGTAAATATAGAAATTAGTAATCAGGGCGAAGAAAACTTTGCGATTTAAGTGTTTAGTCAGAGCAAGCCTCAGATAGTTCTTAAGCGCCGCAGTATAGACAAAATATTATACTAGTGTACATGAGAATATGTAAGTACTGAATGAAGATAAGGACCTTAACGAGATGATTGAGGGTCGTACCGTTTGACTTTGATCACGTTTGACTTGAGTACTTACAAATTAACTAGAGTTAAAAATGAACATTATTCTAAAACGACTTCGGACATCATCTCTGCTATTGGACAAAACGTAAATTGAGACATTTATTTATTTGTCTACTATGGATGGTGCCTGCGTACAAAACATTGAATAGGAGGAAAATTGATATAACACCTGCAAAACTGCGTACACTTAGATAGCAACGTAAGTGTGGGTATCGTTTAAAAAAAGCATGAAATCGTTTTCATGTCAATTTCTTTTCCTAATTTACATATCGAAAAACTGCATAGTAATGGAACACACACTTGCTTTTTATCAAGACTTCCAGCCAGGTGATTTTGTGGAAAAAAACATTAATGGCAATTACTAAAGCGTATCACTATTTTAATCGTGGCGCGCCTATAGGTATTGAGCACTTCCTAATGAACAGCCTCTCGTTAAAGCTTTTTTTTTTTCTGTTGTAACCTTAAAAAATCTTTGTACTTAAACTAAAATATGGGGAATGTATTTTAGTGTTTTGAATTTTCTTTTAAAGATTTTGTAAAAGTTTGAATGTATTTCTCATATATTTTGGAATTTGTTTATAGAAACCATTAACAACTCGTTTATGCGTACTAAGTAGAAGAAAAGTGTCAAATGTGGTAAGTTCTGAACTATATATAAGGTACACTGAAATGTCACACATTGAACGTTTTGGAATTCTTCAAATCATCCAATTAGATTTATACAGTATAGATAAATTTGTTAGATATAAAAATAACAACAATATCCAAACTTTTGAGCAGAGTATTTGAAAAGTAAGTCTTTTATCTTTCGGATATTTGTTCAATCATCGAAATTCCATATACTTTGTTGGATATCCAAATGGACTAGTTTTCTCAAAAGAAACGGAAAAGAATGTGAAACGTTGCGTAAAGAGTAAAGCATTGAAAATCAAAAAAAATTGTTACTTACTGTCACTCTTTACGTTTATATGTTTCTATTTTAATATTTTTCTTAATAATCATGTTTAATCTTTCATTTTGCTGTTACACATTACCTTGGTTGCAACAACAATATTTTGCTGCGATAATATTAGTAATCTCATCGTTATTATGACCATCCTTAAAATAATCGTTCATCGTAAACAATTTATCATCCGTTTTGGGTTTTTCCCAAAAAACCTCTGTTGTAGTTAAAACAAAATCTGTTGATAAAATGACAGATAGTGCCTATATATGTCAGATGTCTGTCCATGTAGTTGCTTGACCTTAATCTTATAATTTAGTGATAACCATATACTACTAGATAGCTGGTGATGTCTGGTAACTTCCAACTTTTGATACAAGTACAAACATGTCTAAACAATTCCCTGTTCAAATATTATGGTTTAATACTTAGTATATTTAGGGAGTGTACAATGTTACATAATTATGATGTTATAATTATAAGTATCTAATTATGTTTATGGATATCTTAAAATTGTATTCCAATTTCTGGGTCAATTAAATACAGTTGTTGTGTGGAGTGCAAAATGCACTTTACCTTAAATTAACCTGAAGTAAAAATATATATTCTTGAATAGAAGTGAACCCACCACGACAGAGGGGACGCCCGTCTGAACAGTATGATATGCTTCAATACCGACATGAATAAATTTATTACATTTTCGTCCATTCTATTCAGTGTCTGTTGTTTAAGAGGAAAGTTTTAGAGGTCTCTCATTTTAGTTTCATAGCTATTATATTTTGTGTGTAGTGAAGGTTATTGGTTTAAAAGGTTAGTATTTGCACTCATATACGGTAATTAATATTTTAGTAAAATACCTTCTCGTGTGGAAACGTTCGAATCTAGTTCCCGAACACGCCTGTAAATGGTATATACAGTCATTTGCATCTTTGATTTGGGCTTAAAAATAATTTTTAATCATAATCGATCTAAGTGTTGAAATGTTTCCATTTTTATTTTTGATAGCGAAATCACACGAGAATAGTACTGTCACTAATAATGTTTTTGAGGTTAACAAAGTAAAGTTTATTTATCTCTACAAGGTTAGAGCTTTTTTATTATTTTCGAATAATATAGAACCAAAAATTATACTGACAGCCTCGACTGTATTTACTGTACTAATTACAAATGAATGTACGTATTTGTGTGGGTGTTTTTTATACTGTTGCTTTTCGTTCCCGGACTACGTCATATCTGCTGGCAGGCAAGACACGAGCAGCTCTAACTACTAAGAAGAGAAAAAACTGCTCAGCATTCCATGGATTCACCGTGCGGGTACTGGGCCCATCGCGTTGTAGGAAAAAGGGCTTCGATCAGCGCTTGGAACTTGTGACCCAAGTGTGCATCTAAAGGGGCCACTTTAAAATGCATTAACGCTCACCTTCACTGTCCGACTTCCGCCCACTACCTAACAAAATTTTAAACGATTCTATGAAGGCCGCCTTTGAAGTGCGTTCTAGAAACGAATTAGTATCGTTTCATATACGTAGCAATTTTTCTAGGTGTTCTTAATGTTAAAACTTGAAATATTAATTATGAGTGGAAATTATGTAAAAGTGTGTTTTACATCACTTTGTTTATTAAATTTTCGCTAGTTGTGTTTAATATTATTCTATCTCAAACAGAATTGTATATTTTTTAAAAACTTATAATAATACATTTAATATATTTTGTTTCAATACTTGGCTTTAGGAATATTTAGGACTTGGACTTGGCTTTAGGAATATTTAGGCAATTAGGACAAAGAGTTTCAAAATAATAGGTCTATATAATGAAGGTCTCGTTATTAATAATTCAAAAAGGACCCATTCTGTACGACTGTCAATGGTTCGGCCGTTGAGGTGGGTAAAAAATTATACCTACTTCATTTATACGCGATGATATATAGAGGGAGGTCATTACTTCGAATTATTTAATTAATATTTAATATATTTTATGTTATAAAGTAGAATAACCTTCTATACAATAAAAGTATTTCAAATATTTATTATTCATAATTATATAACATATTCATATAAAATGTATTGTTATATATGTTACCTTTACGAGTACAACATACTTATTATCGACCGCAGATTTATCATCTTTACCTATGCAAATAGGCAAGCTAAAATGGCAAGACTTGCAAATTATCGAATGATCATATTATATGTTTCAACTATTCCACTTAAATATCTTACATAAAATTATATTTGCTATCGATTCGAGAAAAAATGGGGTTATCGGTTTAAGTTCAATAACAAGTACACGAATCTATTTCTTGCTTTTGCGGACGATCTTGCGATACTCACTAGAAATCCAAAGCAATGCCAGCTGCTATTGGATGAAGTAGACGAATTTGCACGTGGACAAAAGGAATGAGGACAAAACCTAGTAAGTGTCACTGTCTTTGTCGGGGAAGACGAGACACAAAATATACCTCCTACGATCCGGGACTAAAATTGCCGGTGAAAGCATTGCTGTAGTTTCCGAGGCGGCACCTTTTAAATTTCTCGGTAAGAAAATAGATTACAAAGGCCGAACTCCATCATTAGATGTACTAGTCGACAGCTTTATGACGGATCTTGAAAAGGTAGACCATCGACCTATAAGTAATGTCAAGAAAGCTTGGATTTACGACAATTTTCTAACATCACGTCTGAATTGGCCTTTCCTCGTATATGATTTTAATAAAACTCTCTTGGCAAAGTTAGATGCAAGCGTCATAAAGATGCTGAAGTTTTGGCTTGGGCTAGCGCATTCGGCGGACACCTTAACCTTATTTAGAGACAAAAATAATTTTGGGTTGAGATTAAAGAAACCATCGGAGCTCTATAAACATCTAAGAGTCGCCAAAACACATATTCTTGGAAAATCACGGGATGAGATTGTTACCTCACTTCCAAGAGACAGAAGTGTCCCAGAGCTCGAGTCAAGACTTAAATTCCATAAGCAATTTATGATAGGAGCACAATTTAGTAAAGTAGGGTTAGGATCAAAGAGGAAAGTCCAAGACACAGACATAATAAAATCTTTTATTCGGCAAGACGAGAACGATAAGTATAAGGTGCACGCAATGGGCTTAGAAATGCAAAATGAGTGGCTAACTATAGGAGAATTCTGTATCCCTTTAGCTTTAAAATGGCGCACCCTAATTCACGACTGGTCTCCAGCACTGTTAAAATTCTACCTAAATGCGTTCCAAATGACTCTTCCAGATCAAAGTAATTTAGTGAGATGGGGTAAAGCTACCGATAAATCTTGCTACATCTGTAAAGAGGCAGTGGGGACAGCTAAACATATGCTGGTGGGGTGTAGGGTACTCTTGGATAGTGGTCATTACTCGCGGCGCCATGACAAAGTACTGGAAATCATACGTGAAGCCGTTAGTCTTTCAGTAGCAAAAGCACAGAGAAACATAACAACCAGCAAACGCTCAATAGAGTTTGTGAAAGAAGGTTCTCATAAAAAACCTATAAAAAAGCCTTTCTCCATATTAGATCCAGCTCCTGATTGGACACTTGTGATGGACACGTATGAGAAACAGTATAAAATCCCTGAGGATATTTGTGTTTCGTCATCCAGACCGGATATTTTTCTATATTCTCGAAGCCTAAAACGCGTAGTACTGGTAGAACTTACAGTTCCGTGGGAAACAAATATCCCGAAAAGTCACCACCTTAAACTCAACAAGTATTTCGATCTTACAAACGAACTGACCAGGAATAGGTTTAGAGCTAGCTTATATGCGGTTGAAGTAGGAGCGAGAGGTATAACAGCGAAATCTCTCTATAGTTTATTAAAAGATCTCGGCCTGTCTAGACCTATCACAAATTCATTTCTAGAACGCACTTCGAAGGCGGCTTTGGTAGAATCATTTAAAATTTGGTTAGGTAGTGGGAGGAGCTCGGACAGTGAAGGTGAGCGTTAATGCATTTTAAAGGGGCCCCTTTAAACCTACACTTGGGTCGCAAGTCCCAAGCGCTGCTCGGAGCTCCTCTTCCTACAACACGATGGGCCCGGCACCCGCACGGTGAATCCATGGAACGCTAAGTTGTTTCTTCTCATAGTTTTTATGGAACATACCACATATCATTTATTTATGTTATTAAAATAGA